>OY101447.1:145602511-147095599 GCA_956483635.1 Panzeria rudis | reverse complement strand
TTCATAGAAAAATTATGCAAACGTCATGAAAAATCTCTTACAAAGCAGCCATACAATATACATATAATGCAACTATTTATAATTTAAAGTTTCAAAAAATAAAAAAGTCATAAAATAAAATAGCCGCATTAGCAGAGCAAGGTTTCGATCCTCGGACCTCTGGGTTATGGGCCCAGCACGCTTCCACTGCGCCACTCTGCTTTTTTTTAACGGAATTAACGTTTCACGTTTTAAAACCGAGAAACAATATCGACAAGTATACATACAACAAACTCACACACGAAACTCATCGTACATTGTACGAACATTTTCTGTTCTTCTCACCACTTACGTCGTCATAAAATACACGAATGTACGAAATTCTCTTGTATGTACATAATTTTCAAAAATAATATATTTAAAAAGGATTTCTCTCACCTATGTCAGTAACTGCCATAATTTATGAAAAAGTCTTAACACACTCTTTTCTATAATATAATATGAAAGAAAAGAACTTTATAATATTTAATTCAAAAACTTATTAGTTATGGATTAATCAATCAACCATATTCCAGAATCTAGATGTAAATTATTTTATTAAGGTTCATAGAAAAATTATCCAAACGATATGAGAAATCTCTTACAAAGCAGCCACACATTATATAATGCAATTATGTATAATTTAACGTTTCAAAAACTTGAAAAAAAATCATAAAATAAAATAGCCATATTAGCAGAGCAAGGTTTCGATCCTCGGACCTCTGGGTTATGGGCCCAGCACGCTTCCACTGCGCCACTCTGCTTTTTTTTTGTAATGTGATTAACATTTCATGTTTTAAAATCGAGAAAAAAAAATTACAAACTTATCGTACATTGTACGAAAAATTTCTAAACATTTTCACACCACTTACTTCTTCGTAAAATACAGGAATGTACGAAATTGTCTTGTATAACATTTAAAAATAATAATACTAAAACTAAAAATAACTGTCTCAGCTGGGTCCGAACTCACTTCACTGTGACATAATTTTAAAGAGCTTGTTTTAATGTACATACTAGAGATGGGCGCGTGTCGACATTTTCCAACACGACACGACACACACGAATCCCGGATGTCCGACACGTACGAAACACGCACGCCCAAAATTTTCAAAACACGAACACGCACGAAATCAAATCCAAAAACAAAAAACTAAATTTTTTGTCTTCAAAACATATTTTTCTTCTATTTCAACGTCTCATGTTCTATTTGTATTTTTATTTTTGTTGAGAAACAGTAACTTATCAAAATTTTTGCTCAATAATCTTGTGCGGCAAGCTCCGCATTCAAACATATTTTTTTCTGAAAATCGTTTCGTGTTTTTTCGTGCCAAGTTGGCTCAACACGACACGAACTCGAACGAAATCAGATTTTCGAGTCGTGCGTGTTCGTGTCACGAAAAAAACACGACACGCGTCCATCTCTAGCACATGCAGATGCAAAATATTTTTTGTATTATTATAAAATTGTTGCCTAAAAGTTTTGTTTATTCTAGGGAAAATTACGAAATTTATTTGCGTAAAATGTTGCACGAATTATTTTCAACAGCACACCCAACCGTTAAGTTTTGAAGTAGTCCCCCAAATATAACCACGGGTTTTATTTTGCATATGAAATGTGTGCTAAATTAAATAATTATTCCCTTATAGCAGAGCAAGGTTTCGATCCTCGGACCTCTGGGTTATGGGCCCAGCACGCTTCCACTGCGCCACTCTGCTTCTACTTTATAATAGTTCAATATTAGCACATGAGCGAAAATGTAGATGGAAAAATTGTGTACACCCGATTTTAGATTTTAGTAAAATTAATAAACTAAAAGAAATAAAAAAACCGTAGTTGGCCCATGAGGGGATCGAACCCGCGACCTTCGCGTTATTAGCACGACGCTCTAACCAACTGAGCTAATGGGCCACATGTTAGACTCATAATGATAAAATACACGAATGTACGAAATTGTCTTGTACAATATTTAAAAATAATAATATGAAAATTAAAAAAAAAAGCTATCTCAGTTAGATACGAACTCACTTCACTGTGACATAATTTTAAAGAGCTTGTTTTAATGTACATACTAGAGATGGGCGCGTGTCGACATTTTCAAACACGACACGAACACGAATCCCGGATGTCCAACACGTACGAAACACGCACGCCCAAAATTTTCAAAACACGAAAGAAAACGCACGAAATCACATCCAAAAACAAAATTTTTTATATTCAAAAACATGTTTTTCTTCTATTTTAACGTTTCATGATCTATTTGTATTTTTATTTACATATTTTTGTTGAGAAACCGTAACTTATCAAGGTTTTTGCTCAATAATCTTGTGCGGCAGCAAGCATCTGCATTCATACATATTTTAATCTGAAAATTGTTTCGTGGTTTTCCGTGCCAAGTTTGCTCAACATGACACGAACACGAACGAAATCAGATTTTCTGTCACGAACACTTCGTGTTGACACGCGCCCATGCAAAATATTTCAAAACATATAACATTTATTTTTGATCTGAAAATTTTTTGTAATATTATAAAATTGTTGCCAAAAAGTTTTGTATATTCTAGGGAAGAATTACGATAGTTATTTGCGTTAACTGTTACACGAATTATTTTTAACCGCACACACAACCGTTAAACTTCGAAGTTGTCCCCCCACAAATATAAACACGTGTTTATATTTGCACATGAAATGTGTGCTAAATTAAATAATTATTCCCCTATAGCAGAGCAAGGTTTCGATCCTCGGACCTCTGGGTTATGGGCCCAGCACGCTTCCACTGCGCCACTCTGCTTCTATTAGATTAAAGTTCCATATTAGCACATGAACGGAAATGTATATTGAAAAATTGTGTATACCTGATTTTAGATTTTATTTATAAAGTAAAATAAACTAAAAAATATATTATTGGCCCATGAGGGGATCGAACCCGCGACCTTCGCGTTATTAGCACGACGCTCTAACCAACTGAGCTAATGGGCCTCATGACAGATTTTTAATGATTACGTATCATTAACCAATATGATAATAATCTTTAAACAAATTTGCGTACTTTGGATTTTTAAGGCTCGTCTTTTGTTGCAATACATTATACTAATTACCGTATACATGTTATTAACGATGACACATTTACTTTAACTAATAATATAAACAGTATGTATTTTGTCTCAACTGGAAGTTTTTAAATTTCCAATTAATGCACTAGGTATTACTAAACAAATGGCATGTGATAAATTCTTGTTGGATCTTTTGTTTGTTTGGTTTAAAATTATAAAATTTTCATAGTACCCTTTAAGGCGTTTTATTATAAAATTTCATGGATGCCAGACTCGACGATTTATCGTAGGTTGCCGATCTAAAATCAGTAATAACATATTATTTGAAACAGATGTACCTATATTAGTTTATAAAATACTAGATGTGCTTTATGACTATAAGGTGCCTGTAATATATAATAATATAACGTTATTTACATATTATTTAAAGTTCCCTTTATGCAATATAAGCAGTGCTACCAACGCTAAAAAACATCTTTCTAATTTCCAACAACATTTGGATTAGTAAAATAAGGTATATTTTCGTTTTTTTGTTCAATTTTAACTCCGAAACATTGGCGTAGCTGGACGTTTTTCTTGTGGGGGCTAAAGCCCATATATGAACCTAAATTTCGCTTATATTATCAAAATTACTCTAATATTTTGAATTTCCAGGGGGGCTAGAGCATTTCTGGGGTGGCTTAGCACCCCACAGAGGAGCCTAGCTACGCCAATGCTTAGAAATGAGATATTTTATCAACCTAAAAAGTATCCTAAATTTGAATCATGAAAATCCATTCAGTGGTTTTTGCGTGAAGCGTGTTCGGACAGAGAGACAGGCCAAAATTCGAAAAATTTGGTGTTTTGTTATCTACATAGATTATAGTTTACGGCACCATAAAAATTTCAAAAAAATATTTCATGTACAGACACGCCCGTTTCACAGTTTCATTATATTTAATATAACTTACTGATTCCCCTAAAAGGATTCAATTAAAAAAATTCAGTAGAGGCAAAAGAAATTTTTTTTATATATTGACTATAAAAGGTATGCAACTTCGTTTGTCTTTTTCTTTTATTGAAGACAACAGAAGGACTTTTTTTTACATAATGGGATGGACGTATTTTCTGTTTAAACTTTGATCTACTAAAAATGTAAGTTCTATTATCTTCAATTATCACAAAGGGACCATTATTATTGGACCCAAGTGGGCTGGAACTGTTTCTTAAAATTTTTCACCGGCAAGCTGATAACCTACCTTCAATTAACTTATATTCAATTAACTTATATCGCTTACAATAATTTAGCGCTAAGGGGCTGTTCACATACGAATGCCATTTCCAAAGCTTTTAGCCCCCTCCCCTTGGTAACAGCTGTAAAAAAACTTTTAGACCCTGTCCCAGATGTCCACAAGTCGATGTCGTTCTTTTATTTATATTGGAAACAAAAACAAATTTAAATATTTTATTATTGTTTTCAATATAAATAAGAGAACGACATCGACTTGTCGGCATCGTGGAACAAGCCCTTAGTATATATTATCAACCCTCTGTGAACGTTACGTAATATTTATGTGAATGTGGAGGTTAAGGTGAAGTAAAAATGCTCAGCGGCAAATGATTACAAAACGACAATTCACAAAAAATTTCGTAAAAAATATTTATCACTTTTATAGAAAATGTATCAAAATATCTATGTATATCGTATGTATATACATATGTAATGATATTTTGCATTCCCTATTTGAAAAAAGTATTTTGGAGATTTTTCAACAAAGTTTGCCGATTTACTACCAAATTTATCTGGCATCTATTTCCACAATCATGAAATATCTTAAAGAGTTGCGTCATTTAATCTATTGGATACATATTTAGGCAAAATATCAAACAGCAAGAGAAATTAACACACATACACATTCTCATGTATGGGTTGTATCTGTGTGTGCTAAAGATTTTAACATTTGGTGAGATATTTTTATGTTGTATTAAACAGGGCTACCAGTTTTATTTTATACCGTATGCTCAGCTTTAAATTTCTTATCGCCGAAAATCCCCAAAGTTTTGTTTATAAAATGTCATGTACATATGTAGATAAGTTTTAAAATTAAATATATTTGCTTTGTAATTTTAAAAATATATGAAGAAAAAGAATGGTTTATTCTAAATACGCAAATATAAAGCCATTTTTATATCAGCTTCTGTTTGATCTGTAAATTTGCTTATTACCTGTATGCATTAAATACCTTCAGAATTTCATAAGAAATTATTAGTGTCCGACCGAACGCACTTTTTTCAGAACGAACACGAGCCCGAACTTCGGTTGAAATTTTAGAACCGAACCCTAACGCGAAACCGAACTTTTTTATTGAAGAGAAGAATTTCAACTTAACTTTTTTTAATTATAAATCATTTATTTAATAAATACAAAATGAACAAATTCGTAGTACGTTGCTTTTTTCGATAATATTTTATAGAATTGTATTTTTGTGTATGTTTGATGATTATAAATACGAGTATGTATATAAAAAAAATATATACAAAGTTTGGTGTTTGGTGAAAGTTTTACCGAACGTAATTAATTTTTAGTGTTTTTGTGTGTAAATTAAAAAAATAAAGGAATTTATGTGTAATCTACAGAAGGCTACACAATTATTTTTCGCTGTAGATATAAATGAAAATTTCCAAATGTGAATTTCCGTAGGAATTCCGTACCACGCTTAAAGTAAATACATATAATGAACTCTGGCAAAATGGGAAGGTTTGAGGAAAATTTTGGTTGGACAATTTGTTTTCTTCTGGCACCCCTTCCTATCACTTTTTCCTATACAAAAAATTACTATAATCGCGTTAAACCAGTGGTGGCCATTCTATCAATTTCCAATGCTCGCGAGCATAGGCTGTTTTTTTACATTAACACGCGTACACTGTGTGTGAGAGACACAGCAAATACACAAACAAAGAATAAGATAGTGTATGTTTCGCCACCACTGCGCTAAACACGTGTTTCATGTACATGATGGGTACAGACGTTTTTGCTAATGTTATTTTCTTCTTTTAAAATAACTTGGAAAGAACTGTTACTTTAACAGTCTGTTATTGTTATAAGTTTCACTGTTAAAGCAAATAAACGCGAAAAGCGTAGTAAACAAATGGAAGCAGGGTGTATGTACATACATACTATGTACATATGCATTACTATGTTACATACTAAGTTGATTGATACATGATTAATTTATTTTTCATCATTTAGTTAATGTGTAAATTTAGTTAGTATTTGCAAAAACGACAAAGGAGGTGGTGCGTTCTTCGGTAAAATAAAAAGAAAGTATAAGTATGTACATACTTATGTATGTAGGTACATACTAAGATAAGATACATGTGAACGTACATAACAACATAAACCAAACAAAAAAGGGCTTTTATAAATGTCAAAAATCACAGTTTAATTAAGTACATGTGAATAAATTTAAGTATGTAAATGAAATAAAAGCTGGAGAGTCCAATTCAAAGTGATAAAATAAAAAGTTTTTAAAACTTAAATCGAATAAATAAGTATGTACATACATAGATACATTTTAATAAATCTAATTTTAATTTACGCTATGAAACCAAGGTAAACTTTTATAATAGCCTTAAATATTTATTTATCAAATATGCAACGTGTTATCTATTTCAGACCATTTGTTTAACATTTTTATTTAATGTTTATTATATTATCGATACTAGTGTATTAAGACCAGTGTGACCAGATCTAAAAATATTTTGCAGTTAAATCGGGTCAAAAATAATGCTAAGGTGGCTGCTAGAATGCTTTTGTTATGAAAATCAAAAGCATTTTGATATTCTTCAACATTTCCCCTCCGTATACGTGTAACAGTTTTTTGTAAACAAACGCATACAAACACATATATTGAAGCTGAATATTGATGTGCTAGCTGGCACTTAAGGCAATGGGTACATAGTATAAATAAAAAAAGTATTTGCTTTTTACTTAAAAATTTGTTTTAAAACCCAAAATTCTTCGTTTTATATTCAATAATTTCCACAATTTCGTGTTTTAAAACAAATTTTTAAGTAAAAAGCAAAGAGTTTTTTTATTCATACTACTCAATATTTAAAATGCTAAAAATTTAAAAGTGCTTTTTTAACTAGTATTTCTTCATAACGCATTTATTTTTCATAATTTACTTCTAGTGTTTTCTGGCAAATATTTTATTTTATTCGAGTAAAACAAAAATAATTCAAAATTAATAAAAAAAAAAAGAAATTACATTATTAGGCCTATTCTGTATTCCACACGAAAGGAAAATGTTCATAAGTATGAAAGGATTGCTGTTATTTAATATTTACAGCAACCATGGTATAACAATTCCGAAAATTTTTATTACGCATGGAATACGGAACAGGCGTGTATATAATAGAACGCTATTGGGTAATTTAAAAAAAAAAATTTTTGTTGGGTAATTTTCAAATTTATGTTTTTTGTTTGTTTCTTAAGCATCCTTCAGACTATTAGATTTAATATTAATACTTGTCAAAAACTCAAATCTTTAGTAAAAATGCAACAGTGTTAAAACAAATTGTTATGAACTGTCAAATAATAGGTAAAGAAATTTTACAGTAATATGGTTTTCGTCATTTCTGTTTTCTAAACAATCACGATTTTCATTTTATCAGGGCTGTCTTTTGCACAAAAAAAACATAGGAACAACAAAAACAGCTGTGCATTTATTTGATGCCATAAATAACGAAAAAGAAAAACGAAAAATTTGCTTTATTGCAAATTATTTGTGCTACGTTTTATTTGGAATGTGATAGTGCAGAAACAAAATGTAATGAAAAGATTTTTTGACTGATTTTATTTTGATTTGATTTTCGTCTTACAAAACCTAATAAAAATCTCAAAGCTTGTATTACAGTGTGAAAGGGCCTTTATGGAACACGAATCGGTATACATGGCAGCCATGTACCCGTCTTAATTTCTGTATCTCGACCATTTTTGTAACAAACTTATTCATTTTCAAGATTGACTAAGTTTAGAGCATATCATTCTCATTTGAAAGCATTGGGTTTCTCTTTCGCAAATATATATCTAATACAAATTACGATGTATATCTCTGTTGCAAGAACCTCTAAAATGAAAATTTATTGTCTATTTTTAAATGCACTGAAATCGTATTATAGTTTTACTTATTTTTTTACAGCAAAGAACTCAAAATGATATTTGATTCCCAGCAAAAACTTTGCTTACTGGTAGGCAAAAAAGTATACGAGGATTTAAATCGTAACTACTTACAATTTGACTCGATAACTACTTATAAACTAAGGGGTACCCCTTACAAATGTATTTACATTGTCACAGCAATTAACTAATTATTATTTGGCTTACTTGAAGCTAAAAAATAAGTAGTTAAATAAACAAATTAATATTAAAAAAAGTTATACACATTATGTTTTATTTATATTATTTAAATTTTATTTTATTTTTATTGTTTTGACCTAGCTGGGATACGAACCTGTGTTCGTTCATGTATGAATACAAGAACTTTACCCACTCAGCTATCGTTCATTTATAAGTTTAAGCGACAGAAATTAGTTTTCATATACAAACACATGTTGATTGAAAAAGTGGTTGTATTATTTTATTAACACATATCAACAAATTGAAAGTAGTTCAGATAATGATAAAAATATGTACTAATTTTATTAAAAACTAAGTAGTAGTTCTAATTTGAAGCATAGGAATAAGATAGATGGGTACCACTCATTACTTTGTAACCCATTAATAAAGTACTACCGATTACAAAAATTACAAAAGTTTTTGCTGGGTTATAAGTCAACAATAGCTCAGTGGGTAAAGTACTTATCTTCAAATCTGAACGAGCACAGGTTCGTACCCCAGCTGGGTGAAAAAAATTAATTAATAGTTAAAATAATAATGAAATAATATGTATAAAATTTTTTTTAATTTTAATTTGTTTATTTGACTACTTATTTTTTAGCTTCAAGTAAGCCAAATAGTAACTATGTAGTTAATTGCTGTGAAAATGAAAATACATTTGTAAGTGGTACAACTTATTTTTTTGGAGTTACGAATTAAATCCTCATGTACTTTTTTGCCTACCAGTAAGCAAAGCTTTTGCTGGGTATAAGGTGTGAATAATTCCGAGACCATATAAAAAAATAATGTTGGAACAGCTGAAAGGTAGTTTTACTTTTTTTACTGTTTTTTGTAATTAAAACGGACTACCACTTCTCCAAGTTATGATGAAATCGGTGTAAAAGCTTCTGGAGAAATCCCAAATTAAAAAATAAAATAAAAAAAACGTATCCATAGAATTTTATATTTCGACTGTTTTTGTAGTTAGGAGACCATAATACATCAACAAAATATAATGGTGATCAAAGGTCATGACAAAAGTTTAATTTTGTTGCATAGTGTTACTTACAATCAATTTTTTAATTTCTTGAAATGGTCTGATATTTTGTTTATTGCACACCAAGTTAAACAGTTTTAGAAAGTGTTAACAATTGTTAGCAATTTTTAAAAATTTTTCATCATATTTTAAAACTTTTACAAATTAAATACTAATTAACAAAATTATAACAATTTACCTAATGGCTCTTCAACTTAACATAATAATTAATTTATATTTCTTGTTTTAAAGTAAAACGAGTTCATCAAATTTTTTTGTTTATCATTTTTTATTTTATAAAAATATTTCGCTTTTGTCAAATAACAACATTTTCATTGTTATGGCAAATAGAAATACAATTATTTTTTTCAAGCTACATCCGATAAGGTGACCATAAATTACAACAACGAAAATTGTTATTTACATTTTTTATATAGAATTCAACAAATGGTATACTGATCAGATATCTCGCTTTTTAAAGGTCGATTTTGTATCCTGGTGTTTATATACAAATTTAATTTTTTTGAGTTTCCAAACTTCCAAATTTTGTAATCTAAAAATTTCTTTAATAATAAAAATAATAAGCAATTCTTGAAACAAAAAACCGGCTACAAAATAGGCGTGGCACTGTCTACTTGTTCTATCATAATTCTGTATTTTCTCAATAACTAATTGTGTGTGCGAAGTTTCATATGAATCGGCTTAGAATAAATAGTTAAAAAGAATATATGTACATATGCTTTGCATGGGCGTCACACTGTCCACTTCTCTAATAATAATGCTGCATTGCCCCGGGAACTTAAGGTGTGTGCAACGTTTCAGAACAATCGGTCTAATAGAAATAGTTGAAAAAGAATACATATTTATTACGTTTGGGCGTGGAACGGCCCACTTTTCTAACCACAATGCTGTATTGGAACGATAACTAAATGTGTATGCAAAGTTTTATAAGAATCGGTATAGCAGAAGTTGTTGAAAAAAAGTTTTTACTTGGCATGGGCGTGGCACTGCCCACTTTTTTAATCCTGGTGTATTTTTGAAACGGAAGATTAATAGAAGTGTGTGTAAAGTTCCATAAAAATCCGTTAAGTTACAACTAGTTGAAAAACGATACTTACATTGCATGGATGTGACACTGCCCATTTTTCTTATCATTAAATTGTATTGTCAGGGAAACCCACTATGTGTAAAAAGTTTCATGGAAATCGCTTAATTAAAAAAATACTTGAAAAAGAATATTTACATTGCATGGGCGAGGCAGTGCCCAATTTTTTCATGAAATTATATTTTCAGGAGAACTCAATGTGTATGCAAAGTTTCATAGGAATCATCTAAGTGGAAGTGTTTGAAAAAGAATATTTACTTAGTATGGGCGTGGCACTGCTCACTTTTCATAAAATGTATAGTCAAAGTTTCAACTTGACGTCTTGAAAATGGTAAAAATTTCGTTGAATAATTTGATAACATTGTTTGTTATTTTTTACAAGTTAAGTTAATTAAAGCGTTTTAAATACCAAACTTAATTGTGAATCTGATATTACGTCGTTTAAGATAACTGTACTGCTTGATATTTATGATTCTTCCCAGTAAAAAAGTTGCTTCCAATAAAGCAGGTTTGTTTCTACTATTATGGAATAAAAGTAGCGCTGACAAACCTGCAGATATCGCTCCTGATTTTTGTATGGCGAGTTCCCGGATTGGAGTACTACAGTTTTTCTCACAAAAGCGCTTTTGAAGCGCTGAAAATCATCAACATTTTCAGCTGTAGAACTGAAAATATATGAAATAAATGGTTCGATGTGGATTGGCGTTGTTAACGCCATTTTGAATTTTTCTTATTTCGTTTCTTTATTTATTTTTATTAATTTCATATTTTTACTCAACTAGTATCGAACTAAGAACCTTCAGGCTTGAAGTCCAATGTACCAATCACTCGACCAAAAACACTGTTGCAAAACGGCACCAAGAAACTCAAATAAACTTACTATTCTGTCTCGCTTAAAAACCTGCTTTGGATCAGCACTATATAATCAGATATTTGTATAGCTTGTCTACGAAGCTTTTGTATAAGTAAAAAGCAAATACTTTTCTCGCTTCAAAACCTGCATTGTTGTAACACTATGAAATCATCTTCTGAACAATCTCATATTTTTAAGCGAATTATGAAGCGCTTTATTTCTTTAGTGCTTCAAAAAACATGAACGTTTTTTACTGGGTTGTTTCAGGACTGACAATTCCCAACTCTAATCCGGACTCCATCACAGAATGGAAGCAATTTTAATTGTTTATTTTTTATGTTTAGACATGAAGAGTGATTTTACCAAATAAAAAAAAAATATCACTCTCCGATGGAATCTGGATTCCAACTCTAACTTTTTCATTGGCTTTCTTTTCTGTATCTATTTATTTTCATCTTTATGTGACTATTTCGAACTAATATGCCTTTGAATCCAATTGATTTTGATAGATAAACAAAAAATAAAAGTACAATGGCTCAGTTGTAGAGAGCACGTCTTAAAGTCAGAAGTGCACGGTTTGGTATCCTAGCCGCGGCAATATTTTTTTTGTTGTTTGTTTTATATTTACATCAAAAACGTCTTGGACTCAGGGAACTTGCTTGCATGGGTTCAGTTCATTCATTTAATAAAAGCGTTTTAAAGCCCAACTTAATTTTGAATCTGATAGTCAAACGAGAAGCATTATGTCGTCTAAAATAACTGTACCGCTTGATGTTTATGGCCTGACAATTCCAAGCTTTAGTCCGGACTCCATCAGAGAATGTAACCATTTTTAATTATTTATTTTTTATGTTTAGACGTGAAAAGAGATATGATGCAATCTGGTTTCGAACTTGGAAGCTTGTTCATTGTCTTTCTATATCACTTTATTTTTATCTTTATGTAACTATTTCAAACTTATTTGCTTCTGAATCCAAATTATTTTATTAGGCTAACGTTCATAAGCTTATGAACAAAAAATAAGAATATAATCAGGTATGTGATGGAAATCGATTTCGAAAATGAGCCCATTTTAAAAGATGTTTTTAACAACATTTCTTTATTAAAACGGACTTTACCACAAATAGCATAAACATATTTCTCTGTTAAATATAATTTTATCACAAAAATGATTAAAATTGGATGGAAATGTATTAAAAATTACCTTAAAAAGTGCTTCATTTTCAAAATCGATTTACATCACATACCTGAATGGCTCAGTTGTAGAGATCATGTCTTAACACGTCCATAGCCCATATATGGGCTGTGAACGGAAAGCACCCCACAGCCCATATGTAGGTTGTTCACCCATACAAATTTAAAGAGCTTGGACTTGACTTGGACTTCACAGGATAGACCATAAAAAAGAAAGTATGTGCGGACGTGTGAGGCACTCGTAGGTAGGGATAGGCAAGTGAAAAAAATTATAATATATATAATTTTATATATCGATCGGCATCGATATATATATATATATATATATATATATATATATATATATATATATATATATATATATATATATATATATATATATATATATATATATATATATATATATATATATATATATATATATATATATATATATATATATATATATATATATATATATATATATATATATATATATATATATATATATATATAAAAAATATATATAAAAAATATCGATATTCCGATACCAATATTTCATGGAACTTACATCAACAAAATTATGCTCAAAGAAAGATAATTTTTCGAATACACAAAAGATTATAAATAAAATATAAGATTTTGTTAGTAATATTCTTTTTGAAACTAAACCAAAGCTAAAAAATATCGAATTTGATGCTATCGACATATTTTGAAAATATAAACGATATATCGATAAATTGCAATCAAAAATATCGACGATATATATCGATATATATTTGAGAAAATATCGATATATCGATATTTTTTGTACATCCCTACTCGTCAGTCTCTAACTTAGGCTGTTAACGTGTTTAATTCAGAAGAGCAGGGTTTCGTATCCCAGCTGCGGCAATATTTTTTCTTTCTGTTCGTTTTATATTTACATGAAAAAGCGTCTTCGAATCAGGCAACTTGCATGGGTGCAATGCATTCATTTTAATGAAGATCAATTTATTTAAATTCCCTCACAAACACATGATCTCATGCATGTTTCACCTAAATCGAACCAGGTTGTCATCACTTGAAATCATGATTAAACTCCATTTTTTGTCATGTTACTTTTTGCTGGGAGGTAATATTCAGAAAGTGTTTCATGCCGTTAATGTCATTTATCGTTGCATTAATGCAAAGACGTCAACGTAATGGTTTTATTCCCATTACGAAGCCTTTTTCTTTATGTTTTGCAGTTTTAGCAACTTTAACCAATTTTCACACTTATCCCGATTTTAGCTGAAATTTTTTCATATATTATTCTAAATTATTTTATAAGAAAAACCTCTTTTAATGTCAGATGTTATAAGAAAACTATTTACCTAGTGGGACAACATAAAAGCAAAAACTTTTAATCTTTTCTTAAAAATGCTTTAAAAATTTATTTATTTGTTGGTTTTCTTATTACCGAAAATAATTATAATAAAAAATAGTCTAAAACGTGAGTATTTTTAAGTACATACTTAATTATCAAAAAAATATGGATATATCGTTCCCTACATTTAAAAAAGGCGTATTAAAAAATATACAGAAGAAAAAAACTATGTATAAGAAATTATATCATATACACGGAGAAATTTAAAAAAAAATCATAGAAAAGTCGAATATGGTAGCAACCTTCACATATGATCCTATTGCTCCAATTTTCGGCTTATGAACTTTTCTCAATGAATCGAACATAGACAGTTTTGTGGAAATAAAGTTAGCATATACAAATTTAATATCATCTTGAAAAAGCGTAATGTACACGTCGAAATCAAATTTAAATTTCTTATAAAATTGGCAAATTATAGGGACTCTTAAATATGATTTGATGGCTCCAAATTTTAGTATATAGACTTCTCTTGATGAATGAAATTATAAAGCAGCCTTGTGAGATAGCCTCTACAAATTTCATATATTCTTGAAACAGTCTAATGTACATATACATTAGTTTTTCTTTCTTATATCAATTTTTTCGCCTCTGCTTGCACATTTTTTTTA
The DNA here is from genome assembly GCA_956483635.1 of Panzeria rudis. Taxonomy (NCBI): domain Eukaryota; kingdom Metazoa; phylum Arthropoda; class Insecta; order Diptera; family Tachinidae; genus Panzeria; species Panzeria rudis. The sequence goes on along the minus strand of OY101447.1, from coordinate 147,080,985 downwards.
TGTTAGATACACACCTTTTCTTAAGTTAACCGACGATATGAAGGAAGCTTCAGATTTATATTTGCATTATCAGTATATTTGTAACACCTTTTAAATGTGATTTATAAGGAACCCATATTTCTTATGAATTTTAAAAAATAATTGCTAGGAACAAAAAGCTTTAAATAACATTTTCAAATTGTTTATTTGGTTGAATATTTTTGTCGCAAATTTCGATTAGATTTCAAAACCATTTAAATAACTGGTTGAAACAAGTGGCAATCGAGGCACACGGTGTGTTAACCTACCCAGCAAAAACTTTTATGATTTTTGTAATGTGTAGTACTTTATTAATGGGTTACAAAGTAATGAGTAGTACTTATTTATCTTATTACTATGCTTCAAATTAGAACTTCTACCTACTTCTTAATAAATTTAGTACGTATTTTTCTCATTATTTAAAAGTAGTTACAATTTGTTGATGTGTATTAATAAAATATGTAAACAACCACTTTTTAAGTCAACATGTGAAAACTAATATTTGTCGCTTAAACTTACAAGTCAACAATAGCGGAGTGGGTAAAGTTCTTGTCTTCAAATCTGAACGAGCACAGGTTCGTATCCCAGCTGGGTCAAAAATATAAAAAATTTAAAAAATATAAATAAAGCATAATGTGTGTAAATAAATCCTTTTAATTTTAATTTGTTTATTTGACTACTTATTTTTTAGCTTCAAGTAAGCCAAATAATAACTAGTTAATTGCTAAGACAATGTAAATACATTTGTAACGGGTATCCCTTATTTTTTGGACTTCTCAAACAAAAATAAGGAGTTATCGAGTCAAATTGTAAATAGTTACGACTTAATCCTCATATACTTTTTTGCCTACCAGTAAGCAAAGTTTTTTCTGGGTAATTCGAGTTGACTGATTTAATTGGTAGCAGCCACTTTTCAAGGTTGACTCTTAAAATAAATATAAAAGATTACGATGCATTAAAAATATAATTGAAAAACATCGGTCCATTTTTTTACCTAGTCTACAGAGAAGCATCTGCCGACATTTCAACTAAATCGATGGTGTAGCGTAAAAAAGTGCCAATCTGCTGTGTAAAATGGTGTGAATGAGAGTGGCCCTTTTTACGCTACACCATCGAAATGTCGATAGAACTCATGAAATATTTTATATATTTAACTAACATCTTCGGAATTAGTTCTTCTTTCATACAAAATTTGTATAAACCGACAAAGAAAAAATCATTAAAAATCGCTTAGCTTCCAATTGGTGCACAGTGTAATCGGTAAAAATTCCTATTTTAAATAACATTTCATGAATCTATCTCCATGTCTTCAAGAAGGTATTTTTTCGGAATTTTTCAATTATATATCATTCCTTTATCATTAAAATTCTCTAATCATTAAAAAAATTTTTACAACACTTTTAAAACTTCTATTTGCTTCTAATATATTTAAAACTCACAACATTTTGTGTTTATCGTCTATTTACTACAAAACAAAAAACTTTCAATTATAAAAAAAAACAATAGCGGCGTTCAGTATTTGATGCAATGATCTTGCGAAAGTGAAAATGCAAAATATTGCAGCTTTTTTGTTGAAATCCAATAAGAAAATATACAAAAATTCTTTAAAAAGCTACGCTGCTATTAAAAATAAGCAAAAATAAATATAACAATAAACTAAGTAATATTTTATTTTTTTATTAGCTCATATTGCGCACGAAACACTATGAAAATGTTTCTTCCTACAAATAAATAAATATGTGTAGTCTAGAGTTTTATAAAATTTATAAACATAATAATGTATGTATGGGTGTATAAAAAATTTCAACGATTAGCATAAAATATCTTTCTACATAAATAAGTACATACACTGGTTGTCATAACTATAAAATCAATCTTAATATTCATAAAGCGTAAGTATCTTTGAAAATTTTTGAAACATTTTGAGACATACTGATGAGTTGTCATTATCGCCCAACGAAATGCAGGCATATAGATTAGTTAACCCACAACAAATAAATATATATTTGCAACATACATAATTAAAAAAAAACCAAACAGCTTTAAAGTTGGTTCACATATGTACATATGTAAGAGTTACGAACTTAAAAATTTCATTATAACACGAAGTGGTCACCTTTGTCCCCCTGTTCCCACGTAACATCTTTTCTGAACGCTTTGGCCCTCGCCTAATTTTTGTGTATACATCATAATTTTGTAATTGTAACAGCAGATACATATGATAACTTAACATGACTTTTGCCTAAGGCGCCACTGTGTGAGTTCAATACTGAGATTATAAAAACGTTTTTATTTTTTAACAAAGATCATATTCGTTGAGTTGATATTATGCCTAAATAAAAAAAAACCTTTGCAAATAACGTAAAGTTTTGTTATCGCCGTTTACAAAGTTTCAAAGCAGTTCGGCTGTGCATAAAATTACGCAATCTTAAAAACTTTTTTGATTGTTTGTTTCTTTTAAGAATATAGAAATTGAAACAAAGTGACTGTAATGTGTTTTATTTTTTGCTTCAATTAAACTAAACAAAAGCAGATGTTGAAAAGTATTTTGTTTATCAATTTTGATATATAATCTACGAAACTCGTTATGGGAATGTTTTTTAAATCTGATTTGAAATGAATACATGTTCTAAATATCTACGTATGTATGTAATTCAGTATACAAATGTTTTTTTATAATTATACTATCCACCATCCGGTGTGCTTTGCTACCACATTGTTGTGAAGATATTGGAAAATTAGTACATAACTATTTTGTAACCCCATGTCCACCCTACTATGCCACCAGGATTTTGTCTGAAAGTGCAATTTGTTCTCAGTGCAACCTAAATCCGCACAAAAACATAAATATGAAAATAAGGCCAAGTTCGTATCCAAAAATTTCGGCGGCCGTAAAAAGTACTGAGATCAAAATAAGGACCAAGGTATTGATGGGTACAATACCATCTCATTTCTGGGCAAACTGTAAGCTTGGTAACACTTTTCCCATAATTCTTGCCCATATTAGAGAGGCAAACAAAAATATTGCCAAGCTAACAGGTTACCTAGAAATGAGATGGTATTGTACCTATCAAGAACTTGGTTCTTATTTCGATCTCAGTACTTTTTACGGCCGACATTTTTTGGATAGGAGCTTGGCCTTACTTTCACATCTATGTTTTTGTGAGGATTTCAGTTCTTTTTTCTAATATTTTATTTGGTACAATAAGTGCACCCTACAAATAAGGGGCACCCTAGCCTCCCCCGCCCTAGATGAAGAATTCCCGTTTTCACATTTTCCTTAGTACTTTCCTATCAAGACCTACCTGTGCACCAAATTTTAGCTTTCTAGCTATACTGGAAGTGTCCCATACAAAGAAGGGGCACCCTAGTCCCCCAGATGAAAAGTACCCGTTTTCAGATTTTTCTAGTTAATTGCTCACAGAGACCTACTAAATTTCAGCTTTCTAGCTATACTGGAAGTGCCCAATAATATTGATGAGTCAGTGAGTCAGTCAGTCAGTGAATATGTGCTAAAATATGCACTTTTTACACCTTCATATCTCGGGAGGCTTTTATGAGTTTACCTCTGTTTCATTATTTTATGATTAAGTGGAGCAAAGTTATGATGGGAGGTAAAAAGAGCTCGAATGGTTTCGTGTAAATATACAGGCTGTGTGGCCAGAACTTGGCCTGGCGCACTACTGTGCGCCTAGATCAAATTTAAACAGACTCGCTATGATGGTTCTACAGATATAGGATAATTACAAATTACTTTGTATGGGGCCTGTAAGCCTTTACATCGTCCTACACCAAAAGCGCAATCTCAGTTTAAGTTACAACAAGTTTGGAGAGTCTCGCTTTGTTGATTCTTCAGATATACGAAAATTAATAATTACTTTGTATGAAGGTGGTGTCCGTCACCAACTCCCCCATCCCTCGCATATAACCAAGATTTTGTTTGAACTTCCACTTTGTGCTAAGATTTACTCACATTAAATTTAAAGAGCGTCACTATTGTACTACCGCAGATATAGGAAAAATAATAAGTAGGTACATTGTGTGGGGGTTACCCGTCTCCCTTCTAACACCACCACCAAGATTTTGTAAGGTTTTACACTTTGTTTTAAGAGTTATCCACATCAAATTTAGAGAGCCTCACTAGTGTAGTTCTGCATATATAGGAAAATTAATATTAACTTTGTATGGTGGTACCCGTCTCCATGAGTTATCCACCCAAAATTTAGCGAGGCCCACTATTTTAGTTCTGCATATATAGGAAACTTAATAATTACTTTGTATGGGGTTACCCCTCTCCCCCTCCCATAGCACCAAGATTTTGGTGGGCCTTACTTTCTTCTAAGAGCTATCCACACCAAATTTAGAGAGCCTCACTATTGTAGTTCTGCACATATAGGAAAATGAATAATTACTTTGTATGGGGGATACACCTTTCCCGCGTCCTACACCTCCAATATTTTGTTGTATTTGGCATTTTATTTTAAGTGACCCATGTAGAATTTAAAGAGCCTCACTATTGTAGTTCTGCAGATATAGGAAAATTAATCATTTCTTTGTAAAGGGTACCCGTGTCCCCCCCGCCTATGCCTCCAATATTTTATTGTTTCTTACATTTTATTTTAAGAGTGACCCATGTAAAATTTGAAGATTCTAACTAATGTAGTTGTGCAGATATACGGAAATTAAAAATTTATTTATATGGGGGGTACCCTTTTCCCTCAAGGAACAAAAAAAAAACAAATATACAAACACAGATTCATTTAAATATATATTTATAGATTATAATTTTAATTAAATAACACTCGTCTTTCAAAATATATACAGTGTCCAGTGTTACCATATGTGAAGATTTATCTTATTTTTGAAGTTTTTTGCATGGTCGAAAAGATAAAAAGATTATTACTCTTAAAAAAAGATTTTTACTTTTTCTGCCTCAATTGATGATATTTTTATGAGAGCAAGTATGCAAGTCACAGTATACAATTCGAACAATTTGTACATTATCTCGACATAATATAGACGTTTTTATGAATGGAAATATATAAAAAGTACAATTAAGTTCGGTCCTTTTTCAAAACAATACTAGATCAGCCCCAGGCAATTTGTAATGAGGTCAGTTTTCTCTATTCGTCTGCATTAGATTTTTTTAATGGTTCATTTGATGGTACATTCAGAGAGGTTACAGGTCTTTTAACAATATTTATGTATTTTTATGTGCACTTTAAGAAACCTATACTATACGAATAGCACCTACAGCAACTGTTGAAGGAGTTATTTTTCTGACGTATAAACATTGACGTATAAAGAAGAAAATTTAATATAAAAGCACAAAATTTGTTTAACTCAAGTCGACCGTCTGTTATGTGGAAACCGCACATATGCAATAAATCTAGCCTAATGTGATTTGTTGCCCAGTAGAAATTTTTGATGAGATTTCAGCAGATTGTTACAAATATGTTTCCATGAATCGGAACTAGGAAGCTATTCGGAAGCTATTAGACTCAATTGATCGTTCATAGTTTCTTCAGAAAATTATTTTTTTAAGCTTTTTACCTTTTTTAAATTTATTCAATTTTCCATTAAAAAATATCAAAAGATTCAAGTTGAACCAACGTACTTATGCTTCTTCTTTTAAAGTTTAATAGTGTCTGAATTTGATAAACTCATTCCTCAATGTAAGTACTTCAGGTTTGTTATTTTCATGTTTATATATATATATATATATATCTCGCGTTGTGCTTTAAATAATATAAATTTTAACTGAAAGAAGATATTTGGGCAAAAAATAAGACTTTTATTTTCAATTTAGAAGATTTTAAAGGAAAAAAATATGGCAACACTGTCAGAGTCTCACATGAACATTAGCTGATAAGTGATGGTAGTTCATGTAAGATATTTGATATCTCATGATATTTGTCAAAAATTAGAGATTTAATTTATTTAAAAAATGTAAATTTATTTTTAAATAAAAAAAAAATCAAGATTTTCAATTTATGTGATCAAATAAATAATTAACTGAATTTGCATCACTTTTAAAAACTCAAACAACAATATAAAAAACAAGCGGATAAAATAAATATTAATCAAGTTGTATCAATTATTTAAATACATACAAATTATGATCTACAATCATGCATATCGCTCCTTTATTGCAAAGTAGTCATATCTCAAAAAAAGTGAAAGTTGATCAAAAGTTTTAAAAATGTTAGCAGACATATCGTCAGCTTACGAGTAGTATTGGTTTGGCTCACCGACCATTTGTGAAAAAATTAGTTGGCAGTATATTTAAACTAGGGATGTAACGAATACCGATACCGATACCGATATATCGGCGATACTTCAGATTTTCCGATACATCGGTATCGGCGATATTTTACTGTCGATACGACGATACTTTTAAAAAATTTTTTCAGAGTTTTTTTAACAAATAATTTATTTTTGTTCGATTTTACCATGATTTTATTCACTTCGTTATTTTTTAAATCTTATTAATATCATTTTTAAAAATTAATAATATTTTATGCTGTTATTTTGTAAAAAAAATTATTTTACTTTTTTTTTTTTGTTAATTTTACCATGAATTCAAATTCAAGTCGTTGTTTTTTAAATCTTATTCTAGCAAAAAAAAAGAGATACTCCAAAGAAGACATAAAAATGTAGCATTCGCGATCTGGAAGTATTGCAAATTTGGATAATTTCTAATTAGTTTTACATATCCTTGCCATTGCAAGAAGTTCTGTTTTTCGATTACCAATCATCGAATTGAAAGCGATGCTAGGACAAATTTCTTTTTCGGTATTCTATAATGATTTCTCCTCAAGGAAAAAGGATAAAAAATTACCCATTTTCACAATTTTTTTATGCGAATTTAAACTCAGAACTGTGTTTTCATGTAAATTTAAGTGAATAAATATAAACTTTTAGAAGACTTTTAATAATTAAGCTATTAAGTTATTTAGAAGAATATTAGTTGATAAGCGTCCTTTAAAAAAATCGATTTTTTAAAAAGCATGGCGAGTATTTTTTATAAAGGAATTAAACATTTTTTCTTGCTTTTCTTCTAATTATCTGCATATTTTTAATATAGATTTTTTGGATGCAAAGAAAATGTAGCTCCTTAAAAAATACTTCCAATGTCTTATCAATTTTAAATATTCTCTCTTATACTCGTAATGTAATTTTGTATAATAAAAAATTGCACTTGAGTTTTGTTAATCTAAACTTGAACTCAATTTCAATATTCGTATCGGTATCGGAATCGGTATCGGCGATATTTAATTTTAAATATCGGTATCGGTATCGGATCGGCAAAACGGCGTATCGTTACATCCCTAATTTAAACTATATTTTGGTTTTTCGCTTTCCAAATCCAAACCCTGTTTCACGAAATATTTAATATTTTCTGAGATACCGACCATCGACTTTGGTTCATACATATACCCAACAATGAGTCTTGTTTTGCCATATACTTCACTATTTGGTGTAAGCCGGAATATTTTTTTTTTGCAAAATTTTCAAAAATATTCTTCACTTTTGCGTACTATCCATAAAAAAGCTAAATTAAATGAAAACTTATTTTGCGCAAGCAGACTACCAAGTAATAATAAAAATTCGACAGCGGTGGTAAAGCAACGTATGTATATAAAATTAAAGCTTGAAAGGACCTCTATAAAATTGCATACATGCAAAAGTACCGTTTATCGATCAGTTTTTGAGAGGTGAAAAATTATAAAAAATGCATTTGGCTCACAATGGATTAATGGATTTGAAAGTTTTGCACACCATTAAAAAGTTATATAATAGCACTTTGATATCATACCTATATCGTTGACCTCCGTGCTATATTGTTCAAGTTATGACCCATTAAAAATAGGTTTGGTTATTTTGATTTTTGATCCCTGACTTCATGTTGTCCTGTGGCCGCCATTATTAATTTAATTTTTTTTTTGATGCCGTGAGAAAAGAAAAATTTTAAGTATTTTTTTATATAATGCACAATATCTCTGAAAGTAGAGGCGCTAGAAAAATAATAAAGCGGATGAAATACACAAGGATAAGTTATTTTAATTACAAAAAATTAAAATAAAAAAAGCTTTAAGGACTAAACCAAAAATACGCGATTTTTAACATCCTTGCAATAACAGTAAGATATCCTGATATACTCATCAATGTGACTCTGACCAAATGAAAGAGAATTTTGGGTAGATTAATAATCCAGAAAGTATTTTAAAGATTGGAGGGCCAGTCGTGAAATATTCAGCGAATAATACAAAAAGTAGTATAAATTATGCAAATGCTAAATGTCACTATATCTTTAAAACTAGAGCTTCTAGGGAAAAACTAATGATGCGATCGTAATCAGAAGATAAAAATATATAAGAATCAGCTATTTTCATTTACACAACACAAAAAAAACTCCACTTTGTTGTGCAGTGTTATTTATGAAAAGCCTCTTGCCACAAAAAGTACTCTTTTGGAAAATAAAAACAAAACTGTTTATTTTCCTTATGAAATTTTTGAAGCGTTATGAAAAGTTGAAGCGACAACTTTTGCGACAATTTTAAGGCTTCTGGAGATGAAAATATTAAAAAATATATAAAATCGAAAGTAAAGTATTATTTGAAAAATATCCGCTGCATAATTTCAAAACTGTCTAGTGCACATAATTCGATATAAATTTCATAGAATATTTTCCTAATTCCCATTTAAAATTTACCATATTTTATAAAAAATACTATGTTTCGTTTACTAAATAATTTTATTTTTGGCTGTTACTGTGTTTTGAAATTGTGTGGCCCATATGTAGCAACTATCAGCTATACAAAGGGTGCGGCTGCAACTAAGATGCGCAGTTAGCATGTTGTACAAATTTATACGTCAATCAAGAATTTTAATATATTACAGTGTATTCTAAAAGTTATAAGCCTATTTGCTGTATGATAATTCCCAAAACATTTTAGTGGCGCTGCGACCACCTTATTATTTATTTTGTTCATTTCCAAAACAACATTTAAAAAAATTAAAAATAGTAAAAAAAAATTAAGGCGCTGTCAGATACATCAAAGGTCACAAAAGATCGGGTTTTTTGTGAATATCTCGCTTCCTGCATTAAATATGACTTTTGTATAGAATACAATTTCCCACAAATTTTGCAAACAACGTCATCAAAAGGGTGAGAGTCCTGATCCAGTGCAAATAGACCTTAGCCCTTTCCCATCTTAAGAACGTTTGATCATGCGAAATATTGCTCTATACAAAATTCGTATACTCTACAAGTTTCATAATTCATTAAAAGTCATATTCAAAACAGGAGGTGAGATATTCACAAAAATAAAACGCTTTTTGTGAGATTTGACCTCTGACATTTTATGATATGTACACGAAATTATACATAATACTTTTAAGGCAGCTTATACAATGCCTGTATACAAAATTCCAGCTTCTTATCTCAAATTGCGAGGATCACCACCTTTTCACATTTTTTTACTGGACTAGAAAAATACCTTTCAAATGGATCCATAAACTCTTTTTGGGAATCCTCATAATCTCTATGCATTTAAAAAATATGTTAACATACTTTTTCCACCAACTGTATACCTGTTAAACTCGTATAAACTACTCATGCAAAAAAAGTTTTAAATTTTGCAAAACAAAATATAAAATAATAAAAAGAAAAAACTTAATAAATTTTAACAATATGTATAATATGAAATATAAATTAGATGATGTCTGATCGTACGCCTGTCTGTCTCACTACAAGTGTGTTCGGCTTGATAGAATAATAAAAGAAAATAATTTTCAAAACAAATAAATAATTTTCTCACTTTATTTCATTTAAAATTCAGCGATAGACCGACACTCGAAGAGGAGAAAAGGTATTTACTAGTAACGTGTGTTAAAATTAGTGATGCCAGCTAAAATAATAAAATGAGATCAAAACAAATAAAATAATTATGATTAAAAAAATATGCTACTTTTATCACGATTTTTAGTTTTGATTTATTTTTTGAATCATATTATTCAATTTTGTATAACACTGCTTTACAACCAAAGGTTATGACTTTTCTAATGCATTTTTTAGGGTAATTAAGATGTGCTAAACACGAGAAACGTAAAAAATTCATTTCGGCCATTGCCCGGATAACAGTACATTTTTCGATGTTTTTCGATGTATGTATAATTTTCTTTAAAGCGCCATCCAGATTCAACAGCTGCTTTTTTTTAAATTAGTTACATCTTGTTTGAAAGGCCACTAAATTGAGCGTCCAGTAGTAGCTAATTGGCTTTGATCCGATAAAAAATGTCTGAGTTACAGTAAAAAGTATAAAAGTGCACGATCATGAAAAAGTGCTTGATTGACAACAATATGTACACAGTATAGTTTTTAATATATTTTTTTTTACAAAATTATTGTATTTTCTGTCTTTCTTTTTAACAATATATGTACCTACGAACAGGGCTGCCAAAAGCGCCGATTTTTTCAACAAAAAATTACCAAATGCCGATTTGCCGATTTTAGGTGAAAAAATTCAGATTTTTATCAAGCCAATAGACAACACGCTAACTCCGATTTCAAACCACATTTTTGTGATTTGGCAATAACAACATTTTAAAATTTTATAATAGAGGATATGTTAAGAAAATAGTGAAATTCGGTTAATATTCTAGCACACTCTTCATTAAACTACGGGGTTAACTAAACTAAATTTCAATGTTCCTTAGAAAATTAAACTTTAGGAGGAATTCTTTATTCTAAGGATTATTTGAAACTCATAAAACCAATTCTTTTGACACTCATATTAAGAGCGATTTAGAAATAAACTGATAAATTCGGATATGTAATCATTCTGTAAATCATTTATATTCCATGTTATATATATGTTTAAGCTTGTAAAATCATTATTATGTTATCCGCGAAAAACGCTTATTTTATTTATGCCGGAGATGCCGATTTTTTCACAAAAAGTGCGGATTTTTTATCAAAATCATTTGGCAGCCCTGCCTACAAAAGAAATAGTTATATGTACATTAGGGGAGCCCTATATTTTTAAAAGCGCTCCGATTCTGATTCTCACCCCCGGTCTTAAAACTAATGTGTATTAATTTTAAGACCGATTGAAAAATATTTAGAGGTGGCTCAAGCGACTAAAGTCTTAAAAAATACAGATTTTTATTACCATTTTTTCATTTGGTTTAACCATACGTGACCAACTTTGTCCCCAATTTTTTCACAAATTACACGGAGTTTTATCTTTCTAAAATGCTAAAAATCACAAAAATCCAATTACCAGTAATAAAGTTATGATAGAAAGAAACAACTGTACAAAATGTAAACAAAACGTAATAGCTTCTTTAAGTGCTGCCTACTTTCAATTTATAATAAAACGACAAAAGAGAAAAAAGTTGAAAAAAGTGGCGCTAAGTCGCTGAATTCGTGAATAACCCGCTAACTTGGAACACTTTAATTTTTCCAGCTTGAAATATCAATTTTAAGTTGAACATTTTTAAATTTGTTTTGACAGGCCCACATTTTTTATCGATAACATTAGTAAAAGCTTTGACAATTTGGTATTTGGCAAAATTTCCTATTATATTCTATTTGCACTGTTCTCCAAAACTTGAAAAATTAAGAATAATGTAGTGTCATAAGGGCTTAAGTAGCTGATATTTTATGTCACAACTCTATTACTCGTAATTAGGTTTTTGTGATTTTTTGAATTTAGGAAACATAAAACTCAGCGTAATTTAGGAAAATAGTTTTACGAAATTAGAAATAGGATTAGCTATATATGGTTGAACAAAACGAAAAAATGGTAATAAAATCTCTATTTTTTAAGGCTTTAAGCCACCATTAAACATTTTTCAATCGGAATAAAAATTTGTACATATTGGCGCATATTCATAGTCATAAACAAAGTATACTTTAAAAATTTAAAACCAGTATTGCCATACAAAATACTGGCTTTAAACTCTTAAAGTATATTTTGTTTTTACTATGAAATATTTCGAGGCGGTGAGAATTAGAATCGGAGCACTTTTAGAAATATACGCGTACCCTAATGTACATACGTACTTTCATTTGGGGTGCTAGTGCTCACTAGCATCTTACATTTAAGAGCGAATATTTGTTTAATAAAAAAAAAACGTCACAGAATAACAGAAAAAATAGCTAAGTTAGCAAAGTAAAAAAAGAAATAAAAAAATGTTTTTGTTTTTATTTAGTTCTCATTTTTTTTTTTCTTTCTTTTAAGCAGAACTGTTTACTAAAATTCAGTTCCCTTCGATCTTATGCCGGGAACGGAAGTGGTGTCACAAATAACGGTTTAGTTCTGAGAAAAAATGACACTAAATAACGAAACAAATAAACAAATTCAGAAAAGAAAATAAATTTAATAAACAACCCAAATAAAAAGCATCCAAATTAAAACAAACAGATGAAAACTATATTTTAAATAAATAAAAAGAAACATTAACAATGATATAAATATGAAAAAACAGCGTGGCAAAAATTTGCAACACAATAACCAAAATTATAATGATAAACTAAAAAAAAATTTAAGAAGAAGCCGAATAATCTTTTGGAAGTCAACAACATTTTGTTTGTAAAAATCCTTGGTAAAATAAATTGCAGTTATCGATGTCTGAAATCAGTTTAATAAGCGAAGAAATATTAGAAAGTGAAAAGCTAAAGAGGAAGATTCTATTATATACCGGACACCATAGACGTTTTACAGAAAGTCGACTACAAATCCCGAAAAATCTAAATAAATTTGAAAGGATCTCATTATTCAAAATCACAACTACTAATAAATTTAGCTAACATTTGTTTAAAACATAAAATAAAATAAAAATATGGCTGAAAATTTTTATTTGCGCATCCCACCCTCACCTCACTCAAATTCTGCTTCCGTCCATGCTTTACCCCAACATTTCGAAGATCTCTTTATTAATGGCAACTTTCTTGATGATGCCACCGAGAAGAATAATAATTTGGGCGCAGCAGCGAATAGACGACGTCATGAGCCCGACTGCTGGGTATTCGGTTACGGCTCATTATGCTGGTATCCCGGTTTTGAATACAGCAAATGTATAACTGGTTACATAAAAGGTTATAACCGGAGATTTTGGCAGGGAAACACAACACATCGTGGTACAGTTTATAAGGTGAGTGTTTTCTTAAGAAATATCGTCAGCCAAAATGAAAAACCATATAACTGAAAATCAAAAAAGAATGCAATCGGCTTCTTTTCACAACTTTAAACTTTATAAAAAATGGGTAAAAAAGACAAAAGAAAAGAAGGCTAAGAAGTGAAGCTATATGGTTTCACATTTAAGCTAACGATACATATCATATTAAAGCCTAATTTATTTTTCATGCAAATTTGCTTTTGATAGAAAATGTTTTATTTTTAACTATAAACTGAATCTAAGCAATTTTGTATCAAATATAAATTAGTTTTTCTACACTTAATGCCTTATATCTCTGTTATTTTTGGTCAGATCTTAACGGTTTTATGCTTATTTCAAAACTTTTTTTTAATCTATAGGATAATTATTTTAATTTGCTTTTTTATTTCAAATATATTTCTTTTTACAAAAAAATGTTTACAAAAGTTTGTCGTTACTTCCGAAGGTCCAAAAAATGCTGCCTAAATTGTTTTTCTACGAAAGATTCGTATATTCTACGAAAAAAAAGTAGCTACACACAGAAAAAAAAAGAAATGTAAAATCAGCATGTGATTAGAAATCATATTATATTTACAAGAAATTTCAAATTGCTTAAAAAAATTTGACGGGAATAATTCTTCTGATTTGAAAAATATTCTATTTTTAATTTGAATATGTATTGGAAAAATTTTGAACTTTCACGATTTTTGGACTAAAAAGCATCATTTTTCTTTTCTCTATAAAAAGAACATTTCTTCAAGAATATAGAACTATTATGTGTACATATTAGGGATGGGAAAAAAATATCCATATATCGATATTTTCTTAAAAATATATCGATATATATCGTCGATATTTTTAATTTCGATATATCGATATTTTTCCAAATATATCGACAGTATCAAATTCGAAATTTTTTAGCTTTGCTTTTGTTTTTCGTGCAATTAAAAAAAAATGTCGGCACAGTCTTCATCAAATAGAATATTACTAACAAAATCTTTTGTTTTATTTCTAATATTTTGTCTATTCGAAAAATGATCATTCTTTGAGTGTAATTTTGCTGATGTATGTTCCATGAAATATTGGTGAAACAGTAAGGATCTTGGAAATTAACTCTTTCCAGCTTAATTATTTTTAAGAAAGGTACTTTTTTTTTGTTTTATTTTTAAAAAAATTTTGGGGACTACGTATGAATTATCATTGGGCCTGATTGTGTAAGGCGTTGGCGCAAACGCCTAAGTCGTTTTTTGTAATAGATTAAAGTAAAACACAGCCTGTGTTCTTTAATCCACTACAAAAAACGTCTCAGGCGTTTACGCCAACACCTTACACAATCAGGTCCATTGTTAAAAAAATATCGATATTTTTTATTCGATATATATCGATGCAGATCGATATTTAAAAATATATCGATATACATATGTATATCGAAAAGATATCTTTACAATTTACCACTTTTATTGGTCGAATTCGAAATATTTTGCAGCAAAGTTTTGATATTAGCCCATATGTTCTAACATCCTAAAGCGCAGATACAAAAACAAATACCACTTACAAACTCTTATTTCACAAAGAATTCATTTGTCAAAGCATTTCATGCGTCTTGGACTAGTTGTGGACTTTATGGCAAAACCAAAAAGAATAAAATTTTTGGGATTTTTCAAACTTTCTTGGGAACCCTGAGATTCTCAGAAGCAAATCTTAGTTTTCGTTTGATTACTTCGCATTTATCACATAAATCCCCATATAACTGGAAAGTTTCATTTGAAAATATCAATAATCAACGATTTTATAGTATTAAGAAAAAATGTAACATGCGCAAAACACCACATAATACCATTTTAACCCTTGTTTTGCAAAAAGTCTTTCAAAATTTTTAAATTCTTGAATTCTGACACAGTTAAAAACAACACATAATCTTCTAAACATTGATTAATGATTACATGTCTACCTTTCATTTTTAGACGTCCAAAACTAATGGACTTACTTATAGTTAAAACTTGTACTGCTGCTATTTTCTTCCATAAAATGGTAGAAAAATATTAACGAGCAAAATAACAAACAGGGAACACGGCTAAGAGAAAGTCTAATCGACATTAAATTAAGATGTCAAATTTGTTCATACAATACACTAAACCAAAATTTCAGGGACAAATTACAAAGTTTTCATTAATTTTGACCTAATGCACTAGTGCGTTAAATCAATGAACTGGTTCATTAATTTTGTTAAAGAATAAAAACAACGATGAATTCAATGAACCGTTTCACATTGAACTTTAATGAATATATTCATTGAAATAATGTATACGTAGATTTAATCAACGTATTTTTGCAAAAAATTAATGAATCTAGGTCAATGAATGTGATTATGTAAAATAATTTGTTTCAGTGTAGTGCTATTAGAAAATCTTTAGATTTAAAAAAATCCATATTGCTTTTCATTCTGCTAGAGTTGTTCATGGTTTATAACCTATACTTTGGTCCTTCCAAACAAGTTCATTTGACGATTGCGCATTCAAACGCTTGGTACTGCGTAATAGACTCCTCAAAATTGCACTAGTATCCTTCAAGTCCAAATAACTAAGCACAGTGCAACAAAAAAACACCTTTTCACCTATTTTTTTTCGCTATTATTTAGTTTGACTGATTTTACCATTTAATACTTTCATAATCTTTTATCATGCTTTTTAATTTAATATTCAACTGCTTTGAAAATTATAACAACTGATTAGAGCTTAATGACAATTTGCAAAACCATTAACAAATTGTTAAATAAATAAATTACAAATACTAGTTTTTTTTATCAGTTAATTACGAAAAATACGACTACTAATAACAAAAAATCTCTCAGACGACGAGTATAAACAATGAATAAGTAAATAACCTTATAACAAACACTTGGCAATGAATAAATATAAATATGTAAAAATAAATAGAAACAATAACAAATATTTATTGTATACTGTTAAATGATAAAGTAAAAATTTCTTAGTAAATTCACATTAGAACAGTTCGAATAAAAATTGCATATCTATGCCTATGAATTGATTTTTGATTTTGCTCTTATTTACATACACTCTAAAACACTTTTGGTGAAAATTAGGTCGATAATAGTCGGCAACACTTTACAGATTATTATCGACCTAAAATTACACACGCATTATTTTTCAACAAAATGTTTTTACTAAAAAAAGCGATTGGCTGCGTGCAGGTTTGAACCGCGACCCCCTGACCGATAGTCTGACGTATCTACCATTCAGCCAAAGCCGTATTACACTTTATGTTACATTTTTTCCACTTGGAGTAAATCGGGTATATTCTGCATTTCATGTGGAATTAAAATGTGTGGAATTAACAAAGCATTGTTGTTATGAATATTAATTTACAACAACAATGCTTTGATAATTCCGCACATTTTAATTCCACATGAAATACAGAACATACCCGAATATGTTTAATTTGAAAGTTTTTTTCTTTAATAAAATAACTACAAAATCGATGTAATTTTAGACAAGGAGAAATTTTCAACACAAATTTAGACAATATATGATCGTAAATTTGAAGTAATGTTTTAGAGTGTATATACATATATATCAAGGTATTTAAGTTACTTTTCATTAATAAATTTAATTTAATTTTTAAATTACATTAGCGGGTTCAGTGTCTTTTGATGCAAGTGGTATTGCGAAAGTGCAAATGCAAAATATTGTAGCTTTTTTTGTAATGAAATTTGGTGTATTTTGTTGTTGGATTTCATAAAAAAAGCTACGATATTTTGCACTTGCACTTTCGCAAGACAACCGAAAAGCATAAGAACAAAAACATTCGCCACTTTTAATTTTGAACTTGCTATTTTATTTCTTCGTACTTAGTTTTTTTGTTCCACTGTTTTGCGCTATCAAAAGTTTTACTATAAACATTCTGCAGAATGTCTTATTTTAGCGAATCTTTTCACAGCAAATGAAGGAAGAAAACATATCTTTAGATATTTTAAAATCAATCCAATGATTTTTCTTACATTTTTTATGGCTTTGAACGCACATTACACTGGTGTGCAAAGAAAATGTCCTTTAAATTAATATACATATGGGCATTTCCACAGGAAATTCCACTTTTTGGTCACGTGCGACATCAATTAAGCATATACGTAGTTCGATTTTTCCTAAACTTTTACTTAATGTAGAGCTACTTACGGCATTAACGAATACACTAGAGCCCCGACTTGCGTCGTTAATGGGGACCGCGAAATTGCGACGCAAACCGAAACGACGCAAATCGAATAACTTGTTTTCATATAAATGCACTAATTTTTCTCGATTAGGTCGAATATTGAAAATTTTATTAAAAAAAATATAGACATGTTTAATTAAAAAGGTCACATGAAACGTTTTATTCCTATTGAATTATAACAAAGAAGTAGGAAAAAATAAATTTATACAAAAGCATAAAAAATTAAGTTAAATCATTTATATTCCCATATACATATGCAAACATGCGTTAAACAAAGAAGGTACCCTGCCGGAAAATCCCTAGTCGACTACAAAAATAATCAACTTATAGTTAACTTTTCTTAGACTAACTAAAAGCTAACTACAATGCAATCCAGGACTGACCCAAAATCAATTCTTAAGTTGAGTACTCTCAGCTACTGTGAAACTCTCAGCTACTGTGAAACTCATTTCAGGTTTATATCAGCTTTTAGCTGTTCTTATTTTAAATGGTACCTTAGCTGGGTGGTCAGCGCGTTGACTTTAAAACGTGTGATACATAGTTCGAACCCCAGCAATATCTTTTTGCAAATGTATTAACTATCAGTTGACTTAAATAAAGTCAACTTTAAGTTCGTTGAAAATGAGCGCAGAGTGGTACAATTGACTACCGCCTAGGACATCGCAAATTTTAAAATAGCTAGCGGTTTCCATTGCGAAATAGTTAGCTTAAAATTAATTTAATGTTAACTTAGTCGACGTTTAGACGATGCAAGTCTAATTGATCAGCTTCCTATTCAGCTGTGAGAAAGACAAGGAAATTAATACAAATGTCTCTGTCTTCCTCACAGCTGAATAAAAAGCTGATCAATAACACTTGCAACGTCTAAACGTCGACTTAGTTTCCGACAGGGTAAATTCTTATTTGGTCTATCTTCATCTGATAAACCTAAATAAATAAAACATCTAACTATGTATAAGTCTGATTTAGCCGACCGTTTCTGTCTCATCGCTTTCCAATGTGACAGAAACGATCAGCACGTTCGACTACATCTATAGTTGTATACGTATACGTTTTCTATATTTAAGCTCGGCTAAATCAGCCTTTAGACTCTAAAAATAAACTTTAAACTCTAAACTTTAGAGTAACATACCTAACAGAATGAAATAGTAAATTCCCTTTTTCAGGCAAATTTTAAAATTCTTCGGATGTATTGTGATATCAATGAAAAAATCAAATTACATATATTAAGTGGCGCAAATCGGAATTAAATTGATGCAAAGCGAATTGACCCATATTTTAAAAAGCGACTCAACCATTGATGCCAACTTTGGCTCTTTTTTACGTTATAACAAAAAACGATATGACATACTGTATTGTCATATCATAAGTTTTTTACGATATGACAACGCTGCGATATGACAACACCGTGTATGTCTATCTTAGTGTTGTCATATCGTAAAAAGCTTACGATATGACAATACAGTATGTCATATCGTTTTTTGTTATATCGTAAAAAAGAGCCAAAGTTGGCATCAATGGACGCAACACTTACGTTTTCTTTGAAAAAAATAAGCATAATTGCTTGGTGACGCACGTGACAAAAAGCGGACTTTCCTGTAGAAATGCCCATAAATTAAATTCCATTTTCATTTTTTCTATCACGTACAGATTATTTTTAATGGGCATAACTAACATGTACGCCATGTACATCAGTATATTTCACCCTAACTCGAGAACGGTATGCCCGATTTCGACCAGCAAAATGCCAAAGTATATATGACGAAATTGTCTTGTCAAACTTTCTTAAAATAATTTTTTTTCATTTGATACACGCTTTCGGAGTTATTCACAAATTACAGTATGCAACAAAATGAAACTTTTGTCATGACCTTTGTGATCACCACTATATTTTTTTGATGTATTATGGTCCCCTAACTAAAAAAAACAGGGGAAATTTTAAATTCTATGGATAATTTTTTTTTTATTTTCTAAAATTTGGCATTTTTCAAGAGGCTGCTACACCGATTTCATCATAACTTTGGAAGGGGTAGTCT
Source organism: Panzeria rudis (assembly GCA_956483635.1). Classification (NCBI taxonomy): domain Eukaryota; kingdom Metazoa; phylum Arthropoda; class Insecta; order Diptera; family Tachinidae; genus Panzeria; species Panzeria rudis. The sequence goes on along the minus strand of OY101447.1, from coordinate 147,061,534 downwards.
AATTTAATTACAAAAAAACACTAAATAAGATCGTAATAAAATTATCTTTAAGCCGTTCTAACATTATTTTGTTATATAGTCAATGGTTTCGCAATTATTCAGCATCGAAAATGGTAAAAGCTTACCATTTTTATTAACACATATACTATAAATGAAATAAGCTTTATTTCTTGAAAATCGATGGATAAATATTGATTTTATTCATAATAAATTGAAGTCACCTAAATTTTGCAAAAAAAAAATGCAAAAGAAGGTTCTAACAACTGATACTGGTAGAGGCCAATAAAAAATACATACGTGTATCGGCGTTTTTAAAGTTAACAACTGGGACTTATTTTAAGTGGACCTATATCGCCTCTGAAGGGTACTTTTTTGCCTCTTATTTATTTAGGGACTAAAAAAAACCCTATACCACGAAGAGATAGCGTGTTAAAATGTTCTACAAAAATGTTAACCGTAGTGTTTTACATAAAATAAATACATCTTACACGTTAAACGTATGGCCTACAAGATATACTATGCCGAGTCATTATAACTATGTGCATAAGGGGAGTGGAAAATTTAACTCTCCCTAACATAAATCCCAGATGTAAACTTTCAAAACGCTGATACATTGTAAATAAAGCTTATTTTATTTGTAATATAAATGGTTTTATGTTTTTTTAATAAAAAGTTTTTACCACCTCCAATTTTTCATAGTTTTTTTTTTAAATTAAAGTGTTTCAATTTAGCAAAAAAAATATATATATATTTCTCATCATTGCGGTCGGCATAATTCCAAAACTGTTGAGTTTGTAAAAAATAATATTCAAGCAGCTTAGTAGTTTTGTTTCAAGTTCTTTGTGGTTTTTGTAAAAAAATTGGACAACCTTTTACCAAGCTATTATGAAATCGGTGGATCAGCTTCTCGGCTCCAAAGCTCTTTATTATTCACTTTATTTATTCGATTTTCGTGAAATAAAGCTTTTTTGATTTGTGGTATATGTGCCATTTTGATCGGATAATAAAAATGGTAAGAGTTTGCAATATTCGATTTCTTATAAATTTTTAAAAAATATTTATTAAATGGATTATTTGAGATATTCACCCAATTTTATTTAAAATAAAGATTTATTTATTGAGGGTTAAGCAATATCTATATGCATTTCATTTGTGCTTTACCATACCTTTCAAAAGTTTCAACCCTCTTATTTTATGCACAGACTTTCGAAAACCGTTTGAAAATTTACAAATAATAAAAAAATAGATATAAATAAAATAGATCCATAGAATTTTAAATTTCGACTGTTTTTGTAGTTAAGGGACCATAACACATCAAAAAAATATAGTGGTACTCCTTGACGTTTTTCTTGTTGCATAGTGTTGTATGTTCAAAACAGGGTTGTCAGATTTGGCGATTTCTCGTCAAATGTGGTGATTTTCCAACTTGTTTGGCGTCTAAATTTTTGATTTGGCGACATGGCGATTTTTCTGGCGATAAATAAATTAGTTGGCGATATTTATGGCAATTTTTTTTTAACAAAATTGAAGTTAAAAGTATTTATAATTTAGGAAAATTACTCCCACCAAAACTCGTCTGCAAGAAATTAAAACAATGTGTCTTTGATGGCTTTTCTTATATTAATTATAGTCAATAATGGGTTTTTAATTTGGATAAGAAAAATTTACAAGATTTGGCGATTGATTTTATTTCTACTTTGGGCGATTTTCTGCTAAATTTGTATACGATCATTTTATAAAAATTTATAAAAAAAGTATTATATAAAAACAAATTTATTATCAAATATGTATTAAGAAAAACCACATAAAATTGATATTGGCGACTTTTGGCGATTTTTAAAACCAATTTGGCGAAATAGGTCAGAAAATTAAGTTGATGTTGATTTTTCGCTTGTTCCTTGGAATATTAATAACGGCTAATTCTTTCTGAATATAAACGTTACGAACTACAGGTCTGTCAGCCTTATAACTGGCAGTAATAAATTTTTATTAGGTATGAAAAAAATTTAGAACTAAAGCATTTTTTAAGTATCTGGCTGTATTCACTTCATTGCTAATGCAATCAATATTTATGCATTGATTTTCATGATATACGGCTTATTTTGTTTATAAGACACCTGTCATTAAGAGCAACAGTTAAAATGTAAAGTTTAAGATTTTTATGAGTTTTTAGAAAGAAAAAATTTATTAGATTTGCATGAAAAAAACTTTTTTTTATACTAATTCGTGAATATCTCCGAAAGTAAAAAAACAATATTAAGAAAATTTTAAGTCAATTTTGTCATGCATATTTGGGCGTTTTGCTGATCGTAATTGGGCATACTGTTCTCGAGTTAGGGTAAAATGATGTACCTAGTGAAAATATTCATCATGTCGGTTAAAAAATTTGTACGTGACAGAAAAAAAACTGAGAACGGAATTTACCGCATTAAAGTCTTTATATTCCAAGTAGTTTTATTTAAAGGACCGAAAAAATTTTTTTTGCAGACCAGTATTATCAGCCTGTTCATAGAATCCAAAGGATTCCATACGGAATTCTAATCCAATTCCAATTGTGAATGGGTCCATGAAAACATAACGAAATTTCTCTCTGCCAAAAAAATTTATTTTCGTTTAAAATTCAACATATCCTTTACAAAGTTGTATATTTGGTAAAATGCATAAATTAAAGGACTCCTGAACTCCAATTAATGAACAATTAATTCCGTTTCAGAACGGAAATTTGTGAAATTCAAGCACAAACGGATTTAATGAACGTAATCAATCGGCTTTGTAGACAAAATGATGTGAAACCAACCCTATTAGATTCTGTGAAAAGGCTAAATATTAGAAATGTAGAATTGAAAACAAAATTGTACAGTTAAACTAATCTGATCGTTGTAGCATTGAAGATTCCTCGCTAAAAATTATAAAAAGGGTGTAAATTTTAATTTTCTAATTATTAAATAAAAGAAAAGTGTGGATTTAATAAGAAAAAAATTAAAAATAAAAATAAAAAAATCGGATGCACTGAGATTTGAACTGAGGCGTTTCGGTTAATAATATTTTTACATGTTTGCTTACTTCCATAGAGTGAAACTCCTCGACAAAATATTTTTAATTAAATATATTTAATGGTTCGTTTATTGTTTGCTGGGTACAAAAACAATAAATATTATCGGCCATTTAATTTGTTCTGATTACAAGTGTAAATAATTACATACACAATGTTTGTGAATTTGTTTCTTACAGTCGGTCAGTCGTCTCTTAAATAAATGTTAAACAATTAATTTTAATGAAAATCATTGTTGTGCTCATAATCTTATGAAGAGCATGATAATGATGTGTATGTGGATTTTTTTATTAAACTTAAACGATCAATTTTGTATTGAGTATAAGCTGCTGTAGTAGCAACGGTAATGCTCGTAAAAATACTTTGTATTGAAAATAATGGGCGAAGGACGGGCGTTTAATGTAATAATTTATACATCAGATGTAATTAAAAAAAATTTAAATTTATTTAATAAAAGTAAAATTTTAATGAAATTGTAATTTATTTCTTTGTTTTTATTTTAATAGTAAAATGGGACACATACAATAAATATGTAATTTGCTCTTAAAATCTTATACTCATTTAATCTTAATAATATGCTTTTTTGTTTTTGCTTTCAGCCTGGACGTGTAGCAACACTGGTTGAGGACAAAGAAGTGAGTAGTAAACATTTTTATTTATTATGATCCATATATAATAATAATTTTAGCAAGGTTGTACGTAAATCGGAAAAAACACAACCAATATACATACATACATATGTACATACATGTCGTCATATGAAATCAAAAAAGTCAAAAGTTACACAAAACTAAAAACGTCGTTTTTATTAACAAAAATTCTAAAAGCCGCAAGTGCAAGGACATACAAAAAAATTTTAACGCAAATAGGTAACTTACGACTTTTGAGAAAAAATAAATAACAAACACAAGAGTTGTTCTAAGTGAAATCAACAAATCGAAAAGCTGATATATGCCTCAGATTTGGTTTAATTTTTGTGGTTTATTTTTCATTTTAGGCAGTTTTTTTGCTTCTGTAAAATTTTTTAAATTTAACTTACGCCTGTTTTTGATTTCATATGACGATATGTATTTAAAAAAAAATAAAGACAACAAAGATATTTCGGTCTTTTAAATAAAAATATGTATGTATGTGGCGTAGGTATAAAGAGTTTAGTGCGCCAAACTAAAATCCGTTTTCAGGTTTTTTCAATCACGTACAGATTGTTTTTAATGGGCATGACTATTATGACTCCAGAAATAAGACAGTCACGCTATCATAACTCAAACCATTTTTAACCGACTTCAAAAAAAGGAGAAAGGTTATCAATTCGTCATGTATTTTTTTAAGGATATTCTCTCAAAACTCCGCCATTTATAAACCGATTTCGGATTTTTGTCTTTATTTAAAAGGATTCACTTCCAGATTGGTCCCATTGAAAAGTGGGCGGCGTCTCGCCCATACGAAGTTAATGCATATGCCTTTTCATCTACTTCTACTCAACTGATTCTTATGAAACTTTTGCACACACATTAAGCTCCTGTTCGAATACTGCATCATGATTAAAAAAGTGGGCAGTGCCACGCCTATACAAACTAAATTTTCTTTTTTAACAGTTTATATTAAGCTGATTCGTATGAAAATTTGCATACACATTTTTTTATAAACAAACATAACCCGCGAAGCGATTAGCTTGTCTGCGGAAAACACCCAGAGTTTATGGCGGGAATCGAACCCACGACCTCTGGACTGACAGGCTAGCATCGCTACCACTCAGCCACAGGGGCACCCGTACTTATTGTTACAATACAACATTATGGTTAGAAAAGTGGGCAGAGCCACGCCCATTAAATGTAAATATTCATTTAAACTACTTCTACTTAACCGATTCTTATGATACTTCGCACACAATTACTTCTCGTGAAAGTACATCATTATGATAAAAATTATGGGCATAGCCACGCCTATTTTGCAGTCAGTTTTTTTTTTGCAAGAATTATTTATATTATAGTTTTTTCACTTGATAAATGCTTTCGGATTGATTCACAAATTAGTATCGAAAGAAGTGATTTTCAAGGCGAATAAATTATTATGATCCTGTAAAACACAGGGTGAGTACATAACAAAAAGCTAAATTTTCGTTGTTCATTTTAACTGCACAACCTAAATCAGAGCGTTATGCGTCGCGTGAGCAACAGGGTACGTATTTACAGTACATTCAAAGTAAATATTTTATAGTAAAATGTACTGTAAATACGTACCCTTTTGCTTACGCGACGCTCAACGCTCTGATTTAGGCTGGTCTGAATGTATTCAGTTTAATTATTATTTTATAAATTGCCTTGCAAAACACGGGAGGACTAATATAATTATTAAATTTTTATCGACGCGAAAACTTCTCACAAGTTACAGAACATGGGCACTGGTAGCCTTACTTTAGAAGTACATCGTTAGCTGAAACGCAAACCGCCCTAACTAACAAAAAATTTAAATCGACTCTTTTATAAATTCAGATGTATTTCATCAAAATACATCACCACAAAAAAATCAGAGTCCGGAACTAAAATGGCGATTTTATTGAGAAAATAGAACACCTAAATGAGCTGATAAATTACATTACAAGATAGAGCCCAATGTCAAAATTACACTACATGCTTTATCACACCCTTTAATTTCCAACATTCTTTTATTTTTAGCTGTTAAAGCGGCCATAGCAATGCAAACCGTGTAAAAATTTCAAGTGCGGAACATAGAGAATTTTAAGGCTCAGTTAGCCGACCGTAACGTTGATGTAGTTGCACGTGCTGATCGTTTCTCTCTCATAAGTTTTCAATGTGACAGAAACGATCAGAACATCCAACTACATCAACGTTACGGTCGGCTAACTGAGCCTTTATAGTCTGGAAGTATTAAATATCGAATCTTCTCAATAATAGGTTCCGACAGTAAAGTTCGCTATGTTCTGCACTACTGAAATTGTTTTTTTTTTCTTTTTGGTTTTTTTAACGCAGTCGGATTTTTTGCTTTTTTAAATTTATTTTTTTAAATTTTAAATTAAGAAGATTCGATATTTAATGGTTCCCGGCTGTAAAAGTCTCTGTTTTCTGCACTACTAGTATTGTTTTTTTCTTTGTGGTTTTTTATGCAGTCCCGTTTATTGATTTTATAAATTATTTTTATTCTTTTTAGTTTCTTTAAGTTCATTTTATGCACAGTCTGGTTTTGGAGCTTTTCTCTAAAGTTCACTTTTTACGTAGTCCAGCTTTTTGGTTTAAGCGATTGAAGATTCTAAATAGTCATTCCAAATGAAAAATGATAAGAGAAACCTAAAAATTATTTTCAAATACCTATTGAATGATACCAATTTTAATATAATTCGCGGACTGTTTTTTTTTCTCATTTTCACAAACTGGCACCTATTCGCCACCATATTGAATTTTTTACTACCTTTATATCTTTAGTGACACTAGGAATCATAAAAATCGGGCCACGACTTTGGTCTCTATAGTGCCGCAAAGGTGCCAGCCAATTATCAAAAACTTTTTCAACCAATTTATTACATATTCCTAATTAAATTTTAACAAATAACTTATATATCATCACAGAAAATGCAAAAAGCCATATCTAACATATAAAAAGTTTTAGAGGAGAAGCATAAAATATGTTTAAATGAAAAATATATTGAGTTTGCACTAATTCTCAGTACACAGAAAAAAAATTACTTATGTCCAAGGAATTTTTCATAAATGCTATGAATCTAACGAAATTTTTTTTCCAAACTTTTTTCATTCACGTTAGGAATTTTTACCTAAATTAATTCATATTTCTTAATAAAAATGTTTTAAAAAATTCAAGTATTGAACTTGCATAGCCTGTTGTACTAGGCACAACTCTTTCCTTTCTGTTAAACAGACTATTTGAAACGAATTGTATTTGTACACTATATTAATAACAAAAACACATTTCAGAATTTGTTGACACAATATTGAATTTTTTCACACCCCGTCTTCACGAGACATAAGTTTGGAAATTTGTGTGTTAGCAATTGTCAAAATTCTGTCCTAACACAAGAAATTAACGTGTGGACCGGATGTGTTTGTGTCCTAACACATGTTTGGAAATCAATGTTAAAACACAAGGCCGAGGAAATATGTTAGAACACAAGCTGTCAAATATAATATGTATGTGTGTGTTTTTTTACAATTTGTTTGATTTTATTGAAAAAAAGAATAAATCAAGTTAATAAATAAATGTTTTAGATGTTTTTTTTTTATTTTTTGCATATTATTTATGTTCATATTCATAAAATTTTTACAAACGGAAAAATAATAAAGTGAAATCTTAAAAAAAATTACAAAATGCCGTGCAAATTTACTATATGAATATATAAAATTTGTGTCCAAACATCAGTACGTTTACTCCACCCTTAACACAAGTTTGAATACATGAATTTTTTGTGACGTCATTCTGCCGACGTTATTTCTTATGTTAAGAAATATCAAATGTCTCGTGAAGACGGGGTGTCAAAGCAACTTCGATTTCATAAATTTATTTATTAAAAACTTAATTCATATTGCGTATGAAATAATTCCTATTTTTTATCTATAAACTAATAAAATATATGAACAATAGATTATAAACTTTTTTCAGAATATGTATTTTCAAACTTTTTTCTGTGTATATTTTTCAATATTTCAAATTTTACAATATAAGTAAAAAAGGACCAACAAATTTATATATTTAGTGGTCTTATCTGACTTATCTAAAGTGGCTGCTAAACACATCAATATTCAGCTTCAATATATATATATATATATATATATATATATATATATATATATATATATATATATATATATATATATATATATATATATATATATATATATATATATATATATATATATATATGTGTTTGTGTGCGTTTGTTTACAAAAAATTGTTACACATATACGGAGGGGAAATATTCAAGAATATCAAAATGCTTTTGATTTTCATAACAAACGCACACAAGCACATATATTGAAGATAAAATATTGATCCGTCTAGCAGCCACTTAAGAACACTTGGATTTTTTAAGACGAATAAAAAAAGAATAAAAAAGTTAGGCGTTTGTTGTTCTATATTTTCGAATTTCCCAGTGTAAGCCCCATTGAGTGCAGGAAGAAACGAGAGTTTCCTCACAACTTGTCAATGACTCAGTAATCTGGCACGTTTCCGCAGACACAAGCATGTAAATTCGTTTCAAGAAACTCTTTATAAATGCTTGAGAATTTCCACGTAATATAGGCGAATATTTCAAGATCGAAACACTTTTCACGCCTTGACACTTTCTGTCCTAGGCCCGGGGACTTTCCCCAGGGTTCAATAACCAATCTAATTGAAAATTGATTTTAATCAGAGTTACTAGAACTCGCATGTAACCCCGAGAGACAAGCATGAAAGACTCGAATAAAACAACCATATTAGCCTCATTTTATAATGCAACTTGTTGTATATATACAAGAAGTTCAAGAAAAAAGAATACGAGAATTAAATTACCATTGTAATAAATAAAATATTGAAAAACAGAATCAAATACTAAAATAGACTATTTAAACATACAAACAACACAAAAATACCGTTATAGAGATGCCAGATGAATAGTTATTTTAAGTGTTTAAAAAATCACCAGTTTTGCATAGAACATTTCCCGATGTTTTTTTTTTATTTTTAAATTATGTTTTGAAGTTGAAATATTGGTTAATAATTTTCAACTGCAATTTTAACTGCGGGGCTGTCACAATATTGCATACATTGCGCATGTCGTAAGCATTATTTCTATAATTCTATGTAAAGAAAGCAAAAATGCGCAGACAAGTCACATTTATAGGGGATTAAAAACAATTTAATCGAAAGCAACCCCTAAGCTGACTTAAAAATCATTACAACTGTAAAAATAACTCGAAACCTTGCTAAACCAGTTTTATTGCGAAAATTATGAATACATAAAAAAACTTCGAAAATAGAAAAAACCTTCGAAATTTGTTTAAAATCACTTAAACCGCAAAAAAGTAGAAGTTTCGGGAAATTCTTTAAGATTACTTACTGTCTGTTCATCGATGTCTAAGGAATTATTTCTTTCTTACATGCCGTCTACATTAAACATGAAATGCTGTTAAGACATGATGTTATGAAAGCGCTGTTAGAATCAAATGCTCTAACAGCCATGTTAAAACATGAAAAAATCATCAGCATGAGCATTATACACTGGTGTAGACGGCAAGTTACAATTACATTTAAAACAAAAAGAAACTTGTAGAATCTGTCTTCGTTTTAAATGAAATGTAACCCTTCTTCTAAATTAGACATAAAATGACTAATATCAGCACCTAATATCATGATAATATTAAGTGTAAACTGCTCATGATAATGATTTCTTCATGGTTTAACATGTTTGTTAGAGCATTTGTTCTAACAACACTTTCATAACATCATGTTTTAGCAGCATTTGATGTCTAATGTAGACGGCATATAAGGAAGAAAGAACTCCTTCGGAAGCGATAGACAGGGTATTATGTTTGTAGTGAAAGTGATTTTCAGAGTCTATCAATGGTATTCAATGCTCTAAAATTGTATAGCTTTATTTTCCTATAATTTGTTCTACACCTTCAGTCAATTAAATTTTTTGGCGTTTTCAAGAATGCTTCAGTTTTATCTTCTGGCAGCATTAACAATAAAAGAACACTGCGTTATCATATTGTACAGTACTACCATTTGATTTTGCAGTTTTCTATTCTTTATATTTTTAGTAAGAACTGCTATATATATTTTCAAAGTTGCTTATGATTAATTGGAACTTTTTTTAACAACGAAATTCTATTATAATTCTATTATATGAAAGGCTGAAAATGTATACCATAAATATCTAAGAAAATTCTAGTGTATATTGTTTTCAATGCACAAAAAAAAAAATTAATGCAACATATGCACGAAAACGCTCATAATTTCGCACCACGAAATAATTGAAAAACTAAAAACAAATTTGGTCCAAGCGGGGCACGAACTCGCAATCTTCATATTTCAAGGCAAGTGCTCCAAAATAAATTTCGAATCATTTTGGAAATAATTTTTGAACTAATCTCATATTATTGGCCTTCGGAATTTGTATTAAAAATGTATTTCAAAGTATATTCAAAACGAAAGCACACAAGTCTTTTCGTTTTTAGATCGTTCCGTTTTCTAAATCGATTTCCATAACATGACTGATATAAATAACTACTTGTTTATAAATTTGCTTTGAACGTCAAAGCGCAATTTAAACTTTTATCAATTCAATGTTGCATTAAAGGAGCGATATGTACATACTATATTCTATTAGTATCTGCGCATCACAATGGTCCGATATAATTTATGTGTGATATATTATAACCTTAAGCTACTAAAATACTAAATATTTTGAAATATTTTTTCCTTTGCAGGGCATAACATGGGGCTGTGCGTACAGAATAACAGGAGAAACCGCTTTAAATTATTTAAAACAAAGAGAATGCACACTAGGTAAGTTAAGAAAAAACTTTATTATAAAGTTTTGTTCAATATGTATTACTTTTTGAGCTTCTGATTTTTTTTGCCTGTAAACTTATGAAGTTTTTCTTGTAAACTTATGTTTTCGGGGGCACTTTTGTATTTTGTATGACGATACCTATACAGTTTTAAGAACTTGTCTATTTTCTAAATTTTTTCTTCTGAATTTCAGGTGGTTACACAACTGTTGATACTAAATTCTACCCCCGCGTTGCATCTTATGACACACCATTTGGTGGTGAAGCTTTAGAAGTTGTAGTATATGTGGCTAACACGGATAGTGAACACTGGCTGGGAGAAGACAAGTTAGAAAATGTGGCAAGACAAATTGTGGAATGTCAAGGACCCAGTGGCCATAATGCTGAATATCTACTGCGTTTGGCAAAATTTATGCACGACGAAATACCCGAAGCGAGGGATGAGCATTTATTTCAATTGGAAAATTTAGTGTTACAAGAATTGAACAAATGTAATATACCTCTTTTGTATGTGATGGGTGCGAATCCAGGGCGTATACGTCGAGATTCTCATGAAGATATTAGAAGACCACCTAGCTTTGAATTCACTTCACGTATTCCGGAACGTAAGCTACGTTGTTTGAACATTTGAGTAATGTAATACTTTCCAAACCAAGTTAGAAAAGGAAGTATTAATATTTTAGCAGCGACTTCGGGTCGAAAAACTATTAAATTTAAGTAACATTTTTTACACATTTAAAGAAGTATAATCGCTGAAAATTATTATGCAGAAAAAATGTTCTACATAATAATGTTTTCGATAAAATACATAAATATGTAATGGAAAATACATTTTATAAGAAATAAATTAAGTTAGACCTCAAAAGCCAAAATTTATAAAATATTTTGTACTAAACTATTTTACAAGGATAATAAACTAACAAATTGATATATTGATGCATGTTATAAAAAGAATGTAATAAAAATAAAATAAAAAAAGATAAATATTTATTATTATTAAAGATAGACATCTACATTGTAGAAAGTAGTTTCCATTTAAGATGACGCTTTCGAAACTTTCCACAATGCGTATCGGACACGATAATAAAGGGAGAGATCAAGAATATTGGAAGAAAGCCTAGAAACTCTTTAACAACTAAATGAAAATATATCACAGGATCTCTTTTAGATTTAATAAATAAAACGAAATTTAATCTTGTATGATTGTTGACATCTTGACAATTTTAATAAGTTTTTAAAGAAACTTAAGATGGTATGATTCCAAATGAATTTTTAGTATTATAAATTATAAAATGGTATAATTTATCTTATGATAAGCAGACCTATTACACTAGTTTGTTAAAATTTCTGCAGCACGTGACTCCATCAATTTTTCCATGGAGTTTATACTAGACATCCAAGTATCTAAAGTTGTCGCCATGCTTGCTATTTGCGGACGATCAAGAACTCGAGGTAGAACCTATGAATATAAACAAGTTTTAAGGTTTAGCTAACTAATATTTAACAAAAATATATTTACCCAAGACATATTTACGACACCAGCAACTTGATCAATTTCTCCTTTTACCAAGTCTAGCGCCAAAGCTTTCATAATTAGCAGTTCAACTTCTTTAAGTGGCAATTGTGTCTCATGTGATATATCCTCAAATGAGATTGATCGTTGTGTGGCGGAACGTTTGAAAGTCATTTCCATTAGGCACAACAGAGAAATTTTCTGCCGTAGTTTTATTTCTTGAGCAGCTAAATCTGGTATTTTAGACCAAACCGGCTTCATATCATTAAATCTGAAAGTTTTTTACATATTATGTACATAATATACAATTATTTTGTTTTATTTATTACTTTTTAATATCTCCAATGTTGAAAGCATTTAATAAATCTACCAGCCACTCATTGTCTGTGCCTTTCAAAGATTTCAAAATAGGATGTGCAAGCTAGAAATTAAAGTGTGTTAGTTTAGGTAATATTACAACGTTGTTGTTGTTGTTGTTGGTATTTTACTCACCAACTCGCCAATATTATAAATGCCGTCTCCCAATAATGCAGCCAGACCTAAAAAGAATGCCTGCTGTGCCCATTGATCTTTAGGGTAGTCATCAAGTGAACAACCTAAAAATTGTAAGCCGCAACGGTAATAATCACTATGTTTTCCCACTCGACGGTAATATTGCGAAGCTAGCATATAATATTTGCCATGTACTGGGGTTACATTGCCCACATCTTCCAATGTATCACGCAATTCTTCTATAATTTTTTTGCAAGCATCTAAATCATTTAGGTCCGATAAGAAAATGTTGCCCTGCAATATCTGTAGTCAGATAAGATGAAATTAATTGAAGTTGAACTTAAACCATGAAATATGACCGCTAATTTCGTCACTGAGCTCGCCAACTATAGAGCATGGTATTGTATCATGACTCCAGAGCATATTTTATGCTATAGTTCAGTGATGTTAACCGTACAGTAATTACCGTTTTGTACGGTAATTTCAGGCCCCAAAAGGTAGCAAGGTAATTTCATTAAAAATATAATGTAAGAAAATTTCTAAGTTTGTCAACTCAATTAACAAAAATTACGATTTCCACACAACACCAACACCCAAAGTGAATTTTTGCTGCTGCATTAAAGTGGAGATTTTTATCAAGGGAGTTTCCTCATTTAATTGCGAATAAAATCACATCGATTTTACTAAAGCACGGCTTGTTTTGTGATATACTTTTAAGTTTCTTAATATTCACCAATATGGAAACAACATATCGTCAGCTTATTACTAGTTTGGCCCACCGACCATTTAAAAAATACTATTGTCAGTTTTAGAATTTGGACCAACAGACGGGATCTTAATTCAAATAAATTGTTTATGCTGTTATTTGAATTAAAAACCTTTGCGTACGGTAATTTCTTTCCAAAAACGGTAATTTTTCGCCGTACGGTAATGAAAAAATAACAGTTAACATCACTGGTGTAGTTCTTCCATGACGAAGGTCTCGGGTTCGATCCTGGGATGGCACACTTTTTATTTTTAAGTTAATATTTCTAAGTACCGTACAAGAGGTTAGCAAACCCAAATTCAGCATTGTTTAATTAATGGTTTTACTTAAAAAAATTATCAACTCACCTGAACATACCAAACTGCTTCGTCGCAAATTTTAACTTTTTCTTTTATTTTACCCAAAAACTCAACCGCTTCCTTTTTATCGGCCATGTGATCAACAATTTCTTCAACAATTTCAACTAAACCATACGGATTGATTCTAAAAAAGATAGGAATTTGAAACTTACTCCTAACCTAACAAACATGCTGGATCAGATCTTTTACTTACTTCATTTCAAAAGTTTGTATGAAATTTTGATATAACTGCAATAATGCATCCTCATCTTGCATGGCAGCATTTCGAACAAACTTATTTAACTTTATAGTTAGTTCATTCCATAATCTAGAAAATTATACATTTAAAGTTAGTTAAATTTTAAACATTTTTCCAAACTCACTTTTCATTGTGAAGATCTTCTAAAGCGGCCCATTCTGCTGCCAATTCTTTATTGGTGGTTTTCTTTTGAGTAGCCAAATAGCCAGCTACATTCGCCGATAATTGTGCCATTATATTTTGTTAAAATTTCTTTTAATTTCCTCTTATTATTGAAATAGTTTTCTAAACAACACTTTTTTCCAATCAATGTAAAATTTGCAAATCACAATCCACCGATGATGTTGTCAATATGTCAACTTATTGAATTTCATAGCAACCAGCTTTTTGATAGGTTGCTTGCAAAGTGCTGCCATATGATATTTTCAATCAAATAGGTGTTCTTCTGATTATCCATTTCTTGAGCCCTCGTGATGTCTCCAAAACTACGAACCCGATATGAAAAAAATACAGCTCCTTGCGTTTTATTCGCCTTACACTACGTCTTGGCAAGCAAATTTGTTGTTATAACAATGAACAAAACGTCGGCAGAGCTGTTAACAAAAATTTGTTAAGGTCTTTGTTGTGGAGAGTACGTACAATGTTGTTGTTAGAATTAGTAATGTTATTTTAAAGTGATGCGGCAGAGATAGCAAATTTCTTTTGAATTGTTGTCCCTTGTTTTCGTTTTCAAATTAATGCTTGTTGTTAAGTCATCGTTGTTCTAACAATTATTATAGCAACATTGTCATAACAATGACAAAACAGTAACAACAGCGGTCCAAACGTGACAAATACTTGTGCTAATAATTGCTATAACATATAATTTGCTCGTCAATACGTCCTGTTAGAGATAACAAATAACACTATGTGCTATGCCAGGCTTACACCCCGTCTTCACGAGACATAGTTTTGTTCTAACATTTGTCAAACTTCATACATAAAAACATAAAAAAAATGTTAGTGCTAATTTTTGCATATCGACTTTTACTTTTGTTAAGACAAATCAATGGCTCGTGAAGACGCTATTTTACATAACATTGCATGACATCC
The DNA here is from genome assembly GCA_956483635.1 of Panzeria rudis. Lineage (NCBI taxonomy): Eukaryota > Metazoa > Arthropoda > Insecta > Diptera > Tachinidae > Panzeria > Panzeria rudis. The sequence goes on along the minus strand of OY101447.1, from coordinate 147,046,499 downwards.
TATGCCATGAAAAGTAAATTTGAGGAGGTACTCAGGCTGATATCTCATGATGTTTGGCAATAAAGTATTTGTATGTTCATGATGATTATTGACCTAATCGCAGTTGTAGACCCAATGAGTACCCAGTATTTATTTAGTCACCTAATGAGCAACACTATAATCTAATGTCAAAGAGTCGAACAAATATTTTCATACCACCAATGACAGTTCGAATGGAACAGCTGTGAATGTTGGATGTGTTATTCGGAAGAAAATAGCCAAAAGTTGTCAATGGAAAAGAAAAAGTTATGAGTCTACAATAAAAGGATAAAATTATGTTTAAAGTGTTTTATATTAGTAAACCTTTTTAATATCAAACAAATTGAATTACCATTTGGAAAGTGCGATAAAATAAACAGAATTTACTGGGATAAACTGGTAAAAAGATACTATTGGAAAAATACAAATTTTTAAAACAAAACCAAAATTTGAAACAAAATATCTTAAAATAAAACTCACTTCCTGCAGAAATAATAAATCAATTAAATACTAATTACAAATAATTACAGAAAGAGCAAGAAACAAATTATATAATAAATTCAATTGGCAACCAAACTGAGTTCACGCTACCAATAAAATTTTTTCATTGATTTCTGATGATGGTTATTTAGCTTTCTTGGTGAAATTAAAAAAAAAAACAAACAGAAAAGCCAAATGTGCGTGAAAGAATTGTGCATAACAAATAAAAATCAAATCAACTATTAGTAACAAATTGTTACGTGAATTTAATAAATAAAAAAAGGAAAATTTTGTGTATTTGACAAACGAGTGATAATTACAAAAAGAAACTTTTCGTTTTCTTTTCATTGCATAAATAAGACGAGATCAAAAGTGGTTAATGGAATTAGCTTTCTTAAATGTGGGATCTTAACATCAACATTTTCAATAACCGGTTAGTTTTTTTTATTTAATAATATTTTAATATTTACAAAATATTGAACAAAATCATAAATTTTTTATTAAAAAAGGCTGACCACTTTGTTGATAAAACTAATATATTTGTTTGATCTTTTTTATTGCATTTCTACGAATTTTAAAATTTGTGAATTAACTGATGCTAGAAATTCCGAAAGACAATTTTCTTCAAGCTCTTAATTTTATATTCAGGTATATGATGAAAAACGATAAGACACACAAACAATTTGAAAACGATAAAAAGTGTAATGATGTATTTGTTATACAGTCGTTTTGCCAATAGCTTAAAATTTTTTTTTAATAGTTTCTTTAATCTTCTTTGATAAATTTGATTTCAAAGTTCTATTATATTGTTTATATTTTATATTCTGGTATGCTTTTTAAAAGTCAGTATTTTGAGACTACCTCAAAACTAATAGTCAAAATCGGTCGGAATTCATCACACCAATTCAAAAAACATAATTTTGAAAACGATGGTTTTTCATCAAATACCTGATTAAAATCAAAATTTTACACAATTTTTTGTTGCGTTTACAATTTTAATAGAGTTTTGTGTTTATAATTCTGTATTTTGTATTATATAATTTGTTATTAATAACCAGTGCTCGGAATTTCATGCAGCTAAAAATTGATTTTAAGCGCGTAACAAATGTACCTAAAATTGAAAAATATGAGCAAAAATATGCATTTACCTACGAACAAAGTACAAAAACTAAAATAATATGAAAATATTTTTTTAATTTTTTATTATTATTAGAGAATAAAACAAAAAACAAATACGATTTGATATATTATTTAATGCAACCGAACCTTAGTTGCGTTGGCAGTCGTTAACTGAAAATTAATGGTTGCTAGAAAGGCACTAAATAGCAACTTAAATCGACAGCTCTCAGTTGCCTGTTGCCATCAGTAGCATCATTTTAGCAACTGGCAACCAAACTTAGGGTCGGTTACCATCCATAATCGGCTTATTTATTTATTTATTTATTCATTATTATTGTAATATAAGCCCACACACATGGCCAAAATAAAATATTACAAAGATCAATTTCCTGAGTTTATAAATACCGCCAATAATTCAAAACAATAATTTTATTACACTAATACATACAATATTAAAATAACAATTCATTCAATATTCAGACCTGATCCATATAACTTACTTAATATTAATATTTTTTTTGAAAAATTAAGTAATATGCACATACAGATTTTTATAACTCGAAAAATATGCATTTATTGCCAAAATATATGTTGATCAGATAAAAATTCAAAGAGTTGCAAGCATTTATATATGAAAAAATTGTATTATCTTGCGTTTTTTCAAAATACACCATTTTAAAATGCTCCATTAAAAAAAAATAAAAAAATAAAAAAATTCTAAATTTTTGTTTTGACTCATATCTTAAATAAAATTTTGTTCCCAACGTACAAAAAGTAAAATTGTTAACATTGGGCAAAAAGTTAGAAAGTTACAATAGATTTAGTGAAAACTTCCGAATTTGAATTTTAAATGGAGTACGAATAGAAGAAAAATGCCAGTGGGACAGAATTAAATATTTTGGAAATATATCAACCATTTCTAACTCTTTAGTCCGGTCAGTATAAAATTTTACATGCAGATGTCAGAAGAGTGTTGTTATTTAATTTAGAAGATGAGCTTCCCATATTTCTCAGGAGCAGAGGTATGAAGTGCAAAGTAGTGCACTTCGGTCATGTAAAATTTGTCAACGCTTGCCATTTCTAAAAAAATGTCGGGTTAAACAATTATCTTGTATAGTTAGTGAGGTATAGTCATTTTAGAATTAAAATTTCTAAATTTTTCAAATCCTTGGCCGATTGTCACAATTGTTTCTTTGTTAGTTACAGGACAAAATTTTTTATAGTTAAAAAAATTGTTGATGGAAATATTCTTTCAGAGTTGAAATATATAAAATTTTTAATTTTTGATTTGAAAATTGAAAAATGTTGAATTTATGAAAATTTTTCCCCAAAAAGCGCCATAATTGTTTTCCCTAATAATATATTTTCTTAAGCATCATATAATTATTATATACATGTCTAAGAGTTGGTTTTTGAAATCTAAGTTAAACTAGGTTTAGTTAATCTGAAAACAGATTTGTGCGCCATTACCAAGTTTGTATACAAAATTTTTACAGAACAGCTTAGTTTTGATTAAAATGTTGGTCTTTAATGAAATAATAAATATTAAATATATACATTTCACCGAAAAAATCCGAGTTTCAGACTACGTTAAACTAAGTTTAGTTTTAATCCTCATCTCAAAAATTCAGAGTTAAAGTTATCTTCACAAGCATGATTTTAGTTATCTTCACAGAAATCGACCTATGTTTGAGATTTGTTGGAACTTTCTTCGGAATTCTGATGGTTCTCAGAAGCAAATCATAGTTTCTATACTTTCTGAGTATTAACTACGTAAATTCCTTTATAACTGCAAAATTTCATTGGAAAATATCAATAATAAACGATTTTATAGCATCAAGAAAAAATTTAATATGCACAAAACACGACATATTATCATTTTTCCACTTGTTTTGCCATGAGTCTCATACAAATTAAAATTATAATTTTTTTTATAATTTTCATATGGGATATATCGACCTTTCTTTTTGAAACAAGTAAAAAAAGTAATGGACTTATAAACAAAAGCTCGTACTGATCTGAGGACCAACGAATGAGAATTAAAATTTGGATGTGTTCACTCAATATGTTGTAACTTTTTCATATTTAGTCCGATGTTACCAATTTTACGCTTGCTATATTTGGAACAAAATTTTTTAAAGATGTGGGTCTAAAATAAAATTTAAAAATTTTATTTTGCCTTACTAGAGCGACTTAAAATAGTAAATTTTGAAGAAAAAAAACGAGAAAAAACCAATTTTTTTTAATCTAAAGACCTACAACTCAGTGAATTTTGATCCGATCAAAACATTTTGAATATGGCTGAAAGAGGAAAATCGTACCTATACAGCAGTGCAAAATTTTCGTAATTCAAATAAGCAGTTCTCAAAATCTTTGAAAATAGCTTTAGAAAATGCAAAAAAAATGCTTTTCGCGAATACTCGTGTTCAGGGACCCCAAATTAACTTAAAAATCATTTCATTTTTGAGGTGATAGCAAAAAGATGAAAATTTGTGCACTAGTGCTATAAATGAAATAAAAAAATATATAAGTTTGTATTTGCAGTCTAAATACATTAAAGATGTACCTACGTAATCTTAAAAGAAACAAACCAATAACACTGGCTCTATTTGACAATAAAACATGATGACTTACTTTGGTAGCAATTTTTACTGAATAATATTCTTTCTCTCCTTTAGCTAAGCCAGATTCACAGGTTTCAAAGAAAATAGGTTCTTAGATTTTTTTAAAATTAATTTTTAAACTACAGTTCCATTACCCAAAAAAATTATCGATATAAAATCTAATCATTCGTTAAAAGCGATAGATTCGTTCGAGAAATATCGCTGTAAAAAATTTCGTAAAAAGTGTTATTTTGTAATTATGTGCTATAAAATGAAGCGCCTTATTTTCTATATCCCTACGCCTCACTTCACATAGAATTTGTTGAATTGCTATTTTGGTAAACACTTTACAATGGCAGGTGATTGCTAGTGTTGAACACCTGATTGTTACGTTATTTTTTTAAAGTTAATACATGAAAAACAAATTTTATAAAACGTTTCAGTGAAAAATAACCCACTTTATATGCCAAATCAAGCACAAGTTTTATTCAAGCGTTTGTGTTTAAATTTTTCGAGAAAAGTTGCAAAATTTAAAAAAATGGCGAAAATTCGCAAAAACTTATTAAGAGTAGGATGATAACAAAGTCTAATATTGTTTAAAAATCGCCAAAACTGTTAGAAAGCTGCAAACATTAAAAAACTCGCTTTTATTGGGAACTTTGCTCAAATTCGCGGGAAGTTGCAAAATTTTAAACAAGCCATAATATTGATTAAACATCGCTAAAACTGTAAGAAATGCAAAAAATGCGGTAAAAATCGCGAAAATTACGATAATTAAAAAAAAGAAAAATTACTAACAACAGGATTATAAGAAAGTCTAGTACTGTTAAACAATCGGCAAAACTGTTAGGAAGCTGTAAACATTCCAAAAGTCGCTTTTATCGCGAACTTTGCGAAAATTCGCGAGAAGTTGCAAAATTTTGAACAAGCCATAATATTGATTAAAAATCGCTAGAACTGTAAGGAATGCAAAAATTCGGCAAAAATGTCAAAAATGGCGAAAATTCTCAAAAACCCACTAACAGCGGGATGATAACAAAGTCTAGTATTGTTTAGAAATCGGCAAAACTGTTGGGAAGCTGAAAACATGCCAAAAGTCGGTTTTATCGCGAACTTTGCGAAAATTCGCGAGAAGTTGCAACATTTTGAAGAAGCCATAATATTGATTAAAATTTGCTAGAACTGCAAGGAATGCAAAAAATTCGGCAAAAATATCGAAAATGGTGAAAATTCGCAAAAACTCACTAACAGCGGGATGATAAAGTCTAATATTGTTTAAAAATCGGCAAAACTGTTGGGAAGCTGAAGACATGCAAAAAGTCGCTTTTATCGCGAACTTTGCAAAAATTCGCGAGAAGTTGCAAAAGTGGAAACTACCCCTAAAATTTATTAGAAATCGCCAAAGCCGTTAAAAATAAAAAGTTCAGAAAAAACGCCAAAAAAATTGCAAGTTAGCGAAAGAAAAATTGCTACATGTAATAAAGAAGTTACCTGTAAATAATAAAATTCGCAATTGTAACTGCAACAAATAATCATGATATAATAAATAATATTGATATTTAATGAAAAATATTGATATTAATTTATAGTATTGGGAATTCAAGTGGTAAATGTAGCAATCCAACGCAATGTCGTAGTGCTTTACAAAATTTACTTATTTTTATTCTGCGTTCACTTTAGTATGTAACGTGCGAGTGAGGTGTTTATCACTGGGGATATAGAAAATTAGGCCCTAAGTCTGTTCGCGTACTTGCCTGAGATTACCAAAACTAGAACTATTGTACTAAAATAAAAAGGTTTGGATTAAGTTTATTTAAATTCGGGCAGACAAACAAACAAACAAACAGACTTACTGCTTGTCCGACAATGTCGATAAGAAAATTGCTTTCTTATGTTTATATTGAAAATAAAAACCAATTTTAGTTTTTTATTATCGTTTTATTATCGTGGCACAGGCAGTTATTGCTTTCAAATAGATTTTTTATTAATGTTCTTATAGTAGGAGTTACCTTCGGGCTAGTGATGGTCCAACCAAAAATAAATAGATTTTTTATTGTTTTCAAATTGATTTTTTTTCACCTAACTTATGGACTCCCATTCTGGGAATTTGTCCTCAAATAGGGGATTTTTGGGATTGGGGATAAAACTTTTGTGAAAATCCCCAGGGGATTTTTTTGGGGAATCCACCTTTTCGCTGAGTATTTTTGGGGATTTGAAATCTATTTCTTCTGCACCAAAATCATTTCAAGATACTAGTCACACAACAAATATGGTGTGTGGCTCACTAGACCCCTTTAAAGAGGCATAGTTAATCAGTAAAACACAAAAATAACTCCGAGTCGATTCATACAAAAACACTTTAAAAACAGTTCAGTTTTTTTTAACAAACAACCCTCGATGCGACTAGCTTGTCTGCGAAAAGACCCAGGGTATGTGCATTAACTGCTTATTAATCTTTTTATATGCATACATATGTAGATATGTATTTAGAACTCAAAGTATACATACTCAGCGGTAAAACTTAAAGGGCTTCAAAGACTTGAAATAAGATCCAAAACTAGTTCTCTACTGCCTTCTCACGATAGCCTTTTCGAAGGCCTCTACACTCTTTTCTAAAAGATCCGATACACATTCGATCTTCCTTCTTTTGGAAGGTGTAATAAAAAATTGGTTATAAGACTGAAATTTACGCACAAGAAGCATCATACATGCTGCTATTATGTCCTTTATGTTGCAGCTACTACGTCATGTCCAATTCCTTCTTAATAAATACACGAAATTTTGACTCATATGTATAAAAAATTACTTTTAATGAAAAGAAGGACTTTGAAATAAAAAAATCACGAAAATCACGAGAATCCACTATAGAAATAACCCAGATAAAAAAAATTACCTCCATTTGATTTTTAACAGACCTTCTCAGAGCAGTTCTTCTATGAGGCATGCCACGTTTGGCCAGCAAATAGGCCTGCTAAAGAATGAATTCAATCAAGCCTGCTGAGTAATGGGTCGAAGAAGGTCTTGGTCCACAATGACATCGCGTGAAAAAAATGTATGAGTAAGCAATGGGGGTGGAAGTACTAGAGCCTGCTAAATAAGTCGTCTTTACTCCTTCCATTTACCGCAGGATATACATAAGTATGTAGAAATAAAACTAGTTTTAAAATATTCAATATAAATGGATATAATTAAATAAATAAATTTACGCAAATATTTCCTTTGAAATAATATGATTTTATTTTTAAGGTACTGTGGGGATTTTTGGGGATTTCGGGGGACGAAAAATCGAAAATTGGAGATAAGGCATGAAATAAAACTGGGAACGCTGATCCCATTATCAAACTTTTACAGTATAATAAGGACACCCTAGTCTAATTTTGGTAAAAAAATTAAAGAAATAAAACATGTCGAAGTTAGAAAAATTTTAATTTCAATTGGTCATTTCCGGCTTTGAACATGAAAAAACAAACTTTTTTAAGTAAGTAAAAATCAGAGAAGATCACTTATTTTAATTTTTTTGTTTTCTTTTTTCTAGTTCGAAACAATACATAATTAAAATTTTTTCAAAAACGGCAACACTTTCGCACCCAGTAACTCGACAAATAAACATCATGAATAAATAATTTTTCCATACACATTTATAACTACTAGAACTATAGTTATGACAAATATCAAGGAATTACTGAAAAAAAAAAATTTTTGTGTTGTCCGCTTCAATAATAATGCCCCATATGTACATACATTTATATGTATGTAATTATGTATGTAGAGAATTTTTTTTCACAAAAATTTTCTGATTTATTTTAGCAAATAAATCTGCTAAATAACAGCAAACATTTTTCATTTCTTTTTAACGCAACACTCGATTTCCTTCCTTAACAAAAAAAAAAAATTTCCGCTCATTGACGCTGCCATCTAAAAATAATATCCAACTAAAAATGTATCAGCAATACAGACATTAAAAACTTTACAAGTTTATAAATAAAGACCAAGTTAAAATATTCATTACAACATATAATTTAACCACAAGACAGACACACGTTTCGCGCACACTTCTTACAAATTCATTAATATTTATTTATTTTTACAATACATATAATTTTTGGATTAAAAAAGTTTAAAATTATGTTCAAACTGTATCGTAAACATTGGACAAGCTGAGTTTTGAGGGTCACTGTTTATAAACAGGATTAGTACAAACTGTTGACTGAAGTTTTCTAATCAACACTTTAATAAATCAATGTGATCAAACAGTACTTGAAAGATATGTAATTAAAAAGTAATGCCGAATAATTAAAAAAAGTCTCATTTCGATTAACGCAGTTTGTCAAATTTATCTTGGTCTTTTATTCTGAAAATGATTTTATCATGGTTAAAACAAACAAGCGGTATAAACGGCACTTCTAAACAATTTTGTGTGCTTTTGTAATCGTAAAATTATAGCTCAATAGTCAGTCAAACGTCGAAAAAATTGACATGAGCCATACAAAAGTGTATGTATGTGAAACAAAAGATATAAGTAAAATGTATGGTGGCTCTATGCACTATTTATCTTTAATTGTCTTTTTATGCTCTTCAGTTTTCATTTCGCACAGTGGTTGCAAGTGAAAAATTCATGCAAAAGATGAAAACATTAGCAACGTCGTTATTTGCTTAAAACAAGGAAACTAAAATAAATTCTAAAGTTTACAGGGGGGGAAAAATATGTTGTGGAAAGAAGATATCCGGTCAAAAACATAAACGTAAAAATAAGACCAAGTTCCCATCCAAAAAGTTTGGCCGTAAAAAGTACTGGGATCAAAATCAGAACTAAGTTCTTCATAGATGCAATACCATCTCATTTCTAGGCAACTTGCTTTCACAGAAAAAATTATCATCAAAAAATTTTCAAACAAAAGTTTGTCTAAGAATAAATTTCATTTTCAGTAAATGTTCTTTACACATAATCAATGAATTGTTTTTTTGACTCTTATTTAGGACGCAAACACCAAAAACAACAAGAAAAACTGTGTCGTAAAAAACAACAACCCCGATGACGACATACACACAAATAACAACAACAAACAATGATAGCAAAAGGAATGCGAGTGTACAAAGTTTGTTTACTCAAGAGTTTTGAGTGAATCAATTCGTTAATGTCGTTGCGTTAATTCTCATTCATTTTTTAGAGTCAGACTTGAACACGTTTAACAAAGTGAAATTTCATAAATGTTTAATGGATAATGATGATGATGATAAATGACACAGACAAAAATTTTGTTTGATATGTTACAAAAAATATAGTAAATATTTTTGTTTAATTCAGTTAACTATTTTGTTTAATCTAAATTGATTATTAGGCTAAGGACAAAATCAGAAAAATGGGAATGAAGAAAAATAAACCGATGGCAACGCTGGGAAAGTGCACTTTAATATCAGCTTGAGAGTGATTTAATTCTCGTATTCAATTTTCACGAAAAAGTTGTATATAGTTGTATACAGTTGTTAATAAACATTATTAAAATGAATGGCTGTAATATAAAAGTACAATAATAAATTTGTATTACCTAATTAGAATTAGCATAAAACACTTTTTTCCCCTAATATTTTTTTCTATTTTAAATCCAATAGGAGTTAGAAAAAGGCCAGCGTTTAAGATGATGACTCTGTGTCTTGTTGTTTTTACCTTTTCTGGAGAACAAAATATCCACCGGCCTTCCGACTTTCGGAGTAGTTGAATGAACTTGACTATAATTGTAATAACTTTATCAATGATTTCTTAAGTAACTGCTTCAAGTGGAATATTAAACTTCCAAAGTTGGATAGGTTTTTGCGAAAAATTGAAAGTACTTATTCAAGTTTGAATAACTGTGGAGCGCATCATCCGATTTTAATAAAAGTAGTATCGTTTGAAAGGTTTAGATTTCTTCTCTTCAAATGTTTAATAAAAATTACATATGGATATACGCAAAAGAATAGTGAAAAGATTCCGAAAAAATAAAGTTTTATAACACGAGCTGCTTTATCTGAAAAAAAATACTTTGTGTTTTTCATCCAAAGGAAGCATTTTAGGAGGCGCGGAAAAAATTATGTACATTCTTATATTAGACATAATTTTTATTATAGTAATGGTTGAGGATTAAATTTTTTTCCGAAGACCTTAAGATTAAAATAGCTCTGCATCATTTTAGTGATTTTGGTGGCGTTAAGAAAAAGAATTCATTCTATTACATTTTTCATTACTTTTGACAACCTTATGAAAAACTGTTAAAAAGCAATTGGTTAAGCTATCTTTGTATGTGCTTTTTCCTGCATATTTTTAAAAGCAATCATTTTACTTTCCATCAGGCTTCGTTCTTTATTCATTGGACCAGTTAATTTTCACGTCAAAAACTGCATTTTTTTGACTGAGTTAATAACATTTTTTTTATTTGTTCGCTTAATATTTAATTTCCTTTTCGGAGCTGTACCACTGACGAGCATCATAAAGGAGTGAGAGAAAGAAGGCAATTCTGTAATAATTTTTAAAGTTCGAAAATAAGGAAGATGACAAATGTGCCACAGTTGTTGTTATTGAGAAAATTTAATTTTTAATAGAATATTGATTTAAAATTTTTTTTTGTATTTGATGTGAATTTTCCATTTTGTTCATGTAGAATAAATCCGATGTTATAAATAAACTTTAGAAATAATCTCTCATCTCAAAACTCATATCTTAATCTTTAGAAATACTAATAATATCCTATTTTTATATTTTTTTACTGCTTATACAAATTCATCATTTGAGTTTTGACAAGAAGTCATTCTAAGAAACGAACGATTCATTTATAAAGGCTAAAAAAATAGCCGTTATACAAAAAAAGTAACAAGGTTCGAACAACCGATCCTGGTAGAGGAGACCAAAAACACTACAGGTGTTTCCGCATTTTGAAAGCTTACACTTGATATTGATTTTAGGGGAAGTTAAAGTTCCCCTCCTTTTGCACATTGTTATAGATAAATCTTGATATACTTAAATGTTAGGTACATACAAGGTTAATTAGTTCACCACTGTAAAATATTACGATGAACATTTTTGTGCAGTATGTTAACCTTTTAAATTTCTGTCTTTTTGTCCCTTTCAAAAAAAAAACGGGGTGAAAAACTATCCTTAAATAGCAATATAGCGGCCTGAAATCTCCTACTACTGAATTGCTAAAATTTAAGTTTCTTAAATTTATAATCGCACTATTTCCCAAAATTAATCTTTTACTTATTCTGTAAAATATTAATTCTTTTATAAAAACACATTGACATTGATCAGTGAAGAGTATTAGCTAGTTCCTATGCGCATTTCACTGGCGCTAAATGCAGATGATCAGCCAACCTTTAACAAAAAATGTCATAGAAAAGCTAAAGATATTGTAGAAAACTTTTATTTAAATAAATAAGAAGCTTAAACAATACCTAAGCTTAAAAGTGAACTTACCATACTTACCATACTACTCTGAATTTACCATACTACACAGGCGGGCTTTTTGGCCACTCTAAATGTAGCCGTAAGAAGGTATATAGAAAAATAAATGTAACAACAAGAACAGCTATACATTTAATATGTCAAACAAGTGTTTTTTTTTGCCGGGTACTCCCATGTTTTAAATTAGTAATTTTTTTAGGAATTCTAAGCTTCGTTACAAATTGTCATTTGTCACGGAGCTTAGAATACGGGCATAAGTCTTCAAACACACCAAAGTTCAAAATTCAACCTGAACGCTTATTTCGATAAGTCAACACTTAAAATGTGCTTAAGGGTTAATTTCGTACTTATTCACCATTAGTGCTAAAATATCATGTAATCTTGTAATACCTACATTTTAGGTATAAGTTAGTTTCCCATTTTTGTGGAGTATGTCAATCCTCTTAACTCTTGCCTGTGTGGGTCTTTTTGTACCTTTCTTGAAAAAGGAACGAAAAACTTCCCTGAACAGCAATATATCGAGCTGAAATGTCCTACAAAAGTATTTGTCATAAAATTCTACTATAGCCCTACAGAGACAACAAAGTTCAAACTTCAACCTGAACGCCCGAAATAAGTCAACACGTAAAATATGTTTAAGGGTTAATTTCGTATTTATTCACAATTAGTGCTAAAATATGCTGTAATATTGTAATACGTACATTTTAGGTATAATGTTAGTTCACCATTTTTATGTAAAACAGTACGAGGAACATTTTTGTGGAGTATGTCATCCTCTAAATCTTTCCAGTGTAGGTCTTTTTGTACCTTTCTTGAAAACTGGTCAAAATACTGCTTTTAAACAGCGATATAATCTAAAATGTTCTTCGAAAATATTTGCCATGAGATTCTACTATAAATTTTCAAAGACACCAAAGTTCAAAATTGAATCTGAGCGCCAGAAATAAGTTAAAATTTAAAATGTGTTTAAGGATTAATTTTGTACATTTTCTAAGTTTTGGTTTATATAAAAAGTTATAAAAAGACCCATACAGCAAAGAGTTAGAGCGTTAAAATATTCCACAAAAATTTTCCCCGTTGTGTTTTACATAAAAGTGCTGAACATACCGTATCGATAAAATGTAAGGATCAAAAGTTTTCCAATGCCCATTCTCTAGGTATAAAACTGTGCAAAAGTGAGAAACTTTAACTCCCCATAAAATAACTCCCGATGGGTTACTCTGTATTTCGAATCGAAAGCATCCGCTTTCGAATTTCAATGTAATTAAAATACATGTTCGAACAGTTTTCTTTTCGAATGGTATTACAGAGTAATCCCCGTGACTCACGAATGTTAACTTTCCTGGTCCCCGTTACCAGGATCCGTGATTAGAACCTTGTTATTTTGAGTTTGTTGTACCAGAAATTACTTAAACAAATATCTCATTAATGGTATTGTTTGATACCAAAATTTCTATTATTTTAGAGCAAAAGACTTAGCTGATGTGCTAAATGAAATGCATTTATTTTTAATTTCCTTAATATTAATTCTGTGAAATTTTGAAAAAAACAACTTAAGTGTAATTTTTAAAATTTTCAGGAGATCCAAAATACTGTTAAAGTGCTGAACAAAACTTTTTGTGTAAGCGGCTTAAGAAAAGTGAAAATTAAGTGATTTTTATTACAGTCTCATATTGAGTTTCTTTCCTCTTTCGACATATTCGAAATTATTTTCCGATCAGTCGCAAATTAAGAAAAATCGAGATGAGCTATAATTTTAAAACATTAATATTTTTATTATTAACTATCGGCAGAAAATGGAGATTAGACCAACAGACCCGCTTTGAAAATTCGAAATTTTCTTGAGTCGACTTAAGTGCTTTTGCCAAATTTTAATGTAAAAAAATCATTGATTTATTACATTATTTATTAAGAAAAAAAAAAATACCCAGCAAAAACGTTGCTTACTGGTAGGCAAAAAAGTATATGAGGATTTAAGTCGTAACTACTCACAATTGAACTCGATAACTACTTTTGGATGTTTGTGAAGTCCAAAAAATAAGGGATATCCCTTACAAATGTATTTACATTGTCACAGCAATTAACTAGTTACTATTTGGCTTACATGAGGCTAAAAAATAAGTAGTCAAATAAACAAATCAAAATTTAAAAAATATCATACACATTATAATTTATTTATATTTTTTATTATTACTATTTTTTTGCCCCATCTGGGATACGAACTTGTTCTCGTTCAAATTTGAAGACAAGCAATTTACCCACTCAGCTTTTGTTGACTTATAAGTTTATGCGGCAAAAATTAGTTTTGATATACAAACTAGGGATGTAACGAATACCGATACCGATGCCGATATATCGGCGATACTTCAGATTTTCCGATACATCGGTATCGGCGATATTTTACTGTCGATACGACGATACTTTTAACAATTTTTTCAGAGTTTTTTTTAAACATAATTTATTTTTGCTCATTTTACCATGAATTAAATTCACTTCGTTATTTTTACTTCTTATTAGTATCAATTTTAAAAATTAATAATATTTTATGCTGATATTTTGTAAAAAAAAATGATTTATTTTTTGTTAATTTTACCATGAATTCAAGTTCAAGGCGTTGTTTTATAAATCTTATTCCAGCAAAAAAAAAAGATACTCCAAAGAAGTCATGAAAATGTAGAATTCGCGATCTGGAAGTATTGCAAATTTGGATAATTTCTAATTAGTTTTACATATCCTTGCCATTGCAAGAAGTTCTGTTTTTCGATTACCAATTCGGTGGAAGCGATGCTAGGTATTCTATAATGATTTTTCCTCAAGGAAAAAGGATACAAAATTACCCATTTTCACAATTTTTTTATGCGAATTTAAGCTCAGAACTGTATTTTCATATAAATTTAAGTGAATAAATATAAACTTAGAAGTCTTTTAATAATTAACTATTAAGTTATTTAGAAGAATATTAGTTGATAAATGTCCTTTAAAAAAAATCGATTTTTTAAAAAGCATGGCAAGTATTTTTTAAAATTATAAAGGAATTAAACATTTTTTCTTGCTTTTCTACTAATTATCTGCATATTTTTAATATAGATATTTTGGAAGGAAAGAAAATGTAGCTCCTTAAAAATTACTTCCAATGTTTTATCAATTTTAAATATTCTCTCTTATAATGTAATTTTGTATAATAAAAAAATTGCGCCTGAGTTTTGTTAATCTAAACTTGAACTCAATTTCAATATTCGTATCGGTATCGGAATCGGTATCGGCGATATTTATTTTTAAATATCGGTATCGGTATCGGATCGGCAAAACGGCGTATCGTTACATCCCTAATACAAACACATGGTGTTTGTGGTTTTGATATACAAAAACAAGTGGTTGTCTACAGCGTTGCCAGAATGATGATTTTATCATATTTTTGATGATTTTTAAACTAGAATATGATTTGATGATTTTTTTCCCGAAATTATGATTTATTTTCTCGCAAATTATGATTTTTTTGAACTTTTCATATGTATATCGTCACAGAAAATGCAAAGGCCCCATTTCACATCTTAAAAGTATTACAGGAGAAGGATGAATCTTGTTTAAATGAAAAATATATTTATAACTAGTGCAAAATTTTACAGTACATATAAGTAAAAAAGGACCCAACAAATTTGTACATTTATTGTGAAATTTTGCACCAAGTGTCAAAAATTTTTTTTTTAAATAAGTTTTATGGTTCTCCTGTAAAATTTATAAAATGTTAAATAGGGCTTTCTGCATATTCTGAGATGATATATAAATAGTTATTGAAATATATCATTCATTACGTTTTGTAGTTGTTTGGATCAATTAATAAAAGCTGTGTGGATCAATTAATAAAAGTCTTTAACATAAAAGTTTATGGTAGTGCATTGTATTAACTGGGTGGTACTTTCTCTTAATAAAGTATTTTGAATTTTCGACTATATTTCCCTGTTTTCGACTTTGGTTAGTTCTTTTTCGGTTTTAGGGATTTTAATGTATAAAGCGGGGTACAGCTATCGAACTTGAATGACAGTCGGAAATTCATCAGCTTTGAAAGATAGTTTTGAATGACAAAACTGTCAATCATGTTGGATGTTAAAAAATGTTGTGGGATATTCAAAGTTTAATGCGCCAAATTCAACTCTGTTTTCAGTCTTTTTCTATCATGTGCTGATTTCTTAAATGGGCATGACTAATATTTCCAATAGCACCCTAACTCGAGAACGGACTATCCGATTAGAATAAATAAGCCACCAAAAGATGCGTATTCAAATTCCCTTAAGTCATACATATTATTGTTTTATATTTCCAACGATTTCGGAGTTATTCAGAAATTACCGGTTTTCAAAAACTCATAAAAGAAATTAAAACTGCAGACATTTACAATTTTTATCATTAGTCTGACAGCTAACTAGACATAAAATAAGATATGAATCATGAAAATCGATGGACAAATGTTGATTTTATTCACAATTAAGTGATAAAAATCACAATTTCCACACAACAGAAAAATTTCAATTTGTGTGTGTTGTTGTGTGTGCATTAGTTCTCTCACCTAATTGTAAATAAAATCAACATTTGCCTGTCGATTTTAAAGGTTTTTGGCTTATAATATTCCTAATATACTTAGCTTCCCTATTAATTTGTTCATGACTTTTTCAAAACGAAAAATTTCTGAATAACTCCGAAACAGTAAGAAATAAAAATAAATAAATATGAATGACTTAAAGGTAATTTATTCTGTATATTTTGGTGCATTATTTATTCGATTTGGACAAACCATTCTCGAGTTATGGTAAAATATACTGATGTACCTAGTGAAAATATTAGTCATGCCCATTAAAAAATTTGTACGTGATGGGCAATATACTGAGCACGGATTTGTGAATTAAAGTTTGTATATTGCACAGATTGTTATTTCAAGGACGAAAAATATTTTTTTTCATACATGCACTGGTCCGATTTTATTTCTCGGTGGAAGTTATTTTGTCTCATTTGCATATGTTCTTACAGTCATGGCGATATTTTATATACTTCGCTGATTGCTCCCGACTTTCAAACTTTTTCAAAAATTTTTGCTATTACATACAATTTTAAAATGTACAAGAATCTCTTTAATATTGGTTGCCAAGAAAGTAATAACCCTCTCATCTAGAAGATGACATGAAGAATATCATATTATATTAAAGAACTGTTTTTGTTTTAGTTTGCTATAAACGTCTCATTGTTCAACTTAGGAATACGAATTTGTGATGATATTTTATATCAAAATATGATTTTTAATTCGTCAAATGATGATTTTCTTCGAAAAGCTTCTGGCAACGCTGGTTGTCTACTTATTTTATTAATACATATCAACAAATTGTAATTACTTTTAGATAATGAAAAAATACGTACTAATTTTAATAAAAACTAGGTAGTAGCTCTAATTCTATTGGACGTCCGTCCAATAGAAGGAGTTATATAATGTCAAGCCTTTTCGTAATGTTGAAAACTCGTATTATTGGACTACAGTTCTTTCCTCTTTTTATATACGGTCTAAGGTTTTGGGATCTTTCAATCACTAAAGGTTTAATATTCTTTGTTCCCTCAGCTTTCGTACTAATTAAAAACGTCATTCTTTCCTTTGAGAGTTTTCTGCCAGGTGTATAATTTTCACCCTAAAGCAGATACTTTTTTTTATAACTAAAATTTGCTTTTTTTTGACTTTTTGGCTTGAAACATTTTGTAAGTACATATAAAATGTAGAACACGCGACACTATAAAATCACCATAAAATTTCATACCAACTGACTATTTGGCTGTTGACCGCCGAAAATTTTCAAAGTAAAAATAAAATTTCTTTCATATACAGAAAAACAAACATATTCTTAAAAAAAAAATGGTTATTCATATAATCGAATAGCAAAATTATTTTTATTCGTACTATAGAACAGCCAATGCAAAAAATTGCCTTTCGTACTATTGGAAATTCACAGAAACGAAGGTACGTACTATTGGACGTCCACTGTAAGTACCACTCATTACTTTGTAACCCATTAATAAAGTACTACCGATTATAAAAATTACAAAAGTTTTTGCTGGGTAATAACAAGAAAGAAAAACATAAAAACAAAACACAAAAAATGTTTGTGCTAAATCTGAATTGCTTATTGATGATAAAATTACGAAATTAGTTGTGTACTGAACATGGACTTCCATGGACAGACGACAACCTCATCAGACAAACTACTCAATAAGCAGCCAAATATTTCGTTTCAAGAAGAAACTAATAACAAAAAACAAAACAAAAAAAATTAAATAATATCTTTTCTGCCTTATATTTTTATGTTGTAGCGGCTTATTAAACATGTCTACCCGGTTGCTTGGTTTGGTTGGCTTATTCGCTATTACCCACTCTTCTTATAAACTGACTGATTTCGTAACCGAACAAACGAATACGCAGCACTGAACAACCTGATATCAGTCAGGTAATTTAAACTTGTATACAAGTTAATAACAATTTCTACACCAATTTATTGCTTAGTTTAGATTTTGAACAACTGCCACATCTAAATAGCCATAATGGTAAATATCTTGTTATACTTACATACTTATACATAATTTAAAATGTTGCTCATGACTCTTATCATAATCCGCTTTAGATTTTGCTCTATAATATCATAACATCTTTAAGGTCAAATCATTTTAAGAAAACATGATAAAATCAAAAAAGACGAATACATATTTTAATTCTTGTATTACTTTTCAAGGAAATCGATAAATAAGTTTAAAATTTGCAATTGTTAATACATAAGAAGAACAAAAAAATCGATATAACTATGGACGAAAGAAAGTAAAAGTGAAAAAAGCTTTCGAAATAGAGAAACCCGAATTGATAAACAATTAAAATTTATTAACAACTTTCATTGGGAATTATTAAATTAAAATTTAATTTTAATTTGTAGCGTTGAGTTTCCTAAATCTCTATTTTACATACAGATAACATATTAACTGTTTTGTATAAAAATACATGGAAATTTAATGTTTCATTTACGTTTATTTTATTTTAATTAATTTATTTTTATTAATAAACAATGACTGGAATTTTATGTAAAATTAAAGTAGTTCCAGACATATTGGAGTCATATTTTTTAATATATTGGTATGTTTGTGTATGTATGTATGTACATTAGAGTGGTCGTAAAAAAATAAAATTTGGATTCCTTCAAGTCTCTTACCCTACAAAAATTTCAGGTCAATCAGTTAAAGATTAAGGTGTGTCGCACGCAAGCCAAAGTTTGAGCAAATGCTCTTTTTCTGTATTTTGTGTCTCATAACTTAATAAATATACCCCTTTATTTATAATACTTATCAAAAGTTTGTGAAAGGTTTATGAAACAAATTTTGTATGGAAATCTGTTTCACAAACCTTTTATTAACATATCATAATTTATTATGAATATGGCCCATAACAAAAACAATTGAAACTGCAAAACGATTACACTAATTTAAACATTTCGGTAAACTTTGTCGTTCCCCAGAGCTTGAAGTTATTTCTTTAGTTACTTGGGGCGCTGAAAACAAATCAGCACTCCATTTTTTTTAATCAGCTCTAGTTTTCGAGATATACCGTTATTTCAAAATTAAAGACAGCTGCCGCTGAACTGGAGAAGGGTTTGCCCTATTCAGTAAAAAAGAAAAAACTAAAATTCGACAACAAAATTAACTTTAAGCCGAATAAACATTGATTCTAAATCTGCCCATTAGTTTCAGGGATATCGTAAAAGTTTGAGCCTAAAAATTAAAAATTTCGTAAAAAATTTTAAAAGTTCTCTCACTAAATTGTGAATAAAATCATAAGTTGTGCACCAATTTCAACGAAAAAGTTATCGTTTCTTTTGGCATATATTAGATGATACTAGACAAACAAAATGGGATCGTTGGTGTATTTCAGTTTTTTATGAATTTTTATAAACAAAAAGGTTTGGTTGTATGAAACATTTTAAACGGACGAGCATTTCGTCGGCCATTTTTAGACCAATTTTCGAAACTCTTTTATTTGGAAAGGCATGCTTATTATAGTCATATATTTAGTCATAATTGTGTCCATTTTGTAATCTGTCGTTTTTTTGCTAGAATTATTTTTAAATGCACTTAAATATTAAAATTTTTAAAAATCCTTTAGTCGTATAATCATCCATATTAGAATATAGACTAGCATTTTCGAAATCGGCAATTTTTAGAAAAAATTTAAAGCAATTCGAAGCAACCAACTACATTAGAGTGGTCGTTAAAAATTAGATTTTCCCGAACGCCGCGGGAAAAAAAATTTCATGTACTGAAGGTTGAACTGACATCAGATGTTTCGAGACCACCACGTCTTCTCATCAGAGTTTTTTTTAACAAAAAGAGCACATGCCGCAAGACGATCTAAGTTTATTTTTTTAATGAGGAAAAATAACTTATAGGCCTTAAGTTGTTCACTATATAGTGTATTATTGGGAATATCTCCATAAATATGAACTTTATGAAAAAATCAAACAAGATTTTTTTGTAAAGAATTAAATTTCCTACAAAATTGGTAATGCTCCACAGATTTTCCAAAAAAAATTTGTAGGACCAAACTGCAAGTAAACTTTTTCAAACAAAAAAAATTTGAAAATCGGTTCACATATGACAGAGTTGTGCTTGCAAGGAGCAAATTTCCCTAATGTTCGAAAAAATTATGCAATCAAACTGCAAGTAAACCCTTTCAAACCAAAAAAAATTTTGAAAATTAGTTCACAAATGACAGAGTTATGCGTGGCAGGAGCAAATTTTCCCACCGATTTTCGAAAAAAAGATTGTGGGGCCAAACTGCAAGCAAAACCTTTCACACAAAAAAAAGGAGTTTGAAAATCGGTTGACAAACGACAGTGTTATGCATTGGGGGAGCAAATTTCCCCACCTATTTTCGAAGAAAATTATGGAACGAAACTGCAAGCAAACCTTTTCTAACAAAAAAAAATAGTTTTGAAATTTAATGAGTTATGCGTGTATAAAAAAAATACACACGAATTGATAACCTCCTTCTTTTTTGAAGTCGGTTAAAAATAGAAAAAACAACTTAAATTTTTTATCCAAAGAAAGGGTTTTTGGGGAGTACGGGAAAATTAAATTTTTAACGACAACCTTAATATACATACACATGTACATACATCTGTAATTCTCATAAAATAAAAATGATCAAACTTATAAAAATATTTGAAAATATGTGAAAAAAATTAAATACGTATTTTTATTTCTTAAAACCGCTAAACTTACTACACTTTTTTATAATGTACTTCACAAAAATTTTATTGTAGTTTTTGAAGATTTATAAGAAAAATAAATGGGACAAGATAAAAAAACAAATAGAAAACGCCTGACTATTTTAATCTAATTTTTGTCATTCTTGGCTACAGTTTGTCTTTTAGCCACGATCAGCTTTTGTCATCGTCAACGTTATCAGCCACATGCACGCAAAAACACACACATTCAAACGTTCATACCTTCAACTGATACTCACGTTTTGGTTTAAACTTTAAAGTGCTTGATATTTTCTTTCTTTCTTTTTGGCTACCAGTAGATAGTTTTTATGGCCATAATTTGTTACTTATTTGTGCTTTCCCACTTGACCAAAACTTTAGTTAATGATATTGATATCAAATATATATCAAACATTTATCATGTAAACTTTCGCTCAGTTTTGTTAAGCGGCTTTTTTTTCAAAAAACATTTCATTTCTAGCGTTCGCTCATGAAGCAATAGCGAACCTTTAGCAATATCAAATGTTAACCAATATAACAAAAGGCAGGAGAAAACGCAATTTTTCATGATTATTATATTTATTTTTTAATTAATTTATTTCAATGCAAATGGAATATGGTACATAATTTTTTTTCCATATTATTTATTTTTCGAACGAATTTCTTTATCGCACGTTGTGCATATGATATGCAGCATATAAATATTTTTTATGCTTGGGGGTAAAAAAAAATTTGTTGAATGAAAAACTACGTGTAACAAATACGTACGAATACTGGTAAGAAATATGTGTAACGATAATTCAAAACGAAGGTAACAGGCAGGCGCGAAAGTTAAATTTCTTAGAAACTTAGTGTTGCTGCTTTGGTGTTTTCGCGGTTTTTGGTGCTGCCATTGTTTTCCGAGAAACTTCTCGGATTTTGGGAATATTTTTGTTCTAGTTTTTTGGAATCTGGGGAACTTCTGGGATGTTGGGGAGATTTTTGTTTTAGTTTCTGGGAATCCGGGGAACTTCTGGGATTTTGGGGAGATTTTTGTCCAAGTGCTTGTGAATCCTTGGACCAGGTTTATGTTTTGGATAATGGTTAGTGTCCTTGCTAAATGAAGGCGTCTCGGCTAAACACCAGGTGTCTCGGCTGAATTCTTAAAAAGTATCGCCTAAGTATCGCCTAAGTATCTTCCAGGTGATAGCTGTTTATTTTTTGTTGACGAATTATCTTCGTTTCCATATAGATGTTGAAATTACTATCTTCGTTTATTTGGTATCATCATGGTAAGTGAATTTTTTGTTTTTAATATTTTTGTTATAAAGTTATTATGGCTGGGGCCATGACCCCCAAATGAGTCCAGCTCCGGTGACTAGGCGGAGTGTGTCGAAGGCCGATAGAGGTGATGGGGCGTCTGACATAGCTCCCGAACGTGGTCGGCTGTAGGTTGTCGGCTGAAGGTGGCCTGCCAATGGCATAAGCAGTGTTGTGAACTATTCATAATCAAATAGCGCTGTCCACTTTCTTAAAAAGCACTTAAAAGCGCTAGATTAAATTCAAATGAAAAACCTTTAAAAAACATAAATATTTATTTCGTGTACAGAAGAGAAAATGCATATAAGAAACTTCGCACTACATGTTTTCAATATTTCAGGTTATTATTGAGTTAAATTTTGATGTAACTGTGCAGGGAACCACCTAAATCATTTTGACATAGTTTTCTGCATAAGAAACGATCAAAGGCGGAAAGTAGATTGTTGTCACAGCTTGCTTACTCCATTCCATGTCACATATTTGGTACCTAGAGCAAAATTCTATTCGAGAATAGAATATCCCTATAAAATAGAGCTTATGAGAAAAGATTGATGTCAAATAAGCATTGCGAATTCAATAAAAAGTTGATAATAACAAAATTCAGCATTCACTATTCCAGGCATACAAATGAAATATCCCAATTCGCAAAATTATACCTAAATATGTTTATGCAAATTGGTAAATTTTGAAACAAAATATTATTACCAATAGTTTTGGATACATCTTTTAAGATAAAAATGTTTAAATAATTTGTATTGCAAATTCAAAATAAAACTGTTTATATAACTAAATGTACAAAAATTCTTGACAAAAAACGCCAATTTAGCGCTTTATTTAAAAAAAAAGCGCTATAGAGAAAATATTTAACTTTTGCTACACTAAAAAGCGCTAAAACTAGCGTCAAAAGTCGCTAAATTGGCAACTCTGGCCATAAGGCCGAAAGTGGCCGCGCAAAGGCATAACGCCGAAAGTAGCAGGCGGAAGAGAAGTTCGCTTTAGCGATCATTCGAATTTTTTAAGATTCGCGAGCAATTATCGAAAATTTTTTTTTCGATAATTCTTTGCTTTAGCGAACATTTGTTTATTTCGAGCCACAGGTCAAGTGGGCTATCATTTTGTATGTGTGAATGTGTGTATTGCATTTTTTTATTTCTATAGTTTTTGTAAAAGCATTTATGTATTTTTCGTTGTTGTATGTTAGTCCATCATTATTTTGCCAACAATATTTTGCCAACGATATTTCAGCAACAACTGCAATAACAAAAAAAAAAAAAACTAAACTTTCTCCACCTGTTGAGTCCAACCTGTATAAACGTTTTGAAGTGTGTATGTATCCAACCAGTTTTTTGTTGTTGTTGCTGCAGTTTTCCATAGAGACTAGATATTATGCATAAGTGGCAGCATGGTGGGTTGGTTATTACCAAATCAAATAGTATTTCATATCATAAACATTCGAATATGACTGATTATTATTACTGTTTTTTTTTCTTTTTACAAGTTTAAACAATTTAAAAAATGTAAGTACGAGTAGCTAGATTGTTTATTTAATGTTTATTAAAATTTGAAAAATAAATTGTGTTTAGTTGCGTTCGCGCGTGCGCTCCTTCATTGTTTATTATTTTTTATTTATGAGTGTCAGCACATTTTACTTTGTTTTTTTTTATCATTTTCATTCACTCATTCATTTTAATTCATTTATTTATCTCTTGTGCCATTCGAATCGTTTACTTTACTTTTGATTTTGATGAGGAAAAGTTTAATGGGTTTTAATTTTTTTCTTTATAAATATTTAAAACTTATCTCACAGTCGGACAGGGAACAAGGGAAAATCCATATCAATTAATTTTCAACCTATATGGCAGAACAGATTTTCCCTTGTTCCTCAGAATATTGATCATACCAAGTTTTTTCTAAATACCTATCATGTTGCAAAATTTAGTCTAATAAAATCTCTTTTGATTCAACATAAAAAAACTGCTCCAAAAGGAGCAGGGATCTAATCGTCACTTTCGATAACGAGTTGATTCGATCGAGTTTTCTTAGTTTGAGGTTATGGCACTCGTTATCGAACAATATATGTATTTACATTGTTCGATAACGAGTATCGTAATTTCAAATTAAGACAATTCTATCGAATCAGGTCGTTATCGAAAGCGACGATTAGACAACAGGTTTTTACTATGACAGTGTAAGATTAGCGCTTGCAAATCTGCTGGCAGGTGGTGTTACCGAGAAGTTACTTGTAAAAATAAATATCCGTGCTTTATTTTTATTGCAATTCAACGAATTCTGTGGAAAATAATGAAAAGAGTTTTTATGTAAAGGACTAAAAACGTAACAATATATTTATTTTTTGAAAAATTTGACTATGCTATTACCTGAGATATTTACGAAATAGGGAACAAAGTCGAGGCCAAAAAACAAAATTTTCAAATTCGAAGCTAAATATCTTCGAAAATATTAAAGATATCATAGTGAAATAAATTGTTTTATCTTTATCTATTCATAAGCTTTACAACAAGCTTAAATTAATGAAAATCGGATAATACATGTAAAAGCTATAAGGCCAACCTACCTACATGTATTTCGACTCGCTGATTTCGAGTCCTTCGAGGTCTTTTCGGGTAAAGTTTCGAGTAAAGTGCAAAAAACAGAAAGAAGTATTTCGAGATTTTTAGAAGTATTTCGCAATGCACTCGAAATTTGAGAAGTAACGAACCAAACGGATCTTAGATTCCAATTCAGCGCGTTGATATACATACATGTGCAAATAAACAGCCCACTTTTTTTTTGCTGTATATTGTGTCTTTGCTTGAAAATCATGCTTTTCCTCTTATTTTTGTCTTCTCTGCTAATTTTGTCCTAGCAGCTACATTTATAGCCAGGATGTCTTCATTTAAAGCAAGATCAATGCTAACTATCTATTTAATGAAACGTCGTTCACGGATTTTTAAAACACCCTGTGCAAAGTTTTTTACAGGCTCCTAAACTCAAGAATTATTTTGAATATCGATGATTTTCGAGCACTGCCAAATGTAGGGTACATGTAAAAAATGAAAAAAATTTCTGCTAAACATTTCTTTAAATCATGGCCTTTCGCCGTGCAAAAACACCAGCTTTCACTCCTTGTAGCTCCGCTCCTGGTGCTACTAAAGATTTTAAAAGAAACGGTTCTGAAAGCTATACTTCTTTTTTACAACCATCTTAATTTTTAGACAAATTCATACAGAAGCTTAGAAGTTCCATACTTATTACCATTTTTTTCTTTAATTTACACCACTGTACACTGTACGTCGAACAATTAAGGTTTATTTATGCAAAAATTAACTCATTTTTCACTCTTTTTCACGGTTAAAAGACCGATCGACCATTACTATAGGGAGCTCAGTGACTGGGTGTCGAGTAGGGCCAACCGTTCATGGGGGAGTAGGGAGGATTGTAGAGTCTCGAGAGCCATGCGGCCAAAATTTGACTCAGGTAGATCCGAACTACTACTGGGTATGAATAGGAAGGTGATAGGCGTCTTAATAGGCGCATTGGTTTATACATCTTGGTGATAACACTAGCCTTAATGTTGTGTTTTCTGGGGATAAAGTAATTGGTTTTTGCTGACATTACCTTTGGCCAATTACCCCTAAAACTTACGTGTTACTACCCAATCTCTGGAAAGAGAGCAACGGGCGTGCATATATTTATTTAAGGAAGTAGGCTTGCCTACGCTACTCAGTAAAGAGGTGGAAGGGCACCTATGGTTTACCCAAGACCAAAGTCAATTGAAAGTTAACCGCTAGGGGTTTTCTTTTGAGGCTTTACTGCTTGCCCCACAGATGACCTGCCTTCCAGAGGGTTAAAGAGATGAGGCTCGCCGTTAAGCGACATCATCTTGGATGATGTTCGTGGCGGACTTCGTCTTACCCTCAACAGGAAGGATGATTCTGTGGCTGGTTATTGGTGAGGTCTCCTTCGGGAGCTCACGTGGCGACTGTGGTTGCTACCAAAATCGCTGGGAGAGGTGTTGGTTTAAAGTCTGATGCTTGCCCAGTGTTAGTGGCTGGTCGGACTTCGGCCCACCAATAGAAAGCCTCTTTGTGCTGTTGCTAAACCAACAGAGGCTGCATCGGTAGTGATTTGTGCGCGGGAGAAGAGGAATATTTTGCATAGCGGTGTCTACACATTTGTTGTAGACTACCTGGCTTGCTTCTGGTTCCCCGGATACCTTGTGTACATCGCGTAAGCTGCTGATGTAGTAGAGATTAGATAGCTCAAACACTCGAACAAGGTGTTTATGCTACCTGTGTGTGCCTGTGTGTCACACAGGTGTGCCTTTGGGTTAGCTCAGGGGTGGTGGTGAACACCCAACTTCACTCTGTGTCATGAGGACACCGTCAGATTATGTCGTAAAGGCAGGTACTGACGTTAATCATGAACACATCTGTCTGACATTGCCCGAGATTGCAACGACACAGGCTTAGGTAGCTCGGCAGACGTTTTCATGCGAGCATTAATGATATCGCGAAGTGCAAACTTGAAGATATCAGGGGCTTCATCATGGGAATAAGGTGGCTTAATGGCAGATAACAGGTTTGTTTTCTGGGTACGGGAGGGGTTTTTCATAACGGGTACAAATAGAAGGGAATCACAATGGATCCCATTGGGTCTCCGAGTGGATGTGCAGTATAGCACTACCCTTCTTAACCTAAACTAAACTAGTGAAACAAACTGTATTTTCTTTATCTATGTACATATAAACTTTAAACTTAAAATTAGATAATATGTATATGTAAAAGTTATAAGGTCAAAAAACTTTTTGAAACCCGAGGTAGTCAAATTTGACACCCTGTAGCCCAGCGTGTCTCTCAACAGGGTGGTCGAGAGTTTAATTTAGCTTATATCCTCCTCTATCATTTGTACACACATCATTTTGTAATCGGATAGATAGCAAGTTGCAAAGATACAGATTTATTACCAATTTTGTAGCAATGGCAAACTCTGTGAGTTGTTGTGTTCTACCGTGTATGTTGAACATTGAATAATGTTAATTTCCCCTTGCTGCTTGAAATATTGATCCTTTCTAGTTCTTTCTGAATAAATATCACTTTGCGAACTTTAGCCTTGTGTAATCATTTTGTATTCAAAAGCAAACTAGTTCGAAATAATTAGATTCAAATAAAAATTTAATATTTCAAATGCATCCAAATCAAACGATTTAGGTTTTCCACATTATGTGACCCACATTTTGTACGGTCTTGTAATACATATACATAATACTTATTTAATGAGTCTTAACTATTAAATAAAATTTGATTTCTTTAAAGTGCATCTAATAAATACATATTTTTAAATGTTATACACATTTGCTTTGCAATGCATTCGCATATTTGCTCAACACTAGCGTCATACTTATAACCACTCCATTATTTATTATTTCTTCATATTAAGTATGTCTGAATGGATGTCTTTATGCACTGAAAACAATAAAGAAATAACAATTACTTAATTCATATTAGTATTTATTTCAAGTTTATTATGTTGTATTGTGCTCTGCCATACATATAAATTACTATTTTACTCACACAAAGATTCATTATTCAGTCGTGTGTTGTGTTGTGAGTTTGTATCGTCTTAACTTCTTCCTTTTCTTTTCCTGCCATACACACACTAATGGCAGCAAAATGTTGTCATTTTGTTTTTATCATTATATAAATATTTTTTTAAAGTTTGTTAGTTTTTACTTTGATGTTTTTATTATTATTATTGAGTTTTTTCTTAATAAATTACAAGAAAATGATTATGCACCAGTTATGCATACAAAAATATTTCCGTAAACATTTCAATTAAGTTTCTGCAAAAGAGTTATTAATACAATTTAATTAATTCTTATGGAACAGAACGTCTTATTAAAAGAAAATGCTAACAAGTAATTTTCATTACATTTTACAAGGAAGAAAAGAAAAATCTTGACACAGAAAAACTTAACGAACTTTAAACCTCAAACAATCACTTCTTGAGTAGGAGATCAAAGATAAGTTAACTTTAATCAATGTTTTTATTTTTTATTTTTTTTTCTAGTTTAATCTTTTTATTTTTTCTTACAACCTTCAGAAAAAGATTCATATCGAACGTAAATAACTTGGTATGATTTTATTTCTTTGCTAATTATTTTGTAATATGGGTAAAACTCATTTACAAAAAGGAAAACAAAAATTTTTAAAAATGAATTTTATTCAGCCTTATCATGAATTTCACATGTGAAAATTTCCGAATAATATTTTTTGTTCACATGAATTTTAATTTCGTATCATGAATCCCATGTGAATAAAATAATATACCTGGTTTTAAAAACGTGTGTGAAGTTTTTTGAAAGCAAACAAATTCAAAAACAAAAATTTTTCAGAGTTTAAAAATGTAAACATTCGGAAAATTTCACAACACATTTTATTCATGATATGAACTGTTCACATGTTCGAATATTTTCATGTGAAATTTTATTCATGATAAGGCTGATTATTTTAAAATTTTAAAGCGTAATGAATGGACAATTAATTGCCTGTAGATTGTGGAAATATAACAGTCTCCTAAAAAAACATATATGTATTATATATGTTTTTTTGTTTTATCAGTAACGAATGACAAAAAATATTGTCATTCGTTACCTCACTTTAGGAACATCTGATTTCTGTATTATTTGACTTCGTTTTAATTGCTTAAAACTCCTTTAAAGCCAAATAATTAATAAATAATATAAGTTGTTTTAAGAGTACTCCTTTTACCTTCCCTTGCTTTTTGCTTATGTTCTGCATAACGTTCTTCGTCTAGCTTTAAAATTCTCTATAACGTTTTTCGATCTCTGCTCTGGTTAATTTAGTTTTTTTCTCCTTTAAAACCCAAAACAATAATAAAAATAGCGAAACCAGATATTAGAAACTATCGCAACAAAATCCATACAAATAGACAAGTCACGAATTACAAATATTTTACATGTTTCTTTTTCTTCTCCATCAAATTTTAAGCAAATGGTGTATAATTGAATTATTTGCAGCTCAAACTATTACGATTGCAACACAATGTGATCTTTTCGAAAAAAGTTTGCTTTTATTCGACACTCGCCTGAGTTTTTTGAATAAATACTCAAATAACGAATGACGAATTCTTAGTACATTGATGAAGCTCACTCAAGCTAAAAATTGTGCAATAAACACTTTAATTTCACATGTTTTTAATAACTTTTTTTTCCATTGCAATTTCATATTACTCATTTTGTTGATATATTTGATAATAATATATAATATAAAAATAAAAGTCACGAATGATAAATAACTTGTAGACATACATTTAAAATAAAATACGAAGTCTTTTCTTTCGTTGTAAATAATGCAATGCCTAGAGCTACATCTTAGGGGCTATTCACATATTATGTAACGCTATTTTCGGAGTTTTTATACCCCCCAACCCTCTTTTTACAAAAATTTCAATATAAATTATCTACTCCGTAATAATGTTTTTGGATACAAGTTTCGTTCAGATTGTAAAAATGAAATTTCTCTTTTTGTAAATAAAAAAACAATAAACATTTTCACTTATAATTAATATTCCAACTAAACAATCTGTCCTGTGACTGTATACGCCTAGTTTTATCATTAAAAGACATTTAAATTCAACATGGCTTAGCTTAATTGCCGCCCATTAAGATATAATTTAAGCACGAACGCAACAATTCCAAATGCGTTAATAATCAACTTGA
The DNA here is from genome assembly GCA_956483635.1 of Panzeria rudis. Lineage (NCBI taxonomy): Eukaryota > Metazoa > Arthropoda > Insecta > Diptera > Tachinidae > Panzeria > Panzeria rudis. Next base: position 147,016,526 of record OY101447.1, on the reverse strand, counting down.
AATCAGAAAATATTCCACAGTTTTTTTATAATCAAATCATAATGAATATTTGATAAGTGTAAGTGAGTAATGTTGTCAAGTGCACTACTACTGTGTATTCAAATGTACATTAGGGAAATAACACTTTGCATTTTATTTATATATTTTTTTCAAAGGTTGAATAGAAGTAGTTGGAAAAGAATGTTTACTATGTTTGGGCGTGGCAGTATCCACATTTCTAACCATAATATTGTGTGTGCAAAATTTCATAAAAAATCGGCTTAGTAGAAGTTCTTGAAAAATAATATTTACTTTTCATGGGTGTGACACTGCCCACTTTTTAATCATGATGTATTGAAACGGAAACTTAGTGTGTTAGGTAAAAGTACTTGAAAAGTAGGCTAAAAAGTATAAAATCGTATGAAAAGTGTAACATTATTGCTCATACCGTAATGATAGGGTTATATTTTGGTTATACCCTAATGCACACGCTCATGTTATATATCGGTATGTGTGTGTGTATCTATGTCTATGTTGTCTTATTTAATAGTGACAGACGCGACACATTCTTTCTCGCAACATCCACAAGTTGTTGTGGCTACAAGTCACGTCAGGCAAATAAACATGTAAACGTCTAAATATTAACACAACATTGGCCGAAATTGAAAAGCCAAAAACTATTGAAAATTTGTTTGACTAACTATTATGACTTGAATATAAAATTTTGTTTAAAAAATAATGCAGTTTTTTTATGCATTGATACAATGTATGTATTCGTAATAAGTTAAATATGACATGTAACTGGTTACATGTAATAAAAAAGCTTTTTTAATGTTTTTTTCCTACAGCTCTGACTAGATTTAATTTTCAGTTTTTTTATGGGACATTTATCTATTTTACAATCTAGTGATATAAGGTGTGTTCATTAAGTGAAAACTGTTACAAATTGTTGCAAATTGCAGGAAGCGTAGAAAAGTGAAAAATGAATGACGAAAATGTTGTACACCCCTCACCTATGATCATATGAAGCAATAAATATGTATTGCTCATTTGCGATTTTTCCCAGCTAGGCGATGTTTTATAGTCTTGGCGATTTTTGCGTTTCGCGACTTTTTTTCGTGAATCCAAATTAATTATTAGGGTAAGGTTCATGATTAATATATCAAGGAACAAGGGAAAAATTAACATCAACTTAATTTTTCAACGTACACAGCAGAACATAGCAACGCTGCTTTCGGAAGCTGCTACATTTCCATCATCAGTGCTCATGTGTGTTTTGCTTATCACCACTTGTGAGGTGCCTCTGTTGAATGTGATTTCAATTTTTATACATAGATGTGTTCAGCTCTTTCATGTAAAACACTTTTCTGATTTTTTTCTTCAGAAAACGAAAAACGAAAATTTTCTTCGTAATCAAATCAATTTTAAATTTCAAAGTGGAATTGAAAAACACTTTTCTACAGACTTCATTTGCAGTAAATATTAAAAAACGTGCATACTTTTATGAGCGTCAAATAAATATTTGGTCATGAGCTTTCCATGTTAATAAAAAGCTTAATGTGCATCTAAAAATAATAGTAAATAAACGCCTCAAGGTATGCAAATTTTATCATTGTAAAAACGAAATACAAAATAAACGGAATCTAAAGCACCAAAAATGTACTTTTTCGGAATGAAAACTACGGAATCAAAACCAATCCGAACGGAATCTGTAACGTGGCTGTATATTTTATATAGTTTTATAAGCCTTGACAATATAAACCAACATACAAAATCTCATTTCTCTTTGACAACTCTTTCTATTTTTGTCGTCAAATGTATGAAACGATACCACTGTGCGCCTATACACGTGTGTATATATATTTTTAGTGCCCTCTGCCAGAATCAGTCGTTAGAATCGTGTTTTTTGTGTTGTAGAGTGCATCTTGTGACGCATTACACGAGGTTATCAGCCATGACACAGAATACCATTCCGATCGGAAGTGGTTTCAATCCCGTAAGTTGCTTCTTCAGAAAACGAACATTTTCTTCGTAATTAAACCACTTTTAAATTTCAAAGTGGAATTGAAAAACACTTTCTACAGACTTCATTTGCAGTAAATATTAAAAAAACATGCATACTTTTAGGAGCATCAAATAAATATTTGGTCATGAGCTTTCCATGTTAATGAAATGCTTAATGTGAGCTTTTCATCTAAAAACAAGAGTAAGCAAACGACTCAAGGTATAAAAATTTTTATCATTGTAAAAACGAAATACACAATAAACGGAATCTAAAGCACCAAAAATGTACTTTTTCGGAATGACAACTGCGGAATCAAAACCAATCCGAACGGATCTGGAAAGGCTGTATGTGAGACTTTTGAGACAGCTTTTAAAACGCCAAGATAAACTTCTATACAAAATTTTAGCTTCCCATTTCAAATTCCGAGATTTAGAAAGTTTTTACCTTATTTGAATCGAGTGTATTGAATTTGGTACACTAACTAATGTTTTCGTCATATTCAGTTGTATTAAAAATGGGAAAATATGGAATAAATTAAAAGCAGACTAATTTACTTATAGACAGCAGTGGATATTACTTGGAGAGTACCAAATGAGTTATCGAAGTATCACGGTATTTTTGAACGCCAAATAGTATCAAAGAAAGTTCAATCTTATCAACTTTTCCATCACTGAAACAAACCAATAAAAATTTCATCAATTTTAATAAAAATCTCTTTTCTTGTTATTAAAAATGAAAATTTATCTGCTTATTAAAAATTACCGTAAAATTAATAGAAAATAATGTTTTCTTTAGTTTTACCACTTAAGCAAATCTAATCTCATAATTGTGGTTATAAAATTAAAATGGTTTTGAGAATTCTTGTCGTGTTTCTTTTTACTCTTTGAAACAAATTAATATTTGATTGTAAAAAAAATCAATTCACATTGGAGTGGCTAGAGACATTTTCCTTTATATGAAATTTACCAAATGGTACATAAATAATTCTAAAAAATTGCTACGTATTGATGAAAGAAGTTTTGAGTTTCTTTTATCGAATACTCAAATTTAATTGTCATTTGAAACTAAATGCTATGCAAAGTTAGATTTTCCACGACAAAATCCATTCAATGTCTCTCCAGAACAGCGTTTCTATGCTTATATCACTATACTTCATTTTGAATGAATCTAATGACGATGCTAATAATGATGATCTCTTTTTTTTATTGACCTTCATTTAATTCAAAATGTAAAAAAGAAGGAGTGCCTTCTTACGTTGTTAGTTAGTTAATTTCGCGACTAAAGTTCTACAAGTAACAAGAAGAATACCAAATCACCGACAATCGTAAATTCATGACACATGCCTCATATTAAATAAGATCTTATTATTATCACAGAAGATTTTAGTGTTGCTTGTACCGAATCGTTTGTAAATATGAAAACATTATTCCCCATATATGAATATTGATGGCATAGAACATACCAGACTAGATTTCGTTAACATGAAAGATCTTTTAAAGTGTTATTTCATGTTGCATTTGAAAATGTTCAGTCTTATTAACTTTGCAAATAAAATGTTAAAATTACTATCGACACAAATAATATGGATTCAATATGCGGCATTTTTCACAATAAAAGAACCAATTTTAAGGGTAATGGATTGCGTTTAGGCATTAGATTTTATGCTTATTGCAAGTAAATAAATCTTTTATAATTCTCATTTGTTTGTCTGTGTATTTTTCGTTTTTGTTGAACCGGTTATTTACATTAAATTTTGTAAGGTGGAAAGAAAATAAGTCGTCAATCGTTTGAACTACTAAATTTCTTTGCCAAGGAGAACTATAAATTATTTAATGTATGTGTAGGTAAATTTGAAAATTTACAACTCTGTTAACATGTTAACATTGTTCTGCACTAAAATCAGGTATGTAATGGTAATCGATTTTGAAAACGAAGCACTTTTAAAAGCCCTTTTTAATATACATTTCATCCAATTGTTATAATTTTTGCGATCAAATTCTCTTTAATAAAGAACGATTCGTATAATGTGTGTGTTAAAATCATTTTTAATAGAGAAATGTTTTTAAAAAACTCCTCTTACAATTGCTTCGTTTTCGGAATCGATTTTCAATACATACCTGAATATTATTTTTTTTTAGGAAATAGTCAACGTGGGTGAGAAAAAATGTAGGTGATTTGGGGCAAAGTACTCCTCTATTTTTTTTATTAATAACAAACACAACCCGCGAAGCGATATAGTTTGTCTGCGGAAAACATCCAGAAATTATTAAAAAAAATTCAGATAATCGTAATTTAAAATAATATTTTAGGATGTAGAGAGAGGGTTTTGCATTCGTAGTAATCAACTGTTGTAAGCAGCGATGCCATTTAAGGCCGCGTCACACTATAATACAAGCATTACTACTTTTGAAGAAAATGCTTCCCTGATCTAATTGTTGTTTGAAAAATTTAAAAAAGCAATAACAATTTATCATGCCAGGGTTGCATTTTCGTCTAAAGTATTGATATTTGTATTATAATCTGAAACAGTATTTATGAAGTTTTTTTACGATATGGAAAAAAACGATATGACGTACTGTGTTGTCATATCGTAAGCTTTTTACGATATGACAACACTAGGCCATACACGGTGTTGTCATATCGTAAAAAACTTACTATATGACAACACAGTATGTGATATCGAAAAAAACTTCATAAATGGCATAGCTGGTTGTAAGATAGAGAAATAAAAAAATTAAGAAAAAATTGCGAGATACTTTGCCATCAAAAAGTGTTTTTAGTCGAAATCGAATATAGAGGCTTTTGAATATAAGCCGTGAAGATATAATAAAAAATCAAATGGGGATTTTGAACTTTTTTTAAAGTTGTGTTTATGTCTTAAATAAAAAACTAACTACCCAGCTAAAAAAGTTATGTATGCATCATATATCATTGGATCCGAAAATTGAGGATATATGCTTCCATATATGTTTCATCTATGTTGCATATATATTCATATATAACTCCATATATGATGATATATGTATGCACGTATAAAAAATGTATGGGTCACATCTGGAGCATATAACCTCAATTTTCGGATCCAAACATATATGGTTCATACATAAATTTTTTAGATGGGTAGTGAAGTAAAACACATTTACCGAAAATAATAGACATTTGTTTGACAAATTTTTGCTGATAATTTTTTCTGTGCAAAATATAACACTAATGCTGACTTTAGAGGACATGTTTTTTTATATATGGCTTGTCAGGTGTGTGAGACATATGTAACTTCTCATGCGCGTCAAAATTGTCAATTTACAGACGGTTTATAATATTTGCTTTCACACGTACATGTGCAACTACATCTGACATAACCTCTGAGTGAGTATTCACAACAGCTGAGTTTGTGCACAATTTTCAAAATATATAAAGCGCTCTACACTGAAAGAATTTTGTTCACAAATTCTGTGAATTTCGACATTAATCCAATGAAAAACTTCCTTAAAACTCAACCAACGTCAAGGTTCGTTGGATTAATGAAACTAGTTTCCTTAAAACTATTTTAATGAAAATTTCATTAAATATATGAAACAATTTCATTGGTAAGGTAATGAACATATTTCAATATTTTGGTGAAATTATTTCATCGTTTTATTGCAATTGTTTCATTATTTTAATGAAACTATATCATCATTTTAATGAAATTCTGTCATTATTTTAATGATATTCTGTCATTATCGTAATGAAATTATTTCATTGTTTTAATGGAGTTATTACATTACCTAGTAGCCTCATTAGCTTATTTCTTTTATTGACTATTTTAATTTGTTAACAGTCCCATGCTATAAATACGTACGATAGACACCAATGAACATCAGAAAAATTTGTCATATTGATGACCGCTCACAGTATCGAACTCAGATTCTTGATTATCATCATTCGCATTATGGGCAACGTTTTAACTACTTCAGCCTACAGCACTGTCAAAACAATGTGTCTATGAGTGTATAATAATAAGAAAGAGTACAACAACAACAAACATATAAAATGATAAAATTTTGTTGTCATAAATCCAATGAAATTTTCTAACGAAACTATGAAAGCTAATGAAGCAATTTCAATGAAATTCTTTCACAATATTCCTGAAATTTCATTAGAACTGTGAAACTTTTCATTAAAATTAGGAAACAAATCTAACGAAATTGTTTCATTGGATTTATGAAGCGATATTCTTTCAGCGTATGCTTTTTAATGTTTTTTCAGCCAAACCACATTTTTTTAAATCCCAAATAGCTGATGTCATATGCTTTGTCAGATGAAAATAGAACACACTCTAATTGAAAATTTTTCATATGACTGCTTCTGTAAATGTCATCTGACAATGTTTCATATGTTTCAGACGGCATGTATAACTTTTGTAGAGGGAAATTTGACAAGTCAAATGTAAAATACGGCTGACTTCCAAAACGTCAATTGCTTTGTATTCGAAAAATGTATAGTGTTTCATATCGTCTCAGTACAAAACATTGACAATGCATACCTTTTCAAAACGTCGTCGACAAGTATCAGAAACGACGCAAAAGAGTAATCAGGGTATCGGTTTCAAAGTTGATGCAATGTTTAGCAACTTCGCATACATACACGATCTAAATACCGCAGCAGAACTGTATACAAACTTTGTGTTGATACGATTTGGAAGTCAGCCTACATGCCGTCTAAAGTCAGCATAAATAATAATGCAGGCTTGTAATGGAATGAAAATAAGAAGGAGAATATAAATTTTTTACAACGCAACAAAAAACAAAAAAAAAGCGCTTAGAACTGACCCCAACTAGCTACCTAACTAGCAATATTATTAAATAAAGTTGTTAAAATTGGAAGATATCAGGTATCGTGAAAACGTAAACTAATAAATTACTTTTACTTATTAACTTCGTATTCAGCATTACTAGGCGGCCAGGATAAATTAGTTAAAATTATTACGGATCAATATTATATTTATTAATGTGACACAATGTTTTTAAGAAAGTTTCATTTAAATCTCTGACATATTTTATTGAATACCCACTGAATTCAAATATCATCCAATTGTTAAAAATAAAAATGTTTTCATTTTCCCTGCATGCTCGAATGGACTTCTGAAGAGTTTAAAATGATGATGCTGATTTTTAGAAGTTGATTAGAGTTCCTCCTTTTGGGATTTTTACTATGAGTGAGATTTTATAGGCCCTGTGTGATGATGTTTCCCACTACCACAATCGCAGCTATAACAATATTTGTTAATGATGGCTGTCGTTATTCTTTGTGGTTTGTTTGAATGTAAAGATACTCTCATACTCAAAGATACGAGTTGAGTTGATAGACTTCAATTATAGTTTTTGTTTTGTGTCTCTACATGTCATAAATATTGACATAATTATGGTAAAGTTAATGCCAGGCCAAACAAAACTTTATAAATAAATGCAAATGACTTTAAAAAGTTTCTTCCTTATTTTCTGCTTCAAGTTTTCAAAAAGCAATAATTAAGGAATTTTGTTTTTGTTAAAAATGAGACAATTAAAAGATTAATTTACTTACGCCAAGTTATAGTTAATAATTCAAATACATTTGGCTATTGCAATACATATTAAGAAAGCTTATGGATTTTTATTGAAACAGTTATTAAAAAGTAACACTTGTTGTTAGTTAGATAGTAAGAGCTCCAGGAAATACGGATACAGTGGAATTTCCCTTAACGGACACTTCCCTTAAGTGGACACTTCCCTTAAGTGGACACCTCCCTTTTAGGGACATTGTTGCCAGGTCCGGCAGCGCTTCATAACAAAAGCATTGCAGTCGCTTTCCCTTGAACGGATGCTCTCATGAACGGACGCGGACACCAACTTAACAAAATAAAATTATCTTTTTTACGAACATTTCTCTTGCTTTTGTCTGACTTTTGCATGGCATAAGTTACAAGTAATTTCGTCAAATCTTTGTTAAAATTTTATGGTTCAGTTACATTTTTCACATATTGGCCGATATGGGCAGGACCAACAGTTACTGAAATTTCACAAAAAAGTCACCCAACCATGAAAATTGTTTTATTTTCTTATGACATTTAAAATTTAAAAACAACAAGAAATGAAATGAATATCGACAATACTCAAGTATCATACAAGCGCACTTTGCTACCTCATTTACATAATGTTTCATATTCAAGATGTTATTGCCAAGACCACAATACGCCATACTATGTTGGAGGAATATATATGTATTAACATAACAGACTATATTGTCATAAAGAGCTTTAACATATTAACTAACACTATTTTCGGAGCTTTTATACCCCCATGAAGCGTTGCGTAATATATGAATAGCCCCTAAAACACTCATATTTACTTTTATTATCAATAGCGGAGTTCTGCGTTTGAAGCGAACGGTCTTGCGAAAGTGCAATTGTAAAATATCGTAGCTATTTCATGAAAGCTACAATATTTTGAATTTGCGCTTTCGCAAGACCATTTACATCAAACACTGAACTCCGCTAATATTATTTTTTTGGAATGAAAATATTTTTAAATAGAAACTCGCAATTCTAGACAAATTTTATTGATTTAAGTTTGTATTTTTTTCATGACCGGACACCCCCTTGTACGGACACATTTCAATGGTCCCTTCGGTGTCCGCTCAAAATAGATTCCATTTTATATAAGAAAAAACATTAAGAGGACATAGGAATTCTAACAACTACATATTTTTGGCGGATTTTTTACTAATTATATTAAGTCATTTGGCATGTTCCTTATCTGACACAATCTTGAACGTAGCCGCAAGTACAAAACAGGAAAAAACTAAACACTGTATAAAATCCAAAACTCCGTACTATGAAAAAATAGCAAAAATATTTACCATCTATCCCATTTAAATATTGTATAAATCAGTAGTCTATCTTATGTCTTCGAAATGCTCTTTCACACACAAAAAAAACATTTATAGTCTTACAAAGTGTGACAACTGAAGGAGATATTTACTTTAGATGAGATTCTTAAATATTTTTATACACCGAAAAAAAAGAGGAACTAAAAAAATATTTAAATAATTCAGTAAAGTGCACACTTTTTTACCCGACTGCGCGACGCAAAGAAGGGTATTGTGTTTATATATCTATGTATGTTTATGTATGTATGTATGTATGTATGTATGTATGTATGTATGTATGTATGTATGTATGTATGTATGTATGTATGTATGTATGTATGTATGTATGTATGTATGTATGTATGTATGTATGTATGTATGTATGTATGTATGTATGTATGTATGTATGTATGTATGTATGTATGTATGTATGTATGTATGTATGTATGTATGTATGTATGTATGTATGTATGTATGTATGTATGTATGTATGTATGTATGTATGTATGTATGTATGTATGTATGTATGTATGTATGTATGTATGTATGTATGTATGTATGTATGTATGTATGTATGTATGTATGTATGTATGTATGTATGTATGTATGTATGTATGTATGTATGTATGTATGTATGTATGTATGTATGTATGTATGTATGTATGTATGTATGTATGTATGTATGTATGTATGTATGTATGTATGTATGTATGTATGTATGTATGTATGTATGTATGTATGTATGTATGTATGTATGTATGTATGTATGTATGTATGTATGTATGTATGTATGTATGTATGTATGTATGTATGTATGTATGTATGTATGTATGTATGTATGTATGTATGTATGTATGTATGTATGTATGTATGTATGTATGTATGTATGTATGTATGTATGTATGTATGTATGTATGTATGTATGTATGTATGTATGTATGTATGTATGTATGTATGTATGTATGTATGTATGTATGTATGTATGTATGTATGTATGTATGTATGTATGTATGTATGTATGTATGTATGTATGTATGTATGTATGTATGTATGTATGTATGTATGTATGTATGTATGTATGTATGTATGTATGTATGTATGTATGTATGTATGTATGTATGTATGTATGTATGTATGTATGTATGTATGTATGTATGTATGTATGTATGTATGTATGTATGTATGTATGTATGTATGTATGTATGTATGTATGTATGTATGTATGTATGTATGTATGTATGTATGTATGTATGTATGTATGTATGTATGTATGTATGTATGTATGTATGTATGTATGTATGTATGTATGTATGTATGTATGTATGTATGTATGTATGTATGTATGTATGTATGTATGTATGTATGTATGTATGTATGTATGTATGTATGTATGTATGTATGTATGTATGTATGTATGTATGTATGTATGTATGTATGTATGTATGTATGTATGTATGTATGTATGTATGTATGTATGTATGTATGTATGTATGTATGTATGTATGTATGTATGTATGTATGTATGTATGTATGTATGTATGTATGTATGTATGTATGTATGTATGTATGTATGTATGTATGTATGTATGTATGTATGTATGTATGTATGTATGTATGTATGTATGTATGTATGTATGTATGTATGTATGTATGTATGTATGTATGTATGTATGTATGTATGTATGTATGTATGTATGTATGTATGTATGTATGTATGTATGTATGTATGTATGTATGTATGTATGTATGTATGTATGTATGTATGTATGTATGTATGTATGTATGTATGTATGTATGTATGTATGTATGTATGTATGTATGTATGTATGTATGTATGTATGTATGTATGTATGTATGTATGTATGTATGTATGTATGTATGTATGTATGTATGTATGTATGTATGTATGTATGTATGTATGTATGTATGTATGTATGTATGTATGTATGTATGTATGTATGTATGTATGTATGTATGTATGTATGTATGTATGTATGTATGTATGTATGTATGTATGTATGTATGTATGTATGTATGTATGTATGTATGTATGTATGTATGTATGTATGTATGTATGTATGTATGTATGTATGTATGTATGTATGTATGTATGTATGTATGTATGTATGTATGTATGTATGTATGTATGTATGTATGTATGTATGTATGTATGTATGTATGTATGTATGTATGTATGTATGTATGTATGTATGTATGTATGTATGTATGTATGTATGTATGTATGTATGTATGTATGTATGTATGTATGTATGTATGTATGTATGTATGTATGTATGTATGTATGTATGTATGTATGTATGTATGTATGTATGTATGTATGTATGTATGTATGTATGTATGTATGTATGTATGTATGTATGTATGTATGTATGTATGTATGTATGTATGTATGTATGTATGTATGTATGTATGTATGTATGTATGTATGTATGTATGTATGTATGTATGTATGTATGTATGTATGTATGTATGTATGTATGTATGTATGTATGTATGTATGTATGTATGTATGTATGTATGTATGTATGTATGTATGTATGTATGTATGTATGTATGTATGTATGTATGTATGTATGTATGTATGTATGTATGTATGTATGTATGTATGTATGTATGTATGTATGTATGTATGTATGTATGTATGTATGTATGTATGTATGTATGTATGTATGTATGTATGTATGTATGTATGTATGTATGTATGTATGTATGTATGTATGTATGTATGTATGTATGTATGTATGTATGTATGTATGTATGTATGTATGTATGTATGTATGTATGTATGTATGTATGTATGTATGTATGTATGTATGTATGTATGTATGTATGTATGTATGTATGTATGTATGTATGTATGTATGTATGTATGTATGTATGTATGTATGTATGTATGTATGTATGTATGTATGTATGTATGTATGTATGTATGTATGTATGTATGTATGTATGTATGTATGTATGTATGTATGTATGTATGTATGTATGTATGTATGTATGTATGTATGTATGTATGTATGTATGTATGTATGTATGTATGTATGTATGTATGTATGTATGTATGTATGTATGTATGTATGTATGTATGTATGTATGTATGTATGTATGTATGTATGTATGTATGTATGTATGTATGTATGTATGTATGTATGTATGTATGTATGTATGTATGTATGTATGTATGTATGTATGTATGTATGTATGTATGTATGTATGTATGTGTGTATGTATGTATGTATGTATGTATGTATGTATGTATGTATGTATGTATGTATGTATGTATGTATGTATGTATGTATGTATGTATGTATGTATGTATGTATGTATGTATGTATGTATGTATGTATGTATGTATGTGGTTTCCTTTGCGGCACTATATAAACCGAACGCGCAGGCCGATTTTGATGACTCTTACATCAATCCGGGGAGTGTCACTAAAGATATGACAATATTCAAAATTCAATATGGCGGCCAATAGACGCCGTTTTGTTTATACGAAAAAAATAAAGAATCGGCAAACTGTATCAAAATGCGTATCAATCGACAGGTATTTGAAAATCATTTTTAGGTTTCTCATGATTTTTAATTTCGAATGACCATTTAGGATCTGTGACGGTTTAAAGTTGTTTTCTTTTATTTTTTTACGCGGTCGGGTTTTTTTGATTTTTTAAATTTATGTCTTGTTTGTTTTGGCGATTTTTTTTTTTGGAGTTTTGAAGAATTTTTTCGTTTCTTGCATTTTTTTTAGTTTTGGAAGTTTTGCCGTTGTTTTTTTTATTTTTTTTTTGGGGAATTTTTTCCGTTTCATTTTGTTTTGTTTTTTTTTTTTTTTTTTTTTTAATTTTGGGTTTTTAGTTATAGGTTTTTTGCCATTTTTTTTTGGTTCTTTTTGCGATTTTTTAGTTTTGGCGATTTTTTTCGTTTTAACGACCTATTTTTTTATTTTTTTTTGAGATTTTTATCGTTTTGGTGCTATTTTCTTTACATGATATTTACATATTGCTTACATGATATTTCCATATTGTGTATATGACATTTAAATATTGTTTACATGACATTTTCGTACCGCTTACTTGACTTTTAAACATAACATATATGACCTTTACACATTGCTTACATGACATTAACACATTGCTTCGTGCCGTTTACATATTGCTTATGTGACATTTATACATTGTTTACATGTTATATATGCATTAACACTTAATTTACATTAAATTTGGATATATTTTACATAATATTTATATATATTTAAAGTGACATTTACACATTGTTTACATGACATTTACATATTGCTTACATGACATTTTCACATTTTTTACATGACATCTATACACTATTTACATGTCTTTCGCGCAAACTATATGACAGCTACATATTGTGTACATGACACATAGTTTTTAAGACATTTAAATATTTTTACATCACATCTACATAATGTTTACATGAAATTTACACATCGTCAATGATATTAACATACAAAATCTACATTTTGCATATCTGAAACCATTTGACATATCGCACTTGTTGCTCTAAAGGGATCAACTCAAAATCCTTTTTCTTTTACTCTACTAATATACCACAAAGAGGGATATAACTGTATTTTGTTTGGCGAAAGAGTAGAGAAAATGATGTAAGATTTTTACAGTGGGTAGTTATGACTACTGTATATCGTTTTCTTGGAAAAAGCGAAAATTTGAACATTTTCGAGTTGGTTTACATGATATTTACATATTCTTTACATAATATTTACATCTTGTTTTTGTTTACATAACATTACATACGATCAATATATACTTCTACAGCACAACTTTTTCAAATAAAAAAGGTATCACTCGCCAAAAACTTCTTACAGTGTATGCTTGCGGTTGTACATTTAAGCTGCATGATGATGTTCATTTAAATATTTGTTTGGTTCTGCTGCAACTTGCAAGGTAATGTGTTTACAAATTTACACGATTCTTATGGCCTGAAGTGTCTTATTTGAGTACAGGTAAATTTACTTAAATCTTAACGTTTTCAGTGAACAACACTCACTCACTCACTGTGTACGTTGTTGTTGTTGTTGTTGTTTGTGCATTTGTTTGCTATTGTTGGTGTCTGTAAATCTTGCTGTTGGGTAGTTCACATAGTGGTAATGTTTTTTTTTATTTATACTGCATTTTTGTTTTTTTTTTTTTTAAGTTGCATTCACTTTTATTGCCAGTAAATGTTAAATATGTTGCACGTACATACTCGACGACAACATGCCTGAAACTTTGCTGGAACGAAAGAAAAATATTATAACAAATTAAAATAATTGTAAGATACGACATTTTTAAAGTGTTTAATAAAAATAACATTTTTCCAATATAGGAAGTAACTCAACGAAATTTTTTAACGTTTCTTTTATGTTGATGGGTTTGTAATAAAAAAAAAGCTTTAATGATAAAATAATGTACTATTTTCGTTATGTTGTTGGTTGAATCTTTTTTCCATAAAAATCGTTATGTTCAAATGCAAATTATTGTTATACCCTTCACCATAGAAAGTTGGAAAAGGTTTACACAACTTTATCATTTCATTTGTAATTTCATATGATATCCATTTGCGACTGCATAAATTACATAAATAAATATATTTTAGCTTCGTATAGATTTGGATGTTGATTTAATTACTCAGTAAAATGGTGGTGGCTCCTCTCAATAAGATTTTGAACTGGTGATTCAAAAGTAGTGCCAATCCGGTGAATTTCTAACGATTCTTACATGCTTACGCTGGTCATTGAAAGAAGTTCTCTTTTTTATTCCTGTTCATTCTATTTGAGGTTACCCAGCAAAAACATTTTTCATTTTATTAATGGGCTACAAAATAATGAGTGGTACTTATTACTATGCTTCAAATTAGAACTACTACTAAAAAAAAAATATCTTAAAAATAAAAAAATATAATAAAATTGAAAAATATAAATAAAACATAATACGTATGATTTTTTTTGCTAATATTAATCTGTTTATTTGACTACTTATTTTTTAGCTTCAAGTAAGCCAAATAATAACTAGTTAATTGCTCTGACAATGTAAATACATTTGTAAGGAGTCTCCTTATTTTTGGACTTCTCAAACAAAAATAAGTAGTTATCGAGTCAAATTGTAAGTAGTTACGACTTAATTCCTCATATAATTTTTTGGGCCTGCCTACCAGTAAGCAAAGTTTTGAAGCTGTCCCGAACTATAGAATACATTGTAATCTAGTATACCAAAAGCATACTTTTATTGTATCTAATTTTTGTTCACACAATTTAATTTCTTTTACTGAGGGCACTAGTAGGGCTAGAACCAAGCCTACGTTGACTTCTTCCTAAAAAAAGGTCATCCCTTACCCTACGTCTATACCTGATATATTTTTATCATGACAAATGTCAAATTCCATATCGGAAAAACAGTTAACTTAAAACATATTATTTTTCAATATAAAGTTTGACTTTTGTCATGATAAAAATGTAAGGTTAGGGAATTAGAAAAATCGGGAATAACTCGTTCCAGCTTAAACTATTAAAAAATGCAACTATTGACACATATAGATGATGCATATCCTGCCCCAGATTTGACTCCTTTCTAAAAAAGCAATTATTTTAATACATTCACGGAGTTTTAATATGTCAAGAGAGCACTATTAACGTATTAACAGATCTCTGTTAAGCTCGATGTATAGTCTCTGAAGCTTTAAAATTTTAAATTTAACTTCACATACATAAGAAAAATCCTCCGTATCGCGAATATGATGACAATTTGCTAAAATTCTAAAAAGTGGAAACTACACACAAAATTTGTTTAAAATTTTCTTTTCAGACAAGCATTTGTTTGAAATTTGGTTTAAATTCAATAAATAATTTATTTGATTCAATAAATGTTTCATTTTTGGCTTTTATGTAAAAAGGAACAACAAAACCAGTTTATAATAAAAACTTTTATTTTTGGAATTAATCGGGTATATTCTGTATTTCATGTGGAATTAAAATATTAATTTACAACAACAATGCTTTGATAATTCCGCACATTTTAATTCCACATGAAATACAGAACATGCTCAAAAGATTTACAATTAAATTTAATTTTGTAACGGGCTTTTTCCTGATTTAAAATTTTCCGAATTTAATATTTCGCTTTCTAAATTGGAAAAAGCACGTTAAAAAATTAAAACTAATTGAAAAACCCAGTTTAGTTTTAAGTAAAAATGTACTGTTTGATTTTACAAAGAAAGTTTTATGTCTTATTTCAATAAAATATTTGTCTGAATTTATAATTTTTTGCTGATAATGAAAAAAAATGTTTGCCAATTATTTAATCTGATTCAGTAAATTATTTTTTTTTGAGTTTGGATTTTTAATAATGGAATATAACATCAAATTCTCAAGATATTTTCTCTATAGAATATGGACGAACGTTGTGTCCGAATTTAAAATTTTTTTTAAGAAATAAAAATTTTTTTTAAATAAATAAATTTTGTAAATTCTGACAAACTTTTGTATAAATTTACAAATTGGTTTTTTATACATAGGCCCTAATTCATAATAATGAAGTTTAATTTTTGTTGTTTACGTAAAAATTGCAGTTTTAGTAACGCAGAAAAAACTAAATATAATTTTCAGTGAAGAAATTCAATGAATTAGTAAATATGTTGTCTAGAAATGAACCTACAAACAAATTTGTAAATACAGACAAAAATGTCTCAACAATTTAATTTAAAAAATGTAGTTTTTTCAGTAAACAAATTGTCCAAATCTATAAAAGATTTTGTTTGAAAATTTTTACAAATTCTAAACAAAATAATTGACTGAATCAAACAAAAATATTTACTGGATTTTCCGTAATATATCAAACTATATTTTTGTCTGAATTTATAAAACAATTTGTCTAAAAAGACTTACAAATTCTAAACAAAATAGTTTACTGATTCAAACAAAAATATTTACTGGATTTTTTTTGGTAATATGTCAAACAAACTTTTTTTGTGAGTCAGTAACATGTATTTTTTGAATGTTTTTGAGTTTTAAATAAAACTTCTCATCCATTAACGATTTATGAATTTTCACTTTGTTAAATATGTTCAACTCTGTATGTTTATCTAACGACTAACTTGTTACAATTTAAGTTTGGTATTAATTGTAGGATTTCCGACATGACATTCTTTCTGCTATCATTGTTGTTGCTATTTATATGTATGTCTTCAGGAGGGTTGATTTTTTACGATACAGAAAACTGGTTTTTGTTGTTGTTTTTGGTGTTTGCGTCGTAAATAAAAGTCAAACAAAAAATTCACTGATTCAGTAAAGAATATTTAGTGAAAATGAAATTTTATTTTAGACAAACCTTTGCTTAAAATTTTTTTGGTGATAATATTTTCTGAGTATCACAGATAACGACCCTAATAAATGTTGCCTAGTTCTAGACGATTAATTCTAATAGGAATATATTATAAATAATTTTCATTGTATCACTCAAAATGTATTTAAAAAAAATCAAACCTATTGACTTGTTCTAATGTCAAATTAAACATTGAATGCTAAAACACTCTATGAAGTAAATAGTGTGTAACATACACATGTAAGTAAGTGTATACATATGTATGTATATAACTATAAAACAAACAGATGTGTTGCTGTAAGAAGGTGTCAATAAACTACTGTTTTTTAATGTTAACTAGAATTGAAAAAGTATCGAGTATTTGGGTATTGAGTGCTCAATACCGGTTGTTTTTTGAGTACTCGATACTTAAAAGTAGTTACTCAATACTTTTAGAGTTGAGTTTGAATGAATGAAACTGATCAAAATAATTTCAAGTTTAAAGAAAAAAAAGTTACTGAATTACAAATATAACTTTTACTTAATTAAAACGTAGTAAAACATAATAAAAATGTATATTTCAATGTTTAAAAGTTAATAAGGTATGTGATGGAAAACGATCGTTTTCAAAACGATTTCAATACGATTGTTTTGAAAAGGTGTGATAAATTCCGATCGACCTTTTCAGTTAGTTTTGAACCAATCTCAAACTACTGACTTTTAAAAAGCTCACTAGAAGATAAACTATAAGCAATGTAATATGAAGAGACAAACACAAATTTGAAAATTATTGACAAAACGACTATAGCAAACACTTCACACCTTTTATCGCTTTCAAATTGTTTTTAAGTCTAAATCGTTTTTCATCACATACCTGAATGACTTATAATTTACACGAATAATAGTGTAGTTTTTAATTTTTCATTTAATTTCATTCATCAATTCCATAAAACCGTTAAATTATTGAGTTAATATTTAATAAGTATCGAGTATGTATTCAAAAGTATCGACATTTTACAACTCTAATCTTCAATTTGTTTGTGTGCAGCTAACATTAATTTTATAGTGATGTAATTCTCGTATGCAAAATTTCTCATAAGATTTGTATGAATAAGAACTGCGGCCAAGTGGCGTTAAACGTAGTTACACATGACCACTGATGATGGGAGTGTGATGACTTGGGGAAACAACGTTGTTCTGTTCTGTAAATTGATATTAATCTTTCCATGTTCTTTGGAATATTTATCCTCTATAATTCTTTCTGAATATAACGTTAAGAACCTTAACCTAATAAATAAAATCAGTATAGACTCAAAAGCAAATTAATCACATTAAAATTTATCTTTGTTTTTAATTTAATTTAAAGTTGTGAACCTTAAAAAGCATTCATTATATTACCGACCGCTCGTGTCAAATATTGTTTTTGTGATACGAGTACACAAATTAAAAAAACAGTATAAAAAACAAATATGATAATTTAATATTGTTACCAATTTAAAATAGAATACATAAAAAATAATAACGTAACATCTTGACTCTTTCACGTGTTAAATTTTGTTTTTATGATATATATGTACATAAATATGTATGTAGACGGAAGTTCTCAAAAAAATCTAATTTGAATAAACAAGACCATAACTTAATATTGTTACCATATTAAAATGAAATACTTAAAAAGCTGTTTTATAATTTTATAATGCTGAGTATAGACGTTACTAAATTTCGTACTTAACGTAGTATGAGTTGTAGTACAGTTTTGAGATAAATTTTACTACAAATCGTACTAAATCATAAGAAAGAAAAGTTTCGAAAACAAACAAATAAACTTCGTTGTACAATATGTCTGTATATCATGTCTGTGAAGATACTTTTCAGACACTTACATAATAATTCTGAAGAAAAATTGCTTTTTGGAGCAATAATTGTAAAACAATTAATATTTTTTAACTTTTCAAATTAAAAATTGTATACATATTTTCCAACTCACACAGAAAAACTTATCACCGAAAAATTTAAAAAAGTTTGTCTAAAATAAAATTTCATTTTCAGTAAATGTTCTTTACTGAATCAATGAAATTTTTTTACCTTTATTTATAAAACAACAACAACAAAAAAAGAAGTTTTCTGTGTCGAAATAAAACAACCCCGATGACGACATACACATTAATAAGAACAACAATAATGATAGCAAAAGTAATGCGATTGTGACAAGTTTGTCTACTGAAGATTTCTGTTAATTTGGTTGCGGTAATTCTCATTAATTTTTTTGTAGAGTTTTTAGATAAACATACAAAGTTGAGCACTTTTAACAAAGTGAAATTTTATAAATGCTTAATGGATGATGATGTTATTATTTAAAGCTTAAAAATATTAAAAAAAAGTGTTTACTGGCTCAGACAAAAAGGTTGTTTAATATATTTCAAAAAAATTCAGTAAATATTTTTGTTTGAGTCAGTAAACTATTTTGTTTGGAATTTGTAAGTATTTTTAGACAAATTGTTTTATAAATTCAGACAAAAATATTGTTTTGATATACATATTGCAGAAAATCCAGTAAATATTTTTGTTTGATTCAGTAAATTATTTTGCTTAGAATATTTTTAAACAAATTGTTTTATAGATTTGGACAATTTGCTTACTGAAAAACCGGTCTATTTCACCGGAATTGTTGAGATATTTTTTCTGTATTTACAAATTTGTTTGTAGGCTCGTTTCTAGACAAAATATTTACAAATTCATTGAATTTGTATACTCAAAATGAAATTTAGTTTTTTTTGTGTAGTGGACCAAGCTTTTGATAAATTGAGAAATTTTATCTATCTATCTATCTATCTATATATCTATCTATCTATCTATCTATCTATCTATCTATCTAACTATAGAAAATAAGTGCACAGAAAAAAATAAGTTTCGTTTTTGATAACAAAAATCCCGGTATTCAATCATTTTTTTTCAAATTTCCTGTGATAAAGAATTCCCCTATATTGATAACAGAATTATTTCAAAATAAAAATATATATATAAATTAAAAAAATGTTGACATGGCTGGAATACGAACCCGGGCTTTCCGGACGTAAAGCATACACTCTCTAGCTGAGCCATATCCCATTTATTTTTTTATGGGATACAACTTGTTTTAAGTACTTATGTATAAAAAGAAAAGAAATAACCGGCATGGAAAAGAAATACTTACAACGAAATATTTTATTATGTTAAAGATAAATGTTATTGAAATTCATATTTTTTTTTAATAACATGGTCTTATTGAATATAATTCTTGTCTATTTTTTTCTGTGTGGTTAACAAACCATTCTTTTTTTTAGAACCCTATGAGGGCTTTAAGAACACAAACAACTTTTGGAATCGGGCGAGAAACAAAGAATGACAAGCATTGACAAATTTTATATGCTCCAAGTGCCCTACATTGGCACTTCAGATTTTCGCTGCTGATCTTCTTAGGTTAAATAGGAATACTCTTCTGCTACGTCCATATTTTGACTCTGCCCACTGTGCACTGTACAACACAAAAATAAAACAAACAAAAATATGTCGCTGTTTAAGGATGGTTTTTGTCTCCTTTTCAAAAAAGGGACAAATAGACTCATACAGCGAAGAGTTAGAGCTTTAAAATGTTCCACAAACATTTTCTTCGCAGTGTTTTAAATAAAAGTTCTGAACACGCTTTATATCTAAAATGTAAGGATTACAAGATTTCCTATGCCGATTCACTATAACAATATGACAAACGCAGATTGTGACTTTTTATACTTTTAGGTGGCCAAAAGTAAAAAAAATTTAAGTTCTCCCGATCTTGTTGGTTTTGACCACTTTTTTTCGCCATACCTGAGGGCTACCAAAAAAAAGTGGGCGGACCACACCACACCACACGTAATTATAGGCATTATGTGTTCCGAATTTCATTTCGATATCTGCTCCGGAATGGGAGTTATTAAATTTTGTTCACCTAAAATTCACACTAAAAGTCACACTGTGAAAGAGGGAGAACTTTAAAACGTTCTAAAATGGATCCGAGACGTAAACTTTCAAAACATCGATACACGTGTGTTTAGTTTTTTTGGTTCCCTTCATTAGAACCTTATTATTTTTGTCTTATACAGTGTTATTCTTATGGTTCAAACTCTTGAATAACAAAATATGATCCTATTCTATATAAAATAGTGATCTTGCAAATGGTCGAATTTATTTATTTTCTTCAAAGCGGGGATCCCAGAGAAAACCACCACTCTGTTTTTTTTACTATAAAATCATGCATTTTTGTTATGCCAATTTGTATTAAATCGCGTCACATGTACAAATAAATATATTTAAAAAAAAGCTTCTAATACGAACAAATAAGTTTGTTGAAAACATTAATGAGGAGGAGGATGATGATGATGACAATGTTGGTGAATGCATGAACGATTAGTTTACTGCCTGGTTTAATAGACAGATTATGTACATGTTTGAAACCTAAATAGATAAAGCCTGATAAATTGAGGGAGGAAGGAAAAATCAAATAAAAATTTGTTGAAAGATGAATGAACTTGTAGTGTGCTTGACGTTTTAATGAAACGGTTAAACCATCCATGAAGGTGGAATCATTTAACATGTTACCAAAAATTAATAACATCAAGAATCTGAACAGAACCAGGCGATGACAATGTCATCATCATAACTTGTTATTTTTTATTTTATTTTTTAACGTTAGATTCTTATTTTTACTCTTTTTCTATAATTTTTTTTTGCTGTAAAATTGTAATTTTTTATTTCGTTTTAATGGCGTATTTTGTAAGTACAATTTTCCGCTGTTGTTTCGTTTAAGTAATCCATTAAAAAAAATTTTTTTTACAATTTTACTAATGCATGTATGTACGTAATCTTACGGTTTATGAATATTTATGCATTTAAATTGTGATTTATGCGGACTTATTTTGGAATTATGTATAAACCTTGAAATTTATTGCAAAAAAAAGAAGAAAAAACTAGTATTCCATGGAATTAATTAATGATGTTGCATGCCATCATAATTTGTCAAATATTTCGTTTAGTTAAATTTTATCTTTTCAAGTTGTTGTTTTCGATTTATTAAAACATATTTTATTTACAAATTTTAAAAATAATAATGTTTGAATAGGTTTTTTAATCATATTTATTTTTTAACTGGACGGCCGGGCCGGCCTCGCTGAGCAGCTCTATAGAGAGCTGTTCCACTAAGAAAAATCTATAATTGGTTTTTGTAAAATGCCACATTTTGTGCTAGAAAAAATAAATCTAGTGTAAGATATTTTCACTGCTAACATTTTAATGCCGTTTTTATTGAAATATAGCACAGTGATGGAAAATACAGATTTCGATATGGTACTGAACTTCAACTTAAAAAGTAATTTTTTCAGCTTAATGGTACTTTCTTAAGAATTAAAAAAATATCATACAAAAGAGCCATTCTTGACGTTTGAATATATTTTTATCTTCCCGCTATCAATAACAGGAAGTCAGTGATTTCACACAAATTTTCGAAAATCGAGTTTTCATCAGACCTCGACGTTTTGAGGTCATGGGAAGCAATTCTGGCTAAAGAAGAACATTGATAATGGGTTTGTAAATGGGGCATTTTGTCATTATATGTTCGAATAAATTAAATGGGATGCATACTTCATGTAGCAATATGCCTTTGAAAATGCCTTTGAAAAGACGAATGAGCTTGCGAAAGGATTCTGTATAACAAGGATATGGGTCTTCGAACTATGATAATAACTCAAGACGTTTATTTTCCAACCCTGCACTTGTTGCTGTGTTTACTTACACTTGTAACCGTAAGCTAAAGTTTGAATTTACGTGGTCAGAGATGGTCGGAAATAAGGGAGTGACTATTTTTTTAGATTACCTCGTAAACTATAAAAAATATGAAAATTTTGTTAAAAGCTTTCTTTTAGCTAATCATATTATCTACAACTCCACTAAACACATTTTTTTTTTGTAAATTGTACAATTAAAAAGTTATTGCTATTAAGGAAAAATGTAGCGTTCGTTACGTAGCGTGCGTCACAAAGAGTTCACGGCTTTTGATAAAAAACGACAAAATAGTTTGGCTGGAAATAAGTTAATTTAGAATTCTCTTATACTCCTCTTTCTTTTATGAATTAGTTTTTATGTGCTTTATTATGCAAAATTACGAAAACAGACTTCAACTTTCAAAGTAACTTCCACTTTTTGTAGCGTGCGTAACAACACTTTATGAGCAATTATTTCACAATAAATAGGTATTAAAAAATTATGTTTTATGCCATTCGAAAGTATAATTAAATCCCACTAAACACTATGGATAAGTTGAAGGTAACTCTTTTGAAAGACGAAAAAATATTTATATTTTAATCTCAAAACGCGTACGAATGTAGCGTTGGTAATGCAGGATTTGCCCATATACTAAATTTGAAGACTCTTGCTTGGATAGGAAATGTTTTATGAGAAAAAATCGATTTAGATTGTATGGGCGGTGGGGGATGGGCGTGGCCAATTTTGATGGAATTCCATTTTTTCTTAGTTTAGTCAATATAATACTCGGTGCCAACTTTCAAGGATCTAAGAGCGCTTCTTATATTTGTTTGCACAAAAATGTTAAGTATAAATTCTAATTGTGGTGTTTTACATAAAAGAGTTCAGCACATCTTATACCTTAAACATAAGGCTGACAAGATATCCTATGCCGAGTACTAATTGTGAATAGTTACGAAATTAACCCTAAAGCATATTTTAAGTTTCGAATGATTTCTGGCGTTCAAGTTGAGTCTGCAGCTTAGGCGCCTTTGGAAGCATATAGTAAAATTTTATGGCTAATATTTTTTTTTTTAATTTTATGCCGCTATATCGCCGCTGAAGAGCAGCCTTCCCCCTTTTTTAACAAAGAGACAAAAAGACCCATACAGCGAAGAGTTAGAGGTCTACAATACTGCACAAAAAATGTTTATCGTGGTGTTTTACTTAAAAGTACTGAACATGTCTAGTACCTTAAACATAAGGCGTATAAGATTTCCTATGCCGAGTCAATATAACAATGTGCTAAAGGGGACGAAACTTTAAGTCCCCCTAAAATGTGTCCCAGATATAAACTTTCCAAACGATGATACACGCATATATTTTTTTTGTTCTCTTTTTTGTATTGTAGAGTATTATTCACCCCTTTTGGCGAATAACAAGTGAAATTTATGTTCCCATGAAATTTTCATTTCCCTTCGAGAGAAAATTGCTATCGCAAAGTTATAGTGAATACTTTTTCCCGCTATCAGTTTTCAGTGAATGTAGAAAAGGAAAGAAGATTAATAAAATAAATTAAAAAGCAAAGAAATTTTTGTTTAAAATTAAAAAAATACAGTGATAAGAATCGGAATTATCTTTTCATTCCATGAGGAATCTAAACAAAATTGAATTGTTCGTCCAGGTTTTTTGCTAGATGCATCCAATCGCTTGGATTACCTTAGAAATTGCTAGCAGTCTAATTCAATCAAATAAACTTTAGTGTTAAATTAAATTTTCTTAAGTGATTAAAACTGTGTTTTTATATATTTTTGACGCGATGAATGATTTCCTACAGACGCGGAAAAGTCGTTGGGTATTCCATCCGCCGACCATATAGCCTGTGATTCCACCTCCGCAAAACTTGTTCATGTGTGTCAGAAAGGTGTTGCAAGGAATTAATGTTAATATAAATGTGTTAATACACAGAAAAAAATAAGTTTCGTTTTTGATAACAAAAATCCCGGTATTCAATAATTTTTGTTTTCAAATTTCCTGTGATAAAGAATTCCCCTGTATTGATAACAAAATTATTTCAAAATAAAAATATATATATAAATTAAAAAAATGTTGACATGGCTGGAATACGAACCCGGGCTTTCCGGACGTAAAGCATACTCTCTATAGCTGAGCCATATCCCATTTATTTTTTTATGGGATAGGGATAGAACTTGTTTTAAGTACTTATGTATAAAAAGAACAGAAATAACCGGCATGGAAAAGAAATACTTACAACGAAATATTTTATTATGTTAAAGATAAATGTTATTGAAATTCATATTTTTTTAATAACATAGTTTTATTGAATATAATTCTTGTCTATTTTTTTTCTGTGTATTAAGATAAATGAACACTATTTACTGATTTTGCTCCAAAAACAAATATTGACAAGTTTTAGTAATTAATTGGAAGAATAAAAAAGCATTTAGATGATGTATTTATCCAGTTCGCCTGCTAAAATAAAGTGAACAAAAACACGGGAAGAGGGAAAAAATTCCCTTGAAAAAAATCATTCACAATAGGGGGAATTTTTTGAATTTTTATTCTCGATCGCAAGAGAAGGGAAAGGGAAAACTCTCGAGGGAAAAAGTATTCACGATAGGGGTGATTATTTTTTCCCGTTCCGGGAAATCCCTTGAAAAACTCTAATTGCACAGAAAAAAATAGACAAGAATTATATTCAATAAAACCATGTTATTAAAAAAAAATATGAATTTCAATAACATTTATCTTTAACATAATAAAATATTTCGTTGTAAGTATTTCTTTTCCATTCCGGTTATTTCTTTTCTTTTTATACATAAGTACTTAAAACAAGTTGTATCCCATAAAAAAATAAATGGGATATGGCTCGGCTAGAGAGTGTATGCTTTACGTCCGGAAAGCCCGGGTTCGTATTCCAGCCATGTCAACATTTTTTTTAATTTATATATATATTTTTATTTTGAAATAATTTTGTTATCAATATAGGGGAATTCTTTATCACAGGAAATTTGAAAAAAAAATTATTGAATACCGGGATTTTTGTTATCAAAAACGAAACTTATTTTTTTCTGTGTGGGTATCAGATACGTTGGACATTTAAGGTTAAGTTTCTGTTAAAGCATTTAACAAATACCCTGAAATAAAACAGTCGAATTAACTGCTATTTTATTTATGCACAACACCGTCAATGGCATCCCATCATAAAATTGTTTTGTCTTCTTCCGTTTTTATGTTCGTCTTAATTGCTCTTAATATGATAGTCAGTCAGTCAGTCAGTCAATCGTTAATAAGAAAGGTATCGCTTTAAGCCATTGATTTTGATACGTATGCATGTAAGTATGGGCCCGCCATATGAATTGGGTTAAGGTCGGCTTAAAAAAATATATCTCTAAATATTTATTATGTATCTGCAATATAATTAGCATTTGGTTACGAGATCATTATTAAACGTTTGCTTCTTCTTTCGTTTTGTTTGTTTTATTTTCAGGTATGTGATGTGATGATGTGGTTGTAAATTGAATTTTTGTGAATAAGAAAAAAAAAACATTTAGATATTTTGTTGGGCCGATTTTTACCATGAAGAAGAGATGCTGCCATTGAAAATAACCGGTTGGTTGTTACGTAAGTAAAAATTAAAAAAAAAAAAACTAAAATGGTGGACGCAATCAAAGACAATATTGTCAACTACACATAATTTTTTGTTAAATTATGTATACATTTTTAATTAATAGATCTAAGTTATGGAAAGTTTTGATGCTAATAAGAAGATTTTATTAGAAGCTGGTGAATTTTATGTTAATTAAGAACCGATTTATGAAAAAGATAACTTAATTTACTACGGACTTTGAAGTATTGCTTTAAACAACATTGAAACAAAATTTTTTAGATTTTTTGCCATCAATTTCAAATATGTTTGGAAGGGGTGCCACATCTGACTATTTTATGTAATTTTGACGATTGTTAGGGCTAATCTTCGAAATTGACAATTGAACATTCTTCTTCAGAATTCCGTATATGTACTTTGACAATTTCTTATAAAAAAAAATTATATCATTATAAATGCCAAGTTCGAAAAAATAATAGTTTGTAAGGATTTTTAATAATTCTGTGGCAGTAAGGAATGAGTGCTGAGGTCGACATGAGCAAAACTTGATTACATATCGCTTTTGAAATCGCCATATTCCTAAGTACATCTGCGGAATCTGCTGCTGCAAACTTCAACTCATCCCACGTATTATTTATATGAGCTGTTTGCATGTCGAGTTGTCTACGCTAGGTATGACTTGGTCGACACTTCCTACGACTGCCTTGTGGATTCCAATCTAGTGCTTTACGGGCGATGTCGGTTTTAGTTTTTTGTAGTATGTCTCTGATCCATCGCCATTTCAGCTTCTTTTTTTTAAAGAGAAGTAACACAATCAGGCAATTAATGCCTAGCAGTTAATTAATTAATGTGTTACCTTCTTTGGGAAATGGAAAGTGTAGAGAGAACAGGTGGTGAAGTGTGAGAGAGATAGAAAGGTTAATGCATTTACAACCCTGATATTGCAATTTTTTTTTTGTACAGTAGTGTTGCAAGCCCCACTGGTGTCAAGTAGAGGCATTAAATTGTGTAAGCTGTGTAGCCATTTTATTAGTTCTTTTACTTCGTCGACGGTTTTGCTACAATACTGACGAAGGAGGGTGCTGGGAAGTGCATTAATATATGTCAGTATTACTCGCTGCCGGTACTGCCAAAGTGATAAGTGCTATGCCTTCATCACTTTAACAGTCCAACAACAACCAACACAATAACACACCAATGCACATGGGAAAAATGCATGATGTTGTTGGCTTACCTGACACTAGTCTCGAACTCAAGACCTAAGGGTTTGTAGTCAAACGCGCTAACTACTCAGCCAACAGCACCCTCTTGTTTTCAAGGTCGATCGTAGTATGTCCGGTTTCGCTCCATATAACGAATGTCTGATGGTAAAAATAAAAAATAAATCGCAGTCATACAGTGTAACCGATTTCATGCAGCTGTTAGAAATGGAAATCTTTGTACGTTTTCCTTATTCTTTGTGTCGTGCAGTTGTTGTTATGATGCTGTGCAAGTAGCCCAATTACCCACAAAACTTATGCGATACTACACAATCTCTGAAATAACCTATCAACGGTCATGCATATACATAAGTATCCAAAGGAAGTAGGTTAGCCTATGTAAGTCTGGTAGAAGGTGGAAAGGCATTTAAGGTCTCCCCCAAGACCAGGCGCTGATCTAGGGGAGGACAAACCAAACAAAACAACAAATACACTGTTCACAAATCTTAAAACAAAAATAAACAAAAAAGACCAAAGTAATGTTGTATATGAAATCAAATGCAATGGAAACTCAAACGAAAGCTGCAAACAAGTTTATATCGGGACAACAAAAAGAAATTTGGGGGTAAGAGTAGCTGAGCATGAGACTGACATTAAAAAAGGACGACAATCAACTGCATTAGCGCAACATTGTTTGGATTATTCTCACACAGCTGATCTGGAAAATGTAAAAATATTACACAAAGAAAGAAAATACAATAAAAGATACACTTTGGAAAGCTTAAGTATTCAACAAAAAATGGACATAGCAATGAACAGCAAGACTGACAAAGACAACACTAATGCTACTTATAGCATTGTATTAGGTTAAACTTTAGTGTAACTCCAGCTGTGATATTAGAACGTTAAGAATAAGCTTATACTGTGATATTTACCAATTTTTAATTATTTTTGCAATTATTTTTTAAATTATGTGTTTTATGTCGTATGTAGTCATGTCGCGTCAAATTACATTAACAAAATTTAAGTGCAAATTTTATTAAGAGAGTAAATATGTAAGTTTAAGTAAAATATTAATTGTTGTATTATCGCTATTGTCATTACATTAAAATTGTTCTTTTTTATTTATTTATGAATGTTACCAGATTTCAATAAAAACTATTATCCCTGAAGATGTTGGAAAATCCCAACGAAACGTCGGATATGAATAAATGAAATAAAATTGTCTTTTATTTGCATTTAAATCAAATTTTAATGACCTTAGAAGCCTGAATAGAAACAATTCTATAAAAACTAATTTATGAAAAAAGGGATATTTCCCCTCCCAAAATGAATAATATATACCTTAATTCTATTGAGTTTCTAAACGAAAATTTTCAAAATGGCATGTTTCATTTAAAAGTTCCCCTCCCAAAAGTTGAAGCTGGATCCGCGCCTGCCCAAGACCAAAGTCGATAGAAAGTTAACCTCTAGTCTAGCGGTTTCATAAGACGTTTCGAACAACCAATATAAGTGTCTTTGTGCTGTTGCTAAACCAATAGAGTGCTTTATGGCCGGTTGCTGAGGAAGGCCAGTATAGCTGTCGTCTGCCTTTGTGGTAGACTTCTACCTTGCTGGTTATTCTTTGGTTGAACTTGGCTGCATGGCGTTCGCTACTTATGTAGTAAGACCTGACATAGTTCAAACACTCTAACAAGCTGCTCATGCTAGGTGGATGGTGCATGCACAAGAAGTTGCAACCTGTGTGTTCCGAGTATCTCACACATGTGCTTCACTCGGTGCTAAGAGCACCATCAGGTTAGGCCACAAGGCAGGTACTGATGTTAATCTTGAACACATGTGTTCAGGTAGCAGAAAGACGACTTCATTTATCTGCTGGTGCTGCAATTGTAGATCGTTTGTTGTGTTAATTTTCAAGGCTTTATTTTTTTGTATATATGTACATATAACGAGTGATTTTTTTGCTATTATCTTTTTGGCAACACTAGTTTTGACAGCTCACGCACGTTTTGTATCTTGTGTCACTGTCAAACATCTTCAGTTTGGTCTATAATTTAATCATGAATCGTCTTACAAACGAACAACGCTTGCCAAATTTTTGGTGAATGGGCTCTTGAAAAGTTAGATGAAGATCCACTTTTTTATCGAAGAATTGTGTTCACCGACGAGGCTCATTTCTGGTTGAATGGATACGTGAACAAGCAAAACTGCCGTATTTGGAGTGAAGAGCAGCCAGAAGCATTGCAAGAGCTACCAATGCATCCACAAAAAACAACCGTTTGGTGCGGATTATGGGCTGGCGGCATCATTGGGCCGTATTTCTTCAAAGATGATGCGAATCACAACGTTACTGTGAATGGTGAGCGCTACCGTGCGATGATAACAAACTTTTTTCTGCCCAAAATGGAAGAGCTTGACTTGCATGAAATGTGGTTTCAACAAGACGGTGCCACATGCCACACAGCACGCGAAACAATGGACCAATTGAGAGGCGAGTTCGGTGAACAGTTTATTTCACGCTTGGGACCAGTCAATTGGCTGCCCAGATCGTGCGATTTAACGCCTCTAGACTATTTTTTGTGGGGCTATGTTAAGGCTAATGTCTATAGCGACAAGCCCGCTTCGATTGACGCACTGGAAGCCAACATTGCCAACATTATTCGTGAGATACCGGCCGAAATGTTGGAAAGAATATGCCAAAATTGGACTAAGCGGATGGACCATTTGAGGCGCAGCCGCGGCCAACATTTGCATGAAATAATCTTCAAACATTAAATTATATCGACCCAACTATCGATCCAAATAAATATTTCATGCATTTTTCTGAATTTTATGTGTTTTTTTTTTTTTACTTTCCGATAGTTCTTATAAAATCACCCATTATTTTAAAATCGCAGCTCAAAGTTTCAACTTCAATATTCTTCAGTTTGGACTGCATGTCTTTAAACTTGTGTGCTAACTAGCATACTATATCGTCTGCATAGTCCAAACCCTCAAGACGAACATTTAAATGCCAGCTGATGATTCTGGGCTTGGATGACACTTTTTTTATGATGCTGCCGATAGCCACGTTGAATAGCATCATAGATAATGGGTAACCCCGACGTTTGCACTTATTGGACAGGCAACAGTGCTTTCGTGTAGGATGCAGCATTTAGTATTGTTATAGAAAGTCTTGACGAGGGATATAAACCTTTCCGTTACACCCCTGCATCATAGAACACTTCAGGTTGCTGAGCGAATACTTTTCCAAAATCGCTGAATGCAACATAAATTGCTCTGTTATTATCATGAGGCCTGTTCATAACGCATCTGATAATCTTTTATTTATCATGTTTGCCACTAGCTTGTTTACCATGCCCAGGAGCTTTATTGCCTTTAGTTCTTGCAAACGGTCAGATAATTTTTTTTTTGGAACTTTAACTATCAGATCTTTAAGATCATCCATCATTGACTTATTAGTATATGAAGGGTATAGTTAGCGCGGACCAAAGAATCTTTTGTGCAGCCCAAGTGTTCACTGAAGTAGATTAAGGCTACTAATGAAGCCAATAATTCTACACGTTGAGAGATTGTATACTTCACCTGGAGTCATCAAGATACCTCCAAGGAACTTCACTCTGCGCGCCAAAACCGCCGGACAGTCACAGAGAATCTGCTACGGCATTTCTTCTTGCATTTCGCAAAGCCTACATAGTTTGGTCTCAGAACTGCCAATGATAAATTGACGTCGTCTGAGACCGCAGTGTCCGGTTAACCACCCCGTTAATAATCTGAGGTCATTCTTGTTCATTAGCAGTAATTTTTGGAATTTGTTTTTGGATAACGTAATGAATCGATTTGCTTGTCTTAGACCGTGAAGGGCTTCCCAATGGCGAGTGAATTCCATCTGAGCCCAGGACTTATTCTGCTCTTTGACGCATCCTCGTGAGATGCCAAAGAAGGGTTCCGGCCCTATAAACCTACGTTGGGCTCCCCTGTTGGCTAGACAGTCAGCCCGTTCGTTACCAGCATGGCATTCATGGCCAGGCACCCAGCATAACGTCAGTTTATTTTGAACGCCAAGTTCATTTAGAGATGTAACACAATCCATGACAACACACGACCTTATTTCAGATTATGGCCTTGAGCGCTGCCTGGCTATCAGACATGAAGTTTATAGACGAACACCCTTACATTTTCTTCTCAAGCATTCTCTAGCAGAAATAAGAATGGCATAGACTTCCGCCAGGAAAATTACAGGATGTTTACCCATCGGAATGGCCCTTCGGAAGTTAAAGCCATATATCCCAACCCCCCATATCTCTATTTTGCTGTTTGGAGCCGTCAGTGAACCAGATCGGGTCGGCATCTTCGTGCTATGGAGTGTGGTTCAGCTATTGGCTCCTTTCAGTAATTATAACGTCAAAGTTTTTGTTTAAGACTAATGTCGGACGTATTTTATCTCTTATTATAATGTATTGGTCGTTTACGAAATGTCTTAGTATGCTCATGTGCCCAACCAGATCTCCAGTTTTTATAGTAGATATGTCTGTTAGCCGAAGTGCGCTCCTGCGGGACTCCTCCTTCACTATAATGTGCAAAGGAGGAATGTGCAGGATGGCATCCAGGGCATATGTGGGACAGGTTCTCAATGTCCCTGTAATCTAAATACATACCTTGTCGAGTAATACCCTAGTAGTGATGTGTTCAGTTTTTGGCCACCAAAATAGTGCGGTATGTGTTAGTATTGATTTTATTATGGTGTTAAATGACCAATATATCATTTGTGGGTTGAGTCCGAACTTTTTTCCAAATAGCCGTTGGTTGGCAGGCATGAAGTGGCATAACGGTTTTGTTGGCAGTATAGGAAATACCATTGAGTTGGTTGTTATCCCAGAGGTTATTTCTAAGTTGTAGAAGCCGGGAGCTTGTTTGGCAATCTGCCCTCAGGGAATATGTTAACAATAACAGTTGATGTATTATTCTTCAGTACCTTTATTGCGTTCTCAATTTCAAGTAAACTGAGTTTATCGGTCGGTATATCATGCCTTTTAATGTGTTGGAGACAGAGTCATGTGCATTCGCTTGGGGCCGGTGTGGTGTTAAAAATTTCAGCGTAGTGATCTACACATATATCGTTTTTTCCATGGATGTAATAAAACTTTTAAGCACCAGCTGTTTTTTAATCCTCTATAAGTCACTGCTTGTGTGAGTTTTGGATGAAGGTTAGGCCTCTCTTGAAAAGTTTTCCGGCCACCGGCGCTTATCGCGCAGAGCATTCCATTTCACCTTGTTTTGCGGATCTAATCATTTTGTAACCTCTTTTTTTATTTCATGTCTTTGCTTGATTAATGCTCGCTTTGCACATTTTCCTTGTGATATTAAGGCCCATGTTTCGTTCGAGATTCAAAATTTCCGTTGCGGGCTTCGGTATCCGATATGTTCTATTTCGTATATTTTACGAAAGACTTTCGTGATGCGAAATATTTTGTACGAAATATTTCCTGCACATCATGCATGGACTTTCTTTTAAGTGTAGTAATTGTATACTCGAAAAAATATTCTTGGAAAAAGAAAAAGGAAAAATATCAAACCTAATTTATGTATTTGGTTTGTAAATGGATGTATTTATTGTTTTGCTTACATCATGTGGCATTATGTTGAATGAATAAAAAACATTGTTTTTTTATATTTTAATATTTCATTAGGGAAACACGTGATGTCTTGGTTGGTTTTAATTTTTTCATTGCTTAATCGTACAACTTGGAATACAAATTATTTTAAAAATAAAAATTGTTTTGTAGAAAGTTTTTCTTTTTAGTTTTTTGATAGTTATTTTTGCGATTTTAGCTTATATCTGTAGGTATGTATGTACGCATAGTACGTACTAGTAGATTATTAAAACTTTTACTTTTTTTATTTAAAAAAAAGAGGAAAACATAAAACCGGTCAAATATGCCAGAAATTTATTTATTTGTTTATTTCTACTTACTGAGTAGAGTGAGTACTGTTTCCTTCACTTCTTCCTTCGTGTTTCTTATCGCACGAAAATAATCAATTTTAACTGTTATTTTTTATAGCAGTTGTAAAAATTTAACTGCACTTGATTTTACAATTAAGCAAAGAAAACATTAAAATTGGTAAAAGCTAAATAATATAAATTTGTTATAGCAATGTAAAATTTAATAGAATTAGTAGGTATTTGCAGACCAAATAGGATTAATCAAATGGATTAAAACACGTTGCACAGTGGTTCCAATTGAAAAAAGGTAATACATAAATCTATATCTTTGAAACTTGCAATCCGCTGACAAAACGAAATATGTAGAAATCATAGTGGACCTAAACCTAAACTTTAAAAATATTGAAATTTGGATCACCCTGTTGGATCACACGGTGAGCTACAGGGTGTCGAAGTTGAATACCTTGGGCATGAAGAACTTTGTTAGCCACATACGTTTTACAAATATTCTGCCTGTTCATAGGGAGGGCTAAAGGGAAGTTATTTGTCTTTTTTTA
Source organism: Panzeria rudis (assembly GCA_956483635.1). Taxonomy (NCBI): domain Eukaryota; kingdom Metazoa; phylum Arthropoda; class Insecta; order Diptera; family Tachinidae; genus Panzeria; species Panzeria rudis. The sequence continues at coordinate 146,982,233 of OY101447.1, read as the reverse complement.
AGAAATGGACAAAAAAAAACTCATACAAGACCCATACAACGAAGAGTTAAAGGGGTAAAATGTTCAACAAAAATATTTATCGTAATATTTCATATAAAACTGCTGAACAGATGTTGTACCCTAAACGTGAGCTAATCGTCAAAATTAGAGAACTATTATGAAAAAAAGATTGATTTTGCCTGAAATTTTTCTTTTGTGTTGCAATTTTTTAACAAAAAATTAACTAATTTCAATATAAATCTGAATCATCGTTTATTCAAGAAAATCATACACAATCACTTTTCCTCTATAATAATTTATAGGAGATTTTCCCATAAAAATAATAAGAAAATGTTTTCATTAAGATGATTGTGCGAAATTATTGCAATAACAAATTCGATTAGAAATCAGTTCAAGTTAAAAATCAATGCTTTTGAACTCAAAGTGCAGATGAACTAAAATCATTTATCTATTTTATACGTTCCAAATTGCTATTTTTGGTAATTTAATTTTTAATTTAAATTTAAAATAAACATTTTTATATGACCAAAATGTGTTCAGGCAGGCATTAGTAATATTTGGATTTGTGTAAAATTTAGGTTATATCTAGGGTATTCACTCGATTAATGTTTGCTCGGTTAATCGGATATCAAAACCATTGAATGTTCCATCAAACAAAAAATTTTAATTTCGACTAAAAATTTATTCGCGTAATTCAAGTCGATTAATCGAATAACTCGAGTAAAAAGTTTTATGTAAATTTTTTTTCGAATGCATTTTTATAGATTTTTTAATAAAAACTGGCAAAATGTTAATTTTGTAAAATTTCAATCTTTATGACACCGTTTGACTTAGATATAAAAAAATTTTGTGAAATAAATATACAGCAACAATCATAGGGAAGAAGGAAACATTTTTGTTACCTTGTAGTGAAGTTCGGAAATATTTCCATCGAGCAATAACCTTTTTGAAATAAAGAAAATATTTCTATACCAAGTAATTGGGAGATAGTAAATTTAAATGATAGTTTTTTTTTTCTTATATCATTTTCAGTTTCTGACCGATTTCGGTCCATTGTGGCTTAAAATGTTTGAAATGGACTGACTATTCGATAAAATTGTAAAACTATACACTTTGTTATTATTTGTTGTACAAAATAACTTCTGAAATGACAACAATTGGTGAAAATCATTCAAAATTTCATTAAATTTTAACTTCGATCCACTTTATTTCAGTCACATTTTATCCGATCAAAGCGACTATAGGACGCGCAATTTAATAGCCTTTAAAACAAGATATTGTTTTATTCGAACCAGCCTTTCACGCTGAATGGAACTTAGAAGAAATGTATACATCGAAAAACACAAATGAACGGTTATCTGGACAATGGTCGAAATGAAAAAAAATATATAATTTTTCTCGTGTTCTGCTCATCCTAGTGACCTTAACAAAATTCAATGCAAACTTTAAACATTCCAAAAGTAAAAATTTGAAAAGCAGTGTTATTTAATGAATTACCCTGCAAAAAGTGGCATGGAAATATGATCATAAAATTTTTCCCAAAGCAAAAACTTCTCAAATCGATGAACTTAAATACCGTATTATTTAAGATAATCAAATGTTTTCATTAATAAAATATATAAAACGGCAATAAAAATTGTTTTTTTAAATTTCTCCGGACAAAAATTAGAAATAAATTAAGTAAAGTGCGACTTTGACTCGCACGCGAAGGGTTCCGTACGAGTACACATCTGTATAGCCCTATTCGTTTTGCCCCTTTTTTTTAATGTGCTTTTTTGTTTAATTTTAGTTTTGAAGTATTTTTCCTTATTTTTGGTGATTTTTTTGGTTTTGGCGCTTTTTTAATTTTTGTGATTTTTTCTGGCGTTTTTTCGTTTTTTGCAATTTTTTATGTTTTTTTGCCGATTTTTTAAGTTTTGGCGATTTTTTGGTGTTTGGCGTTTTTTAAAGTTTTTTTTACTTTTTGACGATATTATTAGTTTTAGCGATTTATTTTATTTGTGGCGATTTTGTTCAGTTTTCGCGCTATTTTCGGTTTAGGGGATTTTTTCAGTTTTTTTGGTGATTTTTTTAGTTTTAGCGATTTTTTTAGTTATGACACTTTTTTTCGTTCTGGCGATTTTTTTTTTTCGTTTTTTGAAGAATTTTGGTTTTTTGCAATTTTTTTTTCTTTGTTTTTTGGAAATTTTTTTAGTTTTGGCGTTTTTTAGCTCTGGACCTTTATTTTGTTTTAACGGTTTTTCGCTTTTTGACGATATTTTTAGTTTTGGCGCTTTTTTCAGTTTTGACGCTTTTTGGTTTTGGGGATTTTTCCCGGTTTTTGCAATTTTTTAATTTAAGCGATTTTGTTTTTGTTTTGATACTTTTTTCGTTTTGGTGATTTTTTGGTTTTTTTATTTTTTTTTTTTTGTTTTGGTGATTTTTTTTTATTTTTGGCGATATTTTTCGTGTTTTGATGATATTTTTAGTTTTATCGATTTTTTATGTTGTAGTGCTTTTTTTCGTTTTGCCGACTTATTTCGGTTTTTGGCGTTTTTTAGTCTTTTTGGCGATCTTTTTAGTTATGGTGATATTTTGCGTTTTAGCGATTTTTTTAATTTTGGTGCTTTTTTTCTTTAAGCCCTTTTTTGATTTCAGCGTTTTTTTGTTTTGACATGTTTTTAATTTTGGATTTTTTTAGTTTTATCGTTTTTTAAAATTTCAAGATTTTACCTCTTACGGTTTCGAAGATACAGCATATTGTTTAAATTACATAGTCAAAATTACATTAACTGATAGAATACCCTTTAATTTGTATTGCTTTAAATATCAGTGTTAATTGCTGTAGTCTATTCTTCAGACTACACCAATTAACACTAACTTTGAAAATTTAAAGTGTCATATATAAGTGTCTGCATATTACATTAGTACTTCAATATATTTCGTTGCTCGTCTTAGAACACCCTTTAATTTTTAACTGTCATATATTTGTTGTTTTAGCGGCCAAAGTTTTATATATTCTGTGCAAATTTCAGTTCCGTAGCTCTTACGGTTCCCGAGAAAACAGCTTGTGACAGACAGACAGACAGACAGACAGACAGACAGACGGACGAACGGTTAGCGTAGCGAAAACAATAGGGTGCCTTTACACTTTTGGTGTACGGAACCCTAAAAACCGAGTAAATTCAAAAGGTTATCTATTAACTCGAATAATTTTTAAACGAAAAAGTTACTCGAATAACTCTAATGAAATAAAAGCTTTACTCTATTGCTCGAGTAATTTAAAAACATAAATTTCGATTGATTGATTAATCGAACAATTAAAAAGTCGATTAAAATGAATACCCTACTTATATCACATAACCTTATAACGATTCTCTCCTATTTCAATGAAAGTTGGTATGGACTTTTGCTAAATAACGAAAACATGGATATAAAATGTTATGTTCCTTTGTCGTCTAGTTATGGAGATATGATGTCATCAGGATCTAAAAAATAAATTTAAACAAGTTGAGTTTACTTACATAATTACAAATATCTGAAACAATTTTTGAGTTACAGAGCTCAGCAATATATCGATTGAGAGGCAATAAGAACCTCTTTACAATGATGAGCTTAAAAATTTTCTCGGGCCACATTAAACATTAAAAAAATTGTATATATCCGAAAATTAAAATCACTGTCTTAAAAGACTTCAATTTTAACAGTTTCAAAAATATAGATTTATGTTTGTATTTAGTTGCATATCTACATAGAACTTTTAGTCCCAAATTGATAAAAACTATTATACTCAAAGTTATAGACAAAAATTAGAAAAATTAATAGAATTTTCAAATTAAAATCGCTATATCTTAAAAAATATAAATTGAAAAATTTTCGAAAAAGTATATGTTTTCATTTATTTGCATGTCTACTACATAGACTACTTAGACCCAAAAAGGTAAAATTTTTATATCGAAAACTATAGACAAATATGTAGGAAAAGTTAGAAAAATTAAGAGAACCTTCAATTACATTAGTTTGTAAAAGTCCTTTTAAAGGTAATTATGGGTGGGGCGAAAAATACATTCATTTATTTATTTCTCCTAACAGTTTCGAGATATCCGAGAAAAATGTGATTTTTTCAATCAATCTCGTTTTTCGCTAATATCTCGAAAGCGGTTAGAAAATCACGTTTTTAACGGATATTTCGAAAACGATTTTTAGGGAAAATAAATTAATTTCAACTTAGGCTTCAGCGATCCATAATTAGTTTAGAAACTACTTTCGTTTTAAACCTTATTTTTATTGCAAACTACTGTGATTGAAGATTCTATTAATTTTTCTAAAATTGTCTTTATTTTTGTCGATAACTTTAGGTATAATAATTTTACCACTTTGGGAGTAAGTAGTCTCGACAGACATGAAAGTAATCCAAACATATTTTCTCCAATTTCAATTTTAAATTTCAGGAATCTAAAAAATGTTTAAAACTATTTTAGTGTTCCGAGAAAATTTAATGAGTCTTCATTGTGGAGGAGGTCTTATAACCTTTCAAACGGTATGTTGCTGAGATCTTTAACTAAAGCACTTTTAAATTCAACTTTTATAGATATACTTTTTTAATTTTGACGACTTCATATCTCCACAACCGAAGGAGTTAGAGATCTAAAATTTTGGTATAAACACAAAGTTTTATCCACACCGCAGATGTTGACGTCGACCCGTTGCACAGTGGTTCCAATTGGGAGACTTGTGATCCGATTACAAAACGATGTATGTAAAAAGCATAGAGGAGGACATAAGCTTTAAGAATTTGGAATTTGCACCACCCTGTTGGAACACACGTTGAGCTACAGGGTGTCAAAGTTTATTACCTCGGGCATGAAAAATCTTGTCGGCCTCATAACTTTTGCAAATATTATTAATTTGATGGTACCATCATATTACTCCTTATTGATGGCACCATCATATTACTCATACGTATTATGTAACCCATACACTTTGCGACCGTTGGTACAACTCAGCTAGTAATCAAGTTGTATGTTTGGCGCACAATCGATACAATTTAGTGTGCGATCTCATGCACAACTTCATTTTGCAACCAAGTTGTGACCAAATTAAGATCTTACGTTTTATGTTGTCCGCAAATAATACGTTCAATGCTTACTAAAAGGCGGCCACAACAATAATAAACATATAACTTTATAAAATAGTATGACACAGACAAACAAACGTTGCGACAGTGTTTTACAACATGGCAAAAAAATCAAAACTTTTTGATCTTTCGTACAACCAAGACCCAACTTAATACAACGACCCCACAAACGTTGCAATTTCGTGTACAACCTACTGAAGTTGTACTAACGGTCGCAGCGTGTATGGCTTCCATTATAATTTTGGATATCCGCTTTATCTTAATTTTTTTATTAGAAACTCATAAAAAATGTCCGTTTAGTATATCGTTAAAAATGTTTAAATATAAGAGGATTGGCATGTTTTCTAATAAATAGCAAAGAAATAGAAATTAAAAAATTAAGTTTAGTACAGTTTTCATGCAGCTAAATAAAATGCTTCTGAAAATTTGACTATTTTTAGAAAAACAGCTCTCCTGGCCATATTTTTGAGCGGAGGGGCAATAATTGGACGTTTTGTTTCTTAAGCGATTAATTTAGAATACCGTAAAAAATTTCACCTTTTTCGTCCAATGCTGGATGTAGCGTGCATGCTTTAATCGATTTAAAATTTCAACTGCAGCCATTTTTGAAATACATTCTTTTAAAATATTGAAAATAAAAATTTTAGTTTTGAAAAATTTGTGAGAAAATTTTCGAATTTTTGTCATAATTTAGCTATTTTCACTCTCATTTCAAAGTCTTGACTTTGATTCATTTTCACGACTACATGAATTGAGATAACTAAAAAATATTTTCTGCATATTCTTGAGGATTGTGTTAAAAATTATAAAATATATTTTTTGAAAATTATGGGTATGCTATTAGCGGATATATTTACGAAATAGAGAACAAAGTCGAAGCCAAAAACTAAAATTTTGAAATTCAAAGCCAAATATATTAAAAATATCTTAATAAAATAAACTGTATTTTTTATGTGTTTATAAAATTCACACCAAGCTCTCAAATTCATCAAAATCGAATAATATTGGCAAAAGTTCTGATGCCGACACTGTGTCTGAACAGGATGGTCCAAATTTCAGCATTCTTTTCTATGATTTTATACATCGTTTTGTTATCATATCGCAAGTTTCAAAGACACAGATCTATTATCTATTCTTTCAATTGGAGCCACTGTGCGTTGGTTGGTTGATTTGAGGTGGTTTAACTCTAGACTTGTATGAAGTTTTTGCTTTCCAATTTTTAATTGCCCTGTTATCTGAACTTTCTTGACTATATTTTTTATCCAGCCAACATTAAGTTTTTCTTTATGTATAAAAGTGTGTGGTAGAAATATTCCTATCTAAAGATTTAATGGATTAGAAAACTTTTCTAATCTCAGTTCTTAGAAGAGCTAAATTTCCAAATAATTTTGTTAAAATGGTAGAACATTTTAAAGAACTGAAATCTTATTTTTTTAGTTTTAGCCATTTCTGCTGTACTAGTTTCAATTTACGTTTGTATAATAAAGTTTATAATTTCTTTCGCTTTATTTTATTTATTTTTTTGTTAAATATGTTTCATTCATTTCATTGATGAAAGATAATGAGCAAAAGCTATTTTGGCTGTTTCTGTTTTAATTTAAAACGATTTATTTTCGTTTTTCATTACGCTTTAAAAACAAGCAAAAAATAAAATAAAAATATATTGAAATTACACGAAAATGCGAGCAAATATCTGCGTTGTTCTTAAAAAGAACAACACAAACTTAAGTTTTGTGCTAAATTTGTTAAGACAAATTATCCATTATAAGTACTTTCAAACTTCAAGTTAAAAATAAGTCAAGGTCTTATTAGATTTATTAAAAACTTTATACACAAATCTAATCGATATAATTTAAAATGTTATTAGCCCATTAATTCCTGACATCCGCTTCCTTTGTAAAAGTGTTCGATCCTTGAAAAAAGCAAACTACACTTCGTTATGTTTCAAAAGTCTTTTTTCCAAATATTTGAAACAAAAAATTCTTTCTTTCATAAATCTTTAAGAAATACTCAGAATATATTTTTCTCAAATATAAGTTATGTTTTAAAAAAGTTTTAAAAAACTTAACTTTCAACATTTTTCATAACTAGACGAATTGAGATTATTGCACAAAACTTTCCAGTATTATTTTTGAACTTGCTAAAAATCAAATAGTATTCATGGAAAAATGTTTGCTTAACTAGAACAGAAGATATTAGCGAAAACCCAAATTAAGTCAAGGTCAAAAAGAAAATTTTCGAAATTCAAATTCAAATATCTTTTGAACTAGATAAAAATACTGATGTAATTTATTTGATTTGTTATTTACTTTCGAAAAAATCAAACTTCTTTAAATTTGGTACACATTTGGGAGAGTTACGAGTTTAGAAAAATCGTTCATAGCCCAAAGTGGTCAACTTTGGCACCCTGTAGCTCATTTTGTACTGTAACAGGGTGCACATAAAACACTGTTTCTGACAGATTAAGTCCTCTTCTAATTTTTTTGTAAGCCTCATTTTGTTATTGGATCAGTAGTTCAGAAGATAAAGATGCTGATGGAGTAGCTTAATGTCAAACTCCATATTCTATAAACAAATCATTGGTTTTTCTTGAATAAAGGCGTATGTTTTAAAACTGATTTTTTCAGTACAGCAAAAACCAAATATTTCTGAAATAGTGTCCACGGTATGAACATCGTTGATTATTTTAACACTTTCAGCATATATTTGCTCAAAATAGCTTTGTATAAAAATTTCAGACAAAAATAACGTAAGAACGAGATCCAAGCAAGGATGCATAAAAAATAGAACAAAATATTAAAATTAGGCAAGATATCAAAATATTTAAAAATATTTCAAAATGTGTTTAGATAATAACATCGTATCTCTGCTTGTGTGTTTGAATAATCCAGCACACAGGAATACTTAAGTCGTTATTGCTGAAAATTTATGAAATCAATATAGAATTCAAGTTGTTTTGCATGAAAATATATCCAGACTGGTCCATGATATTGCGAACATTTTTACTTTCATTTATAGAGCGTTTAAAAAAAACTATTTCGCATTAATAACTCAAAATCTACCTAAGTCGACTTACGCATTTATTCAAGAAAGCCACAGAAATGTCGGATTTCAAATTTTAATAGAAAAATATCTTTTGCTATGGCTTTCTTTATCCATTGTGAAAGAATTTAAAATTTTTTAACAAACTTCAAGTTTATAAGAGCAAAGAAATTAGTAAGTAGGTTCCTTTTTATATGGCAGAAGTGAAGTTTCATTGAGGTAAATTGATAATAAAATTGTTTCATTTTTGGCACCGTTATTTGAAAAAGAATTTATCAAAAATATTTTTAGAAAACAGAACCATATTTGATCTTTCACGCAATGAGCACAAAAACTCAATCAAAATCGTGTGGCTTACTTGGTTACAACAATTCAAAAAAGATTTTAGTACTATTTGAATCGAAAAAGTACTATTTTAGAAGCTCATTGGTACGAAATGATTTTTTTCATTTATCATCCCTGTTTAGTTGTAATTCGAGGAGAACTTGAGCGTAGATCTAAATTCATTCACGCGAATTTAATCAAAGTATTTCCAACGACTACGATTCTTGGTACTACTTTTTGCATGCGTGTGTCAATCTTGTACCACAGTTGCAAAATTATGGATTAAAAAATCTAATTTGTTATATAGAACTGTTTGTCATAAACAAGTTCTTCTGTAACTTTTTTAGCGTACATAACATTATTTGATATATGCATGTACTGTATGTATTATTGTAATTGTTTCGTTGTTCTCAAAATCTTGAAAATTCCAAACAGAAAAAAATTTATTCAATACTTTTCAATGTGTTTAACGGTAAACAATCATATTCGATTTGTTTCTTTTTTGATTGTATAAACAATTAAAATTATACAATGTTTTTTTTCAAGTTTTTTTTTGCAACACCAAATTTATATGTAATTATATTCAAGCGTTTATCAATCAGGAAAAAAAAACATTACCAACACAATATAAAAACCGAAATCATTTTTAATTTTAACTGGAAAACAAATAAATATTCGATTGTGTGAAGTAAAATATCTTAAAAAATCGAAAGAGATAAAATCTGCATTTATTTTAAGAATATATTTTTTGTTTAAAATTTCCATAAATAAATATTATAGGACCACAGATAGGCCTTTAAATCTTTAAATACTCGCATGTAGTCAGTCAGCTTTTGTAATAATCTGACCTTCATTGTAGCAAATCCGAAGTATTTTGGCAACAAAAGTGCGATTTTTTTAATTTTATTTTTATTTTTTATTTCATTTTTTTTCTTGTAAGTATTTGGGGTATTTGCGTCAAAGATTTGCAACTATAAATAAATAAATCTCTAAAGGAAATTTGGTGTTAGTTTTCAATGTAATAAAATGTGAGCTTAGGGTGACAATGAAATATTTATTTGTTAATTTAAACAAAATCTGTTTGGATTACTGTGGCATTTGGTGTAAAACTCAAGTGGTGAAAACTTTAGCCCAACCGGATAATTTGCAGGCGTGCCCCATTGAATTTAAAGTTAAGATTTTGTGAAATTTACCAAAATGAAGCATAAAAAAGGGACGTCTTAGAGTTATCAAATTTGGCGCAAATTTTAACCCCCATCCAATCAAAGATTATTGTTTGGAAATTATGCTTCATTTATGTAAATTTCACAAAATTTGAACTTTGGCCACTAGAGGTCGCACGTTATAGTTATTCGAATCGGGCCAACATTTTTATCTACGCTTAATGAAAGATCATTATATTTAAATTGAGTTCAACTTTGGCAAATTTTGGAAAACTTAAAATTTTACCTCCATGTGGCACGCTCGAGAGTTATCCCATTTGACTAAAATTTTCGGAACGTGTGTTTTAGACAAAGTACTTTAATACTCTGCACAGCTATTTTATGTTTTTTCATTGTCAGCCTAATGTATATGCATATAATACATGTGCACATGTGCAAAATGTATATTAGGGTGACAATAAAAAAAATAAGCTGTGGGGATTATTATGATAATTGGGCTGTAATTTAGCCAAATCGGGTAACTCTGAGACGTGCCGCATTGAAGTAAAATTTGAAGTTTTCCGAAATTTGCCAATGTTAAACTCAATTTAAATATAAAGCTCTTTCATTAAGCGTAAATAAAAATTTTGGCCCGATTCGAATAACTATAACGTGCGACCTCTAGTGGTCAAAGTTCAAATTTTGGAAAATTTTAAAATATAAAGCATAGTTTGCAAACAATAATCTTTGATTGGGTGGAGGTAAAAATTTGAGCCGAATTGGAGAACTCTAAGGCGTCCCTTTTTTTTATTCATTTTGGAAAATTTCACAAGATTTTAACGGAGGGGCGGGCACTCCTGAAAGTTATCCGATTTGGCTAAAATTTTCACTACGTGAGTTTTATACCAAATGCTACAATAATCGGTTTGAATTTTGTTGACAATAAGAAATCAAAAATAGTTCATTGCCACCCTAGTGTGCATAGTTGAAATTTAATTAAGTTTGTTCGAGATTTCATTAAATTATTAAAGATCTCGTAATTCTGAATAACTAAAAATGCAGAAATATTTTAGTAAAAAATATTTCATGGAACGTTTACTTTAATTTTTATGAAATAAACTATTTCTACTGGAAGAAACTGGGATCTGCTAACGAAGGTAGTAAACTAGATTTTTCACATCGGTTGTCAGGCCGGTTGTTTCCTGAGGTTGTGTGATGTGTTTGGAGGTACTGAGGAAGGGGAGTCATAGGAAATTACTTGCTAAGGTGCAGAGGTGTGCCTCGCTAGACATCACAGGTGCCCATAGGAGCATACCTCAAGCTGCCTTGGACGTAATTCTTCACCTGCTTCCTATAGAGGAATTTGTGGCGAGAACGGCAGCAAGGGGTCTCTTTAGATTATTAAAGGCAGGTTTGCAGAGGACAAGATTAACAGGTCACACAGCAATCTTGAATGAGATCAGTTTTAGCGGGAGGTCTCCGTATCTCCTGGTTTCACGGACTTTAAGATCGTTGAAATTGATTTTAGTAGGCCAACCTCACTGGTAATTACGGAAACGGACTTTTTGGTTCAATCTGATAGGCTCTACGAGGGTTGCGCGGTCTTTATAGACGGGTCGAAAATGGGAATAGGCACAGGCGCTGGTGTCTATATTTCGGGGACGCATATTCGTAGCTCTTTTAGCCTACCGAACGAATGTAGCTCTCCAAGCTGAGATCCTGGCGATCTGCAGGGCCACGGACCTGGTGGCCAGAAATGTAGCTAAAGGCGAGTAGGTAACCTCCAACGTCGACAATCAGGCGGCACTAAAAGCTTTGAAGGGACACAGTATAAAATCGAAACTAGTTATAAATTAATAAGTTATAAATTTATAAGCTATAAATTCGAATAAATACATAATTATTATAATATTATTTCCTATTTCTTAATAAATTATTCACCTCAAAAACACTTTTCATTCGAATGTAATACCTGTCATCTGTTATGCGAAAAATATTTAGGTAAAATTTGTTTTTTTTTTATTTGAAAATTTTCACTCATACTTTATTCCTAGAAACTTTGACTCAATTAAACGTGAAATTTATTTAAAATGTTCATTGCCTTTTTTTCGTTATATTCTATAATACAAAAAAAATGGACAATGATGACAAAACATTTAAAACATAAAATCTCTCCTAGAGGAATAATAAAAAGGTGTTTGTTCTTCATTATGAAAACAACGCACGAAAGCATTAACAACAAATAACATTTAAATTATTTAAGTGGAATTATTGAACATTAACAAAAAGAAAGAAGAAGAAAACATAAAAAAAGAATGAAAGAAGATCAAAACATCGCAACGTAAAGTAGCAGGGACATGTTTACAGTTTGAATATTTAGTTTGCATACGATTGCATATCAATAGAAATTTGGTCATGTAAAGTACACTTTGATGTACTCTATATGTTAATTAATTTTGAAGAATGATAATTATTTCAGAGAAAAATATATAAATTTACTTTAAAAGCAGACACTTATTCCGCCTTCACTTCAGGAAAATGCTTATCATTTCTGGCTAATGACAGCTTCTTCATAAGGAATTTAAAATATTCTTATAAAACACAAACATAAACAACACATATTAGAGTAGAGTGATGGAAAATAAATTCAGAAAAATTAGTAAATAATTCACAAGAACTAATAAAATATGTAAAAGATGCTGTTAATACATCAAGTTAGTCAGTCCCAAACGAAACAAAACACCAGCAAAATTTAAAATAAAAGACTTCTACACCAAGTTGAAGCCACATGTTAATAAAGACAAAAATATATTATTGCCTTTGCAATAAGCCATCAGCACACTTCTTGTGGACAGACTAACGGACACCTACAGCCGAAAATTTAATACAGAAAGTTCCTCTCATAAACATGTATGGGTGTATGTCTAGATGGATGTATCTGGAATATAATTTATGGCAAAAAATTCAAGAAAAATGTTCAGGCAAAAAATAAATAAAATAAAAATTCTTAGAAAAAGAGAAAACTAAGTATAACAAACAAAAAAAGGGGTTTTTGAATATAAAACAATATGTACTGACAAATTGATGGGTAATAATAAACACCAACTCAAACAGAGAACAAAGGCGACAAAACCACACAATGTTAACGCCGCACTGTGACATATTTTCCGAAATGGCGGCCGGCCATAAGTCTTTTTTTTTTGTCATCGATTTAAAAAAATAAAAAACCAATATAATAGCAGAATAGTAAGTCTCTATTTACCGAACAGGGTTATTCAAAATACGCTTTCGCATGGTATTGTGTCTCTAAAGGTCCTTATGGACACCCATTTTCTATGTTGTCAACCCTATTAACCGGTCTTCTGTGTTCGTAGCTTTTACCTCGTACAGGCTGCACTGTGCAATTAGAAGTTTTGATCAGCTCAAATCAGCCGGTTCGGATGGCATCGGCCTAACCTCTATCCTTCTAAACACACTACAGTGGCACTCTACTTTCAGCCCACCCACAACAAAGAGAATCCGTGTTCAGACGGCAAGGTTGGTTGGTTACCTGCCTGCTACGCGCAAGCATTCCAGTAGAATCAATAAGATTCCGTTTTGACATATCACTCCACTCGTCAGTGTCAAGCCATGTGAGTCTAAATTCATATCTCGAATCAGGTAGTAGGTACTAGATCCAACCCGTCGTGAGGTCGCCTAGACCAATATCTGATAGCTCTAATGGGTCGCCTAGTAAGTTATTGTCCCAAGAATTTGTGTCTCCAGAGCTGCAAGGGCGGCACTCGCAAAGAAAGTAGAAAACTGTTTCTACTTTACTTTGATGACGCCAGTCTGACCACCTAATCTGGATAGCACATCCTTGCACTCTTTAACTGGGGGTCTACATTAGCCATGAACTTGGTATGATCATCATGTCAGACATCGCATTTGGCTAATATAGACCGCTCATGTCGACGTTTCTTCCATGCTCTGACATCGATGCCCGAACACATGGCTGAGCATCTATGTTCGCCATTAGCAACAATTTTTAATAGAAAGAAAAGAGACAGAACGAAATTGTTAAATATTCCATTTCTATTTCACTACTACCAAATACATTGATAAGTTGATGAGTTTTTTGCAGTTGTTCTGCCGGAGTCATGTTCATGTCATGTTCAAGTCGATGGGTCGTGAAGACGTAAGGTACAGAAGTGCCGCCTGCCTGTCGACGAAGATGCCGATTCTCCCTTGTACCACTCCTATCAATCAACACCCTGCCCGCCTCCTTAGTAGCTTATATTACAGCCTAAAATATACTAGCTGCATCTGGAAGTCGGAAGGTGAATTTTACCCCAAGGTCAATCGAGAATACTCTAGAGCCCACACCGCAGATGATTCTTTATCCATCAATATACACCCTGAATTTCAAGCCTTTTTCTATAGTACTTCTCTTCCACTCCCGTCTGGATAGAATATGAATTTTGAAAGTGCTATCAAAGTCCAGCTGAGGTACCATCTAATCGGAGGGCTTCCTCAATGCCAGTACTAATAGATCTAAGATTCTGTCATTGCCATAAGTCCTAAATCTCCACCTTCCAGATGCCGCTAGTCTTGCTGCACTGCTCGAGGATACCGCCAAGACATGAAGGTCAATCGGAATTAAGTTTAGTATATCATTCAGAGCCTATGTAGCACCCGAATCCCCATGCAACTAAATCTGTATTCTGTATAATTAGTCTACCACGTATTTCTTACTTGTGGTGGACCACCATACTACCGATCCGTAAGTCAATATGAGACGTACAATTGCTTCGTTTCATTTAAACATTTTAGGGCTTATGCCCTATGTGAAACCGAACATCCGCCGACGGGAGTAGTAGGCAACTGTGGCCTTTTTAATACTGTGTTGCATATTTAGTTTTAATGATATTTTAGGGTTCAGGATAACTCCTAGATATTTTGCGCTGTCCGATAGGATCAGTATCTAATTCTGTAACCGAGGGAGTCTAAAGCACTGAACTTTGGTCATTATAGTAAATAGTACCAGCTCCGTTTTGTTTGGGTTCACTCCTAGACCACAGCCTGTAGCCCATTTGCTGAGTGTACCCAAGGCGTTGGACATGTTGCCGCTTATCACGTCCGTGAACATCCCTGATACCAAGCTTTTGGCTTATGCGGACGGTATAAAGCAAAAGCTTGACTGCCGCATCGTGTAATCTGAAAAGAATTGAGTGACGTTTCTTGCCTTCAGCATGGTGATAATCCAGTTGCTGATGTATTCCTCAATATCAACATCCTGGAGAGCCTGTTTGATAGCTGCCAATTGTACGTAGCTAAAAGCTCCTTCTATATCTAGGAAGGCAGCCAATGCATGCTGTTTATGTTCAAGAGATCTCTCTATGAACCTAAGACGGCAAGTCGCAAACATTTTGTTCTGTTAGCCTTCATAGATAATGAAGGCGCCTTCAACAACCTTGACCCGACTGCTCTAAAAAAGCTTGGGATTGACCTGTTACCATATCAGCTTGTTATGAATATGCTACGAAAAGCATTTGAAGACGTTATCACGAACGCTGCTCATAGAGCGGCCTTACCGTCAATCCATCCAAAACGGAACTAGTACTCTTCAGAAGATACAAAACTCCTTCTTCCATGCTACCTAAATTCAATGGGATCACTGTAGCCCTTCCTGACAACGCCAAATAATTAGCTGTTCTCGTTGATATTAAGTTGTTCTGGAGAGATAATCTTCAGGCGCAGTTAATTGGATACTAGAGACAGTCATCAAACTGGTAATATTTTATGGTATATCAGTCTGATGGAAAACAGTAGACTTCCGCGAACTATCACTCTCGCATAGAAAGGATTTTCGCATAATGCCAATTATAATAACTGATGCCCTATGATCTTCGTTAACGAAGACACTTTTTGCTTTGTTGTTTGTGGTGACTTCCAGTGACCTGCTAGCTAGAAAACTAGCAATCAACGCAATCGGCAAGCACCAACCATGGGACCATGCCCGCATTTTGGAGACCATTGGAATCCTATAGATTACGGCACTCCAAAATCCTACTTTAAACAAAACTTTCGACTATTTTAGGCGAAAGACTTTTCCCCATCCACTACTCGCACGGCTCCAAAAGAGGAAGGAGAGTTGGAGGGGAATTCTACATTACCGAATTTGGAATCCGAATGTCCTTCAGGCTCCCGGAAGAGTGTAGAATCCTACAGGAAGAAATATTTGCCATCAAAAGAACAATGAGACTAAGGTTTTATCAGATACCGAATAAGGAAATCTGAATTATAACTAATAGTCAGCCTGCAATCATTTTTCAATTGGTTCCAACCAGATGGTACTCTCAGTCAACGTGATTAATAGCAGGAACCCTCGGACCTCGCCTCGACACCAACAGAACTAGACAACTCTTAAATTTTGCCAAAGTTTCACTTGCGGAACCTCTTGTCCACGGTCAGTTGGCACTGCACTTTTGGAACCCACGCTAAACGTATAAGTCTCCCCTATAATGACTACTGTTCTTGTTAGGGTTACCATTTCCATTTTGTGAGAAAGACAAAAACAAAACGAAAAACCGAGACATTTGGCCCAAAATAAAAGAGAACAATCTTTTGATAAATAAATAAATAAATGTAAAAAAGCACATTTGGCAATCAAAATGCCATGTCGTTTAAAATAACAACGACAATACAGCGCTGACAACAATTCAAAATTTCCGATGTACGACTGAATTTACACGATGAAATATTTCATAAATTAGTTGCATGAAATTTTGTTTTGTTGGCCACAGATGTAGAGAAATAACGTGGTAGGAAAAATATCATGACTGTAATTTCTTGAAATTTTGTATGGATATTAATCGTTGGATTTTTTTTTTTTTGTATTGAATAATTGTCAAAAAAGTTGCATGAAAATTTCAACGTATAAACAGGCGATGAAATATGTAGCTACTCGAAAAGAGAATGGAAAGTCTTTCATGAAAAAAATTCATTGCGTAAATTTAGTTGAATAAAAATATATATGAAGAAAAGCGTAAAAATTGGGACAACTGCAAACACTTGCACTACCCTGGAAGCCCTAAAAAAGGACAGAGTCCGGGAAAAAAGGACGGACGGCAACCCCAGTTTTAGTTCTAATGATGAAGAGGAACAAGAACACATTATGCATCTTCTGTGCCTCTTTCCCGCTCTGAAGGATTATCGCCTTCGCTCACTGGGCAGAAGATCATTCAACAGCATCTCCGAGTTATCAGAAATAGTACTCAGAAATACAAGTTCCTATGTAAGGAGCTACGAGTGCTTTTATCGATAACCTCTATGGCGTCATTCTAATACGACCCCTCCCACTCGTATTCTGCACTTACTCTACTACAGATATCACTTCTCTTATCTAATTTTTTCTCTAAACCTGGCTCTTTACTTTACATACTTTATCTTCTCAGTTCAAAAGGTGCTACAAAGAGATCATATTCTTGGACCCAAGATGGCTGGAGTCTTTTCTGCCCTCTACCGCAACTGTGATATTTTGTAATAAATGTATATATGACTTTTGTGACTATTTTGAAAAAAGTATTTAGTGTTTTTTTATTAAAAAAAATGGGATACGATTGACCTTGCAGGCCATCCCTAGGACTTCCTGGTAATTTCAAGCTCAAAGCGCTGGAAAATCCACCTCTAGAACCCATTAACCGATTTAGGTAAAACTTGCGGAATTCGACGGAGTCCAAAAAAGTAAATGAATTCTTTAAACCGATTTGACAAGAACTTTTGGAGGTATTGAAATAAAGAGCTTTTATCGAAAATCTTCCTCAAGGATATCTCTCGAAGGAATCAATCGATTTGAATCAAATTTGCAGCAGTCGACGTTGTTTTTTATTTTAAGAGCTGATTCGAGCTTTCATGCGATCAAATGAAGATATTAATTATATCGTTTTAATTTGTGAGATAATCTACATAAATATGTATCAGCATCCGTCAGGCCTCTAAATTTGTTTTTCTGACAGCCAATTAGCCCAAATCACTTGAATCTAACTTCCTCCAGTGGCGATAAAAAGACCTATCTTTGAAATTAGTAAGATTACAATTTCGGGACCGCAAACGAACTTTATATACGTCACTCACTCGAAATTTTTTTTAACATCAACATTTTAAAGCGCCGCCAAAAAATAATTAAACGCCTCTGATCTCTGTAGATCAACATCCTATTCAATTGTGTTCATCAACAGCATGTCATAATCGCAAATTAAATACTTGATGACACTTAAACTGTATCAATTTCTTCTCACTGAGCACTTAATAGTAGATGGACTGACAAATTTCAAGGAAAAATTGTATTTACACTTAAGCAGAATAATATTTATTTGTTTTTTATTGTTTATGTTTGATTTTCTCATTTTACACGATGCTTTTAATTTCAAGAATGTCATGTGCGCTAAGTTTTTGTATAGAAGTGTGCAAATATTGTTATGTATTCTTTTGAATATTAACAGCGATGGGGATTCCCTAAGATGGCCCACATCATAATATTTCATTAGAAATGTTTATAAATTAAAATATTTGGCTAAAAGTGTTTCCTTTTTATATTAGTGTAGGAATTGCAGTGAAACTTTCATCATTTTAATTTTTGGCGCAAAATTTATCGGTATTAAAATCAGGGACTGAAACCATGAAAAAATGGGTTCAGGTTCGGGTTAATGAAAATAAAAGGTTAAGGTTAAGGTTCGGTTTCGGTTGAGGGTTCGGGTTTAAAGCCAGAAATTTAAACACGCGCAGTTATTTTGTTTAATAATAAAATATATAAATCAATTTTACATTCACGTTTATACCTTTAACGGCCATTTTCACAATGTACGATTAAGAGTTAACATTAGAGTTTTTCTTTTCCCGGACTTTTTCATTTCCCGGGAAAGCGGGATTGATATTTCAATTTCCCGGCAATTCCCGGGAATTGCCGCCCAGTACAAAACGATACAAAATAGCATTTCACTTAATTTATTTGAACAAAAACAAATACCAATTTACGAGATCTGTTAAATAAGGTTATGGATGCATTAAACGTAAGTAAAAAATTATAAAATTTGAGGTCTTTAGCCGTGCCGTATGGTTTTTAATTTAAATAAAAAAATTTTATTTTTTATTGCATAACTTCTGATTAGTAGCCAACCCGAAGTAAAAGAATGTACTAGTTTCATACTTTTTTATAATTTCCGTAGCTTCTTAAGTAGAAAAGATATTGCAATGATATATGATTTATTTCATAAGACATTAAAGAGCATTTCACACTGCTAAGCAAAACTGAATTGAAATAATTAAGTGGCGGAAAAGTGACCACCTGAAAATTACATTTTTTTTGTTTGTATCGATTTTTAATTGAACCCTGTGTGCACCTGTTGTACATAAAGCTTTGAGTTTTTTTTTTTTTTGCAAAAATTTCGAATTTTTGAAAAATTGGAAATTTTGAGCTTCAAAAAACTCATGTGTGGCTTAAAATAACAGTCTGATATTTTCAGAAAATATAGACCAGCCGCCTTATTCCGTAATTCGCTAATGCTAAAGCTAAATCTTGATCGCTAAAATGCTGAACAAATACAAAATTAAACATTTCTGGCGATGACATAAAATACTAAAATTTCGGTGGATTAAATTTTCAAGACATTCCATAATTTAGCAATACACGTTGCAAAATTGTATTCGTAGAGGAAAATTGATAAATCGACCGTATAGATTTTTAGCGATAGAGATTTAGCTTTAGTGAGTTACAGAATAGGGGGCAGTACTTCTTTATTATACTCACTTTCGCTATGTCCACTTAGTGACAATCTGTTATTTTCATTTCTTCACGAAATATGTTTTTTGAGTGCTGCTCTCAGAAAAATATGAAAAAATGGAGACAAATAAAATGTGCCTAAAACTACAAATTTTTTCTTTTATTTACATATTTTTCTAAATAAAAGCAGCACTAAAAATGTGTGCTTACAAAGAAGAAAAGTTATCATAATAATATTTTAAAAATCCCGGAAATTCCCGCAAAATTTTCCCGGGATATATTTCCCGCAAAATGTGCGGGATCCCAGGAATTTTTTCCCGGGAAATGCCGAATGAAAAACACTAGTTAACATGGACTTTAACGGAAACTTCGCCATACAAAACTTGTCGTTAAAGTCCACGTTAACTCTTAATCATACATTGTGAAAAGGGGCATAAACAATATATTCTTTTTTTAATTTAATTAAATTTAACTTATTTAGCTTTCAAAGAAACTTTTTTCAACTTTGTAACATACGTACCGCATTGACATAAGGAAATATACTTCAAATTACAAATTATTAGAAATACCCAGAACAAGAAAAAGCAAAACTGTTGGCAACCATTCGGCACTTTTAAAAATTGCAAAAAAAAAAATAGTCAGCTGTCGGGGTTCTGCCACCTGGTATGAATTTGCCTTGGTCGTTATTTTATTTTGATTTTTATTTAAAATTTTTTTTGCATGCAAGAAATGTAATGTTTTTTTATTTCTCTATTTTTTTATATTTTTGAACCCGACCCTTGCTGAATTTTAGGGTTCAACGGGTTCGGGTTCAAAGTCTTCATAAAAAGCGAACCTGAACCCGTTTGGGTTCGGTTTCAGTCCCTGATTAAAATGCTTACTTCATCTTATTTTGATATTAAGTTAGAAATAAAAATTACTATTAGAATTTGTAACATGACTTAAAGAAATAATTTCTAAAGACTCCATCAATGCTAGAATGTATACATGGTCGGAAGGGAAAAAATTAAATACGATTTCAAATACGAAAATCACAAATTTAATTAATTTTGTTGTTTAAAATTTAAATTATTTTGATTACGAATTTAATTGAAACCCATTTTAATTAATCTTTTTATTGAAAATTTAATAGGAAAAAGTTTTTTTGCGTTGAAAAAAGTCACTAAAATTAAATTAATGACCATTCCGAAAAATAAACAAATTAACACCTCAAAATACAGTAGTTTTTGTTTTTGCGTCGCCATAAGGCTGTTAATTTGTTTTTATTTTTGGCAACTTTTTTAGTTCGACTTTAAAGCATATCGCCAGATTATATGTATGTATCGAGCTAAAAGGCGACTATATTGAAAAAAAATGTTTTTGCCTTTATATTTATAAAGACTTATTTATAGCCCCTCGTATTTATGTTAACATAAAATTTCTGTATGAATGTGTGTTTATATGTTTCTTTTTTAAAAAAATAGAAAAACGTTTTATCTCGCGAAATCAAACGACACATTGATTTCACACCACTGCACAGTGGGTGATTACGGCCAAAACCCCTTCCACTTTTTTAACTCTTGTTGTAAGGTCATCAATTTCAGTACGTGACTTAATTACTTAAAGGCCACTGTATTACGGTTCTTAAATTTTTGCCACGCCCATGAATAACGCCTCTTATGCTGTTATGCCCATTATTCCGCCATTTCTTGTCCAATCTTAAAGATTTATATATCAATGTAAATGGCTTTAAGATAGCTAAGTTTCTTACTTTAATGACTTTAAAATCTGACGTCAAATTATTTAAGCTTTTTATGGTATAAACTTTTTATAAAGTTTTATTCATTTTCTAAGTCTAGTGATAATTGTATTCAAATTTTTATTAAATATAATTTTTATTATGAGAATGATACCACTTCCGAACGAAAAGGAGAACAGAACACAATATAAACAACAGAGCTTAAAAATAGAAATTTATTCTCTATATTCTTCTTCAAATTCTATAATTGTCTGGCCAAAAAAGGTTGAGGTTAACCGCAACATCCGTCATTGCAAAACACATTTAAAGACGTGTAAAGTTTTGTTCCAGAAAAAAAACTGAAAACTAGAAAAGCACTAAAATTTAAATGTTTATACAAGAGCCATTTAACAACTAAAAAAGCAATCAGCAGCACTCCTGCATTTTAACATTAACATTTCCATGAAGATGATGTTTGTTTTGATGTTATTATTCATTAGTGCAAATTTAATTAACAAATATTCGCATAGAACGGAGTTAATAAAAACGAAAAAGAGGCTACTGACGGCGGCGTGTGAAAAAAGCAATAGAAAAATAGTGGAGTACATATATATTTCAACAAAATATTTTATTATGTTTTAACAGAAAGTGCGAATAAGCGAATAATAGATGCATTTGAATGCATAAGCAGCGTTACCGTTGAAAATTTCCAAAAAGGGACACAAAAAGGGGATCTGCAAAATAAAAGGGGCATAAAAAGGGTATCTCAAGGAAAAAAGGGGCGACCTTAAAAACAGGAAAAATTACTTTTAAAAAAAATTATTTCCTTTTTAAAAACAAAGCAGAAACAAAAAGCACTACCAATTGAAAATGAATTTTTCATAAAAAAATTTTAAAACTAGCTGGATGGATTTCGACAGATATGGTATTTTTGGTGCGAAATAGCAATACGATAATAAAAAAAATTTAAACCAATCATGTAGGGTATCAAAATAAAGGAAATTAAAAGGGGACTACAAAAATATACATAATATATGTATATCTTTAAATTAGAAAATTAGAAATAATAAACTGGTTTAAAATTGCTTAGCAACCAAAAGTCCCAAAAGTGAAAAAAACTATAAAATAAAAAAGAAATTTCAAAAATCAAAAGCCCTACTGCGCAAAAAAAATCAAAATAAAAAAAAAACAAGTCCAGTAATGTGAAACATAGTGACTTTTACAGTCGGGAAGCATTAAAAACCGAATATTTATATCTTCTTAATAATGACTGCACCCAGCAAAAGTCGCTGTTTTTTTAGTTTTTTACGTAGTCGGTTTTCTCGATTTTTCAAATTTATTTTTCATTATTATTTTTGGCACATGACTCATTCCTGTAATGTATTTACAAAAAAAAAAAGCAAAAAAAGCATTTAGAGTTTTGGTAAAAATTTTAGCAATCGTTTCTAAAAAGGTGAATATAGGTACAAGACCATTGTGTAAATTTTGTATATATTATCAAATAAAAAAATGTGGGATACGGTTGACCTTGCAGGCCATCCCTGGAACTTCGCGCTAAGTTCAAACTCATAGGTCTGAAAAATCCATAAATTTTTAGAGGAATTAAAAAAATATATACATACAGGAGTGTCATAGAAACCAATCTTATCGGAATTGGATTTGAAACCGACAAAAAAATACTTTGGTGTCATGAAATCCAATGTTATCGGTTTTTTGTTCGAACTTGAATTAGTGTCGGTTTTAGGTGTCACAGAAACCAATGTTATCGGTTTTGTTATTGGAAATAAACCAATTTGCTCACAGCTGTCGTTCTGTTATTGGAAATAAATAAAACAAGCTAAAAGCTCCATTTTTCATCTAATTTTTTTTAGCAGTTAGTGCTCATTTTATTTATAGAAATTTAATTTTTTAATAGTTAAACAATAATTTTCTTTATATTTTCAATAAATTCATTTTATATTTTCACAAAACAATAATATTACACAAATGTAAATAATACAACGATAAATTGTATTTCCCACTTTTAATAAAATTTTAGCACAAATACCATAATTTACCAAATTTTCAAACAAATAATTTGCATTAAAAGTAGTAAAATAATGAGCAAGGTAGATCAACACCAGGTAGTCGTAAGAGAATTTGTCGTGGAGAATTTATATTTGGGCTGTCAAAGAAACTGGTGCATTAACACAGTTGACAGTTCAAATATGAAAAAGAATTCGTAGTCAGCTGAACTCTCGAGCCCACCTGGTATTAATTCGCCTTGGAAATGAGAAAAACATAAAACAGCTGATTCGAATATCGGTTTTTTTTTGTATTCGAAAATAACACAACCGGCTTGTTTTCATGACACCAAATGAAACCAATATCGATTTGCAAAACTGACAATCAACAAAACCGACTTGGATTCTATGACACCCCACGATATCTCTCGAGCCACTTATCCGATTAAGATGAAATCTGATGTATTTTGCCCACCAAGTCCAATAAACTAAACGCATCCTAAAAATCAATTTTAAAACTTTAGAGTTGTTAAAATAAAACGCTTTTTCCGAAATTTTTCGACAACGATATCTCTAGAACCAGTCGACGTTGTTTTATGAGTTTAAGAGCTGATTAGATTTTGGATTCGATCGGCTTAGTAGCTTAGAATTTATTTGAAAAAAAACTTTTTATCGACAATTTTATTTTCAAAAATTCTCAAAATCTACTGAACCGAATCGGTTCATTATATCACGAAACTTAAGTGAGGTCAATGTCTTTTCAATGTCGAAAATTTGGTTCCGATCGGTTATGCCGTACTTAAGTAATGAGAGGTTTACAAATGTTAAAAACAAACACACACACACACACACACACACACACATACATACTAAGAATGCCAGTCCCGAATACCGAAAACCCGGGATTATTAAGTCCCGAATACTGGGATCTTACGCGATAAACCCGGGATTTTGGTAATAGCAAAAATATGGTGATTATTTTTTATATTGAATACATGAGCATGAGTTATAAAAAAATTCACAAATACAATAGAAAAATGCGACTTATATTCTCGAATAGTGTGGATCCTTGGCTACAATTCCCACACACAGAAAAATTTCCATGTAAAATCGTCGAAAACCAGGTTAACTTAACATTTTTCGGTAGTGATGTTGCTCCATAGGTGTTTCATGTTAAATCAACATGATTTAGAATAATCTTGAAAGAAAATTGTTCCTTTTGAATTAACTATATTTCATGTTGATTTAATATTCCAAGTACAGTTAAAGCAAAATGATGTTGATGCTGAAATAATACGAAAAATCATACTGAATCAAAGTAGTTTCGAGTTGAAACAACGTGAATTTGATATTGGAACAACACGAAGAATCATGTTGAATCAAAGTTATTTCAAGTTGAAACAACGTGAATTTGATATTGGAACAACACTAACAATCATGTTGAATCAAAGTTATTTCAAGTTGAAACAACGTGAATTTGATATTGGAACAACACGAAGAATCATATTGAATTAAAGTTATATCAAGCTGAAACAACATGACTTTAATGTAGCTATTTTATTAATTATTTTACTTACGTGATAGTCATCAGAAAACTTTTCGTTGTAGCTGAGCTGACTGCCCCAGCCAAGATTTGAACTCGTGCCACCTGCATGATAGTCCACGCGCTAACTAACCACTGCAGCCACAACAGCTTCAAACTTTTCTTTACTTATACACTAAATAAATACCATCGTATGTAAAATGCATTTCATTTTAATTCAACATGATTTAAATGGTTATTTAACATAAAACTTATTTGAAATTAAAGTTATAGTCATGTCGATTGAAAATGAAACTTAACGTTTATAACAAAATTGTTTTAACGGTGATTTAAGGTTAGATTAATTATTTTCCGTTTCAAATTAATATGAAACAATGGTAATTTTAGACCAGCAGTAAATATTCGCTGGTAATTCGTTTTTTGTCGTATTCATAGGCGACACATGTAAGAATAAACAACAACAAGTCACACAACTAAGCAGAACAGTGAATTGTAGCAATGAACAAAGCAAGTAAACACTAACACACTCAAACGACAAATTATTTCTTGTAAATTCAATATGATTTGCAATCAAAATTGGGGCATGTGGATTTTATATTCCTTTTTTTCTGTGTGCATATGGTCCAAATCAGCTATAAGTAAAGATGTGCCAAAAACATTGCCGAGGCTGTTAAAACTGGAGAAAAATCGTGTGCATGGTGGAAATGTCGAATATTTGCATAATATTACAAAAATAGGGAATACATATGCTCAAAATGGTTTATCTCTAAAAATATAAAACTAGAAAATATTCACGTTTATGACGAAAAACTGCAAAAATCAAAAATAGCTTCAAGATTGGTTCAAAATCATTAAAAATCAAAATGGGAAATCATCAAACTGAGAAGCATTAAAAATGTAAAAGGGATAAAAAATATAGTTAAATTGCGGGTATTTCGTTTGAAATAGAATTATGTTTTCGATAACTTCCGATAAAAACGACAACGAAATAGCAACCACAACCATTGGGAACAGGGCCAAATATTTCCCAAAAAACTTTTTAGTTTTCATGTATGTTTTTTTTATTTTATGGATCTTTGCTAGAAACTAATTTTTAATTTTATTTGCAATTCTGAAGAAAATATTGTAAGAAATTACATTTAAAATGTTGTTCTAGTTTTTAAATTTGTTATACCATTAAAAATGTATATTTTATTGTGGCTAAAATTAATAATAAGAGAAAAACTTGTATGAAATATAAAAAAAAGCTTTGCTTTAATTACCAAAAATAAAAATAGCAATTTTATTTCCTAAATGTTAAACACAAATTATTTTGGTTATTATCGCCATCACTATGAAAACATTTAACACATCTGCTCAAGCAGCGCTGAAATCATATTATATATTTTTTTTAATAAAACAATAGAAAAAATAACAATAACAAATGATTTCAACAAAAATTACACAAACATTATTTGCTAATATGAAAATAAACAACAATTGAAAATTACTTTTCTTCGTATAGAGAAAACGTTTTGTTAATCAAAAGCATTTTCCATGAAATAATCTGTATTATTTTCCTTCTCGGAACTTGAAAGTTGGCTGGTGGCCACTGAATTGATAGCATTACAAAAAAAATATATTATTGGCTTTTAACGTGCTGTGTGGTGGTACAATTCGTCATGTTGCATTAAAAATTTATTTCATTATTTGTTATATTTGAAAACATTAGAAAATGACGATCATCAGCAAATCTATTGCCAAATTTTTATTAAGCGTTTGAAATATCTTATTTCAGAAACTCATTAAACTTAATGAGAAGCCTGATATAGTAATTTATGTGTATATGGAACATTCCACGCAAAATCAGACGGGTGAATACAATTTTTTTGCCTTGTTTTGTGATATTTTTTAGTACACAATTTTAAGTTTTTTTCGATTACTCATTTTCAAAAAATCACTTTTTGCTCATAAATTTCTTAATAAGTGCACATTTTTTTATGTTTTGGCTTTCGACATTTTTCCAGAAAAAATAGAAGAAAAAATTTATTTATTTTTAATTTTGGTTTTTTTGGGTTTGAAATTCCAAATCGTATTTTTGAAAATGAGTGTATTCTTCGATAGTTTTTAAATATCTAATTTTTAACTTTTATCCACCCAACAACTTTTAAGGACGGTCCGGTAGTGATAGCTACTATTTTTTCGATCTTTAAAAATTAAAAAAAAAATTTTGTATAACGCATAAAAAAAAATAATGTGAATCCGATCACAGAGGAGATGTGTAAACAACTAGTAATGAAACATTTTTTTCTAAGTTAGAAGTACTTATGCTTTTAGTTAATTTTTTTTAATTAATCAATTAAAAGTTTCAAAACTTTCAATATTGTAAATACATAGGAATTTGCTGGTTGTTGTTTGTTTTATTTAACTTATTTAGTTAGTTAATGGGCACACTGCAGTATATATGTACTGCATTAAGAAGACTTTAAGTTTGACAAGTTTAGTTTTTTGTTTTCCTTATTTTGCTTTGTTTTAGTAAATTTCTTATTAAAAGTGCAAAAAATCTTTTTAAAAGTTATTAAAATTAAATGTTTTTGTATTCATTTTATTTATTTGTTTTTATTTGCCTACGATAATATAATGTACGACAATTAGTGAAAATTAGTAACTACTACTACTACTATTGCGCACTAGATGGTGTTAGTGTATTTCTATGCAGCTGTTAAGTTTCTCTGTACTTGCTGTTGTCCGTATGATTACACTAATACACTCATACACAGCTCACACCGCGTTATTACAATCTTACTCAAAATTTGTGATTGTATTGTGAAAAAGGTTTTTACCGCCTAGCGTATAGATGTTTACACATCAAAAAGAATTTTGAAAATCGGTTCACAAATGACGGAGTTATGGATTTGGGGGGGGGGGCAGCAAATTTCCCCCTCCGGTTTTCGACAAACAAATTTTGTCAAATAAAAATTTTGTCAAATAAAAATTTTGAAAATCGGTTTACAAATGACAGAGTTATGCATGGGGGAGCAAATTTCCCCCATCCGATTTTCGATAAAAAAAATTATGGGACTAAACTGCAGGCAAACCCTTTCCAACAAAAAAAGAATTTTAAAAATCGGTTCACAAATGACAGAGTTATGCGTGTACAAACATAAAAAAAGTTAAAAAAAATAATATACCCGTACAAAATAGTTGGAATTACCGCAGTTAAACAGCAAAATAACCAACAGTCAAAGACAAACGCAGTTTTTTTTTCAAAAAAACCCGAACCGGGTCTGAATTCCGAAAAACTGGACACAAAATCCCCTAAATCATCGCATGCGGAAGGCATGAACGTTTTTTACTGCTTCCAGAAACATGATATTTTTTTGCTGGGCTTACTTAAGTTCGTTTTGACATCAGATGTTTCGAGACCATCACAGTCTTCTCATCAGAGCATCAGATCATTACCAGCATGAAATATCATCATTCAAAAATCCCAGCATTGGATGATATTTTATGCTGGTAATGACAGAAATCAGAAAGCTTAAAAACAGTTGAATATGATAAAGAAAAACATAGGGAAGTTACCAACGTTTAAAAAACCGATAATAGTCGAGAATAGTCAAGAGATGGCATGGCGACTCATCTGTTAACTGTTTAAAAAAGTAGTAAATATGATTTTGGTTGTTGCTGCCTTCGCTGGCAGTGTCGTCTAGATGGAAAAGAGCTATGATGAGAATGCTGTGGTGGTCTCGAAACATCTGAGTTCAGTTCAACCTTCCGTATAGCCAAATTTTTCTTTGAATTTTCAATTATTACATGCTTTAGAATTTCTTTCTAAAATAAAAAATAGTTTAATCGAAAGATTAAATTCGAACCGAACCTAAGCCAACCCAGCAAAAAAAAATCGGAACTAGTTCCAAAGGTTTACCATTTTCATTGAATACCAATCACTACAGGTACTGAATTTAATATTCTAAGGCTGTTGTTTATGTCAAAAATTTTTCTAGACAACCTTTTAAGCGCATAACATTCAGCTCTGGATCACTTCCGTCCTATGACAAGCACGTGTTAAATTCATTGATGTTTCACCAGAAATAGAACTACTTTGAGCGACTTCATCAGTGCTGTAACTAATGATTTGAATGTTCATTTTTTTGCTGGGAAACTAATTAAATAACTTTAAAGATAAACAAAAATTTAAAAAAAAAATCCAATTTGGACCATTATTAAGAAAGTTATGAGCCAAAAAACTTAAAAAAGTGTTTTTTTTTTAGATTTAGGCCTTAATTGTGTAAATCACGTCACCAAAGTGAAATTTATATAGAGAACAAAAACTAAATTTCAAATATTTTATAAATTTGTTTTATTTTTCATACAAATTTTAAAATATTTGACAGGCAAAGAAACGCTTGAATTTCTATGCGTTTGTTTGTTTGGTGAAGAATTTGTATGAACAATAAAAAGAAATTTTTAAAATTTTTTCAAATTTGTTTTTGTTTTAATATAAATTTCACTTCGGTGATGTGATTTACACAATTAGAGCCTTAATATCTTTTAAACGAGTAATCAAAAAAATCTCAAAATTTACCAGGAATACTCTTTTGAGGGACGCAACTAGCTTCTATGCTATGATGGGTATTAAAGTGGTTCGGTCCCCATAAAAAAACTTAAGCCAGTCACCCTATAGGATTAAAGATTAGATCAAGACGATTCCAGATTTTTTTTATATTTTTGCACGCCTCTGGATAACACCTTTTTAGTTTATTTTTTTGTATGCTGTGTCGCCATTTGTAGTCCGAACATGTCATATTGCATATCGTTGTACAAGGCTTGACTACGGCTTAATTTTTTGCTTTGGTGGCTTTTGAATCCGACATTTTTTGCCACGCCACAAAATATAGCACTTTTTATCATATAAAGTCCGATCTTATCATATCGCATAACGTTGTTTATGGCTTGACTGGCTTTTAATATACATACTCCCTTTTATGTGACGTCCCACAACTAAGACGGCCACATACAAAATAAAAAGTCGTGAACTGTATAGCATTCGCAATTCTTTAGAGAAATTTGTCTTAGTTCTTAGTTAATTGCACGAAGAAAATATCATAACCACTAGCATGGGGTCTCATGTGACCTCACATTATTCTTATTCTTTTTAATATACAACTTTTTTTATTTTTAATGCCGTTTATTTGAAGTATTATATATCAGTTTTGGCCTAGAGTGTAAAAAGGACTTTGATCCCATCATCAAAGTCCTTTTTACACTCTAGGCCATGGTTATTCCCGAAAGTATAATGATGTTACCCTTGCAAAAGTCAAGAATTTGTCTTTGTCTTTTCTAATATTACATCCTAGCAAAAACTTTTGTCGTTTTTGCTATCGGTAGTACTTTATTAATGGGTTACAAAGTAATGAGTGGTACTTATTTATCTTATTACTATGCTTCAAATTAGAACTACTACTTAGTTTTTAATAAAATTAGTACGTATTTTTATCATTATCTGAAAGTAGTTACAATTTGTTGATATGTATTAATAAAATAAGTAAACAACCACTTTTTAAGTCAACATTTGTTTTTGTATATGAAAACTAATTTTTGTTGCTTAAACTTATAAGTCAACAATAGATGAGTGGGTATAGTTCTTGTCTTCAAATCTGAACAAGCACAGGTTCGTATCCCAGATGGGTCAAAAATGAAAAATAAAAAAATCTAATTGAAGTATAAATAAAAAATAATAATGTGTATAAAATTTTTTTAATTTTAATTTATTTATTTGACTACTTATTTCTTAGCTTCAAGTAAGCCAAATAATAACTAGCTAATTGCTGTGACAATGTAAATATATTTGTAAGGGATACCCCTTATTTTTTGAAATTCTCAAACAAAAATAAGTAGTTATCGAGTCAAATTGTAAGTAGTTACGACTTAAATCCTCATATACTTTTTTGCCTACCACTAAGCAAAGTTTTTGCTGGGATGCTTTGAAAAATCCTTTCTCAATAAAAATAATTTAATTGTAAAATTAAATTCAACGAACTTAAGCCTGAATAATAAAATTTCTTTGGATTAAAACATCTACACTCTAAAGCATTACTTCAAATTTACGATCATATATTGTCTAAATTTGTGTTGAAAATTTCTCCTTGTCTAAAATTACATCGATTTTGTTGTTATTTTATTAAAGAAAAAACCTTTCAAATTAAACATATTTAGTCAAAGAGGAAAAAATGTAACATAAAGTATAATATGGCTATGGCTGAATGGTAGATACGTCAGACTATCAGCCAGGAGGTCGCGGTTCAAACCTGCACGCAGCCAATCGCTTTTTTAGTAAAAACATTTTGTTCAAAAATAATGCGTGTGTAATTGTAGGTCGATAATAATCTGTAAAGTGTTGTCGACTATTATCGACCTAATTTTCAACAAAAGTGTTTTAGAGTGTATATGTATGTATATGTAACACCTAATATCAAGTAGTAATTCATCTTTAAAATTTATTCGAGATATGCGCATGAATTTATGTCAAAAAAAATCTTGTTTGTTGTGGGTTATGCTAATTTATGTATGTAACTCCATTTGATTGATGCTAATGCCAACTCATCAGTAAATCTTTAATCGTTAAGTTTGAAAAGTTTTCAAGCTCATATGTATGCTTATATAAAATCTCTCAAGCAAGAAATTACAAAAATATAAGCATAAGAAACTTAAAAACCTTAACAATCACAATTTTTATTGTTTTAATTCATGATTATTTTTACAAAATTTTCTTTGATTTGTTATCCAAATTATTTCGTGCTGAAAGAAAAGGGACTAAAAATAAATTTATTGAGCACAGATAAAATTCCTGCACATCCTCCCTAAACTCTTATCAGTGTTATTTGAAAGTGGAATGAACATTCCGTACTCTCATACTCATACACACTTATGTATGGATACCCGGTTGGCCATGTCTTTCAGACACCTTGCAAGACCGATGCATGACAATGTTAAAGCGTCGATGACCTGTTGGTGACAGCTCAAACAGATCAGTGAGGAAATTTTTAAACAAATGGCCGCTAAGTTCATACATGACAACAAGTGCGACACTGTCACCCATCTTTTCTTTCATGTCCGTGTAAATGACCAAATCCTCAAAAATGTCCCCATTACATTTTTTCGTTTGTGTCTCTTTTACACGTGTTCTACAATAACAGTTTGAGGAATTTGTCGGTCCGAGAGTATTTAATACAACAACTTTTTTAATAAACATTGTAACGTATATTTTCATCAGCTCAATTTCGCTCAATTTTAGCAAGCAGAAATGTATCAAAATGATTCAAACTGGTGACAGACTGAGCGACAATGTCCACAAGAAGTTCATCTGCTGATATACGAAGAGTAGTGTTTTTTGTTGTAACGATATTATACAAAATTTTAAATTGAGCGTTGCAAGACTAGCTTGTGGACAATTCTACCACTAGTTGCCAAGGCCAGTTGAGTAGTTTTTCTTTTACCCTTTCTTTGAGTACGATTTCTGTTAAATTGTCTTAAAAGAAACTGTAAGCGACAAATATCGTGCATGACAAATTTCGAAATTTCCTTAAGTAGTCGTTGATGAAAATGTCGTCTACGACGAGTTGGCCAACCGGGTATGTATGATACATATCAGCATCTCAGGACATATTGAAAGCATGTCAAAAGACAAAAACAAATAATAAATAATATTTTAAACTATGAGTGGTATCAAATATCAATAAAAGCGGATAAATGAAATACATAATATCTTTTGGATTTAAATAAACACAAATATGTAACACATTTAGTATTCATAACATTTCGAAACAAAAAATAAAATTTATGGTATAAATTTTGTTTGTTTATCTTCTCTATTTAAATTCATGTGGAAATATTGAAGGTCACTCTTTTGATAGAAAAGCAGAAAAGAAGAAAAAGAAATGAATGGTTCAATCAACTTTTAAACTTCAATTCTGTTTTCAATTCCTTGCAGTTTACGATTTTGTCAATGAATTGTGCTTTTAAAAGTTTGAGCAAAACATGTTCACTTAACTATTGACAAGTCAGAGTTTCTAAAGATTTAATTCCTTCAATTATTTTTATTTTCTTAATTTTGTGAATTTATAATATGTGGCCTTCTCCGAGAAAAGGGCCCTAGTGTGCCAAAAAACGGTTTTGGACTTAAGAGTGGATTCTGGTACCTAAAAGAGCGTTATGAAACTTTAAATGCGTTTTTCTCAAAACTTCATTTTCACACACGAGGTCCCTTTTCTCGGAGAAGGTCACATATGTGCTTCCTCATTGGCGTTTAAGGTTTGCAAAAATTAGAATTTTTAATAATTCAATTATTCCACAAAATGTGAAATCTATTAACTGGTTATTTTAAATGTCTGTTAAACAAAAACTACAAGAAGCTTTATAAGTTAAAAAGTATAAACGTTTTTATATCACATCAATATAATGTTGATTTCAAACCATTTTTCAAAAATACAATACTCTTGTAGTTTTCTTTGGCCTTTTCAAAGTGTTTTCTTATTTCTTTTTTGTTTTTTTTTCTTCATAGTACTTAAACTAAAATTACTGCTTTTGATGATGATGTTTAAGAACAAGAAAGCAAAAAAAAAAACTCAAGATTAAAAACATTTCAGTATAGCTTTTGAAATACAAAGAAACAATAAAGAAAATGTTTAATACGAGGGAAATCAATAAGTTCGCGCAAAAAACAACTTAGGAAAACACAATTTGAGGGTTAATATTACGCTACTAACATAACGATGCACAGTGTAGCCTATTGGTAATAAATCTTTATCTTCTACACTACTGATCCGATTACAACATGATATATCCAAAAAAGTTAGAGTAAAACCTAAGCTCTCAGAAACAGTGTTCATCCTGTTACACAGAAAAAAATAAGTTTCGTTTTTGATAACAAAAATCCCGGTATTGATAACAAAAATATCGAGATTTTTAAGAGTTTTTTTCGAAATTTATTCGGGATAGCGACCTGCGAACAGGTATTGTAATATTTTAGTTAAGTTTTTTTGACAAAACTGTCAATAAATGAATTGAATTTTTTAGCTCCCGATTTTTTTACGATTTTTAATAGTTGAAATGACGAAATTTAGTCTCTTTTATCGTAAAATTTACGATTTTTCTGCAAATTTATCTGGCAGCCCTGGTCATGGCAAAAGCATACTACGATCAGTTGATCTAATCAATTTAAAAATTGTCAGAATCACATCTTTTTTAGAATTATGCTCTTATGGCAATGAACATGGTTTGTTTTTTGGATTCATAGAAAATTGATAGCTTGAGTGGAAATATAGTCTATTTAACTAATATTTTATTGGCCTAACCATTTTCCAACCAATCTTTTTTCTGGGTGTAAAAGAATGTGAAAGGAAAATGTTAATCCAAATTGTGTAATGAATTTGTCATTATCAAAACTCTAAACCTTTACAGAACATTCTAAAAAAATAATCTTAATAAAATAACCCAAATACATAATTGCCTCCCAGAAAAATTAAATATATCATAATTTATTACTTGATCGGTGGTAGTGTTATTTGTGTGGTTTTTGTTTTTCGACATAAAATACAAAACTCAGTTTTAGCTAAAAATATAAATTACGCTTCATTTTAATAGTATTTAAGAAAAACGTGACCAAAATGGCAAAACAAATAAAATGCAGACAGAGATGACTGCACTGCGATCGATGATGATGGCGGTAGAGATATAGAAATATCCAGTTGCCGTAAAAGGAGAGGAGCTACTCAATTACTTTTGTATACATAATTGTATTGTTACCCAGCCTATATATTTTATTCTTAGTATTGAAAATTAAAATATTTATTGTCACGGCTAGAATAGTGTGAAATCATACATACATACGTATGATTTGCAAAACAATGTAGACTAATAAATCTTGATTTTAAATGAATATTTTTTAAACATTTAAAACCCAAAGAAAGCTGGTAATAAATCATAGAATTATTCAGAAAATCATTTGCATATCGTAAATATAAAATTAAGTAATTGAAATACAGAAATATTTTAGTGAATTGATGGAAGAAGAACTACTATTTAAGAAGAGAATACACTTAAGAAGTCTTAAGTGATTAAGAAGTGTTGCAATCTACTACATTTAGATGCAAGACTCTTACTATGAGTATATTCCAAGGCTTTAAGAAGACAACAATTGTGCTGTTGTTTAAAAATGTTAAATAAACAATTTATAATAAAGAAAATCATTCGAATTTGAATTTTATTTATGTTTAGGTAAATTTTATTTGGAATTTTTAAAGGTAATGTTTCATTGGCTGTTCATAATTCCAGACAAGTCAATCGTCTGGAATGGGGAAGACAACGCGCTTAAAATTATCCAATAAACATTTCTCTTTTATTATCAGAAAATAAAATTTAAAGGCCCTTTTAAATCAACAAGTTTCTAAAAGTTAAAAATTTTTATTTCTGTTGTACAAAATCAAGCCATTAATCTTGCTAAAAACAATCATTTCACTTCGCATAAAGTTTTTAGTTCGATTAAATTTTACATAAATTGTACGTACATTCGAAATTTAATGATTTGTAAAGTTTATAAACAACTTAAACAACACAATTCTGAGTATAACAATAAAATTTTATTAGCGTATTTGTAGATCGTAGACATGTCGGTTTAATTGTGAATTGTTTGTTATCTCTTTTCTATTTTCTAAAACAAAAACTAAACTAAACAAAAAAAAAAGAATTATTCCTGTTCCTGTTGCTGATTTCTGCATACACCCACGCACGCACTCCATGATGCAACCACGCTTTTTTTTGTGAGTTTATTTAGCCCTCAACAATGCAGGCAATCATTGCAGCACTTTAATTTCTTTATTGGTCTTGTTGATTATGAGCCATAAAGTTTTGGAGAAAAATAGGGGGATGGATGGATAAAGAATATTTAAACAAAGTCGTTTAATTTTCGTGTTTTTCATTTGTCTAGAATAAACAAATCGTAAAGAAAAATAATCCATTTGCAACATAAACAATTTGCATATCGTTTTGTTTTTTCAAATATTTATATTCGTTTTTTTTTTAATTCGTTTCTTTCAATTCTGTAAATGGAAAATTGACCATGATTCACAAAAAACATTTTTGTGTACGTGCCACCACCGCACAGTTGTTCCAATTGGAAAAAAGGGTAATAAAAGTGTATCTTTGAAACTTGCGATCCGATGACAAAACGAATTATGTAAAAATCATAGAGGAAGATCTAAGCTTTAGGAATATTGAAATCTGGATCACCCTGTTTTAACAGATAATACCGCGCTGCTTTAATATCTGAAGTTAGAAACATACAAATGTTATTCCTGGCCTTTTATAAAGTAAATATTGGCAGTTAGAGTGAGCTCCAAAAATCTTTCTTGGCATTGCCTCGTGAGAAACAATATTGCTTCCTCCCTCCCATGAATCTCAGTGCCTCATATCGTTACAATTTTTTAAACATAAGAATGATTGCTTGCTGTTTTTTTAAATAGTAGAGAAATAAAAATAAAAAAATTAATTTCAGTACTATTTTCATGCAGTTAAATAAAAAGGTTCTGAAACTTTTTTTAGAAAATCTGCCCTGTCCACATTTTTGAGCGGCCGGGGTGATAATAATTAGAAGCCAGATTAATTATATTAAATATGTATATCTAACATTGTCTATATGCATTTCATTGGCGCTTTACCAAATCGTCAGTAGACTTCAACCACAAATTTTAACAGTTACAAACCTATTATCTTATGCATAGACTTTCAAAACCCACTTGGGAATTTACAAATGAACCAACTCAGACGGGCATAATTTTTAAGCCGCAAAAATTTTGTTCTTTCCAAAACACACGAGACTAACTTAGCGTTTACACGTGCATGTGCAAGTTCGAAAAACTCAATACAGTCTTACTTTTTTACTAATACACTTGCACTTTTCGCACTTGCAGCCAACTTGCAGCTCACTTGCAAGGGATTTTACAAGACAGTGATTTTTTGACACTTGCAGCAAGTAAAATGACAAGTTAAATAACAGTGTTACCCTATCAACAGTTTAGTACACATTAACTGAATTGCAATATAATGTTATTGTATTTTTACTGATTTTAAATAAATTTAAAATTTTATTTGATATTATTTTCCTTAAATATACGTAAATCAAGCAGTTAATGATGTTTTAAAACATAAATATCGTAGAAAAAATACGAATAAAATTCAATGTTATCTGCTTCCCTTAAAATTAAATATTTTTGTGTTATTGGCAACTCTGCATTAAAAAGTAAACAAAATCAAATATTTTTTAGCTTCAATAATAGAAATTTTTTTAGTTGTTCTGCTCTCGCCGACATTTTTAAAATGAACTTTCACCTGCCCGTGTAAACATTCAAGCAACTTGCAAGACAGTTGGGCATTTTTTCGAAATTTTCGTTGATAATACGTATACAGAACTTGCTTGCAAGTACTTGCACGTCTAAACGCAGGGTAACTTAGCGTTTACACGTGCAGGTGCAAGTTCGAAAAACTCAATACAGTCTAATGGCGTTTTCTATTCTACAAAAAAGTTGACTTTTTTTACTTTTTATTAATAAAATTGCAATTTAACATTCTTTTAAAGGAAACATTTCCCTTCGTAAGGGATGATACAATAATTTCTAATAAATTCACTTCTTTGAAACATGATTATATTGCAAATTCTCATTAAAAAGGGCAAATAGTGCAACACACTATTGTAGAAAAGAAAACGCCATTACTTTTTTACTAATACACTTGCACTTTTCGCACTTGCAGCTCACTTGCAAGGGATTTTACAAGACAGTGATTTTTTGACACTTGCAGCAAGTAAAATAACAACTTAAATAACAGTGCTACCCTATCAACAGTTTAGTACACATTAACTGGATTGCAATATAACGTTATTGTATTTTTACTGATTTTAAATAAATTTAAAAGTTAATTTGATATTATTTTCCTTAAATATACGTAAATCAAGCAGTTAATGATGTTTTAAAACATAAATATCGTAGAAAAAATACGAATAAAATTCAATGTTATCTGGTTCCCTTAAAATTAAATATTTTTGTGTTATTGGCAACTCTGCATTAAAAAGTAAACAAAATCAAACATTTTTTTTTAGCTTCAATAATAACGACATTTTTTTAGTTGTTCTGCTCTCGCCAACATTTTTAAAATGAAATTTCACCTGCCCGTGTACACATTCAAGCAACTTGCAAAGACAGTTGGGCATTTTTTCGAAATTTTCGTTGATAATACGTACACAGAACTTGCATGCAAGTAGTTGCACGTCTAAACGCAGGGTAGTTCATCTGGCATAAAATGTATACGTATACTCAGCGTTGTGTGTATTAGTGTCTTTTGCATTTATTTGCTTTTGCAAAGTGTGCATGTATTAGTTTTGTGCTGCTAATGCGGTGTTGTACCTGGTTGAAAAATTATGCCAACCAAAAACCATCCTCTTCACCGAATTTGCCCACAAGCTGCCATGTTATACCAGCATAATTATTCCCGTGTAAATATGCTCAATGATAATATTTTAGAAAATTTTGAAAAATGAAATGCATATAGACAATGCTTAACTATCAGCAAATAAACTTAATTTAAAATAAAATTATGACCATATGTCAAATAATAAATGTCTTAAAATATATCTAAAATAATATGTAAAGACATTTGAAAAACTCGATGGGCGTTTATTTTTTTCTTATGCGATGAATTTCGAATTTCATAGAAAAATTCACTATTTTGGTCCAATGCTGAAGGTGGCTGCATGCTTTAATCGATTTAAAATTTCAACTGCTGTAATTTTTGAAGTCTATTCTTTTGAAGTATTGAAAAGAAAAAAATTTTGTTTTAATTAAGCTCAATTTATGGTCAAATCTAGCAATTTTTCACTCTCATTTCAAAGTATTGACTTTGATTATTTCTCACGACTACGTGAACTGAGATAACCAGAAAATGTTTGCTGCATATCATCAAGGATTGTGTTGAAAATCATAAAATATTTTTTTTGAAAATTAGGGCTACCCTATTACCGGTGATATTTACAAAATAGGAAACAAAGTCGAGGCCAAAAACTAAATTTTAAAATTCAAATTGAAAATATTAAAGATATTCTAATGAAATAAAGTGTGTTATGAAATAAAGCTCAGTTTAAAAAAATAATTACTGTTCTCGAATCGACTCGAGAGTTTGTAGTAGATTAAAGAAAAATACAAAATTTTTCTTTAATCTATTACCAACTCTCGAGTCGAATCGAGAACCGCAATAAGACCCAATGATTCAATGACTCGTTTTGCTCATATAAAATCAATAGATTCCGAAAATTAAAATGTTCGGCAAATATTTTATTACGCTCTTCAATTCCTGGGATCCCGGGAAACAAAAAAGTCCGGGAATACAAAAACCCTAGTAAAGATACACCCACAGAAGAATTATAACCTCAAGAATCTGAAAAGTGTAAAAGAAAACTATATCCAAATTGATTATTAGGCTAAGGTTCATAACGTTATGTTCAGAAAGAATTGGGCATGATTAATATTCCAAGGGACAAGGGAAAAATTAACATCAATTTAATTTTCAACGTACAGAGCAGAACATAGTAGTGCTCACGTGTATTTAGATAAACACTCAATACATTTTTTGTATACAAACGATGGTTGATTGGTGAAACGTTTTGCAATATAATACAAAGTTCACAAAAATTTTAAATATTTAGAAGTACAAACCTACGCTTTTATTTTAGTGTATGCTGTTAATGCAATTTTAATAATTAAACTGAGTAATGAAGAGTACTAAAAACTCGTAACGCTCAATACATATGACTGCGGACACCAACAATTAAAAAAATATATATGTAGTTTCTAATATTTTTAAAAAATTTGATGTCTGAAATAAGAGAATCAAATGCAAATATTCTAAAATCGTTATAAATATACAGCCATGTCACAGAATACCATTCCGATCGGAAGTGGTTTCAATTCCGTAAGTTGCTTCTTCAGAAAACGAAAATTTTCTTCGTAATCAAACCACTTTTAAATTTCAAAGTGGAATGGAAAAAACACTTTTCTACTGACTTCATTTGCAGTAAATACTAAAAGACGACCATACGTTTAGAAGCGTCAAATAAATATTTCGTCATGAGCTTTCCATGTTAATAGAAAGCTCAACGTGAGCTTTACATCTAAGAACAAGATTAAACAAACGCCTCAAGGTATAAAAACTTTATCATTGTAAAAACGAAATACAAAATCAACGGAATCTAAAGCACCAAAAATGTACTTTTTCGGAATGACAACTACGAAATCAAAACCAATCCGAACGAAATCTGTGACACGGCTGATAATCTCGTTTTTGAAAAAATTTATAGTTTCTTAATGTGGAAAATCGACACCATGCATGACGGACACGCCATTTTGTATGAAGAGGGGAAAAACAGTATATTTGTTTTTTTGATGTAACACATAATGAACAGTCTTACATAAAAAAAAAATTTTGTACATTTATTTACAATCTATTAAGGCACAAATTTACAGTCATTAGTTAATTATTAGTAAACCAAAATGATAACTATTGTTTAACTAAAACCTCATATTTACAGTGTATTGTTTAACTAAAATCTTTAATATGAGTAAAGAATGGTAACGCTATCAAATATAAATAAACAAGCAAACATAAAGAAATAAAGAATATTTCACATCTTAAGGCGGCAATTTAGAAATTTTTAAGCACACAAAGCTAATGGAGCTAATATTTTTTGTCGCTCCTAAAAGTATGCTATATGCATGTAATAATTTCCAAAACATGGTGCAATACGTATGCAGGTTCAACAAATACAACAAAAAACTAGATAATGCTTGTCAAAAAAATACACGTGCTAGACGTTGCTTATGTTCAAAGCTACCAGAACAAAAAATAATCAGCTGACATGCTGCCACCTGTATACTTATTGCACCATGTTCCAAAGCATCTAACTAATTGTTAACCAATGGTTTTTGACGGTTTAACTAATGATAAACAAAGAAGTGTGAATAAAATATCATTGGCTAAACTATTGTCATTAGGTAACTAATGACTGTGAATTTGGGCCTAAATCATGTTAAAGCAGCTTTCATTTTAAAATTTACGCGTTTATTTTATGAAATATTTTGCTATATGTACTTTCAACGCACACGAAAAAAGCATTTGAAATGAGAATGAGCCATATAATTTTCCGACAAATTAAAAATTTTGCGTAGAAACATTTGTTTTTGACAAAATTTCCAAATTTAGTTACATCCATTTAGTCAAAACTTTTTAATATAAACGTAAATAACATTCCGAATAATACTTATTCCTTTTTTTCTCTTTTTTTCAATTACAGGTCAATAAAAGCAATTTCCTGAAATTAAAATTTTGGCAGTAAAACAAAAAATGTTTTAAAATAAAAAAATAATCAAAGACATTAACAGTAAAACAAACCAAAAAAAAGTTTTACACAGGCAATCAACACACCTGTAATTGAAAGGAATCAAAAGCAAAATAACGGTAAAAAAAAGAGCAACTAACTCAGCCATCAAAAATATTTGATACAAATTAAAACAATCCAGTTTTAAAAGAAACAACAGCAGCAACAACAATAATAAAAAATCAACAATAATAATTACTCAATTAGAAAAGATAAATGTTTGTGTCAGCGCCATCTATTAAACAAACATACAACAATTACAAACAGATAAAAACTTTTAGAATAATAACGGATGTAACTGATTGACAGACAATTGATTGATTTCCTGCTGTTTCCTTTATTGAATAACACAAATAAAAAATATTCGTACAAAAAAAAGTCTGCTAACAAAACTGTTTTCAGCTATAAAAAGAATTATTGGCCAAAGAAAATAATTTTTCAACATTATCATTGTCATCACAAACAGTTTACAAGTTAAAAACATCAACAACAACAACAACAAATACAATTTTTTACTCTTAAATTATTAGCCAAAAGTTTTTAGCAAAATTGAACAACATTTTCACTTTTCAACTAATTTCGTTTGTAATCAAAAATTTGTCAACATCATGATTGGTCGTTTATTTCGGGCACATGGCGAATTTTGTGCATCACATCCATGGGAGGTTATTGTAGCATTGCTTACGGTGACAGCATGTATGCTGACAGTTGATAAGCAACAATATATTACCACCACTTCAGATGCTGGTGGAGGTGGAGGTGGTGGTGGCAGCAGTAGTAGTAGTATGCCGACTTCAGCCACATCTAGTCGGCATCGTCCATGTTATGGCTGGACACAGTCTTGTGAAGGTCTAGAGGCTGAATACAATGCAGCCGATGTAATTGTTATGACAATTGTTCGTTGTGCTGCTGTACTCTACTGTTACTATCAATTTTGTAGTTTACACAAATTGGGCTCAAAATATATTCTTGGTAAGTAGTTTTGTTTTCTCCATCAAAAATTATTATTTTTTCATTACGTAGAGATTGTTTTTAATGGGCATGACTAATATTTCCATTAAGTACATCAGTGTATTTCAATCTAACTCGAGAACGGATTGTCCGATTAGAATAGGTAAACCAACAGAAGATGCGGAATAAAATTACCTTTAAAGTATAGTCATTTGACCCTAAATTTCGCTTATATTATCAAAATTACTCTTAATATTTTTATATTTTAATATATTTATTTTTATATTTTAATATATTTATTATAATATTTTGAATTTCTAGGGAAGCTAAAGCGCTTCTGGGGGTGGCTTTGCACACCCCAGAAGGGCCTAGCTACGCCTACGAGTATAGTACACATTGGCGAACTTGAGTGATCGTCAAAAATTCACATTTTTTTAAGGATACTTTTGACAGTCCAGACAACTTTCATGTTTGACACTTAAACCGTCATTCAAGAAGAAAAATTGACACACAAACAAAGAAAATAACATAACTTATAACCGATGGCCTTGGCAGCCAGTGCTAGCAATATATATTAATTTTATATTTATATAATTTTAGTATCAAGTAAATAAATAAATAAATAAATAACAAAACTTAATGCGCTTTAGGGGCTATTCACATATTACGTAACGCTATTTTCGGAGTTTTTATTCCCCCCACCCCTTCGTAACGCTTCTTACACAATTTTCAGTATAAATTATCTAATCCATAACAAATCTCTAACACCCCACCCCCCCTGGAGCGTTACGTAATATGTAAATAGCCCCTTACTGATAACAAAAATGTTATATAATGAATTTTTTTAATTTAATGATTCAATTTCTTATAATTTAACAACTCCTCGTACGATTTTGTCTTAACATCTCACACAGACAACCTTGCATTTTATAAAAATATATGACTGAATTCCTTAAAAAAAATAATTTTCCGCGTCCAAGTTATGAAGTTTACGCTACAAAAAATAACTCTTGACTGACACCAATATGGCCGGTGCTGTCACTCAACCGCAAAAATTTTTGTGGTTGACTGTTGGCTGATGAAATTTGTGGTCACACTATCGATCAAGGCAAAATTTTAACAAAACTGTCACTCATGTTCGCCGATGTGTATTCTACTTAAGTCATCTATATATCTTTTATATTTCGAACTGTTTCGGAGTTATTCAGAAATTAGCAGGAAAAATTTTTTTTTAAATTAAGTTATGAGTTTAGTCGAATTGTATGGGTTTATATCCAAAGAA
Organism: Panzeria rudis; assembly: GCA_956483635.1. Classification (NCBI taxonomy): domain Eukaryota; kingdom Metazoa; phylum Arthropoda; class Insecta; order Diptera; family Tachinidae; genus Panzeria; species Panzeria rudis. The sequence continues at coordinate 146,938,897 of OY101447.1, read as the reverse complement.
ATTTTAATTATTTTGGCTTGAGTTCGGTTTTAATTTAATTTTTCAATTAAACTATATTTTTATTCAGAGATAAATGTGAAGCATGTAGACAAAGAAAATTTTTACTGTGCGGAGGGTTGAACTGCCTTTTCGATAGTTCCCGCTAATCTCATCAGAGTTCTTTACCGCTTAGACCACTCGACCAAAGTCGGGTAGAGCTGTATTTCATTTGATAGTCATTGATATTCAGTTTCTTTCTTTGTCTTCATCAAATAGAATATTACTAACAAAATCTTTTGTTTCATTTGTAATATTTTGTTTATTTGAAAAATTATCATTCTTTTAGTGTAATTTTGTTTATGTATGTTCCATAAAATATTGGTGGAACATTAAGGATCTTGGAAATTAACTCTTTCTAGCTTAATTATTTATAAGAAAGGTACTTTTTCTGTTTTATTAAAAAAAATTTGAGGACTAAGTACGAATTATCATTGTTGAAAAATATCGATATTTCGATATATCAATATTTTTATTCGATATATATCGATGCCGATCGATATCTAAAAATATATCGATATCGGTATACATTTTTCACTTGCCCATCCCTAAGCCACAGTATTCATATATGGTATGAGTAATTTTTAGAGCAAAATGCGAAGTATGTCAAAAAAAATTTGCAGTATAGGACCGGGGGAAGGGATACTCCCTATACGAAGTAAATAATTACCTGCTCTCTGGAAATCTATAATACTAAGAGTCTTCAAACTTGGTATGAACAAATTTGTATATAAGATACGAAGCTATGTAGAAAACTGGAGGGGTAGGTGCGAGGGAAGCGGTACTCCCCATACAAAGTAATCAATAATTACCTGCTAACTTGAAAGATATAACAGTAAGAGTGGATTTTTAAGAACGAGATTAGATATTAAGTTAAATTTAATATATCTATTTACTCTTTAAGTTAACAAAATTTTTTTAATTTTTTTTGCTGGACTAGGATTAAACCACCAACATTGGCCGCTAAGCTAGTAAAAAAAGATTTTTAAAAAAGTCAACTCAAAGAGTAAATACAGATATTAAATTTATCTTTAATCTCCAATCTCGTTCCTAAAAACTCACTCTAAGAGTATTCAAATGTTATATAAACTAATTAGAAGACACGCGGTAAGATAAAAAACTGCTAGGGTAGGTGTAAGGGAAGGGTTACTCCATAAAAAGTAATTAATAATTGCCAGCTATCTGGAAAGCGATAACAGTAAGAGTCTTAACACAACGGGACCTATAGGGACCCAAGTGGGCTGGTTTTTTTTTAATCTTTAAACTGGCAACCTGTACAACCTAAAAGTCTTCAAATCTGGTATGAACTAATTTGAATACAAGAAGTAGTTGATGGAAAGACTGACCGGATAGGTGCAAAGGAAGGTATACTCCTGACCCCCCCATATAACTTTGCGATTAATTGATCTATTGTACTACAGTTTTTAGAAATGACCTATCCTAACCTGATCAAAAGCTTATCCTGGTATTATTAAAATAGTTTGTTTATCTACATATGACCCTTTTTAATAAATAAATGGGTTCAAAAGAAGAAAAAAACACATCTTTATGTAAAATGAAAAAAAAAAATTCAAAAGTTTAACTTTCGGCTTGAATTTCTCAACAACTGCCGAACTGATTTTAATAAAAACAAAAGCTGCTAAAAGTTGAAGTAGTTTTCTGTCCGGTTAAAATGTTACAGAATTTTTGGCAACAAAAAACGATTAAGCCACTGTGCGAAGTAGCTTTTTAATGTTATATTCGAGTATTCTGGAAATGAATCAGGCCGAATCGGTTCATATTCACTCGATATCAAAGTTAAGCCAAAATCTTGAGAATGGCGAACATCTTTTACGATCGATTAAGCCATATTAGTGGTTTCCATGCTTACACACAGTTGCACGCACACAGCAACAAATACATACAATCATACTTCCATTATCGTAAAAATAAGCAAAATAGAATCTCAAAACGTCGAGATTTGATGAAAACTCGATTTTCGAAAATTGGGAAGTTAAAAATTCACAAATTTGAACAGGTCAGTCGAAAATGGACAGATTATAAAATTCGTATCAAGTACTATTCCTATTATATTGTATGAGAAAGGCTTATTAAATGAGTTTGGGCGTCCCATGTCCGAAGAAGCATTCCAAGCATCATTTGCGGTTAAAAGTTTTTCACTTTTTATTATCTGTGTAACAGTTTACGCAACGAAATAGCTCTTGGCCAACCTACATGGCTACTGTGGGCGTACATGACAATTCTATTTGCTAATGTCCAGAGTCTTATAGAAAGAATGGATTTTAGACCCCCCTTGGATATATGGAGAAAATAGATAATATTAAGAGCGCCCTTCGGACCCTCACCTCAATTAATATGAACATATTTAGAGCTAGATTAATTCTATAACAAAAACTGAAGCCGTCCGTTCAGCCAGAATTGAGGAAAATTTTAATAAAAACAAAGAGTCGATTTACTCATGATAGAAGTTATATTTACAGAAAAAACTAAAATATGATTTCAATTACGAAAACTGCAGATTCAATTAATTGTGCTGTTGAAGTTCAACCAATGACTAAAATTGTATATTCAATCACTGAAACTAAAATTTTCAATTACTCAAAGTTTGTAAAATTGTTTAGAAAATTTTGTTTTTGATCACATTCAATTACGAAATTAATTGAAACTAATTTTAATTTCTGATCAACTGTATTAATTGAAAATTTTTTAGGAATAATTTTGTCTGTGTTCTGTCAAAAAATGCTGAAAGAGCTGTATAGATATCAGAACTGATTGTATCGGGAATAAACTGCCCGCATAGGTCTTTCTTGTCACTTTCCATGTGGCAAAATTTCAATCGAATGTGCACAAAAGCTATACTATCCATCCTCATAAGTAAATTTCCTAGCTTTAACAAGTAATTTCTAGATTGTGTATACTTAAATTATTAAAAATATTAGTAAATACATATTAAAAATAAAGTTTTTAAATTAATTTTTCTCATTAATTCTTATTCTTTGTTAATTCTATTTTATCCATTGAGCTCTATTCTCTTGCTTGAAATTACTTTCAGTGGCTTGCTCTAAAAGGTTTTCGACCAATGCATACCAGTGAACATTTTTTTTTGCCGAATTCGTTTAAAAAATTGAAGAAAACAAGAAAGCAGAACTTTTTGTCTTAGGAAATGCAGAAACTTGTCCTATTAACTTGCGGGAAATTTATCACAAATTCCAGTTTTTTATAAAATTCTTACAAAAAATCGAGAAATTGGTCAGACTTTTCGATTCTCCTGGTATTTACTGGGGGTCTACATTAGCCATTAAGTTGGTATGAACATCATGTCGGACATCGCATATGGCTAATGTAGACCGCTCATGTCCATGTTTCGTCCATGCGCTGCCATCGATGCCCGAACATATGGCTGAGCATCAATGTTCGCCATGAGATTCGCTGTCAACAACCATTTTTAATAGAAAGAAAAGAGACAGAAAGAAATTGTTAAATATTCCATTTCTATTGCACTACCACCAAATACATTGATAAGGCAGAACATGGAAATCGCACGTATTCACCACAACAAAGAAGTTGATGAATTTTTTTGCAGTTGCTCTGCCGGCGTCATGTTCATGTCATGTTCAAGTCGATGGCTCGTGAAAACGTAGGGTTATGATGCATTCTCCTGGTACTTATGATGTCAACTTGGCGCTTTTCGCGCTAGATTCAGAGCATATCATTCATTTAGAAGCTTTTCAAAAAAGCGCTAATTTGTTGCTTTTATCTTTTTTTCTTTTAGCGCTTTAGCTCTTACTTAAAACAGTAAAAAAGCAATTTGTTCTTTCCCGACACTGTTAAATGCACAAAACTAAAACCTTCATATGATTCTATGTAGACAATCTTGAAATGAGCGTTCCCAGTTTGGGGAATTTATACGCAAATCAGAGATTCGAGTCTGGGGATTTTTTGGGGATAACATATTTCTCCTGAACCATTTTTTGGGTACAAAATAAGGTTGAACAGAAATGTTATTAAAAAAAAAATACCGCATATGGCAAATCTTGAAATTTCAAAAAAAAAACGCTAAAACTTAAAAAATCCAAAATTAAAAAAATGTCAAAGCGAAAAATCGCCAAAATGAAAAAATCGCTTAAAGAAAAAAGGAACAAAATTTAAAAAAATCGCTAAAACGCAAACAATCACCAAAACTAAAAAGATCGTCAAAAAACTAAAAAAAACGCGAAAACCAAAAAAGGTTATCAAAACGAAAAGAAACATTAAGCCTAAAAAATCGCTAAAACTAAATGTATGTATCATCAAAAAACTAAAAAAAATCGCCAAAAATGGAAATAATCACCAAAACGAAAAAAACGCCAAAACAATAAAAAACGACAAAACAAAAAAAAATCGCCAAAACGAAAAAAGTGTCAAAACCAACAAAAAAATCGCTAAAACAAAAAAATCACCAAGAACTGGAAAAAATCCCCAAAACCGAAAAAAGCGCCAAAACTAAAAAAGTGACAAAACTTAAAAAACGCCAAAACAATAAAAAACGACAAAACAAAAAAAATCGCCAAAACGAAAAAAGTGTCAAAACCAACAAAAAAATCGCTAAAACAAAAAAATCACCAAGAACTGGAAAAAATCCCCAAAACCGAAAAAAGCGCCAAAACTAAAAAAGTGACAAAACTTAAATAAATCGCTAAAACTAAAAATATCGTCAAAAAGCGAAAAAACCTTGAAACAAAAAAAAACGTCAAAACCCAAAAATCGCCAAAACTAAACAAATCGGCACAAAAATCGCAAGAAATGAAAAATCGCAAAAAAAAAAACTAAAAAAAATCACCTAATTGAAATAAGCGCCAAAACAAAAAAAACGCCAAAACAACGAAAAAATCTTAAAAAATAAAAAAAGAAAAACGAAAAAAAAATTTTTTATGAAAAAAAGGGCAAAACGAAAAGGGATATTTGTGTATTCGTACTGAACCCTTTGTGTGCGAGCCAAAGTCGCACTTTAGTGAATTTATTTAATTGTGCTTAGCGGGTTTATAACTATTTTTCTTTCACGTTTAGCTACTTTTGAGGAAATAAAGTTCTGCTCATATTTGCTGTTGCATCGCAGCTTATGAACAATTTTAAGTAATAAATAAAAACATAAACAACATTTGACATAATAAAATACGAACAAGGAGAAAAAAATAGTAAGTTGGGATACCGAGGCCACATATTAGAAAGCCGCTTTGCCTTAAAAAAACTCTGTTGAATGTCTGATGAAGCTTCGGATTATTTCGGACATCAGACATTCCGACAAAAAATAAGTTCACTGGGTATACAACATATCCATAAATATATATGTACAGTGGCGAGCACAAGTAGATACATCCTTTCCATATACAACTTCAAAACGCACTAAAACCAACAACAAAAATTAGATAATCAATCAGGTTTTTCAATTAAATTAATCATGAAAGTACTAATAAATGGTCACGAAAAGAATTTCGCCAATATTAAAAATTAAACCCCAGACTTAGCCGATTTTATGAAAAAAGCCAATTTATCCACTTTTTCACATTTCAAAAAAAGTTGCTCAATTTGAATTGTATTTCATCAGGACGCATATCGGAATCGCACGACCAAAATTGTTAAATATTAGATATGAAATAAATAATTTCAAGTAACGTAGTGGTGAGAAAAAAAAACTCATGCGTTTGAAAAGTTTAAACCGTCCTTAGTCACGCTTCCAAGCCGAATGGATGAACACTTCGAAATAAACCTTTGAGAATTTAGCTTAAAGCATTCCAAGACGTGCCCAAAGCATTATTAGTATAAAAATGATCTCGACAAAAAGTTAAAAGTTCAAATTAAACAATTTTGCGGTAAAGAACTCTGACAAGAATAGCGGGAGCTTTCGAAACATGTCAGTTCAACCCTCCGCGCAGTCTAAAATTTTTTTTGTCTACATGCTTCACATTTATCTCTAAATAAAAGCCAAACTTTTTTTACTTTTACTTTTTACATTTCGTATATTTTTGCGAAATTACAAAATATTTCGTAGTACGTATTAGTGTTTTCTTGCATATGTTGCATGAATTTGTTCGGTGTATGTTCAGAAAGGTGGAACTTTAACTCCCCCTAAAATGAGTCCCAGATGTACATTGAAAGGAAAATGGTTCGTAATGGGAATGAAACCATTACGTTAACTCCTTACATTAATACAACGAAAAATGTCATTAATGCTGGCAGGGGGAAAGGGATATCCCCCCCCCAAAACGAGTAAATTTCTGTAGAGCTTCTAAAAGAAGTTTGGAAAATAGTATGTTTTACTTAGAAGTCCAACCCCGCCCCCCCACAAGAGCTCATGCTGGATCCGCGCCTGTTCATGGCATGAAACATTGCATATCAGCAATGAAAAATTACATAAACGATATGAAACTTTTTTCAGGCACATTTTATACATTTTGTATTGTCATTAATAATATGAAATTTTTTTCATTCGGAAAATGAAAAAATAAAAAACAAAAATATGACTAAAGTTCAAATACAGATATTGGAAATGAACTTTTTTATCATATAATATTATTTTTCTTTTATATTGATTTTGCACTATTGATTTTCTATGGTGACATGGCTGAAGCAGTAAAGGTGTTGGCTTACAAACATGAGATCAAGGGTTCAAGCCTAACATTTACAAAATTATTTATAAGAAGTAAAATTAAAGTAAGTAATTTTCAAGTGTTAAAAATATTAAATTAATTAATGAAGCAATTTTCATACCAGGAATGAAACGTTACGTTGGTTGAAAAACAATGATAAAATCATTGCTGTAACGTAAAAACTCATTATATATATGAAGGTTTTCCTTTCAGTGTAAATTTTCAAAACACTGATACTCGTATATATTTTTTAGTGCTCTCTGCCAGAATCAGTAATTAGAACCATGATTTTTTTGTGGTAGAGTGTTTTTAATATTGACGAAATTGTTTTTGTGACCATTTGTTATTACTTTCATGATTAGTTTAAAGGAAAATCCTGTTTGATTTTTTATGTTTTAGTGCGTTTTTAAGTTATACTCGTATCTGGAAAGAATGTAACCACTTGTGCTCGCCAGTGTACATCTAAATGTACATCTATCTACTCGTATCTATTGTTGCGATTGTCGCAGACTGCGGTTTGTAGATAGATACTCGTAAACGTTGTACAACGTTCTTTCAAATTTTTCATTTGTTAATATTTTTTTTTTTGCTTTCCGTATTCATTCATTTTTTTTTTGTAGTTTTCCTCATTCAGAGATCTCAAACATTGTGTGTAATTGTTTTGTTGAGTGCTCTGAACTTTTTTTTGTGCTTTATTCAAGAAGAAAAAAGATAAATGTGCTTTTTGTGTGTTCATGTCATCATGAATAATCTACTGTTGTAAGTATAGGTCAGTATTTCATTCAGATTTTCAATGCATAATAAGCAGGAATATTTCATCTGACCCTTGGTTAGATGATTGGGTAATTTTTTTCTTTATTCTGTTTTCAATTTGCATCAAAATGTGTTTGTTTGAAAATGAATCTGTACTTTTTTTTATTATCTACGTTTACGTTTCATACACACATTTGTTCAAACTTTTTAATAATAAATTTTCAGTTTAATATTTATTTTTCCAAAAGAGAAAATTGAGAGGCTTAGTGCAAAAACCCGGTAAGCCACAAAAGCAAAATAGCGAATAAATCGACTTTTAATTTTAAACAAAATTTAAAATTGTATGGGCTTTGGAATTTTTCTCCAGTAAATACGCAGCATAATTATTTACAAAATACTAAAATTTATCCAAAAATTGCTCTAGGATGCAAAGCTATGGTACCTAGCAAGCGAATGAGCACATAAAACCAATTTATAATTTCATGTGGCTTACCGAGTTATTGCACTAAGCCCTTCAATTTATTTTTAAGCAATTGTTTGAGCTTGGGTTGTTTGTTTCTTCTCAATATCTTAAGGTTTTTTTGCTTTGTTTGTAACGTTAATTGGAATTGTATAGACTTCCTCTTTCGTAATTGACAATATTTTTTATGACAAAATGCTGCCTTAAAGGAAATGAATACATTCATCAGTATGGCATTGGCAATAAATTTTACGCATCTTAAATAAAGATTCGGGAAACTTGTTCATTTTTGGGGGAATATTGATATATCGAATTTTAGTTTTAATCTGAAACAAAGTGTGTTTGAAGCCTTTTTCCAACTACTTCCAGCTTGACAGATGATTCTCTAGTTAGTACGTCGTATGTACATTAGGAGGAAGTATCGATATATGATGGGTGAACAAGTCATGCAGTCGCATGTTGCTAAATAACATGCAAAATAATTTTTTTCGATCTATCTTTTAGCCCTGTACATCTGTTAGTTGGAATAATTTTACACAGAAAAAAGTAAAAACAAGATTCAATTAAAAGAAATGAAGATCCAATTAAGAAATTAATTATTTTTCAACCAATCACGAAAATTGTAGTATTAACTCAACAGAATTAATTGAAAATATTTATAAACGTTGATTTAATTAAAATATTAATTGAAAATAAAATTTATTCTGAGTAAGCAGTTAGTTTGAAAAATTTGGGCAATAATTTTTTCTGTGTATGAATTTAAGTTGCTTCATTGATATGGAAATTTTTTTTTAATAATTTCTTTTAAGCCTAAACGTAAAAGGCAATTTTGTGCCGAATAAACAAAACTCGAAATCGTGGAGATACAATATCAAGTATGAAAGTTATAAGCGATTAAATTAAAGAAACGGATTTTATTTTGTATACAAAATTATTATATTTTTACTACAAACTGAATGTATAAACAACTTATTTTGAATAAAATCAGCGTTTTTCACCTTATTTCGTATAATTTTCTTATTAGAGTTTAGTGATTTTTATGTGTTCGTCACAAAATTATTCGTAGCCTAAAAAATAAAATTGTTTTTTTTTTTCATCTAGATGGAGCAACTTATGTTTTTTTGATGTGTTATGGTCCCCTAACTACAAAAATAATAGACATTTTAAATTCTATGGATAACTTTTTTTTAGTTTGTTTTTCTAAAATTTGGATTTTTGAAAAAGCTGTTCCTCCGATTTTATCATAACTTGGGAAGGGGTTGTCCAATTTTATTACAAAAACCACTAAAAAACTTTAATCTAAATTACCTTTTAGCCGTTTTAATATTTTTTTTATATACTGCCCACAATTAGGAAAAATATATTTTTTATGCAATATTGGAAAAGTTTTATTTTTTTTTTCAATTTATAAAAAACCGAAAATGGCAAAAACTTACCAATCTTATTAGCAAAGCTACATATACGACAAATAAAATAAGTTTCATTTTCTGAAAATCGATGCATAAATATTGATTTTATTCACAATATAGTGAAAATAACTGGCGTTTTTTCAAAAAGTCGAGTTTTGAAGAGGCTGCTTCACCGGTTTTATCATAACTTTGGAAAGGATAATTTTCTTTCAAGTTTTTAGTGGCGCTTTTGATAAGATTGGATATTATCACAAGAGCCACTAAAAATCTTGAAAGAAAATGACCTTTAAGCCGTTAAAATACTAAATTTTTTTTATAACTATATTCAATAGTTTCGGAATTATTCCGCAATGGTAGAAAACATATTTTTTAAGGCAAATTTGGAAACATTTTATTATTTTAAATTTATAAAAAATAAAAAATGGAAAAACTTACCATTTTTATTATTTAGTCATAAAGCCACATATCGTCAAAGAAAATGCAAAAGGCCCTATCTAACATTTTAAAAGCTCATGACAAAATATATTGACAATTAGTGCAAAATTTTGCAATAAATATATAGATTCAAGGGTTCTTTTTACTTGTATTGTAAGATTTTGCACTAATTGCCAATATAGTTTTCATTTAAACAATTCTTAGCTTCAACTGTAAAACTTTTAAAATATTAGATAGGGCTTTTTGCATTTGCTGTGACGATATACTACAAATGAAATAAGATTCCTAATAGTTAAGTCACCTTTCAAAAAATGCGAATATTTACGCTGTACAACAAAATCAATTTTCTTTTAAATAACAAAGTTGTAATTGGTAATTCTGGTAGAAGCCATCAAAAAAAAAATTTTACGTGTATCAGCATTTTGAAAGTTTACATCTGGGATTCATTTTAGGGTGAGTTAAATCTCCGCCCGTTTTGCACATACACTCTAAAACATTACTTCAAATTTACGATCATATATTGTCTAAATTTGTGTTGAAAATTTCTCCTTGTCTAAAATTACATCGATTTTGTAGTTATTTTATTAAAGAAAAACCCTTTCAAATTAAATATATTTAGTCCAAGTGGAAAAAATTTAACATAAAGTATAATACGGCTATGGCAGAATGGTAGATACGTCAGAGGTCGCGGCTCAAACCTGCACGCAGCCAATCGCTTTTTTTAGTAAAAACATTTTGTTCCAAAATCAAAAAAATAATGCGTGTCTAATTTTAGGTCGATAATAATCGGTAAAGTGTTGCCGACTATTATCGACCTAATTCTCAACAAAAGTGTTTTAGAGTGTAGTTATACTGACTCGGCATAGGATATCGTGTAGCCCTTTCGTTTAAGGTATAAGATGTGTTTACCACTTCAATGTAAAACATTTTAACGCTCTAGCTCTTCGCGGTATGGGTCTTTTTGTCTCTTACTTAAATGAGGGCAAAACACTTGCCTTCAACGATGATATAGCGGGTTGCGGGTTGAGTTGTTCTACAAAAATGTCCCTCGTGGTGTTTTACGGAATGTGCTGTTGGCTGAATGGCTAGCGTGTTTGACTACAAACCCTGAGGTCTTAAGTTCAAGACTAGTTTTAGGCAAGCCAACAACATCATGAACTTTTCTTAAGTGCATTTGTGTGTTATTGTGTTAGTTGTTGTTGGATTGTTAAAGTGATGAAGACATAGCACTGATCACTACTTTGGCAGTACCGGCAGCGATTAATACTAACATATCCTAATGCACTTCACAGCACCCTCCTTCGTCGGTATTGTAGCAGAACCTTCGACGAAGTAAAAGAACTAATAAAATGGTTATACACCTTAAACAAATTAATGCCTCTACTTGACACCAGAGGGGCGGCAACACTGCTGTACAAAAACGTGTAATAGCTGGGTTGTAAATGAATTAAGCTTCCTATCTCTCTCCCAATCCACCACCTGTCCTCTCTACACTATCCCTTTCTCAAAGAAGGTAACACATTAATTAATTAACTGGTAGGCATTAATTGCCTGATTGTGTTACTTCTCTTAAAAAAAATATCAAATTCACATTGTTTCAACTTGAAATAACTTTGATTTCATCGGTGCCCGAAACCATTGAGTATATAAAAAAATAAAGTTAAAACGACTTAAAGATAATTTCAAGTTCAAGTTTTCTAGTGATTGTTGTAATGAAATTGGACTACACCTTCCCAAGTTATGAAGAAATCGGTGAAGCAGCCGCTTGAAAAATCCAAAATTTTAGGAAAATATTTTAAAAAATCTATTTCTGTAGTTAGGGGACCACAACACATCAAAAATATATAGTTGTGATCAAATCTCATGACAAAAGTTTCATTTTGTTTCATAGTGTAATTTATGAGAAAAATTTCTTAAAATTTACTTTTATCAGTCATTGTATTAGCTGAAAGAAGACAGAGACTTCTGTGGAACAGTGCAAAATTTATTTTATTCTGATGAACCGTTCTCAAAACTAAGTGACGCAGCTTGTTCAAATTTTGACAGGAGTCAACTGACAGATGGCTGTTGACAGGAGCAGTGTTGTCCTTTCAGTTAGCAGGCGGGAAATTCAAAAAGTGGCTGACTTATTGACCCGACCTCGTATTTATCTCTGACTATCCCTATTACGTGTTTTAACGTGGAAGATGTTAAAACAACTTTTGATGGAAATAAAGTCTTATTAGATTTAGTTTACTTTAGCATTTTTTCTTATATGTAAATATGTATGTAGTTTATGGTAAATTCCATAATTCCCATTCAAATCCAAATATTCATATTACGTTTTTTATAAATAAACAAAAATTATGCATTATTATTTGCTTTAAATACTTTTTATATTAAAGGTCACAGTCATACATGATTGATTAACAAGAGCAGACTAATAGTAATACGAGTATATTAATTAACCTTGTAAGAAGTTAACACAGCACGAACACCAGAAATATTTTTAAGATTTAGGAAAAACTATTAAGGTTTAGTTATAATATTCATACTTTGAAGCTTCGAGTTATTAAATACTTTAATTAAATTTTAATTTAATCGAAAGAAATTTAATTATTTTGGTTTGAGTTCGGTTTTACTTTTATTTAGAGAAAAATGTGAAGCATCTAGACAAAGAAAAAATATACATGTTTCTCTAAAAAAAATATATATAATTTAATTAAAAAATTAAAACCGAACTCAAGCCAAAATAATAAAATTTCTTTGGATTTAACACATACAGTTCGACCAAAATTCATAACTGAATTGTTATAAACTCTAAAGGCACTTAGCTAAGAATGTTCACTGTTCACATAAATGAACAAAATAAATGTTGACACACACGGAAAAATTTCAATATAAAATCGTCGAAAACCAGGATAATTTAAAATTTTTTGATAGTGATTTTGCTTCATAGATGTTTCATTGTTAATTCAACATGATTTACAATAATCTTGAAAGAACATTTATTCTTTTGCATTAACTATATTTCATGTTGATTTAATATTCCAGCACAATTAAATCAAGACGAAGTTTATACAGAAATAATACGAAAAATCATGTTGAATAAAAGTTATTTCGAGTTGAAACAACGTGTTTTTGATATTGGAACAACACGAATAATCATGTTGAATCAAAGTTATTTCAAGTTGAAACAAGGTGAATTTGATATTGAAACAACACGAAGATTCATGTTGAATTAAAGTTTATATTAAGCTGAAGCACATGACTTTAATGTAGCGATTTTATTAATTATTTTATTTACGTGATGGTTATTAGCATAGGCATCAGAAAACTTAGTGTTGTAGTTGGCTGTCACAGTCAAGATTTGAACTCGTGCCACGTGCTAACCACTGCAACCACAACAACAGCCTCAAACTTTAATTTAGCTGTACACTAAATAAAAGCCATTGTATGTAAAATAAATTTCATTTTAATTCAACATGATTTAATTGATTACTTAACATAAAATTTATTTGAAATTAAAGTTATAGTCATGTTGATTTAAAATGAAATGTAATGTTTATAGCAAAGTTGTTTTAGCAGTAAAAAATTTTGAATCAAAGAGATTAAAGGTTAGATTAATAATTTTTCGTTTAAAATTTATATGAAACAGTGGAAATTTTAAACCAGTAGAAGTAAATTTTCGCAGGTAATTCGATTTTCTTCGGCTATTAGTCGGGTATATAAAAATAAACAACAACAAGTCTCACGACTAAGCACAACAGTGAATTGTAGCAATGAACAAAACAAATAAACACTAACACACTGAAACGACAAATTAGTTCTTGTAAATTTAATATGCTTTCCAATCAAAATTGCGTCATGTTGATTTTACATCCCTTTTTTTCTGTGTGCACTAGTATTCGTAATTACCGATGGTAAAACATACTACACTCTAAAACACTTTTGTTGAAAATTAGGTCGATAATAGTAGGCAACACTTTACAGAATACTTTCGATCTAAAATTACACAGGCATTATTTTTGAACAAAATGTTTTTACTAAAAAATGCGATTGGCTGCGTGCAGGTTTGAACCGCGACCTCCTGACTGATAGTGTGACGTATGTACCATTCAGCCATAGCCGTATTATACTTTATGTTGAATTTTTTCCACTTGGACTAAATATGTTTAATTTGAAGTTTTTTTAATAAAATAACTACAAAATCGATGTAATTTTAGACAAGGAGAAAATTTCAACACAAATTTAGACAATATATGGTCGTAAGATTGAAGTAATGTTTTAGAGTGTAGAATAGAGAAAAAACAAGAAGCTTAATACAATACATAAAGAAAAATAGTGAATATCAATCTTGGACTAAATATATTTAATTTGAAAAGTTTTTTCTTTAATAAAAATGTATGAAGTACATCTTCTTAATTCATTACATTTATTAAAACAAGAAAAAGCCTTATAATTTTGTTTATAAGTTAACAATATTTACTTACCAATACTTACAAAATTTATATTTAAAAACCTTTAAGTACCAGAAATTAAACTTTGATGACCGAAGAAAAATATTGTTTAAACATTGTTTTGTTGTTTTTAGACAGATTGCTTAATATTCAAAATTTTAATGTTATTTATACATACTTTGTTCAAAAATAAACACTTTTAACAGCAGATTTGTATTTTTGTATTAGACAAATTATGTCTTTTGTTACAAATAACTACAAACTCGATTCAATTTTAGACAAGCAGAATTTTTCAACACAAATTTAGACAATATATTATACTAAATTTCAAGTAAATTTTTTTTTAAAGAGAAATAACACAATCAGACAATTAATGCCTACCAGTTAATTAATTAATGTATTACCTTCTTCGGGCAAGGAATAGTGTAGAGAGAACAGGTGGTGAAGTGGGAGAGGTAGAAAGCTTAATTAATTTACAACTCTGCTATTGCACGTTTTTTTTTGTAGAGCAGTTTTGCAAGCCCCTCTGGTGTCAAGTAGAGGCATTGAGTTGTTTAAGCTGTGTAGCCATTTTATTGGTTATTTTACTTCGCCGACGGTTCTGCTACAATACCAACGAAGGAGGGTGCTGTAAAGTGCATTATGATATGTTAGTATTAATCGCTGCTGGTATTGCCAAAGTGATCAGTGCTATGCCTTCATCACCTTAACAGTCCAATAACAACCAACTCACCAATGCACATGAGAAAAATGCATGATGTTGTTGGCTTGCCTGAAACTAGTCTTGAACTCAAGACCTCTGGGTTTGTAGTCAAACGCGCTAACTACTCAGCCAACAGCACCCTCTAAGTAATGTTTTAGAGTGTAACAAAGAAACAATTGTGGACAATCGGTTGTTATTTGGATACTATATCTTGAAAATACTCGACAAAAGTTTTGAAAAATTCCTAAGCAATCTTGGATGTTCATCTTACAAACTTAATTAGCAATACTCCTGTACTATGTTCATGTGAAATTTCGTATTGATAGGATTATCAGTTTAGAAATAGCTGAACTATTTCCAGAATATTTAGATTCTGTTCCACTGTGCACCATAGATGGACTTTAAAAACCAAAATATGTTTTAAAACTAGTTTCAAAATCAACCAAATTTAATAAATTTTCCCTGAGTGCTGGCAAAAATACTTACTACATCCATATGTATTTATTTATTTATTTATTATTATTAAATTTCACACACAACAATATTAAATCTTATAAGTTAAAGTGCAGAAATGTTTGTGTTACAATATATGCCACCTAATCGAAATATATTTTGCTAAACATGTATTTCTTGTCAAAGGCATTTTTATTTTTTAGTTTCCGTCTTCTTTCGATTACTTTGCTTCAGATTTTGTTGAAACTGCCTGGCCACACATCCGTGGAAGCAAAACATATTGAAGGTCACTACTAAAACATCAGCATGTACAACATTCATGCCCATCCGTATAAACGTCATAAGTAATAATACATGATAAATTTATTTAAGTTGTTAATATTTAAGACCGGTCTTTATTTTAAATCCTTATTGTTAAAAAAATAACAAGAATAATAACCAACATGCGAGTAGTTATTATTAAATAGCCATCATCAATAACGTGTCGTTGTGCGTATAAAATGTCTAAATGTTTTAGTGATGTTTTAGGAATTTAAAACGAATTTAAGACGATAAACACCTTTAAATCATAAAGTGTTTAAACTTTACTGTTATTATTTTCATTTCAATAAAAATATCATTTGCTTTATTCAAATTTATCAGCATAAAAAGACATCTTATTGCTTCTGTGTTTCCGAAAGAGAACAAGAAAATTATTTTATGTTATAAAAGCTCCAAGAATGTTAAGCAAAGTAGATTTCACAAAATTGTGAAGTTGCGAAATACAAAAAAAATTTCCTCAATCTTTTTATAAATAGTCCCCGTCCACTCGTTGCACAGTGGCTCCAATTGGAAAAAAGGATAATAAATCTGTATCTTTGAAACTTGCGATATGCTATTACCGGAGATATTTACAAAGTCGAGACCAAAAACCAACATTTTAAAATTCAAAGCCAAATATCTTTGAAAATATTAATGAAATAAAGTGTGTTATCTATTCATAAACTTTACAACAAGTGTAAATTCATTAAAATCGGATAATATTTGAAAAAGTTATGAGACCAACATAGTATTTCATGCTTAAGGTGATCCAAATTCCAGCAGTTTTAAAGCTTAGGTCCTCTTCTATGATTTTTACATACTTCGTTTTGTCATCGGATCGCAAGTTTCAAAGATACACATTTATTACCCTTTTTTGTAATTGGAACCACTGTGCGTTGCAGCTTTTGTTGTGCACCTCAGCGTTGTCAACTCAAAACGTGCCAAAGAGGCGCTAAATCACAGCGTTGACAAATAGTTATTACAAAAAACGCGCTATTCCCAAAGGCGCTAAATTAAGGCCCCTATTATGTTTCACAACTAAATTGATAGTTGAGTCGTAGTTGTAAAATGCATATAATGGAATACAACTTCATAAAAGCAGTTGTCTCAGTTTTTTATCAGTTGTGTTTTGGTTTTTATTTCGACTATTGTGTTACTTTTAATTACTTTTAAAATGATACTTTTAGGCTCCAATCTATCCCATTTGTCAACCCATATTGTTTGCATATCCATGAAACATAAAATCTCAAGAAAAAATAATAAGGCCAAAACTAAAAATATTTAATATATTTTGTGTAGCCATCACAATGGTTTCAAAAAACAGAGAGTATGGATTAGAACCTTTTTTCGAACATTTTTTCGAAGACAACTAAAATTAGTTGTCAATCATAATACAAAAAAAAGGTTGAGTTGGGTCGTAGCATTGACAACTCAACCTAGTTGAGTTGTGAATCATAATAGGGACCTAAATTTGTGTAAAAGTCGATGCATATATTGGGAAAAGTCGAATGTTTATTGAAACAAAATAAATAACTATCTACATATTTGTTTCTAAATTTCATTCAGGGACAAAAAGTGAATACTTTCAACTATTAACAAAATGTAAGAAGCTTAAAACTAGGGATGTAACGATACGCCGTTTTGCCGATCCGATACCGATACTTAAAAATAAATATCGCCGATACCGATTCCGATACCGATACGAATATTGAAATTGACTTAAAGTTTAGATTAACAAAAGTCAAGTGCAATTTTTTTATTATACAAAATTACAGTGTAAGAGATTATTAATATTTAAAATTGATATTAACCCAGTATAAAAAATTGCGAGTATTTTTTAAGGACCTACATTTTCTTTGCTTCCAAAAAATCTATATTAAAAATATGCAGATAACACAGTGCAACAGTCCAAAAAACAAACGGACTTGACAGTATAGATTCGATTGTACTACCACGGGGTAGTAAAACCCTATACTTAGCTTGGCGAATTTGGTGACCAATTTCCTTTTATGCACCTCCAAAGTTTTGGAAAATCAGCGGGCCCTCAAAAAAAGGTGTCATCAACTTTTGGCCAACAGAAAATTCAAACTCGATGATACGGCTTAACTATATATGGCAACAATGTAGCTAAGAGTTCGCTAAACAGATTTTATTACCATTTTATGCCAAAAAAATTTTTTGTGCACCTTTTTTGAAAAATTAAGGGAAAAATTTTTTTTTTCACTTTTTCCAGAATAACTTACAGGGACTCGTAATTTTTTATTAACAATATTTGGCAAAGTTATAGCTACGGTAAAGCTGAACAACTTTTGTAAACATGTCAATACAATCTGAATTTATCTGGGCACCCTAAACAGCCCAGAAAAACTAATTTCTACCTTAAAAGTTTTCGTTTTTTACGAGTTAGGCTATATTTTTATTGCATTTTTTTTTGCTTTCCTTGTTATTGTTCCACTTCTTATGTTGCTGATTTTAGTATTTACTATTTTTTATTGTTTGTTGTTGTTTTGCCAAATAATAGTAATGAAAAATTTGGAATCCCTACAAGTTATACTGAAAAAAGTGAATAAAATAATTTTTTTTTTTCAAAAAAAGTACAGGAACATATTATTTTTCTGGGCACAAAATCTTAGTGAAACACAACAAAGAAGTATGCACTTGAATAACTGTTTTCAAAAAAAAAAAATTTTTTTTTGCATAAAAAAATAGTGAAAAACTGAAATTTTTAAGGTAAAAAGTGGTCTGTGTGAGCTATTAGAGTGCCTAGATACGTGCAGATTGTATTGATATGTTCACAAAAGTTGTTCAGCTCTACCGTAACTATAAGTTTGCCAAATATTGTTAGTTAAAAATTACAAGTCCCTGTAAATTATTCTGGAAAAAGTGAAAAAAACATTTTTTCCTTAATTTTGTGAACAAAAAGTTAACGAAAAATTTTTTTTTGCCATGAAATGTCAAAAAAAATCTGTTAAACAGACTCTTAGCTACATTATTGCCATATACAGTTAAGCGGTATTATAAAGTTTGAATTAGCTGTTGGCCAAATACTGATGACACCGTTTTTTGAGGCCCCACTGATTTTTAGAAAATTTGGAGGTCCATAAAAAAAAATTGGTCACCAAATTCGCCAAACTGAGTAAAGGGTTTTACTACGCCATTGTAGGACAATCGAACCTGTACTGTCCAGTTCTTGTGTTTTTCCAAAAGTCTTTATTTATCGCATAGTGTAATTAGTAGAAAAGCAAGAAAAAAATTTAAATTCCTTTATAATTTTAAAAAATTCTCGCCATACTCGCATTAAAAAAATTGTGAAAATGGGTAATTTTTTATCCATTTTTCTTGAGAAAAAATCATTATAGAACACCGAAAAAGAAATTTGTCCGAGCATCGCTTCCAATTCGGTGATTGGTAATCGAAAAACAGAACTTCTTGCAATGGCAAGGATATGTAACACTAATTAAAAATTATCCAAATTTGCAATACTTCCGGATCGCGAATTCTACATTTTCATGACTACTTTGGAGTGTCTTTTTTTTGCTGGAATAAGATTTAAAAAACAACGAACTGAATTTGAAATCATGGTAAAATTAACAAAAAATAAATAATTTTTTTACAAAATAATAGTATAAAATATTATTAATTTTTAAAATTAATATTGATAAGATTTAAAAAATAAGGAAATGAGTTTAGTTCATGGTAAAATTAACAAAAAATAAATAATTTGTCAGAAAAAAACTCTGAAAAAATGTTTAAAAGTATCGTCGTATCGACAGTAAAATATCGCCGATACCGATGTATCGGAAAATCTGAAATATCGCCGATATATCGGTATCGGTATCGGTATTCGTTACATCCCTACTTAAAACGATAAAAAAAGCTTAAAATATTCGTTTGTTCTAAAAATTTCAGATTTTTATCTGTTTCCTGTTTCTGTTTTGGGCCCCATATTTTCTTTAAAAATTACACTTTAAAAAAAAATCATATTTCGTAATAGAGTGAAAATATTAAAGCGGAACTAAGTGGACATAATAACGAAGTACTGGCCTATATT
Organism: Panzeria rudis; assembly: GCA_956483635.1. Taxonomy (NCBI): domain Eukaryota; kingdom Metazoa; phylum Arthropoda; class Insecta; order Diptera; family Tachinidae; genus Panzeria; species Panzeria rudis. Next base: position 146,919,232 of record OY101447.1, on the reverse strand, counting down.
CTCTGATAATATCAGATTTTTATCATGGCTTTTTTGAAGCTCAAAGTTGAGCATTTTTAAAAATTTTTCAATTTTCGCACCTTTTTTTGCAGAAGATTATTATAAGAGTTCCTTCTTCACTACCAAAAAAATCAATGCTTTATGTTCAACAGGGTTCATTCACAGAAGGTTCAATTGAAAATCGATCAAATTAGAAAAACTGTGTAATTTTCAAGTGGCCACTTTTCGGCCATTTAATTATTCCAGTTCAGTTTTGCCCCATAAAACAAAGCATGAATCGTTTCAATATCTTTTTTACTTAAAAAGCAATTATAAAAATGTATGAAATTGCTCAATAGGACACTGCACAACTATTTTGTTACGGGCTTAAAACTTGTTTTCACAAACATGAACACAATTAAAAAAAATAATTTTGCTTCCCCAGGGGTTGAACTGCTTATCTTCTGTATGATAAGCAGATACACTACTACTCTGCCAATAAGAGTTCATGCTTAGCAGAAACATTTAATTTTTATTGTGTATTCAATGCCTTCTAAATATTGAAATTTATAACTTGTTCTTTGTAATCAAATGTGGTAAGTACTTGCCTCCAATGACATCGCCATGTTAAAGTATTTGGTTAAAATGCCAAAGAAGAGGTAGTGAAGGGTATGTTTATTAGCATTTTAACTCATTAATTTGCTTTCAAAATTTTTCCTGGCGTGTTTTACGTTTCAAATTTTTTCCTATTTTCAACAAATAAATGCAACATAGTTTGAAAATAAGCCAAAATAATCAGAAAGTAATCGTAGAAAGTAGTCAGATTATGTTTTGATTACTTTTGATTAATCATGGGACTACGATTATAAGCTGGAAATAATCGTAATCCAATCAATTATTTAACCTTTTGAACAAAAGTAATCTAATTAATAATCATTAAATCAATAAATCATTGTCAAAAAATCAAAAATCAAAAAATCATGGCACCCCAAATAAAAGCTAAAAGTATTTTCCTAACACAGCAGAATGGAAAAACATAAAGTTTTCGAAGGCCGTTGCACCGTCTCATTAGCTTTAATATGTTTCTCCACTAACTATAAACTTTTAATTTTAATATTATTGTAAACATTTAAACAAACAAAAAAAAACAACCAATTTTTAAACTCATACATAATTTTTAAATATTTTTTTAGGTATTGCTGGATTATTCACTGTCTTTTCTAGTTTTATATTCACAACGACAATAATTAAGTTCCTGGGCAGCGATATTTCAGACTTGAAGTGAGTATAACTAATCAAGATAACTGTGTAATATTTTTAAGTAAATCTTTTTTATAATTTCTTCATTTCAGAGATGCTTTATTTTTTCTATTACTACTCATAGATCTATCAAATTCGGGAACATTGGCTCAATTAGCTTTAGCCGGTACCAATCAAGCCGAAGTTACTCAGAATATAGCTCGCGGGTTAGAAGTTTTAGGACCAGCTATTTCATTGGATACAATTGTGGAGACTTTAGTTATTGGCGTTGGAACTCTATCGGGTGTTCAACGTTTAGAGGTTCTTTGCACCTTTGCCGTCATGTCTGTCATTGTCAATTATGTTGTATTTATGACATTCTATCCGGCATGTTTATCGTTAATTTTGGATTTGTCACGAAATGGCGTGGATATGTCATTGGTAAGAGCTAAAGCTAAAGATTCGATAATATTGAAGGCTTTAAATGAAGAGGAACATAAAAATAATCCGGTAGTACAACGTGTTAAAATTATAATGACGACTGGCTTGATGATTGTTCACATTTATAGTCGTATGGTATTTTCGAATAGTGAATACGAAAGTGTTGAAAAGACTTTAACACCTAAATTGAATATGAATGTTAATAACAATCGAACGGAATCGGCCGAATTAAGTGATTTAATAATAAAGTGAGTATATTATTTGTTTTAGTATTTAGATTTAGATATTTCTTTTTTTTTTTTGTGCCTTTTTCCAGAATCAGTCGTTAGAACGTTGCTATTTTGATTTTCTTGTAAATGCAGTGTAATTTAATTAAAAATTTAATTAACGAACTAAAAATAAAAAGCCCGAATAATACAAATTACTTTGAAAATAAAAGATTTTAATAAAGATTTTAGAGAACATTTTGTTATAATTTTTATAATTTTCAATTTAAAAATGTATCAAATTTCTATTTTAAAATTTTTTAATCAACTACAAAAATATATAAATCTCTGATTATAAGTGACCCATATAAGTATGTACTCGTATGTACATAAATAATTCCTTTACTATTCCAGATGGCTAACAATGAGTGCCGATCAAATTGTGATACTTATATTACTCATAGCTTTGGTAATAAAATTCATATTTTTTGAAAATCGTGAAGATTTACATGATCAAATTCGACAATCAACTGTTGTTACAATTGCGGCCAAGTCATCCCAGACTCAACCACTTGAAGGTCTAGATTCCATTGGTATGGCAAAAACACTTGAAACTAAAAACATTGAGTTAATGCAACAGCACAACAATGCTTTGGTACGTACTTATAGATTCAACCACTCCCTATACAATATGATTATTTACATATATGTACTCTACTTTTGTTTTATAGGCCATAGCCCGACCATCACGCATACCATTGTTTACAATCGAAGAATCAAACACTGTGAATGCAACTACACAAACAGAATTCAATTTATTTGCAGGCAATCGCAGAGAGAGCGATAGTACTGAATTGTTACTTTTCAATAAGTTATCCATACTACGTCCTCCACGCTCATTAGAAGCATGCTTGGAAATACTGAATTCCACTGAAGAAGATGGTGGAGCGTCAAATCTTACCGATGAGGAAATTATTAATATTGTTAATGTTGGTGGCCAGTATTGTCCTCTGCATAAAATCGAATCAGTTATAGATGATCCGGTAAGAGGAGTTAAAATACGCCGCAGAATTATTTGTGAACGTGCCAAATTGCCCATAGAAAGTTTAGAATGTCTTCCATATAAACATTTTGACTACAAACGTGTTATGAACGCTTGTTGTGAAAATGTATTGGGCTATGTGCCCATACCAGTCGGTTATGCGGGTCCTTTGCTATTGGATGGAGCAAAATATTTTGTACCCATGGCTACAACAGAAGGTGCTCTAGTGGCATCCACAAATCGCGGTTGCAAGGCTTTATCTATGAGGGGTGTCACTTCATATGTTGAAGATGTTGGCATGACAAGAGCACCTTGTGTCCGCTTTTCCAGTGTAACACGTGCTGCAGAAGCAAAAATGTGGATCAACGATGAACAGAATTATAAACGTATCAAAACAGAATTTGATTCTACTTCACGTTTTGGCCGTCTAAAGGAATGTCACATTGCTATGGATGGCCCCCAATTGTATATACGTTTCGTTGCCTTGACAGGTGATGCCATGGGCATGAATATGGTTTCAAAGGGTGCCGAAATGGCATTAAAGTGTATTAAACGGGAATTTCCCGATATGCAAATTATATCACTGAGTGGCAATTTCTGTTGTGACAAAAAACCTGCGGCCATAAATTGGATTAAGGGTCGTGGTAAACGTGTTGTCACCGAATGTATCATATCAGCTGCAACACTGCGTAGTGTGTTGAAAACGGATGCTAAAACATTAGTGGAGTGCAATAAATTGAAGAATATGGGTGGCAGTGCTATGGCTGGCAGTATAGGAGGTAGGTTTGAAAATTATTTTGATCTTTTGATAAATTTTGTTTTCAATTCTTTTAACGTCAACAAAGAACACAATTAGCAAATAAATACACAGAGAAAACACTACTTATTTTCACATTCGGGTTAAAAACTTTTTTAAATTTATAATGAAATGTAATTGACGCATGTTAAAAAAAACATATTTTTAATCTTGAGTATTGAACCCGTATCGTTCGTTGTTTTAGTCACAACTCTTAGTGCTGATTTACACTGGGAAACACTGTTTCCCGAAAACTTTATTTTTCAGTGCAAGAGAGCGAGATAGGAATACAATTGATATATATTTCTATTTCATCACTCTCACGCAAAATAAAATGTTCGGCGACAAATGTTTCCCAATGTAAACAGCGTGTTACCTTTCTGCCAAACAAATTTTTTACTGAACTTTTTTAACTGATCCTTTGAAACTTGGCACATCATTTTCTTTTAAATTTCAGGCAACAACGCTCATGCCGCCAACATGGTAACCGCTGTTTTTCTGGCCACTGGTCAAGATCCAGCACAAAATGTAACATCCAGTAATTGTTCGACCGGCATGGAATGCTGGGGTGAAAATAGTGAAGATTTATATATGACCTGCACAATGCCTTCTCTGGAAGTGGGTACAGTAGGTGGCGGTACTGGTTTACCCGGTCAAAGTGCTTGCCTAGATATGTTGGGAGTTAAGGGCGCCAATATCGCTCAACCCGGTGAAAATGCTAAGAAATTGGCACAAATTGTATGTGCCACCGTAATGGCAGGTGAATTAAGTCTTATGGCCGCTTTGGTCAATAGCGATCTAGTCAAGAGTCATATGAGGCATAATAGGTACGTATGAAAAAATTAAAAGAATTAATTGATTTGAAATATCAAATCAAGGCAATATTATATTTTACTTTTATATCTTTTACAGATCTTCAATAGCTGTAAGCACAAAAATAAATACTATCAATGTAAATAATCCTTTAAATGTGACAGTTTCCAGCTGCAGTAAGATAAGCTAAAATTTAAACGATTCAATAACGAAGAATTACTTTAATTATAATTGCTTAATTCACAAAAATTTGTATCGTCTATTTTGTATCAAATACACTCTTTGTTTATTTATTTGTGAACACTTGTATCTTGTATTGATCGGCAAAAGAAGAACAAGATACATACAAATACTCTCTGAGAGTACAAAAAAATGCTCTCTTTTTCAAAAAATATGAAATAAAAGTGTAAAAGTGTATTTCATATTTATATGAAAATTACTAACAACAAATTTTACACTATTGTATTCAATACTATAATACACTCGATACAATGATACAAGAGGTTTTTTGTGAAGTAAACAAATAAAAATAATTTCAAAAAGCTATTTACTACCTCTTGATTTTTTTTTATTTTATTTAATTTTTTACATTCATACGTATAATATAATCTAAAGAATAATAAATTATAGTAGAAAAGTAGAAAATCTTTGGAAAAATTTCGAATTTTTTACTTAAAATTTAACTTATAAAAGTGACGCCAATTTTATGTTAAAAAATATTAATAAAATTGGCTTAATTAATTACACTATGTGACAGTACAAATACACTTCTGAAATGACCTAGTGCAGGTTATGAGTGAGCCAACTTGAGTAGATGATTTTGCTATTTTTAGAATTTCGATTAATCCCTCAAAATTCAAAGTTATCGATAAAATACTATATTTTGGGACTTCACGGATAAAAAAATTTTCAGTGCGTTATTTCTGCACCGATTTTTAATTTTTAAACGGTGTCGAATAGAGGAGGACTTAAAACTTTCCAAGTGTGTTTTCGTGGAAATATCAAAATAAAATGATTTTATTCAAGTTTGGCATCTTTTTTTGCAACACTTTGTTTATAACACTACTCAGTTTTTTATTTTCTTAAGAAGTGTATCTTATACGGATTAAAATAAGCTGAAAATTATAAAAATCGATTGGGAATTGGCAAAGTTACAATATTTTTAAACAAAATTTTTATGTAAAATAGTACATATCCAAAGAAATTTTAATTATTTTTCAATTAATTTAATTTTTCAATTAAATTATAATTTTATTTAGAGATAAATGTGAAGCATGTAGACAAAGAAACTGTTTGACTGCACGGAGGGTTGAACTGACGTTTCGAGTTCTTTACCGCTTAGACCACTCGACCAAAGTCAGCGGTTTTGAATATCATCTACTTTTAATCAATTGATATTCACTTTTTTCTTTATGTCTTGTGTTAAGCTTCTCGTTATTTCTCTATTCTAGTATGAATTATCATTGATAATTACAAGTACTAGTTGTGAATGTTTGTTTTGTTCAGTTTATTTGAACATGTACATCCTTATGCTAGGTGCCTTTAACTCATAACTTAATTGTAAAATAGTACATGTAAACAGTCCCACTGCATTATGGAGCTACGCACAAAAAAAATGGTAAAAATTATAACTTTCAACTTTGACAATTCTCAACTGATTTTTATAATTCTGGGGCTTATTTTAAGCCTAGTACGCAGATCAGCCTGAATTTCAGGTTTGATTTTTTGTATTTATTCCACATGGAATTATTGTTGTGTAGACAAATATGTTTTTATTCACGTAAGTAAATTCACTTATTTTTATAAATTACAACATACAAAATATGAAAAATTATTTCAAAGGCTACAAAAACGCAAAATATCAAAAAAAATTTACCAAACAATTGTCTGAACATTAATTTTTGTTTTAGTTGACGGAAAAAAGTCCACAGTAATTAAACAAAAATTGTGTTGATTTTTCTTTTCAGCTGCGTACTACCAAAAATTTTTGTCTGAAAATTTTTCAAACCTGAATTTTAGTTTGTTTTTTTTCACATACTGCTTATGGCAGCCTGAAATTCAGGCAGAACTGTGCACTAGTTTTTAATCGTTATAAGATACACTTAAAAAATAATAAAAATATTGGCTAGGGTGTCAAACAAACAGTGAAAAAATCGGAAAAAATATTTTCAATTACTTATTAATTTGTTGACCTTTTTATTATAAATGTTGAAATTTTCTTTTGGCTTAAGGTCCTTTTTATTTTTTCAATAAATCAAAAAACTGTTATTTTGGTTTATTTATTAATAAATTCTTTATTTATCCGATATTTCGGCCAACTTTGTTGGTCATCTTCAGGGATGTGTGCGGACACATCTATCGACACACAATTAATAAACATAAACATGATAAATAAAAACAAACCAGTCAGTGACAAATAATAAAAACATCAACACCGGACAACACTGCACTATATCAATACTTATTTAATATACATATATCCCTGAAGATGACCAACAAAGTTGGCCGAAATATCGGATAAATAAAGAATTTATTAATAAATAAACCAAAATAACATTTTTTTGATTTATTGAAAAAATAAAAAGGACCTTAAGCCAAAAGACAATTTCAACAAAAAATATTTTCTTAATAAAATATTTTAATTACACACGGAAAGTTTAAGTCGTCAGTGAAATTTTCTTTTGCCCGTTAAGTTCCAAATAATCGAATGTTATCGATAACTTTCGGTTTTGAAAATGGCAAAACTATCTACTCAAGTATGCCTGCTGCCTACATTTTTAGGTCTTTTAAAAAGTGTCACCAATTTTTTCGTTCTTGTCACATACTGTTATTTTTCAATATCGCTATTGAAAAGCAAAAAATTTTATGGACTTGCCAGAAATAAAAATGTGTTTGAAATGAAAATCAGTAATTTAACAAAACAATCAAAACCACAAACGAACAAATTCAAATAAAAATGGCGTTATTGTGAGATAATAAGTATCTTTTTATATAAGAAAATCAAAATTAAACTTTAAATTAGAAATTAGAAATAATAGGTTTTAAAAACAACAATAACAACAACAAGAAAAATTAAAGTTAATGGGTGTGCACGCACAATCTTATGAATTATTAAACATGTATCTTAATGGTAGAGACCAACCTGTCTGTGTATATTTGCTAATTGTTGATATAAAAATATATAAAATAAAAATACTGCAATAAAATGTATTTTTTTATAAAAAAAAACTTAAAGTGCTAAAGCAATGTTGCAAATACCAAAGTTTTATATTAAAAATAAAACATAATAACTAAATATTTTAAAATTTTTGATTTTAAAACTTTTTATTCAAATATTTTTGGTTTAATCTTTAAGAAGAAAAAAAAAACCAATCTTAAGCTAGAAAATTTATTTTTTACTAAACTTTAGTTTCCTTCTTTGTTTTTTTTTTTTCTTGCAAAGAATTAATTATCGTTTTTAGTATGAGTAGTCAGCATTTATCCATGTAAAAATAAATCATTAGAATGTTAAACAAAAATATTGTATGTATAACAAATATTTTATATTTTTTATTTGTTTTTATTAGTTTTAATTTAATGAATAATGAATAATTAAATAAATTTTTGTGTTTTATTTAAAAGTTTAAAAAGTTTTTTTTTCAAATTATTTATACATACTATACATTGTATAGTAATGGTGATCACAAAAGATTTTATAGTTAACATTAAAAGGGATAAGGATAGTAAAGTAAGTATTCGAAATATTTTACAAAGAGATGTTAAATTGGTATAACTAATTAATGATGGCTTTATACGACATGCTTTTTACATATCGTCATATGAATTCATAAAAGCCCTAAGTTACATTGAAATAATTTTACAGGATAAGCAAAAAAAACTATTTAATATATAAAATTAACCCATTAACAGGTCATGAATACTTATAATCAGGAAAACCGCAATATGCAATTGCATGTTTTTTCCTGTGCGATGTATTTAGTAACAAATAAGATATTTGTACGTTTCAGAACTTTTTAAGAATTTTGGCATTGATTTGTTAGTGCATATTTTACTCTTTACATCATGTTATTGCATATTTCAGACATAGCCGCATATTTAGGGAATTGTTCTAGTTTTTGTGGCATAGTTGGCTATTTTTCTGCATATTTGGGCTTCCTTTAATGTAAAAATGTATGCATATTTCTGTGGCTTGGTGCTAAAGGGGCTAATGTCAATATTTAGCTGTTTTGAGTTAATCATTGCATTAGGTTTGTGTTCTTACACTCTTTTATTTTGCTGAAACAGCCAATGTCTAATGTAGCCCAGAACAACTTCATAAGTGTTTTGCTAGCCAATGTCACTATGAACTCATATAGAAAACTTAAACTTAAATTACCTTTTTTCAAATTTAATATTTTGACATTGGCCCTTTTAGCACCAAGCCACACAGATTTATACATCGAAGAAAATTTTAAATTTTTCAGTAATTTGTTAAAATTTAAAATTTTTTTCTTTGGCGATTTAAAACTTGCTCTAATTCCCATATTACGTAACGATCACCCATGTGTTGAAAAACGCGTGATTGTTAAATCACTTGCGAGTTTAAAATCGCAAATCTCACTTTTGCATGCGCTGATACTCGCGCGTTCTGTTTAATTTCCGAAATAATCTTCGAAAAAGGTTCTTATATATGCTCTTTGTTTTTTGAGACCAAAGTATCCAACACAGAGTTTTTCAACTATTTTTAGTTTTGGTCTTACTTTTTTTCTTGATATTTTACGTTTTATGCATCTGGCAACAAAATTGGTTGACAAATGTGATAAGTAGATGTCTAGAATAATGACGCGCATTATAAAATCTCCATTTTTAAAGTAAACAAAAGTAACACAATAGTCGAAATAAACCAGCATACTTTTTAATTTACTATTTTGTATTAAAATTAATAAAAAGTTTGTATTTTTTTAAGTGATATTAAATAATAACTGATTAAATTTTACTGGAATGCTTTTATTTTTGCTATTTGATACTAAATTTTTGTAATATACACAAGTTCACTTAGAGTTCACTTTACTCTTTGCTTGCGAGTTGAAACAGCAAAATTTTTTGTGATTGCGATTTCCAACATACCAATTTAGTGACTTCGAGTCGAAATCGTATTTATTTTGCGATTGGGTGGCTATTTTCAAAGGTTTTGTGCAGATAATTAAAGTAGAAAAGCAAGTAAAAATTTGTAATTCCTTTATAATTTTAAAAAATACTCGCCATGCTTTTAAAAAAATCGATTTTTTAAAGAACTAATAAACTAATATTCTTCTAAATAACTTAATAGCTTAATTACACGCTGTTACAAAATGTCAAGTTTTTTTACTCGTCAAAAACGACTTAGTGAGGCTTGAAGGTCCAGTTGAGTAGATCATTTTGCCATTTTAATAAATTGCAATACACCTTCAAAATCGGAAGTTATCGATAAAAAAAAACGATTTTTTGGGACTTCACGGATAAAAACAATTTTCACTGTTTCTGCACCGATTTAAGTTTTGCGTATTTTTTTGCAACAGTGCTTGAAAACCTACCCATTTTTATATTTTCATATAAAGCGTATTTTATAGCGATTACAATAAGTCTTGTGTCTTTTTTTTTTTTTGCTGGGAATAAGATTTAAAAAACAACGAATTGAATTCATGGTAAAATTAACAAATAATAAATTATTTTCTACAAAATAACAGCGCAAAATATTATTATTTTTAAAAATTTATATTGATAAGGTTTAAAAAATAACGAAATGAATTTAGTTCATGGTAAAATTAACCAAAAAAATAAATAATTTGTTTAAAAAAAAAAACTGAAAAAAATTTCTAAAGTATCGTCGTATCAACAGTAAAATATCGCAGATACCGATGTATCGAAAAATCTGAAGTATCGCCGATATATCAGTATCGGTTACATCCCTACTTTATATATTTATAAAAATTGTGCACAAACTCAGCTGTTGTGAACACGCACAGGTTATATCACTTGAGGTCTACACGTAACATCCCAGTGGTAAATGAAACGAAGTACTTAGATAATAATCAATGATGGCAGAATGACGTTCTAAGCGAGCATCTAAGTACTTAGATTGTAATACACGTGTAATCTAATATGTTATTTACTAATAACAGCTTCTATTATTTTGCATTGTGTATGTGAGTATTTCGTTGTAGTTCATAGAATTTATCGCTTATATGTATGTTCAAAGTAAAAAATTGTGGCTTACTTTTGGGCTATATTTCAACGGTAAGCTCGCTTACAGTTCCACTTATTATGTAAACGCACAGTAGCAGCGCCGGCCCTAGCCTTTGACCAGGGTGGAGCGAGATTGGATTTCAGCGCCCTTTGGTGTACAGAAAAAATTATGATATATTTTTTTAACAAACAAGTTTTTGTTTTTATTATTGTCTTTTTTTGGCTTGACTTAATATTTCTTTTCATTTATCTATCGCCAATGTTGGCAACCTGTTAAAAATATGAAAACGTTTCTTATTTTATTTAACTTCCTAGTGTTAGTATACATACGACAATTTTCGTTCAGATATGATATTTGTAGCTCTAAATAATAGAAAATCTCAAATAAATACTGAAAAACTAAATTTTTATAATAAAAATATACAAATGCGCTAGAAATTGCTTTTTGCATTTGGCGCCCCTTGACATCTGGCGCTTAGAGCGACCGCTCCACTAGTTCCACCCTTAGTCCGGCGCTGCAAAGTAGCGACAGGTGCTGACATCGTAGCTTATTTTGTAAGCGATTAAACAGCCTATGACACGCTGTGTTACACAGTGTCTTCACGAGACATCAACCTTGATATAACATGAGAAAAAACGTCGGCAGAATACTAAAAACAAAATGTCGAATTTTCTCTTAATCTCACGTAGACGTAGTTTTACATTTCCGATAAGATTTCATTTTATACAAATGCTCATGAAGTTAACATGCTTTACTTTTGCAGAATTAGTTATTCTATTTTTAATTTTTCACACAAATTAAAATTTATAAACCAATTAAACACATTTATTCATTTATTTAGTAAAGCAATTTTATCAAAAACATCGCTTTTCATTTATTTTAATAAGCACTCACACATGCATACTATTTTATTTTTTTATGTACATGTGTTTTTTGACAGTTCATCTCATAAGACTGTTGTTATAAGAATTCTTATAACAACGCTCTCATAAATATTCTTATAATTTGCAGTCTACACCTAACTTAACTTAACATTAACTTCAAGTTAATGCTAAGTGTAGACCGCTCAAGCTAATGTTTTTTTCAGGTTATAAGATAGTTGTTAGATCAATTGTTTTAACAACGCAGTCATAACTTCAAGTTACAACAGCATTTCAAGTTAGGCGGAGACGTAGAGTAACATTGAGACAACACTAATTTGAAGTCTACACGTAACAGAATTCTCGCTGCGATTGAATTTGACAATCTCATCTTACATGTTAGGTTACGTGTAGACTCAGGTATGAGATTAAGAGAAAAATCGACATTTTGTTTTTATTATTCTATCTACGTTCTCTCTCATGTTATCTCAATGTTAATGTCTCGTGAAGACGCTGCCCAGCGGGAAAAGGTAATGAATAGTAAACGAGAAGGTAATGCATAGCATGTATAATTTTTCATTCCAGAATTAATTATTATTAACACAGAACATGTCCTAGGAAAGTAATGAATTATATTAATGTGTCCGACGAATGAATTCTATAATTCATTCTTTTTAATTCGTAATATAATTCTTTCTCCCATATATTTGAAGAAATAAATTACATATACCTATATAAACATACATACATACATGTGTGTGAGTATATATACATAAATATATATTTATGTGTGTATTAGAGGGCTGCAAAGTGTACTCAAATGTATTCGTAGAATGTATGTTCTTATGTATATACTTATGTATACATGCATGTATACATGTGTACATATATAGCCACGACCAAATATACATATAAACATACATATATACACACATATATACAAAAAACATACATTTATACACACACAAACATACTTATGAGTACTTTCGAATATATTCGTGCAGCCCTCTAGTATGTACATATACATATGTATGTATATATTTTAAACGGAATTAATAAAATACATATTCGGCCATGTCACAGAGTTCAATTCCGTTCTGAAACAGAATTCAATCCACCCTAATATGTCAAGCCGTAGCTGGAGAGTACCGCAGCGTAGTAGCGCCGCCAACAGTCTGGACACACCTGACAAATTTGCGTATTTTAGTTTTCTTATTTAGACACCAGCTGCTACAAAAATGGGGTAGGTTGAATTCCGTTTCCGAACGGAATTGAACTCTGTGACATAACCGATTATGTATTTTATTAATTTTGTTTTATACATATGTATACATACTAGGGTCCGACCGAAACCAGTTTTTTGAGGCCGAACCCGAATCGAACCTAATATTCGGCAAAACGGTCGAATCCGAAACTTACCGAAACTTTTTTGCATTAACTGATATTGACTTTTTAAAAACCCTAAAAAATAATTGGGTTCGTTACACATTCATTGAGGAGTGGTTTATCACTCTATTGATGACGTTACAAGAGCACCGATAAAAAAGTTGAGTCGGAATAATTAAAAAGATATAAAGTGGAATATTTACCTATTTTTGACACTAAATTTATACGATTTCATTCATTTCTACTAAAGTGAAGTTTTTTTGTTTACGCCCGCGCTTCATCGCTGATATACACAATAAAGAATTTTTCTCGACGGTATTGAATTTATCGTGAAGATTGAGAATGAGCTTTTTTCATATTTTGAAATTATTTAAAAAAATCTTTTTAAAAACAAATAATCAATTTCAGTGCAAAATTGCCAAAGTAAATTCGATTGGGGCCTATTCACATATTACGTAACGCTATTTTCGGAGGTTTTATACCCCACCCCGCTTTTATTGAGAATAAAGTTTCGGTATTCGGCCAAAAAGTTGGCCTAAACCGAACATCAGCCGAAACCACAATTTTGGCCGAATCCGAAACCGAATATTCGGTCGGACTCTAATACATACATATTCATTGTATTTACTCGATCTTCACAGGTACGCGTTCAAACATTAGCTGCGTTTTAAAATAAAAATTGCAAACTTTGTAGGCGTCATGAAAGCAAAGAGAAATGGCGAATTTTTTAAAAACTAAGAACAAACTTATCTAATTCAAACACCTTTTAGAAGATTCTTGTAGAGTGTAGTATTCATGTAGCTAATTCACTCACCTTTTATAAAAAAAATTTACAGTGTTGTAAAAAAATAAAAAAACTAATAGGTATTGAGTAGATTTAGTGACAAAGTAGATTCCGTTTTGTATGGTAAATCTAGTAGAAAACAACTATATTTAGTTCGAAACCACGTAAGTACTAGATTCCGAGGCAATGTAAATGCCCTAATACAAAATTCTGGAAGGCTGTAATCTATTTTAATTACTGTAGAGGTGATGTTAACAACCATAGCAGTGCTGGGGCCGAATCGTCGCTTTCGATATCGAGCTGATTCGATTGAGTTTTCTTAGTTTGAGATTATGGCATTCGCTATCGAACAATATAAACACATTGTTCGATAGTGAATGTCATAATCTCAAACTAAGAAAACTCGATCGAATCAGCTCGATATCGAAAGCGACGATTCGGCCCCATTTTCTGCGCTGTTTAAATCTGCATTTTAATTTGTTAACAATATGTACATACATACATCCTTAATTTGCAAAAAATAAAACAAACAAATTTTAAGTATCATGAGGAACACAATGCGCAAAAATTCGTTAAATTTTTATTTAAAAATAATAAATTTGTATTACATTTTTAAGTTAAATTTTTATTCTTTTATATTTATTAATTTTAAAGACAATACAAATTTTTTTATTTGTATATGACTGACCTATATAAGTAGTGTGCTATAAAAAAAAGAACTATAATTTTTATAATTCCATTAAAGATGTGATAATTATAATTTTAAATTAAACATCAAAATGATGTTTTTTTATTAATTTGTTTCTGAAAATTAATAACTTCTGTGTATACATTTTCAGATATTAAAGAGTTCATTTATTTATTTTTTTTGTTTCTTTTTTGAAAAAAAATATCATTTAAAATGAGTTGGTAAAACAATTTGCTTTAAGTTTTCGTTTTCTACATCAAAATATTTAAAAAAAAATTTAAAAATAAAAAAAAATTAGAAAAACTCAGTTTTTAAGAATATTATAATTACGCTTAATAAAAATAAAGATGTAAATACTTTTATATTTAAAATGATTGTAATTAATTAGCAAGTTTCATTTATTGATTATTGGATGCTTCTTGTTGTTGTGCATTTAATGTTTCATCAGCAGAAAGTATGGGTTTCTTGGGACTGGGCTCAGTGGAATCATCATGTTCAGGTTCAGCTACTGCAGCAGCTTCTTCAGCCAAATGTTTGGCCGAACCATTTTTGATTTCATCAGCTCCATGTTCACCACTATTATTACCGGCAGCACACAATTCATCGGGATGAGAAATTTTACGTTTATCAATGCGTTCCACTAGAGTACTGTATAATTGATTTATTTCAACGGGACGAGCCATAACTAAGAATATTTTTATTTTGCCCGTATTATCCATGGCAGTTAAACGTAAAGATTTTAGGCTGGGGCGTTCAACAACCATGCCAGCCCACACCTATTAGAAATAAATAAAAATATATTTTAATACTGTTTTAAAATATAGCGTATAGTACGTAATAACCTTTGTATTAAGCAATAAACGTAAATTGCCCGCTGTTCTAAATACCAAACGGGAACATTCATGTTCAATTTTAGAGTCATTAAGACGTAGGCTACCACGGCCACGTTCTTCCCAATTGCTGCTGACAAAAGCAAATAACTTGCAGTTTAACTGTTAATAAAAGAAGAATATGTACTTCATTCATGTACTTATATATTCAAAACGAATTACTTACGTCCACAATATTGACTTCATTTTCTTCTCCTGTAAATGTTTCAACTTCCTCATATTTGCGTTTTTGAGCGCGGCTCTCTTCATATTCTCTTGCTACTTCCGTAAGGCTTTTGGCCTCGGCATTGCCATCTTTACCCAAGGCAGAGTCACAACCTTCCGCTGATTTTGCTGCGGCTGCTGCATTTTGTACAACATTAGAAAATAACAGACCTTCTCCTGAAGTTGAAGATTCTGTGTTTTCAGCGGTGGTGTTTGAATCAGTTTTCAAATTTTCCTAAAATCAAGCAAACTTTCAAGAAATTTTCCTTCATAAGATTTGATTCAATATGTTAACTTACACCCAAAACACGTTCGTGGACATTTTGACCGAAAACAAAACCTGATTTCTCTACTAAGGGTATTGAACTTTTTGCTGCAGCAAACATATTAGCACGCTCCATACCATTTTTACGTAGGAATGACATAGGATCCGGACGTTCTTCGGAATCGTCATTGTTCTCACCATTATCATTACCTTTAGCAGTTGACTCTGATATCTGTTGATCATCGTCTTCATCTTCTTCATCATCTTTAGGATCTTTTAAGAAAGGATTGTTAGTGTTTTCATTAGGTTTCTTGGTGGCACCATCTCCAGCGCCCTCACACCCAACAGATGCTGTTGCCGTACTATCACCAGCTTCACTGGACGATGTTACATTATTTGTTGTGCTGTTATTTGCTAAAGCCGAACTCAGTCTAGATGGTCCCAACACTGACGGACGTAATACACCGGCTCTCAGCACTGGATTTCCCCCAACAGTGCCGCCACCAGTTAATCGAGAACTCTGTAATATGGAATCACTGCCCATGCTATTGGATTCGTTAGAATTATCTGGAATGTTATAGACTCAAATTGTAAAATTGCTTTTCACTGGTTTCTAGCACGAAAAAATTTATCTTTTGTATCATTTAATCCTGTTTTTTTATGTTTGGATGAGACCCGCCTGTCAGACTTTTTTCCACATTCTTTTACTTTATTTTTACACATTGATTACTCGTACATTTTGCTTTTACACTTACCATTGTTTTCGGACATTTCGTGATCTTATTTTCCTTTAGTTTAACTTTATAAATATTGTTATTTTATTTTTAAGATTGTTTTTTATCCAACTAAATTACAAAATTTATTGCAAATTAATGATTGAGTGAATGTTCGAGGTTAGCGTATGCAGAATGTCAGACCATGCAGAAACCAAAATAGTTTTGTTCACATTCCAAGGTGAATTAATTTTATCAGGTGGTGTTGATTCTAAACCAACTACAACATTACAATAACATTTGACAACGCAGCCCCTATGTCAACGTATACAAATTTTGACATACGAGCATCTAATATGCGGAAAAAAAGTAGAACAGCTGTGCTTATAATATCACCTGTATAAATCCACCTTGTTCACATTCCTTGCGCTTTACCATTTTATACCAAAGGGTTGCCACGTCATATTTTCTTAAAGAATAAAACATAATGGGAGTAAGTCCCACATGACCACAGCAAGTTTTCTTTTGGCACCTTATTTCTCAAAAACTTGCTTTTACTTCCATACAGAAGAATTTTATTAAAATAACTGTTTTTTTAGTCAACTTCAAAAATAGGAGAAATTCTTGTATTCTGGTATATGATAGAAATCGTCAGATCTAGTAAAACAAATAATAGCCAAACAGGTGTTCTGTAAATCGCAGGATGTGGTCGAATCAAATATAAGTTATATACTACGTTTATACGCACCAGTTATTAGCAAATAAAAACGTAGTGCTACCAAGTATGTATTTTTATTGTAAATTAATAACTCACGATAACAATTACTGATTAACGCGCTATTTGCAAATAAGAAGTTTGGGTTGCCTCCTTTACATATGTTTGTTAATAAAAAATAATAAATAGATAAATATATTCACAAATAGATGAATAATTAGTGATTTAATAAGTTACAATTAAAAAGGATTTGGCAGCATTTTACGTTTTTATTTGCAAATAAGCTCTGCGTATAAACTAGGTAATAGACATATGTGTGTATGTACCTACATAAAGACGCCCCAAATAAAAGTTAATTTGTAAACAGTGAAATTAAAAATAACAAACAAATCTTATGTATTTATAAATTATTAAGATGTTCCTTTAATAATTAACCACTATATGTGTTAATATAAGCATGCTCATATCGTTTGTCGTAGGTCGTTTCTCTCTGGCATCACTCAGCGCACCATTTTTTCTAGTTTAACAGCTGAAAAGTCTTTTTCATAGAATACCAACTGTCAAGGAAAAATAAGTAGTTGATTTCACTTTTATGTGCAGTGTGCTTAACTAATAAATATTATAAATAATCATATACAAATAGATGAATATGGAGTTATCAGCGCAGCAGACTATTAAAAGAAGTGTCTAATACCGTTAAAGGTGCTTTCACATTGTAATACAAGCTTTGAGATTTTTATTAGATTTTGTAAGACGAAAATCAAATCAAAATCAGTCTGACTGTCAAAAAATCTTAAAGAAAATTTTTTCATTACATTTTGTTTCTACACTATCACATTCCAAATAAAACGCAACATAAATAATTTGGAGCACATTTTTTCGGTCTTCTTTTTCTTTATTTATGCCGGAAAACTAATACACTACTGTTTTTGTTATTCCTATGCTTGTTTGTGCAATAGACAACCCTGATAAAATGAAAAATGTGATTATTTAGAAAATTTCCTAAAAATGACGAATACCATAATACTGTCACGTTTCTTTACGTATTATTTGACAAATCATAGCAATTTGTTTTCACACTTTTGGATTTTTACTTAAGATTTGAGTTTTTGACAAGTATTAATACTAAATCTAATAGTCTGAAGGCCGCTTAAGAAGGGAAATATATAAATAAAGTTTGACTGTTTGAAGGCAGTGATGATTACTACATTACATATCTCAAATTTTGACGTTCAAAAAGTAAAGCATATCTACATGCTGTGCAAGTGGTCCCACCTGACAATTGTGCCTTTACAGATTTGCTTTTATATTCCGAGCCATGATACAATGATACAGGTACATGCATTAGCAAAAATTCTCGTCAGATGTGTTTTGTCAAGGCGAATTCAGTACCAGGTAGCCTTATCATCACAGATGATCATCAGCTGATTACACCCAATCAGTCAAACTCTATATGAGAAAAGAGAAAAACTTTAACCCGAACTGTCAAAGCACAAATAAAAATAGTCGTACACCTACTTTGTATATGTGGTGTTTTAATGATAAGGCCACTTGATATTAATTCGCTTTGTGTTTTGTATGTACGGTTTGTTTGTGTGTACAGCGAATTTTGTTGTTGCTCAGTGTGTAATTTTTGAAAACTCACATGAAGATCTGACAACTTAGATGAGAAACATTTTCTAATGCATGTACCTGTATTATTGTATCATGATTTCGAGCAGAGCACGAAGCCGTTCGGCGCATAGCCGGCTTAACAGCCGCCGCCGAAGTTTGTTTTTAAATTGCGCCGCCGTCGATGTATGCGGCTATGATCGGCGCACGACTCAGCCGACAAGGGACTATCAAATAATATAAGTTTGGTACAAATACAACAAAAAAATAGATAATGCTTGTCAAAAATATTAAAATTTTTTTTTTCGCTAGATATACATACTACGTGAGCCAGTCGACAGCCGACACTTTTCATTCAATCGCCGCCGACGAAAATTTTCGGCTTACAGCCGGCGCTTAGCCGCCGCTGTAACTTTTTGGGTAAGCCGCCGCAGGTAACCGAATAATATCGGCTTCGTGCTCTGATTCTGAGCAACACTATTTGTAAACAATCTCTACGTTGTATAATATAGTACTTAATTTTATGCTAATTTAGAATAATTAAAAATTAAATTAAGCCATATTAAACCTACTATGTATCATCTTACGTGTGAAAACTTATAAAAAATAAAGATTAAAAAAATTTTTGTGGTCTGAAATAATAAAAAAATAATGCTCCAATTTAAAAATATATAAATTTCGTTTTAAAAAGAGGTATGAGAGCATAAAGATTGTTCGTATTGTGAAAACAACGTACTTCGACACACGTCAGTCTTCAGAATTCTAAGATAAAAAAACGTCAAAAACTAACGAAACACTGGAAATTTGAAGACGAACAAACTTTCTTTTCGAAAAATCTTTTTAATAAAACAAATCGTAAATGTATATCATTTTTATAACATATTGGTAGATTTAACAACGGTCAATATGAAGTGTAGTATAATTTTTCCCATTGCTATTGTATTGCTAATGAGGTTTGCCGTGGCAGACTTGCAAGGGCCTCAAGTAGCTAGTGGCGAAGCAAAAGATGTCTTTGATTCGTCGGATTCATCAACAAAGAGTTCATCTAATGAAGAAAGAAATACAGAATCAAATGGTGAAGATTCCAATGAAGCTCCTAATAATCAGCGTAAAGCGGCCAAGTATATCGATGACCAAATGACATCAGCCAAAAAAGCTTCTCAAATTGCGTCTGCAATACAGCCAGCTGAAGGTGGCGAAGTAAAAAATAAGCTATTGCAATTTGCTATATTCGAACGTTTGTGGAGTGAGGAAGTTGTTAGAAAAAAGCTTCAGGAACAAATCGAAATAGTTGAATCGAGAAGAGAACCAATCGAAGTTATCGATCCAACCCAAGAGCAAATTGAAGGTTTTCGTTATTTTTAAACAATAATGAAACCATTAAATTATAAAATTTTCTTTGTAGCTCAAAGTATGTATGAGAAGGGCATGGAAATACTTAATGGTCAAAGTTCCGATAAGCGTGTAGCTCGTACATTGCTGCGAAAGGCTGCTGAAATGAAAAATAGTAAGGCTCGTGCATCTCTAGCTTGGCTGCGTATTTTAGATGAAAACATGGAAGACTTTGACTTTAATTATGCAGCCACAGAGTTTGATGAATTAGCCAAAGAAGGTTTGGCGGAGGCACATTTGGTAAGAAAACGTGAACTTGTTGTTGAATAGCAACTATTTAATATTTCGATGGTGTTGTGTAAAAGGAGCCAATCTCAGGCCATTTTATAGCAGTTTGGCCGTTTATATTTTTAGTGTGTTTAATAACTACTTCTTTATTTTAAATAAACTCTTGCTTTTAGGGTTTAGCTTTTCTATACTCGTTGGGTGTTGGCGGTAAAAATGTAAGCCAACCTTTGACATTAATACATTTAACCCTGGCAGCTCTTGATGGTGATTCAATGGCTGAAATGGCCTTAGGCTATCGATATTCATATGGTATTAATGTGCCGGCCAGTTGTGAAAAATCCTTGTCATATTACAAGAAAGTAGCAAAAAAAGTAGCTGCTAATGTTAAATTTTCCAGCGGACCTTTGGTACATCGTGTACGACTTTTAGACGAATCTGAAAATCCGGGCAGTCAAGAAACAGAAATTGTTGACTACTATCAATTATTGGCTGATAAGGGTGATGTACAGTACCAAGTGGGCCTTGGTCAGCTTTACTATCAGGGTGGAAAGGCGATTAAACAAGATCATCAAAAAGCTTTGAAATATTTTACATTGGCAGCAAATGCTGGCAATGCAATTGCTTATGCCTTTTTGGGTAAAATTTATTTAGAGGGCAGTGAGCATATAAAAGCTGATAATGAAACCGCATTAAAGGTATACGTTTATTATAATATTTACAGAAAAAAATAATTTTTATTTTTTTCATATTGTGGAGTCTTTTACATATCTTCTATAATTTTCTTTAAAGTATTTTGGTAAAGCTGCCAACTTGGGCGACCCCGTTGGTCAAAGTGGTTTGGGCTTAATGTACTTAAAAGGCTACGGTGTTCCTAAAGATCCTTTGAAAGCTTTAAACTATTTCACTATGGCTGCTGATCAAGGCTGGGTAGATGGCCAATTACAATTGGGATTGATGTATTTTAGTAAGTGTTTTTTTCGATTATGTGAAATTGTTTTAACGTCTTTAATCTTCTTATAACAATTTACAGCTGGTAATGGAGTTAAAACTGATTACAAAATAGCATTGAAATATTTCAATCTTGCCTCTCAATCTGGTCATGTTTTGGCATATTACAATTTGGGCATAATGCACGCCTATGGCATTGGTATTCTTCGATCTTGTGCAGCTGCAGTAGAGGTTAGAGTCGCGTATAAATAAAAATTATTTGCATAACGTTAATTATTGTTTTATTATCATATAAAAGTTTTTCAAAAACGTAGCTGAACGTGGCAGCTGGAGTTCCTATTTGATGAAAGCCTATAGTAACTATAAGAATAATATTATCAATGAGGCGTTCATAAAGTATGCTCTCCTCGCTGAAATTGGTTACGAGGTGGCTCAGAGTAATTCTGCTTATCTTTTGGATCGTGGCGATGTTACCATCTTTCATGATCGCAATGAAGAGCTAATACGAGCTTTTTACTATTGGAAACGGGCTGCAGCTCAAGGATACTCAGCAGCTCAATTAAAATTGGGTGACTATTACTACTATGGGTGGGGAACTGATATCGATTTTGAAATGGCAGCTGCTTTGTATCGAAAGGCCTCAGAACAGCAATATAATGCTCAAGCTATGTTCAATTTGGGCTACATGCATGAGAAAGGCTTGGGCATGAAAAAAGATTGGCATTTAGCGAAACGTCAATATGATTTAGCTGCTATGACAAATGCCGATGCTAAAGTGCCCGTAGCTATTGCGTTATTAAAATTACAATTGTTGGCAAAATTAGAATCGATAAAAGAGGTAAGATAAAGCTGTTGATATAATAAACATATTTCAAAGATTTGAATGAAAAAAAAAACAGATTATTAGACAGCAAATAGTATTAGAGACCCCTTTTATATACATACATACCATGATACAATATTGTATCATGATACATACATAATCGACATTTTAAGTTTTTCGTACTGTATTTATTTGGTGTGTTCTGGATTTTTGTAATTAATTTAAAACTAACTTCTTAACGAGTTACAGACTTGAAATTTTAAGTATAGATAAGAAATGGATAATAATACATTCATGAATATGAGCAAATATCTAAATAAAGTAAAGTGCGACTTTGGCTCGCACACGAAGGGTTTCGTATGAATACACATGTGTATATCCCTTTTCGTTTTTGCTTCTTTTTTCATTTTGACTCTTTTTTTCGTTGTGCTATTTTGTTTAATCTTAGTTTTTTATTTTTTAAGTTTTTTTTCGTTGTTTTTGGCGCTTTTTTCATTTTCGTGATTTTTCGTATTTTTTTCTGTCGATTTTTCGTTTATTGCAATTTTTTTCCGATTTAACTTTTTAGTCCATGTAAATATCTTTTCTAATAACATTTATACGCTTATTTTCAATAAAAAGTAGAAAAGTTCATCTCAATAACAAGTTACTCAATACGCAGTATTTAGTATACACATGGAGCAACAAAAGCTACTTTTTGCAAATAAAATAAAAAAGTGGCTACTGGAGCACATAACAAGATATTTTACTTTCAGTAAAAATATGTTAATTTCTAATCGGATTGATGAAATTTCACAAAAATTTACATTTTTCTTCCAAACATATGCCGGAAGCAGTGGTGAGAATACAAAAAAATTCTATCGAATATATTTTGAGAACACTTTATGTAAATCTTTTTTGTTGTTTTTCTCCATTCCGACTTTTTAGAATATGGGCCAAAACAATACTAAGGTCGCGATATTTGTCTGTATATTACGTTAGTATTTAAATATGTTTCGTTGCTCGCTTTAGAACACCCTTTAATTTTTAACTGTGATATATTTGTTTGCCAAAGTTTTACATATTCTGTGAAAATTTCAAGTCCGTAGGTCTTACAGTTCCCGAGAAAACAGCCTGTGACAGACAAATAGACGGACAGCGTAGCGAAAACAATAAGGTTCCTTTTCACTTTTGATGTACGGAACACTAAAAACGGAAAAAATTGCCAAAACCGAAAAGCATATAAATTGCAAAAATCTCCAAAACGGCAAAAAAGCGTTAAAACAGAAAAGGTCGCCAAAACGGAAAATAGTCTGCAATGGAAAAAAATCCGTAAAATATTAAAAATCGTAAAAACGGAAAATAATCTTCAAAACAGAAAAAGTGTTAGAACGGGGGGAAAATAAATAGTCAAAACGAAAAAAGCGCTAAAATGGGGAACGTGAAAAAGAAAGAAAAAAAAAGAAAAGAAAGAAAAAGAAAGAAAAGTGCGTCAAAACGCAAATATGTAATCAATGAGTGGAAAAATGGACAAAAAGGAAAAAGTGCCGAAAACGGAAAAATAATTATGAATTAAGGAAAATGGGTTTAAGTATGCAACGAACTATAAAGTATGTATAAAATAATTTCTCTAAGCAGCAAGTAGATTCAAAACACAATACATTAGAAATTGTTAGCGAAATTTATTTTTGCGAACTTTCATTAATCACACGCTAATGTAAAATTCACTCCTTTTTAATCGGAGTTTGAAGTGGTTCGTATCAGTAGTTGATGTGCTGGGTAGCTATGAAAATATTTGTAACATTTAAAACGGAAAACTTGGGCGAATGAAAAACATAACTATAAGAAGTGTAGGAGAAGGTATCAACAAGAAAACTTACACATCAGTTCATATTATATTAGAGTACTATAAGATTGTTTGCTGAACTATTACAGCAGGTTTTTCTTTTAAATATTGTTATTGAAAAGACAAACCTTGCAAACTAAACAAAAAATATCTCTAAAATGCTATTTTTCTTATTTCTTAAATTTTTCATTACAGTCACCCTATAAATTTATCTTTTACTTGGATGAAAATATTGCTGCTAATTGGGATTTATATATGATAACGATATTGACCTTACTTTTGGGTTTTATTATGTACTCAAGGCGTACATTGGAGAATCATCAGCAACAAAATCAAGAAAATCACCAACAGCAGCCAGATGATAACACTGTTGAACAACAAAATAATGATAATGCGGCAGCTGCATCCGCTGAAAATGCAACAAATGACTCACAATCTGCACAATCCTCAAAAACAGTAATAAATACTGATACAAGCATTCAAACAAGCAAAGATTCTGATAATAATACATCATCAACGTCAAAGAAATCTACAGATGCACCAACTTCTACATCACAATCCACAACATCTTCGAATTCAGCATCAACTTCATTAGCATCAGCAATACCATCAGCTGCTTCAAATTCAATCGCTGATCCCACTGAGTAGTAAATATATAAACTAATTTAGTACTTCCTACAAATTAATGTACATTTCTAAAAATCTGAAATTAAATTTAAATTAAAATTAATTTAAATTTATAAAAGTTTATGTTTCCTTATAAAAACAAATAAAAATATCCAATTTCCTCTGCTCCTGCTCCAGACTTTTCATTATTCTTAAATTTTCTATCCATATGTTGCCTGTACATATTATGAAACTATTTTTTTTTTATTATTCTTTTCTGTTTAAACCCTTTGTTAATTAAATTTTAAATTGAAATATGCATATTAATAATTTTGTATATTAATTTTAACCATTATATGAGTATAAGTAATAAAAATTTAAACTTAATATTATTTTTATTTTTTAATAAAGCCTAAAATAAATGAAGATATAAAGCCAAATTGTTACGCGTGCTTTGTATATTAATATAAATCTCGAAAAAATACTTGTACATTTTTTGCAAATAATCGAAGATTTTCATAATCGCGATTACGATTAAAAAAAATATGTGATTCATCGCGATGTCATAATTTTTTATTAAAAATTAATTTTAAAAAATTATAACGTAAGAGTATCACAAAAACAGTACTGTTAGAAATCTCTTTTGATAGGAAACTTTTTCTAGAACGAAATATACCTATGTGTTCTGCAAATCGAGTCGATTTGAAAGCGATCGATTTATAGAAATTAAATCCACTAATAGCAATATCTTTTCAGACTTTTTTGCAGTTTCATATTTCTTAGAGCTTAAAATATATCTGAAATTAGTTTACTATAATGAGAAGTAGTTTCCCATACATTTTTTCATATCCCAAATTGTTATTTTTGTTAATTTCGGCGAAATTAACTTAAAATTACAATTCCTGTGTTTGTTTTAAAGCTCATTTTTTGAAACAAAATATATACAACTGTGTGTAGTAAAAAAATATAAATTGACATTTGTTTCATTAAAAATTATTATTTATTGTATAAATCTATAAAAAGCCTTTAAATTAATTAAAAAGAAAGTGTTGTGCCCAAATAAGTGTGAATTTCTTACGAATTGTTTCAAATATATGAAGTACCAAGTGCAAATTGTCAACCGAAATCAAGTCAAATGCCAATTTGAACGTTTTTAATTTCGTAAGTAATTTCGGCTCGAAATTAAGAATTTTTGGTGCAGTCTGAATGGCCATGTTCTGAAAACCATTTCGTTTTGAAACCGCAAAATTTCAGGAAAAAAATTAAACTAAAACGGTCATTTATTGGAACTTTTTAATTTATTTTTATGTTTTAAATGTTTCAGATATTTTATTCGAACTTAACTTCGAATGCACTAAATTGTCCGATTAAAAGAACACTGTTTTTCATTTTTGTAATTTTGCAATTTCAAAACGAAATGGTTTTCAGAACATGGCCGATATTTTTATTTATTTTATTTTTTGTGTTTTGGTTGCTTGGTGACATAACGTGGCAAAACGGCAACTTTCTGTGGAAATGCTCATATACAGTACTGTCGTGACACAAAAATTTTTAAAGAGTCGTAATTTTGTATTTACAGTGTTGTGTTGGTGCATATTTTTTTGAAAAAGTTGCAATTTCTTCCTGGGTAGTGTTTATGAATTAAATTTGCTCTGCACGCAAATGGAAAAAGGTCAAATGAATCTTAGATTAGAAAAAAATTCATTGGCAAAGGCGTTTAACATAAATTGATTTCTTGAAAAAGGGTAAAAATCTTAATGGTAATCGAGCGATTAATGCATTCGATGAAGATTAAAAGGTGCTGTTAATCGTGATTACAATTACGATTATAATCGCTTTGCAAACCCTATACTTTACTATTAAAATTTTAAATCTCGAATATCGCAAATACGAGCGCTAACTTTGAAAAACTAGTAAAACCATTGAATTCAGCATACTCGAATTAGCTGTACGAGTAGGGTGGCCAGCTTCAGAGAATTTTTAACATATAATACATATATACATAATAGAGGGCTGCACGAATATACTTGAAAGCACTCGTATGTATATTTTTGTGTGTATGCATGTACACACATGTACATGCATGTATACATAAGTATATACATAAGAACATACATCTAGGTTAGGTTAGGTTAGGAAGGGTAGTGCTATGCCGCACATCCACTCGGAGAACCAGTTGGATCCATTGTGATTCCCTTCTATTCATACACGCTATATAAACCCAGAAAAGGAGCATCCTGCTATCCGCCATTCAACCACCTTATTCCCATAATGAAGCCCCTGATATCCTCAAGTTCACACTTCGCAATATCACTAATGCTCTCATGAAAACGTCTGCCAAGCCACCTAAGTCTGTGTCGTTGCAGCCTCGTGCAATGACAGATAACAACATACATACATCTATGAACACACGAAATTCATACAAGTACATTTCACGAATACATTTGAGTACACTTTGCAGCCCTCTAGTACATAAATCGTATTTTAATATTTCAAACACATAAATTTGCCTGAACATACCTTATACAGACTATAGTGTGGCAACGGAAAATAAAAAATATTGACATTGTGAATAATATTATGAAAACACAATAAAAATTTAAAATATTTTAATTAAAATATTAACAAAATGAAAAATAAAATATTCTTTTCCATTTTTAATAATAGTAACAAATATAAATTTGTCT
The DNA here is from genome assembly GCA_956483635.1 of Panzeria rudis. Lineage (NCBI taxonomy): Eukaryota > Metazoa > Arthropoda > Insecta > Diptera > Tachinidae > Panzeria > Panzeria rudis. The sequence continues at coordinate 146,891,886 of OY101447.1, read as the reverse complement.
ATTTTGTTGTTATTTGCAAGAAGTGAACTGTGAAAGTGTCTATTTAATCATCTCAAGTGTACTGTGAACGGGTTTGATTAAATTTTTAAGCTCTGCTTAAACACGATTAAAAACTCAGGTCTGAACCGTTGCCTCGTTTGTACGTACTTAATATACATTTCAATGTATCGAGCACACTGGTATCTAGTTATCGATGGAATTTCAAAATATCCTGTTTAAAATTTTAATTAATAAATAATTTCTTTTTTTAACATACGTATAATATAAATTTAATACAAAATTTATTCCAGATTAAATTCAATATATGATGTTGCAATTATTAAAGGTAAGCTTAAAGATAAATTTAGCATCACCCAAATTTAGCATGTACAAAACACAAACTACTTTTTTTAGCCTTTGGTGCGCGCCAACTTAACTAGATCTATTTCTTTGAGCAGCCATAATATGCAACAACAAATTCCATTCGGCAAAGGGGCAAAAGTGCCCGAGAAAATTAAACGAGCACAAAAACTGTTTCAAGAGAAAAATAATTTGCCGGTGTTTTTGAAAGGAGGCAAAACAGACAGGATATTGTATTACACCACTTTGGGTTTAGCAGCAACGGGTTTATTATGTAATGTGATGTTCTTTGCACATTATATTATTGATTAAACAAAAGTTATTTTAAATTTATTTTATTTCAAAATATCTCTAATAATTATATAAAAACAATTTACCATTTGGCATTGTATAAAAATTAGTTAAATTTGTTTTTACACAAACCTTGCATTAACTAGTGACATGATTGCCTTCTTCATCTATTTTATCAATTACTAACTTCAGACAATCTTTAGTAGAAACCTTTTCTAAATTGCATATTTTTGTCAAGTCCATGGTAGAGATTTTCTCAATAATTTCTCGTATACGTTCCTGTTTTATAATAGCTTTAACAGATTGTCTAGTCGATGTTGTCGAATGAGTACTACTGGATTTCTTCTCTTTAGAATCATTTTCGATATGTTTACCTTTGTCTCGATAATGTTGTTCAATAATTCGGCGTATTTTTAATTTTGTTGTTCGTGTTTTGCGGTTGACTTGTCCCAAGGCTAAATTGTGTAATTCTTGGAAATTAATTTCTTTATGCATTTGAATCGAATCATTAGTTTCTTCATGTGACTCAACAATGGTTACAATGGCATCATCTTCTAAGCTTAGGCCCTGATCTGACAGCTTTGTTAAAGGTGGTGGCAAATCTGTATTATCTTGAAATAACAATTCTTTTGTATCTTGATGGTAGGAATTTAATTTATTTAAGGAGGTTTCCTTTAGTTGATGTTTCGAAACATCTGTAATCTCGTTGTTTTCTTGTTCAATAAATTGTGTTGTTTCTACATCTTCAGTTTTTATATCAAGCCCAGCATCTAATTTTGTATTTTCGTCCAAGGATTCATTCACCTTTTTCTTTTTATTGGGTTTTTTTATTTTCTCCAGTTTTGTTTCTTTGGCTTTAATGGTTTCAGTAAGGTTTCCTGAATTTTCTTCTATTTCTATATATCTTTTATTTTTCTTTTCTGATTTTGCAACTAATTCAATTGACTTTTTTGATTTTAATTTTCTTTTTAAAATCGCCAAACAGGGTTTGGTTTTGATTTTAACTGGTATGATGGTATTATATTGAATTCCTATGCTGCTAAAACAATCTATGAACTCTAAGGTATCAAAGTCTTCCTGAAGTAATGGCCACAGTTGGTTATTGAACTTACTTTTCGCCTCTACTATTAAATGAGTATATTGCATAGTTTCTTCTTTGGTGTAAGTCATATGTTCGTTTTTACAATATCTGCAAATTAAATACATACTTAAACACAGAACTCTTTTTCTTTTTAATTATTTCAAAATAATGAGAATTATGCTAATTTGTAATTGTTTGTGATTTCGTTCTAATTAAAAGGTTCTTCATTAACTTACCTCCAATCTTGTCTTGTTTGCAAAAATCTGCTCACTCCACTTTGTGCAGCTAAATTTGATATGTGCACTGAAATATTGGCTGTTTCTGCCTCCAACTTATGTAAATTTGTAAGAGCCACGCCACCAGGATAGTTAGTACTCGAAATTATTAATAAAAATAATGTGATGATAACATTAATGAGTAAATGGCCACCAGCACATAAAGATACAAATCTATGCCATAACGATTTTGAGCTATTTTGCCAGCTAAAAAATTTTAATGTATGAAAAATTTGTTGTCTGAAATGTTCTAAGATATGTACTTACAATCTTTGACAGGCAGTAGCTGCTGATAAGTTAAATACCGGAAATACATAAATTATGAAACGTAATTCTTTGTGTGGTAATATGGAGTAGATGAGAACAAAACCTACAGCAGATATAACTATAGCTCTAATACGACGTTCTAACATCAGACCTATAGGAACAAATAGCAATGAGCCGCCCATGGCTCGTGGTAAGGCTGAGTAGAAATACCAAAAGAAAGGTGAAGTCTAGAGAGTTATCATTTTGTCAAGAAAAACCAATATTTTAACTGAGCCAAATAATTATTTTCTTTTTTTATTATTTTCTTTTTTAAATTCAGATTAAAAACACTTCGAAAATTTTCGATAACGATATCTCTCGATCAGATCAATAGATTTTTACGTTATGATACAATTAGATTTTGGATTCAAGCGATACAGAATTTCCGAAATTCTCTTCTATCAGTGTGAATTGGGTAATATTCACAAGAAACCAAGTGCAGTCAAACTATTTAGAATGTTAAAACTTTTGTCGGAATATCATCCAAGGATCTGAAAACGCCGACAACTGATAAATGCTTGATATTCAAAAAAACGGAGAGGAATCAGTATCACTGTAGTTTTATACATATCGATGGTCGTACGTTAACAACACGTAACTAATTTTCACAACTATTCAGTTGAAGTTTTTACAATATAGTTGAGCTAAAAGAGCTACTAACTACAAAAAAAGAACTATAAACTACTTAGTGAATACTGTTAACTAATTTCGATTTTTATTATTGCACGCCTCATAAGCGAAGCGTTGAGGTGGGTACTACTCTCACTTCACGCGAAACTACTGATTGTTCAAACTTAAAATGGCTCTATTATTGTCATATATTGCACTTGTAAAAAATATATACACACACACAAACCGGTCTGTTTACAAACCAAATTTGACGTGGGATGACGGAAAATCGTTCCAGATCCTGTATGTGGTCACGATAACGACCGAAAGACTTCACTATTCGAGACCTTTTTTTCTTTTTACGCTTCAGTATAATTAGGAATAGAAGGCTATTTAATTTCACGGTCTAATTGAGATTATGAGGCGTGCACTTTTGGATTTTCCAAACTATTTTTATACTGTGAACGTTTTTTTTTAGAGATTTATGTAACGTTTTCTGCGTTTCGTGAGAAATAATAAAAAATCAGTTACGTGGTGTCAATATATTATCATCGATACGTACGTATCGATCGGAAGCAAATGAAATCGTAGCATAAAAAAACGCCGATTGCCTCAAAATTTCATTAAAATTCATTCGAAAGATACCGGTCCGAAAAATTAAAAAAAAAAGTATTTAGTTCTGTAATGTACTCCAAAAATGCTTGTCAAATCGATTTTTTTCATTTGTTCGCTTTTATAACTTGGAAACTACCCTAAAATTGTATCTCGATCGGTTAAGGGATTCGAGAAATACCGTTCTCGAAAAGTTTGAAGAAAGTTTTGTTAATTTGATATTAGCGATTAGTAACGTGCACAGATACATCTGTTTATATCAGTTTCTGTGCGTTAACTCATATGATTGATAGATGGTATGTATTGTTATTTTCTGAAGTATAGTAGATATGATTGAATACAGAGAGACTGAGAGAACTCATTTGTTTTCCTATGATACGCCCAAACAGATATTAACAGATACTGATGTCGTACAATAAGTAACTTATTGCAGAAACAGGCAAATTTGTCATGCAAAACGAATTTTGTACGCAATTAGTCGGCTATTTGAAACGAACATTAAAAACAAAAACAGCAAAAACAAAGCACAACAGTGATTTATAGCTATCAACATAGCATTAACTCTTATTGAAAGCTATCAATAAATTTGCACACGAAGTGTATGTGAATGTGTATTATATGTATGAAACATACGGACATACATAAAGTCGGTTCATTTACTTTCCTAGCAGAAACTAGCAACGAGAGGGTAAAGCAGAAATTTACAAAACTACTCTCCCAGATAAGAAAAAGTAAATGAACGCTTTGCAAGCAACACAAACAGTTTCTACACCCAAAAAACTTTACATTAAATGTTAGTACTTTGTACGAAAAGTTATATCGTAAAAAATATATGAAAATTTTATAATTTTGAGGTACATGAACACAACTTAGGATAAAAAATGTTACTGTCCGTAAATGAAGCTTTATGTGTAAGGTATTTAAATAGCAGAAATAAAAATACAACTGCTATATCTGCAAAAACAGTAGAAATAAAGTTAATTTCAATGTAATTGTAGAATTTTTCTATTAATTCAGTTGAATTTGTTCTTTGCAACAACTTGCCAATTTTTTTTCTTCATATTTGACTCACAAAATATTTCGAGTGTAACCTCTATGATTTAGCCTTGAGGTGGAAAATTTTGTTCCACCCAATTCAAGCGTTTTAAACTCTTTTAACGGTCACTTCTGCAGTCAAATTAAAGAAAAATTTCGAATCTTATCGTATTTAATAATATTGACTACATAAAAATTAAAAATTTCTTAATATTCATTAAAATTAGAAAAAACTTTTTGATGAATTTTTCAAACATTTATTTTGTAAACAAGAGATCTAAACCAGGGACCGTACTGTTATGACTTTATTTCGAAAAAGTCAAATAATAATAGTTATTTTTTGACCAATATGTTTTCGGTCGAAAAATACTGATCAAAAATAAAAGTTAAAATTTTACCGATATTTTTTCGGTGAAAAATAAAAGTTAAAACTATGTCGTTTTTTTGTAATAGATTAAAGTAACACACAAGCCTTGTTCTTTAATCTACTACAAAAAATGACTTAGGCGTTTACGCCCTCCACAATCAGGCCCAATAACTGTTATTTTCGGTCCCTGATCTAAACAGCTGTTTTGCTAATTCGTGGTAGTAAAAATTTGATTAGCTACCCAGCAAAAAATAACATGACAAATCATGTGTATAATCATGGGTGCAAGTGATGACGCATTGGTTCGATTTAGGTGAAACATGCATGATTTTTACATTAGCAAGTCATTGGAGATCATGTGCTTACATGACAATTTAGAGAGCTTGCTCGTCATTAAAATGAATGAATTGAACCCATGCAAATTCCCTGATTCGATGACGTTTTTTCATGTAAATATAAAACAAAGGAAATAAAAAAAATTGGCGCAGCTGGGATACGAACCATGCTCTTCTAGCTGTTAAGACATGCTCTCTACCACTGAGCTATTGTCTTCTTATTTTTTGTTGGAGCTAAAACTTGTTTTATGAAAATGTGTCAATGTGATGATTTAATTCCGTTTTTGCATGCCTTTTTCAGTAGAAATTTTATGCAATATATTACCTAGTAATATTGCATGCGTTTTTAATGAGTTCAAAAACTATAGCTTCATTTACGATTTACGATGTCATTCAGAATGCATTCGAAGAAACAAGTGATCAAGAAATCATGAAACACTATTTCATGTTGAACGCGTTCACTTATTTTTTGCTGGGTAGTTGCTAGTTTTTCGAGTACGTGAACACTTTACAGTAATAACTAGTAACAATTAGTTACAACTTTCGGTTATTGAAGAGACCTATTATTTGTTGTACTAACAATTATCTTAAAATATCTGTGGTACAACAGATATTTTAAAGCAAAAAACACGTAAATTTCATATAAATTGCAAAATGCTATGGTACTCTTACTGTTGAGTACGAGTAGAATGTGTACGTGGAAAAAATCATACAATACCAGTTACACTCATTCTATCATTTATACTTACTAGTATCCCGCCCGGTGGTCGAAATTCGACCACTTGGTTCGTAATCGGGTTTGTTTGTAAACGGTTTTTTAGAAAAAAATATACTGCGTATATCTAAGCAAAAATATCTCCTAAACCATATACATATGTTTCACCAATATTGGTGGACAATAAGATACTTAAAAGTGTACGACAAAAAATTTCATGTCATTTTTATATATAATTACTATATGTATCTGTTATATCTGTTTTAACAATACTTTCTGATTTAGTGGTGCAAGTCTTTATTAGCAATGGAAATTATCAATATGTCGCTGAAATATTTTGTTTTCGAAATTTATTTATAAAAATTTTGATAAAATAAACTTATACGTCTCTGTTCTGTAAATCGAGTCTAATTGATATCATGCGGTTATAGAAAACTTACCCCAGTAATAGAATAATTTTTTTAGTTTTTCTATTACATGTCGTTAGCTGAAATCCAAAATCACGTAACTACACTTTTTTAAATTTTACAGGAGAGAAAAAACTAAATAAAATACTTCAAGTTTTGAAAATTTGTGGGGACATGCATTTCGATGTAATACGCAATAATTAATCAAAAATGCTATTTCAAATTTTTTGTTAGTTACGTGGTTTTGGATTTCATCTGACGATATAGGGTTTCAAATATCATATCTGAAGGAAAATTATTAATTTTGGAAATAGCGCGATATCAAATGGATTCGATTTGCAGAGCACGGCCGATAGATTTTTAAATTATTTGTTTTAAATATGAAAATCTATCTCTCATGGAGTGATTCTCCAGATTTTTAATATAAATACTATGCAGCAACTGCAACTCGTTAAGTCAATAATTTTCATAATTTAATTTAGAAAACTTTCCTAATCAAAGAAGATTGGTTAAAAGAATGTATGTGTTTTAATCATTGGCATAGAAACTCCGGTTGTACCACGAATAAAATATATAATGTGATTTTTAAAAAAGGATACACCCCAATCAGAGCTTTTGTTTAATACAGTATTATACCACAATACTTCGCCTTCCGGCCACAATAATCGCTTCCAAAACATTGAATCCACTAAAATTGAAATAGACAAAATTGCTAAACCGGCTGGTAAGGCAATTTTTAAAATTCTAAAAGTGAAATTATAAAAAGGATATGTAGAACATATTACAACAGTCTCATCATACTGACCTGTTTACGGTTATTTTATGAAAAAGCAAATCAAAAAGTAAAAGCAGTCCCAAAAATATTATCAATTCAGAGCGAAAAATCAATATAGCTATGCCGGAGGATATAATAAATGGTTTTATTTGTCGACTTAACCAATAAGCCAAAGCGTATAGAACTGAAATTCGTACAAATGTTAATAAAATTTATGTAGAACTGGACATTTTAAAAATTTTACCTAAAGGTAGCGCCATTATATTGGGTAAAGTTCTACTCATGTAGAATAAAAAATGAAATTGTGTTAAAGTTATTAGGCTAAACCAAAAACTTACATTTGAGCCATATAACTTTGTTATCACACGCTTTAGTTTAGTCCAGGCAATTGTTACAACAGCCGCCAATATTAAGCGCACTATAAAATTAATTAAATTTTAGATTGCAATAAACATGTTTAAGAAATTAAATTAGTTATGTCCAACATAAATCAAAAAGTTTGACTTCAAGAACAAAAAATAATAAAGAATAACATTAAATTAAAAATGTTACAAACGCCCGAAGAAAATAGATGATTACTTCAAAACGGCTGGACCAATTTTCTTTAAACATAGGTTGGAAGATTTTGTATCAAGTCACCTTTCAAACAAAATTTACTAAATTAAAGTCGAGCTAGCCGTTTGGGAGCTTCGATGGCAAAGATATACAGATTCAACAGGATACATCTAGAAAAGATGTGATATCTTCTAAACGTCTGGACCAATTTTCTTCAACCATAGCTAAGAACACTCTCGATCAAGTTACCTTTCAAACAGAAAAAACTAAATCAAAATCGGTCCATCCGTTTGGTCTGTATGAGGGAGGGTTCCTACATCCACACAGATACACAGACACACACTACAAACTTATAACATCCCTCTTTTTTGTCGGGGGTTAAAAATGGGCATGACGAAAAATAAACTAACGGCAGCTAACATCAGTTTAGAGTCGTAAAGCAGATCTGTGCGGGTAAATATCACGCGTCGTTGGCAACTACTTCGCATGTTATTAGTGGTTGGCGTCCGTTAACGGTACCGAGCTACTGTTTCTCGTCGTTTGACCGTTAACTACATGCAAAAATGTATTTTTATATTTTAATATATGGTGGAGAGCTAAACAAAACTGAATTGAAGTAAAACAGGAGAAGAATTTGGAGAATCCGGTTTCCTATACAAAAGCGGTCACAGTCGACAAATATTTGACGAAAAAAAAACGCGACCAACACACAAACTTACCCTGAGCAAAAGTAGTGGCTGCGCTTATTTCATCAAATATTTGCCAAGTGCGACCGTAGCTTTAGTCGTAAGCCGTAGTTTGTGATAGGATTACGGAAAATTCCGCGGCCAAATAATTTGTTGCTAGTGGCTTAGGCTGTTAGCGTCGTAACTTAAAATCAAACTAACATCAATTTAGTAATCACACAAACACAAGGAGCGGAGTTTACTATTCCCTACTTCTCATACGAAGGTATAGGTCAATTGGAGGTTCTTGAGGAGGCTCTTATTTGTCCAAAAACCTGAAAAATTGTTATAGTATCTAGTAATATTATGCAAAAACATAACAGTTATTAAATTTTTTGTTGGACACAACCCTTGAAGTTAAATTGTAAATTTAATAAGATTGTTTTTGTTTACCTACATATTGCGCCCAAAATTTGTTAATATTCATTGTTTCAAAAAGTAAAATGAAGGGTGTTGATAGTATCGATATAAATAAGGGACCCAAAAATGTGCGCGGTACTACACCAGGAAACTCGTGATGATCGTACTTATGATAGAAAAATATCAGAAAAAAGCAAAATATAATACAATTCCAATAAATATTATATATATGTATATGCATGCACTTACCTGTGTGAAATTATGTCGTAGATATAAAATATCATGCATGGCCTGCAGATTAAAACTTTCCTCCACTTTTGTATATGGGGCATAGACGAGATGGCCAGCTGCCGTTAAAAATAGCAACAGATCCATCTTAACTATTTCACTTTGTGACACGATAAATTAAGTGATTTATTTTTAGTTTATTTTAATTATTACTTCATTTATTAAAATAATTACATAATTAAATAAAATTCCACGCGCACAAAAGATTTATCTCCTTGTATATTAAAAAAAAAAAGTATTTTGTCCAAATACACTTCTTAGCAAAATATGTAGACTTTGTTGTTATGTACGAATATCATACCGAAAACCAAAGACAAATATGTAATAAGAACACAAGCAATTTCTCAATAGGAAATATAATGTGTCATGAACATTATGTGGATTTCTTTACGTTGCCAACAATGCGGGTGATCTATTGGAGCAACTAATCAACAAACACATAAGCCGGCAAATATATCTGATAAAAATATCTACGAGTTTTCACCCTTTCATAAAAACAAGTAGTTTTCGGTTTATAACCTAAGGTGTTTTACTTAGTAATTGTTTAATTTTTCTGTGATAAAATTCGATCATTTATATATTTTTTTAGATCTTTCGTTTGTTTTGTTATTCTTTCTATAATTAGAATACTAGAATACTTTCTGCGTACACGTCCATACATAAAAAACAAAAACAAACAGAAGTAAATGTCAAAAGCATATGCATAACAGTTACTACTACTTACCGCTAGATGTCCGAATTATAATAAGTTTATCAATAGTGATGCCAAGTTTTGTCATTGAACTTTACAGTTAAAAAGAATATGGTCCGTTATTACAAATTGCTAATACAACACGTGTTAGTAAAAGGTATTTTTAGCTAATGCGAGGAATAAAGCGACTTTTAACTCTTTTTGTTCTCACAACTTCCGTGTAAAATAAAATTAAACGTTTTAAAAACATGCCCGTATCATAGTAAAAGCCGATAAGTGCCTTAAGACAACAATTTAAAATACTTTAAGCAAGCACTTATTACTACATTTATACGCACGTGTTATATGCAGATAAAAATGTAGTGCTGCCAAGTATGTAACCTAGTGACTTTTCACACTATGCCTTTTTAGCCTGGCTTTTTTTTGACAATGTTCTTTTAAATCCCCTACGAAAAGTCACGCACAATTACATTACAGACTTTTTATCCATGCCTTTTTTGACGATTATACACATGCTTAATGCTGAGAGTACGAAAATGACAACGATAAGTAACAAAAAACCCCTCAAATTCCAATTTGTACTTTTTTTCTTATCCCGCTAGCTTCTCACCTCCTCTCTCCACAAACTAAAAAAGCCTGCCTTTAAAGCCAGGCGAAAAAGGCACAATGTAAATTGCGTGTTACTAACTCACGAAAACAATTGCTAATTAACGCACTATTTGCAAATAAGAAGTTTGACGTGCCACTTTTACACATGTTTGTTAATAAAAAATAATAAATATATAAATATATTAATAAATAGATAAATATTCAGTGGTTTTAAAAAATGATAATAAGAAAGTATTTGGCAGCATTTTACGTTTTTTTACTGAATTCACAAATCACTTTAAAAATTTCCAATTATCTCTAGTTTCAAAGATATAGTGAATTTAATATTTTCATCAATTACAGGGGCCTAACCGTCGCTTTCGATATCGAGTAAGCTATCGTATCGAATAAAATTTCGACACGTATCGAATGGATGGATTACCGTATTCGATATCTATAGAATCGAAATTTTTAAAAAGTGTACCAAGTTTATTTTATCCGGTTGTTGAACCGACTAACAATTTGTAATACATTAACGAACATTTTTGTGTTTCTAGCAGCTAGTACAACAACCAAGTCGATTGGCCAACTGTAATAAGGTTTATAGGTAATGTTCCATGCTTTTTTGGAAAACAAACACAATAAAAGAAAATATTAGCCCCATTCACAATCTTGTGCAAATGCTCTTGCATCGTAGCATTTGAACAAGATTGTGCATAGGGCTATTGTATTATTTAAACAGCAGCTACTCGATTATCGTATGCCGTAATCCCAAAAGGAAAAATCTCGATCAATTCTGCTCGATATTGAATGCGACGATTCGGCCCCTGAATTTTTGTTGGATGTTGAAAATTGTGTGTTTTTGTTTAGTATTTAAGATTTTGAATGTTGTAACATAATTATATGATATTTTTTATTACATTGATGTCAGTTGTCGTCTTATTGATTACATTTGTCATAATATTGATGTTATAATTTTGATGACAATGCGTTATCAATCTGATGATGAGTTTTTCTATGAATTTGTATCGACAAAGGATATATTATACATATCGATGGTAAAAGGTTAATTACTTTTTTCTTATTAATTTGGTTTAACATTGTGTTTCCAATAATAATAGAATGAAAACAAGTCGCTTGACTTAAAACTAAAAACATACCTTCCAAGAAATCCGTAAACCATTCTTCTGGTTTCTACCATTTCCCGGAAACAGTATTATTTTAACGGAAACTATTTACGTTCCTTTATTGAAAATTTCAGTAGTTGTTTGATACAATTTTCAAAACTATCTTTGCCGTCCATGGCAGCGAAATTACGAAATTAATAATAGTAATCCTCAAAAAAACTTTATACGAATTTGAATTATTTAAACTTCATGCCACATTTAATAACAATATTGTGAACTTTTTCTTTTATATTCATACATACTTATGCACGCATGCATGTATGTATTACTCGTATTTAGTTTTACCATAAAATTTAATTTAAAAATTCTACTCTGCTGGATTAATTTTTAATAAAGATGAACACATGCCACTTAAACTTATTATTTCTCATAGACTGTGAAATATTTAAAGCAAGTTGCAAAATTTGTGTGGCACGTCATATTTGGTACAGAGCAGGAATCCAAAAGAGAAAAATGTAAAAGGAAGAATCTCAAAATGTCTGCCAACAACAGAATAAAAATACGTCAATGTAAAACTATTAAAATTGTGTTGCTTTTTTTTTGAATCTTTTATCAAAGTAGCACAATGCATTGAAAGATAAAAAAAAGAAATATTAAAGCAGCACCAACAGCCGCATCTTAAATATAGTTGGGCGTTACACTTGGATTAGCACAGCCAAATTACACATAATAACTCAAAAACCATAGAAGATGCAAAACTAAATGAGCTCAACAAACGTGTGTTTTGCAAATATTAAGACCCTTTTTATTTGTTGGCATTTCGATTTTGGCAACAATACAATAAACTTAATTATAAAAAAGTATAGTATATAATTTACAAAAATTTTGATTTTAATTTTTTATTATAGTCAATTAATTTAATAGATTTCAGACGAGACATCATAATATTCTAGCAAGAAAAAACGCCTTTTTTATAGTCTTGCGACGAATTACTTTGCTCAAAATTTTTTAAAATTACCTAAGCTTTTTCCATTAGCCGGAGGGGGCTTTAATTTAACGCTGTCGAAAAAATGGGATTCTACTAATTTCACTACGATTATCAAGAACACAAAACAAAGTGACTAAATCTAGAAAATCAATTTGGCAAGAGCTTGTGACTTGATTTTTCGAAAAATTTCGGCATTGATATCTCTCGAATGGATCATCAATAGATTTTAATTAATTAAAAATATAAAAAAATCTTATAAATCGAATCGGTTCACAATATCTAAGTGATATCTGAATATTTAGAACGTGGCAAAATTTTGTTCCGATCGGTTCATCCAAGGCTGCAGGTGCGAGTTAAACTTGCCTTGTCCAATTAGTTGATGTACTCCATAGAAGAAAGATATCGTGGGCTTATCAGCAAATACCAGAGTCCGACCGAGTATTCGGTTCCGGATTAGGCTAAAATTTTCGTTTTGGCTGCTATACGGCTTAGGCCAAATTTTGACTACATGCCGAAATTTTTATTGTACATAAAATAGAAAAAATTAAAAAAACCTCCGATGAAAATGGGTGATAACTTGACAGGGGCTGGACCGATTTTCTTCAAACATAGGCTAGAAGATTTTACATCAAGTCACCTTTGAAACAAAACAAAAAACTAGGGAGCTACGGTGCCACAGACACACAGATTCAAGAGGGTACAGCGAGAAAAGAGGTGACAACTTCCATATTGCTTTACAGATTTTCTTTAAACATAGCTTAGAACACTCTCTCAATCAAGTCACCTTTCAAACAAGAAAAAAAAACTAAGTCCAAATCGGGGCAGCCGTTGTGGCACTACAATGGCGCAGACAGACCCAGACATATACTACAAATTTATAACACTCTTTTTTTTGGTCGGTGGTTAAAAAGGAAAACTAAAAAAAAAGTTTTTATAAAGGAACGATTTTGGAATAACATGAGTGTTTCTTTTGTCTTCTCCTTGTCGGATTTTTATTAGCTAGCTCAAAATATATTAACTCATTTACAACTGACTTCTGAAATAACTCATAAAGCTGTTTTTAGACTATTATACAAGCTGTTCGACTTCTGCACAAAATACAACCCCGATATAATGACATTATACATGGGACTTTTTCATTGGCATTGAATTTTCATTGGCATTATTTTACGTAGTTATAATGAAAAAAGTTTCAATTACCAATAAATGCCAATGCTTTTATTTTAATTATAATTTTTTAAATGCTTGTAATGAAAAAATAATAAAAAACCTATCAACTACCAATTATAATTGAAGAAAAAAAAAATAATTGTTCATATAAATACAAATATATAAGTTGAATAACTAAATAATTCTGACAAAAAAAACCCGACTTCAGTACAAAGACCTGATGGCCCTTCATATAAATAATTTTGAAAATCGGTATGCAAATGGAGGAACTGTGCTCTAATAAATATTTTGGGTGGAGGCGTGGAAGACTTGCACCGCCGATTTTCGTAGAAAAATTATGCGACCAAACTAAGCAAACCATTCCAAACAAAAAAAAAAAAATAAAAAATTTGGAAGTCGGCCTATAAATGGAGGAGCTATGCGATAATCAATATTTCGGGGGGAAGGGGAAATCCTGCACAGATTTTGAAGAAAAATTGTGGTACCAACCTGCAAGGGGGTTTGCAGCAAATTTCGCAACTGATTTTCGAAAAAAACTATGGAAAACTACTGTAGTCAAACCCTTTCATACAAAAAAAAACTAATTTCAAAATCGGTTCACAAATGACAAAGTTATGCATGGGTTGGGAGGAGCAAGTTTCCCGCTCAAATTTTCGAAAATAATTGTGGGGCCAAACTACTAGCGAACCCTTGCAAACAACACAAGAATTTTGAAAATCGGTTCACAAATGACATAGTTATAGATTGGTGGGAGGGGGGGGGGGTGTAGCGAATTTGCCCCATTAAAGTTTTACCGATTTTTAATCAATTTCAGACTTTTCTATCTTTTCGATATTAGCAAGTTCTTGCGAATTTTCGCCATTTTCGCGATTTTTTCTATATTTTTTGGCACTCCTTACAGTTTCATCTATTTTTAAGCAATGTTAGGGCTTGTTTGCAATTTTGCAATTTTTCGCGAATTTTCGCTATATTCGCGATAAAAGTGAATTTTTCTCCAGCTTTTGGCTTTTTACAGTTTTACCGATTTTGAATAAATATTAATTAGACTTTGCTATTTCCTAGATGTTAGCCAGTTTTTGCAAATTTTCGCAGCTTTTTCCAAATGTTTTCATTCCTTAATTTTTTTTATCGATTTTTTATAAATTTTAAAGTTTTTTTCAATTATAGATTTTTTCGCGAGTTCTCGCAAATTTGTAAGCTCTTTTCGAATTTTGCTATAAATTTAATAAAATAATAATTAAAGATATAAAATAATAATCCTCTAACATTTAAAAATAAAGCAAAAATCAATTATTTTTACGGAACTTGGGGTTGATTATTTAACAGTAAAAATAGCAGAAACAATGAAACCTCCTTGATTTTTACAGAAGGTGCTATTGGTTCTTTTGACAGTTAAATTGATCAAAGCAAATAAGGAATCATTAGTTTTTTTGTGGGTTTAAATCAGTTAACTTTTTAACATTTAAAGTTGAATAAAATTTTTGTTAAACATAAATGAAAAATAAGTAGACCGGTTTTTAATTGAGTTTTAATTCATTTTATGTTGCAATTTCAGTTAATTTTAAGTACAGAATATTTTGAGTGTATTGAACTAACTTTTAGCTAACTCAAAATTGATGCAGAGGTTAGTGAGTTGTTGTTGTACAGCTTCTTTGGCAATTGCTACATGGAGACCTAAGGTAAGAGTAGATAGAACATTTTCGGATAGTATTTTCTTACACGATAAGGCTTTTTGCCACCCCCCAACATTTATTTTTACATTTTGCTGTGATCAAAGAACAATAAGTTGAAATTGATTTCGTATCAAAAGAACAATTTTAAAATGCTGAAATAATATACACTGCCGCTTACTGGAATACGACTGCTATGAAGATAGGTTTTGTCGTTCACGATTTTTTATTAAACTTTCCAAAATTGTGTTATTACATTGTGGGTTTATGAATTTGTGGGTCAATTATAAAATAATCTCAAAAAAAGCTTGTGCAGTCGATCAAAATATTTTTGGAGTCATTCAAAACACTTTTACAATACACAATCGAAATATATATTTGTTTTTGTACTCCGTAAAAATATTGAAATTCAGTACACAATTTATTTGCACATTTCAATTTTTAAAGAAATTATGGAACATTGAGTGGCTGCTGCTTGCTATTCATTTATTCCCTCCTGAGGTAAAACCATTTTTTTATGCCAAAGAGTCATCGTCTTAATAAAAGTTCCTGATACTATTTATTCTGTATTTCTCTGAAAGACTTCTTTTAACCCATAGAAAAATAAATGCGAATGCACTAGCAAGTAATAATAGGACGGCAAGGATGATGGTACGAGTGCAGTGAAAAAGTTCACTTCACGCTCGATGCACTTGAATGAATGAACGCTTCAACGAGTTGCTGATTTGTGGCTGCAAATGCATAAACAGGAATAGATTTTTGGAAGAAGTTCTACGATGCACTACATACTCTTATGTTTTGTATATGTTCCACTAGATGCGTTTTTTTAAATATACATTATACCTCATCTTAGCAAAAGAAAAAAAAACGAAGAAGGCACAAATTTCGTCATGGTGTTAATATTAAAAAAGAAGTGTTCACGTGAAAATACATCAATAAAAGATCGCTTAAGAGTAGTACATAAATATTAATACATATTTATACATACATACCCTGTAGTCCCAGTTGTTATCTACGACATTTTCATCGATGTTTTCTGCAAGACAAACAATCAATGATTTGTCGCCTATAAAACACATTTCGAAACAAGTATGTCGACAATGTGGTATATGTTGTCGTGTATAAAGAATTTTTTCTAACAATATTATGTAAATGTGTGCTACAAAGCCTTATTGGCGACAACAACAGTAACAACTGCATCGAAGTTGTCTTGCTTCCATTTCTGTATATTAAAGAGTTGCCGGAAAATGTTTTTTAAATAAACTTTTTTTGAGTACCTCTCGATAGGCTAGTAGGAGGTTGTGGGTTCGATCCGATTATTACATTTTAAAATGTTATTATTATTCATTGACGACAACTTTAGTAGCATGCTACCAACGTTGTCATCAATAGTTGAATTGGTCTGTCGCCAATTCATCGTCGATGATAGATACTTATTTCGAACATGCATTGATGATGTCTCGAAGACTTTGCCAACAGGGTATGCATGTAGAAATAATGTATTAATACATATATACTCGTATATTTCAGTATACCCAAGAAACATTTTGTACCTATATGTCAACCGTCAGAAAAAATCTATCACTTTACCAGACAATCAACCGAGTTGTCTGAAATTCCCTCAGACATTTGGGAGAGTAGTCAGCAGTTTTCTGGTACGACGTTTCTGCACATTTTCTGAAATATTATCCGATTCATATTAGACTATTCTGTACATTATCCGAAGGGAATTTAATTTCCTTTAAGACATTTAACAGAATAATCTGCACATATTCCGATCTACGTCTTACGACTTTTAGCAGTCACTTCTGCACTTTGTATGATTTTAGTTTTCGCAATAATTCTCATTTATCTTTTGAGTTTATATGCACAAATATTTGAGTTTTTAAACTTATAAAATATGAGTAAATATGCAGAAGAACAATGCATGGAGAATTTTAAACGACATTTCTCAGAAATTTCTACTTTTAGCTCCGACTTTTCTCCCACATTAATATGACAGGATCTAAAAAGTATCAGATAAATCGGAAAATTGTCTGAAGTTTTGTTAGACATTTTTCCGATATTCTTCAGACATCTCGAAAACTCCTTTAGAGTTTCACAAAAAAAATTTTCAGAATACGTACAGAATTCTCTTAGACATTTCGGCAGAATTTTTAGAATTTCCTCAGAAAAAGAGGTCCGGTTTCTTGTCAACTACTCATATGATTTTCAGTACGTTTTCTGATCGACTTCGAATACGAAAAAATTGTTTGCTGGGTGAACATATAAAATAAGTTTGAGGTTAATGTTTTCTCAGGTCTAATAAAAAAGATGAGTGATCATCAGTACGGCTGTTAGATTTCTTTTGGTTTACTTTCTGTGCATTTTTTAATTTGTCAGTGTTTTCGGTGGTTTTTGTAATAATTCGAAACTTCCTGAATAAATAAATACGTACTTACCTAATGTATTTATATTGGGGATATAATTTTCTCGCAAATTTTGAGAATATAAAAATACCATAAGGTCTTTTAAAACATTATATTCTGTGTCCAAATTCTTAAAAATTCATTTTTCATAAGCTTACGGAATTTTGATATAATTTTATCTGTTTTTTATTCCTTTGAAGGATGACTTTTTCCTTTATGATATTTTCAGTGATTGATATTTTAAATTTGGGCATTTTAAGTCGTTTCCCCAGCGCATACACACAGAAAAATTTCCATGTAAAATCGTCGAAAACCAGGTTAATTTAACATTTTTCGGTAGTGATTTTGCTTCATAGGTGTTTCATGTTAAATCAACATGATTTACAATTATCTTGAAAGAAAATTTTTCCTTTTGAATTAACTATAATTCATGTTGATTTAATATTCCAGTACAGTTAAATCAAAATGAAGTTGATACTGAAATAATACGAAAAATCATATTGAATCAAAGTAATTTCGAGTTGAAACAACGTGAATTTGATATTGGAACAACACGAACAATCATATTGAATCAAAGTTATTTCAAGTTGAAACAACGTGAATTTGATATTGCCACAACACGAAGAATCATGTTGAATTAAAGTTATATCAAGCTGAAACAACATGACTTTAATGTAGCTATTTTATTAATTATTTTACTTACGTGATAGTCATCAGAAAACTTTGCGTTGTAGCTTGACTGCCCCAGCCAAGATTTGAACTCGTGCCACTTGCATGATAGTCCACGCGCTAACTAAGCACTGCAGCCACAACAGCTTCAAACTTTTCTTTACTTATACACTAAATAAATACCATCGTATGTAAAATGTATTTCATTTTAATTCAACATGATTTAAATGATTATTTAACATAAAACTTATTTGAAATTAAAGTTATAGTCATGTCGATTGAAAATGAAACTTAACATTTATAGCAAAATTGTTTTAACGGTGATTTAAGGTTAGATTAATAATTTTCCGTTTAAAATTAATATGAAACAATGCCAATTTTAAGCCTGCAGCAGTAAATTTTCGCTGATAATTCGTTTTTTGTCGTCTCCCACTAAACCTGAGATTCGAAATAAAAGAAGGTTCGCTAAAACGAAGAATTTTCGAAACAAATTTGTTCGATAAATGCTCGTGAATCTAAAAAAATCGAATGTTCGCAAATGCGAGCTTTCGAGAAGCGCAATTGCCAAATTTCATAAAATGTGAATGTTCGCAGCATTGAACTATTTTCGATAATTTATCGAATGTGTAATTTACATTCATGTGTGCAATAATTTAATAGAAAAAAATTTGCCACGATAGCCTAGTGGATGTGTGCTAATCTGTTAGCCTGGCGGTACCGAGTTCGAATCTGATTGACTGCAGCCTAAGTTACAATTTTAAATAAATAAATATTCCATTTACATTAAAATAGATAAATTAAAAAAATAAAGATAACAATCTTGAAAAATTACCTTTTCCTGCATTTTTGTGATATCGATATTTCTTCGATATTGATCTGTCAGCGAAACATCGAAATCGAAAGATTTGCTGCCACAAACTGAGCGACGAGTGAGCTCTAGCAGCTTTTTCTCTTTCCGACTTCGACAACCGTTCTCGAGTGTTTTGTCCGAGAAATGTGTACGCAACATTCGAATGCGATATTAATTTCAAATGTTTTGGTTTGTTAATGTTAATGAACAAAGCAAATAAACACTAACACACTCAAACGACAAATTATTTCTTGTAAATTTAATATGATTTCCAATCAAAATTGCAGCATGTGGATTTTTTTTCTGTGTGTAGAGGTTCCAATTGCAAACAAATTTGTAATAAATATTGATCTTTGAAACTTGCGATCCGATCACAAAACGATGTGTGTAAAAATTATAGAGGAGGACATAAGCTTTAAGAATATTACACTTTTGAGCACCTTGTTGAAAGAAACGGTGAGCTACAGGGTGTCAAAGTTGACTACCTCATGCATCAAAAATCGTGTTGGCCTTAAAACTTTTACAAACAAATATTATCCGATTTTAATGAATTAATTTAAATACAGTTAAAATACTGTTTGTTTTATTAAGATATCTTTAATATGTTCAAAGATATTCGGCTTTGAATTTTGAATATGGGCATTTCCACAGGAAAGTCAACTTTCTGTCACGTTCGTCACCAAGAAAGTAAGCTTGTTTTTCAGAATCAAGTGGTTCAATTTTTCCTAAACTTTTACTAACTGTAGAACTACTTATGGGCTACACAAATATATGAAGAAGTAAAAAAAACTTACGTTGCTTTAAGAAAAACAACATAATTGCTTGGCATTGAACGTGACAGAAAGTGGACTTTCCTGTGGAACTACCCATATTCAGTTTTTGGGACCGATTTTATTCTTATTTCGAAAATATTTTCGGTAACAGCATTGCGAAAATTTCCAGAAAAATATTTATTTGATATTTAATACAATCCCTGAAGATTTGCAAAAAAAAAATTTAATTATCTTAATTCATGTACTCGTGAGAAAAATCAAAACTTTGAAATAAGAGGGAAAAATGGCTTAATTATGACAAAAATAGAGCTTAATTGCTCAAGCTTTTTCTAAAAAAATTTTCAAATCTAAAATAGACTTAAAAATAGCTGCTGATGAAATTTTAATTAGATTAAGGCATGAAACTCGAACCACTGTGCAGCGTTTGCTTTCTTTTATTAAGGAGGAGGTTATCAATTCGTGTCAGTAGTTTTTAATGTTTTCTACCTCAGAATTATTTGAAAGGACATACATACTTTCAGATTGGTCTCATTGAAAAAAAATTTTATAATTTTTAAGGGTACACGTAAATACATACTAGAAGTTTGCACAAGATATCTTGAAGGTGAGTTTAAGAAATTTGGTTTGGTTAAAAAAAATTTTTTGCTCGCTAGAAAGCGCAATTGGAAAGTAATTTTTAGAGCTTGTACAATGTGTGGACACTATCTTCGCACCCTACAAGTTCATTAAAAATGTGTCTTTTGCAATACATGCTCGTCACAACATCATGGTTGCGAAAGTGTTTGGCCCAAACCAAATGTCTTAAACACACCTTCAAGACATCTTGTGCAACCCTCTAATACATACTTTGAATTGTATACATATATATACTTACATTAGCGTGATCCTTAAAATTAAAAGATAAATTTCTTCCAGTCTCACCCCATATTTTGGTGAATCTTGATACAAAATTATCCTACCAAATTTTCAGATCAATCGGTTGGGGATAAGCCATGCAGTGCCGCCAGCCCTCTCAAATTTAGGAAAGTTTAAGTTTTTTACCTCATAACTCCATAAATATTAATTTCACAAACAAATTTTGTAAAAAGGAAATGTTGCTTGTGAAGTTTACAACATTTTATACTCCAACAACTTTCTCTAAATCTCATAGTTAACAAAATAAATATAACATTTTTACAAACATTATCGGCCATGTTCTGAAAACCATTTCGTTTTGAAATCGTCAAATTTCAGGAAATAATTCAACTGAAAAACTCTCTTCTTGTAGCTTTTTAATTGGTTTTTATGTTTTAAATGTTTCAGATATTTTATCCAAACTTAACAGCGAATGCCCTAAATTGTCCGATTAAAAGAACGCTGTTTTTCGTTTTTGAAATTTTGAGATTTCAAAACGAAATGGTTTTCAGAATATAGCCGTATGTATACTTCCTTCGTCCTAACAGTTCATGACTGGACCAACTGGAAATTGTTTCTAATGTAGTTTGGGGTGCTGAATCCGAATCTGCAGTTGGTTTAAAGTGGTTCTAGCTGTCGAGATATACATTTATTTAAAAAATGAAGCAGTTGCACGACAAATGCTATCATAACTGGAGAAAGGTTTGTTCCATTCCATTAAAACAAAAAAAAAAAAAAAAAAAAAAAACTCAACAACAATTTTATCTTTAAGTTGCACCAAAATCTGTTTTGTAGTTCAGAGATATCATGGAACTTGTGCCAGAAAACTTTTTATAAAAATTTTTGCTTTTTAAACATTAAAAACAATCCATTATTTTTCTATTAGCATATTGGTAAATGTGCTTTAAGCCAAACAAGCCATATTTCATTAAAATCGATCCAGAACTTTTGATTTTATTCACAATTAAGTGAGGGAACCCAATTGATAAAACTCCCGATTTTCATACAAGATTTTATTTATTTTGTGTGTGTTGAATGGAAATCGTAAATTTTTATCAGTTGAGCTCTTAACTTAATTGTGAATAAAATGACAAATTTTACAGCGATTTTAACGAAATATGGGTTGTTTTCTTGTAAGCTTCAGAAGCAGTATTTTCTTCTTACAAATTTTTTATTTTTTAAATTAATATTTTTGAAGTTATGAGGCAAGAAAATTAAATTTTATGTTTTTTTCTATATTTGAGCGGGCCGCTAGCCACGTCTTATCCCCAAACGATTGATATGCAAAATTTGAGAGGATAATTTTTTTATCAACACATACTAACCAAACTGGGGGTTGAGATCAAAAGAGAGTGGGCAAAAAAATTTGCCATATCGAGCCATAACCGCCAAAAAAGCTTAAGCGATATGCTTTTCGAAAATCGATTTTTGACGAAAATCGATTATTTACGATAATTCGGACAATCTGTCAAAGTTTCAAAGTCATATCAAGTAACGTTACAGAAATACAGCAAAAGAAATGTTAGCTTAAGTGCATTTTCCATATAAACTTTTAATTTGTTTAAATATTTTTGTAACTGCAAAGTGTCGCTTAAGCTAAAATTCTTTTTTTTTCTAAGTAGAGCGAAACTAGTGTCAAAAACTGAAACGATGTTAATGAAACAGTTAAGAACAGATTGCTAACGATACGAATTACTAGTTTTAAAATAATTTGATTAAATTAACTGATATTTCATGGCATCAGGAATATCTTAAAATATCTTATTCCCCACAAAAATGCGTTGTCTTATAGGAAATTTATTAATAATTAATAATAATAATTAATAATATACTTCTCCTGTAAAATTTACTTTTTGGCGCTTAAGCTTTTTTGGAGATTATGGTACGATATAATATATAATGTCATTTTGTATGGCGCTTACGAGGTTTTCGAAATGGCTTTAATTTCTTTTTTTTCATACAAAGTTGTCAAGATAAAAATGCAATCGGGTGGCAAATATTATTTTCTACCATAAGAACCAAAAAAGTCAATTTCGAAAAAATGCCGCTTACGTGGTTTAAGAAGAAACGCGACGATATGTAGCTAAGGGCCACCCTAATATATGTATATATGTATGTACTTAAATACGTATATTACTTATGTCCATGATGGAAGTACATATGTATATAAGTTATTATTTCTCTTAGTTAAAAAACTAAAAAAAACAATTTTTTGTTTTTCCGGTATCCACCACCGTTCTTTATTAAAATCAGATTTTTACTTAAGCTTAACTTTACATATTTTAATTTATATTTTATTTTATGCTTAACTAGCTTAATTCTAAAAGTGGCGTGATAATTGGCTTTTAATAGTTGTTGCTATCGATTCTTAAGAAATGTTTTTGACAAAGACAATGCAAAAAATTGCAGACATTGCTTAGGCTGCATTATTTTCAGGTGTAATGAACTCGCGAATAATTTCTTTAAAATCGATTGCAGCAACTTGGTGAATATAGCAATTTTGTATTTTTGTTTACTCAAATTTCATTTTGATTTATTTAACTTTTAATTTTAATAATTGTTTATGTTAGCTTTTATTTTATTTTATTTTATTTTAATTTATTCTTGATAAATGTTTGTGTTAACTGCTTTTATTTTATTTTGATTTATTTTATTTTATTTTAATTTATTCTTGATAAATGTTTGTGTTAACTCTTCCCCTCTTAAGTCGATTGTCCTCAATCGATTTTTGTTAATTGAATTGGGGGCTTGAAATTTGCAGAAATGGTCCATTTTTTTCATTTGGGATATGACCCGTATTTACTTGTGGTTTCGACAATATGTACCATTTCTGTTTATGTTTATAAATTATTACAAATGTTATAATAAAAATAATTACAATTGCCACATCTGTGCTTAAACTAATTACATGTGTATTTTTATTTTTACCCGTTAGTATTTTAATATTATCCTCATGCTGCAGTTGTTTAATATATAGATTTTCAAGTTTTATATTAAGGTTTGTTTTATTACTTTCTTTAATCTTTGTAATTAAGTTAGGTAGAACAATTGTGTCATAAATTTTTAGATTATTATTAAAATATGTTTTATTTAATACATTAATATTGCAATTTTCAAATCTGATAACAAAAGTTCCTTTTTGTTGTATCTTTAATTTACTGCAGTCATGAGTTATTAATCCTTCAAAGTTTTTAAATACAATTACTCCCTGAATAACTTCTGTTATTGCAGTTTTTTCTGATATTTGGAGGTCGCATTGGGCCTCTCTAAAATCTAAAATATTTGATATGCACTTATTATCTACTACAATTAAATTTTTTTCTAAATTGTCTTTAATGTTTACATCATAAATGTTATTATTATTATCGGTAAAAATTTCCGTTTGATTTAATACAATAGATTTATTTTGTATATTTGGAATAGGTTCAAATTTTATTCTAGACAAAATATTAGAAGAAAATTGGGGTATGAGTAATGTCAATATGATATTATTATTTTGGAAAAGTACTACAATTTTTATGTTACTATAGCTATCAAAGTCCGTAATTAAATCTAGTTCTTTCTGTGTCAAAATATCGGCTGGTGTAACGCCTAACTTACATGAAAATATTATTTTTCCTATGTCCTCGACGTGATTGTTTAAAAGTAATATGTCATTGTTAATTCTGTATATGTGTTGAATGAATTGAACTTCATCTTCAAGTGTTTTAATTCTATTTTGAGTTTCGTATCTAAATTTGTTAATGTAATTGCTAATTAGAACTTGTTGTGTGTTTATATGTTTAGTGATATTATTAATCTGTTCGGTCATTAGGTTGCTTACAAGAGTAAGGTTATTAATTGTTCTGTTGGTGTTTTGTTCACTGTCCTGTATTTGAGATATGGTTTCTCGTATTTCTTGTTCGTCGTCACTGTCCATGGATCCTGCGATAATTTTCAAACCTTTTCCTACAATATTAAAAAGTCCTCTTTTAGATTTAGAAGTTATGTGAAGGTTATTTATTCGTGTGCTGAGTAAAAGGAAGTTCTTATTTATTGTGTCAATAAGTTGTTTGTCCTCAAAGGTGGTGGCATTTAATGTTCCTATGTTTTCGGAGATTAACAACATTGTCTCTTCGTATGCAGTCAGGTTTATGAAATGTAAGACTTTATCATAGTAACCGATTGTCTTCTGTTCTCCTATTTTGATAGGAATATAACCATTATTATTGGTCAAATCTTGCACATCCAGTTGTTGTGCGTTCGTCACCAGTATCCAAGTAAAAATTGTAGTTAGAAGTTTCATATTGTCCTAGAAAAAAATTTATTTATATTGCAATGTTCATCATAGAAATTTTAAGATTGTTTTATATTGTTTTTATGAACTACTCTTCCTGACCTGGTTTTAATAGTAGTATTGAAATTTTGAGCGACTATTTCTTTTTTGTATTTAGCTGATAGTTTGTTACCTAGTCTTTTATTAATTTTCACAAAAATTTCGTCTCCTTCTTTGAATTCTTTTGGAGGAGCCCTGTTTGCGTTATGATAATCAAGGTCTTTTTTCTGTTTCTCTTCTAGTTTCTGAATTGTCTCTTCCCTATCTCTTGCTAATAATTCGGGATCGGTACTTACTCGTCGTCCGAAAAATGCTTCTATAGGTTTCTTCCCTGTAACCGTGTGAATGGATTGGTTGTATTCGTTAACAGATCTATCTAAAAGTTCTTGGAAAGATCGATGTATTTTTTCGGTTTGTAAACAACGCATTATTTCTTGCAGGGTTGAATGAAAACGTTCAATTTGGCCATTAGAGCAACTTGTGTAGGGAGCAGTTCTAAAAATTCTTATTCCGAATTCGTTCTCAATCATAAATTTTATAGACTCTGAATTAAAGGACTTCTCGTTGTCCATTACGAGTGTTTCTGGGATAAATGCATAAAGAATTTCTCTTAATGGTTGCCTTATATCTTCGGCAGCCTTAGATTTTATTGGTTTTGCCATGGTATATTTGGAAAATTTGTCAATTGCCGTGAGTACTAACTCTTTCCCAACTAAAAATATGTCCAAATGGACTATCTGTCCTGGAAACTGTGGAATAGGTGTGGCTTGAATTTGGGGTTTTGTTGGATGGCGATCGTATTTGTTTTCTTTGCACACAACGCATTTTTTTATAAGGTTTTTAATTTTTCTTGACATTGCAGGAAAGTAGCTGTCTTCGAGGATTTGTAATTTATTTTCCCTTGCACTTCTGTGAGCGCGCTTGTGCACTTTAAGGATAATTTCTTCCTGCTCTTGTTCGTTTTTGATATCTCTAACTTCCCTATTGGAGAATCTTATTTTATAGTTTCGAAAATGATCCAAAAATATTTCTTGTATTAATCCTATAGTTGATTCAGGTGCTTTTATACAATTAATAATCGATGGGTAAAGGAATTTCTTTAAAATTTTAACTAAATTTTCTGTGTTAAATTCAGGTTGAGATATTGTGTGTCTGTGGTAGCTAGGGAACACAATCTCAAATTTGTAATCAGACATAGAGGAGTTTTTAAGAAAAATTTGGTTTTTGAATGCATTAATTGGTGCATCAACATGACATATTAAATTGTGAGAAGAACTTTCAGCGCTATTTGTTGCTATAGATAGTGTGTGGATATCAGTTTCTCGTGGTATTCTTGAAAGGGCGTCGGCAACGAGGTTTGCTTTACCTGGTTTGTATAACAACTCATAATTATACTCTTCGAGGATGGCCTTCCACCGTTTCATTTTGCTGTTGTTATTCTTGTTGCTTAAAGAGTATATGAGGGGCTGGTGATCGGTGTATATTTTCACCTTTGCCGGTCCGTACAAGTAATTTCGGAATGAATTAAGTGCCCATATTATAGCAAGGAACTCTTTCTCATTAGCAGCGTAGTGTTCCTCTGCTTTATTTAACGTTCGCGAAATGAAGGAAATTGGTTTATTGTTCTGAGATAGGACTGCACCTAACGCAAATTTTGACGCATCGGTTGTGAGTTCCATATCTTTAGAAAAATCTGGATATGCTAATATTATGTCTTCGGATACCAAAGAGTTTTTTATTTTATTAAATGCTTCCTTAGCTTCCGAATTAAGGTTTATTGACACAAGAGAAGATTTTTTCTTTGAAATCCTACCTTCTTCCCCTCTTAGGAGTGATGTCAGGGGTTTGGCTAATTTTGCATATTCCCTCACAAATCTTCGATAGTAGCCGGATAAGCCTAGAAACGATCTGAGTTCTTTTAGTGTTTTTGGTTCCGGGAAGTTAGCTATTGCTTCCACTTTGGTTGGATTTGTCTTAATTCCTTCTGCGGAAATGATATAACCTAAAAATTCAACTTCTTTATGAAGGAACTTGCATTTATCTAATTGCACCTTTAGGTTGGCTTCCTCTAAAGTTTTAAAAATTTTTTTAATATCATTTATGTGTTGGTCTTCTGTTTTGCTAAATATAATGATGTCGTCAATATAGACGTAACATCTCCTTCCAATATGCTCACGAAGGATGTCATCAAGGGCTCTTTGAAATATCGACGGAGCGTTCTTAAGTCCAAAAGGTAACCTTGTGAACTCGTATTTCCCGTTACAAATAGAAAACGCAGTTTTTTCGTAATCAGCTGGTTTCAAGGGAATCTGATGGAATCCGCTCTTAAGGTCGATTACTGAGAAAAAATTGTTTTCGAGTAGCTGCGATGTGACCACATTTATTTCTGGTATTGGATATCGGTCCGAAATGGTTGCTGAATTAAGTTT
This sequence comes from Panzeria rudis, assembly GCA_956483635.1. Classification (NCBI taxonomy): domain Eukaryota; kingdom Metazoa; phylum Arthropoda; class Insecta; order Diptera; family Tachinidae; genus Panzeria; species Panzeria rudis. The sequence goes on along the minus strand of OY101447.1, from coordinate 146,864,239 downwards.
TCGATAATCAATTACCATTCTGTATTGTTTATTGCCCGCCGAGTCGGGTTTTTTGCTAACGATCCATACAGGGGAGTTATATGGGGAACGCGAAGGTTTAATAATACCATCCTGTAACAGTTTATCTACCTGTTTTTCTATTTCGGATTTTAATGCAACAGGGTATGGATAAAATCTAGTATAAATAGGGCAGTCAGATTTTGTACGAATTTCTCCTACCACTTTTGTTGTAAAAGTGAGCTTTTCGTCTGGCTCGGCAAATAGTTTTGCATGCTTTGCTACTACCATACTTAGTTTTTCCTTTTGTGACTGAGTTAAATGATCATCTTTTATTTCTATTGAGTTCAAAGGCGCATGAGATGGAAGTTGTTTTATCTTTATCTTTAAACCATTTCTTATTTGCATGAAATTCTCACTTATATGAATAACAGCATTAAGCTGTTGAAGCGTTTCATTTCCTAAAATTCCATTGAATGATTTTAATGATGGCAGTATGTAAAATTTTATTTTTTCTTTTGAGTTGAATAAGTTAGCGAAAGTGTGTTCTTTAATTTCTACATCACCTGCTACTGATTTTGCGAGAAAGATATTTTTATTTAATAAAGGATGTTTAACGAATTGTGGTTGAATATAATTTTTTGTTGACCCAGTATCGATCAGAACTTTAAGGTTTTCGCCGCTCTTCGTTGTGAATTCTATGTAAGGCAACGAAGAGCTTGTCATTCTAAAAAATGGATGTCATTAAATTCCAAATATTGATTGTCCAGCATCGGTGGTTCCTGAGTGGAATCTATGTATTCATTTAAGGTTTGTTCTTCCTGTCCATCTGACTCTTCGAGATTTGCCTCATATTGTTGATATTCGGTATCTAGGTGAAAATTACGTGCAATTTTCCTTTGTGGTTGGTTTATTGATGGTGGGGGTCTATCTCTAGTATACTTTGGCCTTGGTCTGTTCATGTAGTCGATTCTCCTAGTGCGTAGACTTTCGTCTACCTCTATAGGTTCTGGTGGAGTTTGTGGTTTAGGAGCTCGGGGTCTAGGAGGCAGTTGTGGCTGGAAATCGTAGCGCCTCTCTGGCATAAACCTTTGCTGAAAATTTTCACGGGGTGCTTGTGGGTTATAAGCGAGTTGAGGAAAGAATGTCATTGGACGTGAACGAGGAGGAATTTGTGGATTGCGAGAAAATTGTTGTGAATTACGTGGTGATTGGATTTGGGAGTTAAATCCGCTTCTACCGGGATTACTATTATGAGCGTAATTTGCTCGATATGTTTGATTCTCAAGCTTTAGACATAAGTGCAGAGCTTGCGGAAGATCGACCGGCTCTCTCATACCAAGGAGCTTCGGCAGATCACCATTTAGTCCTCGCACAAAAGTATCGAGAGCTTTATCTCTATAAGTCTGCGTGAGTAAGCATACCGATTCATTTGACGCATTTAAGCTTCCTAATTTATTCAATATTAAAGATAAATGTTTATAGACTCGTTGGTAAAAGTCTTGAACTGAGGATCGACCCTGAATGAGTGAGGTCATCTGATATTCGAGAGTCGCTAGGTCTCTTTTATCAGCGTAATGAAGTGAAAGGCATCTTGATATAGCTGTCCAGTCGAGGGGAGTATTATATGATTCGAGAGCTATATCAGCTTCTCCAACAATTTTGTTCCTAATAGTGTTCAATATACCGTAATACCTAGGTGTGCCTTTCATGCCATCGTAAATTTGTAGCACACGTTCTATACTTTTTTTCCATGAGTTAAATTCGCCTTGGCTTCCCGAAAATTCGCGAAGGCTTTTAACGATATCAGGAATTTTATCGAGATCTCCTAAATTCTCCCTGTATCTCTCATCTATGACTTGATCCCTAACTATATTGGGTCCTGCATTAGGGTTAAGTGCTGCCTGAATTATCTGTGGTATTTGTTGTGTAAAAACTTCTCTCGCTATATTTGATATTAATGTATTAAGTTCGTCCAAGCTAATTTGTGCATTAGGGACACGATTACTGCCTTGAGGAAGGACAGCGGGTCGTACTAAATTTTCAGGATTAGACATAATTAAAAATTCTTTTTCAATTAAGACCCTTTTTTCTTCTAACTTTTAATGTTTAATGATTAATATTTTTTATGTATCAAATTTATTCACAGTAAATGGATTTTCCTTAATTTGTTTCTTAAAATTAATTTAAATTGCATGTATTTATTTTCCTTAATCTAAATTAAAATACCTTTTTTTCTGGAAGTTTTTTTGCTGTTGATGGGATGATGGATTCTTCTTTCCTTGATGGGGTGGATAGATGGTTAGCACGTAATGCTTCCCGTTTGCCTCTGCTACTAGGGGACCGTCTTCTATCACTTTTTTGAGCTTCACAGAGTTCCAGATGTATTTTAAAACTAGTTTTTTTTGTTTGTTTTTATTTTCACAAAGCTGAACAGTTTATGTATTTTTCTTTCTTGTCTGTATATTTTCACAAAGTTAAACAGTTTATTATATGTGTCTGCGTATTTGAAACTGGATTTTGTTTCTATTTTTACAAAGTTCTTTAGCATATAATTAAATTTTTTTTTTCAGGTTCTTAAGACACTTTTTATTTAGAGTTTATTTAATTTTTAATCACACAGGATATTCTTTTTTTTCACACAGGATTTAAAAAAAACTTTTTTTTTTTTATTAAGCTTTGCCTAAGAAACCGCACTTCTTAAGGGCTTCTGGTTCCGAAGGACATAAATTTGTCGGGTTTAAAAATTACTACGCGGCGTGCTACTTGAGGACTTAGTAGTATTTTTTATTGTCCTTTTAAATTTATTTTAAAAAGGAAATCTTACTTCGCGCCGTGCTACTTGAGGACTTATTGCGCGGAAGATATTATTTTATTATCCTTTTTTTACATTTATTTAAAAGGGAACCCGCTATCGATTGCTCGGGCGCCAGTTATTATTTCTCTTAGTTAAAAAACTAAAAAAAACAATTTTTTGTTTTTCCGGTATCCACCACCGTTCTTTATTAAAATCAGATTTTTACTTAAGCTTAACTTTACATATTTTAATTTATATTTTATTTTATGCTTAACTAGCTTAATTCTAAAAGTGGCGTGATAATTGGCTTTTAATAGTTGTTGCTATCGATTCTTAAGAAATGTTTTTGACAAAGACAATGCAAAAAATTGCAGACATTGCTTAGGCTGCATTATTTTCAGGTGTAATGAACTCGCGAATAATTTCTTTAAAATCGATTGCAGCAACTTGGTGAATATAGCAATTTTGTATTTTTGTTTACTCAAATTTCATTTTGATTTATTTAACTTTTAATTTTAATAATTGTTTATGTTAGCTTTTATTTTATTTTATTTTATTTTAATTTATTCTTGATAAATGTTTGTGTTAACTGCTTTTATTTTATTTTGATTTATTTTATTTTATTTTAATTTATTCTTGATAAATGTTTGTGTTAACTTATACATACATACATATATGCAAACGTGTGTTTAAAGGAAAAAATTCAATTCATCTTAAAAAAGTGTTAATGGCGGCGGCCTCAAGTTCATTTTTATGGATTAGCGCGAGCATTACAACTAAATTTAATGTTGCGGAACGGCAAAATAGTAAAAATCTTAATTTTATTTCTACTATTTTTCACATAAAAGAAGAATTTGCGGCGCATAACTTAGAAAAATGTGTTTGCAACATTTATTTATATTCAGTTTTGCAATGTTACAATAAAGGCCACATTTTCCCGATCATGAAATTTTTGGTCCACTAAAAAACTTCTGGCTTGTTTAGTTGTGACTACTACCAAAATTGTTATTAATCCGGAAGCTTATTGAGAACATAAGACTTGAAAATCTACATTTTATTATTTAGAAAAAGATTAGAAAATAAGAATGATTTTTAATAGACTTAAAAAAAAGGAGAAATGTTGTCAATTCGTTATGTATTTTTTTTATAGGATGTTCGCGCAAAACTCCGCCATTTCCGATTTCGGATTTTTTTCTTTATTTAAAACGATGTACTTCCAGATTGGTACCACTGAAAACTGGCCTGGGTTACGAGCATACGAAATGAATACACATGCCTTTTCATCTTCTTCTACTCAACCGCTTCCTATGAAACTTTGCACATACATTAAGCTTTTATTTGAATGCTACATCATGATTAAAAAAGTGGGCAGTGACACGCCCCTGCAAAGTAAATATTCTTTATCAACAACTTCTATTAAACCGATTCGTATGTAGGTAACTTTGCATACAGATTTAGTTATTGTTACAATACAACATTATAGTTAGAAAAGTGGGCAGTGTCACGCCCATGACATGTAATTATTCATTTAAACTAGTTCTACTTAACCGATTCTTATGAAACTTCGTACACAATTGGTTCTCGTGAAAGTACATCATTATGTTAAAAATTATGGACAGTGCCACGCCTATTCTGTATTCGGTTTTTTTGCAAGAATTATTAATTTTAAATAAATTTTTTTTTGGAATTATTGAGCTACAATTAATTTTGCGCTACAAAATTAAAAATAATGAATTTTGATCGCTACTTAAAGTACCAGTTGCAAAATATTTGATTGTGGCAACGTAACAATTTCTTCCAGATCGAGTTCATGTTATCATATCGCTTATTTACATACTTCAATAGTTTCTCAAAAAACGTGATTTTTGAGTTAATAGAGCAGAATTAATCATCACATCGTTCTTTATATTGTGTAAAAATTTCGTCAAAATATCTTGTATACGCACTCATCTCTTGAGAGAAGATTGTACTTTTATATTTTTCCATTACCCAGTGACGAAATTTTCGATTACAGAAATTCTTGAAAATTTTTTAAAAAAATTAAGAAATATTCATTTAAATTTTTTTTATAACTCCAAAGATATGCATTTATTACCAAAATATGCAAAAATATGCACTTACCACCAAAATATTCAAAAATATGCAACTACAAATCGATGCCAAACTACTTAAAATGTGTTGATTCGCATAGATAATTAGGAAATACCTCTTTATCTATCACCACAAAAAACATGAATTTCCATGAAAGTCCGAGCCCTGGTCATTGCCCATACAAAGTAGATATTTGTTATCGTATGTCTAAAAAAGTACATTAGTGGAATTCCTGAAAGATAACCGAAACACACCGGGTTGTTGCAACTAATTTATGTACACTACATGTATAAGATATTGCTCTAATATGCGTACGTGGACTATAATATTCATTTCATTATTTGGTTTTTGTTTTATTATTAAAGTTAAATAAACAATACAAGTATTTTGAAATGAAATAAATAAAATAAACGACATGTTCTGCTCGATTTACAGCACTTTTCCATGCCGCAGCAAAATAAAAAACTCTCTGCCTGCCACAGCAAGCAACTGCCAGTCAGAACTTGCCGTCTTTTGACATAATTTTTTTTTGAAAAAAGATTGAAACAAAAACAGTTGCTGACAATATATTTTTGTGTAAAACAAAAACAACATAAAGAAGTTTTTGAAGTGAAGTAAAATAAACTAATTTTGTTATTGGAAGCGTTAAGGATCATAAATTCAGTAAAACATTCTTAAATAAATAATAAAATATCATTATTTTGATGTTGTTATTTGTAGATGTCACATCAAAGTAAAAGCAGGATAATGTTTAATAATATATTTCAGCACAAAATTCATAGTGTTAAATGCTGTAAATGCAAAATTAAAAAAAAAAATGCTTTAAACAAATTTACTATGTATGCATTCAATAAACACCAGGGTTTGCAAAGTGATTATAATCGTAACGTTAAAAATGCAAGCAGGCGATAGCGGTCGGTATCGTAGGTTAGGCTGAGTGTGTTTATACAAAAAAGTTCAGTAACTTTCAACTTTTTCTCCCGTTATATGCGTTTTGACAGCTAGTGTTGCAAGATGCAGCTGATTACATTTTTGGGAATGAAAATTAAACTATTACAAATGTTTTTTTTTTCAAACTATGGGAACAAATCGAATTAGAAGATTAAAAAGAAACATAAAATATAAAAAACAAAAAAAAAACAATGAGCAAAGGCTTGAAATTGTATGAGAGAAATGCCACTAACGCGTAATGTGTGACTTGCCGCTTTTAAAGCGTCTAAAGTTGGAAAAGCGCCAAACGCGTTTCAGTGTTAAAGCGCGTTATGTACCTCCACCTTAATAATGTCGCAATTATAAAAAGACATCTAAACGTTTATAACATATTGCAATTAAATTAAACTTTCAAATAAAGTACTGTTCGGCATAATACGAGACGGGTGTGGTGTACTATTTTAACTTAAATTTTAAGTGTGAATTGTACCAAAATATAAAGGACAATTGTACCAACTTTCCCACATCTGGCCCACACCTTTATTGTGTGCCTCTCTTTGATATTTTTTTTATTTTAAATCACAGCCATTTTGTTCTTGTTATAAGGCCCCAAAAATTTATAACAACAAATTTAATAGCTAACTTACATACATACATATATTAGTATCTACTATATACATACACATAAATACTTATGTATACCCAGCAGCTAAAATTACAACTGGAAACGCTTTGGGACAGTCATATTACTACTTGTAATGACACTAGTCAAAAAACGACAGTCATATTACTAGTTGTAACAAGACTAGTAATGTTACTAGTCAAAAAAGGACAATCATATTACTAGTTGTATCAAGACTAGTAACGATACTAGTCAAAAAGGGACACAATTTTCAGGTATACTATTTTATATAAAACATATTTTTAGCTATTAAAAAAATAAGTAGAATGTGGCTCAGTGGGTAGAGTACTTGCCTTAAAGTATGAGGAATGTGTGTTCGTACCCCGGTTGAGCCAAAGTTTTTTTAAGAGTTACAAAACTCTTAATAAAAAAAAACTAGTAAGCGCACTAGTTTACAATAACTAGGATTCCAACTGGGATATAACTGTATACAAATGAACTAGTTGGTCTCCTATGACAACCTAATGTTAAAATCGATAGTTCCATATATGAAAAAAGGATAGATAGGCAACTAGTCTGAAGTAAAAATCAACTAGTATAGTTCCAGCTACATACCAGTTACTTTGTCTGCAGGGTATATATACACTTACCCAGTAGCTAAATTTACAACTGATACTCTTTGGGACAGTCATATTACTAGTTGTAATGTTACTGGTCACAAAAGGACAGCCATATTCCTAGTTGATACTAGTAAAAAAAGAAAAATCATATTACTAGTTGTATCGAGACAATAACGATACTAGTAACAAAAGGACAAAATGTTCAGGTATACGACTTGTATATAAACATATTTTTAGCTCTTTAAAAAATAAGTAGAAAGTGGCTCAGTGGTTAGAGTACTTGTCTTGAAATATGAGGAATGTGTGTTCGTACCCCGGTTTAGCCAAAGTTTTTTTAAGAGTTAACAAATCTAAATAAACAAACTAGTAAGAGCACTAGTTTACAACCACTATGTAGGATTCCAACTGGGATATAACTGTATACAAATGAGCTAGTTGGGCTCCTATGACAACCTAATGTTAAAATGGATAGTTCGATATATGAAAAAAGGGCAGATGGGCAACTAGTCTGAAGTAAAAAGCAACTAGTATAGTTCTTCCATACATAAATATGTATGTATGTGTACATACATGGTTGTAGATACATACATACATATGTACATAATAATTAAAAACAAATAAGCAACCGGTAAACAAAAACCCAACAAAAAATATTGTATCTAAACTAAATGCACTACAAATAAAATTGAATCAGTAATTTCGAAAAGGGCACATATCTGAAATTTTAAACTTTTCAGGAAATGAAAAAACTAATTATTTTCTAATGAAGCATAATATTTAAAAAACTTATATATGGTTTATATTTCGGAGCCAATTATCAATCGAAAGTTGCAGAAATATTTTGATGTTAACATTATTATATATGATTTTTTATATATTTTAAACTAACGGGATGTGCCCTTTTAGAAATTTACGGTATTGAGTACACATAACTTAAAGAAAAAAAACATTAATTTGTAAAGATGTTTGTTTTAGGTATCGAATATAAATATAAAAAGCAATAAGAACAAAAAATAGCAATAAGAACGGCGCAGCGCTGCGTTTTTACGTACTCTGTGCTTAAACAATAAATTCGAAAAGGGCACATCTCTTAAGAGTTGTGACTTTTTCTGTACATGCCATGACGACGACAGTAAAACGAATGCCAGGAGTGATCCTTTTTTCAAGCGTAGTGGTGCAGGGAAGCATTTAGAACTCATTGATGTAAAAAAACGTATTTGTTAAAATATGCGAGATGTGCCCTTTTCGAAATTGCATATTCAATTATATTTTTTGTTGGTATTTGAACAAAGCCCGTTTTAATGTAAATACCCAGTGAACATTTTTTGTCTACATGTCTGACGTTAGAAAAGAAATCTGAAACTTTGCCATGCAATCAAGCGAGCTGTTGGAAATTCTGTGGCGGGTATGAGTAATATGATGGTACCATCATATTACTCATACGTAACCTGACCAGACATCCGCTTTTGGCAGGATTATCCCGCTTTTAAGAGTTCGATCCCGCCTAAAAAATTTATCCCGCTTTTTCGAGTTTTAAAAGTTATAGTTTAATGTTGGAAAGCATATAAAAATGAGAAATATAAGAAATTTTTTTTTATAAGACCAGCACTCAGGGGATGACCCCTACTCATGCCGAAAATAGCAAACAGCAAACAATACAACACTAAAAAAATCTTTTAAAGCCAAAAAGTGATTGAATTATTCTAGTTTACAAAGACAAATGAACCTTGAAAATACATTTTTTTAAAGCTTATTTAAGTTCACTGAAAACGAATATGAATTTATTCATTCACATATTTTTTTTCAACAAACGATTTCGATATAATCGCGAAAACGTGCTTTCTCTTTTTTAATTATTGCCACAAATATCGAATATGTTTCAACCATGGTAGAATAATATAACAGGTGGCAGCATAACTAATCCAAATGTACATTTTGTGATACAAAATGTCAAACATTAATAGAGAGGGTATGTGTGTGTTTGTATAACAGAAGCAGCAAACATACGTGTGGTATTGTGTGTGCAACGTAGTTATTTCACATATACACAACATTTGACAGTTCGTACCATGCAAAAAGCAAATAAAAATATAATCAGCTGGCGTTCCAGGGCTACCTTGTATATTATTCTACCATGGTTTCAACTAAATAAAAAAGACTTTACATTGTTTCGTAAATATCTTTCTCCCGTTTCAACCACTAACGATTGTATTCATGGTAGAATAATACAGGTAGTGGTGAAGCGTTAACGAACTTTTTTTTTTGGGTTCGACTCTGTTAAAAGTTGTTTATGTTATACCAACACACACCCACACCACTGAAAAAAACATGGCGAAGTAAACACACACATGTGAACATATAAATTTTTTTTCAAATTTTCTTTTGTGCTTTTTGACAACCTCGAACATAAACAACAATAAGAAGCCGTGTTGTTTTTGCTGTTGTTGGGTTGTTGTAGCTTCGCTACTACCTGTAGTATAATTCTACCATGATTGTATTGATCAAGGGCAGAGTTCCCAGCTTTATTTCATACCGAAAATCCCCAAAAATAGCTATTTTCTTAAGAATGAGAAAAATCGCCACAGTATCTTTAAGATAAAACCATATTATTTCAAAGGAAAAATATGTGATTTTTAAAAATTATTTGTAAATTGTCAAATGGTTTTTGAAAGTCTGTGCATTAGATGAGGTTTGAAACTTTTCAAAAGTATGGTTGAAGTCTACTGATGATTTGGCATATAGACATTGCTGAACCCTCAACGAATAAATCTTTATTTTAAACAAAATTGTATGTCCAGTTAGTATAACTATATGCAAAAGGGGTGAGGGGGGAATTTAGCTCCGCCTAAAATGAATCCCAGATATAAACTTTCAAAACGCCGATCGAAGGCATTTTCTACTTCAATGAACATATTTTTAATGAATGTGATAAGATTTAAAGAGGATACAAGAAATGAAATTACACCAACGGCGGGAATGCGCATTTTAGCAGCATCCATTTTTCTTTTTTTTTTTGACAATACTGTTTACAACACATACAAGCCTTATAAGTTTTTGTTATCAAATACTTTTGCTCTCAACTGTTTGTTGGGAGTTGTGTATCTGTAATTGTGTATTTCTTCAACTAATGGCCAAATATGAAAATAAAAACAGTTTTTAAATACACAGAGAAAACAGATTCGTTGAGGCGATCGAATTTGTTGCCAATCGAATTTTGGCAGTTTCACCAACTATCATAGAATTTTTATTGAAAAAGAAGTTATTTTCCGATAAAAAGTAAAATTAATTTAGAAATACAATTTTTTTAGTTGCAAATACCAATAATTGATACTGAAATCCAATTCACAATATTTTATTCGGTTTTGCTTATCATACTGAATACTTAACGTACGGTCACACTTGGCAAATATTTTCCGAAAAAAAAACGTGACCAATAGACAAACTAAAATTGTATCTCCTTTAATTCCAATATTGTTTTAAATGTGGGTACGCATTTTAATTAAAAATAATATAAAAATAGCTTTTTGCAGCATAATTAACTTTATTTTGTGACATAAAAATCAAGTTAAGTCACACTAACCCTGAGCAAAAGTAATGGTTACGTTTGGACCAGGGCTCGGACTTTCATGCAGCCAAAAATTGATTCTAAGCGCTCAACCAATGCACCTAAAAATGGAAAATATACTAAAAAATATGCATTTACCTACGAACAAAGTACCAAAACTAAAATACAGTGGACGTCCAATAGTACGTACTTTCGTTTCCACGAATTTCTAACAGCACGAAAGGTACGAAAGGCAAATTTTTTACATTGGCTGTTCTATAGTACGAATAAAAAGAATTTTTTGCTATTCGATAATACGATTAAATGTATTTTTTGAAAGAACATGTATGTTTTTCTATATATAAACAAAATTTTAGTTTCACTTTGAAGTTTTTTACTTATTTTTTTCTGCGTTAAAGTAAAAAATGCAAAAAGCAAATTTTTTTATATAAAAGGAGGAAAAACTGTACGAAAAATAATACGAATTTTCCAACATAACGAAAAGGCATGACATTATATAATTCGTACTATTGGACGTCCACTGTAATAGGAAATTTTTTTTTTTTTTTAATTTTTTATTATTATTAGAGAAAAAACATAAAACAACATATTATTTAATGCAACCGATCTGTCGGCAACTAAAAATTAATGGTCACCAGAGAGGCAACCAGCTCTTAGTTGCCAGTTGCCATAATTAGTACACACAGAAAAATTTCCATGTAAAATCGTCGAAAACCAGGTTAACTTAACATTTTTCGGTAGTGATTTTGCTTCATAGGTGTTTCATGTTAAATCAACATGATATACAATAATCTTGAAAGAAAATTTTTCCTTTTGAATTAACTATAATTCATGTTGATTTAATATTCCAGTACAGTTAAATCAAAATGAAATTGATACTGAAATAATACTAAAAATCATATTGAATCAAAGTAATTTCGAGTTGAAACAACGTGAATTTGATATTGGAACAACACGAAGAATCATGTTGAATCAAACTTATTTTAAGTTAAAACAATGTGAATTTTATATTGGAACAACACGAAGAATAATGTTGAATCAAAGTTATTTCAAGTTGAAACAACGTGAATTTGATATTGGAACAACACGAAGAATCATGTTGAATTAAAGTTATATCAAGCTGAAACAACATGACTTTAATGTAGCTATTTTATTAATTATTTTACTTACGTGATAGTCATCAGAAAACTTTTCGTTGTAGCTGACTGCCCCAGCCAAGATTTGAACTCGTGCCACCTGCATGATAGTCCACGCGCTAACCACTGCAGCCACAACAGCTTCAAACTTTTCTTTACTTATACACTAAATAAATACCATCGTATGTAAAATGCATTTCATTTTAATTCAACATGATTTAAATGATTATTTAACATAAAACTTATTTGAAATTCAAGTTTGAGTCATGTCGATTGAAAATGAAACAACGTTTTAACGGTGATTTAAGGTTAGATGAATTATTTTCCGTTTAAAATTAATATGAAACAATGGTAATTTTAAACCAGCAGCAGTAAATATTAGCTGGTAATTCGTTTTTTGTCGTATACATAGACGACACATGTAAGAATAAACAACAACAAGTCACACAACTAAGCAGAACAGTGAATTGTAGCAATGAACAAAGCAAGTAAATACTAACACACTCAAACGACAAATTATTTCTTGTAAATTTAATATGATTTGCAATCAAAATTGCGGCATGTGGATTTTACATTCCGTTTTTTTCTGTGTGTATCATTTTCAGCAACTGGCAACCCAACTGAGACTCGGTTGCCATCAATAATCGGCCTATTATTTTTTTTAAATGTAGAAAAATGCATTAAAAATTTTCTATAACTCCAAAAATATGCATTTATTGCCAAAATATGTAAAAAAATGCACTTAGCAACAAAATATGCAAAAATATGCAACAACAAATCGATGCCAAACTACTTAAAATTTGATGATTCGCATAGATAAATAGGCAATACTTCTTTATCTATCACCACAAAAATCATGCATATGCATAAAAGTCCGAGCCTTGGTCATGACAGATTTGGAATTGTCAGAGTGATATCTTAATTGTGCTCTTATGGTAATGAACATGAACTATATTTTGGATTCATAGAAAATTGATAGCGTGAGTTGAAATATAATCTATTCAACTAATATTTTATCGGCCTAACCGTTTTCCAACCAATCTTTTTTCTGGGTGCATACATACATACATGCATACATATATACATACATACATATGTACATATTTATGTATGTACGTTGTGCCTTGAGTATTTTACGAGTTTTATTTGTTTCTTGTTTTTTTCCAACGTCGTATTGCACTGTTGTCTCACCAGACGAGACCACCCAAATCGATGAAGATCGGTAGACTTGTTAGAGGTTAAGAACCGGTTTAAGTCTTCGATGGGGAAGCGCTAAATTAAAGTTTAAACAAATGGGGAGCAAACATGACAAACATTCAGTCATACCTAATACGTGTAATGGAAATACTTGTACAATTTATTTGTTAATAAGATTTTGGAATTTGTAATCCTAATGGATTTTTATTTGTTTCTTTTTTTCTATTTTTCTCTCTCTATTTTTTTTTTTCTGCCACACATCGGAATACGTTCGTGCTGTGTGTGTGCTAAGGGCACAATGATGGTGTTCAAATGATGGGATGGTTGATTGCCAAAATGTCGGTAGTTTATTTGTATATTTGTTTGTTGTTAATTGGTTGGTTGGTTGTTATTAAGCATGTGTGGTTTGCCAGGTATTTACACAGAAAAGTGAATAAATATTAAAAGTGTTTAAATAAATTTCTGGGGTGAATGTTGAAAAATTATTTTTACTTAATACTATTTTAATAAAGTTTGTAAGAGATGAACAATTTATCTTTAAAAGGGAAAATAAACATTAAAAAATCTAATTAATATAACATTGCAATTAGAAGCAGCTGCGTGCATAACTGTTTAATATATTTTCCAACATTTGAATATGAAAAGAAAAACAAATTTATGTATCCAGCACCCCCCTTTTTCTGTAATTCGCTAAAGCCAAATCTCTGTCACTAAAAATCTATAAAGCCGATTTCGCGACGCAAAACAGGGTAATAAATGTGTATCTTTGAAACTTGAGATACGATTACAAAACTATGTATAGATTTTTAAAATCCGAAGTGTACCAAAAATGGTCAATTGTACCAACTTTCCCATCCCTGTTTTGGTCTGCTGTTTTTGACAGATTAGGTTTTTTCAAAATGGCCGAACTGCATATTGTTTATGTATTGTTGTACTTGTTTTAATGACGAGCTTACCTGGTACTGAATTCTCCTTGACCCTACAGATGGCGCTGATTTTTTTTTTATCGACTTGTTCAGTAAACTTATCAATTTTTTTATCCATCGCACAGATGGCACTATTTACAAAAATCGACTAAAATTGGGTAATTCTTATAATCGATTTATTAAAAATCGATGTTTACATATAATAAAATCGACTACAAAAAATCGACAATGAAAAAAAAAATCGATTAAAATATAAATCGATTATTTATTCACTTCCCTAATTGAACCTCGATTATCCGGTTCGCACGGGACCGGGCTTAGCACGGATATAAAAAATTACATAGTAATTTTTTTAAAACATAAAAAGTAATTACGTACTACAAATTTGTATGTAATACAAACATTCATACAAACATATAACAAGTGTTACAAGATCAGATTTTATTTTTAATGAGAATCACGAAATTTGAATGTTTTTTAAAGCACGGTGAGTATATACATACATATATAAAAACAAATCATATTTCGATTTTGTTGTACAGTGTTACATATTATAGTATGGTATCTCATTTGACGACATAATTGGCGTTATTCTTAGCCAACCTGTTGCAGTGAACGCAAAGGATGCACAAACAATTATATGGGTGGTGGTGCAGATGGTCTCTTTCATAATGGAGGACAAAAAAATTAACTGCCGACAAAAACATGTTATTTTTTTAGTTTTTATGTAAATATGATTTAATTTTAAAAACTGAACAATAGAAATGTTATATTAGGAATCAAAATTGTAACAAACGAACCGAGCAAGTATCAGGTGTCAGGAATCACAGCCACTTAAAAGATAATTTTCATAAAACATTATTAACTACTCGTACATACTTATGTGTGTACGCGTACTTGCATCCTTGTAGTTGCAGCATAATTTAAAAGGACATTTCTTCTTGAGATACAGACATATATTTTTTCTAAGTGGTTGCGTAGTACACCAACAACATATTTAAGTATATGAGTGTATAAAAATCATGTGATGATCGATGACTTCATCTGCCCAAATTTATGTTGCATAAAATATCGAGTACTTTAGGTGGGTGGGTTATTCCAAAGCAACAGATAAAAAAATATTAGAAAGTGTGTGATTATGTGTGTGTGTATATTTACAGGCATAGACAATTTGACGCTTCCGTATGTTTGGGATTCGCCTACCGTAGCGAATGATCAAAAGGAAACTTTGTGTTGTTGTGTGGTGTTAGTTTGGTCTTACACAAATACTTATGAGCAAGAAAAACAAAAAACCATGTGTTTATAAATATTACAATAAATTATTTAAATGTACATAGATATTTACCACTTATAAGAAGAGTATTTATTTTATGTAACATTACCAAGTGTCATTTTTATATGTATGTATGTTCAGCATCAGAGTAAATGTTATTCTTAAGATTTGTCAGTCATCCTTTTGATATTTGATCTTGCAACGCTACATGTTGCTCGTTAAGTGTGAACAATAACATCAGATTTCACAACTCGCTCTTTCGCTTGTATGAGGATGCTTTTCGCTGCCACAGTTGTCTTTTATTTTAAATATTGGCTGCTTTGCTCTGCTCCATCGTTCAACGTAATAAAAAAATATTAATTTGTTCTGCTTGTCTTTTGTCACATTTATTGTATTTTCGTTATTTTTTTGGGAATATTTCATTCGGCATTTATCAAAGTAAAATGTCAACTAATTTGTTGCTCCAAATTATTATTGCGATCTTCGGGTTTTCTTTTTTAGTGCGTCCAATTATTAAAAATAATAATATGAAACATATTTAGTTTGTTAGTGTCAAATGCATACAAGGAAAATACCCCTGCAGCTAAATGTATAACTAGTTACGTTTTTTGACAGTCAATAGACAAGAACTATATTCAATAAAACCATGTTATTAAAAAAAAATATGAATTTCAATAACATTTATCTTTAACATAATAAAATATTTCGTTGTAAGTACTATTTCTTTTCGATGCCGGTTATTTCTTTTCTTTTTATACATAAGTACTTAAAACAACTTGTATCCCATAAAAAAATAAATGGGATATGGCTCAGCTATAGAGTGTATGCTTTACGTCCGGAAAGCCCGGGTTCGTATTCCAGCCAAGTCAACATTTTTAATATTTATATATATATTTTTATTTTGAAATAATTTTGTTATCAATATAGGGGAATTCTTTATCACAGGAAATTTGAAAAAAAAAATTATTGAATACCGGGATTTTTGTTATCAAAAACGAAACTTATTTTTTTCTGTGTAGTTGTAACGTTACTAGTCAACAAAGGACTGCCATCTTACTAGTTGTAATGAGGCTAGTAACGATACTAGTCAAAAAACAACGTTTTGGAACAGTCATACAACTAGTTGTAATGATACTAGTAATTTAAATTATGTTTTATAAATTGACATACATATGTATTTTCAGGTGTAAATACATAAAACAAAATTTTAGATCTAAATATAAAAAGTAGAAAGTGGCTCAGTGGATAGAGTACATGCCTTGAAATATGAGGACTGTGTGCCCCGGTTGAGCCAAATGTTTTTTTAATATTCAAGAAACTATAAATAAAGAAATTAGTAAGCTCACTAGTCAATAATAACTAGTATATCAACTAGCATATAACTATGTACAAATGAACTAGTTGGGCTCCTGTGACAACCTAATGCTAAAATCGATATTTCGATATATGGAGAAAGGATTGTTAGGCAACTAGTCTGAATAAAAAAGCAACTAGTATACTTATGTATTTCTAGCCACATACTAGTCATTATGTCTGCAGGGACATATTCAAACATACATACATACATATGTATATATATGTACATAATATTTGTGAACACAAAGCTGCTTCCTTTATTAACCGAAGGATCATTAAAATAATTAAAAATTTAGATAAATAAATAATTAAAAACGAAAGATAGCATGCCGGAAATATGAAAATTTTAACGAAATTCCATTTTAATTGCCAACCCAAGAATGGCTTTTAGCACCACGAATTTTTAAATGTTTACTGCACATTTTTTTGGATTTTTATTACATGTATAAATCTTTTATTTTCTGCTGTTTTCACTTTTTCAAATTTTATTAATCCTTTGAAAATTAAAATTTTAAATGCTGCCTTAATGTTGTTTAATTCATTCATAAATATAAAATTATTTTGCATTTTATTGTTTTAACTTTTTTTGCCTGCAATGCAATGCGCTTCCCCCCTTTAATTTTTGGGGATATTTGTTTTTATTTCATTTTTTTAATTCGAAAATTGTTCCGCATGTCTCATTTAGTTTCTGATGTTGTTATGCTTCATAAAAGTTTTTCATTCCGTATTTTTACATACACTGTTTAAGTTTTAATATTAGCGGTGTTCAGTGTTTGGTGCAAATGGTATTGCGGAAGTTCAAATGCAAATTAGCGCGTTTTTTATTTACAATAGTGTTATTCAGTGTTTGGTGCAAATGGTGTTTCGGAGGTGCAAACGCAAAATATCGTAGCTTTTTTTTTATAAAATCCAACAAAAAAATACACAGAGTTACGACATTTTGCATTTGCACTTTCGCAAGATCATTCGCACCAAACAATGAACTCCGCTAATGATAAAAAAAAACACAAAATTTGCTCTTCCAACTCAATTTCAGTTTTACTAAACTCAAAATGGTACAACATTTTTATTTTGCTATGATGATAATTAGCGATTTTTTGTATTTTGTTTTCATTGTAAAGAAAATGCAATATCGGTATTCAGTGGTTGGTGCAAATGTTGTTGCGAAAGAGAAAATGCAAAATATCGTAGCATTTTTATATACATCAACAACAACGATATTTTGCATTTACACTTTCGCAAGACCATTTGCACCTAACACTGAATACATCTATTGTTTTTATTTGGATATACATACATGTGTAGAGATATGCTAGCTCTCCGTTACGTGCTATTCACATATTATGTAACGAAATTTTTGGAGTTTTTATACAGCCTCCCTAACGTAACGCTATTTAAAAATTTTTCAGTATAAATTATCGAACCCACAACAAATCTTTAACTTGCGTTGCAAGTACTTGTGTATGTTGAACTAATTTCTAATCGAAAAATCTTATTTATTTTCTCGTTTTCATCTTTAAAAGTTTGACGCTATAGACGTTATTAAATCAACATAGTGCAACTAGCCAAGGCGAATTCATATAAGGTGTCTTCGACAGTTAAAGTGATTCTTTTTGCCGCTTGTAATTTGAACAAATATTTTTTGCATCATTGACCTAATGTTATTTACACTTTATGTATTTATTCAGACGTTGATTCGCATACATTTGGCGAATGCCAATAGGACGGCGAATGTAATGCAATATGTGAACACGAAAGTCCTTAGGTGCTATTCACATATTACGCAAAGATATTTTCGGAGTTTTCAGTATAAATTATATAGTCCGTAACAAATCTATAAACCCCTTCCCTCTATTCCTTTAGCGTTATGTAATATATGAATAACCCTTTATGGCCCATTATAAAAAAAAACATTCCATAACTTATGTATAATGTTCACCTCTGTGAGTAAAAAAATTACTTAATTACAAAAACTAGTAAACTTTTCCACTATTTCGTGGAAAATTATCCATTTCCATAATTAAATTAAACCAAGCATCAGGTAATGCTTCGGTGAAATTGGAAATGCAGCAAGAAGACAAGCAGCCACAGCTAAAAAAAATCATTCCTCCCAACAGCAATAACAAATACGGTTGCACTAGAAATGTGCTTTAGCAATGAAACAATCATCAGCAATTTGAAATGCTTCGAATCGCTTCATATAAGTTTGCATAATTAACAAAGTGCAATCAGTATTAATTAAAAGCCAAAGATAATGACGATGGTATTTATTTTTTCTTAAGCATGCACATTCAAATGACATTTATTGTGCATGTATGTACATATGTATTCAGGTACATAAGATGGTTCCGACCATTTGAAGATCTAATGTCAACATATATCGTCAAAGTCATTTCTGCCCCGCCTACAATACGGTAATCAGCAAGTGATGTAAATATTTATAAACAAACTAAGGTAGATATTAACTTTTGTGTATGATGCATATGAATGTATTAATAACAATACACAAATGCTTGACACAATACAGCTGAGTTGACACACAAAACAATGTACTGAAAACGCTACAAACGGAAATAAAACAGACGTTCAAACTTAAATCCAAAGAAATCACTTTAACAATATTCTTGACGTTTTGCATTCTGTTATGCCCACTAAATACACACACACACACCCACGCATATACTTTCATTCATATCAGTGTAATACGGTTACGCTTACTGGCTTTAGATTGGCCATTCATGCATTTCAGTATTAACTCCGCCCGATTGCTTTCTTTTTGTTGTTGTTTTTCACTCATTCATTCACTCACATCAACTCTTTCGTTTGAATTTAATAATCTTGTTGTTGTTTATGCACAATGTTTATTCCCAGAACACATTTTTTGACTATTTCGGTCCGCACTCGTTCAGAGTCTCCACAAGACGCCGAGTGGTTGACAAGAAAACGGACTTCTTTGCCTCAGGAAATTCTAAGAAGTTTGCCAAAATGATCAAGAAAATTCTGTAACAATTCTGAAGATATTTCTAGGAAAATTCTAAAGAAACTTTCGAAATGTCTGCACAATTTCGGAAAACTCGCAAGAGATAAATGCGAATTATTAGGAAAACTAAAATCTCAGAATGTGCAGAAGTGTCTGCTAAAAGTTTCACGTCGTAGTTTAGAAAATAAGCTGACTATTGTGCTAAATGTCTTAAAGAAAACTAAATTGCCTTCAGACAATGTAGAGACTAATCTAATATTAATCGGATAATATATAAGAAAATGTGCAGAAACGTCGTACCAGAAAACTGACAGCAAGCCTGTCAAATGTCTGAGGAAATTTTAGACAACTCTGTTGATTGTCTGGTAGTCTCAGACGTCAGACATGTCGGCAAAAAATGTGTCCTGGGTTTTTTGACACTGCTGTCAACTTTTTTCCCAACAATATCGCTAAAATACATTAAAAGATAATAAAAAATTTTGTTGAGTTTAATATGCATGTTTTTAAAAATTGTACAATTAATCGTTAAAAAAATTAACGACCTGTTCTGTAAATCATGAGATTCAAATAACGGTGATTAAAAAAAATTAATAGAGGCTGAACTATGTATAGCTTTTGTAAATTGCACGATTTAGAGCGTTGGAAGTTCGAATAAAATATTCTATTGTAAATGACAAAAACTTGAAATACAATAAAAATCCACGAACATGTCAGCTATTAATAGTTTGCTTTTGGAATCCTGTGATTTGAAATCGCGTGATTTTCAGACCAGGCCCGTTTATTTTGAAATTCTTTTAAATTAAACAAAGCGCAACCGGTAACAGGTACATAGATATACACACACCTTCAGAACGGAAAACGTTTTATCTGCCGCATATGGTGATAACATGATTGATATTAATCGACTATTTTATTGTAATTAAATTAACATATAAAGTTATTTTTCGAATTATTGATCCATTATTTCTAAAATAAACAAACAGAAGCTGCGAAACATTTTTGCTTATTCAAAGAAAAGAATGAATAGTCGAGGAAAAGTAGAAACGTCAAACCCAACCTAGTAAGATTACTTTGCCTTGTTAATAATGTCAAGTTTATCTTGTTAGTTGAATTTAAATTATTACTTAAAACCTAAGTGGACCTCTACTCTATTGTAGGGAGCAACAAATCCCAAAAAATTTTAAGTCTTTGGTGGCAAATATAAAACAGCTCAAATGCCGCTCTAGAAATAGCAGCCATTAACAAATAAGAAGCGAAAGGGCATTGGTAGCAGAAGTGACTATAGTTTAATTTTATTCATGGGCTCAAAACAAATCTTTGACCAGCAAACGAAGAAGAAAGAATAATAACTCTATAAAGATTATAGATAACTAAGCTTTCTTCCTAGCGCTTCGGTTCTTCAAAGACACATGTTTAAGTGGACTAAAGGTTGCACTTCATACATACATACTTGTGTATGTAAGTGGGCTAGTTTGCTTAACACCAGCTAACCTGATACTAGAAAACAAACGGATGTCCGTTGTAGCCAAGAATGATATCAATCTAGCGCTATAGCTAACAATCGAAACAAACACTATCGACAATTTATCGAAATTTTTAAAAATGTGAATTTACAATAGCGAAGTATTGGCAGCGCTTTCTCGAAAATAAACATTCACCGAATTGTTGCGAATTTTCATGCTCTTGTTTTTTGTCGAAAAATTCTCTTTATAAAGGTTATGAACAAGAAAAAATTTATTTTTCAACTTTTTTAGTTGCATGTAAAACAAGAGATGCAATAACGTTTTATTTCTTTTATTTTTAGAAACAAAACCAAAAAAAGGGAAATGCACTTAAAATACTCTGTACGTAAAATTAACTGAAATTGTAATTTAA
Source organism: Panzeria rudis (assembly GCA_956483635.1). NCBI lineage: Eukaryota > Metazoa > Arthropoda > Insecta > Diptera > Tachinidae > Panzeria > Panzeria rudis. The sequence goes on along the minus strand of OY101447.1, from coordinate 146,842,874 downwards.
TATCAATTAAAATTCAATTTTCATCTAACGAAAACTTAATTTAACTTTTAGTGCCAAAAAATTAACTGAGTCAAACCCACCTGTAAAAATAAAAGATTTTTCCTTTGTTTCTGCAATTTTTACTGCCAAATAATCAACCCCAAGTTCCGTAAAAACAAATAACTTTTGCTATATTTTTCAATGGTTTAACGTCATTTTGAAGGCTTGTTATTTCGGATCTTTAATTAGTAATTTTATATTTTTACTCACTGTCTGTTATATTAATTTAAGCTGCGAATTGAACTAAGCTCCAACAGGGTTGCAATATGGCAGTATGAAGTTAACACAACAAACTTACAGTTAAACTCTTTCGATATTATGGGATTATGTATTATTTTTATGCAACCGAAAATCCATATTAATGATTAGTTAGTGTTTTGAATTAATGTTAGAATCAGTTAAAAAAAGTGCAAGTTGAGAGCGAACTGAGTGACGAGTAAGCTCTAGTAGCTTCATCTCTTTCCGCCTTCGATAATCGTTTGTCCGAGATATATTTACGAAATATTCGAATGCGATATTATTTTCGAATGTTTTGCTTTCTATATTCGATAGGAAATATTAGCTTTTTTAAACTAATGGCTGACACAATGTTGCTAGAAGTAGTTGAAGTTCCCTACATTTGCTACTTAAGTAGGAATATGTAGGTATTATTCCTCAAGCCCTATTGTTATAAGAGGCGCAACCCTAGAATATACACACAAAATGAAATGGTAGGTAAATCTAGCTAATTTAAATAGTTAACGTACTGTTAATGTAAATCGTTGCTGCAATTTTTATGAAATAATAATTTTCATTAACCTTTTAAAGTCATTTCCTGTCTATGATTACTTTGTACTATTTTTATTTAACAAGATGACTTGGCTGAGATGGTAAATTTGTCCGGTTCATACACATGCGAAGAATTAGGAAAATCCACATTTAAAACTTAAATTATTTTTGATGGTTAAGATTACTGATTTAATTTTTAACAAATTTTATGGTTGAAATGACCAATTTCTATGGCTAAAATTACCAATTTAAAATAATAATTAATTTTTCCCTTGCTTCTTGGAATATTAATCAACCCAATTCTTTCTGAATATAACGTTACGATCTTAGGCCTAATAATCAATTAGGATTCTCAAGCAAATACGTTCGAAATAATCATATTAATAAACAACGAAAATAGTTATTTTACAAAAATTACTGTATATAAGTCAAGCACACCATATGCCTGTCTATACTTTGTGCTATCCTTGACTTAGCTGAATTTGAATTCATGCTAAAATTAACAAAAAACAAAATTAACAAAAAACAAAAATCAGAAAAATGGGAATGAAGAAAAATAAACCGATGGCAACGCTGGGAAAGTGCACTTTAATATCAGCTTGAGAGTGATTTAATTCTCGTATTCAATTTTCGCGAAAAAGTTGTATATATAAGAATTAAAATCACATTCAACAGAGCCACCTGAAAAGTGGTGATAGCAAATACACGTGAGCACTGACGATGGAAGTGTAGCGGCTTCCGAAAGTGGCGCTACTCTGTTCTGCTGTGTACGTTGAAAAATTAAGTTGATGTTAATTTTTCCATTGTTCCTTGGAATATTAATCATACCCAATTCTTTCTGAATATAACGTTACGAACCTTAGCCTAATAATCAATTTAGATTCACAAAGCAAATACGTTCGAAATAATCATATTAATAAAAAAACAATTAGCTACTGGCTTGAGCTTTTCACATGTTTACATGTTCATATACACTTAAGTATAAAATCAAACCAAAAAAGTTTGTCTTGAGTAGAACAAAAATCAGAAAAATGGGAATGAAGAAAAATAAACCGATGGCAACGCTGGGAAAGTGCACTTTAATATCAGCTTGAGAGTGATTTAATTCTCGTATTCAATTTTCGCGAAAAAGTTGTATATATAAGAATTAAAATCACATTCAACAGAGCCACCTGAAAAGTGGTGATAGCAAATACACGTGAGCACTGACGATGGAAGTGTAGCGGCTTCCGAAAGTGGCGCTACTCTGTTCTGCTGTGTACGTTGAAAAATTAAGTTGATGTTAATTTTTCCATTGTTCCTTGGAATATTAATCATACCCAATTCTTTCTGAATATAACGTTACGAACCTTAGCCTAATAATCAATTTAGATTCACAAAGCAAATACGTTCGAAATAATCATATTAATAAAAAAACAATTAGCTACTGGCTTGAGCTTTTCACATGTTTACATGTTCATATATACTTAAGTATAAAATCAAACCAAAAAAGTTTGTCTTGAGTAGAACAAAAATCAGAAAAATGGGAATGAAGAAAAATAAACCGATGGCAACGCTGGGAAAGTGCACTTTAATATCAGCTTGAGAGTGATTTAATTCTCGTATTCAATTTTCGCGAAAAAGTTGTATATATAAGAATTAAAATCACATTCAACAGAGCCACCTGAAAAGTGGTGATAGCAAATACACGTGAGCACTGACGATGGAAGTGTAGCGGCTTCCGAAAGTGGCGCTACTCTGTTCTGCTGTGTACGTTGAAAAATTAAGTTGATGTTAATTTTTCCATTGTTCCTTGGAATATTAATCATACCCAATTCTTTCTGAATATAACGTTACGAACCTTAGCCTAATAATCAATTTAGATTCAAAAAACAAATTATTTGTTCAAAAAAGCTCTTAAGAAACTTAAAAAGTTTCGTCGTATCGATAGTAGAAGTATCGCCGATATATCGGTATCGGCTAACATCCCTACTTTCAATATACATATATATTGATTTATGGTTAACTAAAATGAAGGTAAAAGCTACCTCAAAAAGTGCGAAGTTGGCATCACTGCAGAAAACTGCACAAAATCTAAAAACAACGCCATTAAGGGCCACACACACACCCATACGAAGGAAACCAAAACGAACAACCAAACAGAAAATTGAATTTAACCAATACAAAGTCATGTCTGATTACATAGATACACTTCTCTCCCAGTTTTTTATGTATTAAAGATATTTACAATAAAAGCTACAAAATTGTATGTGATCTTCATGTATGATGTCGTTGTTGTTGTATATATTGGATGAATGGTTGGATGGCTGGCTGAGTGTCTGTATTTGTTGTTGGTTCTTTTAATATTGTTTTTGTTTTTTACTATGGGTTACTGATCGATCATCATCATCAGTGATGCTAACAGAGCGCGATCGCTACGCCTCAAATTAGTCGCAACAAGTACGGTTGACGAAGAACAACAAGTCGGAACGAGGAACAGCAACAAAAAATTATATTAAAAATGAATACATAATACATTTCAAATTGATAATTCTGGAAGATCATTTCGTGTTTTGCTAAATTCCAACGGCGGTCTTTTATACCTATTAACAAATGATTTGCTTAATAAAATTATTTTAATATTGTACCAACATACTACATAAGCATACATACATATATGTATGTACATACAAATATGCATCTTTATATAAAAAATATTGATTTACCAAATTAAAGATCTTGAAAAGAATCAATTACACGGGTGGTCGGCCTGGAGTAGTTAATAAAAAAAATATGTAATAGAAAATGTTTATTTATTAGATATAAAAAACACGATAGCAAAGTGCTAAAATTTTCTTTCAATATAGATTTTTTTTAAATCATAGATGTATTATGCGTGATAAATTTCTTCCAATGTATTGTTTGCATATAAAAAAAAGTACAACAAAAATTTAAAAAAATATCGACAACTTAACAGCAATTACCTGGGATGATATACGAAAATCAAAAAAAAAGTGTGAATTAATATTGATCCCAACCAAATTAATACAAGAAATAAAATAATCACAAAAAGAAAAGGGTTAGATAGAGAAATATCCAAGTCTATTGCCCGAATTGTTTTAAAAGAAAAACGAAGAAAAAAATTTTAAATCAATAGAAAAATATTTGAAAGAAATGTTCTTATGCGATCATTATTCGGCATCGACTAGTTTTGTTTAGCACTTACGTCTTAAATAACACCAACAGTGACAGTAACATCAATAGAAGACGGCTTTGTAATCCTCCACACACACATACACTTCATACACTGGGAATGGAATAATACTCATCTTTTACCACAACAACAGCGGCCAACTTCACCTTGACCCATTTTCGAACATCTAAAATTGCTGTAATTAGCAATTTTAATTTTTGCCAAGCTTATAGATTTTAAACAGCCTCATCATTGAGTATTACGATCAAAATATGATGGATCCAGGTTAGTTTTAAAATGTGAAAATTTTTCTAAATTTTTTTGTTTTCAATACTTTAAAAATCATTATTAAATGCTAATGTTATTAGTTAAACTTTTACGATGTGTTAATTATTAAAAAAAAAACTTTTTTATGACTGCGATTTCAAGTTTTCAAGAATGAAATTACGCGTGGAAATTTGTGAAATAAAATATCAAACGGCGTATAAAATAGAAATTAACTAATTCTCTGAATCGAAAAATATTATTGAGGTACATTACAGAATAAAATTAAGTGAAATATGTAATTAATATCGATGATTGATTACCTTTTATCGGGTGCTTTTTTCAGAGGCGAAAAATGATATGCCATACTAAAATTACACTATGCATTAAAAGGAAACTTTTCTCATGACTTTTGATCTCCACTATATATTTTTTTGATGTGTTATTGTCCCCTAACTACAAAAATATTCGAAATTTAAAATTCTATGGATAAATTATTTTTTAATTTTGCTCTAAAGCTCGGAATTTTTCAAGAATTCGCTCCACCGATTTCATCATAAAAACTAAATTATTTGTTAAAATAAAACTATGAAAAAAATTTAAAAAGTTTAGTCGTATAGACAGTAAAATATCGCCGGTACCGATGTATCGGAAAATCTGAAGTATCGCCGATATATCGGTATCGGAATCGGTTATATCCCTACTTTAAACCGTTCTAAAAGTATTTTTTTATATACTTAATAGTTTCGGAATTATTCACACCGAAATAATGAGAAATACATTTCTTGTGCAAAATTGGAAAATTTTTATTTGTTTTTAAATTTATAAAACATCGAAAATGGCAAAAACCTAAAATTTGTATTAACTGATCATAAATCCATATATATACTACAAATAAAATAAGTTTGATTTCATGAAAATCGATGGATAAATATTGGTTTTATTCATAATAAAGTGAAGCCACCTAATTTTTGCAAAAATGTTGAATATTTACACTGTACAACAGAAGCAATTTTTTTTAAATAACAAGGTTCTAACGACTGATTCTGGTAGAGGCCATAAAAATATATGGCTGATTCTCATTCTAAATGTACATTTCGTGTTTTATTTACTTTTTTTTTGTTTACCAATGTAACTAATATAAATATGAGAAGGTAGGATTCATATTACAGCTTTCGCCTCATTAAATGGATCCTGAAATAAAATTATATTTTTAGATTTTATTCCATTTTTGTGCATTGAGCTGGGAATGATTTTTGCGAAAAAATACAGCACAAAAAATGAGTATAGGGTTTGATAGCACTATACATCTACTCTCTAAAGACAAAAAATCATAATAATCGCTAGACGAAATTAAAAGTTATGACTACTTTTTAATTTTGACTTGGAAAAATAAACAAATTTTATCTTTTAAAACAATTATTTACAAACATTTATACATGGTCGAAAAGTAGGCTAGCTCTCCTTGCAAAAAATACTACTTTTAATAAAACCGACAATGTTAAAAGTTATGTCAATTTCAAATAATTATTCGTACCAAAAAAAAACGATCTACACAGAAAAAAAATAAATTTCATTTTCAGTCAAGGAATTCAATGAAATAGTAAATATTTTGTCTAGAAACGAACCTACAAACAAATTTGGAAATATAGACAAAAATATCTCAACAAGTTCATTGGAAAAAGTGTGTTTTTTTCAGTGAATTCACATATATGTATTCAAGTAACCACCACAGGACAACTACCTTAAGTGTGGATCTAGAAGCTATTACTGAGTATCTTAAATATGTCAATTGACCGCATCTAATGGCAGCGCCATGGAAAAGTGACAGGTCCCACTCATATATAGTGCCAGAACGCGAACCGGTTGCTAGTCCTTGGGAAACAGTGCCGTGAATTGGTAGATTCTCTCTTCTCTACGGAGGAAGTTAAAAAGTTTTTTTTCAAAGAATTATTTGAGACTATCTATACATTAGCATATTATAGTATATTTTAATTCCCGGGATTCTCGACGAAAATTCACGGGAATCGGGAAGTGAACAATTGCACCATTTCCCGAGAATTTTTTCCGACGCTTCACGGGAACGAAACCCAAGTTACAAAGTAATGAACGGCACTTACATATTTATGTTTTTTGTGCTTCAAATTAGAAATACTACTTAGTTTTTAATAAAATTGTTACATATTTTTAAAAAAATTATTACATATTTCTCTCATTATCTGAAAGTAGTTATAATTGGTTGTTATGTATTAATAAAATAAGTGGACAAACACTTTCTAAGTCAACATCTGTTTGTATATGAAAACTTTTGAACAAATTTTTAATTAAATTTTTTTTATGCGACCGCTTATTTTTAAGCTTCAAGTAAGTCAAACAATAACTAGTTTATTGCTGTGACAATGTAAATACATTTGTAAGGAGTACCCCTTATTTTTTAGCTTCTCGAATAAAAATAAATAGTTATCGAGTCAAGTTGTAAATAGTTACGACTTAAATCCTCATATACTTCTTTGCCTACCAGTAAGCAAAGTTTTTGCTGGGAGAAATTTTATATTTTCCAACTCAATATTTTCCAACTCAGATAGAATATTTCCTTAAAAATATTTTTAAGCCCTTTTGAAATTTTGTAGTTTAAATAACAAAGAAACAGTTGTGACAATCGGTTGTAAATGAGTATATTCCCACTAACTATAAAAGGTAATTGTTTAAAAAAACATGATTTTTTTTAGAATTTTATACTGATCGGATTATCCATTTAGAAATGGTTGATTTATTTCCAAAATATTTTCATTTTGTCCCACTGTGCATGCGTATGATTTCATAAAAGTACTCTTAATAATTATGGTATATGTAACTTACAAAGTTATCGGCTTTGGTCTGCACAAAAAACTATGCAAAATCTTCACAATACTTCAAGAGTTGTTAGATGATCTTGATACATTCAGATTGTATTGATATGTTCAAAGATGTTGTTCATCTTTACCGTGTACACCTTTGCCAAATATTGTTAGCAAAAAATTAGGAGTCCCTGTAAATTATTCTGAAGAAAGTGAAAAAAAATTATTTTTTTTAATTTTGCCAAAAAAAGCGACAAAATTGTTTTTTGGTATAATATATTATTTAAATTGGTTTAGCGGACTCTTAGTTACATTGTTGTCATATATAGTTAAGCGCTATCACCAAGTCTGAATTAGGTGTCGGCCAAAAACTGATGTCACCTTTTTTTGAGGGCCCACTGATTTTTAGAATCTTTAGAGGCCCATAAAGAAATTGGTCACCAAAATCGCCAAACTGAGTATGGGGTTTCATTACCCTTTGGTAGTAGAATCGAACATATACTGTCAAGTCGGTGTGTTTTTGCACAGTTGCACTGTTATTTTTACAAATAAAAAAAAATATTAAATAAAAAACATTTTTTTATGCAAAATGTATAAAGAGTAGAATTTTTATTTAAACTAAATTGTAAATACCATAAAGTTTAAGTAATATTCTAGCTGCTAGTGTCTAGCACCATCAATACTTATCAGGGCGACTCTACTAAATTACAAGTATTGCAGTGTTCAAAAGTCAATACTTGTTAAGTGTTTTACCAACAATTCGTTGGCCACTCGACAAGATTTAAATACAACATACCAATAATGTGAAAAAAATAAACACACTTTTGAGTCACACTCAATAAGATGAAAATCCCGAAAACAAAAATCAAAAAGGTTCACCGAACTTCATCATCAGCATCATAATTACATTTGTAAAGATCGTCATCAGCGTCATTGGCATATGACAATGGTAATGTCGGACAGACGAAAGTTATAAAATAAAACAGTAGTTAAGGCCAGCTACCGTTTGGAATTCATAAATAACTTAGGTCAGACTAGGCAAATATTTTGCGAAATAAGCATAGCCACAATTGTTAACAAATCTTTTATTATTCCAGGGAAAATCAATTAATTTTTTCACGACAGGTCTCCGATTTTGACAAAACTTGGCGTTTCAGAAAACATAAAATTGTTTTATATTGAAAATTCTAAATATTATTCGAGTTTCAAAATTTTCAATATACACATATTTTTTAATTGTGTTAACTTTGGTTCTAAAGATGACAATTAAAAACAATGTTTTTGTATTATGAAGGATTCAGCAAAGGTTTAAAAGCTTTTTTCAAAATATTTGTTTTTTAAATTAGCATGACTTGACAACAGACCCGCCCGATTTCATTAAAACAAAAATTCAAAAGTCAAAACTCTAAGGCTGAGGCCACACGGGCGTTTTTAAAACGCGGCGTATCTGCTTTTTATAGTAAATTTGAAAGTTCTAAATTTTTTAAAACTTCAAATTCAATATAAAAAGCAGAAACGCCGCGTTTTAAAGACGCCCGTGTGGCCTCAGCCTAATTCCCTTCAAGTCATTATATTGTCATTTTTAATTCTGCTCAATACTGGCGGATATATTTGAAACTTTTGGTGAAAATAATTTTTAATAAAAATTTAAAAATTTTCGTTAAAAAGTTTTTTGGAATACCAAACTGAAAAAATTGTGATTGTATTTCCTCTTAAATTGCTCACATACAAGATAAAACAAAATCAAACAATGTGATATTAATCGTATGTTGCCTTTTAAATCAATTAGAATAGTTTACACTTATTTTATGAAACATTTGCTTCGTCTAACCATACCTTTACTCTCATAGTATTGTTTTTTTTTCGTTTTAATTTTTGACGCGGGTACATCAATGCTTCTGTAGTTTATTTTTTAGTTTTGGTATATGATTGAATACGAGTATTGTTTGTTTAGTAACCCAGTGGCATTTTAACTAAAATAATGTTTTGTACTTAAATATTCAAATCCGTTAAAAACCAAAAGTGTAAACAATGGCTTGGTGACACACTGAGAATAATTTCAGTTCAAAGTTAATTAATGATAAAATTGATCATACACTGAAAGAACTGTTTCCAATGAAACAATTTCGTTAGATTTTTTTCACAATTCTAATGAAATATTTCACAATTCTAATGAAATTTTACGAATATTGTGAAAGAATTTCATTGGAATTGCTTCATTAGCTTTCATAGTTTCATTAGATAATTTCATTGGATTGATGACAATAACATTTTGTCATTTTATATGTTTGTTGTTGTTGTACTCTTTCTTATTATTATACACTCATAGACACATTGTTTTAGCAGTGCTGTTGGCCGAAGTAGGTAAGACGTTGCCTATAAAGTGAATGATGAGGATCAACAGTCTGCGTTCGATACTGTTAGCGACCATCAACATTAAAAATTTTTCTGATGTGCATTGGCGACTAGCGTAAGTATGGAACTGTTAATAAATTAAAATAGTCAATAAAAGAAATAACCTAATGAGGATAATAGGTGATGTAATAATTTCATTAAGACAATGAAATAGTTTCACAGCAATAATGACAAAATTTCATTAAAATTATGAAATAGTTTTATTAAAATAATGAAACAGTTTCATTAAAATAATGAAACAGTTTTATTAAAACTATGAAATAGTTTCACCAAAATAATGAAATATCTTCATTAGCTTGGTGAAATTATTACAATGGATCAGTAAAACTAGTTCATATATATAATGAAATTTTCATTAAAAAAAGTTTAACGGAATTTGTTTTATTAATCCAACGAAGCGTGACGTTGGTTGAGTTTTAATGAAGTTTTTCATTGGATTAATGTAAAAATTCATATAATTTATGAATAAAATGCTTTCAGTGTATAGGCTAAGGTTCGTAAAGTTATTCTGAGAAAGAATTAGACATGATCAATATTTCCACGAAACAAAGGAAAAATCAAAACCAATTTAGTTTTCAACTTACACAGCAAAACATATAACAATGCGGAAGCCTCTACATTTCAATCATTAGTGCTCATATGTATCTAGCTTTTGATCACGTGGAAAGTGGTTCTGCTGAATGTGATTTCAACTCTTATATGTACAGATATATTTATAAACTTTTCTTGAAGATTAAATACGAGAATTAAATCACTACTAAATTGATGTTAGCGTGATGTTTTATCACAACAGTTTCTAGTGTTACCGTTGCACCTAGTGTTACTTTTGCAAATTAAATGGTAGTAAATCTGGAACTTCTAAACAGCTGATTGGATTTACCTGGAACTTCGAACAACTTTAGAAGGGGAGTCAAGCCTTACAACGCGTATCTCGGTGGCCTTCTGGCTTAAGCACGAGAGGAGTTAGAGTGGTCCAAAGTTGACTACCAGGGACTCAAAAAAACTTCTGAGGCTTGTAACTTTTTTATATGTTATCCGATTTGAAGCGCGTTGAGTTAAGCTAGAAATACAAAGAAATAATGTGTTAATATGTGTTCCCGTATCTTTTACAGTTTATTAGATATTTGACTTTAAAGAAAACAAAATTTTTTTATATACACTTTTTTTAGTATTTCGGCTATAAATTTTTAGTTTACAGATATATATTAAATTAAAAGTCAGCATTCGATTCTTGACAAATTCTAAGAAAAAATTTTTTAATATCTACATTCTTGAAGTCCGAAAAGGGCTGAAAACTTAAAATTTTGAAACTGAGCTGAAGAAAGCATGTTTTTTTATTAAAAAAAATTATCTTCATTATTTTCTATTTTTTAAAAAACTTTGTTTAACACATTCACTCTTTAATCACATATCGCAAAAGGCAATCCATTGACAATGTGTTTAGAGCCAAATATTTTGCATTTGGACATGTACTCTACATTCAGCAATGGCCAAAAATCGTAAATTTTAAAAATATTTTTTGTATTTAAGGGCCTACAAAAAATTGTGACGGTAGACTTTTGAAAATTCCACTAACAGCGTTTTATAATGTAGATATTTCTAAAAATTTTAGCAAAAATTGAGGAGATTGTTTTCATATATGAAATTTATTCGCTGATGGCTAAGCATTGTCTATATGCATTTCATTAGTGCTTTACCAAATCGTCAGTAGACTTCAACCATATTTTTGAACAGTTACAAACGTCTTATCTTATGTACAGACTTTCAAAAACCATTTGAGAATTAGATTTTTGAAAGTCTGTACATAAGATTAAACGTCTCATCTTATATACTGTACAAAAATATAGTTGAAGTCTAGTGACGATTTGGTAAAGCACTAATGAAATGCATATAGACAATATGCTTAACCACCAACAAATAAATTTCATTTAAAATAAAATTATGGCAATATGTCAAATAATAAATTTCTTAAAGATATTTCACTAAATTTATTTCAAATACGAGTATTCTCCCTTATTTCTACGTATTTTTGAAACAATGCAATTACTAAATAATTTTTTTCTAAGTGTGAGTGCTTAAGAAATTCTTGCAATGATTTTAAGTCAAATTAAAATTTTAGCCATCAGGTAGAAGATGCTCTTGCAATACATTCTCAAATACGTAAATATTCGTAATTAAACAAAAATTTTAAATTTTAGCTCGTGTCCGATCATTTTTTATTGATCGTAGTTAATACTTTTTTTCTTTCTAATTTGTTTATTGATCGATCATGTTTATTTATAATTGAAATGAAAATAAAAATTGAAAAAATACGTGATTTTTTTTCCTTGGAGGCTTCAATATTTATTTGTTTTCATTTTACCCAACCGGTCTCTTTGTTCATTCTTCAAATACAAAGATCATTTTTTATTTAAATGGTAAACAGGGTAGACAGACAAGATCAACTGTGGGCCACCATTTTTTCTTTGTAAATTAAATTAATGTGATTGCAGAAGTTTTTCATTTGTTCAGTATTATCAAATTATTTGTTTTCAGGTACCGGCTCACTAATAAATTACTTTGGAATTAATTAAAAAATATTAAATAAAATACTGTGAACAAAAATACATATTTTTATTTCTTTAGTGGAAAGGTCATTCATTGTCTAGTTAAAAGTTTATTCATATTTTGTATTGTTAACTAAATAACCCCCTGAACGCCACATCCAAGTACAACCCACCAAACCAACTGTTCTGATTTTGTAAAGAATTCGTAACGACTGGTCGGCAAAATCTTCCGATTTCGGAACCGAAATCTTAACGAAATCGTAAAGGGCAAAATACACCATCAAATCGCTTAACAAGCGTGGTAATAGTATGTGTGAAATTTCATTAGTATTAGTGACACCGATGACGCTTAATGGAAAATCTACTTGGTTTTGATTTTTCGTCAAGCACACGTACACGAATCTGACATCAAGCATTTTGATGGGTTATTTTTGTATGACATGGTTGACACGACTTCGTAACGATATGTAGGTAAGAAATCGCAACGATGTCGGTACAAATTCGAAATGATGAGTAGGTACGAAAGAAATTTCTTCCGGCAAACTACCGACATGTCTTAACGTTTTTGGCTGCGATAAGTCTGATTTCAGACAAACTACCGAAATATCTTAAGGAATTCGTTACGAAAAGTCAGATTTCAGACAAGCTACCGAAATGTCTTAACGAATTCGGTGCGACAAGTCGGAACTCAGAAAAAGTCGAAACCTTTGGTTTGGTGGGAATCGAGCCCACGACCTCTGGACTGATAGGATGGCATATCTACCATTCAGCCACAGCGTCATCCAATCTTAGTGAAAAAGTGATATTAATAATTAAATAAAACTTTTCCCGCCAAATTGAACGTATTAAGTTCTTGAAAGCTCGGATTTATTCAACTTGCAAAGGAACTTTCCCTTGACTGTGCGTGTAAACACTCAAGCTACTTTCAAGACTTTCGAATTTTTCTCCATGTAACAACCCAGCAAAAAACTTTGCTTACTGGTAGTCAAAAAAGTATATGAGGACTTAAATTGTAACTTCTTATAATTTGACTCGATAATTACTTTTGTTTGTTTTGATAAGTTTAAAATATAAGGGTACCCCTTACAAATGTACTTACATTGTCACAGCAATTCACTAGTTATTATTTGACTTACTTGAAGCTAAAAAACAAGTAGTCAAATAAACAAAATAAAATAAAAAATGTATTTATTGACACTATATTTATTTATATTTTTCACACCTTGTGTGTTTTTTTTTTACCCAGCTGGCATACGAACCTGTAGTGCAATTCACAAACTTATTTTAATGCTAAACAAGGCGTTTAAAGAAGTTAACACCAAAATTATTGCTTTTACTATTCGTTAAACTTTTAAGCACTACTAGCTGCGTTAATTAAACGGCAATAATTTTTGTAGTGTTATTGAATAGGCAACAGTCTGCTGTTCAGTTAAAGCACGTCGTCTTTTGGCAAAACTCAAATAATTATTCGACAACAATATACACACATATGAAATCTTTTATATATAAATAACAATATTTATATTATTTAAACAATTAATTTAACATTTATTTCTCAAAACTAAAGAAATTCATGAAAATATGTTCGTGTACAAGCATAAATTCATGTGTTTTTTCCCCATTCCTCTTTGTGCTTTTCGTTTATTTTAATAGTGTTGGAAAGTGATATAAAATTTTAGCAAAGGCCTTAACACGAAGTTAGCGTTCATGCAAACAGTAATTATTGGAGACCAAATTGCCTTCTATTTAAGCGTTAAAAGTTAGTGAATTTCACTACTGTGCTTTCAGATTCGAAGACAATTACTTTACTCACTCAGCTATTGTTGACTTATAAGAAACCTCGTTGATATATCTTTCATTCCAGGGTGCAATTTTTTTGTTTATTTTATTGAATAAAAAAAATATTTACTTTTTACTTAGAAATTTGTTTTAAAAACTAAAATTCTTAGTTTTAACTATACATATAATAAAAATGCAAAAGGAGCGTGTCTGTACATGAAATATTTTTTGAAAAATTTTATGGTGGCGTACGACAATTGGATCTACACTCCGGAACGATCCGAGTCTCACTACGCCAAAGATCTAACGACAGCTGTATCAAACGGAAGTTTTTTCCTCAGGAAAGAACTCCTGGCAACAACAGCGGGCTATTACAACAACAGCAACAAAACATCTACTTTTGGAATTTTTGTCTGTCTGTCCGGACACACTGTACGGTTTTCATGAAATTTGGTATGGAGATACTTTAGAGTCCTGGTTCAAACTTAGGATACTTTTTACCGCGATAAAATATCTCATTTCTGAGTGAAAATAGAGAAAAGCGAAAATATTCCTAATTTTACTAATATAAATGTTGTTGGAAATTAGAAAGGTGTTTTGGTTTTGTTTTAAAGTTGGTAGCACGTACTGTTTTATATAACGGGAGCTTTAAACAATATGTAAAGAGCTTTATATTATTATATTTTACAGATATGTACCTTATAGTCATAAAACGAGCTTTAAGTGCCTCATGATCCAATAATCAGGTCAAAGCAACTCGACAGCTGTTTATTGTTTAACATCGTAAAGTTGTCAGACTTCATATATAAAAAACGTAAGAAAAAATTATATATATATATATATATATATATATATATATATATATATATATATATATATATATATATATATATATATATATATATATATATATATATATATATATATATATATATATATATATATATATATATATATATATATATATATATATATATATATATATATATACGATTATGGCATTTTTGTTGTATAGATGCATAGACCTAATTATTGGATCATGAAGTGCGCGAAGCGGGTGGCCACTCTAGTATTCAATAATTTCTAGAATTTTGTGTTTTAAGACAAATATTTATGGAATTGCTTTCAACTAATCTTTAATTACTTTGCGTTTCGAGCCACCCTAATTTCTTTTTTCGTTTTGAAGTTTTACCGGAATTTTTCAATTTTAGGGATTTTATTTAGTTTTGTTTTTTTTTTTTTTGTTTTGTCGATTTTTTCCTTCTGGCGATTATGTTGTCGAGTTTTGTTTTATCTTAATACTGAATAGGTCAAACTTTTCTCCAGTTATGCTAATATATGTCGTGCAAGTGGCTTAATTTTTGTTATAACGGCACATCTCGCAAACTAGAACTAATAAAAGACAATTGGAGTGCAGATTAGCGTTGATAGACCCAAATAACTAAAGAAACAACTTCAATCTCTAGGGAGTGGAAAAGTTGATCGAATTTTGTAAGTTTATGATTTTTTTGTTATATTAATAGTTATGGGCTTTCTCGATATTTTGCTGTTTATTTTGTTAAATATACGATTTAGATAAAAGAGAAAGACAACAACTTTTCAGAAGAAAATTTTTCATGATGTTATCACATTTTTCGACTTATAAGATTTCAACCGTAAATCGGCACGGGAAGGCGAGGTCCTAGGGGTGTGATATTTTTGGAGAGTCATTTCTGCATTAAACCTCAACTTTTTCAGGGGTGAAACTTGAAAATTAAAAAAAAAATTCCCCATACAAATAACGAACCCCCTAATGTACATATGTACATAATTCTACCTTCTAAAGGGTGGGCAAATTTGAGGCTAGGAAGTAAATAGGCTGTCAAATGATGAAATGTCAAGAATTAAGTTGTCATCCTTTGGCATTTATTTAGAGAAAACTTGGGAAATTTTAACCATGGAACGCTACACTATTGAGCAACAAATTTTAATTATGAAAATTTACTATCAAAATGGTGAAAATTTTACTGTATCACTTCGTCAAATTCGAGCTGATTTTCTTCGTAATCAGACTCCTTTAGTTCTTGCATGAGTTCAACTTTATAAGTGCGAAGATGAAGATCTTTAAGCAAAATGTTGCCCAAAGTGCCTCTGGTAATATGTAATTGTTGCGAACTTGTTGCGAACGTCGACAATTTGATGTACCACGTTCATTCGAAATGATACAGCAAAATTTTCACCATTTTGATAGTCAATTTTCACAATTAAAATTTGCTGTTCAAGAGTGTAGCGTGCCATGGTTAAAATTTCCCAAGTCTTCACTAGATAAATGCCAAAGGATGACAGCTCAATTCTTGACATTTCATCATTTGACAGTCTATTTACTTCCTAACCTCAAATTTGCCTACTCTGTATAACAAAACATACATACATATGTATATATTTTTAATTTGAAATTTAATTTTAATTATGTGATTATCAGTTGAGAAAAGATAATGCTGACTTTAGACGACATGTATTTTACATCTGACTTGTCAAATTTCCCACTGCAAAAGTGATACATGCTGTGTGAAACATATGAAACATTGTCAGATGACATTTACAGAAGCAAAGTCAGATGAAACATTTTCAATTAGAGCGTGTTCTATTTTCATCTGACAAGGTATCTGACATCAGCTGTATTATATTATCAAAAGTGTGGTTTGGCTGAAAAAACATTAAAAAGCAAAGAGCGCTTTTTATATTTACGAAAATTGTGCAAAAACTCAGCTGTTGTGAGCACTCAGAGGTTATGCCAGATGTAATGGCACATGTACGTGTGAAAGCAAATATTATAAACCGTCTGTAAATTGACAATTTTGACAAACATGCGAAGTTACATATGTCTCACACACCTAACAAGCCATATGTAAAAACATGTCGTCTAAAGTTAGCATAAGCAGTAATATAAATGAAACTTTTGCCAAGGGGTACTTTTAAATATTCTCATATCGACTGAAGCACTTATTCTTTTTTACCACAGATTTGTTGCTATTGTTGTTTAAAATGTCATGTCCAAATCTGCTGTATAATATGAGCATAAACTGCATCATTAAGAATGGTCTCACCTATTAATTATATAGATTTTTTTATTGCACGCCACTGTGATAAATATGCTCGGGTTCTAGGTAAGGTTTCGCTGTCTGCCGGGATGTTATTATTGGAGCAAATATCTACCGCGTTAAATATAGACTCATAATACTGCAATAAATATAATACGTATTTAAATGGCAGCCTTAGTAAAATGCTTTTGAAGTTGGTCTAAATTTGCTACCTGTGCCACCTTAGTGATTGATGCCTTATGCGAATATATATTAATTCTATACATAATTCTTTTGTACATCTACCAAATATGTTGCATCAGCCATTTATGTCCGCATAAAAACAATAAAAATGTCTTAATATATTTTTTATTTATTTAATGCACATTTTAATTTTAATTGTTATTTGAATAGATTTCAGTTCATTAGCATTAGTCTAGACCCCTGCCGCCGCTCCGTATTATTTTACTAAACTCACTGCTCTCTATATAATATCAAAGACCAGTAAAGCCGTAAGCTGAGAGGGGAAAACAGTTTCAGGGTCCCGATAATGTTTAACGGGTCATGATAACAGAATTTTTTCTTCTTTAATAATTCTAGTAATGCTACGCTGTTGCTTTAAACAAAAAAAAAACTTCGTCACTGGACTCAAGCAATTGGACTTTTTACTAACTGTTCGTTCTTTAATTATAAACTTGCAGACATGAGCAAAATTGCATTTGCAGTTAATAATTCATACAACAAATAATCTTTAAAGCTTTATGATCTTCAGGAAGCGAAAAATTATTATCAACTGACCGTTTAAGATTAAAAGACTAAATATGATGTTTATAAAGAAAATTATTTTTGGTTTTTTTTGCAAAATTATTAAAGCAGACAGAGTG
Source organism: Panzeria rudis (assembly GCA_956483635.1). Taxonomy (NCBI): domain Eukaryota; kingdom Metazoa; phylum Arthropoda; class Insecta; order Diptera; family Tachinidae; genus Panzeria; species Panzeria rudis. Next base: position 146,825,111 of record OY101447.1, on the reverse strand, counting down.
AGTATAACTATTGAAAATATTTATGTAAAATTTACATTATAAATAAATAAATTAAACAGTGAAAAGGAAAAAAATATATAACTTAGGTCATGATGAAAGGTTAGTTATTATCATTAAAGCAAAAGAAAAATGAATGTGAAAAGAACATTTCCAAAAGCCTTGACTAAAACAAAATAATTTTATGGGAACGAACAGTGAGGACAACATCATTAAAATCTTAAAATATCAAAATAATAAGCTGTGGCTAGGGTTTTCGATTAATCGAGATTATCGGCTAATCGCGATTAATCAAACAATAATAATCTTATATTAAATCTTATATTAAAACAAAAAATCTTATATTAAAACAAAAATAAATTTCATAAATCATAAGTATGGATTAGGGTTTCTAATTTCTCGGACTTTTCCCATCCCGGAAAACGGGATATAAAATTTCCTATTCCCGGGAATTTTTGACAATTAGTGATTTAAATCAAACGAGCTCAAGAAAAAAATTCAACTTGTTTTTTAATAAAAATATAAAGAATAAAAGCAACTTTATTGATTCTAAAAGCAAATACACACATATATTTAAAAGCTAAATAACAATTATCAAATTCATAGGTATACATATCACAATTGTTTAACAATACTGTAATAACTCAAAATTTTCATTTTATAATTTTTTACCGAATAGCGACACTATTTATTCATATCTGCCGACTGTACAAATTTTTAATATATGACCAGCTATCCGCGCCATGTTTTTCTAAACATGATCTGATTTTTGTAACGTATAACATACCGTTTCACCCCATTAATAGCACAGTCACTTACCGTAATTTTAAACGGGCAAGACAAAGTCTGATAGAGGAAGAGATATTTAAAATTGATTGGAGTTGCATGTATTACCTTCCAACAGTTGATGAACAATTGGCGTTCCTAGAGTACCACATAGTGGCTCTGTACCACATAATCATTCCATTAGAAACAAAGAAATTTACAAGTTTACAAAAACCTTGGTTTACTTTGCGTATCAAACGTTTGATAGCAGAACGCGATATGACTTTTGCTCGTTGGAAAAAGTACAGAACCAATGACTTGTATAAAACTTTTAGTTTAGCCAGGAAAATCACCACTAAAGCAATCAGACAAGCAAAGGCAACATATTACGCGGATAAATTCGCAAATTTGGCAGATTCAAGAAAGACCTGGAAAGCCATAAGGGAAATTGGTATAGTTCCACAAAAACGCTCTGCTGAGATTCCAATCTTAGATACAAACATCTTAAGCGCTAATTTTCTCACAATACCCACACCACCCCCGGATCAATCGTATTATCGCGACTTACAACTTGACGAATCACCCGTAAAATCGTTCATTTTTGACTGTGTTAGCGATTTTGATGTCATGATGGGCTGCCTTAGCATTAAATCTAAAGCCGTAGGAGTCGATGAAATCCACCCACTTTTCCTAAAAATGGTCCTTCCTTACTTACTGCCGATTATAACATATCTTTTCAATTTCATAATTACAAGTAGCATCTATCCAGAACGTTGGAAGCAAGCAAAATTATTCCCAATACCAAAATCTACATCAGAATATCGGCCTATCGCTATTTTACCATACCTGTCGAAAGTCTTCGAAAAAATTCTTCATCAACAGATAACTAAACACCTCGAAGATAATAATTTATTAACATCAAAACAATCTGCTTTTCGTGCTAATCACAGTTGTGTAACTGGTCTTGCCGACATAGCTGAAGATTTTAGGGGGGAATTAGATGACGGGTATAAGGCAATATAAGCATTCGACACCGTCGACTATACCATCTTAATTCAGAAATTGAAAAGAATGATGTATTTTGCAACAACATCTTGCAAACTGATGCAGTCCTATCTCACTGGCAGAGAACAGTATGTAGAGGTTAACTCATCAATAGTGTCAACGTTCCTCCCCGTTACCAAAGGCGTACCACAAGGCTCAATTCTCGGGCCTCTCCTTTTTTCTATATACGCGAACGACTTGCCCAGTCAGCTAATGCACTGTCGTATCAGGATGTATGCGGATGACGTGCAATTGTATATAAGCAGCAGAATAAACGGATTTGAAGATAAGCTTAATGCAGACTTAGAACGAGTTGCGGTATGGGCTGCCATCAATGGTTTAAGCCTAAACCCAAAAAAATCAAAATGCATGTTACTTCATAAAATATCGTATCGCCTATTTGAAGAACCAAGACTGTATATCGACAACCAACAAATTGAAGTCGTTCGAAAAGTGAAGAGCTTGGGTATTACATTCAATGACACGTTAACCTGGTGAGACCACATTTCAACAACCTGTGGGAAAACGTTTTCGATGCTCCGTAGCCTGTGGCCAACACAATTTTGTACTCCATTTAGGATCCGACTGCTCCTAGCGAAAACTTTTCAAACTGTGATGCAAAAAGCAGATCGAGGCTAAACGTTACATTTAATAATATAACCAGATACGTTTTCAACCTCAAATCCTATGGGAATCATCAACACATCAGCTACTACTCTAGGCAAATCTGCGGGGTTCCTCTTGATGACCTTATGAAAATAAAAACGTTACAACTACTCTACAAAATAATCAGCACTCATCAACCCGAAGAAATGTATAATCGTCTTAATTTCACCCGATCTGAAAGGAACAAAACAATTATAACTATGAGATATCAAACGCTAATATCGGAATGGCAGTTCCTTATTCCCACCATACGTCTCTGGAATACTATCCCATCAAACATTACGGCAGCAAGCAACGCATTAGATTTTAAGAGGAAACTTTTTCAGTTTTATTCTCGAACGTAACTTTTACTTTTCGTACATTCTGGCATAAAGTGATCACACAACCTAACATATTATTATTCAAATTCAATTATTTTAAATTTCCATACCATAATGTAGTTCGCATTACGATAATTCATATATTTTCATTTTTTATTTTATTTATATTTTTTTTATTGTTCTTTTTAGTAAATATTTATAACTAATTGCATACTTCTGCTATTTTAAAACATAAGTTTTGTTGTAGAAGCTCACACAAATAAATAAATAAATAAATACTTCACTAAAAAAACGAGTTGTGATCTTTTTAGCCGACTTAAAAAAAACGGAGGTTATCAATTCGTGTGTAAGTTTCTTTTATTTTTTTTATGTTTTTACACTAGGGAGGAGCACCGGTGTATGAAGGTGAACAAAAGTCATCCAATCGTTTTTTAAATAATTTTTTTAATAATTTCTTTTAAGGATAAGCATAAAGCACAGTTTTGTGCCGAATAAAAGAAGCTTAAAATCGAGGAGATCTGACAAAAAATAAGAAAGTTATGAGCCGATTTTATATCCCATACAAAATTGTTTTTAACAAAAAAAAATTTATTTTTGTGCAAAGTGAATTAAGTTAATTTTGTATGAAAAATATTATAGGTATTTTCAGTTAACGGCTAATGACTTTCTTATTTTTTTTCAGAATTTAGTGATTATATACATCATGTGATCGTCACAAAATTATCTTTAAAATACAGACCGAAAAATATATAATACTCAGCATATTTTTCCATCTTAATGGAACAATTTAATTGGCATAGATTACTGAAATATTTAATCAAAATTATTAAAAACTTCTCTATGTTTGGAAAGACATACATACATATTAGTATTCAAATCGTAAATGTATCCCGTTTAGTTACAGAAATCATTACAATTTTTATAAAAATTTAGTTTCCAATAATTGCCAAATTTTTGTTTATTACGTAAAACCCCTAAACAAAAACTTACGAGTGTGTTTATTTCATTCTGATAATATATTTTTGTATTTTCTCTAACAAAATATAAGAAGTAGTACATACAACATTTTCAAAACCTTTTGATACTGGGTCCAGTTCTGCATAAAATTAGGGCAATAGCCCATCAGCAACATGATTTTTAAAAGTTTTAGACCTTCAAAAAGATTTCATATCGATGGTCATAAGTTGACAACACGTAACTGGATTTTACAACTTCTCAGTAGAAGAAATTACGTTATAAATATGCTGAAAGCGTTACTATGTAGCATAGAAATAAAATAGCTGAAAATTATTCAGTATCAACTAATCAACTATCAACTAATTTCTGCAATTTTATTTTGAGAATGGGAAAGTTTTCTGCGTTTTGTGAAAAATAATCAAAGTTCAGTCAATGTATGACCATCGATATGATATCCAAGAGTTTATAACGACCCTTAACCGCAAGAAAATCGGAATCTACAGTTTCTAAATTTTATACTAAATGTATACTTCTTTTATTTTAAAATGTAATTAATATTTCTTTAATATTGAGTAAATAATACTATTTGCTTTGATGTACACACAGAAAAAAAAGGAATGTAAAATCCACATGCCGCAATTTTGATTGGAAATCATATTAAATTTACAAGAAATAATTTGTCATTTGAGTGTGTTAGTGTGTATTTGCTTTGTTCATTGCTACAATTCCCTGTTCTGCTTAGTTGTGTGACCTTTTGTTGTTTAATCTTACATGTGTCGTCTATGTAGACGACAAAAAACGAATTGCTAGCGAAAATTTACTGCTGCTGGCTTAAAATTACCATTGTTTCATATTAATTTTAAACGGAAAATAATTAATCTAACCTTAAATCACCGTTAAAACAATTTTGTTATAAACGTTGAGTTTCATATTCAATCGACATGACTATAAATTTAATTTCAAATAAGTTTTATGTTAGATAATCATTTAAATCATGTTGAATTAAAATGAAATGCATTCTAAATACGATGGTAGTTATTTAGTGTATAAGTAAAGAAAAGTTTGAAGCTGTTGTGGCTGCAGTGGTTAGCGCGTGGACTATCCAGCAGGTGGCACGAGTTCAAATCTTGGCTGGGGCAGTCAGCTACAACGCAAAGTTTTCTGATGACTATCACGTAAGTAAAATAATTAATAAAATAGCAACATTAAAGTCATGTTGTTTCACCTTGATATAACTTTAATTCAACATGATTCTTCGTGTTGTTTCAACTTGAAATAACTTTGATTCAACACGATTCTTCGTGTTGTTCCAATATCAAATTTACGTTGTTTCAACTCGAAACTACTTTGATTCAGTATGATTTTTCGTATTATTTCAGCATCAACATTTTTTTTCCGGTTATATGTATTTATTTATTGTATGTTCAATAAAATTGAACTAACAATAAGTAATCAAATCTTAACTCTAAAATTTATCTAAAAAGTATCAACATCATTTTGATTTAACTGTACTTGGAATATTAAATCAACATGAAATATAGTTAATTCAAAAGGAACAAATTTCTTTCAAGATTATTGTAAATCATGTTGATTTAACATGAAACACCTATGAAGCAAAATCACTACCGAAAAATGTTAAATAAACTTGGTTTTCGACGATTTTACATGGAAAATGTTCTGTGTGTTGTATATGAAATGCTTTAGGTTTTATTGAACTACTTTTAAGATAACGTATGCTTGTTTGGATACGATTTTTTGCTTCATGGCACATATATTTCATAATAAAGTTAGTCAAGCCTAATTTCGTGACAAGGCAAAATTTTCGCGACGAGTGTTATCAATATGAATTTTGCAGTTCTCTACTTGAAACAAAGAATTTTATAATTTGGTGTGATTATTTCGAACAATTGAGTCCAAACGATTGTATTTCGCAAAAGTCCGTAACGTGATATTCAGAAAGAATTAGACAGCATAATTATTCTAAGGAACCAGGAAAAATTTTCCAAAAACAACGTTGTTCTGTTCTGCCGTTTATGTTGAGAAATTTCTTTTGAAGAATACCTACATAAAAAATATGCAAAAATTATTTAAATATAATTCTATGTAAAATACACAAAATCATTCAAACAGGTTGTCAATTTACAATGAAAAGGCTTAAATTTGCTAATGCATTTTTTAGGATAATTTGGAATGATATGCTATACACTGAAAAAAGTTCACTTCAGCCATTGTTGCACATATTGGTACATACATATGTGTTTTTAATGTATGTGCATATATTTACTTCTCTTTAAAGCATCATCCAAAGTCGATTATAAGATTTTTCTAAAGACGCCGGAACAAAGCCGATGAAACATTGGGAACAAAAATTGAATAAATTGTTTTATTTGCATCTAAAATAAAGATTTTGATCATAAATAGCCTAAATAATAAAACACAGAACATAAATTTTTTTCACCAGATTTAGGTCCATTATGGCTTAAAATTTTTATAATCGAATGGATTATTCAATGAAATTATAAAACTATGGATTTTTTTTATTTGTGGTAAAAAAAAAGCTTCCGAAAAGGCAACAACTGGTGATGAACTTTAAAAATTTCATAGAATATAAACTGTTATCCACTCTAACTTGGTCGCCTTTTATTCGATCAGAGCCACTATTCGACGCGTAATTTAGTAGCCTCTCAAATAAATATATAATTCATTTTAAACAAACCAGCCTTTGATTCTGAATGACGCTTTAACAAGAAGTATACATCGAAAAACGAAAATGAGCCGTTATATTATGCACAATGGCCGAAATGAAATTTTTTATTACTTTTTTTGTGTTTAAAAAAAAATTCTTTAGCAAATTAAAAACTTTAGAAAATAAAAGTTTGTAAAGCAGTGTTATTAAAAGCAATAGATTTTTTAGTGGTATTGTTAGTTAGGAAAATCCATAACCGGGTTAAAAATTTCAACAAAAAATTTTTGACCCCCCCCCTAGAAAAAATGTCTGGCTACGCCAATGAACAATTTAAAATGATAGTTTTTGGGAAAAGGTCTAAAAATATATTTTTTAAACTTTTAAGGCCTGTAACTCTATACATTTTTATCCGATCAATACAATCAGTGTAATTTGGGGGGAATTTTTTTCCCCAAAAAAATATTGATTATCGCATAACTCTTCCATTTTTTTACAAAATCGGGAGGAAATCCCTCCATAAATTTTTTTTTTTCGCAAATCGGTGGGGTTTTTTCAAATGGTTTCGTAATCGCACGATTAATGGGTTCAATTGCGATTACGATTAAAAGGTGCGATTATTAATGCAAACACTAGCTGTGGCCTTCCGTGGTTTGTGGGCATCTGCGGTTAAATTTTTTATGTAAATAAAGCTATTTCCAAAGTTTGAGCCGATTTTTTTATCAATATGGTTGCCTCATACGTGGTGGCATAATACATATTTGTACCACTATTTTAATTTGAACTTATTTTTAGTTAAAAATCACGACTTTAATTAAAATCTCCAGTCTTCTAGATAAAATAAAACCTTTATTAAAATAAATAAGACACGTTTCATCCTTCAAATAAAAAAGCGAAATAAAAAAATACATCCTCTAAAAGTTGTGCTGTTTTGTTTGTATTGCCACTGCTGGCTGCTGCATGTTGTTGTTGTTGTTTGTTGCACATACGCAAACAATGAATGTTGTTGTATACATTTCCATTAAGGCGTGTACACATTGGCGCGACTTTTGTTCAAGTATAATGAACGAACGAATGAACAAGTATTTTGTTTTTAAATATTTTCTCTAAAAACAATATGCATTCGTTCATTTGAGTTTTTGAATAAACCAACTTTTTTTTGTAGTGTAAACACACATATTCAATAAAATTAGTTTTTGGTTAAAAAATATTTGTAAATTTTAAAACTACACTGAAAGAATTTCGCTTCATAAATCCAATGCAAGAATTTCTTTAGATTTCTTGCACAGTTCTAATGGAATATTTTGCAATTCTAATTAAATTTCACGAATATTGTGACATAATTTGATTGAAGTTGCTTCATTAGCTTTCGTAGTTTCGTTTAAAAGAAATTCATTGGCTTTAGTACAAGGTGTTTTTTTTAGAGGTATAGAACTTCGAATTGAAATAAAACACAAGAAAATCATTTTAATGTCCATCAATTTGGCTTTATTGGAAGGATAATATTATGCCATTAATGTTTAAATATGATTTCGGGCATGTGGCCGCCGCGGCTGGCTCGAATAAAGCCAATTCTACAGGTCCAATTTTCAACCACTTTTTCGAGCGTATGGGGCCGTATGTTGGCAGTAACGCCACGAATGTTGGCTTCCAAGTCCCCTAACGTTTCTGGTTTGTTGGCGTAGACGAGCGACTTCACATATCCCCAAAGAAAGTAATCCAATGGTATCAAATCACACGATCTTGGTGGCCAATTGACAGGTCCATTCCGCGAAATTATGCGCTCATCGAATGTTTCCTTCAATAAATCGATTGTGACGTGCGCTGTGTGGCATGTAGCGCCGTCTTGTTGGAACCACAACTCATCCATATTCATGCCATCCAATTCGGGAACAAAATAGTCGGTTATCATGGCTCTATTGCTGTGCACGGTGGCGAATCGATTCATTCGGGTCCTCTTCAACACTTTGCTCTACAGCGGCAATTGTTTCTTCGGTGCGCACTGTTCGACGTCTCTGCGGATGCGTATTATCACATAGAGTAAACGTAGTGCGAAAACGATCCATGGTTAACCGAATTAATTGCTCTGATGGACGATTATGTCGACCATAAAATGGACGGAGCTTGCGGTAAACTTCGCGAACTGAACCATTATTTTCGAAATAAATTTGCACGATTTGCAAGCGTTGTTCTTTTGTCAACCTGTTCATGATGAAATGGCAAACCAAACTAAATATTAATCACTTGACAGCTGACAAAATGGCCGCCAGTTAAAAAAGTGATGCCAACTTAAAGTTCTATACCTCAATAAAAAACACCCAATATAATAATATTTTGCCATTTTATGGAAAGCCCTTTAAGTTTTGACAAAATATTTTAATCGATACTTAAAATTCTTGAAACTTTATATCCTTGAATGTCATAATTTCAATGAAATTTATTTCATTGTTTTGATGGAAAAATTTCATTGCATTTATGAAAGACCGATCAAATAAATCACATCCATATATATTCTTTTTAAAAAACATACCAATATTTATTTCCGTAGCTGGCAACCAAAAGCGAACAACAAAAATAGATTAATCAAAATGAGGACTAATCAAATAATTTTATTTCGATTATTCAAATTTGAATAATTTTATTCAAAATAATAAAACAACAATTTTTCAAAAAAAAAAATGAAGTTAACACGTTTCTTGTAAAAACAATGAAATACAAATAAATTCAGTAAATTTTGACTTTGGCTCCATAACGAATCCCTTTTTGTTTTTGCCCTTATTTCATTTTGGCAATTTTTTCGTTTTGTATTTTTTTTTTTATTTTATTTTTAAAGTTTTTTTTTTGTTGTTTTGGGGATTTTTTGCTTTGGCGCTTTTTTCATTTTGGTGATTTTAGCGTTTTTTTTCTTGTTGGCATTTTTCGTTTATTGCAACTTTTTTTGCCGATTGTTTTAGTTTCGGCGATTTTTTGGTTTTAGTGTTTTTCTGTTTTAACTTTTTTCGCTTTTTGACGATATTTTCAGTTTTGGCGCTTTTTTCCTTTTTTGGGATTTATTCGGTTGTGGTGATTTTTTTAGTTTTAGCGATTTTTTTGGTTTTGACACTTGTTTTCGTTTAGGCGATTTTTCGGTTTCTTGTGATTTTTTTTTAGTTTTTGCGCTTTTTTTTTGTTTTGACGCTTTTTTCGTTTTTGTGGCTTTTTTCCATTTTTGGGGGTCTCTTTTATTTTTGATGATATATTTAGTCTTAGCAATTTTCTTAGGTCTTAGTGATATTTTTCGTTTTGATGATTTCTTTCGGTTTTTGGTGATTTTTTGCGTTTAAGCGATTTTTTTAATTTTGGTGCTTTTTTCTTTGAGCACTTTTTCCATTTGGGCGATTTTTCGTTTTGAAATTTTTTTAATATTGTAGTTTTTTAGTTTTAACGTTTTTTTTTAATTTCAAGAGTTTGCCTCTTGCGGTTTCCAAGATACAGCAAATTGTCTAAATTGCATATATATGAGTGCCTGTATATTACATTAGTATTTCAACATGTTTCGTTGCTCGCTTTAATTTTTAACTGTCATATATTTGTTGTTGTAGCGCCCAAAGTCTTACATATTCTGTGAAAATTACAGGTCCGTAGCTCTTATGGTTTCCGATAGACAGACGGACAGACTGACGAATGCGTAGCGAAAACAATAGGGTTCCTTTATAGTTTTGGTGTATGGAACCCTAAAAAGTAAAAAAAAATTAAGCATAAAATCAAAAACACGAATTATGCATTTAGTTATTCAAAATAAAAAATTTTCAAAATCATGATTTATCGACTAATCCTCATTTTTAATAATCAAATTTTGAATTATTTGGCTAACCAGCATTTTGATTAATCAGGACTCTTGATTAATCAATTAATTGATTAATTACAATTTTTATTAATCAAAAAATTTTATTAATCGATTAATCGCATATCCGTAATTAAAACAATGAAATAATTGCATTACAATAATGCCAGAATATCATTAAAGTACTGACAGAATTTAATTTAAAATAAGGAAATAATTTCATTAAAATAATGAAACAATTTCATTTAAACGATGAAATAATTCTCGAAAATAATGAAATATATGCATTAGCTTAGCGAAATTATTACATGAAGTTTTTCATTGGATTAATGTCGAAATTCACAGAATTTATGAAGAAATTTTTTTCAGTGTATGTATAGTGACGAAGTTTGCTATTGTGACGATGATTTCTTGACGGCATTTTTTCCAATGTTTATACAAGAACAACGACATGATGGACTGACTGGCCAGCTACCGTAAGCTGAGATGCATGGTGGTGGCAGCATTTCGTTTTGAGCATGTTGTATATAAAATTATAAAAAGTTTATTGAGCTACAATAATGGAAAAATAAATAGCAATCAATATACGTTAATGTTCATAATATTTATCGAAGCACAGTGAATTAATGAAACACACTTTCAAGTTGAATGCTAATGTCGTGGAAAGGCCATTGTTGGGGCTAAGTTCCCACTCCAGAATTGTTGTTGCTTCCTTTAGTTTTAAATGTTGCATTACTTTATATTATTTTCCTAATTTAGACCAAAAATATTATGGATATTTATCAGGCATTTCTAAAGGGATAAACTATCGGAATAAGATTTCACATGGGAGTATTAATGTTGAGTAAAAAGGGCCGATCTGCTGCATAAAATGGTATGAGATTGTCCCTTTTTACTCAACAGCGTCGATATGTTCCAAAAGTATTTTTTATACGTATATAAAAGGGTGATGGTGCTTTTTCGACAAAACTGATCGAAAATTAACATTTTTTCACATGTTTACATGTTCATATATACTTAAGTATAAAATCAAACAAAAAAAGTTTGTCTTGAGTAGAACAAAAATCGGAAAAATGGGAATGAAGAAAAGTAAACCGATGGCAGCGCTGGAAAAGTGCAGTTTATATCAGCTTGAGAGTGATTCGTATTCAATTTTCACGAAAAAGTTGTGTATATAAGAATTAAAATTACGTTCAACAGAGCCACCTGACAAGTGGTGTTAAGCAAATACACGTGAGCACTGACGATGGAAGTGTAGCGGCTTCCGAAAGTGGCGCTACTCTGTTCTGCTGTGTACGTTGAAAAATTAAGTTGATGTTAATTTTTCCCTTGTTCCTTGGAATATTAATCAGGTCCAATTCTTTCTGAATATAACGTTATAAACCTTAGCCTAATAATCAATTTGGATTCACAAAGCAAATACGTTCGAAATAATCATATTAACAAAATTTTTTTTATTTTTCGACTTTACAATTTAATATTTTTCAATCAGACAGTAGAATTTCACTCTATTTTTTTAGAGTATGGCAAATCCATGATAACACTGATGCTAAATTTGTATTCATCACTGTATACCGTTAAGGGATACTTGTTTAAAACAGTGTTAGTCACGGATTTCTGCATTTCTTTAGTTTCTCTTTTCATTTTGGCGACATTGAAGTATGAACACAAATTTATAGATTGTTTTTTTTTCAAATTCTTTTACAAAGAAAACATATTAATGTAAAAACTTTAATTACTCAAAAATGCAAGAGCAGATTGTTTCCAGGTTGTTTTATGATTTTTCGGAAAAATATTAAAATCAAACTTAAGAAAAGAAAGTCGTTTACAACCAAAAACATTTAAGGCAATAATGAGGAAATATTATTAGATTTCAAAATGTTAGATAAGAAAATATATTTTGAATGTATCGCAAAACCCAAGTTAATTATTGCACGCCTCATAAGCGAAGTGTTGAGGTGGGCACTACTCTCACTTCACGCGAAGTTTCGCGTGCTGATTTTTCAAACTTAAAATGGCTCTATTATTATCATATATTGCACTTGTAAAAAATATATACACACACATATTAAGAAAAAATACTATTTTTAACAGTCATGACATTTTTAATGTCATTTTTATTATTTAAACTAATCAAAAACTGTTTAAAAAAGTTCTGACTTGGGCGTCCGTTTGTCTGTATGTACGGATCCTGTATGTGATCACGATAACAACCGAAAAACTTCACCAATTGAGTCCTTTTTACTTTTTTACGCTTCAGTATAATTAGGAATAGAAACCTATTTAATTCCACAGTCTAAATGAGACTGTGAGGCACTTTTGGATTTTCCAAACCATTTTTATTTTCATATGATTTTTTTTAAGAGAAGTAACACAATCAGGCAATTAATGCCTACCAGTTAAGTAATTAATGTGCTACCTTCTTTGGGAAAGGGATAGCGTAGAGAGAACAGGTGGTGAAGTGGGAGAGAGATAGAAAGCTTAATTCATTTGCAAGCCTGCTATTGCGCATTTTTTTTTTTTTTTTTTAGCGCAGTGTTGGTTGCAAGCCCCTCTGGTGTCAAGTGAGGCATTGAGTTGCTTAAGCTGTGCAGCCATTTGATTAGTTCTTTTACTTCGCCGACGGTTCTACAATACCGACGAAGGAGGGTGCTCTGAAGTGCATTAGGATATGTTAGCACTAATCGCTGCCGGTACTGCCAAAGTGATCAGTGCTATGCCTTCATCACTTTAACAGTCCAACAACAACCAACACAATAACACACCAATGCACATGAGAAAAATGCATGATGTTGTTGGCTTGCCTGGAACTAGTCTTGAACTCAAGAACTCAGGGTTTGTAGTCAAACGCGCTAACTACTCAGCCAACAGCACCCTCGTGATTACTTCGAACTAATTTGCTTTTTAATCCAAAGTGCTTATATAGGATAAGCTTTGGCGTAGAGATGCCCTTCTGAGGAAGGCAAAGCCTACCACAGAATCGCTCTAGCCGCCCCCGGAGTAATTCAATATATTAGTGTAATTTTTATAATAAAAGTGAGCATTTACAAAACTCTTTTTTTCTTTTTATAAATGGGTGATTCTCATTCTAAACGCACATTTTGTGGGTTCTTCTTGTTTACCAATGTAACCAATAGAAATATGAGAAGGTATATTTATATTATAGTTTCCGCCTCATTCAATGGATCCTGAAATAAAATTATTTTTTTTCGATTTTTTAGCATTTTTGTATATGCGTTACATTTGCGTTTGTGCACAATAAAAAAATATCCATTTTGCTTCCCCAGTTGTTGAACTGCTTGTCGTCTGTATGATAAGCAAATACACTACTGCTCTGCCAATAAGAGAATAACCGGCTTGTTTAATTACTAGTGAGTAATTGATTATCAACTGTAAAGTAATTCAGATGGCATGTGGATTGTTGCTGAAAAGTATGTTATTTGGTAATGACAACACATTACCAAGTTTTTGCTGGGCCATGATAAAGCAGTTTTCACTTTAAAATGTACGCGTTTATTTTATGGAATATCTTACTATATTTTCAACGGCCACGAAAAAAGCTTTTGAAATGAGAATCCCCCAAAGTAAATAAGTATTTTAAACTTCCCTACATCCCATTGTAAAAGTTATGTATGTATAATATTTGAATAATCGTATATGGGCAGCAGCAGCAGCATAACTGTTTCCTTTAATAAACTCCTGTGTCATATTGTGCATTTACTTTTGCCTACGTCTTGTTCTAATGTCATTTTAATTTGTCTTTTCAAAAACTACAGAAAAATCCAACATGCCACACAGGAAAAATATTGTGGTCGTAAAATAAAATCCGCATATTTGTTTGTACTTATTGTCACTAGTAAATGAATAAATAAATAATACTCTTTATGTAGAATAAACATAATACAAGCACACACAAAAACACAAAAGATCCCCATAAAATCTGAAAAAAAAACACTCTTACACCCCTTGACATGAATGCCACAAAAGATCAGCATCAATCTTCATGTGAAGACCTACAGACTAGATGCAGGCAGGCAACAACATGCTACTGCACCACTAGTTGCATACAAAATCGAACCTTTGGGGACTTTGGGGAAGTGCACTCGTATTTTTTCCATTATTACGAGTATAATGTTGATGATGATATTATTGTTGTTGTTTTGAGGCACGAATATGTATAATACAGCACTGGTAGCATGAATCTATGATGACACTGACAAGTGTAAAGTCATTGTAAATGCATGTTTTTACTTGTCTGTTGTGGTACTCATTAACATAAATTTAATGAGTTTCTAATAGTTTGAAAAGTAAATTTTTTAAATATTTTGATACGAGGGCGACACAAATTAATTTCCTTAAAAAGTCTTGAAACTTTATTTTCATTAAAAATTCTTAAGAGTTAGAAAAATATATATATATATATATATATATATATATATATATATATATATATATATATATATATATATATATATATATATATATATATATATATTGCATACATTTTTTATGGGCATATCTAATATTTCCACTGGGTACACCAGTCTATTCCAATTTAGCTCGAGAACAGTATGTACGATTTCGACCAGCAAAACAGCAGCAGATAGATGCATCTTAATACAATTGGGCAAACAAATCAGTAAAGGAATTCACAAGGTGTACTAATGTCTTAGGTACTAACATAGTACAACATTTGAAATAGGACATATTTGAATACCCTGTCATATATTCAAGTACTAAACTATAAAAACTTCAAAAACTAAACATCAAAAAATTAAATAAAAAATCTTTATGTACAAACAATAAAAATACAAATATTAAAACTCAAAAGAGAAACGGTTTTATGCGAAAATTATTCAGTTGAACACATAGCACACCATAAAAACATATCTAAATAGTTGTAGTGTCATATTATATATTTTTATTTAGAATATCAACAACAAACATACAACTTTTGTATAACGCTAGTACATACAACAGTTAGAATACTTAGGACGACCTTGTGAATTCCATGAGTGTTTTCTTAATAAAAACATTAAAAAAATTTTATAAAACACCAAACAACAACAAAATATAAAACTGCAAAAACTTTAATTCTTAAATAATGTTCTTAAGAACAGGTGTCTTAAGAACAAAATAAGCGAAGGAACTGAATAGACAAAAATTGCGATTTTCATACAACACACATAATATCCGCTTTTTCACTTGAGAGAAATTCCTGTTTAATTCCACGATATTACACTGCAAAAATTATTTTGCATAAATTCCACGAATGGCATTCATTGACCTAGATTCATTAATTTTTTGAAAAATACGTTGATTCAATGTACGCCAACATTGTTTCAATGTAGAGATTCATTGAAAAACGATGTAAAATGGTACATTGAAAGCATTCATCGTTGTTATTCTTTAACAGAATCAATGAACCAGTTAATTGATTTAACGCTCTAGTACGTGTCACAATTATCATTATAATGAGCAATTCGTTTAAACAATTAATATACATATCTCTTAAATTTTTGGTTCAGTATATGGCATGAGAAGGGTTTAATCAAAAGTCAGCTCCTGACTTTTTTCAAAAGTGTGAACATGGCCTCTTTACGCCCCAAAATGGATCTGGCTCAATGAGAGGAGTAGCATAGGCCCGCCTAGCAAATTCCTTCACCATTTTATTGCTTTGATGGACACTATGGTCGGTTAACCAAAACATTGAAGCCTTATTTCCTATAGTCAGTTTCTGGGGAGAGTTTAAGCACTTCGGAGCAAGTGTAAATAGAAGCTCCCATGAAAAAAGGATATTAGGACCTTTGTGACAGTAAGAGTTGATTGAAAGTAAATGATATTCATATTTTTACTGCAAACCACTGACATTGATCGTGTGGTCAACGCGGTAAAGAACTAGAACGAGAATTCTAACGGGAGCTATTGAAACATGTCAGTTCAACACTCCGCGCAGTCAAATTTTTCTTTGTCTACATGCTTCACATTTACTCTGAGTAAAAATATAATTTAATTACAAAATTAAATTAAAACCGAACTCAAGCCAAAATAATTAAATTTATTTGAATATAAGCCCTTACAGTTCGACTAGGAACTCATAACTTAATCGATTAAAATATTTTGTCAAAACTTAAAGCGGTTTCTGAAAATTTCTAACGGAATTTTCTGAAATTTTCTAACGAAACTATGAAAGCTAATGAAGATATTCCACTGAAATTCTTTCACAATATTCGTGAAATTTCATTACAATTGTGAAATAGTTCATTAGAATTGTGAAAATGAATCTAAAGAAATTGTTTCATCGGGCTTATGAAGCGAAATTCTTTCAGCGTATGATTTTTAACCCAAAGATATTTACATAAATTAAGTTCGTTGAATTTAATTTTTCAATTGAACTATTTTTGTTAGAAAATAAAATCCCAAGGCCGTAACAATTGAAAACACAAAGACGAACTGATTAGAATAAAATATTTTCAATCTATGTATATGATTGCAGCTGTCGTGATTGGCAGTGAGGTATAAGCGAACAAGAATTCTGATGATGGTTTTGAAATATCAGGATGTCAGTTCAAGCTTCAGTACATTCAAAACTTTTCTTTATCTTTTCAATTATTACGAGCTTTAGTATTTTTTTCTAAGAAGAATTAAATATCTTTGGGCTACTTCATCTTACTTTTTAATTTCTCTTGACATATTTTAAACAACATTTCAACATACCCTCGTTTACAATCTACAAAAAACTAAAGTACTAATTTTTGGAAGAACCCGTGCCACCATTCATGATACTAGTTTTGAAAAAAAGAAACAAAAAAGTAAAATCATAATTTAACAAATCTGTCAAACCATAATTAATGAGATTATTCTAAAAATGTCTATAAGAATTCCCATTTAAAACAGATGTACTCGCATGTATACAACTAAATTATAAGAAATAAATATTTGAACTTTCCAACAACTACAAAAATTTACAAGTGACATTTTGGGGTTAAAGGGCTACACCCACCCTTCTGAGGAAATCAGTTCCCCAAGGGGAAAAACGTTAGAAATTCTTTTTAAGATCCTTAATATATGTTTGCAATGTATTTAAATATTTTCTTCTACAATGTTAGAAATGCAGGAACAGCCAGTAAGTCGGCCGGCCATGCCCACCAAGAAACGCAGCACACATGTCTTTATGAAATCTATAACGAAATTTCTCTGCAACTGTTAACACTTTCTATGCACAACTGCAAGTCTTGAAATATTTAAAAATACTTATATTTTTTTCGGTTTATCCTAAGAGCAGCGTCATTACCATTAATTTTATTTTAAGTACAAAAACAATTTTATGTATTTGTGGTTACGCCGCATTGATTATGATTGGTTGGCTGTTGTATTTTATTTCTTTAGAATTTTATTTGGGTTTTCGAAAATGTTTACAATAGTTTTAATTGATGTTTACCGCTAAAAAATCATTGGATAGCGCCCCCAATTCTATTTAATATACGACTGACTGACTGATTGACTACATAAAGGCCTAAAGTTTATTTTATTCTCTATATTCATATCGCTGCTATTCATTCGTATTGCAAAGACATGTTGCATGTTGGTAAGTGTTGCCACTTCTTTAAAACATCATGTACAAGTAGTTTACATGATTTATGATGTCATTAATTTCTGTTGACAGATAAACATGTTGTCGCTCAGTTTATGATACAACATGTCATACATACAACTGTTACTAATATTTATTTCATTAGTGGGGGTAATTGCATACCAACTATTTAAATTTGATTAAATAATTTTGCAAATGCAACAAAATGGTTTATATATATTAAGCGGAATTTTTCAAAATTATTTGATTTAAATAACACTGGTCTGCAGGAAAAAATCGCCTTTAAATAAAAATATATATGGAATATACAAAGTTTAAAGCGCTAAATTCCAATATGTTTTCAGTTTTTTTCTATCACCTAAAGATTTTTTGTAATGGGCGTGACAAATATTTCCACTTGGTATATCAGTATATTTCATCATTTCGCGCGAACTGCTGTCAAAAGTTCATATAAAAAAATTGTCACGAGTTTCTCATGAAAAATTGTTGCAGAAGTAGTACTCTGTTTATTTTGTGACAACATGTGAAATGTATCTACAACATTTTTAGTATTCATGCGAAATAATATGAGCACCACTTTTTTCGTGTGGAATTTACAACAAACACATTGGGTTTTTTAAATGCGTACACAATTGCAGCATACTTTCAAGGGCTATTATAATTGGTTACTTGTCATATTTTTCGTATGAAAAAACTAATATTGATTAACATTTTTCGCAAATTTGAACAGAGTACTTAGCTTAAGGCTAAAACATACAGATGTATCTACAGTGAAACAACTTTGCTTCATAAATCTAATGAAACAATTTCATAAGATATTTTCACAAATCCAATGACAATTTCACAAATCCAATGAAATTTTCACGAATACTGTGAATGAATTTCATTGGAATTACTTCATTAGCTTTCATAGTTTCGTTGGAAAATTTCTTTGGGTCAATGACAACAACATTTTGCCATTTTATGGAAACTCCTTTCAGATTTGACAGAATATTTTAATGTGTAGTTAAAAAAGCTTAGAATATATATGGCCAATTCACCACCTGTTGTATGTGTTGTAGATCGCATAAAAGTTGTTGGTAATTTCCACGTAAACATTTGCTTAGAAACATGTTTACTTGGATATTACCAACAACATTTATACAACACCTACAACAGATTGTGAATTGAGCAATAGTATTAGGAGTTAACAAATAAATACAAATTTTAAGTTTTTATAATTTCAATGAAACGTTGATGAAAAATTTCATTGGATTTATGAAATACCGATGAAAAACACATCCTTATTTATTTCCACAGTTGTCGACCAAAAGCGAACAATAAAAATAGTTTTGTATGAATGTTGTTGTTGTCTCTTTCTTTTATTATTATACACTCATAGAGCACATTGTTTTGAGAGTACTGTTGGCTAAAGTAGTTAAGACGTTTCCTACAAAGCAAGTGATGAAAATCTCAAGGTCTGAGTTCGATACTGAGAGCGGTCAGGAAGGAACATTAAACATTTTTCTGATGTGCATTATTGTCTATCGTCCATTTTTGTAGCATTGAATTGCTAATAAATTAAAATAGTCAATAAAACAGTTTAAATTAATGAGTCTATGTAATAATGAAATAATTTCATTAAAATAATGAAATAGTTTCATTAAAATAATGAAATAGTTTCATTAAAATGGTGAAAAATTTCGTTAAAATAATGAAATTTTTTAATTAGCTTAGCGAAGCTATTACATTGGATCAATGACATTTTTTCATATATTCATCGAAATTTTCATTGAGATAATTTTAACGAAACTTGTTTCATTAATCCAACGAAGCATGACGTTGATTGAATTTGAATGAAGATTTTCATTGGATTGATGTCGAAATTCACAGAATTTATGAAGAAAATTCTCTCAGTGTAGTAGAAATATTAGTGAAGTCTCTTTAAAAAAATATCTGTACGATGTAGAAAAACCTGAACACGGATTTGAGTTTAGTGCATACAATTTTTATATTCTTTATACATATTTTTATTTAAAGGCTCAAAAAAAATTTTTTGCAGACCTGTGTACATAATCATTTAAAAAAGTTTTAATTCTTCGATTTTGATTTTAATAACAATCGTAATAATGAAATAATTTCATTAAAATAATGAAATAGTTTCAATAAAATGGTGAAAAATTTGGTTAAAATAATGAAATATTTTCATTAGTTTATTGAAATTATTGCATGGGATCAATGAAATTATTTCATATATTCATTGAAATTTTCATTGAAATAATTTTAACGAAACTTGTTTCATTAATCCAACGAAGCATGATATCTTGGTTGAATTTGAATGAAGTTTTTCATTGGATTAATGTCGAAATTCATAGAATTTATGAAGAAAATTCTTTCAGTGTAGTTGAAATATTAGTCATTCCCTTAAAAAAATATCTGTACGATGTAGAACATTTTTAACACGGATTTGAGTTTAGTGCATAAAATTTGTATACTCTTTATACATATATTTGTTTAAAGGCTCAAAAAAATGTTTTTTGACCTGTGACCTAATCATTTAAAATAATTTTAATTCTTGGATTTTGAAATGCACATGATTTTAATAATAATGTTTATTTTAAAATGAGCAATACGATATACAAGAATTTTTTTCATTCAAACGATTTCATTACATTTGTTTCATTAAAGTGATAAAGATTTCAAACTATTAATAAAAAAAAATGACGAATACTAAAAAATAATATTGCAATATCTATTGTAAAATTTGGTTTATTACATGTTCATCTAGCATCCCCTGGAATATTGGGCGCCAATAACAGCCGATCGCCATCCAATCCGATTCTGTGAAATTGACCATATCGAAAAACTGAGGGCATTCTTGGGTACGTTAAGCATCACTTCGACGCAGTATGTGTCCGATCCAATTCTTCGGGACCAGAAGATACATACCTAATATTCACCTTAGACAGTAGCTCATAACCGTTTGTAACTGTTTTTCCTTCGTGACTGCTTTTAAAGAATAATTTCTAAAGGCGACAATTATTAACAACTGAAAATGAAACTTACTGCTGAACGGATACATGTATGCATAATTTCGTGTATAGCAATTTGCTTAATTGTTCACTAAATAAACAAATGGCTAAAATAAAATTAAAATTTTTTATATTTATATTTATAGGTTTTTCGCTTTGCACTTTTTTATTTTTGCTTTTTCTTTGCAATTATAATTGTGACGGTTAGACAAAATTCAAGTCAACTGTGTTGTTTAATTAATTTCAAGTGAACTGCAGATAAATTCATCAAGAAATAAAAGCGACATAAAAAATGAAATAAAATCCTAAAAAAGCTCACTAGAGAAATCAAAAAAAAAAAAGAAAAAAGACGAAAAAGAAATGTGTCTTAGTGTAAATTACGATACGGTACGCACAGTGTTGTCGTATCTACCCCAAAGTTCTCGAACGAGTTAGTGATTTTATTCTATTTTTCAAAAACTTGTTATTTGTTGCCAGTCCATACGAAAAATTAATGGGGAGAAATATTCGAACCGAATCTACGCACAGAAAAATTACCAATGTAGAACCAACATGAAATCATTTTAAATTTATGAGAAATACTTTTTTGTTTAAGTGTGTTGGTGTTTACTTGCTGCTTTCATAGCTACCACGCATGAGCTCAGTTGTGTGACTTGTTGCTGTTTATTTTGATGTTCGTGTTCTGTAAATTTAAATAGCCGACAAACTTCGCATCATAAGCGAAAATTTCCTTTTTTGAATGAAAAGAGAAGCAGCCTACCAATTAATTAATTAATGTGCTGCCTACCATCTTTGGGTAATGAATAGTGTAGAGAGGACAGGTGGTGAAATGAGAAAGATAGAAAGCTTAATTCATTTAATTCTACTATTGTGCTGCTGTGTTGCAGCTCCTCTGATTTCAAAAAGTATTGAGACAAGAGAAAACGCAAAATTTTAAAAATCACTAATTAAAATTTTTTTTCGTTTTATTAAAAAAAAATTGTCGATAAGGATTATAAGGTGCTATGGATTCATCACCTTCACAGTCCAACAACAATCAACACAATGACACACCAATCCACAACAGAAAAATTAACGATGTTGATGGCTTGCCTTAAACTAGTCTCGAACTCAATACCAAAGGGTTGGTGGTCAACACGCTAGCCACTTCAGCTAACAGCACCCTCATGCTGCTGATATAAAATTTCGATTGTTTCATATTGATTTTACACGAGAAACTATTAATCTAACCTTAAATAAATTTAATTGAATATATTTCACTGTCAAAATAACATTGTGTTCAACGTTACCTTTCATTTATAATCAACATGACTATAAATTTAATTTCAAATAAATTTCATGTTAAATCATCAATTAAATCATGTCGAATTAAAGTTAAATTAATGTTTGTTATGTTGGTATTTATTTAGTGTATATCTAAAGTAAAGTTTCAAGCTATTGTGGCTCAGTAGTTAGCGTGGCAGCCAACTACAAAACAAATTTTTCTGATTCCTATGCGAACACACATCACATAAGTAAAATAAATAATAAGATGGCCACATTAAATTCATGTTATTCAACTTGAAATAACTTTGATTCAACATGATTCTTCGGGTTGCTTCAATATCAAATTCACGTTGTTTCAACTTCAAATAACTTTGATTCAACATGATTCTTCGTTTATTAATATGATTATTTCGAACTTAATTGCTTGTGAGGCCAAAATTGATTATTAGGCTAAAGTTCGTAACGTTGTATTCAGAAAGAATCAGGAATGATTAATATTCCAAGGAACAAGGGGAAAATTAACATCAACTTAATTTTTCAACGTGCATAGCAGAACATAGCAGCGCTACTTTCGGAAGCCGCTACACTTCCATCATCAGTGCCCATGAATATTTTGCTTATCACCACTTTCAGGTGGCTCTGTTGAATGTGATTTCAATTCTTATACATACAAACTTTTCGTGAAAATTGAATACGACAATTAAATCCCTTAAGTTGATATTAAACTGCAGTTTCCCAGCGTTGCCATTGGTTTATTTTTCTTCATTCCTATTTTTCTGATTTTTTGTTCTACTTAAGACAAACTTTTTTGGTTTGATGTTATACTAAAGTATATGGATACGAACACGTAAACATGTGAAAAGCTGAAGCCAGTAGCTAATTGTTTATTAATATGTATGATTATTTCGAAGTTATTTGCTTGTGAATCCAAATTGATTATTAGGGTAAGGCTCTTCGTATTATTTCAGTATCAACTTCATTTTGATTTAACTGTACTGTAAGGCCCTATTCACATATTACGTAACGCTATTTTCGGAGGTTTCATACACCCCCTCCCCCTCCTACCGCTTTTTACAAAATTTTTCAGTATGGAGTATCTAATCCGTAACAAATCTTTAACCCCCCTTAAAGCGTTACGTAATATGTGAGTAAATCAACATTAGATATAGTTATTTCAAAAGGAAAAATGTTCTTTGCTGGTTTTTGTAAAATCATGTTGAATTAACATGAAAAATCAAAATCTTAAATTAATCTTCTTTTCGACGATTTTAATATAAAATTTTTCTGTGTGATAATGTCCGTGATTGATTTCATGTGGAATAACTCGATTATCAAAATGTCTTCCAAAGCTAAACAGCAAACAAATCAAAACTCACTTTAAGAACTTCTGGGCACTGTGTAAAAAAAATACATAAGGAATTAAATGAATGTCTACAGAAGTATAAAAAAAATTTGTTTTGTATTTATTGCATGAGAATTTATACTTTTTAATCAAATTTAAAGAATATAAAAATTCTCTTGGTTTTCTTGCATTTATAAGGGTTGCAAAGCAGACATGTTTTCCTCTAGATAATATCCATCCATGGCATATTAAACCACCAAACAAAATGGCACATCGAATATGTCTGTCTAATGGAATATTTGTTTGAAGAGAATTTCTGAATTAATCAAGTAAACACAGGCGACAGTATGCCTTAAATCAAAATTTCGTATGCTATTTATACACAAGCATCCATTTACTACAATGGGGTGCTGCTATAAAATTTTATTTCAAATTATTAAATTTTAAAATCTTTTTTCTTCAATTTCTAAATAAATTGTACTATTACTATTATCACCATTATTTGAAGCCTAATTAATTTTGTCTTACAAGCAAAAAAAAATTTTTTTTTTAAATCAAACATTCTGATCATGAATCGTACGAAACAAAATATTAAACGATTAAACCATAAATTCTGGGAAATTGTCGAAAACAATCAACACCATTGTTCAAATGAAATTGACGACTACAAAAATTCACATTAAATAAAAGTACATACATAATTTAGAATTAAAAAATAAATAAGTAAAAAATATTAAACAAAAAATGCATAACCAACTCCTCTATATTAGTTATGTACAGGGCAACCAAAAATATGATGCATCATATTTTTTTTCTGTATGTCTTACAAACATATAAGGTAGTTATTTATCGGTATCAAAACTTTTTAAGAATTTTGGCATCGATTTGTTAGAGCATATTTTTGCATATTTTGCCCTTAAGGGCATATTTTAGCATATTTTACTTTAAAATAGATTCATATCGAACAAAAAATTATTTGCTGGGTTTTGTATAAGTTCCAAACCCTACTATGCTTATTTTTTGAAAATCATTTATATATTTGTAAATTCTCAAATGTTTTTTAAAGTTTGTACATAAGATAAAGGGTTTGTAACTGTTCAAAATTGTGTTTGAACCCTACTGATGAGTTGTTAAAGCACCAACGAAATACTGCATATAGACAATTGCTTAAACTCCAGCAAATAAATTTCATTTAAAGTAAAATTATGACAATATGTCAAATAATAAATTTCTTAAACATGTCTAAGTTAAAATAGAAAAAACGAAAATATACGCTATTTTTTGCGACACAGTTTTTCTTGTTGGTTTTGGTGCTTGTGTTCTAAATAAAACTCAAACAAAAAATTCATTGATTCCCTTTTTCCCAGAGCCTATTTTTGGTTTCCCTGGTTATGTACAAGATTAAAAATGTTAAGCAGAATTAAAAATAAATGTTATAATTCCAAGAATTATTTCTGACAAAAACTTCTTTGAAATTAAACCGATCAAAATAATTAGAAAGAAGAAACTAAAAACAAACGCTATTTAATGGTTCTTTTAAAAACTGAAATAAAACTAATATAAGTATTTGAGGAAAAATGCTAAAAATATATTTAAATTAAAAAATATATATATTAAATTGGAGAAATTATTATAGACTATAAATAAAAAGAAAACAAAGTTCAAAAAATCAGTGAAGCGTTTTAAACCAATTACAAACTCAATTAATAATTGTTAACTAACTAGAACCAATTTAAAAATAAAAACTAAAGATTAGAAGCAATAATATTAGAAAAAACAATGCTGTATGTGTTATATACAAACATACTAAATTATTTATTAGAAATATTTTTAAATATAGTATTGCAAATAAATATATACGGTATTTGTCTGTGACATTCTAATTCTACTGATAACACCAACATTTTTTTGGCTCATTTTTGTTCTGTTTGTTCAACTTTGATTAGAGAATTTATTTAGCATTGAATTCTTTATATATATTTTTAATTTATTTAATAAAATTAGTTTTAATCTAATTTTTTTGCAGTAATTTATTTTTATGATTTTTAAAAGTCAAGTGTATAGTGATCTAATTTTATGCGTAATTTAATTTAACAAATTGTTCGAAAAACATTTAATTGTTAAAAAATACACCAAGTGAATTTCTTTAATGAGTACGAATTTAATTCAAGTGAAAACAGTAAATTTAAATAACTAATAAAATTTTCGTATATGTATGCGTTCTAGTCTCGCTTATCTTTTGCAACGATAGTTTCAAGTTTTGTCCGATTTTGTTGCTGTACTCTTTCCAATGCGATTGATTTGCTGCCTATGGCAGTTCTGTCAGTTGTCTTTAACTTCCTGCTATCAAAATACTTTGACCACGGTTTTCGAAAATCCACTTTGTACCAGATCTCGACGTTTTGAGATCCCAGAAAGCTGCTGTGACTATTTTTACAATGATGTGTGAATAAATGTAGACCACCTTTTATAACTTTTGAGCGCATGCTACAATCGAAACAAAATTTGCCGCTTTCCAAATGGTCTCCGCTTATGAGAGAGATACACAGAGTTTATTTTAAATATTTTATTTTATATTATTACATATTATTAAAGCAATGGAGAACTGGTATATTGTGGTTGAAATAATTGCGCTTGGTCTATGTCCATACGAGTCAATTTTTGCTGCGCAACTTTTGAGTATATGGGAGAGAGAGAGGTGAGAAGATTGGGAAGGGTTACACTGCTTCATGTACATGCAATTCTCTTTTGTTTTCTGCTTCGTAATATTAAGCAACAACAAAATCTATGTAAAAAAGCTGCAATTTCATTATATGGACACAAATGCAACTTCAAAAGAAAATTTAAGAAAGTTGCAGAAGCAAAAGTTGACTCGTATGGACATAGACTTAGCGAACCAATCAATATATGTACATTTTAAACTATTTCAGAGCCACCCGCTCTAACAAACATATTCTTTCAACATGAATGAATGAACATTTATTCCAGCATGTCAATTTGTAGTGGAACGTTTGAAACATGAAGCTGTATTATACATATATCCTTAGGTAGTATTTTACGCATTCGAAATAAAATATAACATTTTAAATTAGTTAAAATTGGCAAAATACATTCATTGTTTGACTAAAGAAAAATAGTGTTGTAATGTTTAAATGCACAATATATAGAAAAGTCATAATTTGAAGCGGACTTTTGCACAATATTAATAAAATCGTCCACATTTATACTCTTATGAAAATTTCGTAGTAAAACGTATTCTACCCTACGTCTTCACTAGCCATCGACTTGAACATAACATGAACATGACGCCGGCAGAGCAACTGCAAAAAATGCATAAAATTCTTTGTTGTGGTGAATACGTGCGATGTCCATGTTCTGCCTTATCAATGTATTTGGTGGTAGCGCAATAGAAATGGAATATTTAACAATTTCTTTCTGTCCCTTTTCTTTCTATTAAAAATGGTTCTTGACGGCAAATCTCATGGCGAACATTGATGCTCAGCCATATGTTCGGGCATCGATGTCAGAGCATGGACGAAACATGGACATGAGCGCTCTACATTAGCCATATGCGATGTCTGACATGATGTTCATACCAAGTTCATGGCTAATGTAGACCCCCAGTTAAATGTGATGAAATATTTTTCACATATCATCATCAATTTGAAATGAAATACGAGTGTTTTTGTTGGCTAAATATTCTTGAAAAAATTTTAAAAAATATATATGTATGTAAGCATCCGCCTGTCTCATCACAGTCTAACCAGACGCGACACAAGCCGGAAGATATTGCCGTCTCAGCCGAAGTGGCCAGCATCACAAAAGAGAAATAAGAAAGTATTAGTGGGTGCTTTGCTTTCTGCATACATTTGTAAAATGTGCAACACTTTTAATTCGATAAAATGAAACAACAACACGTAATTGTTGTCTTTTTCTCAACTAGCCGGCAAAAAAAACCTGATTTGGGCAATTTTCAACTGACAAAGTTGAGGTGTCTGGTTAGACTGTGGTCTCATCGACGATTAAAAGAAATGAGTGTAAGAACACGTGTGAATGATCTCAGCACAATTGTGCCATGAAACGCCGACCAATGCTCTAGACCAGCACTTAAGATACTTGTCCTGTGTTGGTTTCTTAATACTACGCAGGAAAATTTTTGATGGAAAAGTAATGAGTTAAAATGTTAATAAACATACTCTTCACTACTTCTACTTTGGTATTTTAACCAAACACTTTAACATGGCAAAGTCAACGGAGGCAAGTACTTACCACATTTGATTACAAATAACAAGTTAAAAATTTCAATATTTAGAAGGCATTGAATGCACAAAACTCGATAAAAGCATTGAACTAATGCCGTTTTCAGTTATTATTGTGTAATTTTATGACAAGTGTTTTACTCACCAGGCTAATGCACAACTATTTTGATAAGGGCTTAAAACTTGTTTTCACAAACATGAACACAGTTAAAAAAATCCACTTTTATTTACAGTCTGTATGATAAGCAAATACACTAGTACTCTGTCAATAAGAGAATAAATGGCTTATTTAATTACTAGTAAGTAATTGTTCAGCTACTGTAAATAATGGCAACTCATTACCAAGTTTTGGCTGGTTTGCTAAATTTATACTTTATACTTTATACTTTAAACAAATATTTTTGATTTGGAAAAAATCTGCTTGTACAGTGAGAGTCTTAAATTATTCGGCTGTTCGAACAAGAAAAAATTATGAAATTTTATTCGAACGATTATAAAACCCGAATAACTGACAACACTAGTAAATAAGCATATACTGTTACCAGTGTTGCCAAAACCTGATGCGGAAAAAATGCAAGAGTTTTATTAAAAATATTCTAGAATATGCTAAAAATATGATGAAAAAAATGCTAAGAATATTTCATCAAAATTTCAAAGAAAAATCGTTTTAATTTGTTAGAATAGTGTAATTAGCATGGTATAAGATTACACCGTGCATACGTGGCAACGCTGACTATTACTGACTGAACTGAACGTAGATTTCAACCCGTACAATTGTAAAACCTAACGTCTCTTAGATCTCTGGCCAATTTTTTTTTTCTTAACTGTCTGCAATCCTCTGTATAAGTGAAACTCAACAATTGGTTAAATAAATATAATAAACAGGCCCACAGAGAGTGCAAGTATCTACAAGGCAAAATATACACTTTTCAATACGAGGGTATGTCATACAGACACCAACAACAACAGCAATCTATATTTAAATCAATATTTAAAAAACCAGAGGCTGTGGCTACTGTTTGAAATGCTACTGACGACGCGTCGTTGGCTTACAAATTTTTTCGTCTCATTTTTCTTGTTGTTTTTGAATGTTTTTTTTTTGAGCGGTACTGTTAAACAGTATCGGCCAGAAACATTAAAGTCAATAGTATTAAGAAAACCCTATACAAACGTTTTAAGTGTATTTGTTTTGTCTGCTTTTACACTGTCTATATGGAGGCATATATTTTTCTTGTATTTGTTATTCCATTAACCTTAAGAAAAACTACAAATCATAAAACCAAACTCTAGAATGAATAATCAATTCATCCATCCAAACAACTAACCATTCTTTGATTCATATAAATATTGATCTCGACAAAGCAATAATCAAATACTGGCACTTTATTAAAGAAACGTTGCTACGTGCTAAACCCTTCAACACTTGCAACGATGTTAACGAATTTATATGGTTTATTACAAGATGCAACAACGTTGAGGGTCTTAGGCAATACTTGTATTGTAAGTTTTTTTATAAATGGTGTTACTTTGTTATTTATTTTTTATATTATAGAGCTCAAATCTTTTCAATTTTGTCTTAAGATCTTGTGAATTACCTACTCTTGTTTGTATGAAATAATTAGGAGCATTGAAAGAATATCAAAATAATAATAAAAATAAAAATTTTGATCAATTTATGAAAAACCAATCGTTGTAATTAAACTGAAGCATTATTAATAACTAACTAAAGCATTCATGAGAAATATTTTAGTTTTGAAATATAGCTTAAAACAACATTTCCATAAAGTGTTTTCTTAAGATACATTTCAAGAACCTTGGAGACATAGAGCAATATGTACATATTGCACTATATCGACATAAACTGAGAAGACTGGTGACATTAAAATTATCCAACTTAATTAAATTTTTCAATATACTTTTTTGTAAATCTGTAGTGTAGTGCAAATATTTTAAAAGCAGCTTAAATCAATTTTATTTCATTCGACTTTATTTACAAAATTGTTGTCTACAGAAGTCAAACTGTATTCGTAAATATTTATTTTAAGTTTTAAAATTTTTAAATTATTTTAACATTTTATTCAACAAATAAAGTAAGCGGTCCTGTTTGTAATTCTTCTTTAATACTTAAAGTTGTTCCTTCTCAAATCCTATTATTCTTTGTATGTTGTTTAGATTTTATGGTGACAAGTAACAAGGAATATGAGCCTTTATTTTCTATTCTTAAATTGTTTGTTAAAACGATTTTGTAGGCATTATAAGAACAAATCAGAAGCTAAATGACAATTTGTTAAAAATGCACCTTTGTTTACTATATCTCTTAGATCCTTCTCTTTTGTATACTCGTACTACTAATAACAAATTATAATTTGTTCTCAGACTTTGGAATAATGTATTTAATTTGTAACTGGATATTTTTCTTAAAAAATTAAAAGGAGAATGATTTCCACATTAGTTAAGTTCGATGGTTAGTGTTAGTTATTTTTTATTTTATTATTCTTACATATGTATGTATGGTATATTCATTCATTCATTCGCTGAAGTATTTCAAAAACTATTATTTTAGCAACCACATACACATAATTGTAAGCTATGTGATTTCTTGTATTGTATTTGAATCTTATCAACATAAAATAATTAGAATTATAAGAAGAAATATAATAGACCCATTGTTATATCCACACTAGACAATTCGGATGAAAGGCCTTCAAAAACCCATTAATCTTTAATAATGATCAATATTAAATGACAAACGCGATCGATTTAAATAAAAGCCAACATATTTCAAGTAAATAAGAAACTATTTTAAGCATTTATTTTTAAACAAATAATGAGACAAATTTATTAAGATTTTAGATCAAAAAAGTCAAGTATGTATATAAAAAACATACATGTGTAAATATGAATGTAGTATGTACTACACTCTAAAACACTTTTGTTGAAAATTAGGTCGATAATAGTTGGCAACACTTTACAGATTATTATCGACCTAAAATTACACACGCATTATTTTTGATCAAAATGTTTTTACTAAAAAAAGCGATTAGCTACGTACAGGTTTGAACCGCGATCTCCTGACTGATAGTCTGACGTATCTACCATTCAGCCATAGCCGTATTATACTTTATGTTATATTTTTTCCACTACGACTAAATATGTTTAATTTGAAAGGTTTTTTCGTTAATAAAATAACTACAAAATCGATGTAATCTTAGACAAGGAGATATTTTCAACACAAATTTAGACAATATATGATCGTAAATTTGAAGCAATGTTTTAGAGTATACATGAGATAATGTTGGTATTCTATTTATTTTCTTTAAACGAATTTCGAAAGGGTGTAACAAAAGGAAATGTTATTTAGAAGAGCTTACCTATTAAAAATGCATGACAAATCGAATAATATTTTTTATATTTTTCTTGTTATTGGAACGTAAGTTCCTTAAGGCGCGCCATGCACATCAATGCTTTGAATAACAAAAATCCATGCTTGCGGGATAAAAACATAGTTTTGGAAAATGACAAAAATTTTGGCCTTGAATACTGGTCACAACTACATAGTGTAATGGTGCTCCCGCTGCGGATTTTTTAGATTTCCAGAAAACAATAACCTTTAAGAAATTTATTATGTCAAAAATTGTCATAATTTTATTTTAAATGAATTTTATTTGCTGATAGTTATGCATTGTCTATATGCATTTCATTGTCTATATGCAAACCTCTTATCTTATGCACAGGCTTTCAAAAATATTATCATTTGTAACATCTCAAATGATTTTGGAAAGTCTGTGCATAAGATATGTATTCGTATCATATAACTTTGAATAGATAAGAGGTTTGTAACTGTTCAAAGTTGTGGTTGAAGTCTACTGACGATTTGGTAAAGCGTCAATGAAAAGCATATAGACGATGCTTAACTATCAGCAAATAAACTTCATTTAAAGAAAATTAAAATATATAAATAGTTTTTTATATAAAAATTGCTAAGTAAGAAATCCCGAAAAATCCCGGAACTCGAGATTTTTCAATTCCGAAAAATTCTGGGATTTCGGGATTCGGGATTTCCCGTTTAGCATCCCTAGTGCTAGCTGAAGGTTTCTCTGCTAATTATATAAACTCCTGTATATGATATGAAATTGTTGGACATGACACAACTTAACATAATGGTGTTGCCGCTGCGGATTTTTTAGATTATTTGTGCTACCGTAATCTTCCAGAGAAGTGCCGGGGAACTCCTGGGATTTTGGAGATTTTCAGTCTAGTTTTATGGAATCTTTAGTATGTCTTGTATCTTTGCTATATGGTTTGTGATTTGGCTAAGTGGTTCGTGGCAGTGATATCTGAAGATGTCTCTGCTAACTATTGGCGATGAATATCGTCTTACTATTTTCCAACTGACAATTGGTTTAGGCACTAACGCTTTTTGAAATTGTCTTGCTCTTATTATCTGGAAGTTCAAATTATTATCTTCGTATTATCTAAGACCAGCTGCTGCTGCTGCTGCCGAGCATGCTTTTGGTGCAAATTTTGCTGCTGGTGGTATTGTAGGTACTGCTGTTTCAACTTCTATTGCTGTTTCAGGTCCTGTTGGTGCGCCTGATTGGTTGTTTAGTGCTGCTCGTACGTCGCCTAATGTATGTACGTACGGATGATAGTGGTATGGCTTAGGAAGTGTTCAATGACACTGATGCTAATTACAGTGATGTGGCCTCGGGTAGGAGAAATTTTCGGTAGAAAAAAAACTTGGCCGCTGGTGTCGGTGGAGTTAATCCATAATAGAGTTGAAAAAGGTCAAGAGTGCTGGTTTGTCAGGTGACGACTATTACGGTTGAGTATGAGGCTCTCTTGAAGAAACTTATAGCTGTGGCTAATGTTGCTATCTTTAGGGCGCAAAGTGCTGCTCCAGTGGTGACCAAAACCGGCTGAGGACGTAAGGAACTACGTTCCTACGTGATGTCGCACGGTACCATGCGTTCTTAAAAAAAACAACATGTACCAAATAAAACCGTTCAGATAAAAGAAATTTAAAAACTAAATTAGAATTATTTCAACAACATTAAGCATTAATGTCATGGTTCTAACGACCGATTCTGGCAGAGAGCACCAAAAACACTTAAAAAATTCAATTCAATTAATTTTGGCCTAATGTACTATTACGTTAAATCAATGCACTGGTTCATTAAAGAATATCAACAATGCTTTCAATGAACCGCTTCACATTAAGCTTCAATGAATATTTTCATTGAAACAATGTATGTGTACACTCTAATACACTTTTGTTGAAAATTAGGTCGATAATAGTCGGCAACACTTTACAGATTATTATCGACCTAAAATTACACACGCATTACTTTTGAACAAAATATTTTTACTAAAAAAAAGCGATTGGCTGCATGCATGTTTAAGCCGCGACATCCTGACTGATAGCCTGACGTATCTACCATCCAGCCATAGCCGTATTATACTTTATGTTACATTTTTTCCACTTGGACTAAATATGTTTAATTTGAAAGGTTTTTTCTGTAATAAAATAACTACAATTTCGATGTAATTTTAGACAAGGGGAAATTTTCAACACACATTTAGACAATATATGATCGTAAATTTGAAGTAATATTTTAGAGTGTACATTGATTCAACGAATTTTGCAAAAAATTAATAAATCTAGGTCATTCATTCATTGTTTATTGAAATTATGTAAAATAATTTTTTCATCGTATAAAATGTGCTCAGCACTTTTATGCTAAACGCTACGAGAAATATTTCTATGGGACATTTCTACCCTCCAACCGTTCGTTATATACATATGTGGGTATCTTTGTCCCTTTCTTAAAAAAGCTGTGATATAACGGTCTGAAATGTGCCGAAAAATATTTGCCATAAAATTTTACTACGGGCATTCAAAGACACCTAAGCACAAGACTTAACTTGAACGCCAGAAATCATTAAAAATTTTATATGTTTTCAAGGTTAATTTCGTACGTATTCGCACTTATTACTCGGCATAGAAAATCTTGTAAGCCTTGCGTTTTATACCCTGTTCAGACATGGATTTTTAATTGAGGCAATTCAATTTTAATTGAGCAATTAAATTTAGTGTTCACACATAGTAAATTAAGCTTACTCAATTAGCATTTGAGTTGCCAATGGTGTAATAAGTATACAGGTGGCCGCTTAAGACCAACAAATGCAACAATAAAACAAAAACCAGGTAATGGTTGTCAAAAAAAAAAAATACACGTGTTTGACATAGCTTATGCACAAAATTACCAGAGCAAAAAATAATCATTTGACGTTATACTGCCATCTGTATACTTATTATACCATGGGCTTGCCACTGTATACAATTTTGCTTCTCACTGAACATACTTCGCAGTAAACATACACATGTCACAAGGGTTGCATTTCGAACTTTTTAATTCAATTAAGGCCTTAATTGCGTAAATATCCTGAATTGCGCAATTAAGGCGTATGTCTGAATATGTGTTTAGCACTTTTATGTAACCCACCACGAAAAAAAAAATTGTGGAACATTTAACCCTTCGTTGTGTGGGTCTTACACTGCACAACACAAAAAAACATGGTTCTAACAGCTGATTCTGGTAGAGGGTAACAAAAAAATATATACGTGCATTGGCGTTTTGAAGTTTACATCTGGGACTCATTTTACAGGGAGTTAGTATTAGTATTAAGAAAAACTACTCAAAACTGGTACCCAATTTGCCGGAAAAATTTATTATATTGAAAATGCACCCGATCGCGACCAATGCGGATAATCGAGGCTTTACTGCATATTTGGCGTTTCACTGCTTACTTTTCCTAGCAGACTATTATTTTGTGACGGTAGCTTAATTTGTGTGCAAGACTTTATAAGAAGTAGTGAAAAAGAATATTCATTTCATATGGGCGCGGCACTGCCCACTTTTTCAACGAGAATATTGTATTCTCGTGCCCAATCAATGCATATGGTAAGTTAAAAAAATTCTGTATAGAAGAGGTAGTAGAAAACGTTGTAAATTTTTAAAGTATTGTTCACATTATTTTTCGATTATCACCTCATAAAATTACATAATAAAAAAAAATAATTGCCATTATTTCCCAGTTAACACATTTTTAGTTAAGCCCCTTTTAAACCCCAAAGTTTCCAACTCAAACATGTGTGTTTCATTTTATATCTGCCAAAATGTGTCTACTAAAAATTCAACTGTTTTTGTCATACAACAATGTTGTGATGTGTTGTTCTCATAACACAATAAACAAATTGGAACTATCAGTAAAAAATTTTTCAGTTTTTCTTTTCTTTTTCAAAAATAAAAAAAGCAGACAAATTTGAAAATTTTATAATGAGAACTTCAACAGCAGCCAACAAAAACCATCCTCACTTCTGTGTGGTTTTTGAAAACTCGAAAGAAAAAAGGAACACAAAAAACTTTTATTCAACTTATTTGTTGCCATGTTTGCTCTTCAACATCTCAATTCACAAATAATTAACGATCTAAAGATTACAAATGTCAAATAGAGTGTCATCTCAGATTTTATGTAATATACATATAATTTGGTTTTCGATTTGTTATTTTTGCATAAAGGAAGGCGTGTTGAATGAATCTAAGAATTATTTGAAGAGTGTTTTGTAAAAATGTCACTTAAGTATTTTTGAAATTTATTTCAATTTGCTGTGACAGGTACATGCTTGCATACATACTCGTATTTGTATAGTTTCATTCATTTTGGAACCATTAAGTTGGTGGCTTCTGTTAAATACAAAAGCTTTTATATTAGGTTATTAAAAAGTGGAGATTGAATGTAGATTAAAGGAGGTACAAACTAATTCTATACACTGAAAAAAATTCACTTCATAAGTCCAATGAAACGATTTCGTTAGATTTTGTTACAACTCCAATGAAATATTTCACAATATATGTATAATATCACGAATATTGTGAAAGAATTTCATTGGAACTGTTTCATTACCTTTCATAGTTTCGTTAGAAAATTACTTTTGATTTATGACAACATTTTGTCATTTTATGGAAAATCTTTTAACTGTTGACAAAATGTACTAATGGATACTTAGAAAGCTTAAAAATTAAATAAAAAAATGAATGTGAACATTTTAAGGAAATTTATTGCATGGTTTTTATGAAGAGTTTCATTGCATTTATGAATCACTGATGCAGTAAATAAATCTTATACGTAATTTCTTTCATAAAAAAAGTGGTTCCAATTGAAAAAAAAAATTTTAATAAATTTGTATATTTGAGACTCGCGATCCAATTACAAAACGATGTACGTAAAAATGATAGAAGATGATGACCTTATCTTTAATAATGTTGAAACTTGGATACCCTTATTGAAAATAACGGTGAGCTACAGGGTGTGAAAGTTGACTACCTCGGGCATAAAATACCTTGTCGTCCTCATAAATTTTACCTTTTTACGATTTGGATAAATTGTAAAGTTTGTAAGCAGATAAAGAAAATACAGTATATTTCATTAAGATATCTTTAATATTTTCAAAGATATTTGTCTTTGAGTTTTACAATTTTGAGTTTTGGCCTCGGCCTTGTTCTATATTTCGTCAATTTTTCTGGTAATAAATATTTTATGACTTTTAATAGAATTTCTGGTAGCATGAAGAAATGGAAAAAGCTTAAAATAGTTGAACATGATAAGAAAAGACATTTAGTGAAGTTCCGAACATTTAGACTCGCCACAAGATGGCGACAGTGTGTTAATTGAGCTTACTAATATTAGTAGGATTTTCGCTACAGTGTTGTTGCCGCTGTCAGTGGTAGTGTGGGTAAAGGACTCTGATGAGTAGACTTGGTGGTCACGAAACAGCTGTCAGTTCAACCTTCCGTACAGCCAAATTTTTCTTTGAATGTTCAATATTTACATGCTTTAGAATTTCTTTCCTAAATAAAACATAATTTGATCGAAAGATTAAATTAAAAATGAACTTAAGCCAAACTAATTTAATAACTGTGGATAAAAACCATACAGTTCGACTAAAAATTCATAGCTTAATTATGAAGAAAACAGTTTTTAGTTATCTCACTTCATGTAGTCGTGAAAAGGAATCCAAATCAAAACTTTAAAATATGACTGAAATATGGCTAAATTTTGATAAAAATAGAGCTTAATTAATTGTTCCCCGTCCTTTCTCAAAAATTTTTCTAAACTAAAATTTTTTATTTTCAATATTTAAAAAAAAATAGACTTCAAAAATGACTGCAGTTGAAATTTCAAGTCGATTAAAACAAGCACATTATATCCAGTATTGGACGAAAATAGTGTTTTTTTTGCGAAATTCTAAATCAATCGGTTAAGAAAAAAACGCCTATCGAAATTTTCAAATTTCTCTACAAATTATTAGATATATAATGTAACTAATTTGGCTTTTAACTGTTATCCGCCCGCCGAAAAATGTGGCCCGGAAAGTAGACTTTCTAAAAATAGTCAAGTTTTCAGAAGCTTTTTATTTTCCTGCATGAAAACTGTACTAAACTTAATTTATTAATTTTTATTTCTTTACTATTTATTAAAAACCAGAGCAAGCCTTCGATGTTTAAAAATATTTAGCAATATATTAAACGGTAATTTTTTATGAATTTTTAATTTAAAAAAAATATATGTGAAGAAAGAAAATGCGTATATTCAATATTTTGTGCGTATGAGTAATATGATGATACCACTATATTACTCATACGTAACGTATTGGCCTAAAAATATTGGATATTCTCAGACCGAAATTGTCTGGCCGATGGCATAAGGCCGAAAGTATCAGATCCAAGCCGATAGCCGTTAGGCCGAAATCGACAGGACCTTCCTTCCTACCCGGTGTCCAATGACACCATGCGTTTTTTTTTTAATTTTGATGGCTTATGATGTTATTGCACAAAAAAAAATTGTAATTAAATTCAAGATTTCCTTTTTAGCAACATCATATAAATTAAAATAGAAATATACAGGTATGTGATGGAAATCGATTTCGAATGAAAGTGGACACAAAAACTAAGAAAGTTCTGATGGCTACTGAAGTACTATTTTCATATCGATTAAAAAAATCGAATTTGATTTCATTTTCTATTTTGTTTTATGAAAATATCAACAAAAAATAGATGTGATAGAAAACTAAATTTCTATTGTTTTACTGTTTTCAAATCGAGTAGAATATGTTTGACGATTTCAAAAGTTTCGTATGATATGTTTGTATTTCACACATATTTTTGCAATAATTATTGTTAAAATGTTAAATTAAATTTGACATTTAAGCATATTTTTTGCTGATATATAATTTTTGGATGTCTTAATAAATATTTACTAGCACTTTAGCAAAATTTCCGTAGGTTTTTTCTATTTTTAGAAATTTCTAATACATTTTAGAGCTTGTTCCCGATTTGTTAGCGAATTATTTTCGCGCAAAATTTTATTTTTTCCTAGTTTTTATTCTTTTTACTAGTTTCAATCAATTTTAAGACTTCTTTTCTATTTTGCAATCTTTCAGGGATTTTCGCCACTCTTGTGGAACTAGTGCAAGCGTTCACATTTTTTATAGTTTTAGTGATTTTTAATCAATATTAGATATTGATATTTTTCGATGCTGGCAAAATTTCGAGAATTTACGACACTAACGGTTTTTAATAAATTTTAGGTCTATTTGTCATAAATGTATTTTTCGCGAGTTTTCGGCATAGAAGCAATTTTTTCCGAACTTTTATATTTTTTACAGTATTATCGGTTTTTAGTCACTAACTGTTGATTTTGGACTTTCGCAATATTTTTGCGAGTTTTCGCGTTACTAATTTAACTGTTTATCGCCATTTTTATATAAGCAAGTTTTTGGGTTTCGCAACTTTGAAGCTCATTTTGGCTTTAGGAAAAACCGTGAAATTACGAAAATTCACAAAAAACTTG
The DNA here is from genome assembly GCA_956483635.1 of Panzeria rudis. NCBI lineage: Eukaryota > Metazoa > Arthropoda > Insecta > Diptera > Tachinidae > Panzeria > Panzeria rudis. The sequence goes on along the minus strand of OY101447.1, from coordinate 146,786,470 downwards.
CTTATATATGAATGATTACAATGTTACGATTGATTAAAAGCCCAAAATATGGAAGAAACCCAACAACTTTGGAAAACTTACGCATATCGCCAAAAATTGTAAAATTTTAAACGACCCATAATTTTAATTAAAAATCGCTAAAACCGTAAGAAATGCCAAACATGCGAAAAAAATCGCGAAAACTCGCAAAAATATGCCAACAGCGGCATGATAACTAAGTCTAATCGTGTGAACTATAAAGAGGTTGAAAAATTGAAAAAAGACGCTTCTATCCCGAACATTGCTGAAATTCGTGTGAAGTTGCAATATTGGAAACAAGCCCTAACATTGATTAGAAACCGCCAAAGCCGCATGTTCACGATAAATCGCTAACTTTTTTGAAATAAATACCCAAAAAAGGAATATACCGATATAGTGGGTAAATACTGGGTAGAGTCCCATCTATAAATATCTACCATATATGTAAGTGATTTCTGTGGACCCATTTGACGTTACATAATTTAAAATCTGCTGAAGACTAATTAAATAACATAAGTTATTTTTTTTTTGCAAAGAAAGAGTGTAAAACAAGAACTAATGCAAGCAATGTACCAACAAGCTAAAAGATTTGCAGGTTACTTATTGCATACTCATCGTAAACTTTTATAAGACATATTAGGACATGAAACCTTGTTAAAGATTATGCGGTTGCGTAGAGGAATTCCAAATTTTGTTAAAATAAGTATAAATACTAAAAAAATAATAATTTTATGTCAAACGTTTTTATATAAAAAAAAAATACATGGAACAGAAACAAAAGTGGAAAATGAAATCGATACAATTTCCATCACACCTGAAACTATTTCATTCGTTTTCAACTTTCGATTTCATTTGAAATCGAGTCGATTTGTATCACATACCTGATAAAATAATTTAAAAAAAAAGTTTGTGCAGTAACATCATAACATCATATTAATTTTTTGAAAAGAGTGATTTCCGCTGTGTTGCTGTTGCTCAATGATGGATATGTGATAGTGGTCGTTTTGAAGGAGTTCTTAAAGGGGCATACAATATAATTTCATGAAAGCACTATTTTTAATAATTTTTTTTCACTCTAAAATTGATTATCCCAAAATATTTTGTTTTGTTGCATATGATGTTCTTACAATAAGCCCTTCAAATATGAAAAATATATTATGATGTTATTTGGAGATACTTTAATCAATCATCTTCTTCCTCCTTCTCTGTATCCTTGTTGTATCTTCTCTCTATCCTTGTTGTATCTTCTGTAGTTACGGTTTTGCTTAAAGTCTTTGTTATTGCCGCAGTTTCTGTTGTGGCTTTAGACTCAGTTTCAACGTTTGTACCTTCTGTTGCTGCAGATATAATTGTGAATGGAGTTTTATTTTCACCTAAAAACTCAGTTCCGCCTCCCCCAATATTTTTATTTGCCTTCTTACCTCCCGGCTCAGGTGATTTTTCTGTCGATGTTGATATTGTTTTATGTTCAATGGCTGGGTGTATAGTTTCTGGTGTGTTATTTGTTTTGGGGATGCTTGAAGACAGCACATCATGATGATGCAGTAGTTCAAATTGATTAAAGATAACAGAGCAATTGCGACACAGTTCTGAAATTTTCAAAAAAAAAATTTTTTTTCTAAGAAAGTCCTCCAATTTTCAGAATTATTTAATGGTAAAATCAAATAATGCTTTTACCAGGTTGCTGATTTGCGACTTCAATTACACTGCTTTCTTCCTCGCTTCCCACATCATCTTCTTCGTCGTCATAATAATCCTCTAACAAACTAAACAATTTAATTAAGTCGTCCAAAAAACGTTTCTTGAAATAAATTTTCAATAACATAATTAATTAATAGTCGCTTCTATGCTTTCAAAATTTGAAAAAATGGAGACAATTTAAAAAAGTTGATTTCCAGGAAATTTTTGAAGAAAAATTCTTACTTTTCTACTTTCTGTAGTTATTTGATTTTCCTTTAAACCAAAATCTTGGTTAGCCAATAAACTGCTGCCATTAGAGATATGAAATGGTTTGGGAACTTTAAAAGGATTTGCAAAAGTTTCTCCGGTGATTAAAATAAACACAAAAACTGTACTAATAACTAATTTGTAAAACATTTTCTAATCGATTTTACTGTTTAAAGGCGAACTTTTGCACTGTCCGATGGAAGTAAATTTGACACCATTTAAAGCTTTTATACCGAAGTCTATCACCAATGAAATGTAACAATTGAATAAATGTTTCGTTAACTGAAGTGAAATATAATTTTTTATGCAGGTTTCATGAATTTATTTAAACAAAAATTAAATGCGCATTACTAACTTTTAAGTTGCACTACAAGTTGAAAAATATCAAAATGATAGAGAAAAATGGATTTGCATAAGTATTTGTCATGATGGTCGTTTAATCTTACTGTAGTCATATTAACAAACATTTGCTTTTTGAATAGTCCCAGCAAAAACTTTGCTTACTGGTAGGCAAAAAAGTATATGAGGATTTAAGTCGTAACTACTTACAATTTGACTCGATAACTACTTATTTTTGTTTGAGAAGTCCAAAAAATATGGGGTAACCCTTACATATGTATGTATTTACATTGTCACAGCAATTAACTACTTATTATTTGGCTTACTTGAAGCTAACAAGTAAGTAGTCAAATAAACAAATTAAAAAAAAAATGCAACGCATTATGTTTTATTTATATTTTTTAAATTTTATATTATTTTTATTTTTTTACCCAGCTGGGATACGAACCTGTGCTCGTTCAGATATGAAGACAAGAACTTTACCCACTCAGCTATTGTTGACTTATAACTTTAAGCGACAAAAATTTGTTTCCATATACAAACACATGTTGATTCAAAAAGTGGTTGTCTACTTATTTTATTAATACATATCAACAAATTGTAGCTACTTTCAGATAATGATGAAAATACGAAAAAAAAATTTTTTTTTTGACCAGCACTCAGGGGATGACCCCTACTCATGCAATGCATTGTGCCGGAACTAGGAAAATTGGTTATGGGAAGGAGGATAGAGGGAGTAGTGTTTGTGAACATTCGATTTGAACTTTCCCATATTGAAAGTGGCAGGAAAGACCTCTGCAGGGAGTTTATTCCACATACGAACTGTTCGGCTAAAGAACGAATTCTCTCTGTAATGCGTATTTCGATTAACTGGCGTATCCACCACAAATCGATGTGCTCTTACTGAAGAACATGTTGATCGCAAAAAGGAACGGGTTTCGGGAACAAGTTCCTTGATATCATCAGAACAAAATCCATTGTAGTAGCGATAAAACAGTGAAACACAACCCACACTGCGTCGGTGCTCCAGCGAGTCAATAGAGTTGGCTACCCTACTGTCCCCTATGAGCTTCTTCGCCCTCTCCTGTACGCGGTTGAGTAGCTTCAAATAGACTTTGAAGCGCCGGCCCATACATGAGAGTTGTATTCCATTTTCGGACGGATATAGGTGGTGTAAGTGCTAAGGAGATCAGATGGAGTGAAGTATCTCTTACACCGTCTTAAGAAACCGAGACACTTGAATGCTTCTTTTGAGACCTGAAAAATGTGGTCAGTCCATCGAACGTCGCACTGGATTTTGATGCCAAGAACATCAAGAACTTCTGATTCCCCAACATTAACACCATCCATAATTACAGATGGAGCAGCACGTTCGGTCGTACGCCTATGCGTAAGCATACAGCATTGGATCTTGCGAGCATTAAAGTCTACCCTATTCGCACGACCCCATTCAGAGATTGTTATAAGATCGTCATTAAGTGTATCATTCATGTTTTGCCGCATGGCCCCAATCACTGACAGGCTTGGCCTATTCGTGAATGAATATGAAAGTCAGACGCTGCTGTCATCTGCAAAAGAGTAAATAGGATTGGAAGTTTGACAGAAAAGGTCATTAAGAAAAATAAGAAATAGGGTAGGTGAAAGAACGGAGCCTTGCGGTACCCCTGAACTAATCTTGAACTCGTGTGATGAGACCCCATCTATAACAACTCTTATAGTGCGATCTCTGAGAAAGCTCGATAGAAATCGGGAGAAGAGATCACCAACACCAAAAGCAATAAGTTTTGACAAGAGTGCTCCATGCCACACTCTATCAAACGCCTTGGAAATATCTAGAGCCACCACCTTACTTTCGCCGAAGTGGTGTATGGAGTGGCACCACCTTTCCGAGAGGAATGCCAGTAAGTCGCCCGTAGAGCGTCCCCTACGAAAGCCATACTGACGGTCGTTGAGTAAGCTGTTGGACTCCAAATACTTCACAAGATGGAAGTTCACCATACTTTCCATCACTTTCGATAGGGCAGAACAAATTGCTATTGGGCGGTAATTTTCAGGGTTAGTAGCCTCTCCTTTTTTGGGTATTGGCGTTACATTAGCAACCTTCCAACACAATGGAAATTCACCCGCATGGTACAAAGTGCTGAAGAGTGTGGCCAATGGGCGCGCTAGCGTCGAAGAGCACTGCTTCAAGACCAGTGCTGGAATGCCATCCGGCCCAGGAGACTTGCTTATGCTGAGGTTCGTTAAAACCCTTTTAACCGCCCGCGCTCGAAAGAATATCGTTGGCATAGTTACAGATACTCTTTAGAGTATGGGGAGTGGCTGATTGCTCTCCGGCAAGTGAGAATTACTTGCAAATAATTCAGCCAGAAGGTTAGCTTTATCAACCGGGTCAGTGAATACTTGGTCATTCTTTAAAATAATCGGAATTGAAGAACTATCATTATCCTTTACTCTTTTAACGAATGACCAAAAGCTCTTGCTACCCCGAGGGGTAGCAAGCACTTTAGCATGAAGACGCAGCTCGTGCAAAGCTTTTTCGCGCCTTAGTACTCTGGCGCACGAAGATCTTGCCCTTTTGCGCAGCGAATCAGTATCTGCGTTTTTGTTTCTACGCCAGATACTGAATGCTTCCTCTCTGGATCTGACTGCATTTTTGCACGTCTGATTAAACCACGACTTCGCTCTGTGTTTAATTTGGATTTGCTTGGATGGAATGAAAGTTTTCATTCCTGGCAAAATGGTGTTTTCAATCATTTTCGCCATGGCATTGACATTATTGTCTAGGAAACACAGTTTCCAGTTAAAATTCCGGAAAAAGTCGTTGAGCTCAGCCCAACGAGCCTCTTCGTAGATATATTTTAAGCGTCTCGTAGCTGTTTGTGAGACGTTACGAAGACTTGAGAACGAAAAGAAGGCGGAAATGGTGCAATGATCCGAGTTGCCGAGAGGCGAATTAACACTCACTTCATACTTTTCAGGGTGTGAAGTTAGAAAAAGGTCAACAGTATTGTGTTGGTGCCCTACAGCACACGAGATATGTGTTGACTCATTCACTAGTTGCGCTAGGTGGTTGTGCGCAGCGAACAGCTCAGCATATTGGCCTTCTGAAGTCGTATAGCTCGAATGGCGAAGCCAGGATGAATTGTGAATATTAAAATCACCAGCAACAACAATTTCACTATTCGGACAACTATCCAGTATCTTCGATATGGAGTCGGAAAGCGCATCGAAACCAGAAATGGTAATATCCCTTTCCGCGTTTGGACTTCTATAAAGAAACCCGAAATGTAAATAGTGTGCCCTGATTTTGAACTTGGCCCAGAGACAGCTAAATTCAGCATCAGACATGCCTAACGGTTGCTGGCACTGGTACACAACTTCATTACGTATGTAAATTACAAGGCCCCGATGGAAATGAAAAAGCGATAGTAGTTGATACCCAGGTAAGTGAAAATCCTGTGGATCAGTATTCTCAGATACCTGAGTCTCACATAAGACGAAAACATCCGGCCGATGGAGACAAGCGTGAGCATATACGGAGAAAAAATTCGATCTTAGGCCGCGTATGTTTCAAAAATCTATTCTAAAACTGTCTGCCTTAACTACTGGATAAAAGATCAAATAAAAAGTTACTTAACAATACCAGTACCAAAATTAATAATTGCTGTTTGGTGGCTGCCTAATGGTCAGTGCTATACCTTCACCATCAAGCAGCCGAACAACAACTAATACAATGGCACTAATATAGTTAAACGAATATGGTGTAGGAATATGTCACAATGACATTAACAAAGAGCCATAAAAGCCCTGATCTGGTCATTGTGCACGGTTTCGCCCCGAAGTGCCAACACTGGTTTTAAAATGCCGTCACTGATATTTTGTTGACACTGTTGATATTGTTTTAGCTGTTTTTGCTGCTATTTTGTTTCATATGTTTATGCTTAATTTTGCTGGGCCGTTGTTGTTTTATTTTGCGGTATTTTTTTTATTGTTTTGTTTGGAATGGCTTTCCTTTGTTTCTTGTTATGTATGTAATTATGTATGTTTTATTAAGGACTAAGTAGTAGTTCTAATTTGAGGCATAGTAATAAGATAAATAAGTACCACTCATTACTTTGTAGCCCATTAATAAGGTACTACCGATTACAAAAATGACAAACGTTTTTGCTGGGATGTAGAGCACTAGCAATACTTTATTCTCTGCCCATAAAATACTCACTTAGTTGTTCGTACCTTATTTAACTTGAACTTGTAAAAAATGAATGCAAACTCACGTTTTAAGCGACATTAAATTTAGCATTAAATATACAATCTTAGAGTTCTAATAATTTTCTATTCATTTTTCTAATAACAAAAAAAAACGTCAATTGTTATGTTAAGAAAAAGTTTTAATTATTTGTATGAATGTGTGTGTTCAAAAAAAAAGTTTGTTTTTATCGTTAAGATATCCGGTAATAAATTGAGTTATAATTTCTTTACAGCAATAAGAAAAACTAATAACAACCAACCAACAACAACAACTTGAATACAATAAAAACACATTTACCCAATTTTAAAATTTTCCTTACATTTTGCCATTGATAAAGAAAAATAGAAAATAGTTTATTTTTTCCTAATTTGCAAATTCAAACTGAACATCTGGGAGCAAAGTTTTCTTTTTCTTTTTCTTTTGTTTCTTAAAAAAAATCTTACTTATTGATTCTTGTTTCATGAAGTATTTATTTTTATGTGTGTGAATATGTTTGTTGTTTTTTAATAATTTCATAAGAATATTAAGGCCGTTCAAAAGTAATGTAAATTGGAGATACTCCTTTGCCATTGATATAAAGTACATATATATTATTATTGGTTTGGCGCATATGCCACAAACTCGGAATGGAGAAAAACGACAAAGAAGGTTTACATAAAGTTTTCTGAAAATATGCACGATACATTTTTTTGTAATTCGTACCACTTACGGCAGCATATGTTTTAAGCATATATGTAAATTTTTATAAACTTTCATAAATATAATTAAAAGTTAATAAGCTTTAATTGAAAACGAAAACCCTAATTATTTGCTGCATATCATATTTTTTCAAATGTTCACCTTTTTGCTAAATATCCCTTCAAACAGATGAGAATTATTACGGAAACACATCTAGAATACAAAAACTTTTCAATATTAAAGAAAAAAGTATCGTGGCGTAGCCCTATATGACTGGAAAATATTCCTTCCTTTGTTGCGGAGTTACCGGGCTCAAAATTTTTATTTTTAATGGGCCATAACTTGTACAACATACCACGAATATCAACGATATAGGTATCAAGTGGTATTAGATAAGTTCTTAGTGGTGTGCAAATTTTTCGAATCCATTAACCCATTGCGAACCAAGTGCAATTTTTATAATTTTTGACCCAACTTCTTGCGTAAAAATGTCGTTTTCTCATAAACTGATCGATATGGCGGTACTTTTGTATGTATGAAATTTTATAGAGGTCATTTCAAGGTTTCATTTGACATACATTTTAATATTCCTGCTCTTGCAATAAGTACGCTATTGCTTTACCACAGCTGTTGAATTTTTATTATTGCTTGGTTCTCTCCTTGCGAAAAATAAGTTTTTGTTTAATTTAGCATTTTTAAGAATAGTAAGCAAAATTGATGCATATTTTTTAAATGGTAATGCATAAGGCAAAACAACACACACTAATAGAATTTCGCTTCATAAATCCAATGAAACAATTTCGTTAGTTTTTTCATAATTCTAATGAAATATTTCACAGTTCTAATGAAATTTCACGAATATTGTAAAAGAATTTCATTGGAATTGCTTCATTAGCTTTCATAGTTTCATTAGATAATTTCATTGGATTTATGACAGTAACATTTTGTCATTTTATGTTTGTTGTTGTTGTACTCTTTCCTATTGTTATACACTCATAGACACATTGTTTTAACAGTGCTGTTGGCCGAAGTAGTTAAGACGTTGCCTATAAAGCGAATGATGAGAGTCAAGAGCCTGAGTTCGATACTGTTAGCGGCCATCAACATTAAAAATTTTTCTGATGTGCATTGGCGTCTAGCGTAAGTATGGAACTGTTAATAAATTAAAATAGTCAATAAAAGAGATAGGCTAATGAGGATACTAGGTAATGTAATAATTTCATTAAAACAATGAAATAATTTCATAACAATAATGACAAAATATCATTGAAATAATGACACAATTTCATTGAAATTATGAAATAGTTTGATTAAAATAATGAAACAGTTTCATTAAAACGATGAAATAAATTCACCAAAATAATGAATTATGTGCATTGGCTTGGCGAAATTATTACAATGAATCAGTGATATTATTTCATATATATAATGAGATTTTCATTAAAATAATTTTAAGGGAATTTGTTTCATTAATCCAACGAAGCGTGACGTTGGTTGAGTTTTAATGAAGTTTTTCATTGGATTAAAAATTCATAGAATTTATGAATAAAATTCGTTCAGTGCAGTGTTGGAAGTAATTGTATTTCGTATAACCAAAGTCGATGGGCGATATCGCAGAATCCATTAACAATTTCGCAGAATCCATTAAAAATTTCGATTTGAAAAGAGGATATAGAAAATACATCTGATCCACTCTTAACCCATTTTTTCAAAAATGTTCGTTGGGCCAAACCAATAATAAGCTGGCGATATATAGTTTTGGAATGTGCTCATCAATGCCTTCAATTTGATGAATTGAAAGAACACTGGTCTGCAGAAAAAATCGCTTTTAAATAAAAATATGTGGAATATACAAAGTTTAATGTGCTAAATTCAAATCCGTTTTCAGTTTCTTTCTATCACGTACACATTTTTTTAATGGGAATGACTTTAATTTCCTCTAGGCACATCAGTATATTTCTCTCTAATAGAAATATGAAAAGGTAGCTTTCATATTATACATAGTTTTCGCCTCATTCAATGGATCCTGAAATAAAATTATATTTTTCCATTCTTTAACATTTTTGTGTATTGAGCGTTACATTTGCTTTAGCGGTTGCTCTGGAAATGATTTCTGCGAAAAAAAACACTACCAAAAATGAGTATATTTGAAAGCACTACACATCTACTATCTAAAAACAAAAAATTATAATATTCGCAGGATGAAATTAAAAGTTCAATTCCGGCTTTTTGTATATTTGGAAATAATTCTTTGCAAACATTTATACATTAGCCAAAAGCAGGGTAACTCTTCTTTCAAATAAGATGAATTTGAATAAAATCGACAGACAATGTTAAAACTTATGACAATTTTAAAAAATTATTCGTTCCAAAATATGACCATCCTAATATATTCTTCGAAAATATAACAACCCACAATGCGGAAAAATTTTGTCAAAGCAAATCAGAAATTGCTAAACGGATAATGCTCTCTATATCGTTTCTACCCTTCCGCAGCTGTTAACTTTTTTTTACCATCCTAAAATTTATAGATAACTTATATTTAAGAATTTTGTTAATGTAACGCGCAATACATTTTCTTACGAATTCAATATTTTTTTCAGAACACACACTATATTTAGAATTTAAAACTATTCAGATGTATAATCTTCGATGACTTTTAACATAAACTTCTTAATTATGCACTAAAAATTTGCAATTAAATTAAAAAAAATATGGATACATTTTTTGGATATAAACCATGATTGATTGATGAAACGTTTTGCAATGTTAAACTATTTAACAAAGTTCACAAAACTTTTAAATATTTAGAAGTACAAACCTAAGCTGTTATTTTAGTGTATGTTCTTAGTGTAATTTTAATAATTAAGCTGAGTAATGAAGCGTATTAAAAAAGCGTAACGTTCAATACACAAAACTCCGGACAACAAACAAATTTGTTTTTAATTATAATTTGTATGATTTTTCAAAAATTTTATGTGTGAAACAACAGAAGCAAATGCAAATCGCTCCTTTATTGCAACGTAGTCATATCTAAAAAAATTAAGCTTGACAAAACGCGTTTAAAGTTTTAAAAATGTTAGCAAGTATATGGGCGGTATTCGCTTCATAGTGGCTATAACTTCGGTTGTTTTACATATAAAAAAGGTATTTATTAAAGTTATTATTTGAGATATTCTTCCAATTTTATTTAAAATAAAGATTTATTTGTCGAGATCGATTAAGCAATGTCTACATGCATATCATTGGTGCTTTACCAAATCGTCAGTAGACTTCAGCTATACTTTTGAAAAGATTCAAACCTCTTACTTTATGCACAGACTTTCAAAAACCATTTGAGAATTTACAAACAATAATTTTTTGAAAGAGTAAGGAAAATGAAATAAGCATAGTAGGCTTCGAAATTTATACAAAGCCCAACAAACAATTTATATTCGATATAAGTCCATATTATTTTTCTAAAAGGAGGTATTAAGGAAGACTTTTTCTTCAGTAACTTAAAAACATTGGTTTTTTGAGATATGACTATGTTGCAATAAAGGAGCTAAATGTTCTAAAACCGTTATAAATTTAAGCTCGTTTTTGCAAAAATTTATACTTTCTTATTGTGGAAAATCAAAAGCATGCATTACGGACACGTCATTTTGTATGAAGAGGGCATAAGCAGTATTTTAGTTCTTCGTTTTTAAAACATAATGAACAGTCTTACAAAAAAAAACTTATGAAAAGGGTGGTTAAATTTTAAGGGCCGATGTTGAATGTGAACCACACCTAAACGTCAAGCCTTTTCTGCATTTCATTTGACATTTCTCAATTTCAGACTAATTCAATTTGAACCATGGAAAGATACACAATCGAGCAACGCGTTAAAGTTATTCAGGCTTATTATGAAAATGGGCGTTCAAATCAAAATGAATATCGTGCACTTCATCAGAATTGCCGCATTTGGGCGAATGATAATCCAAGAGTGATTGTCGAAAAGCCAATGCAACCACAAAGAGGCTGACTTCCAAAACGTATAAATACAAAGTTTGTGTACAGTTCTGCTGCGGTATTTATATTGTGTATGTATGCGAAGTGGCTAAACATTGCATCAATTTTGAAACCGATACCCTGATTACTATTTTACGGGGTTTCTGATACTTGTCGACGACGTTTTGAAAAGGTATGCATTGTCAATGTTTTGTACTGTGACGATATGAAACACTATACATTGTTCGAATACAAAGCAACTGACGTTTTGGAAGTCAGCCAGAGTGACTGTTTGGTGCGGTTTATGGGCTGTCGGCATCATCGGGACGTATTTTTTCCAAAATGAGGCCGGTCAGGCAGTTACTGTGAATGGTGTTCGCTATCGTGAGATGATAACGAACTTTTTATGGCCTGAAATGGAAGATATGGATCTGGACGAAATGTGGTTTCAACAGGACGGTGCCACTTGCCACACAGCTAACGAAACAATGGCTCTTTTGCTCTTTTGGACCATCGGATGGAGGTGTGCCGCCGAGGTCGCGGCGGCCATTTGGCCGATATTTTGTTCCATACATAATTGAACCATACCATATTATCATAATAAAAAGAAATGACAATAATTTCCTAAATAATTTGTGTTTTATTAAAAATCATGCTTAATATATTAAATCATGCTTAAGCATTTTTCGTTTTAAAGTTTATGTGTTTATTTTATGGAATATTTTACTATACTTTGAACGGACTCGAGAAAAGCATTTAAAATATAACAACCCAGTAAACATTTTCATGTTTTTTGAAATAACTCAATAAAGCGCATAATAATACGATTTAAAATAAGAGCTTATTGCAGAGCAGTGAACGTATATGAAAGAAACTATACAATAAAAGGTGATTTTTCACCGCTGATACAATGCCGGTTTTTAAGCTCGAAAGTTCCATATACTTACAGTTTTAGTGCTGAAAATAGTGATGATTTTCAGCGCTTCAAAAAGCGCTTTTTGTATAAAAAAATTTAGTACTCCAAACCGGCTACTCGCCATACAAAAATCAGCAGTGATATCAGCAGGTTTGAAAACACCACTTTTCTTCTCTCATAGTAAAAACCTGCTTTCTTTGAAGCAATTTTTTTACTGGGAATTCAACAGATCCACCTCACACGTAATGATAAGCAAAATACACATGAGCACTGATGATGGAAGTGGCTTCCGAAAACAGTGTTTGTTGTTATGTTCTGCTGTGTACGTTGAAAAATTAAATTTATGTTAGTTTGTTCCCTATTCCTTGGATGTGTGATTCTTTCGAAATATAACGTTACGAATCTTTGTATTCAAATTATAGAAGTTCGAAGTAAATATACTAAATAAACTAATCAAATTTTAATTTTAAAAAAATATTTATTAAAACGTCCCTAATAATTGGCCTCCTAATCAATATTCAGCTTTTTCTAAAAACTGTGTATGAATCATACAAAATCTTTCTCCTACTCTATTAGAGTCTATTAGAGTAACGAACTTATTTCTTTCTTATATAAACTTTCATTCATAATTTCAGTAAAAAAGTTTTAAACACGTACGTTTATACAGTTCTTTATTTAAGTTGTTTTTTTTCGTAGTCATTATTAAATTTTTATTATATCTTCAAAATGTAGTAAAATTTATGGACATGTGGATTGTTAGTTTGTGCAATCGTTGTAATAATGCCTCATAATAATCACTCTTAAAAGACCACAATGCAGTGGCAACAGGCGCAGCGCTACTGTAATTTCTATTATTTGTTGAACATTAAATGTGCTTTTCTTATTTAAAAATTAGAAATGGATTTCCTTACACAAAATTCTATTACTACATACATAATTAATGAAGTTCTAGTCTTTAAGATTTTGTTCTTTGCCACTTGTTGATAATAGCGAATAATTTTTTTTTATTTTCAGTTTTTTCTCTCTTGATTTTCGAGACAAACATGTTTTTGTATCATGTTACAGTTGTTCGAATAGAATTTCCATGGTCATAGTTAGCGATTGGTAAAGATACGCATTGAAAGAAAAAAAATATTTAAATATTTGTATGAGATTCAGCAGAAATTTCAAAAAATATTTTATAAATTTTACAAAAACAAAACTGGTATTGCGTAACTTTGAAGTTAGTTTTCCTAAGAAATGCCAATACTATTTATAATAATTCACTTTAAATTTTCCATAAAATCTTAACATAAAAACAACAAAAACAAAACTAACAATATCCGCATTTCTCGGAACTATGCTATTAAATTGAGTTATGGGCTAATACAAGTATAAAAACACATATTTTTTTTTATTGAAAACAGCAGTAGCAGCAGCTCATAAACACTTTACTTAATAATTGCAAATATATTTTCCAAGAAAATTTCCACGATACTAATCATATTTTGTTTATTATTTTCTTGTATTTCTTTTTTTTTTTTTTTTTTGTAGAGAACCAATGTCCTCAATATGGTGAAGTCAACCAATTGGGCGGGGTGTTTGTCAATGGTCGACCGCTACCGAATGCTACACGTATGCGAATTGTAGAACTGGCCCGTCTCGGCATAAGACCTTGTGACATTAGTCGCCAATTAAGAGTTAGCCATGGCTGTGTCTCAAAGATACTAGCCAGATATCATGAAACAGGCTCTATATTACCAGGCGCTATAGGAGGCTCTAAGCCACGTGTTACTACACCCAAGGTTGTAAACTATATAAGAGAATTAAAGCAGCGAGATCCGGGTATTTTTGCTTGGGAAATACGTGATCGTTTGTTGAGTGAAGGTATCTGCGATAAAACAAATGTACCCAGTGTTAGTTCAATATCGAGAATATTACGTAACAAATTGGGTTCAATAACACATCATCATCATCATCATCACGGTGGTGGTTCGGTGGTAACGGGAAACTCAGGAACAACCAATGTCTCACCTCAACACTCACATACACATACCGGCGCCCATCATACACACCACCATGCCCACCATCATGGCCATCACTCGACCTCACATGCAGCCGTTACAGCAGTAGCAGCAGCAACAGCCCATCATACTCATGCCGCAGCGGCAGTAGCAGCACATGCTCATCATCCTCACTTGTATTATCAACCCTACAGTGCCTACAATATGAAATCAGCAGTAACTTGTGGTAGTCCCTCCCCAACCCAAACCAGCTCTGCACAAACACATCAAATGCGAACGGCTGCAGCCGCAGCAGCCGCTGCCCACGGTTGGCCCTCTTCACACACAGTCAGTGATATATTAGCTCATCATCAGGCGGTGGCCTTAAGAGCCAGTTGTCAAGTTGGCAATCCAGTTGGTGGTGGTATACCCTCGGGATTACCTTTGACACATTCGCCTGTAGGCGGATCAACTGGTACTGGCTCCCAACAATTTTTGGACTGTGAAAGTGCTTCAAATACGGCAGCTTTGGCTCAACATCAAGTGGCTGCGACACAGGTGGCCGTTGCAGCCGCTGCTGCCTCTCAGCAACCCTACAATTACTACATGTATTTTCAAAATGGTGGCATGCACCATCATCATCACGGTGGCATGATGGCTGCAGGAGCCACAGGCTTATGAGAACTAAGCAATCAATATTATGCATCAGCCAATGAACTAATATAAAACCAGATTTGCCTTAAAAAGGTCTAAAACCTTCAGAATCGTAAAACGTTTTAACCAAGAAAAGATACTCTTAAAAAAATTAAAATTTCGAGATTATTTTATTGCCCAAAAAAAAGATTTCTGGATCGATTATGGATAGAAAACAGACCCCACTTGAATTGTCCCTGTCAGATCATAAATGCAAAATAAACATTTTGAAATGGTACTAAATTTCAATTGAAAAAATACTTTATTTGGCACTGAATCAGACTTGTTATGTTCGAAGATTTTCCCCTCGAAGATTTAGGGTATTTTTTATTATTATTATTTTTCTTTAAATTTAGGAGTAAACAATTTTTGGGGGATATCTAGCTTATTTTAAGAGGATTTTCGAAAAAAATTAAGGATAAAATATTAGTAAATAACGATCGCCGTATGATAATAAATGACAATAATTTGTTGTTTAAGTGTATTGGTATTTATTTGATTTGTTGATAGTTACAACCCACTGTTGTGCTCTTGTTGTTGTTTATTTTGATTGTTTGCGTTGTATAAATGTAAATAACCGACAAACGTCGTGGCTCATGGCCAATAATTGCATGCCTTTGCAATAAACCCTTCAATTACACTGTACAACAAAATCTAATATTTTTCCAAAATAAGTTCCAGCGACTGATTCGGAAATTAGGGACAAAAAAATATAGCTGTATTGCCGTTTTATTTTAGGTAGAGCTAAAATCCCTCCCCTTGCATATTGTCATAGTGAATTGGCCTAGGAAACTATATAACCCTTTCATTTTTTGGTATAGGGTGTGTTCAGAAGTTTTCATAGCACGTCACATTTACTAGATAACGGTACATATAAGCTTTTCGATATATACTGCTCTTTCAAGCGATATCCAAAGTCAGCGGCTGGTTTGATAACAGACAGAAAGCGAAGCCGTTATTCAAAATATCAGAGAAGAAAGCCCTTAAGCCAGGCAGGTTTGAATTGCTAGAATTGGTTTTTTGGCAATTTGAAATTTTTGTTTACCGTCTGACAAAGCCAACATAAATTTAGTTGACCATAGTCCATAATCGATGTATTTTAAGTGCCGTCTTTCTTTTAAAAGCTCTCCTTATTGTTCTTTCTCAAATTCTTCTCTTGTCTCGTATTGATATCAAACACATGATTTGCAATTTTGATTTTGATTTTTTTTTTCAAATCTCTGTATGTGTCAAAAATATTTATTATTGTTTTAATTATAATTAATGATCTATTTCATAAGTATTCAGATTTTAGTCATTTTTATTGTATAATTATAAATATTTAAATATATGTAAGTAAGTTGAAATAAATGTAAATTTCATTAAATAATATAATAATTACTTTAAGTATGTATTTTGAATTTAAGTTGTATTTAAAAAATTAGCATAGTTATATTTTTTTGTTCGGTTGTAGATATTTTTGTTTTATTTTAAATAAAGATACACGCAAATATTTTTTTTAAATATTTTACTAAAAGCACTTAATTAATTCGTAGTTGTTAACTGCTTTATCCAGCAATAACTTCGATTAAAAATTAAAGCATAAAAAATTGCTTAAATTTATATACATATACGCCGAATTCGGTTAAGTGAAAATGGAAAATTAGAGGAACTTTGTTGCGCTTATGCGAGATTTTCAATAAGACGAAGTTCGGACAAGTGAAAACAGTTTCTGTTAAACGATTTCAGCACTTTTAAAATTGCTCTATTAAGCGAAGATATGGACGGCCGGCATTAGATATAAAAAATATGTGTGTAAATTGATTTTGATTTCAGATTAATTTTACAAACTGCAACACATAATACGATTAGAAGGAACTAGCGCTACGTTCCAGAGGTACGTTAGGCAATTTGTTTCTAAGGATAAAAAAGCTTTCTAATTGCAATGTACATAAGATACAAATTCGAACAGTTTTCTTTTCGAATCGAAGTATGTATGCTTGTTCAAAGCACAGATGGGGTCTGTGAGACCCCATGTCCACATTTAAGGGATGAATCTACAGCATGTTGGGTAAAGATATACCCACAGAAGAACTCTAATCTCAAGAATCTTTGCACAGAAAGACATCGTATACATGTGTGACATGCGACAAGCCAATATATCTGCAGTAGGGATGGGCAAAACATATCGATATATCGATATTTTCTCAAAAATATATCGATATATATCGTCGATATTTTTAATTTCGATATATCGATATTTTTTTTCCAAAAATATCGACAGTATCAAATTCGATATTTTTTTTAGCTTTGGTTTTGTTTTTAGTGCAGTTTAAAAAAAATTCGGCACAGTTTTCATCAAATCAAATCAAATCTTTTGTTTTATTTATAATATTTTGTCTATTCGAAAAATGATCATTCTTTGAGTATAATCTTGTTGATGTGTGTTCCATGATATATTGGTGGAACAGTAAAGATCTTGGAAATGAACTCTTTTCTCTATATAAATATCTCTCTATATAAATAAAAGAGTAACGTTATTGAGTGACTGACTGACTGACTGACTGACTGACTGATTCATCATCGCCTAGCCCAAACCACTAAAGCAGAAAGTTGAAATTTCGTATGTGGGCTCCCCTCAGCATGTATAGATCCACTAAGACGATGCTTTGAGATTTTCAAACGCTAAAGGGGTAAAAACGGGTGAAATCGGGTAAATTCGGTAGCCTTATATCTCCGGATCTAACTAAGGTGGACATAAAATTCCAAAAACAGCATAATAAGGTCAAAAAATAAGCTCGGGTGTTTGGTTCTTTTTTGACATTTTTACATTTAGGGGCCGAAAAAGGGTAAAAATATAATTTTGGTACTTTTTTTGTTAACCGTTTATCTCCTAAACTAATGAAGATAGAAATTAAACTTAAAATGCATTCTTCTATCCTTACGAAGCCCACAAACATGTTTTGGTACTTTTTTGTAATTCGAACTTATAAAGAGTAAAATTGGTTGCTCTTTTTGGTACTTTTTTCCATACAACTATTTTTTATGCTGAATGCATATGTTTGTATATATTCTCTAAGAACGAATTTTTGAAAACTTAAATTCTAACGGGATTAAAAGGGGTAAAGACGGGTAAACTCGGTGTTCTTATGTCTCCGAATATAAGTGAGGTAGACATAAAATTCCAAAAGCGTCATAATAAGATAGAAAAATGAGTGGATGGCTGTTTTGTACTTTTTTGAAATTTGCACATTTAGGGGCCGAAAATGGGTAAAAATATAATTTTGGTACTTTTTTTTTGTTAACCGTTTATATTTTAAAGTAAAGGTACTTTTTCGAAAACCTACTTTTTTGAAAATGTAGTTTTAAGAAAAATGTTTTTTTGGAAAGGGTACTTTTTGAAAATGGTACTCTTTGAAAATGGTTACTTTTTGAAAAGTAACTTTTTGGAAAAGGTTATTTTTACGGCTCTGTACACCAAAAGTGTAAATTAATCTTATTGTTTTCGATACGCTGTCCGTCAGTCCGTCTGTCTTTCTGTCTGTCACAGGCTGTTTTCTCGAGAGCCGTAAGAGCTAGGGGATAAAGATTAAAGGGTGTTCTAAAGCGAGCAATGAAACATGTTGAAATACTAATGTAATATACAGACACTTTCATATAGACTCTCGAAATTTTCAAAGTTAGTGTTAATTGCTGTAGTCTGTAGAATATTTAACACAACAAATATTAAAGGGTGTTCTGAAAGTTAATGTAATTTTGACTATGTAGTGTAAACAGTTTGCTGTATCTTGGAAACCGTAAGAGACAAACTCTTGAAAATTTAAATAATTCTAAAACTAAAAAATTCCGGAATTAAAAAAGTCAAAACGAAAATCGCCAAAATGAAAAAATCGCTAAAACGTAAAAATTCGCCAAAATTAAAAAGATCGGTCAAAAAAACTAACCAATTTTATAGTTATTTTTAAATGAGTTAATTAATTTTTCTATATCTGCACAACAATGGGGTAGCGAAGCACGCCGGGTATAGCTAGTTATTTATAAGCAAGTTATTTTTTGTTTGTTTTATTTTTAAAAAAAATTTGGGTACTATGTATGAATTATCATTGTTGAAAAATATCGATATTTCGATATCGATATTTTTCAACAAAATATCGATATTTCGATATATCGATATTTGTTGTTCGATATATATCGATGCCGATCGATATTTAAAATATATCGATATCGATATATATCGATATATTATTTTCACCTGCCCATCTGTAAAGCCCTGTACAGACGGTTGTCAGATCTTACAATATTGTCAGATCTGCCAATGTGCTGACGATGTACTGACAATAAAAAAATTGTCAACACAATGTATATTGACAATGCTTTTTCTGCCAAAGTTATCAGACAAAAATTTTCAGTTCACACGATTGTAAGAAATTTTTAGCACATTTTACTTACAATATTGTAAGATATGACAATCGTCTGTGTACATAGCTTAAAGATTGCCAATAATTTTAATAATATTGACCCATTGTCAGTTTTTTTCTTATGATTTAGAGGATCTTTTTGGCGTTTAAAATATATTATTATTACTAAAATTTAGGAAGAATGTTAATGTTATTGTAAAAGAACAAAAAAAGCAATAAAAACAAAATAATCCTAAAATAGTCACAGTTTTACACAGTGAGACCACACGTCCAAGCTCGTGTTAGAAAAAATAAACGTCTATACTGAAAGGTTAAGCAAATGGCGTAAAATTATGGCTCCATAAATTGGAATTAAAATATGTAACAAAATTGAGAGTAAAAAATTAATTAAAATTTAAAAACTGCAAAATCTGCACAATTAACAGAAAAACTTATTTTTTTTAACAAAAGACTGCAAACTGCTCAATACTTAGAAAAACTGCAAACTTTTTGCGGCGCACGAGTTTCAAACTTGTTTGTGTACCTTGTTTTATGTAAGCAAAGAATTTCAACTTTTTTGACAGAAATATGTAACTCCTCCTAAATAAATACATGGGTGATTCTCATTCTAAACGTACATTCTGTTTTTTTTTGTTTATATACATACATACATATATGAGAATAGATAGGTTTCGCCTCATTCAATGGATCCTGAAATAAAATTATATACTCAGATTTTTTTTTTTGCATTTTGTGTATGCATATTTTGCATTTGCTTTATTTTTGCATATTTTTAATGTAACGGTCAATATATTTTCTTACGAATTCAATATATTTTCGGAAACACCTTATATTTTGAATTTAATACATTAGAGTCCCCTACATACTAATAATCCAAATATGAAAGATTTTTTTTCATTTTGCATTTGCTTTATTTTTGCATATTTTTAATGTAACGGTCAATATATTTTCTTACGAATTCAATATATTTTCGGAAACACCTTATATTTTGAATTTAATACATTAGAGTCCCCTACATACTAATAATCCAAATATGAAAGATTTTTTTTCACCTATTTCCTTATCCGTTTTATGTAGAATCTTAATTATTAAATGTGTGCAAAGATAAACTGAATTCACTTAGCAAAGACACAAACCACTTTATTTAACTTAGTTCAAGAAAGCTCTGTAAATACTCATTTAATGATAATAGAATACATGCAGTGCGTTCACGGTTTCCGCAACTAAAAGGAAATCACAGTCGTTGAATTCCATGTATGCACATACATGTAATTTATTTAGCATTGAAACATAATATTGAAAAATATTCTCAAAACCAAAAGTTACAAATCTGCAATAAAACACCCATAAAGAAACAATAGAAATTGTAAACGTGTTGTTGTTTTGTAGGCATTTTATTTGTAGAATTGTAACTTGTAGTTTTATTTTGCGAAAAATGTTGATAAAACCGGATTCCTTGACATTTTTAACCCAGGTTTTTCTGAACAAAAGTCTATAAGAGTAATACTGTAGAAAATACTTAACAAAACTTATATAGTCGAATAAATATTTTAAAAAATCTGGCCTGTTATGTATTCCATGTGGAGTTAGTTATTAAAAAGGAGAATATTATTTTTTTTCTTCTATGTATGATCAGAACCCGTCTCCCTAATCCTAAAGCGCAAAATTCTCTCAAAGCAAACTACCTCAAACATAGTTATTTATGCAAAAGCATATCAATGCTGCCTGTTCTGTAAATCGAGTCGATTAGAAAACGCTCGATTTGGACAAACTAAATCCACTAATAGCAAAATTTTTTCAAACTTTTTTGAAGTTTTATATTCTTTAGAGCTTAAAATATCATATATGAAATTAATTTATTAATACATAAATAGGGGCATTATTTATTTTTGGAAAACGAGAAGTTTACTTGGATTCGGTTTGCAGAACATGGGCGAATATATAAGAAAAAACTTAAAATTGTATGTGTCATTATTATTTATTCCACCACTGTATATAATATATATATATATATATATATAAACCATTATTAGTGAGGGCTTCTTTAGGGAAGAAGAATACAATTTAAATTTTGTTTCTACCTTTATTACTTCAGTAGATAAAAAAGTATTAAAATTATATGTTGGCCCTTTTTCGCCCTCTAAAAGTATTTGAGGGCTTCTTAAGGAGAGAAAAATCCAATTTAAATTAAATTTATATTTTTATTATTTTAGGAGATAAATTCGTAGCCAAAAAAGTACTAAATTACATGTTTACCCTTTCCCTTGCCCTTTTGCGCCCCTAAATATATTTGAGGGCTTCTTAAGTAGAGAAGAATCCAATTTAAATTTCATTTCTATCTTTATTACTTTTAATAAAAAAGTACAAAATTACATTTTTCCACCCCCAAATGCAAAATTTTCAACAAAAAAAAAAACGAAAATGGCTTCCGCTTAATTTTCGATATAGTTTTAATGTTTTTCGAATTTTATGTCTATCTTAGTTAGATCTGGAGATATAAGATTACCGAATTTACCCGGTTTTATCCATTTTTATCCCCTTAGAAATTGATTTTCCATAAACCTCTTCTTGGTGATTATATACATACAGCATTTTTTTATTAAAATATATTAATTTAATCTACATAAGAAATAGCTGTGCAGAAAAAAAGTACCAAAAAAGGCTACAAATTTTACCCTCTATATGTATGCGAATTTCTCTAACAGTACCAAAATATATTTGAGCACACTTTAAGGAGAGAAGAACCCAATTTAAATTTTATTTTTAAATTTTATTTTTATCTTTATTACTTTAGAAGATAAAAGAGTTACCAAAAAAGTACAAAATTATATTTTTTATCATTTTTCGCCCCCAAATGTACAAATTTCCAAAAAGTATCAAGCACCTGTCCGCTTATTTTTCGATCTTCTTATGTTGTTTTAGTTAAATCTGGAGATATATGGTTACCGAATTTGTGCGTGTTTACCCCTTTTTATCGCCTTAAAATTTTAATTTCAAAAAATCCTGCCATAATAGGTCTATGCATCGGCCGGAACGCCTACATATAAAATATCTTCTATTAAAAAATAATTATTCAGTATATCAATGCACATAAAAAATAGTTGTATAGAAAATAGTACGAAAAAGAGATTAAATTTGTATCCTTTATTCCCAAAAGTACCAAAGCGCATTCGAAGCTTCTGAAGGATAGAAGAATAAATTTTAAGTTGCATTGCTATATTTATTACTTTAGGAGATAAGCGGGTTAACCTTAAGTGTACAAATTTCAAAAAACGATCAAACCAATATCCCCTTAATTCTTGATCTTATTATGATGACTTTTGAATTTAATGCCTACCTTGGTTAGATCCGGAGATATAATGTTGCCGAATTTACCAGTTTTTATCCCTTTAGCAATTGAATTTCCAAACTCCTTTCTTAGTGGATCTATACATTGGGATGGGAGCCGACGTACAAAATTTTAAGTCTCTAGCTTTAGCTTGGCGATGATGAATCAGTCAGTCTGTCAGTCAGTCACTCAATAACGTTACTCTTTATTGCATATGAAAGGTTATACAACCAAATTAGTCTCGTATCTCAAAAAATTTTACTTTAGACCTGTTGGTCATCTGTCCATCTTATTTAACTACAAAATTGTTGTTTAATTATGATTTCAAAATTTGATTTGTATAGTAATTGTTTATTACAAATACATACAAATGAGAAGCTTTGTGCAATAACTCGGTAAGCCACAAAAATAAAATATTGAATAAATCGACTTTTAAATTTAAACAAAAGTTAAAATTTTATGGTTTTTAGAATTTTCTACTTTAAATATGCAGCATAATTATTTGCAAAATACACGAATGTATCCAATAATTTATGTAGGATAAAAAGCTATGATACCTAACAAGGGAATGAGCACATAAAACCAATTTTTGATTTCATGTAGCTTACCGAGTATTTGCACTAAGCCTCTCAAATATTAAAATAACATAACTTACAATAAATTGTTTAAAATAATAAAAACATAATAATAGAAGAAGAGAGTGTTTACATAAAATGTTAAATTAATAAAAACAGTACTTATGGATCTTACACTAATAAAATACTATTATATATTTATTTTAACAAAACTTAATTAATTAAATATATTTAACAACAATACAAACTAAAACTAACCTACTTATGGCAATGGTGAACTCATCTTAAAATTAATAACCGACTTTATCACATTTGCAAATCTAAATCTTAAAATCAAAATTGAAACTTTGCACTAGAAACAATTTTTCTATAGCGTTATTTTGAATACCATCAAATATGTTCAAAAACGAGTTCTTTAATTTATTCTAATATTTTGGTATATAACAAGCTCGTGCGGTTCAGTTAATTATGGACAACAATCACTTTCGTAAGCATCTCGTTTAATCCAGCCAAAGAAGAAGTAACCAACTCCCAAGCCCAAAACTACGGCCAAGCAGAGCCAATAATTAAATGACATGAAGACCAACATCAATAGATAGGAAAGAATTATTTGAACCAAATTGACAATAGTTTGCACAATATGACCTTTTTCAAATATCTTTTCTAGATAAGACTTTTGACGTATTTCAGCCATACTCGAGCCATGGCATGTTGGTCTACCATTTTTTTGCAATTCAGCAGTCACACGTGCAGATTCTTCTTTAACACTTTTACGCAAATAGTATTCGCGGACAAATTTCAAAGCTTCATAAAGGAATGAAATTAAAAAGATAGCCAAAGCGGAAAAGACAAATTCGGTAACAGTACTGGCAACCCAACCATTCCACAGAATACGTTCACAATGTCCAGCGTGAAACTAAAAAAGAAGCAAAATTTTATTTAAAATAATTATAACAGAGATAGCACAACATTAGTATTAGTAACACAATGCAACAACAAAAAAAAAGGCCAAGGAGTAACAGTATATTTTTGTGATGTGTCCCCTAACTACAAAAAAGTAGTAATTTTAAATTCTATGGATAAAATTATTTTTTCTAAAATTTCGGATTTTTGAAGAGATTGCTCGCTCCACTGCTTTCATCATAACTTATAAAGACGTTGTCCAATTTTATTACAAAAATCACAAAAACTTTAAATAAAGTTACCTTTAAGCCGTTTTAACGTTATTTTTTATATACTCAACACTGGTTTCGGAATTATTCAGACCGCAATGAATAAAAAATATATTTGTTAAGCAAAATTGAAATATTTTTTTTTAATTTCTAAAAATTCGAAATTTGCAAAATGTTGCCATTTTTATAAAGCTATATGTATATCTTGCAAATAAAATAAGCTTTATTTCACGAAAATCGATGGATAAATATTGATTTTATTCACAATAATTCTTGCAAAAAAAAAAACCGACTACAAAATAGGCGTGGTTCCGCTCCCATATTTTATCATCATGTACTTTTACGAGAACTAATTGCGTGTGCGAAGTTTCATAAGAATCGGGTAAGTAGGAGCAGTTAAAATGAATATTTATTTTTCATGGGCGTGGCACTGCCCTCCACCTTTCCAGCCACAATGTTGTATTGTAACGATAACTAAATATACATGCAAAGTTTCATAGGAATCAGCTAAGTATAAGTATTTAAAATGCTTATTTACTTTTCGTGGGCATGGCACTGCCCATTTTTCTAAAAATAATGTTGTATTGTAACGATAACTAAAGGTCTCTGCAAAGTTTCATAAGAATTGGTTTAGTAGAAGTTATTGAAAAAATATTTACTTTGCATGGGCGTGGCACAGCCCACTTTTTTGATTCTGATGTAGTATTTAAACAGAAGCTTAATGTGTTTGTAAAGTTTCATAAGAATCGGTTGATTAGAAGTAGTTGAAAACGAATGTGTATTTGCTTTGTATGGGCGTAACCCCGCCCACTTTTCAACGAGACCAATCGGGAAGTACATCCTTTTGAATAGAGAAAAAAATTCGAAATCTGTTCATAAATGGCGGAGTTTTGAGAGAACATACACAAAAAAAAATACATGACGAATTGATAACCTTTCTCCTTTTATTAAAGTCGGTTAATAAAATGAAATTACCTGATTTTTGAAAAAAAAATCGATTTTTAGAGACGCTGCTCCACAGATATTAAAATAATTTGGAAAAGGGCTGTCCAATTTTATTACAAAAACCACAATAAAGTTGAAACGAAGCTACCATTAAGCTGTTTGAATATTATTTTTTTACAAAATCAATAGTTTCGGAATTATTCAGATGATGAAAATATATTTTTTATGCGAAATTGTAAAATTTTCATTTATTGAAAATATATGAAAAATCGAAAATTAAAATGTTTATTAACAAATCATAAAGCCGCTTATATTATTGGGATTTATTTTAGGGGGAATTTAACTCCCCCTAAAATAAGTCCCAGATGTAAACTTTCAAAATTTGCTTGACGGCCTTTAATAGAATCAGCTGTTAGAATATTGTTATTTAAAAATAAAACTGGTTTTGTTATGCAGTGTAAATATTCGCAATTTCTGCCAAAATCAGCTGATTTCACTATATTATGAATAAAATCAATATTTAACCATCGATTTTCATGAAATAAAGCTTTTTTGTATGTATGTGGCTTTAGGATCAATTAATAAAAATGCCAAGTTTTTGCTATTTTCGATTTTTTATAAATTTTTAAAAAGTAAACATTTTCATAATTTGCATAAAAAAATCTGTTTTTCATCATTGCTGTCTGAATAATTCTGAAATCATTGAATATGAAAAAAATTATGTTAGAACGGCTTAAGGGTAATTTTATTCCATTTTTTTAGTGTGTTTTGTAATTAAATTGGACTACCTCTACCCAACTTATGATGTAATCGGTGTAACAGCCTTTTAAAAAATCCCAAATTTTAGAAAAAAAAATAAAAAATAAAACGTATCCATAGAATTTTATATTTCAACTGATTTTGTAGTTAGGGGACCATTCACTTCAAAAAATATTGTTGTGATCAAAGGTCAAAACAAAAGTTTCATATTGTTGCATAGTATAATTGATTAGATGTTTTAGCACTTAGTGTATCTTCAAGTCAGTGGTGGCCATTCTCTCAATTTCCTATGATTGCAAACATATGCTTCTTTTTTTACCACCAACACACGTACAATGTGTGTGCGACTCAAAGCCTATCTATTTAGCCGCAAAGCACATAAACAAACAAAGAATAAGATTGTGTATGTTTGGCCACCACTGCTTTAAATGTTTTATGACAAAATCAGTGATGCCATTAGGATACGAAAGATACATTTTTCGTATCTTTTGATGACTTTAGGTACCATGTATAATCCTGACATTTTTCGTATCTTTTGAATCTGTACGCAAAATGTACAGAAATAAAATATTGGACTTTCCGCCTCTGATAAAGTTTTTTACTCGTATATTAATTTTTACAAAATTTAATTTGTTTGACAACATCCAAAGATAGTTACAAATAATTAATTTTAAGGTTTGCTTACTGTATTTTTAAAAATTACATACCTAATATTCACGACTTAAATAATTATAAAAATGAATTGATATGATATCATTTTCTTTCATTTCATTCATTAAATATGAAATAAAAATGTTATGTTAATATATCAACCCCTTTGCGCGAAATGATTGTAAGCGACATTTTGTAAAAAATAATTTTTTTTATTGAAATCAAAATTTTATGGGGATACCCATAGTTTAAAATCGTAAAAATATTAAAATTTTTGATAACTTTTGAAATACAGGCTATAAAATTTTATCGTAAGCGACAAGCGACAGTTTATGAATATAAATCATGTTTAAATACAATAAAATACCCTCCTCCTGTAAAATTAAATTTTTGTCGCTTACGATCATTTGGCGCCAAGGAGTCGGTATGTTAAACGTTAAAAACGGACTTTGAAATTTTTTTCAATATGTATCTTTTTGGGAAAAAATTTATCTTTTTGGAAGCTAAAATGTATCTTTCTCGAAGTTTCACTGGCAACACTGGACAAAATGCTCTCTAATAAATAATACTCTTCAGCGTTCCCAGTTTAAGGGATTTATCCCCAAAGCGGGATTTTTTTTTCATTTTGGTGATAAAAATTTCGAATTGGTGATCTACGGGTTTCTCGGGGATAATATATTTCTGCTGAACACCTTTTTATTTTCCGACGGCATATATTCAAAAGCCTTTATATTAAAAATCAAAGCTGTTCAGGAGAGCATAAAAAACTGTTTACTTCGTTTATTGATAGGTTATTTTAAAATCTTTGTTCTAAAATGTATTTTAAAATCCTCGACTCAATCTTGTGGGTAATTTATTTTTAAAATTTTGCATTATTGACAATTTTAAGAAAGATAGAGGGTTTTGTTATTCGAATATACTCAATACGTAAAAAAATTTTATTTAATAAATTCAGTAAATTTTTAATATATAATATAATGAGGTTTTATTGCGACATCCAAATTAAAGAACAAAAAACGTTTTCCATACATTGCAATTTCCGCGGTGTTCGCAATGTTTTCTAAGATTTTGTTATTCTTTCAATATTAGTGATTTCTTCAACATATTTAGCAATTTTTCGTGAACATACGGCTTTGGCGATTTCTAATCAATGCTATGGCTTTTTTCCTATGTTCCAACTTCTTATGAATTTTTGCAATGGTCGGGATGGGATGGGAGCGTCTTTTTGCTAGTTGTTGGGCTCTTTACAGTTTACACGATTTTTGAACCATATTAGAATTTGTTATCATGCTGCTGTTAGCAAGTTTTTGCGAATTTTCGCCATTTTCTCTATTTTTCCAAATTTTTTTCATTCTTTACAGTTTTACCGATTTTTAATCAAAATTATGGCTTGTTTAAAGTTTTCCAATTTTTCGTGAATTTACGCTATAGGCGTAATTTTTCCAAAGTTTTTAGTTTTCTCACATTTTTTGGAATATTTTTGCGGATGATGTCTTGACGTTCCTTACAGTTTGATCGAGTTTTAGTCATACGAAATCATCAAAAAGAATTCAAATGGTCTCAACTCAAATTGAGTTTTTTTTAAATAATATTTTACGATACAGAGGGTTTTTCTTTCGTAAAAATCAATTGTTGTAAGATAGAGAAATAAAAATTACCATAAAAAGCTAACAGGTTGCCTAGAAATGAGATGGTATTGCACCTATCAAGAACTTGGACCTTATTTTGATCTCAGTACTTTTTACGGCCGAGATCTATAGATAGCAAATTGGCCTTATTTTCACACATATGTTTTGGTGCGGATCTCACTTCTTTTTTCTAAGCTTTTGTTTGGTACTATAAGTTCCCCTTACAAATAGGGGCACCCTAGCCCACCCTAGCTGAAAAGTTCCATTTTCAGATTTCTTCTTAGTACTTTCCCACCAAGACCTAACTGTGTACCGAATTTCAGCTCTCTAGCTATAGTGGAAATGCCCCATACAAATAAGGGACACCCTAGTCCCCTAGATGAAATATGTCGATTTTCATATTTTTTTAGTACTGGAAGTGTCCCATACAAAGAAGGGATACCCTAGTCCTCCCAGATGAAAAGTGCCAGTTTTTTTTAGATTTGTATGACTATTTTCTCATCGGAACCTACCTATGTACCAAATTTCAGCTTTCTAGCTATTCTGGAAGTGCTCCATACAAAAAAGAGGCACCCTATTCCCCCCATATGAAAAGTGCCAGTTTTCCACATTTTTCTAGTTAATTGCTCACCAAGACCTATGTATCTGTATACCAAGTTTCAACTTTCTAGCTATAGTGTAAGTGCCCCATAATATTGATGAGTGAGTGAGTGAGTCAGTGAATAGGTCCTAAAATATGCACTTTTTACACCTTCAACATTTTACACCTTCATATCTCGGAAAGCTTTTATGGTAGAACTTTCAAACTCCACCTGTGGTGTTACCTCTGTAGGGAGAACTTATGTTTCAAGTTTTATTATTTTATGACTAAGTGGAGCAAAGTTATGAGGGGATAAAATCAGCTCGAATGGTTTCGTGCAATATACACACTGTGTGGCCGGAACTTGGCCTGGCGCACTACCGTACGCCTAGATATTTTTTATAATTAAAGTTGAAAAAACTACAAAATTAGTCAGAGTGTTGTTACACTTTCAAAATTTTAGATTAAAACTTCAGAAATATCCGAATCAAACTGCAATTGAATATTTCTACAATGGAAATTTGAAAACTATTTCCTTATTAATTTGTTATATTAAAGAAAAAAAAATTATTAGGAGATTTTTTGGAGATGAAAACCCTAAGATTAGGGATCAGGCTTCAGAAAAAACTGAGAATAGTGATACAGTCTGTCTCTTAGCATTTATCTAAGTTCTCTTATATGCGAGGTGAATGAATTATGAATATTTTCTCACTGATAAGCTATTGAAACATTTCTTCAAGCTTTGTTTGTTTACTACATGTACTTGTTTTAATTACACTGTACAGCAAACGTAAAATTTTTTCAAAACAATAAGGCTCTAACGACCGGTTCTGGTGGAGAAATAAGCCAAAAAATATACGTGTATTGCTGTTTTGAAATTGTACGTCTGCCCTTTATCTTGTAGTCCTTGTATAAAGTTAAACGCTACTACTTTTTGCAGTATGATCGCTGTCAAATGGAGTATGATAGTACCTCCAGTACGCTTATAATATAAAAATTACTCAAATATTTCGAATTCCTCATAGAGCTACAGCGATTTTGGGGTGGCCTTAGCCCTCGGCAGAAAGGCCTATTTACCCCAATGCTTAACACACACAATTAGCACGAGATTCCCTTCCCTGAAAGCACTATAGGTTAACGTTTTTCCGCTGAACACGAATATGAAGTTAATTTAATTTTCATACGAAGCATTTTCGTAACAGCCTGTTTTTGCCGTTTTTTACTTATTGCCAAAAATTCAAATTTTTTGAGCGTTTTTTACAAGATGGCGTTTCAGATAATAAATATTTTGTTTATATGATTATTTCGAACGTATTTGCTTGTGAATCCAAATTGTTTATTAGGCTAAGGTTCGTAACGTTTATTTCAGAAAGAATTGGGCTGCTTAATATTCCAAGGAACAAGGGAAAAATTAACATCAACTTAAGTTTTCAACGTACACAGTGGAACATAGTAGCGCCACTTTTGGATGCCGCTACACTTCCATCGTCAGTGCTAACGTGTATTTGCTTATCACCACTTGTGAGGTGGATCTGTTGAATGTGATTTGAATTCTTATATATACAACTTTTTTTAATAGGAGAATTAAATCAGTTTCAAGTTGGTATTAAATTGCACTTTCCCATCGTTGCCATTGGTTTATTTTTCTTGCTTTCCATTTTTCTGATTTTTGTTCTACTCGAGATAAACTTTTTGGTTTGATTTTATACTTAGTGTATATGAACATGTAAACATGTGAAAAGCTTAAGCCAGTAGCTAATTGTTTATTAATATGATTGATTCGAACGTATTTGCTTGTGAATCCAAATTGATTATTAGGCTAAGGTTCGTAACGTTTATTTCAGAAAGAATTGGACATGATTAAAATTCCAAGGAACAAGGGAAAAATTAACATTAACTTAATTTTTCAAATTTTTTAAAAATTAAATAAATATGTTGTTTATAAGGTGGACTAAAAAATTACTGTTTTTAAGAAAACGGGATTCAGAAAATTCCGTGATTTAAAATTTTAAATCCCGAAAATCACGGTATTTCCGAGATCCGGTTTCGACATTTGGCAGCTCTAATGTTTATGCCGAATCATCAGGGACTAATTTAATCCAAAACAAACAAAAATTTTTTGACAAATTAATTTTGAGAATATATCTCAAATAAATTTAATAAATATTATTCTTTAATTGTAAAAACGAAAAATTCTTAGCTCTTAAATTTGTCTCATAACGTGTTTAATGCTTTTCAAAAATACTCTTAAATTCGTCTCTCTTAAAAAATAAATAAAACTTTTTTTCAAAATAGTGATGGTAAACTCGATACTATTGTACTTTGTTCAGTACTTTTAGCTTAGCCAAATACTCCAGTACAATCACGATATAAAAAGTACTTCTTCGTTAAGGAAGCAAACTAAAGGAAGCAAATTATTTAATTTAAAAGTACTGATGATAGTGATATTGTGCAAGATAAAATTACATAAACACACTATCAGTTTGAAAGTCATTTTCAAAAAAATTTTAATTTATAGACTAGATTTATTTCTGTCGTTTTGAAATTCATTTTCATTTTATGTGCTGTTTCCACAATGCAAACAAGCACTGCTTGTCTAAAATTTGTATGGAAATCACTCAAAAAACTGAGTGCTTTTCATATAAATTTTAGACAAGCAGTACTTGTTTGCATTGTGGAAACAACACATTAATCTATTTTCAAAAAGTGATTTTTTACCAAAATTGATTTAAAATAAATTATTTTTAATTATTTGTTTAAAGCGGGGTTTTATGGTATTCAATAGAAATTCAATAGAAATTCCGATTTCGTAAGAACTGAAAAATTCAGGGTAAAGAAATAGTCAACTTAAGTTAAAATGTAAAAATCAATTTGAAATCATTTAAAACTTTAAATGCGTTTAAGGGTTAATTTCTTACTTAATCGCAATTAGTAATCGTGTAAGCCTTGCGTTTAAGGTATAACATTTGTTGAGAACTCTTGTGTAAAACACCATAAGCAACATTTTTGTAGAATATTTTTGTCCTCTATATCGCCGCTGAAGAAGAGTTGTTCCCCATTTTTTAAAAAATGGAAATAAATCCTTATACATCGAAGAGTTACAGGGTTAAAATGTTCCACAAAAATATTCCCCGTAGTGTTTTACACAAAAGCAATGAATAGTTCTTAAGCCTTAAACTTAAGGCTTACAAGATTTCCTAAAGGGGATAAATTTAGCTCCGCCCAAAATGAGTCCGAAATATAAACTTTCAAAACGCCGATATACGTATATTTGTTTTATACCCTCTACCAGAATCAGTAACTAGAACCTTTTTATTTGATTTTGCTGCAGAGTGTTGTTAATTATATGGATATTTCAGACATGAATCTTTTGATCTGTTAGTTTAGTATTGTAAAGAAAATTGGAGTGCCATGGAATATGCGTTTAGTATGCTTAGAACAAAGCTGCCCAAAAATAATTTGCAGCTGTATTGCTGAGAGAATTTTGAAATACAGTAACACGATAGAGTAAACGCAAAGATTTTCATTAAATTTTATCACAAGAAATTATGTTGGTCGTAAAAATGTATAATAATGAAGTTCACACTGAATTTGCTATTTTTTTACTTGGTAAAATGGAGAGATTTTTAATACATTTTGCCCCAATCCCCGTAGTTTTTCCAAAAATATATCTTTTTATTTATAAGAAAAAGCATTTTATTTTCCATCATCATATACACATTTTACACACAATATGTGGCAAAATACCAACACAGCTACCATGCATGTACACTCGTCGCTCTCACATTAACGACTAAATAAAGAGTATAAAAAGAAATGAAATAAAGAGCATAAACAATTGTATGGTGAAATGAACATCCTTGACTTAAGGTGGATTCACCCATTGTTTCCGAACAAAATTTTTGTCCGGACAAAATTTCTTTTACTGAGAGTGTTTTGCAACACGATTTACCCATTTCGAACAATTTGTATGGAAAATCAAAGCTACCATATGTTATATATAAATAACAAATAAACATCTCCGACAAAATTGTGTAGCAATTGGATAAAATACTAGTGTTTATGTTATTAACTATTAAACTAAATACTATGATATTACTTGTAGGGCACATTTATAGAAATAAAACAAAAAATGAAAGAATCGCTATAAATACATTCTTTGATGTGGCAACTCAGTTCCACTTTGTCCGGACAAAAATTAAAATTAAACCAATTCAAGCTGAGAGTGTTCAGAACAAAATTATTTCTCTTCTTACCTCTCTCTCTCTCACAAAGAGAGACGTCAAACTACATGTAAAAAAAATTTTGTCCGGACAAAAATTTTGTTCGGAAACAATGGGTGAATCCAGCTTTAGAACAGTGTATGATGGATGCTCTTAGCAACTTTTGGCTGAAGCAAGAATTTCTTTATATATGGCGAAGATCTGCCTGGAGGAGTTCCTGAGCTACTATTACAACCAAACAAAATCAGAGATTAATTCTTTTGAATGATAATTAAAAATAACCAATTCTTTAATTTAAAAAAAAGTACTTTTAGTGTGAAAACAGTATCTTGCGTTGAAATTCAGTACCATTTGAAAATGTTTACTTTCCATCACTGATTCAAAATAAATCTGAGAGAACAAAAATAATAAACACTTGTTTGAATTATGATAAAATTTAACATGCATGCAGCATTGCCAGAAGCTTTTCGAAAAAAATCATTATTTGGCTAAATAAAAATCATATTTTGGTATAGAAAATCATCACAATTTTTTTATTCTAAAATTTAATTCGAAGCAAAACTGAACAATGAAAATTTTAGAGCAAACTAAAACAAAAACCGAGTCTTACCCTTTAAAAATAGCGAATACTTCATACAGCATCTATAGAGTACTCCACAAAGGGCCAGGAGTATGTACAAATATATACAATAAACGTTGTCTATTTAATATTGCGTTGTGCTAGGGCTGCACCATGTAGTCCAGCTTTGCATTACAAAGGACTACCCTAAAAACTACACCGATGTAACGACTCCATGGATAACCTACATGAGGCTAGTTTTAAAACTATTCTACGTTACTACTTGATTGACCACTTAAGTTTTCGTGTTTTAACGATTGCATATGTTATTTGCAATCATTAAAATGCGAACACTTGTCGAGTAACTACAAACTCTTGTTTGCAAATGATATGGTCCTTGGCTGCACATACGACCATGTTCAACTAAAATGGACAACGGTGTCCAACAATTTTTGCAAGGTATACATTAGTATGATTACCTTGCATGTTTTCTTCGAGTTAAAATATATAAAAATTGTCATGAAAATGGGTAAATGGGTGCCCCTGTGACTGAGTGGTAGCGATGCTAGCCTGTCAGTCCAGAGGTCATGGGGTTCGATTCCCGCCATAGACCCTGGGTGTTTTTCGCAGACAAGCTAATCGTTTTGCGGGTTGTGTTTGCTAAAAAAGTAGAATAAAGCTCTCTAAAATGCTGAACAGATTTCCTTAATTTCGAAAAAAAAAATTAATTTCATAAAATATAAAAAAATCAGTTCCGAAAAGTGTTGCAACACATACATATAAAGAGCCAAATTGTTTTAAGTCAAATAATTGTTTTTGTTGCATTGTTTTGATGTGTTACTAAAATTGCATCATTTGATATTTGGAATACACCTAAAAACTAAGAAATTCAATGAAAAATAAAGAAAAATCTTTAAGAAGCGTTAAAACGGAAAAGTATTCATTTTATAAAACCTAACAAAACTCAGAAAACAGCTTCAAATTGGTTCAAATTGCCGAAATGGAAATATAGCACTAAATTCTATATACATTTGTGCATACTTTGGTTATAGAAAGTTCAAATAAGGGGCAAAGGTTCCAATGTAAGGGACAATGCAGTACCATAAACTTTTAAGTTAAAAACTATGGAAAATTATATTTTAATTAATCCATACACTCAAAAAAAACGTGAAATATGTATTACAATAACTATTTAATATATTTAAGTAGAAAATCATCATTTGCAAGAAAGAAAAAAATTATCATCATTTGAAGGAAAAAATCATCAAATCATATTTTTGTCAAAAAATCATCAAAAATATGATAAAATCATCATTCTGGCAACGCTGTCTGCATGTATAATAAGCACATACGTTACACTCTCACAGTAATTTAATGGAATTAATCTTAATTTGATTTAAAGATATTTATTTAATAAATAAAATCTACTTACAGACATAATCATGGGACAAGATTTGGAGCCATCCATGCTGCCATGTCCCATATCCATATCATTATGATCATCATGTACGTTATCCATTATCATTAAATATTTGTGTATCTTGTTTTAAAAATATCTATTTGTTGGGAAATTAAAATTCAATTAAAATCAGAAAAACAACAATTTAAACAACACAAACACTCGCTTCAAGTGAAAGTCAACTCAGTACTGATTCTCACAGACAAAATGTTCAGCTCTTTTTAAAGACTTAAAAAAAAATTTTTAATCCATTAACTCTGATAAGAGTTGTGTGGTAGTATTGAGCATGTTAGATCGGCAGGTGAGCGAATGCGAGTACAATTGATATCTTGTTGTATTTAAAATTTTACTAATTCTGGATCTAAAAACACACACTTAAACGCAGGCATAAATAAGACCGTCCAGCCAAAACACAATTTAAATTTGTAACTGATTTATTTCAAGAGTACGTACCTATGTACAACATATGTATATAGCATTTTGTTGTTATACTGTTATCTTTTCAAACTTATTATAGCTGTTACCAGATTTCTCGGTTTAGCGGATGACAAAGTAAAATTTGCCAATTGTTGCCCTAGAAATTATGATTTTGTTAAAAGTTGGTATTTACCTGTACATCACAGTTGTAGAGGTTTACACCAAAACGATAGATTCTAATCATAAATTGACTTTTTATTCTATTATTGATTACACTGTTGTTGTACACTAAACTAAATCTTTTTCACGCCTGTTCCGCGCGAGCGAATGTTTAGTGGTGCGGGGCTTATTTACATTCCGAATCGCAATAGTCTTGAAGGAGCAATGACTTAAAACTTTTATTTTTGAAGTCAAACATTCCTCTACTGAGTTTTGATTATTAATTTAACTCCCCATAATACGAGATTTATTATTTCATTTATTTAGATTTCTGCAGAGTATTAATATGTTTTTGTTATCTTATTTAAATATTTAAACGCATTGTGTGTGAGATAGATAATATCTCTTAGATAATGAAAATGTTTATTATCATTATTGTGTTTTTCTACTTTTTTAAATTTTTATATAAAAGACTTAAATTTAAAACATGATATTACATACAATACAAACATACTTACATAGCTCCGAAAATTTTTAACTTGCCAAATTGATTACACTATGCAACAGGAAAAATGCCAAGGAGTACCGCTATATAACTACAAAAGCAATCTAAATTTTAAAGTTTTGGAATTATTCAGTCCACAATGATGAAAAATATATATTTTTATGCAAAATATAAATTTTTATTTTTTTAATTTATAAAAAAATCTAAAATGGCACAAACTTGACATTTTTATTAGCTAATTAGCTTTGTTTTATGAAAATCGAGCGATAAATATTGAGTTTATTCACAATAAAGTGAAAATACCTGATTTTTTCTAAAAGTCGACTTTTGAAGAGTCTGCTCCACCGATTTTATTATAACTTAGGAAAGGGTTACAGGAATGGCAAATGAGATTTTAAAATTGTACCAATCGTTCTCTAAAATTGTACTTTTTTGAGCATAATTGTACCAAAACAGATTTTTTAAACTAGAAATATGTTTTAAGTACAGAAAATATATCTCTTTTCTGTACATATATCTGTGGCAAAAGGGAAACTGTGCTTAAGTCGGATTTGGAAGTTTAATTTTTTGCAGAGTGTTTTTTATTAGCAGCGCCCGGACTCTCATGCAACTAAAAAATGATTTTAAGCGCTTAACAAATGCACCTAAAAATGAAAAATATGCGCAAAAATATGCATCTACGTACGAAGTACCAAATCTAAAATAATATGAAAATATTTTTCTTTAATTTTTTATTATTATTAGAGAAGAAAACATAAAACAAACATAATTGGGTCTATTATTTACTGCAACCGAACTTTAGTTGCGTTGCAGCTCTCAGTTGCCAGTTGCCATCAGGAGTATCATTTTCAGCAAATGGTAACCCAACTGAGCCTCAGTTGCCATCCATAATCGGCCTATTAATATTTTTTCCAAAAATTGAGATATATGCATTAAAAAAATTTGTATTGCTCTAAAAATATGCATTTATTGCCAAAATATGCACAAATATGGACTTACCACCAAAATATGCAAAAATATGTAACTACAAATCAATGCCAAACTACTTAAAATTTGATGATTTGCATAGATAATTTGTGAATACCTCTTTATCTATCACCAGAAAAACCATGCATTTCCATGAAAGTCCGAGCCCTGGGTATTAGGCTATATTCAGAAAGAGTCAGGCATGATTACTATCCCAAGGAACAAGGGAAAAATTAACATCAACTTAATTGTTCAACGTAGACAACAGAACATAGCTACGCTGCTTTCGGAAGCCGCTACACTTCCATCATCATTGCTCATATGTATTTTGCTTATTACCACTTGTGCGGTAGCTCTGTTGAATCTGATTTTAATTTATATATATGTATACAAACTTTTCGTGAAAATTGCATACGAGAATTATATCACTAGTGATATTTACTTACCGTGTTACTGTTGGTTTATTTTTGGTCATGCCCATTTTTCTGATTTTTTGATTTTATACTTAAGTATATGGGTAATTCTCTTTCTAAACGTACATTTTGTGTTTTTTTTTTTTGTTTACCAATGTAACTAATAGAAATATGAGAAGGTAGGATTTGGGTGCCCCTGTGGCTGAGTGGTAGTGATTAGTGATATAACGAATATTCGTATTCGAATCACCGAATGTTCGTATTCTCCAAATTCAAGCGAATATTTCACGAATATTTTGTGAATACGTTCCAAAAAATAATACATAAAAATACTGAAAATTAAACAAAAAATATAAATTTTTATTTTAAAAAATGTGTCTATGACGCAAAACAATAATATTCTTTTAGTAAAAAAAAAGAAACAAAATATATTTCACAACGACATGGCATTTAAAAAGTAAAGTCCTGTTTAATTAATTTAATGATGAAACAGAACTAAGTCTGCAACTTCAGGCAAAAACGTTGCCAAAAAAACAGGCCCAAAACTAAATCGACGGCAGTAGCTTCAAAATGCTTTCATATTATTGTTTATTTTCTTTTGTTCGTATATTTCGTATGAAATTTTATTAAAACACCGCAACATTGTTGAGAGAATGACAATTTGTATTTTTCGTCTAGCACCAGTTCTGTTTCATCATTTATTAATCATGTTAAAGTAATACTCAAAGCTCAGTAGAGGAATATTGAACTTCAAAAATAAAAGTTTTGAAGTCTTTTCTCCATCAAGCCTATTGCGCGGTGTGTAAATAAGCTCCGCACCACTAAACATTCGCTCGCTCGGAACACTCGCCGCTGGTGTCACTAAGTATTGCCTGGGTATAGGTAAAAGAAGCTCGTATTTTCACTTATTTACTTTCCACCAAAAATTTAAAAAAGTGGCATTCAGGTGTTAAGTTAATAATTTCAAATTCCGTCATCGGAATATCATAATAATGTTAAATATAGGGTATTCACTCGAATAATGTTTGCTCGATTAATCGCATAATTAAAGTAAAATAATGTTCGATCAAACAAAAAATTTCAATTTCGAGTAAAAATTTATTCGAGTAATTTTGGTCGATTAATCGAATAAATCGATAAAAATATTTTATGTAAATTTTCTTTTTTTTAATGAGTTTTTGTAGATTTCTTAATAAAAAGTGGAAACATTTTTTAATTTATATGAAATTTGCCATTGAATTCGAACGTTATTTCATACTAATAGTCCGCATGATCAAAAAGTTCAGTAAATAATGTAGTAACAATAATAGGGAGAAAAAACCAACTTCAAATATCTTTTAAAAAAATTCGGAAATATAAACACCAAACAAAAATTATTTGAAATAAAGAAGATATTTCGAGAGCAACTAGTTAACTAGATGTTTCACATTAAAATATCGAATGTAATGTTCGGAATTATAAAAGCCTTAAGGTACGGTCACATTTGGCAAATATTTGCCGAAAAATAAAACGTAACCTACAGACAAGTTAAAATTGTATTTCCTTTAATTACAATATTTTTTTAAATATGCGTTCGCATTTATTAAAAATAATATAAAAATAGCTTTTTGCAGCTTAATTTACCTTATTTTATGATATAAAAAACAATTTAAATCAAACTAACTTTGAGCAAAAGTAGTGGTTACGTTTTTTTAGGCAAATATTTCCCAAGTGTTACAACTTAATATTTATAACAACAAAAGTGCTATGCCAATTCTGATTATTTTTATTCTGCATTCAATACAGGACAGGTCGGAATGTTATTAAATATTTCCTGGCGCATAACTTTCTCAAAGCGCAACATTTCACTAGTGAAAAAAAAACTATTTTAACGAATTTCTTTTGTGTTCATTATTAAAATATATAAAAACGCGAAAAAACTTGTTTTGTTTTATTTTTGTCCACAAAAATGTACAAAAAACCGATTAAATTCAAACTTTTCCGATTAACTCGAATAATTTTTAGCCGTAAAGCTTACTCGAATAACTCGAACGAAATAAAAGTTTTACTCGATTGCTCGAGTAATATAAGAACCTCAATTTCGATTAATTGATTAATCGAACAATTGAAAAGTCGATTAATATGAATACCCTAGTTAAATACCCATAGTATTGTGACAGTTTTTCTCAATTTATTGTAGATTTTTTTTTTATTAAATTTTAAATATTAAGTGGTACTAACTACTTATGTTGAATATTCGTATTCGAATTCGGCGAATATTGTTACAGATGTTCGTATTCGTATTCGCGAATATTAAAAATTGTTATTCGTAACATCACTAGTAGTGATGCTAACCTGTCAGTCCAGAGGTCTGACAAGCTAATAGCTTCGCGGATTGTGTATGTTTGAAAAAAAATTATAGTTTGCGCTTCATTCAATGAAATCTGAAACAAAATTATATTTTTAAACTTTTTAACATTTTTGTGTATTGAGCGTTACATTTGCTTTCGCGGATATTATGGAAACGATTTTTACGAAAAAACACACCACAAAAAATTAAAAGCACTATACATCTACTCTCCAAAATCAACAAATTTATAAAAATCGCAGGACGAACTTAAAAGTTATTACCACTTTTACAATTTTGACTTGAGTTCAAAGAAAAATGAGTATCTTTTAAAGTAGTTCTCTACAAAGATTTATAGACGACCAAAAAGTAGAGTAAGCCTTCTTTTAAATAAGACCAATTTTATTAAGATCGGCCGACAATGTTAAAAGTTATGCCACAATTTAACAAAGCTCAAAAAACGTTTAAATATTTAGAAGTACGAAACTACGCTGTTATTTTAGTGTATCTAGTTAATTCAATAATTAATCTGAGTAATGCAGCGTACTAAAAAAGCGTAACGCTCAAAACACAACACTGCGGACAACAACAATTTAAAAAAATTATATGTATATGTAATTTCTAAAATGTTTCAAAAATTTCATATGTGAAATGAGAGAAGCAAATGTAAATAATCAAAACCGTTATAAATTTAATCTCGTTTTTGGAAAAACTTATACTTTCTTAGTGTGGAAAATCAACAGCATTTTGTATGAAGAGAGTTCTTCGTTCTTCGTTTTTCGTTTTTAACACATAAAAAAGCAATAAAAATAAGAGTTGGAAAATTGGAATAAAGAATCAGAAGGTGAAATTTGTTCGGCTCACCATATTAATAAAAGGAATAGGACTCATATTCTATTTCCTCATAAAGTTTGGTTAAATAGCTGATGTTTCATTAATACTAGTATCCACGATCAAACGTGGTAAGAGAGAACAAAGGACGCTGATGATGACAGCGTAGCGGCTGTAGAAATTAGTAGTACTAATCCGTTCTGCTAGTCTGATTAGATATTCTAATATTCCACTCTTAAAAATAATTTGAAGTTACATTAATTCAATTATTGTGAACTTAAGCCAAACTAATAATAACTTCCGACTTATACACATTTTCAGTTCAAATAATAATTACGTACAAATATTGAAATTATTAATTTTTAATTAATACTCTCTTATGACTCAACTAATTTCATCAAAATTATTGATTTAAATAAATGAGAAAATCTTGATATACCACAAATTTGCAAGGTCAAGGTATATCTAAGAAAGTGACCTTATTATTACAACAACATGAATAGAAAAATTGTTGTCGAATATTTTGGATATTGATTTGAATGGAATACAAATTGTATTATTTTTATATGGAGTTCGACAGTTAGGGTAAGCCAGCTGGCAATCAGCTGTCTTGGTTATCTTAAAAGAATCGATTTCTACCGATCAATCAGTCGCTTAACTCAATCGCCCCACATGCCCTGACTAAATAAATAATTTTCGTTTCCAGAGGTTGATAAGTTTTGATATAAAAAATTATATTTATTTAATAATTAAGAAAATGTTCAACATTCTGTTTTACACAAACATACACACATACGTGCATAAATAAATAGTAATCGGCTTTTAAATGCTCCCTAGACAACAACGACGGATAAAAGATACATATGTATGTATGTGCTTGTACATACATACATATTTACATACATATTTAGTTAATAAATTACTTCAATATTTTTATTTCCATCGTCCGTCGTACGGTCTATCGCATTTAGAGCACCTTGATTGATACTGCTAGAGGTAAGTACCGACGACTTTTGTCTTTAAAATCTAACAATGAATATTTCTTTCATATCATTTTATTTTGCCACTTTTTTCGTTTATTAACTCTAGAATAAAGTAACGTGTGCAAAAATTTTAAGTGGTTTTAATTTCGAATTAATGGTGTCGTGTGTAATAAAGAAATAATTTTAGGTTCGAATGGAAGGTGACGTGTGCCAAAAAATAATGTGGTTATGAATTGTAGGTCTAGCTGATTTTTAGGTGTTAAAATCTATTATCTGCAAGGTTTTGTTCAAAATGAAACAAATAAAAAGAATAGAATATTTTTGGGGGTTTTTTGAAACAAAACCACAACTCATCAATCGAATTTTGTTATATTATTCTACCCCAGGGCTGGCAGGTCCTTTTCATCGCGCTCCCCAAATTTGAAAAAATATTTCCTCGTAAAATCCCCTGTTAAAAGGAAAATCCCGCAAGAAATCCTCATGAAAAAAACGTATTTTTTAAAAAATTATAAGTTTACAACGATGAAATATTTCATGAAATTTGCTGAATGAAAATTTTTTAAGGTCAGGGAAGAAATTTTTTAGAAAAAGAGGTATGAAATGAATGTTTAGATGATTCTTGTCAAGTTTCTTTACCCCATTTGCGTCTCCACAGTTGCAAGAAGCAAACAAATATGGGTATTTCCACAGGAAAGTCCACTTTCTGTCACGTTCAACGCCAAGCAATTATGTTGATTTTTTTAAAGCAACGTAAGTTTTTTTTACTTCTTCATATATTTGTGTAGCCTATAAGTAGCTCTACAGTTAGTAAAAGTTTAGGAAAAATTTAACCACTTGATTCTGCAAAACAAGCTTACTTTCTTTGGTGACGAACGTGACAGAAAGTGGACTTTCCTGTGGAAGTGCCCATATGTTTTATGAAATATTTCAACATGTAAATTAGGTTTATATTATTTACGGACTTATATATCAGGAGATAATTGTTATCACCAGGGCTCGGCCTTCAATGCAACTAAAAATAGATTTTAAGCGCTTAAAAAATGCGGCTAAAAATGAAAAATATGCGCAAAAGTAAACATTTACCTACGCACAAAGTAACAAAACTAAAGTAATATATATTTTTTAATTTGTTTTTATTATTAGAGAAAAAACATAAAACGAACATAATTTGGTCTATTATTTAATGCAATCGAACTTTAGTCGCGTTTCCAGTCGGCAACTGAAAATTAATAGTTGCCAGGAAGGCACAAAGTAGCAACTGAAATTGACACCTATCAGTTGCCATCAGCAGTACTATTTTCAGCAACCGGCAACCCAACTGGGGCTCAGTTGACATCCATAATCGGCCTATTAACATTTTATTTTTCAAAAATTGAGAAGTATGCATTAAAAAAGTTTTTATTACTTTAAAAATATGCACTTATTGCCAAATATATGCAAAAATGTGCACTTACCACCAAAACCGTTGCCAAACTAAATATTTGTCGATTCGCATAGATAATTAGTCATTCATTACCTCTTTATCGATCATGACAAAAAACATGAATTTGCATAAAAGTCCCAGACCTGGTTATCACATACAAGGGGTTACGACAGTTTACATACAGCTGAAAATTTTAGTTTTTTAATAAATTACTGATTATTTAGTAAAGCACTAATAAAATGTTAACGATAATGTTAAAATTTCAGATTAAACTCAAGTTCAGGCAAACTGAGAGTTAGTAAACTTTTAAATAAAATTGGTATGACTGAACTTTATCTTAATAGGGATTAGTACATTATCTGGGGTCCAAATCTCTCAATATACTCGTAGGTATGTATGTTAAAAATATTTTAGAAGAAGTAATTTTAATTATAAATCAAAGAAAAGAAACTTTTAAGCAATTTCCCGAAAAAACCTCCAATGTATTTTTTAAACAAGCTAAATGAAAACCCCTAACCCCAAATGAAAGTTTTCATCCTTTTTCTGATGACAATTCCCCTAATTTGGGCTCAGAACCCCTAAGCTGGCAGCTCTGTTCTACCCCATAAAGTGGGTGTTTATTAAAATCGTTAACAACCTCTCTGCAATCAATTTTAATTGTGATCAAAAATTAATTAAGCTTCATAAAAAGCATTTACAATAAGCCGGCTCAAAAGAATAATTTTGTTCTGACGTGAACTTTCGAAGGTGTTTCCCTTAATTTTCTAGTCGCCTAAATTAAAGAACCAAAGTTTTTAGAGTGTTGTGTTGTTCTTCCGAAGGGCTTTGTTTGAATTTGGAACGATTTTCCGACATCCGACGTCAAATTTGGTTTGTAAACAGACCGGTTTCGGCTATGTGCCATCTTCAGTGTTCTATTGAATACTCTTGACTTACGCGTCGGCGGCTTAGCGTAAACGGCTAAGCCG
Organism: Panzeria rudis; assembly: GCA_956483635.1. Lineage (NCBI taxonomy): Eukaryota > Metazoa > Arthropoda > Insecta > Diptera > Tachinidae > Panzeria > Panzeria rudis. Next base: position 146,742,406 of record OY101447.1, on the reverse strand, counting down.
CCGCCGCCGATAAATTTTATCATTTAAGCCGGCGCCGAAGAAATTTTATCGGCTTGTTTCTCTGTTCGGCTGTCACTTTCAAATAAGAACGTAAACACAAGAACATAAACAAGAACACAATCTGCACCAGCTGTTTATAGAATAGAAGAGGAAAAATATAAAAAAGTTAAATAAATTAATTAAATATATATAATGAGACTTTGACTAAAGTATTGTAGGCAATGTGAGGTCTTAAATACAAACATATCAAAAGTGAATACTTAGAAAACCATGACCTAAAGTTGTCGAGTTCTATACCAGATCAAGGTTACGAAACAACTATTGAGAGAATAATATTAAAATACAGCGAGGTTTTCAAAGAAAATCAACAGAAAACTAAAAAATTATTTAAACGTATTCATAAATCTTGCCATAACTCACTAAAGAACATTAATGCACAAAAAAATTTACCTTTGAAAAACTAGATATTTGCAGATTTTAGAACAAAACTCGCTTAAATTTGAAATCAAAAATTGTGATTTCATCCACATTGTTCAAGTTAGACATGCTAGTTTTACGCAGCCGATTGTTTAACACTAGATTATCAGCCACTAGCAGTTTAGCGGTAAAAGTAAATTGTTCCAATGCAATCAGTTCACAGGTTATTGTTCCTACTAATTGTTTGAGGCGTTTCACAAAAGTGGATCTGCCGGTGAATACGAGATGTCTACACAAATCTGCAAACTTATTAAATCAGAAGCAACATTTAGCTCAAAATCTTACAAAGAAAACGGAAGAAGATAATACCTCCCATCTACCTCTTTCGCTACAGGTCAAACAGGCTGTTACACCCTATATACGCCTAATGCGTATGGATCGTCCTATTGGTACTTATTTATTATTTTGGCCTTGTGGTTGGAGTATAGCATTGAGTGCCTCTGCCGGTTGCTGGCCTGACTTTCATATGTTGGGCTTGTTTGCCACCGGCGCTTTGATTATGAGAGGTGCTGGTTGCACTATTAATGATCTTTGGGACCGTGATATAGATAGAAAAGTCGAGAGAACTCGTAATCGACCTCTAGCTTGTGGCGAAATAACACAATTGGATGCCATCGTTTTTCTATCGGCTCAATTGAGTTTGGGCCTATTGGTATTGGTGCAATTAAATTGGGAGTCTATATTATTGGGAGCTAGTTCATTGGGCCTAGTAATAACTTATCCCTTGATGAAACGGATTACCTACTGGCCTCAGTTAGTTTTGGGTATGGCTTTTAATTGGGGTGCTCTATTGGGTTGGTGTGCGACTCAAGGAGTGGTTAATTGGCCAGCCTGTTTGCCTCTTTATTTGTCTGGCATTTGTTGGACCATAGTATATGACACCATATACGCGCATCAGGACAAAAAAGATGATTTACAAATTGGTATTAAATCTACTGCTTTGAGATTTGGAGATAATACAAAATTGTGGCTCTCGGGATTTACAGCAGCCATGTTAACTGGTCTAACAGCTGCTGGTTTAGCCTGCGATCAAACAATTCCTTACTATGCCTCCGTAGGACTAGTAGGTGGACATCTTGTACAGCAGGTAACATAATTTTTAAATATATGTAAAACTCAATGTTACATCAGTTTTTTAATGATTCTTTTAAAGATATATTCGCTTAATATCAATAATCCTTCAGATTGTGCCCAAAAGTTTTTTTCCAACAATCAAGTTGGTTTAATTTTATTTTTGGGCATTGTATTGGGCACTCTTATCAAAACAAATGACAACACAAAAGATACGAATTTGACAGCAAGCAGTAGTAATAGCTCTAGTACAACTTCAATAAATAAGTTTGTTTCCATATCTTCTAAACCGGAGGCTTTAACGTAGTTTATTTTATTTCATGTTTTTATACTCTTCTATATGAATTTATTATTTAACTGGTAGTATTTGTTCTCTTAAGTTCGTTTATCTAACAAACCAAAGTATGGAAACAAAGTTATTTTTGTATTGAACGAATATATGTACATTTATATATAATTTATTGTATTAATAATTCAAGGTAAAAAATTTAATAAAATTCGTTAAATCGGAAAATTTTTCAAAAAATGTGATTTTTTTAGTTTTATGGTGAGTAATAGGAGTGTAAAAAATTTTCTCATTTGCGAACTATTATATTTTTGGTAATCGCATTTCCATAGGTAAAATGAAAGCGAATAGTAAAGAGATAATAAATCAACATTTAGTCAGCTCATTATTGGTGGCTATTCTTGAAAACGCTTCGAAGAACTCAAATTTTACATGAACATAAAAAGTAAATTTCAAAACTTTTTTTCCCTACATTTCTAAAATTTATTTTCTCTCTTAATAACGATAGGTTAGATTGCACAGGTTGCCGGTTTAGATATCAAAACCATTCCACTTGCGTGATAAACAAAAACAATTTCTGATATTTGGGCAGTTTTGTTTTTCATGAAAGTTTCACTTAGTCGACGCGTATTCGAGAAAAGCCACCACTATTTGAAATTGAATGTTAAAGAATATTAAGTCGGAAAAAGTAATGAAGGCGAGCTTAAAAGTTGGTGCCAAAAAATTCCATATTTCTTTATATTCTTTTAGGTGAATTATGCTTAAATTATTTGAATTTCGCTTTCGTTTTGTTCTTTGAAATGAGTAAAACAAAAACAATAAGACCGTTTGTCCCATTTAGTTTTGTATTGTTTTTGCTTGTGAGCGCTAAATGTACATTAATTTAAACCAGTGGTGACCACACACACACTATCTTATGATTTGTTTGTGTATGTGCTTCCCCTGCATATAACACGACTACCCCATACACGCATGCAAATTATACTCCATATAGGACTAGGACTATGCCAAAGGTAACCCAAATGCAGTGAGAAAAGAAAAGAATGAGAGCAACATTGGCGTATTTAGGCCCTTCTAAGGAGGGCTAAGCCACCCCCGCCCCTAGAAATTAAACATATTCAGGCATATTCTGAAAATCACATATCCTTAAATCGTATGTGATTTTAATATCAATAATGGTCCTGCAGACAGACGTTTTTAAAATCATATACAAAATTTTTCTTTCAGATATGATATTTGATGCTCTATACAATAGAAAAATAGAAAAAAGAAGTGAAAAAATATCTGCATGACCATTATTGATTTTAAAATCACATGTGATTTTCAGAACATCCCTGATTAGAGTAATGTTGATAATGTTGATTGATTGAAATAAAGTCAACTGTAGGCACTAATATGGGCTTTAGGCCCCCAAAAACATTTCGAGCTGCGCAAATGAAGAGCAAAAGAAAAAACGTTTGCAAACGTTTCCTGATTGATTTGCTCATCATTGTAGAGAATGTATTAGTGTGTTTAGGCTAAAATCAATGAATCACTCCAAAAATACGTTTCTGCTTTTGTTGTTTTGTTCGCAATTGTACGGTTGCAACGGGATATTAAAGCAATCAGATGACCGAAAAGCCAATTGTTTTGTTTGCGCTCTTTGTCATTTAAAAAGTATTTGTTTTGGTTTGTTCATGTACAAACGTTTAAAGAAATTTTAACAGTTTGTTTCTTCGCATGAAACGTTTGTGAAAAGTTTTGTTTGTTTTCACACATTGTTACAAAGTATATCGAGTTTGAAGTAGACAAAACAAAAAATCCCATACGATGCGAATATGTGACATGCCCGACCACTTGTTAAATCATTTGCATTTAATACTATTGAAAGTCTCCTCAATCCGTTCAAAGTTTAAACTACAGCTTTTGGTTTTAAATAGTTTATTTCTCTTTTACAGAGCCATAAACTTAAGGATTATTTTTAATTAATTTATTTTTAAACATGCATTTAATATTTTAAAGCTAGAAAGGGGGAAGAAAATATAAATTATTATTTTTGCAATTAATAAGAAAAAAACACGTTTTTTTAGTTTTTTTGTTTTCTTAAAAAAATACGAACTTATATTTATTAATTTTTTTATTGTTAATGAAATTAAAACCATGAATTAAATATTACTTTTAACTTTACACAAAATAACAAAAATTAACATATTATTAAGATTTTCTGACACAAGATTTTTTTTGTATAAATAAATGTTTAATTAAAAAATTTGATGAAATTTCAAAAAAGAAACGTTTTTATTTCTTATAAATAAATTGGCAATTAATTACGTTTAAACTAAAATTTACTAAATATTGAAATACAAGTCTTTATTTTAGAAAATTTTTTTGTTTTAAAATATTAAAAGAAATCGGTTGTTTCTCAAAACTATGCCATTCTTCCTGGCAAAAATTATGAGAAAATAAAAACAATTTCATAAACTAGCGCATACAATAAGCACCCTTGTGAATGCCTTTATTGTTTTCGAAATGGTAAAAAACAGAAATTTTCAAAAAATTTAACCAAAAATTTAAATTTTTTAAATGAATTTTATATTTCAAAGTCTTGAACATAATAATTTCTTCTTATTCTAAATGAAGATTTCGAAAGTTTATCTTATTAATTAAAAAATGTAATCAAATCTGATTAATACGTTAATAGGTTCTTAAAATAAAACATATACTTATATCCCTTGTAAATGTGATAATACCGATCCTTTAGTTCCAAATTATCGTAACCGAAATTATTTTCAAAACTTGTTTTATTATTGAAATTGAAATTCTCACCACCATAGAACGTTAAAAATTAGATTTTGAAAAAATCGAGATACGCCTTTTCTTTTTTCTAAGCCACTGATGCTAAGCCGCAGTTGCTGTTACCAAACCATTGGTTTGAAACCAATATTAAATTCTACACGCAAGTGGATTTTCTTTATAATTTTGAACTAAAGGATCGATATATAATTATGCCTTTATGTATAAAAGCTATTTCTAACTTATAACAGATTAATAAAACAAATTTTCATACAAAAATTTGTTATATAAACTTCTTACAAATTAAAAAATGTTGTATAAATTAGGTTGTTAGTATTTTATCAAGAATTGATTTTCAAAATAAAACATATCGTCCGTTGTATAAAAAATTCAAAAATACACACAATGTAAATAGAAGTGAGAAGATTTACACTAGTATAGTTGCATTCGAAACTATATCGAAATTACAGTTTTCCTTCGATTCGAATCAGAGTTTAAAGCTAAAATATCTCCCTTTTTCCTTTCATAAATAAAAAAATCCTTGAGAAATTTTCGTTTTTCTAACATTTTACAAATTGAAATTACTTTTATTTCTGATATTTGCTGTATTGTTATCAGATGCTTTTCCGAACGTACTGCGCATCAGATGCAGTATACTAATATATTTTCAAACAGCCCATTTTATCAAAATAGCCAATATTAAGCAGTAAATATTTGTAATTTTTCGTGCAGCCTTAAGGTACGTTCACACTTGGCAAATATTTGCCGAAAAAAACGTGACCAACAGACAAGATAAAATTGTATTTCCTTTAATTTCAATATTTTTTTATATATGGGTTCGCATTTATTACAAATAATTTTAAAATTGCTTTTTGCATCATAACTAACTTTATTTTATGATATAAAGAGCAAGATAAATCACACTAACCCTTAGCAAATGTAGTGGTTATGTTTTTTTGGGCAAATATTTGCCAAGTGTGAACGAACCTTTAGAAATGTCTGTTATACTTACCAAATTGTTTTGAAATGTTTTTATTGTTTGTAAAGCTAAGTCGAAATTTTGTTTGGTTTTGGTTTGTTACTCTGTAATTGTAATCGAAGTGCTTTCGAATTGACATGTAAATAACATAAAAAGTTTTCTTTTCGAATCGAATTACCCAAACCTGGATGGTTACTCTGTAATACGATTAGAAAGGAAAACTGTTCGAATTTATATGTTATTTGCAGAGTTGTGGAAAATACGTATTTTAAATAAATAAATTCAAAATACAAATGGTTTTTTATTTTCTATTTCAAATTAAAAATACAAAATAGTTTTTAAAAAAGTATTTGGAATAGAAAATACAAAATACATATTTTCAAAATACCTATTTTCAAAACACATTTTCTTTTATAATTCTAGTTTTCATTTAAAATATTTGTTCAATTCAATACAATATGTTGTGATCTCTAATCAATTTTATAGTCTGTTTCCAACTTTGCAATTTCTCGCGAATTTTTGCAATGTTTGCGATAGAAGCGATTTTTTGCAATTTTTCAACGTCTTTACAGCTGTATTTGCATTGCAATTCGAAAGCATTTTCTTTCGATTAGAATTACAGAGTAACCCCCCAGATTTGAAAAGAAAGCTGTTGTATCTTATTTACATTGCAATTCGATAGCGTTTGCTTTTACAGAGATAATCAAACTCATCGACGAAGATAACCCAAGCCTTCTTGTACAATTTTTAATCATGTTTATAATATAGGAGTATACCCAAATAATTGGCTTCAGTCCACCTTTATTACCATCCCAAAGAAAAATAATCCGAGATCGGAGAACGAATACAGGCTCATCAGTTTAATGAGTCACGCTTTGAAGATATTTCTAAAAATTATCCATAATCGCATCTACAGCAAATGTGAAATGTTATATGGGTAGATCGGAATTTGGTTTCAAATCAGGAACTGGTACAAGAGAAGCTTTGTTTTGCATACAGACGCTGGTACAAAATTGTATGGATGTACGCAAGGACATATTTCTATGCTTTGTGAACTAGGAAGAAGCATTTGACACTGTTAAACATGACAAGCTTCTTGAAATATTGCAACGAATTGATATTGACCAAAAAGACATTCGCTGTATTAGAACCAAACAGCTCACATCAGGAACAAGGATGGTATCACGAACGATGTTGACATAAAAAGCGGAGTACGGCAAGGATGTATTCCCTTTCCCCTACTTTTTAATATCTATACAGAAGCTATATTTAATGAAGACTTAAATGAAGTAGATAAGGAGGTAAAAGTGAACGGAGAAAACAGAAATAACATCCGGTATGCAGATGATACCACTTTGATATCTGATAATATTCAAGATCTGCAGTACCTTCTCGAGACAACCAACATTGAGTTCGGTTTGAAAACCAACATTAAGAAAACCAAGATGATGATAGTAAGCCGAGACAAGACACCTTATCTTAATGTGCAATTAAGAATTAATAATGCAATAATTGAACGAGTCAATTAATTTAATTAGTTAGGTGCTTGGCTAACTGAGGACTCGTCTGCTGATATGGAAATTAAATGCAGGATAGAAATGGCCAGAACTGTTTTTCTCAAATATAAAAAAAATGTTATGTAGCCGTGAAATAAACATCAACATTCGTTTTCGCATGGTGAATTGTTATATATGGTCGATATTACTTTACGCAATGGAGTCATGGATGCTAAAAACGTCACACACGAACAAACTAGAAAGTTTTGAAATGTGGACGTACCGAAGGCTTCTAAGGGTATCATAGACTGAGCATGTTCCATACACAGAAATTTTAAGAAGATTAAACACAGAAAGACAGCTGCTTCTTACAATTAAAATAAGAAAAACAGCTTATTTTTGCTATATGATTCGAGGTGCAGGACATCTATTATGGCCCTAAATAGATGTGCAACCAGGATGTGCAAACATCAGAAATTGGACTGGAATTACATAGATCGATTGGTGCCATCATGAGAGCGGCATCAAACAGAGCAGAATTTGCAAATTTGATACAAAATATAAGATAAATCGTGATTCGCTTACATCCTGAAAGGGATATGCATTAAAGAGAGAAATAATATAGGTTGTGTGTTACTTTAATCTAGAACAAAAGTAATAACATAGGCTTATACGCCAACGCCTTACACAATCAAGCCCAATCAGTCTAGGAGTTGTTACACCGTTCAACGGCATTTTAAACTGTTCGTTTATAAATTTTAAAAAGGTGGTTAAGCTAAAAAGTCTTCCGTTTTTTAACCTTAAAATTAAAAATTCTATAAAAAAGTTTTAAAAGTTCTGTCACTAAATTGTAAACAAAATCAAAAGTTGTTCACCAACTTCAACGAAAAGATCTCATTTCCTTTGAAATATATTAATCTATCCTTCCTGTTCTGTAAATCGAGTCGATTTCAGATTTTTTTGCAGTTTCATATTTTTAGAGCTACAATTACCATATCTGAAGTTAATTTAATGTACAGAATTTAAAATGCTTTAATGAGGGCATTATTTATTTTTGGAAAACGAGAAATTTACTCGGATTCGGTTTGCAGAACGGGGCCATATATGATAGTAGACAAAAAATTTGATGGTTGGTGTATTTTTATTTTTTACTAGCTGAGTCCGACAAACGTTGTCTTAGCCCCAAATGTATTGCTTTTTTAAACTTCAAATAGGTTTTTTCAAAATACCTTCTCAACATGGCCAAAAACAAAACAAAAACCTAACGTGGATTTACCCGAACCTGTGCTAAAAATTCAAGTTCGAAAGCTGTTATAGCTCTGAAAATCGTACGTTACCAAGAAACACACAAACGCTCTAAAAATAATGGGCAGATTTAGAAACAATGTTGGCTCGGCTTAAAGATCATTTTATTGTCGAATTTTGGTTTTTCTTTTTTACTAAATATATGTCTTGCAAGTGCCTTCATTTTTGACATAACGGTATATCTCGAAAACTAGAGCTGATAAAAAAAATTTGAGTGCAGATCAGGGTTCAGCGGCCCAAATAACTAAAGAAAAACTTCAAGTTCTAGGGAACGAAAAAGTTTACCGAAATTTGTAAATTTATGGGTTTTTTTATATTAATAGTTAGGGACTTTTTCGATATTTGCGTGTTTATTTTGTTAAATATGCGATTTATAGACAGATTTGGTAAAAATTTCGTTTCTAAACGTTAAAAAAAATTTGTATGAAAAATTACGGAAATACGATTTTAAAAAATGTTTTCCATACCAATTTCAAAACGCAAAATCTGACCTTTAGATGAAAGTCGTTAAGGGAAAAAAGCTGTTGGAAACATCATAGACAACAACTTTGTAGAAGAACATTTTTCATGTTATCATATTTTTCGACTTATGGTCATCATGCCGCCGTATGAGTGTAATTGAACAAAATTTCAAGCATAAGTCGGCACGGGAATGCGATGTGCCAGCGGCGTGAAAATTTTGGAGAGTAGTTTTTGCATCAAGCCTAAGCTTTAGGCCCATAATAAATAAATAAAAATAAATAAATATTTTTATGTTTATCGGTGAAGTAGGTGTGGACCAAAAACATTGTAAAATACTAAATAAAAACAATAGTCACCAGGCGCTGATACAAGGGGGAGGGGGGTGCGTTATATAACCCCCTCCCCCAAAAAAACGAGTAAAATATACCCAATTTCTATTGAGTTTCTAAAAAAAAATTCCAAAATAGTATGTTGTTTCAGTTATAAGTCCCCTTACTTATACACGCAATAATAAGAAAGTTGCAAATCTACTATAGTTTTACATTAATTTTCTACTATAGTTTTAGTTTGTTCTACTAAAGCGGCAAACCCTCACAAAAAATTTTAAATTACAATAATTTAGTCTCATTAAACGGAAACTTAAAATATATATGTATATGCATTTAAATTTCTAAAACCTCTTAAAGAATTAAATTTTGTACATTATACATATGAATTTATGTATATAAAAAACCTTTAATAAATCTAAATAAAAATCCTATACGCAACACGCAAAATAAACTGTAGGATTTTTCGCATATTTTCAAAAATATGTACCTTCTTTTAAATCAAAAAATTTCGAGTCCTAATATAAATTCTTTTCCAATTGAGCAAAGTTGTTTTGTTATTTTGATAGTTAGAAGTGAATAAAAATTAATGAAAACACTTTTTTGTTCTTGTAAAATATTTTTAAAATATAAAAATTTCATAAATGTATATTTTTTTAATTCTAATGTAAAAGCTTGTTACAACATTTAAGCTTAAAAATTTAATTTTTTTTTTCTTTATTTTTTATTTTTTTCACACATTAAAATCTTAAAAATTATTATGAATAATTACATTTAAAAAGAAAAAAAAAGAGAAAAATAAGCGCTTGGTTTTAACAGAAAAATACAATTTGTTTGTTCTTTAAAGATAAAATAGAATTTTTTCTACAAATAAAATTCGAAAATATATTGTTTTAAAAATAGTAAAATAAAATTAATTATTTAAAATTAAAAGTAGTTATTTTTTTTTATTAAAATTATAATTAAAACTAAGAATTTCTTAATAGGCAAACTGTAAAATAATTTCTGTTCATCGCTTTCTTTATTTTATGTTAACTTTAATTTACGTTTGCACTAAACCTCTAGTATCTGTTCCTATTACTATTTCGCCACCCTGAGTCCCGTTCGCCCCCACTGCTATCGAGGTTGAGCTAACATTTCCACCTCCTCCTATAAATAAAGCTGATGTATCCAATATAGTATTTGCTGTTGATCCGTTACAAAGATCGCCATTGTCCATTAACATGTCATCACTGAAGTCGAGAAAATCGCCCAATTCAGAACCAATCGTTTGTTGTAGAGTTTTCAAATGTTTGTCGGCAAGTTCGATAGCGCGTTCGATTTCATCACTTTCATCTTGGTGGACTAAAAAATTTTTATAGAATAAATAATTTTAAGAGAGTTAATATAAATATAATTATATTCAGTTTTTTTCCTGTGGCATCACATTTAGTGTTTTCTGTGTTAATTTTCAGCACTTTTTGATTTATAGGTTAAATTGGTCATTTTCGTAAAGGTTCCACTTCGCTTTTGTGATTACCAAATATTAATGAATAGGAGGATTATCTACACTACTACTGATATAGTGGAAATTTGAGCTTAACTGGACAACTCTAAGTCATGCCATTTTCAGGACAAAGTCCAAAAATTTAAAAGTTCACAGTTGATCAGAGGATTCGCTACTTTCTAAATTATATCCTGCACTGCTTGTCTAAAATTTATATGAAAAGCACTCAGTTTTTTTTTACTGATTTCCATAAAAACTTTTTACTCTCAAGTCGCTTGTTTGCATTGTGGAAACAGCACATAAAACTTTATTTTTAATTAACCCTTTTGAGTCATGTGGGTCAAAATTACACATTTTTTCACAAACATTTCAAAATTATTTTCTCCAAAATTGGGAAATGCTTATAAAAAAATGTTTTGTTAAAGTACATAGTCCTTGAACGAAAACATTAAACCTTCCGCACTTTGGAACCATAATAGACCAATCGAAAACTTTTTGAAATATTTTAAGTTTTAAAATGTTGATTGGGTAATTTTTGACGCAAAGGGTGAAAGGGGTGAATGCTTTTGTTCATTAACTATTTTAGGTATTAGGCAAAAAAAAATTTAATTTTCAGAAAAAAATTATATCACATGACACCAAAAGATCCAACGGAAAAGTTTAGGATATAATTTTATATATTTAAATAGCACCTTTGTCTATGTTCAGCACAATCACCCAAAAGTACCGAACTCTCCGAACGAACAACTGTTGATAAATGGGTCAATTTCGATTTAGTTATTAAGCTAAAATTTTCACCATGTAAGTTCTAGACTAATGGCGTTTTCTTTTCACATTTTTTTACTTTTTATTAAAAAAATCGCAATTTAGCAATCCTTTAAAGCAAAAATGCTGACTTTAGACGACATGTATTTTACATCTGACTTGTCAAATTTCCCACTGCAAAAGTTATACATGCCGTGTGAAAGATATGAAACATTGTCAGATGACATTTACAGAAACAAAGTCATATGAAAAATTTTCAATTAGAGCGTGTTCTATTTTCATCTGACAAGTCATATGACATCAGCTGTGTTAAGTTAACAAAAGTGTGGTTTGGCTGAAAAAACATTAAAAAGCATAGAGCGCTTTATATATTTATTAAAATTGTGCAAAAACTCAGCTGTTATGAACACTCAGAGGATATGTCAGATGTAATTACACATGTACGTGTAAAAGCAAAAATTATAAACCGTCTGTAAATGGACAATTTTGACACACATGCGAAGTTACATATGTCTCACACACCTGAAAAACCATATGTAAAAAACATGTCGTCTAAAGTCAGCACAAGTGATTATACAATAGCGGAAATCACTCTTGGTAGCATATTTGCACCTCTAGTATATAAACTATCATTTTCTGCTACAAAGAATGAGTGTCTTTTTCATGCATGTAGGAAATACACATACATAAATACATACATACATATATAAATATGTATAACCATGTAATTTTTCAAATGTACCATAAAAAAGGACCACTTTTAATTTTTTTCTTAATTTATTATTTGTAGATTAATTTTGAACTAACATTTATTCAAGATGTATACATTTGATATTCAAATACAAAAAAAAATGCACAAATAAATAAACGAGCCCACACAAACCAACTTTGTTTACTTTTCTTGTTAATAGTTGCCCTCGACTACCCAAGAGTTTTTGCTAACATTTACTGGATTTATTGAAAAAGTAAACAAGCAATCCTACAATTCATGATATAAAAAAACAAGGTAGTTTCTAGAGTTCGACCGAATATTCGGTTTCGGATTCGACAAAAATTGCGGTTTCGGGTGATATTCGGTTTAGGCCAACTTTTTGGCCGAATGCCGAAACCGAAACTTTTTATTCTCTATAAATAAGGAGGAAGCTAATCGAAATAGTATTTTCCAAATTTAAAATATGTCACCGCCATGAATTTGTTTTTTTCCCGTCCCATATCTTTTCAAATTGAATGAAAATTTTACTTACTTTTATAAAGCGCAACCAAAAGATATACATAGTAACATGAAGTATTCAACTGTTTGTTGCCAAAATCAATAGCATAAACTAGGGAATGGTAAACCGATTTCGATTCCAATCGAAAGCCTATTTTATGTTATAATAAATCGATTTTTCGCAATCAAGTTTACTTCTGCAATTTTGCACTGAAATTGATTATTTGCTTTTTAAAATAGATTTTTTTAAATAATTTCAAGATATGTAAAAAGCTCATTTTCAATCTTTACGTTAAATTCATCATCGAAGAAACGCGGGCGTAAAAAAAACTCACTTTAGTAGAAATGAATGAAATGGTATAAATTTAGTGTCAAAAATAGGTAAATATTTCACTTTATATCGTTTTAATTATTCCGACTCAACTTTTTGATTGGTCCTCTTGTAACGTCATCAATTGAGTGATAAAATACTCCTCAATGTACATATGTGTACCGAACTCAGTATTCCAGTTCTATTCATCATTTAAGCTAATTTCATGCCAAGATGGATTGAAGTATATTCAATTTCTACAATTATTTTGACTGACACTGTATGTATGTATGTAGAAATATTCTTACGTCCTTTTTCATAGTGTGCAGTTAAAAGTTAACGTATACGTTAACGGAGAGTTTTGTATGCCCAATTTGCCGTTAAAGATTACGTTAACTTTTAATCACATTGTGAAAAGGGCCGTTAATAAAACAAATGGCTTTTCAGTTCTGTTAAGTTATTAAAATGTCAATATCAGTTAATGCTAAAAAGTTTCGGAAAGTTTCCGATTCGGCCGAATATTAGGTTCGGTTCGGGTTCGGCTTCAAAAAACTGGTTTCGGTCGGACTCTAGTAGTTTCACTTAAAATTGTTTGACAAGAATGGAGATTTTTGAAGTCTAGTTTATCCTGCCTGTTCTGTAAATCGAGTCGATTTTTTCAAATTTTTTTTGCAGTTTCATATATTTTAGAGCTTAAAATATCATGCCAACAAGCCCTAAAAATGATTAAAACTCGCTACAAATGTAACGAAAGTCAATCCCCTCTATTGTGAAAGACGACGTCGAGTCACGACCGTAAACAATTGTCACTTGTCTAATCATTGTCGACAACAATTGACTGCTGTTGACAGTCTGTTACCATTTTCTGAAGCTTATGAAATTAGTGCATGTTAATATTAATTATTGTTATCGACAAAGAGTAGACAAGTGACAATTTTTTGATTTCGTGTTGATGTGACGTCTACGTCGCCTTTCACAATAGGGGGGAATATCTCGGGGAAAATAGCGAACATTATGACTATTCGCTAAAACTTGCTAAATTTTTAAAGATTACAAAGCGTAATAAAAACATAAGAAAGAAAATTCAGGAAAAATTACGCTTGTCGTGAAAATAGCGAAAATTTGCAAAATTAATTAAATATCGCTAAGCCGTAAAGAACAAAAGAAAAAAATTCGGTCAAAATCGGGAAAATGGCGAAATTCGCAAAAAAGTGTTAACAGTGGCATAATACAAAATTCGAATATTGTTTAAAACTCGCAAAAACTGCAAAGAAGATGAAAAGTTTCAAAAAGTCGCTTTTATCGCGAACATTGCAAAAATTTCGCAACAAATTGCGAAATCGGAAACAAGCCTCAAAATATATTAGAACGCCAAAACTGTTAAAAATAAAACATAAAAAATCCGAAAGAACGCGAAAAATTGCAATTTCGCAAAAAATTGCTAAATGTATTGAAAAAATTAATAAAGCTGTAAAGAACAACATAATATCGTAAAATCAGATAGATCGCGAAAATGGCGAAAATTCCTCAGAAATTGCTAACATCGCGGATATTGCAATTAGCTCTTCTATAGACTCCAAAAACTCACAACTCTGAACACAGTTCTTATTTTCTTTTAAAAATTAATAACGTTTAATTTTTTTAACATTAAAAAAATCGGATTTTGTAAACCAAGAATGGTAGCACGATTTTTAGTTTAAACGTCAGATCTCCTTCCTTGTCAAATGATAATGTCAGAAAAAAAGAGAAAGTGGAACTACCTTATATACTTATACCATGCTACTATTAGTTTGTATCATAGATTATACGTAGATAGTCTACTAACACTTCAAAAACCTAAGTCTGCTGTCAAAAACCTAAGTCTAAAAATGTGTTAGTAGAACATTTTGTTTTAGTATTGGTTTAAAATAAAATATTCCCCACACCTACAAAACCATACTTAGTTGTACAAAAAGTATTTAACAAAATTTATATTTTTTAAACACGAATTTTTAGTTGTTATATACAATTAATTTTGCATTAATTAATGAAAATATGAATCTAGAATCATTTTTAATGCAATTGAGCTCAAAAAATTTTAATTCGCTAAACATATTTTTGTATTTTTTTCTATTTGGCACTAAAAAAAATTGTCCCAAATAGTATCAAAAATGCAATACTGTTGAATGAAAAAAACGGTTGAAAACTTTGATAAATTTCAACACACAAATGTCAACAAAATTAAATAAATATTTTAGAATTACAACAAGAAGAAACATAAAATTTGTTATATGGCAAATAAAAAAATTTAATAATATAAAATAGTGTTTGTGTGCAAAAAAATAAATTTTAGTGCATTTTCAAGTGCAAAAATTACGCTCTCTGATGAGTGTTGAGTTTCCTGTCTCAGTGTGTTGGATAACAAAATACCCGTAGGTGTGAAGAGAGTTGTCAATTTTTTTTTGACAGGAGCCCAGTTGACTATTTACGTATAATCTATGGTTTGTATCATTGATAAACATAGATAGCAAGCTCTCGCACTGTCAATAAAATAATGGCAACTCTCTTTACACATGTAGATATTGTGAATTCAGAAAAATGAGAGGACACCATTTTTGCATTTCAACGCACTTGAGAGACTATCATTTTTCCACTTGAAAATGCACTAAATCGTAACTTTTTTTATTTGTTTTAATATAAATTTTATATTTCTTCTTGCTGTAATTTTAAAATATTTTTTTAATTTTGTTGACATTTGTGTGTTGAAATTTATCAAAGTTTTCAACCCTATTTTTCATTGAATAGTATTGTATTTTTGTTCCTATTTGGGATAAAAATTTTTGGTACCAAATAGAAAAATTGCAAAAAAGTGTTTAGCAAATCAATATTTTTTAACTCGAATGTATTAAAATGCATTCTAAATTCATATTTTCATTAATTAATACAACAATAATTGCATAAACTTCTAAAAATTTCTGTATAAAAAATATAAATAGTTTAGAATACTTTTTGTTACAACCAAGTGCGGTTTTAGTGCGGTTTTAGTGCTGAGGGGAAATTTGTATTTTAAACCAATACTAATACAAAATGTTCCACTAACACATCCTCAGACTTAGGTTTTTGATAGCACTCTTACGTTTTTGAAGTTTCTGTTTGGCCTCTACGCAACCTATGGTTTGTATTTTATTTTCATGTTTATATTTTATACTCTCTCAGAGAGTCTGTCTGAGTAATTTTGCTAATTGCATATATGCTAGACAAGTTTCCTACAGTTTTTATTATTGCATATCTGCTACTGTGTAGGAAATGTAAGTTTCTTATATTTTGTTCTTGTTGTGTTGCGTATTGTAGTATATGTCCTATAATTGCAAGAGTTGCAAGGTCTGCAATAGCAGTTTCCTACGAAGGGTGATTTCCCCTAATAATTTGTAATAAATTTACTTCCTCGAAAAATTATATTGCATATATTCATTGAAAATTGGAAACAATGCAATTTTTTTTGTAGAAAAGAAAACGCCATAAGTCTCACAATAATCCATCTCGGCTTTCATAAAAACCCAAAGAGGAGAAAACTACTATACTAGGATGTATCTAATCTACACCCTACACATTCCTACAAAGCTCTGGTATTCCAGCTCCGAAGAACCACGCAGAACCTTTCACAAAACCGACTAAAAGGCCAGCTAGTGCTGCATTCCTTAAACATTCCAGATCCTGCAAGAAATTATTGCCTACATGCCAAAGCCTGCGTTCCTGAAAAGTCAGCCAGTCTTCTTCTGCGCCGAAGAAGCTCCTGTAGTGGCCATCATGAGGAAAGCGTAGACGTTTCGACATACAGTGGTGGACATTAAGACTTCATATATTGCATTGACGCTTTTCAATATTTTGTTTAATTTATAAAAATTAAGTAAAGCACAGTGCCCCGTAATGACTCTAAACAGGAGCGATTTTCTTCCAAGTTTACGGAGTTGCTTGGTCCTAACTCTACTCAAAGTAAAAGCCAAAGAGTTTTGTATATTCTACAAGTGGTAATTGCGGACCACCTGGCAGGGAATGAATAAAAAGAACAAACAGCATTTTTTGTGCAAATTACTTGTCTTTTTAATAGTTTGCTCGTGTTTATCTGCAACCAGTGGCGTATCACATAGTTCACTGCTTACTCTTTACATGAACGACTTCGTAACTTTATTACATGTGTCTGAATTCGAATCTTTTGTTTTTGGAAGTACGGAAGTACACAAAAGGTGAAAAGGGAGCCTATTATTTTTGCTACGCTGTAAGTCTGTCTGCCTGTCACAGGCTTCTTTCTCGAACCCGTAAGAGGTACGGAACTGAAATTTTCACAGAATATGTGTAACTATGGCCGGTACAACAACAAATATGTACTACATATTTATGAAAGTTAAAAATTAAAGGGTGTTCTAATCGAAAAAGAAAATTTCATGCAATGACAACCATATGAAAAACTAAATTAAACTCTATCAAAAATTGCACTACTTCCGGCTCGCAAATTCTACATTTTAATGACTTCTTTGGAGTGTATTTATTTGCTGGGAATAAGATTTAAAAAGCAATGAATTGAACTTGAATTCATGGTAAAATTAACAAAAAAATAATTTTTTTTTTACAAAATAACAGCGTAAAATATTATTAATATTTAAAATTGATATTATGTAATAAGATTAAAAAAAACAACGAATTGAATTTAGTTCTTGGTAAAATTAGCAAAAAATAAATTATTTATTAAAACAAACTCTGAAAAAATTTTTAAAGTATCGTCGTATCGACAGTAAAATATCACCGATACCGATGTATCGGAATATCTGAAGTATCGCCGATATATCGGTATCGGTTACATCCCTAATTTCAACATATTTCGTTGCTCGCTTTATAACACCGTTTAGTTTTTAGCTGTCATATATTTGTTGTTGTAGCGGCCATAGTTACACATATTCTCTGAAAAATTCGGGTCCGTACCTCTTGCGGCTCTCGAGAAAACAGCCTGTGACAGACATACAGATAGCGTAGCCAAAACAATAGGGTCCTTTACACTTTTGGTGTACGGAACCCTAAAAACAGCCAAAAACGAAACAAAATATATAAAGTGAAAAAAAGCCTAACCGAATAAAGCACCAAAAAATAGTTATTGAAAAAAAAAACTGACTACAAAATAGGCATGGCACTGTCAATAATTTTTATCATAATGATGCACTTTCAAGAAAACTAATTATTTGCAAAGTTTCACAAGAATCCGTTGAGTAGAAGTAGTTTAAATTAACATTTACTCTTCATGGGCGTGGCACTGCCCACTTTTCTAACCATAATGTTGTATTGCAACAATAACTAAATGTGTATGCAGTTTCATACGAATCGGTTTAGTAGAAGTTGTTCAAAACTGCCCACATTTTTAATCATGATGTGGTATTCAAACAGAAGATTAATGTCTGTGCAAAGTTTCATAGGAATCGGTTGAGTAGTAGATGAAAGGGCATGTGTATTCACTTCGTATGGGCGTGACCCGCCCACTTTTCAACGGGAGCAGTCAGGAAGAGCATCCTTTTGAATAAGGAAAAATTCGAAATCTGTTTATAAAAAATGGCGGAGCTTTGGGTAAACATCCTTAAAAAAAATACATGAGGAATTGATAACCTTTCTCCTTTTTTGAAGTCGGTTTAAAATAGCGAAAACTAAATAAATCAGCAAAACTAAAAAATCATAAAAAACAAAAAAATTCTAAAATTAAAAAATTGTCAAAAACAAAAAAATACGATTAAAAAAAACTACAAAATAAAAAAAAGTTTAAAAAATCGCCAAAATAAACGTTTTTATGATTTGGAATTTCTCCATGTTATACAAAGGATAGGAGGTTTACTTGGCTGAACCTTAGGTTATACCGCCACCAAAAATTTCTAAAAGGAGTCTCTTCCAAGATACTTCCAAGCGACGTATACCGTCGCACACGAAGCCGGAACTCCCAAAATCCATTCCTTGTTTCTTCGCAATTGAGTTTTTCTTTGGTTCTCCAACCAATTATCAATATATGTATACTTATTTTTATTTAAAAGTGAGGTTTTGTTTGGTTCTCCAACCAGTTATTAGTATTATTCTTTGTAATTGTTTTTTTTTTTTGCATGTGGTTAATGGAAAATGGGATACTGCACGGTTTACCGTTAACCGACGCCAACCACTAATCACATGCGGTGTGAGACGCAAAACTGTCGAAGGCCAATAAACGACAATGGCCTGGTTGCATTTACGACGTAATTGCCAACGACGCGTGATGTTGACTCGCCCAAAGTTGTTTTACGAATGTGTTCACGCAAAATAAACTTGGAATCATGGTAGAATAATATAACAGGTAGCCGTATAACTAATACAAATGTACATTTTGGGATAGAAAATGTCAAACATTAATAGAGAGGGTATGTGTGTGTTTGTATATCAGAAGCAGCAAACATACGTGTGGTATTGTATGTGCAACATTTGACAGTTCGTACCATGAAAAAAGTAAATAAAAATAATAAACAGCTGGCGTTCCATGGCTACCTTGTATATTATTCTACCATGCTTGGAATTTTAAAAAGAAGTACTAATAAGGAAGAAGAGAGAACACAAGAAATAGCAACATTAGGTTCTTTTTGTTTACTTTTAAGTATGGTACTGTGTTCATCATTTCGTGCGGACTGCTGTCAAAAGTTCATATAAAAAAATTGTCACGAATTTCTTTCTTTCTTTAAGCTAAGTACTCTGTTCAAATTTGCGAAAAATTTTGATCAACATTAGTTTTTTCATACCAAAAATATGACAAGTAACCAATTATAATATCCCTTGAAAGTATGCTGCAATTGTGTACGTTTAAAAAAACCCAATGTGTTTGTTGTAAATTCCACACGAAAAAAGTGGTGTTTATATTATTTCGCATGAAGACTCAAAACAGAGTACTACTTCTCCAACAATTTTTCATGAGAAATTCATAACAATTTTTTTATATGAACTTTTGACAGCAGTTCGGACGAAATGATGAACACAATACCATGCTTTACAGTACAATGAAGTAAATGAGTAATTACTGAGTAAATTAAAAAGTTTACACCCAAAAAAAGTACGCGAACGGAGAAATAATAAAAATTCGTAAGATTAAGGAAACAGTTGATGGCAAATAAATGTAGTGCTGAAAAACATTTACACTTTTGACTACTCAACTCTTTTTCTTATATTAATTTTCCACCAACTTTAAATTACGCAGATTTAGGTAAATTACTTCGAAGTGTTTCCACCGAGCTTGTGAGTGATTTGGTGTTCGAATTTTCGTAATCACTTATAACGAGTGCGCAGCAGCTGTAATTGGATTTTTTCCATATATAGTTTGACATTTGAAATTAATTAAATATTCTTTAATGTCTTTTTTTCGAAATTGTCAATCACAATTGATGGATAACCCAGAGATAGAGTTTGTAATTTTAAAAGCAACGCAGGGTTGCATAGATAAATCCAGTTCGAAAAATAGTATTTTCAACGTAATTTAAAATAAATCATCTACTTTGAGGTAATTTGGTCGTATGCAAAATTTATGGTAAATCATCTATAAATCAACATGATTTGCTCAAATCACCATGATTTGTCGAAATCATGCCGGTGGAAGCATACTATTATTGGTAATCGATACAATACTTTTTATAACACGAAAATTTTAAGAATATATAAATAATTCATTTTATGTAATTTTTCTATTTTTTTATACTTTATTTGATTTTTCTAATTTGTGTATAGTTAAATTTATTCAAAAGTGCATGATCATTTGTATTTTTGCTATTGATTACCTTAAAAACAAGGGCAGTACTAAGTAATCAACTACTAGTAATCAAGCACTTTCACAACACTAAAATAATTAAAGTAATACAAGCAAAACAAAACAAATGGTTTCTAAAACTCTTACTTCCTTTTTAATAATATGTAATTGAATGAATTAACAAGCGGAAAATTTCATAATAATTATTCACTTTTTATTTTTGTTCCAGTTTTATTCAATTTGTACTTTTTTCGCTAATTTTTAAAAAATTGTAATACTTTAGGTGTGTTCCAGATGAAGAACGAAGTCGACCGAACTTACACCCAGTCTTCACGAGACATTTGATATTTCTTAACATAAGAAATAACGTCGGCAGAATGACGTCACAAAAAATTCATGTGTTCAAACTTGTGTTAATGGTGGAGTAAACGTACTGATGTTTGGACACAAATTTTATATATTCATATAGTAAATTTGCACGGCATTTTGTAATTTTTTTTATAGATTTCACTTTATTATTTTTCTGTTTGTAAAAATTTTATGAATATGAACATAAATAATATGCAAAAAATAAAAAAAAACATCTAAAGCATTTATTTATTAACTTTATTTATTATTTTTTCAATAAAATCAAACACATTCGGTCCAAACGTTAATTTCTTGTGTTAGGACAGAGTTTTGACAATTGCTAACACACAAATTTCCAAACTTATGTCTCGTGAAGACGGGGTGTTGCACGAACTTTTTCTTTGGGTAAGTTCGGACAAGTATAACATGATCAGCTGTTTTGTGTTTACATAATTAACAATTTAGCAAATTCATAAAACAGTAAAATAAAGCTGTCCATTGTGAAACAACTATTTTTAAAACATTTAAATGGAAAATATGTCTAGTTTAATTGCAAATGTAAGTAGCTGGGTTTTTATTTCTTATTTTAAATATAGAAAAGCATTTGCTTTCATATATTCCGCCAGTGATGCACATATTTCCTTCGCCATAAGAATATATTATATTACGAGATTTAAACGACTAAAATCGCAAACTTAACTTTAAAGTTAATAAGTTAGGTGTTGTGTTTTTCTTCCGACAGGTTTTTTTTAATTTGGAACGATTTTCCGTCATCCCACGTCAAATTTGGTTTGTAAACGGCTATGTGCCATTGAATACTAAATAGAACACTGAAAATGACACATAGCCGAAACCTGTCTATTTACAAAACAAATTTGACGTGGGATTACGGAAAATCGCTCCAAATTAATAAGTTAGCACTTTTGAAATGTTTGGACTTAAAATTTTGGTTTTTCGCGTCCCAGATGTTTTGGGCAAATTTTATAATTTGAGAGTAAATGTTGAGTTTACTCTCAAATTTCTGCTGAAAAAATTTGTAAATATTCAGTGATGAACTGTCACTTTAGTCTCTCAATTTGTGTTCTCATTTACTGTATTTTGTGTAAACGAAAGCAATTTAGTAAAATGCACTATAGTTCAGTAAAAATTTGTAAAAACTTTTGGGTACTCGAATGCACTTATTATTCGTTTATTGTTATTGTACGCAAAAAAGCGTTATCAACCCCACAAATAACTAATTATATGTGTGTAACAAATAGAAAAGAACGAGTTTGCAAGTAGCAGTTACTTGACAAATTTTAACACAACTGTGATTCGTGATTTTTCAGTAAGAGTGATTAAATCACAGGTACAGAAACATCGCTCATCTCTACTTCTCATATCTCGCTCAAATCAAAAAACTTACCCGTAGTAAACAATTCCTTAAATGCATCTTCTGGCAGGGAGTTCAAAACATTCTCTAAATCATGTTCTTCAAGCAAGCGGGTATCACCTAAAGGTATATCATCTAAACAGAAAAAATACAAATTAATTATATTACTCTAAAAAGCAAAAAAATTTCGAAATTAGGAAATCTACCTTCTGGACCACCCAACATTAATTCGGGATCACTTAAACCTCCTAAGCCAGTATCTGCGGAGCTGGCCGAACTATTTTCACATATACTCAACATATCTTGAGTAAGAAAATCATCGGCAGTTGGCAATGACGTGGTTGAGCCCATACCGGAAGAGTTGAAATTTGAATTGGAATTGGTATTAAGCAAATTGACATCGTTAAAATTAGTTTCAGTTTTTGTTTGCTTTTTCGAAATAAATGAGAATTGTGAAATTAAATCTTTAAGTTCGGTTGGTGTGGAGGCTGTTGCAGTAGAAGTAGTAGAGACGGAGAAGGAATGTTTTTCATTAATATTACTAAGCTGAAGCTGTTGCTGCTGATGATGTTGAATTTGATGATGCTGATTATCGTGTCCAAAACTGAACAAATGTTGGGGTAAACCATGGCCAACCAAACCGCTACTTAGTGGTGCTAAAGCAGGTGGTGCCAGTGACGATGTTGTACTGTTAGTTATCGTTGGTGTTACACCGTATAAGTGCTGCTGCGGTTGCTGACGATGATATTGTTGTTGTTGTTGCGAGGTACAAGATGTTGTTGAATGTTGCGAATTGCTGGCTATAGATTCTAAAGATGTCGTACTACTCTTACGTTTCAAATTAGTCGATGTTAAACGTGGCATTTGATGTTTTGTTATTGTTGTGGCTGTTAATGTAACAACAGATTTTTCTACATTTTTCTTTACACGTTTTTGTGGCCTACCAACTGGATTGGTTGTTAAACCAACAGTCATTTTACGTTTACGTGATTGCTGATTTGCTAAAGCTGGTCGTTTATTGCTATTGTTGTTGTTGTTATTATTTGAAGGTAATTGTTGTAAAATATTCTGATGCTGTTTTATAGAAATTCCGCCAGCTGTTAATCCAGCTGAAAGTTTTGATGTTAATATAATTGATTCATTCATTCCAATAGCATTTGTAGAGATTTTACGTGGTCTCTGCTCATACAAAAGACGATTGTAAGCATCACGTTTGCGGGCATGTTCTATGCACAACGGCAAATCATGAGTTATATCAAATACTGGTACTCTACATTGTGTATTATCGGCAAATTTGGCGGTACAAGGCAAGAAGACATGTTGGGCTGCATTAAAAACGATATGTTGTTGGCAGTGAGAGGCCATTTCCAGCGTGTAAGCATCACAACCATTTATGCAACAGAGTTTTACATTGGCGGGTAGTCTGAAATTAAATAAATGTTAAAAGTAGTCAGTTTTTGAAACAGCTTAAGTATTTCCAAGGCTTATTTTTCTTCTTAACAACAACTGAGAGGAGTTTCTTACAACATCGAGTTGCAGAACAAACCTGTCTAAATCGTATAAGATACAAAATAGAGCCTACAACTGAAGAATGGATAATATGTACTGCTAGCTAGCAGAAAAGCGAATGTGTTCTGGGAGGCGGAGCATTGTTATGTTTTATACAACAGACACCTATTACTCGCACTTCTACAACAGACGCAACCGCAATACATTAAAGGTATTCATGTCAATACATTAAAGGTATTCATGTCACGAATTTAGTCTTGCGAAAATACAAAAGTGCAAAGTTTATCTTGAAAACATAACAACTATACAGAAAATAGTTTCTTACTGACTTTTGCAATTCGCACTACCTATGAGCAAGTTCATAAATTCTGTGCAAAATTTTTCACAAAACATATCGAGTCATAACCACCAAAAAAGCTCAAGCGACATGCTTTTCGAAAATCGTTTTTGGACGAAAATCGATTATTTACGATAAATCGGACTATCTGTCAATGTTTCAAAGTCCTGCCATGTACCGTTACGGAAATACAGCAAAAGAAATTTTAGCTTAAGTGCATTTTCCCTTTAAAATTTTAATTTGTTTAAATTTTTTTGTAACTGCAATGTGTCGCTAAAGCTAAAATTCTCTTTTGCAAGTAGAGCAAAAGTAGTGTCAAAAACTGCGAGGATATCAATGAAACGGTAAAAGAACAGCTTGAAAAGGATAATAATTACTAGTTTAAAATAATTTGATTAAACTAATTGATTTTTCATGAAATCAATAATGTCTTAAAATATCTTAACCCCGACAAACATGCGTTGTCTTATAGGAAATTTATTAAAACTATTAACATTACATATAACAGTCCACTACAATCCTATATAGCCAATATAAGGGCTCTACCTTGATTTAAACCAAGGATAACTAAAAAATACTTCTCCTGTAAAATTTACTTTATGGCGCTTAAGCTTTTTGGCGGTTATAACACGATATGTTCAAAGTCAATTCAATTGCGATGCCAATTTTACAAAAAATTAGGTTTTTAGTTAAAATAGTTCCAAAATGAGCAACTATTTATACAATAGTCAACCGAAAAATATTTTTTTTTCTGTATGTACAGCAAGCCAAATTAAACGAGGATTTTCATTTGTTTTTATAAAATGTGAACTAATCACAAAATATGACACTGTAGCTCCCAAACGGCTAGATATATTTTAATTTAGTAAATTTTGTTTGAAAGGTGACTTGATCCAAAATCTTCCAGCCTATGTTTGAAGAAAATTAGTCCAGCCGATTTGAAGTTCTCATCTATATTCTTCGGGGGTTTTTAAAATTTTTAATTTAATGTTATTATTAAAATAAAATCTTTCGTTGATCCTACATAGATAGTACTATCGATAGTATCGATATATAATTCTAGACTATCAATAAATATCGATTGTGGTTGCTATCGATAGTTTCCCATCATTAATATGAAACAAAGACGATGTGGTTGATATCTTAGGAACCATTAAAACTTTATAATTTGAACTCAGAATGAGGGCATTTTAAGTATACTAGGATCCCGTCCGGTGGTCGAAATTTTTTAGGTAAAAAAAAACATACTATGCATATATAAAGTAAAATATCTTTTATGATTCATCAATATTGGTGGACAATAAGATATTTATTTATATATAAGATGTATATATATAATCCGTACTTAACGAATTTTTTTAATGGTCGGTGCGCCAAAATTTACAATTTTCTTACATATTCCGAAAACTGTGATTTTTTTCAATAAATCAAATCAAGAGATCAAAAACGAAATATTCTAAAAATTTTTACAAATTTTGAATAATAAAAATTTTTGATTATTAGGATAAGGTTCGTAACGTTATATTCAGAAAGAATTGGGCATGATTAATATTCCAAGGAACAAGGGAATATTTAACATCAACTTAATTTTTCAACTTACACAGCAGAACAGAGTAGCGCCACTTTCGGAAGCCGCTGTTGAATGTGATTTTAATTCTTATATATACAACTTTTTCGTGCAAATTTAATACGAGAATTAAATCACTCTTAAATTTTCCCTTGTGCCTTTCTGAATATAACGTTACGAGCCTTAGGCTAATAATCAATTTGGATTCACAAAGCAAATACGTTCGAAATAATCATACTAATAAAAAAAATTTAATTTAGTAATTGAATAGACATCTTTCGTCGAAGATTGAACTCTAACAGCACATTTAATTGATATGCAGTTTTAGTCATTAACCTCGTATTCTGGTTTTTCCTGTACCGTACGCAGAAAATATTAATCATCTTAAGAGCATATTTTATTTCTTTTTCTATAGAGCTGATTTCTATACCAACAAACTTGAAGGTAAAATATAAGAAACAATTGTGGCTGACAATTCAACAGACTAAAAAGTGATAAAACCAATACACCCCTGATATATATTTAGGATGATGGCTTTAAAAATTATACATCAATTTTGTAACTTACTCTTTCTTATTTCGTTCACTTTGTTCATATTTTCTCAACAAACGATCAACGCACATAAGTCGTCGTTTTGCAACTTTTAAGGGTATTTTTTGCAAAGATCGTGTTGACAGTAATTGCATTGCTTGTCTATGCAGTTGTTGCTTGTATGCAGCAATACGTTCTTCTCTAGCCAGTGAACGAGTTATGAGCGAGTTGTCCCTCAGCAACAGATCAGTAGAAGATTTACAAAAATCGTACGAATTAAGCCAGTATTGTTGCAGACAATACGGTAAGCCAGTGGCTGTTGCTAAATGGTCTGTATTCAAGTCAATATTATGTTGTGACATTTTCACTATAGCCACGGCACCCTTCTTTGTACTACAACCGATTTGCCAATTGCAGGATAAATCGAAATTGAGATTTGTTGAAGGAAACGAATTTAATTTGCGGGTTTTACTTGAAATGTGCGTAGAATTTTTTCTTTTTAAATTCGTAGCAATTGTTGTGGAGTCGTCATTGGTGATGATGACTTTCGTTGAAGTTTCAACATTTGTTGCTATTATTTTTGAAACATTATCATCAAATTCGTTTGGCGTTTGATGTTGTGAAGAGTTTAAAGCTGTAGTTGTTATGGTTGTTTTTGTCGCATTTTGCTGTTGTTGTTGCGGTTGCGGTGGTATGGAAGACGTATTGATCTGTTGATGTTTTGCAAGTTGTTTTGTTGCAACTGTTTTCGAGGCGGGTATTGACCATTTCTTATTAACATTTGTTTTTAGTTGTGTAGTGTTTGGCGATGAAGGTGGCGCTGTTTGAATTATTTGTTGTTGTTGTTGTTGTTGAAGTGATGACTGTCTATCAATTTCAGCTTGTGGTTTGACAAATTGTATATTATTTGAAGATTTGTCATTTGTTTGCGGTACTACGGCCATACGAAATATAACATTTACCGGTATTTCATTCAAATCTTCATTTTCAGAATGATTATCTGCATTTGTTGCATTTATCACTTTCATAGAAGTTGTCGTTGACAGTGGTAAGGGAGAGGCCGATTTTAATGGTGAATTAATAGCTTTAACATTGTCATTACAAATAATCGTTTCGGCTTCGATTGATTTTTTGGACTTCTTTAGACATTCCACTTTTTGTAAATGCTGAGCCAATGTATGATTATGAAATTTTGATGGGGGCAAACATTGGTTAGGTGATTGAGCAGGAGAAAGTGTAGGTGGTGGAGCTAACGGAGTATGAACAATTATAGGAGCGACTTTAGCCATGGCAGTTGTTGTCAATAAGGGATTCATGGTTGTGGTGGTACTGCCAACAGTTAGTACTGTTGGCGTTACACAACCCATGATGGGTCCAGTTTGAGATGTCGTTGTTATTGTTTGGGTTTTTTGTGCCACCACATTGGTCACTTTTGCATTTGTTGGCGTTGTTTTTGTTGTTTCCAAGAGTAAAGGGGTTTGCCATAATGAAGGCGTTGGTGGAGTGTACAGTGGTGGTGGCGATACAGATTTCAAATCTCCCTCATATATAGTTGGTGAATTAGCAAAGTTTTGATGATGATGATGTTGTTGTTGTTGCTGTTGTTGTTGTTGTTGTTGATGATGATGATGATGATGGTAAGGTAACTGTGGTGTTTGCAATTGTGGTCTCACAATACAAACATTTGTTAGTTTTTTTGTATTACAGTTGTTATTTGTTTTTGCTGTTGCTGCTGTGAGGGATTGAGTTATATTAATTTTAGATGTAGGTGCTGTGCTAGTGTTTGTTGTTGTGGTTGTTGAGAGAAAAGACGCCTGCGTCTTTATTTGATTTGAATTTGATGTTATCTTTCCATTTGCTTCTGTTAAAGGTAATTTTTGTTGGTGAAATTTTCCAATACTTGTCGCAAATGTTAAATCATTTAATCTGGGACGCGTTTTCTAAAATGGAAAAAAATGGAAAATTTCAATTTAAAGCTGTCAATAACTAGCGTAAAACCAAAGAAACATATAAATAGTTTTTGCAAAAAAATCCGATTACAAAACGTGGCACTGCCCAGTTTTTTGATAACAATGTTGTACTTTCACGAGAACTAATTGCTTCTGCAAAGTAGGGCTGTACACTTTTTTAGACATAATGTTGTATTGCCTCGGGAGCCAAATGTTCGTGCAAAGTTTCATAATAATCGCTTAAGTTGAAGGAGTTGAAAAAGAATATTTACTAAGTTTGGGCGTGCCGCTGTCCAGTTTTCTAACCATAATGTTTCATTTTGAGTATTTCTATTTTTTGCTGGGTAAACTTTGGATAATTAAAAAAAGTATTGAACATTATTAGATCCGAATATATGATGAAACAGAACAAGTCTGCAACTTCAGGCTAAAACGCTGTAAAAATAAA
The DNA here is from genome assembly GCA_956483635.1 of Panzeria rudis. Classification (NCBI taxonomy): domain Eukaryota; kingdom Metazoa; phylum Arthropoda; class Insecta; order Diptera; family Tachinidae; genus Panzeria; species Panzeria rudis. The sequence goes on along the minus strand of OY101447.1, from coordinate 146,713,632 downwards.
CAGGCCCAAAACCAGCGTTGCCAAATGTGCAGATTTATCTGTATTTGGCAGTTTTTCTAAGCATTGAGCAGTTTTGCAGTTTTTTGCTTAAAAAACCAGCTTTTATACAAATTGTGCAGATTTTGCAGTTTTTACATTTTTTATTTTTTGCTCTCAAATTTTTTATATTAATTCCAATTTTTAAAACCATAATTTTACTTTTTAATGCGATAATGTAATGCAAGAGGGAATTCACACTCATATAGGTCTAAGAAAATTGTGTTTTTCTATATGTATGGAGTTTGCTATTATAGTTCATATTAGAGATTAGAAACAACGCAAACATTTTCGTCACCTTCAACGCACACGATCCGTACCTTGTTGGTTTTTTGACGAACAATACGAAAATTTCCGTCGCAGGCTGTTCTGATGTGGACGTATTTGAAGAAAGAGTGCTGTTTTAATAAGAAAAATTATAAAATACATAATGTATATAGGTACGTGAAAATCAGTTTTTTATTCTAAATTTTCAGTTCTTTTTTTAAGTTATGGCAACGCTGCCCAAAACTAAATCGACGACAGTAGCTTCAAAATTCCATCATATTATTGTTTATTTTGTTTTGTTATTATATTTCGTATGAAATTTTTTTGATATTTTATTAAAACACGGCAACATTGTTGAGAGAATGAGTGGCTAAAACTGAGAGCATGAGAAAAAACGTTCTCAAAATAAAATAGATTCTATCTCATGACTGCTTTTTACGGCGTATGATTACTGCCAATTTGTTTGGAAAAACTCGTCTAGCCTGAAGTTCTGTTTGTTCTGTTTCATCATTAATTGTCAAATTAAGTAGTACCAGTGATGCCAACTTTTTGGACCCAAAACGCGCAACAATTTTTGAAAGAGGCTAAAAAGGGCTACATTGAAAAAAGTTACGTATGAAGCAATATCCAGTCAAATTTTTCGAAAAAGCACAAAAAGAGGCTAACTTCTAAAGTGTTTATTGTTTTGGAGACTATAGTATAGTATACTTAAAATCCCAACCAATTTTTAAAGAAATAGAAGATTATTCTAGACTATTGTTTCTTTATTACTGGTAAAGCAAACTAACAAAAGAAAATGAGTAAAAACGATGTTGACATGTTAGTTCACAAGTCGCTATTGCTAGAATAAAGGAAGAAATAGTTCGAAAAAAATAAGAAATGTACCCATATTGATCAAAAAGTAAAAAGGGGCTAAAAGGGCTAAAAGATAATTGGAAAAAGTGCTAGATTTACGCGTTGTTTTATGTGGGGCTAAAAAGATTGATTTCGCGTTTTGTGTAACTTAAAACGGGCTAAATCTAGCCCGAAAAGGGCTAAGTTGGCATCCCTGAGTATTAGATTCAAATTGAAATCTTTATCAAAATCTATACCGTTTACGCTTTTTTTCATTTTCAGGATAAGTTTTATTTTTTCAGATGTTTTTCAGAACATCGGAGAATTATTATTAAAAAAGTGATTAATTTTTAACAGAACTGCTGTAAAATCAAATCGTAGTTGGTTTTTTAGCATGGATTGAAAAATTTGGCTGCTAAGAATTAAATTAAATTAAATTAAATATGTAGTTCTAAATTTATAAATGAAAAATTAAGTACACTAATAGCAAAATTTTGTTCTGACTTCTTTGTAGTTTTCTACTTTTAACCCCGACCAAAAAAGAGGGGTTTATAAGTTTGTAGAGTGTGTCTGTCACTGTTGCCAATCTGTGTGTAATTACACATATTGTGTGTAATTTCTACTTGCATGTGTAGCTCATGTGTAATTAGTTTCATATGTAATCGTTGTGTAATTTTACTTTCTGTTCTATTTTCTAATTAATTTTTGACGGTCAAGTTCTTCTTTTCGAAAAAAATACAGTTTTTTTTATATTATTATAGACGAAACAACTGGTGTAAGTTCAACATGAGTACATTTTCGAACAAATGGCCGCTAAGTTCATACATGACATCAAGAGCGACACTGTCACATTTTTTCGTTTGTTTCTTTTTTACACGTGTTCTATAAAACAATTTGAGGAATTTGTCACTCAGAGAATATTTAATTCGAGAAGCTTTAATAGACATTGTAACAGAACTTTTCATCAGCTCAATTTCGCTCAATTTTAGCGAGCAGGAATGTATCAAAATGATTCAAACTGGTGACAGATTGAGCGACAATGTCCACAAGAAGTTCATTTGCTGGTACATATACGAAGAGTAGTGTTTCTTGTTGTAACGAAATTATACAAAATTTTAAATTAAACGTTGAAATTGTAATCGACAAATATCGTGCATGACAAATGTCGAAATTTCCTAAGTAGTCGTTGATGAAAAAGGCCTCTACGACGAGTTGGCCAACCGGGTACGTGTCTGTTAGGGATGGGCAAGTGAAAAAATATATCGATATCGATATATTTTTAAATATTGATCGGCATCGATATATATCGAATAAAAAATATCGATACATCGAAATATCGATATTTTTCAACAATGATAATTCGTATCTAGTCCCCAAAGATTTTGTTAGTAATATTCTATTTGATGAAGACAGTGCCGAAATGTTTTTAAAACTTGCACGAAAAACCAAACCAAAGCTAAAAAATATCAAATTTGATACTGTCGATATATTTGGAAAAAAATATCGATATATCTAAATTAAAAATATCGACGATATATATCGATATATTTTTAAGAAAATATCGATATTTTTGCCCATCCCTAGCGTCTGTATGCGCCATCGTACAGCCCAAACGGATGGACCGATTTTGATTTATTTGTTTGACCAGGTGACTTGATTGAGTGTTCTTAGCCATGTTTGAAGAAAATTGGTCCATCCGTTTAGAAGTTATCTCCTCTTTTCTATCTGTATCTTCTTGAATCTGTGTGTCTGTGGCACCGTAGCTCCCAAAAGGCTAGACCGATTTTAATTTAGTTCTTATTCTGAAGAAACTCGGTCCAGCCATTTGGAATTTATCATCCCCTTTCTTCGGCGGTTTTTTAAAATTTAATGTTATTTATATCTGAAATTAATTTATTATGTATATGATTTAAAATTCATCAAGGGGGCTATTTTTTATTTTTGGAAAACGAGAAATTTACTCGGATTAGGTTTACAGAATAAGGCCGAATAATAATTTTTCTACTCACCTGTGTATTAAATAATATGGGTGGGGTTGTTGGCACTGATTCTGTGAACACATACGGATCTTCTTGTTGATTTACTCCTCCTGTGATGAGATTTCCTTTTATGGTGTTGTGGTTGTGGCTGTTGCTATTTAAGTTTTTACAATTGCTGTTGGTTTGGATGTTTTGGTTGATTTTGTTGTTGTTGGTTGTTATAAATCTTGATGCTTGCTGACATGACATGTCCCGGTAAAAAAGTTTAATGTTTCTTTTCACCTATTCAGTTTTTTTTTGCTATTAGCTTTCCTGTTTTGTTTTTTAAACAATTGTGGCAGTCAGTCTCTTCTTTCTATTGGTATATTTTATATTTTATTTAATGATATTTTTTTTAATTTAGCTGCGCTTTTTAAAAATATAATAATGGAAAAAAATAATACCATATAAAAATATTATAAGCTGTTTTTCTTAATGAATACTTGGTAAGAAAATATGTAAACCTGTAATGAGATAAAAAAAAGAACAAAGAGATATATTAACAACAATACAAACAAACATATAGATAAAATATATAATAAATGTACATTAATAAATACTTAATACATAAATGTACATATAAAAAAGATAATAAAATTAATGTTTATTAATAATTCTTGTTGTATAGATAATTTAAAAAAGTCTAGGCTTGCATCTATGTAGATTGTTGCGGCGCCATGAAGGAAACAAACACGATAAAAGAAGTGTCATCATATTTGTATCCTAAACTTTAATATTTAAAACACTTACTACAAAATGAATAAGACTTATGTATTCTAAAATGGGCGACTTTCAGCAGGTTGTGAATCATCAAATCATGCATTTTGCACCAAGGTTACCGTTTTGTTCGAATCGTTTATTTATGGAATAATTAATAGTCTTCTTGGTTTGAACGAGGCATGAAGTTAGCATAAGTGACGAAAGTGAAGGGGATCTTCCGGAGTTTTTCCATATATTTTGACATTAAAAATCAGCGAAGAATATAGAGCTATGTCACAGAATAACATTCCGATCGGAAGTGGTTTCAATTCCGTAAGTTGCTTCTTCAGAAAACGAAAAACGAAACCACTTTTAAATTTCAAAGTGGTATTGAAAAACACTTTTCATTTCCAGTAAATACTAAAAAACGTGCATACTTTTAGGAGCGTGAAATAAATATTTGGTCATGAGCTTTCCAGGTTAATAAAAAGCTTAATGTGAGCTTTGCATCTGAAAACAAGAGTAAACAAACGCCTCAAGGTATAAAAACTTTATCATTGTAAAAACGAAATACAAAATAAACGGAATCTGAAGCACCAAAAATTTACTTTTTCGGAATCACAACTATGGAATCAAAACCAATCCGAAAACCAAACCGAATCCCTTGACGGATTTGAAAAATGTCTTCAGAATTTGAAAAGCTATTTGTTCGCTAATTGAACAGTGCCAAAGAAAAAAAATGTGTTGAAGGGGCAGGCACTCCTTCAGAATGTCACTTTAAAAAGTCCTATAAATCGTAAGTCTATAGCACTTTCATTAAAATTCGTTCGAATACAACTAGTAAACACCACCGTGTTCAGGCCAATGACCTATTGTAGGCCAAAGCCCCCAATGCACTTCTTATATTTGCATAAAAATCTTTCCGGGATTTGCCCCTCCCCGAGAAAATTAAAAAGTGTTGCCAGTTTCTAATTTTAAATTTTATGTTTTAATATGATCACAATAGCTTTGCTTAAAAAACGTATATGAATGTGTATGCAACCTTCGCAAAACACTGAAGAGGAAATGAAATAATGTAAAACAGAAACTTATGGCGTTTTCTTTTCTAGAAAAAGTTTGATTGACGTGTTTATTTGACGGTGGCCAGAGGCTTTAACGCACTATTTGCAAATAAAATGTTTGAGGTTGCCAAGCTTACAAATGTTTGATAATAAAAAACTATAAATATATAAATATTGCACAAAAAACATTGCTGCCAAATACTTTTTTATTGTCATATATTAAATCACTGAATATTTATCTATTTATTAATATATTTATCTGTTTATTATTTGTATTAACAAACATGTGTATAGGTGTCATCTCACACTTCTTATTTGCAAATAGTGCGTTAATCAGCAATTGTTTTCGCGAGTTAGTAAGTTACAATAAAAATACATACTTGGCAGCACTACGTTTTTATTTGCAAATTAGCCCTGCGTATAAACGTAGTAATACATAAGTTTTCTATAGAAGTGCTACCAAGTTGTTGTATTTTTGCTATGCCGTATAAACAGTGAGTTAACTTAGTCCCCGTCCAGATTGCAATTTATGTTGCTGCAATTTTTTTAAATTCTGCTGCAGAATTGCGTTAGTGTCCACATTATGAAATTCTAGTTTTGCAATTTTTTTTTGCAAAATAAAATAAAACGTCAAATACACCTACAACAAACTTCAAATTTACAGTGCGAATTTCAAAGCAAAAGAGAATTGCAGAGAACATGAAACTGTGTACCCCTCCCCAATCTTCTCACCTCTCTCACCTATAAGCTTAAGAGTTTCTGCAACAAAAATTGCAAGTCTGGACGGATACTTATTTGCAAATATTTTCATTTGCGAATAGTCCGAGTATAAACGTAGTATATATTTCCATATCTGGCAACAATGAATAGACTTTGTGTTGTTTATAAAATTGTTAAAATTTGTTATTTATTCTCTTTTATTTATTTATTTGTTTGTTTTGTTTTAAGTATATACTTTTCTTTATTTTCTCTTTAAAATAAAATATAACAAAATAAAAGAAAACAAATTTTTTAGGAAGAAAAAACAATGAAACAAATATGTACAAATTAATGGCGCAGTACGTTACATTTTTTGCATGGGTTAATTTGTGTGTGTGTTTGTATCTATACAATATTGTTCTTTGTACCGTAGTATCAAATTTTGTTGTCTTCTGAAAATTATTCTTTACTGCACGTCTCCACGCCCAATATATATTTCCGAACATAAGAAATAACGTCGGCAGAATAACAGCACAAATATGTTCATGTACAGGCTTATGTTCTGAGCTATAGAGCACGTATTGTGGTATTGGACATAAATTGAAAAAAATTCACTGTGAATGGATCGATGTTTTTGTCTTTATTTTAGTTTATTTAATTGTGTTTAAAACCATTTTACTTTAATTTGCTTTATTTTATTTAAAAAACAATGTATTTTTACCACAGCTACAAGTTTTTTTTGTTTAATTCACGCAAACAACAAATGCCGATAAAATTTTACAGCTTATGTTCAACATTATTTCTTGAACATAAGTTTGAACAATTATGTCGCAATTTATTTGCAAATAAATGTTTCTGCGGTCCACACGTGAACATATGATGTTGGAAATAGAATTTGACAGATGAGAAAATAATTATTCCAAGTTTATTGCTCGTGGAGAACCCCAGTTAGCTTCGTTGTCATCATGAATTATATTATATGTATATTGCATGCCCAGCAAGCCAAAACGTTCGAAAATAATCGATTTTTGCAACAACAAAAAAAGCCTAACAGCACTGAAGTGGTACACTGCTTCATGTACATGCAACTCTCTTTTGTTTTCCTCTTCGTAATAATAAGCAACAACAAATTCTATGTAAAAAAAATAACCAAAAGCTGCACAGCAAGAGTTTCATTGTATGGACACGAATGCAACTTGAAAAGAAAATTTAAGAAAATTGCAGAAGCAAAAGTTGACTCATATGGACAGGGACTAACGAATCAATAGCGAATCTTTAGCAATATCAAAAGTGAACCAATATCAAAGAAATATCGATACCGCAAAAAGGCAGGAAAAAATTATTTTTCAAGATTGTTATCTTTATTTCTTAATTTATTATTGAAATTAAATATTTTAACTTACGCTGCGCTGCACTCAGACAGAATCGAACACGGTATCTTCAGACTAACACATACTTAGCACACATCCCCTAGGCTATCATGGCAAATTTTTTCTATTCAATTATTGCGATTTCGGTTTATTATCGCGAGATTATCCACAAAAGTTCGATTTAGCGATTATTCGACTTCTTTAGATTCACGAGCATCTATCGAACAATTTTGTTTCGAAAATTCTTCGCTTTAGCTAGCGTTTGTTTATTTCGAACCTCAGGTTTAGTGGGTTTACGAACCATACATACATACGTTTTATTTTTGTTTTTATTTCTTTTCTATTTTAATTTTGTTTTTTATTTCTTTCTTTGTTGGCGATATTGTTTTAGTCACCCATCATCATGATTCGTTAAGTGGAACCACTTGTTTGCTTTTTATTATTTTATTTGTTTGTTTACTTTTTATAATTATGTAGTTCCAAACCATAAAAAAAGACTGCGCTCTATTTGAAATTTTGCAAGTAGTCTGTCATTTGAAACACGGAACAATAAATTATTATTGTTACTTTCTAATTAGTGCATATGTGCATATGCATTAATGCATATGCACATACGTACAGATGTATGTATGTTTCCATGCATGTACTAGGGCAGCGGTATCCAAACTGTGGGTCCCGACCCAAAGGGGGTCGCGTAATAACCTAAAGGGGGTCGTGAAGTTTTTAATTTCTCTTACATACTTAAAAAATCTATATAATGCAAATTTCATTTAACGGGCTTTTTCATTCTAAAAATCCTATTTTGTATAAACTGAAACACGAAGTTAAAAATATATTGCTGCTTCTTATTTAAATTGTGAGAAAAAATATCATGTGTAATTTTTCTTCTTATGTGTGGGACCCGGTCATTTGTAATTTCCGAATTCTTCATTGGCAACACTACCTGTGCATCATTTTGACAACTAAATAAAAGCAAAAGAAACCAAGTAAATTAAAGCATCATCTTCAAACTATGCATTTTGAATGTATTGATAAATCCATAGATATTTTTCAAAGAAGACTAGAAGAGATTAATAACAGAAAAGAAAAATTAAAAAAAAACAGTTTCTGTTCCATGAAAAGCACTGTTTGCGTCATACCAAGTTTCCTACAGAATTGCAAAATGCAAAAAACCCCATTTAATAGCTGAATCGCCAGTACTACCAGCAGCTATTGATTTGGTTGAAACAATGTTTGGAGAATCATTTGCACAGCAGTTGCGAAATATACCGCTCGCTGATTATACAGTTGGTAGAAGAATTGCTGATATATTTGAAGATCTTTGCGATCAGCTAGTTTATCAACTGCGTACTTCAAAATTCGCTATACAAGTAGATGAGGCTACAGATGTAGCTAAAGATGCTCATTAAGTTGCATATGTTCGATATGTTACAGAAAATAATATAAAAGAAGATATTTATATTATTTTGCAAACCTATTTTGGGCAAAGCAACGTCTATAGAAATTTTTAATATAATAGAAAATTTTTTTTGTTGATAACGATTTAAAATGGGATAATTCCATTGGACTCAGTACTGATAGTGCACAAGCAATGTCAGGACGCAAAGCAGCTGTTCAAGCACTGGTTAAAAATAAATCACCTAAACTTATATGGACGCACTGCATACTTCATAGAGCAGCTCTTGTATCAAAAAATATGAGTGAGGAATTTAATAACATATTTCGTATTGTTACAAAAGTTGTAAACTATATCAAAAACAGTCCTTTGAAAGCGAGATTATTTGGAAAGTTGTATGAAGATATGGGAGCTGAATATACATCACTCTTGTACTATTGTGAAGTACGTTGGCTATCTCGTACAAAATTTATTCAGAGTGTTCGAACTTAAAGACGAAATTGCGATCTTTCTTGCTGAAAAACACAAAGATGAGGCATCTTCCTTTCGCAACGATAACTTTATTCTTAAACTTGCATATTTAGTTGAAATTTTAAATAAATCAATGCAAGGTCCACAAATGCATGCTCTGATTCAAAAAGACAAAGTCGCGGCATTCATTAAAAAATTTGAGCTATGGATATCCAATTTAGAAAAGGATATACATGACATGTTTCCAATTTTAAATGATGTCGGTACCAGAAACAATATTAAAGCAAACAAAAATCTTTTTATAGAACATTTGCAAAGTTTACTAAAACATTTTTCACATTATTTCACCGATATTGATTTTACAAATTTTGCATGGATCCAGAATCCATTTTTGAATAACCAGCTGGATGCATTTCAATTGACAATTTTCGAAAAAAAACAACTGATTGAAATATCTTGCGATACGAATTTGATAGTAAAACTTTAATTCAGTTTTGGGTGGAACGAAAAAAGGATTATATTACTTTGTCGGACAGAGCTATAATAGTGCTGTTACCATTCGTAATATCGTATTTATGCGAAACCGGATTTTCTGCTTTAGCAGCCATGAAATCAAAATGTCGAAATCGTTTGCATGTATATTAAGCCGACTCACCGGAAAAAAAATGTTGTTACACCTCTCATATTAAAGATCCGTCTTTTTAATTTATTTTAATACAAGTAGCACCTGCAATAAAAACGCTTAAAAATCGTGTTTTTATGGAATACTACGTTGCTGATGGTATGAATGGTAAAGTTGGATGCACCTCGAAAAGATCTTTCAAGCTATGTAATTTTTTTTATATGTTGTCTCGGGAGAAAATACGAAAATATACAAAAAACTACATAAATAGACCTCTTTTAGATACAGTCCAGCTCACGGGCGGTCATAGCTAGACCCCTCAAATGTTTTAGGAATCCTCATTAAAAAGATCGGTCTTTAATTTGAGTGGGGTAACAAAAACACATTTTTCATCTTCATACAAGTCGACTCGGTTTAATGTACACACATACTCAATTCTTATTAATTTTTGTTTAGTCTTATTCTATGAATACATTACTTTTTACAACTTGAAAATGTGCTTATATTATTTTATTGTATTATCTACTAAGGGGGTCGCCTATTTTTATTTTTTCCTTAAGTGGGTCGCAGTATAGAAAGTTTGGAAACCGCTGTACTAGGGTCTTCGCTTGAATAATGTTTGCTGGATTAATCAGAAAATTGAAGTGAAGGAGTTATTTAGTTCGATTTATCAATATCAAATAACTTGAGTAATAAATTGTATGTAAATTTTCTTTTTTTTCGATTTTTTTATTTTTTTTATTTCTTAATAAAAATTAGAGTATTCAATCGGTTAACCGGTTAATTACTACCCGATTAACTGATCGGTTAATTAAAAGTTGGCTATTTCGTTTAACGATTAAACCGGTTAATTTCAGTCGATTAACCGATTAACCCATGTAACAAAATTTTTAATTTTTTGTAGTATTTAACATATTTTGTGTGTGTGTGTATTTTTTTTTTTTTGTCTCACAAACAAAAGTTATGTGTTTAGAAATTATTTTTTAGTGATCTTAATTGAAGTAAAATTAAAAAAAAACCTTTGGACGTGGCTGTAAAAGAGCTTACTAAAGTAAAGACTCTCTTACTCTAATTGAACTTGATGGAATTTTTGATTAATAATTTAATAAAAGCTAATAATACTATTGCCAACGATTTAATTAAAAATCTAAGGATTAGATTTAATCATAGACGAATTCAAGTTTATATCGCCACTCAGGAATATTTCCTTCATCTGACTCATCCTTACACAGAAAAAAGTATCAACAAAAAATTTTCAAACAAACGTTTGTCTAAAAATATATTTAATTTTCAGTAAATTTCCGTACATAATCTATGAATTATTTGTTTGACTCTTATTTAGGACGTAAACACCAAAAACAACAAGAAGAACTGTGTCGTAAAAAAACAACAGCGATGACGACATTCACACAAATAACAACAACAATGATAGCAAAATGAATGCGATTGTAACAAATTTGTTTACTGAAGTTTTTAAGTGAATCAATTCGTTAATGTCGTTGCGTTAATTCTCATTCATTTTTTTAGTCTTTAGATAAACATTCAGACTTGAACACGTTTAACAAAATGAAATTTCATAAATGCTTAATGGATGATGATGATGATAAATTTGATATATTACAAAAAAACCAGTAAATATTTTTGTTTAATTAAGTAAACTATATTTTTTTAATATTTGCTAGTATTTTTAGACTAATTATTTTATAAACTGAGACAAAAATATTGTTTGATTTTTTTCAGAAAATCCAGTAAATTTTTTTGTTTGATTTAGTAAATTGTTTTGTTTACAATTTGGAAATATTTTTAGACAAATTGTTTTACAGACTTAAACAATTTGTTCACTGAAAAAAATAAGTTTTTTTTCAATGAAATTGTTGAGATATTTTTGCTTATATTTACAAATTTGTTTGTAGGTCCGTCCCTAGACAAAATATTTACTATTTCATTGAATTGCTTTATAGAAAATGAAATTTAGTTTTTTCTGTGTAGCTTTGCCATGATCTGCCAACAGAAGAAACTATCAACAGCAATACAAACAATCTTTTAACAGAATTAACCGAAAAATTAGAATTTGAAAAAATTAAAGCAGGACTCTAATGGTATAAAGGAAGATTTTTTTTATATGCTTAGAGAAATCCGAAAAAGTGACTGAGAAATTAAATATTCTCTATTATGGATTGCTTTCGATTCATCCAACATCTAAGATAAGTGAAAGGATTTTTTCCAAGTCAAGTTTTATCAAAACTAAAGAAAAGAATCACTTAAATCCTAAAGATTTAAACCAAATTGTTTTTCTATAAGATTATTTTAGAAGATATCCTTAAATTATCGCAATAACTAATGAAATGATATCACAAACTTGTTTATTTTTTATTTAATACATATTTATGAATTCTTTCTGTTTTTTGCTGGATTTAGTTCAAGAATTGTTGTGTTTGGTGTGTTACTGTTTTTTTTACTAATAAACTCAAATTAGTAAATCGCCCTTATTCCAGTTGTCGTCGTCGACACAAAACGATGTTGTATTGCGCTGTATGCTTCAAATTGCTATTCCAATCGTCGTTATCAACATTTATCGATGACTGTCAAAATGTAATTGGTATTCTATAAGAACATTTTATATTGATTTTGTATTTGTGGTCGTCATTTTTGGTAGACACTTGAAGTATTTTGAAGTAATAAAAAAAATATAAGGTATAGAACGTGAACAGCTTGTAGAAGAGTTGTTAAAAGTCCTTCGCAAAATTATGATTATTTGCAAAATCAAAAATAAATAAATGCAAAAATCGATTCAAGGCTTGAAACAGATTAAAACTTACTCGAACTCTAAAAACGACAAAAACTTTGACTAAATCACGCCTATCGCGAAAATTGCGAAAATTAGCCACGAAATTGATCAAAACTCGCTATAACTGTAAGGAAAGTCGAACAATCGCGTAAAAAAAGCGAAAATTATGAACATTTGCAAAAACTTGCTAAAATTTTTAAGATAATAAAGCGACCTGTTGCAAAAAAAGCGAAAATTTCGCGAAAAATTGCAAAATTTTAAATCAGACAGAATATTGCTTAAAAAATCGCTAAAACTGTGAGGAATGCAAAAAATTCGGCGAAAATGGCGAAAATTCGCAAAAACTTGCTGATAGTGGTATGATAACAAAGTCTAATCTTGTTTAAAAATCAGCGAAACTCTAAAAAGGCTGAAAACTTGCAAAAGGTTGCTCTAATCGCGAACTTTGTAAAAATTTGCGGGAAGTTGCAAAAATGGAAACAAGCACTGAAGTTGATTAGAAATCGTCAAAACCGTTAAAAATAAAATAAAAATCAAAAAGAACGCAAAAAAGTTAACGAAAAATTGTTAAATGTATTAAGAAAATCACTAAACGAAAATTTCAATGTCTAGTAAACGCATTACTGCAATGGACATTATTTTTTTTATTTTTTTACACATCTAAAATAAATTTTTTTACAAAAATAATAAATAAAAGAAGTCAGCTATCACAAATATTAGAGATCTGTTTTTGTTTTATTCAAATTAACGATAAACAGCCAACGTCGTCGCAAGACTGTTATAGAATACCATTTTGGTAACGAATTGATGTCGACGTTGAAAGAAAATGATGTTAACTTAAAAATGACGACGATGTCAACTGGAATAAGGGTGAATAATTTATGCATTTTTATTCATTGAAATTATTACTTAATTCATCGGTTAACTGATTATTAACGAAATTAACCGATTAACCGATTAAACCAAAACCTAGATTAATTAATCGAGCTATTAACCGATTCAAGCAGAAGCCCGATTAAATGAATACCCTAATAAAAACTAGCAAAATTTTTAAATTTGACTAAATTAGCCATCCGAATCATTCGTTAAGTGAAGTGTTAGATCCCTTGATGTATCTATTAAATTATTACGGAGAAAATAACAATAACAATTTGAAATAAGGAAGATATTTCTAGAGCAATTAATTTACTAGATTGTTTCGTATTATAATAAACGAACACGATAACATGACGGCTGATATGGTTATCGAGTTATCGAATTGATAGAAACGATTAAAAGTACTCGTAATCAAAAGTCAAAAATGAATAATAGTTATTCAACCAAATTAGCATCTTCGATTTTGATAAAACTGTGTGGTTTTTTTGTATATTAAAGTAATAGAAGTCAAAAATTTTAAACTTCTGACTCCGTCGGTTGTGGAGATATCACGCCATCAAAACAAACAAATATATCTATAAAAGTTGAATTTACCTATCAAATTATCAATATCTTTAAAAGTGCTTAAGTTACAGACCTCAGCAACATACCGTTTCAAAGGTTATAGCTTAGAAAAATTTATAGAATCTTCAATTACAGTAGTTTGCAATAGAAATGAAGCTTAAAACAAAGATGGTTTCTAAGATAATTTTGAATAGGTAAACCCGAACTGCATACACCGATAACGGTGCTTTGGTCCGCTATTTCTCACTCCGGTAACTATTCCACACACTGTATCATGCAATGGGTACATTTATTGTTTTGTTGATATGTCCTCAACATTGTAAGTTTTTGGAACGATTTTCCGTCATCCCACGTCAAATTTGGTTTAAAAACAGACCGGTTTCGGCTATGTGCCATCTTCAGTGTTCTATTTGACGTGGGATGACGGAAAATCGTTCCAAATTCAAAAAAAACCCCGTCGGAAGAAAAACACAACACTCATTGTAAGTTTTCGTTGTTCTTTTTCGTCAATACGATAATAGGATAAATATTTTCACATGGAGCTTAAGATATTTTTCTATTAAATGCAATAGCCATCGAAATATTTAATTTTTTCTAAAAAAATTAACGACTGCATCAAATAAGCTGTGAGTCACTGTATATTCCAAAATTATACAAACCTTTTAATCACTATGTAAATAAAATTTGCTTTTATTTTTGTGTTTTGCTTTAAGTGTATTTAAAGTGAAATCTCTTGATTTTTGTTCGTTTGATTACTCATTGAACGTCAGTAGACAGACCACTCATTTTACAAAAACAACTATGACCACAATTCTTTTTATTTTTTGACAATCACTAAAAGCATGTTTTGCTTTTTTATAAAATTCACCACATCACAGTGGAGTAGATAGCAGAGGAGTAGTATTCGACTTTAATAGACAGATTTTCGTTTCTAAACGTTTTAAATTTGTATGGAAAATAACTCACAAATGGCTTTCAAAATAAAATTTTTCCATACAAATTTCAAAACGAAAAATACGTTTGTATTTGCAAAATCGGGCCCTTAGTACTTGGGGACAACTCCAATTTTTTAGTGAGTTATACTAATCTGAAAATTAAACTCTATGTTTTAGTAAGATTCATAATTTTTGAAAAAAACGTCTTTGATGAAAACAAAAGTATTTAAAATTGTCTGACGGCAAATTATTCTGATTTTAAACATATGTACACTAAGGTGGTTCGAAAAAAAAGTTGACCAGGTTACCTCCTAGGATTAAAGATTAGTTGAAAACAATTCCAAAAATATTCTTTTAATTTTTTTCCATGCCCCCTGGATACCGCCCTTTTAATTTTTTGTACACTGCGTCGCCATTTGCAGTCCG
Source organism: Panzeria rudis (assembly GCA_956483635.1). Lineage (NCBI taxonomy): Eukaryota > Metazoa > Arthropoda > Insecta > Diptera > Tachinidae > Panzeria > Panzeria rudis. The sequence continues at coordinate 146,698,570 of OY101447.1, read as the reverse complement.
ATCATAACATAATGCATATCGTTGTTCATGGCTTGACTATAGCTACATTTTTGCTTTAGTAAATTTTTAATCCGATATCAGGGCGGTAACCTATGACGTCTCGAATCCTACCCCCCCAATGTAAAATTGTTTGCACATGGCAAGAAAGCTCTTCTGAAATTAGCATGTCTATCTTTTAATACTCTCACTTTTATGCCACGTTCCAAAGGTAGGCCCCTTTTTCTTTTTCAAAGACATACTACATAAAACCTGATCAAATAAAATGAAAAATGAAATCGTAGAATGAAAGGTATATCAATGACGTTTCTAAGACTGTAAAAAAATATTTTTGCCACGCCAAAAAATATATCACTTTTTGTTTTTTACATATAGCACCGCCATTTAAAGTCCGACCTTATCATGTTTCATATCGTTGTTTGTAGCTTGACTGTCATTTAATTTTTGGCTCTGATGACTTTTTAATCCGACATCGAATTCTGTGCGCCATTTATGACATCTCGGGTCCTTGCCCTCTTATGTCCACTTTTTTGCACGTGGCAAGAGAGCCCTTCTAAAACTTTGTATGTCTACCTTTTAGCATACTCACTTTTATGCCACGCCCCAGACTTAATTTAATGTTTCCTTTACTCATACATATTACATCGCATGCCATATAAATAAATTCAGTAAAATGCGACTTTGTATCGCATATGAAGGGTTCCGTGCAAATACACAAATCCCATTTCGTTTTTGCCCTCTTTTTTTATTTTGAAAATTTTTTCGTTTTGCTTTTTCGTTTAATTTTAGTTTTTTAAGTTTTTTTTTTGTTGATTTTTAGCGATTTTTTTTGTTGCGATTTTTCGTTTTTTGAAATTTTTTTTCCGTTTTTTTTTTTGTTTTGGCGATTTTTTGGTTTCGACATTTTTTTTTATTTTTTTGTTTTAAAGATTTTTTCGATTTTTTACGATATTTTTTAGTTTTGGCGCTTTTTTTCAGTTTTGGCGTTTTTTTCGGTTTTTGGGATTTTTTCGGTTTTTTTTTGGTGATTTTTTAGTTTTACAGATTTTTTCGATTTTGGCACTTTTTTCGTTTTGGCCCATTTTTTAGTTTTTTGACGACCTTTTTAGTTTTGGCGCATTTTTTTTTTGTTTTGGCTCTTTTTTTCGTTTTGGTGATTTTTTTTCATTTTTGGCGATTTTTTTGTTAGGTTTTAGTGCTTTTTTCGTTTTGATTAGGGTTGGAAATCGGGAATTCCAACTAAATGCGATGTAGTCGTCAATTAGTATTTATAGAATATTTTACTATGTAATAACTACAAACTCTAATTGCTTGAGTTCACTTAAAAATTCTTAAAAATTTGTTTTAGAATTGCTTTTATATTAACTTTTATTTAAAAAGAATGCTTACATTAATAAAAACAATCGAAATGTCGCTAATTTTCATTTAATAAATCTATTTAATTTAGAAAATTAACTTTTCGCGGGAGTCCCGGGAGTTCCCGGGAAATCTCAAACCCTAGTTTTGATGTCTTTTTCGGTTTTTTGCGTTTTTTTTTTTACTTTTTTGTCGATCTTTTTAGTTTTGGTGATTTTTTGCATCCTAGCGTTTTTTAATTTTGCTGGTTGTTTCCTTTAAGCGCTTTTTTCATTTTGGCGATTTTTCGTTTTGAAATTTTTTTTGATTTTGGAATTTTTTAGTTTTAGCGATTTTTAAAATTTCAAGATTTTGCCTCTTACGGTTTCCAAGATACAACAAATTGTCTAAATTATATAGTCAAAATTAGTCTATTTTACAGACTACACTAATTAACACTAACTTTAAAAATTTAAGTGTCCATATATGTATGTGTCTGTATATTACATTAGTATTTCAACATTTGTCGTTGATCGCTTTAGAACACCCTTTAATTTTTAACTGTCATATATTTGTTGTTGTAGCGGCCAAAGTTTTACATGTTCTGTGAAAATTTCAGGTCCGTAGCTCTTATGGTTATCGAGAAAACAGCCTGTGACAGACAGACAGATGGACAGCGTAGAGAAAGCAATAGGGTTCCTTTACACTTTTGTTGTTCGGAACCCTAAAAGCCACCAAAGTGCTGTATTTTGGAGCGTGCCAAAAAATTTGTTTACAGTTCTAGAAATGTCATTTATTTATATACCTTTCATTCTAAGGGGTGACTGACTGCTGCAAATTGTTTTTGTTTTATATATTGATCGACCTGGCTTAAATTCAATATATATCTGAAAATAAAAGAAGGGGCTTAATATTGGGGCGTGGCATAAAAGTGGGTATATTAAAAAGTAGATATACTAACTTTTAGAAGGGCTTTCTTGCCATGTGCGAAAAAGTGGATAAAGAGGGGAGGGATCCGAGATACCATAAGTGGCGCCAAGAATTTGATGTCGGATTAAAAATTCACCACAGGCAAAAATTAAGCCATAGTCAAGCCATGAATAACGATATGCAATATGTTATGATGGTACCATAAACTACATAAAACAGATTTTGGCGATTTTTAAAATCAATTTGGCGAAATAGGTCAGAAAATTGCAAGTGATGTTGTTTCCCTTACAAAAATGCTTCCAGCAAGCACTAATTTTTGCTGGGTTGAAGGTCGTTAGCATATGCGTTGATGAAAGAAGCAAAAAGTGTATATTGAATTGGGAGACTATCTGCCAAAGAATAAATTTCTGTCAAAGAAAAAATATATCGAAAGACGAGTGATTATTTTAAATTGCACAAATGCATAAGAAACAAACAATTGTTATTCCTCTTTTTTAGAAAGGTTAAATGTGAACAGTTTTAATGCATGTTCTTCGCTCTATCCGCTTTATCTCTTTATAGAATAATCAATTTTGCAATCGAATACACTCATGAAACATGAAATAGGTCGACTTCCTAAACGCCATAATGCATAGCAGTGATGCGACTTTACATTGCTTATAACAATAAAGCACAGAAGACTTTGAATCACTGCAATGCATTTTGGCGTTTAGAAATTCGGACATACTCTTCCAATGTAATGCTACGTACACACTATGCCATTTTATGACATCGCAAGCAAACATGATAGTGTGTAACAGCGGCAACGTTTGCCACTACCGATGTTTTTCGGTGTGTGGCAAACTGTTTACACGTCTAATACCCTGTTCAGACATGGATTTTTAATTGAGACTATGTGCTCACAAATAGTAAATTAAGCTTACTCAAATGGCATAAGGGCAACAAATACAACAATAAAACAAAAAATAGATAATTGTTGTCAAAAAAATACACGTGTTTGACGTAGCTTATGCACAAAATTACCAGAGCAAAGAATAATCATCTGGCGTTATATTACCATCTGTATACTTATTACACCATGGTCTTGCCACTGTATGAAATTTTTGCTTCTCACTGAACATATTGCGTGTTTTTTATTGAGGTATAGAACTTTAAGTTGGCATCACTTTTTTAACTGGCGGCCATTTTGTCAGCTGTCAAGTGATTAATATTTAGTTTGGTTTGCCATTTCATCATAAACAGGTTGACAAAAGAACAACGCTTGCAAATCGTGCAAATTTATTTCGAAAATAATGGTTCAGTTCGCGAAGTTTACCGCAAGCTCCGTCCATTTTATGGTCGACATAATCGTCCATCAGAGCAATTAATTCGGTTAACCATGGATCGTTTCCACATGAGACCCTTGAGACGCCATTACATCCACAAAAACTGACTGTTTGGTGTGCTCTATGGGCTGGTGGAGTCATTGGGCCATACTTCTTCCGAAATAATGCTGGAGAGTCAGTTACCGTTAATGGAGACCGGTATAGAGCCATGATAACCGACTATTTTGTTCCCGAATTGGATGGCATGAATGTGGATGAGTTGTGGTTCCAACAAGACGGCGCTACATGCCACACAGCGCACGTCACAATCGATTTATTGAAGGAAACATTCGATGAGCGCATAATTTCGCGGAATGGACCTGTCAATTGGCCACCAAGATCGTGTGATTTGACACCATTAGATTATTTTTTTTGGGGATATGTGAAGTCGCTCGTCTACGCCAACAAACCAGAAACGTTAGGGGACTTGGAAGCCAACATTCGTGGCGTTATTGCCAACATACGGCCCCATATGCTCGAAAAAGTGGTTGAAAATTGGACCTGTAGAATTGGCTTTATTCGAGCCAGCCGCGGCGGCCACATGCCCGAAATCATATTTAAACATTAATGGCATAAAATTATCCTTCCAATAAAGCCAAATTGATGGACATTAAAACGATTTTCTTGTGTTTTATTTCAATTCGAAGTTCTATACCTCTAAAAAAAACACCCTGTACTTCGCAATAAACATACTTTTCACAAAGGGTTGCATTTCGAGCTTTACTCAATTTATGAAACAATTAAGTACTAACTGCTCAATTTAATAATTGAAGCCTTGTATGGTAAATTGAGCTCAATTAAGGCCTTTATTACGTAAATTGTCTAAATTGCGCAACTAAGGCGTATGTCTGAACAGGGTATAATCTGTACGGTTGTCACAAGAATGCGACGATATTGGAGTCACAAAAACAAAATGACAGCATGTTGTCATTTTGTCGCATTGAGTTGTTAATTTGAAATATGACGCCACAAAATGACAACAAAAGAAATGGCTAATGTGTACGAAGCATAAGCTTCATTATATCGTTCGTTATACAGGGATTGTCCGTACATACATACATATTTATATTCAGAACTTTCTTATTTTTTTTAACACAATTTCTAGCTTATTTTGCATTTTAGGTAGAAAAATAAAACTGAAAAAATCACAAAAGCAGTGAGGTTTTCGTCATCATATTTGTAAAAAGAATTTTTGTACATTAAGAAATACCAACAAAGAATCAAAATATTTGCATCAACAACAAAAAAAAAACAAAGCGAAAACGATTCTTTTAATTCTGTTGTGATATCTCATTCATTGCCATTAACCTCATTATTACGATCAAAGAATAACAACACGACTGAAACTTAATTATGACGATGATGATCATTATAATTATTGTTAATATAGTTTGCCACAAGAATAGTAGATATTAACAGCAATAAGAGCAACAGAAGATAATATCAACTTTGTACCCAAGTACTTTCAGCATCCAACAAAATGTTACCACAATGAAGCGATTACACGCAGTTCCTTTAAATAATTGAGTGTTTTATTTATTGATAATAAGATTAAATAAAAATTGTCAAAAAAATTGCCTTAGGCTTTCATATGTAGCAGCATCATGGACTAGGTGTTCGGTGGTCTTCATCCCTAAAGGGGGACAACATCTCACACCTCCCCGAAAGATTTCAGACCTATAAGTGTGTCCTCCTTTCTTCTTAAAGCCCGGGAACGGATAATCGATCTTATCAGCATGCCTACACTAAAGGCAAATCAGGTAAGACTGCGCTCAACAAGCTTGTTACTTTTGTTGAGAAATCTATTGAGCAATGCGATTATACATTGGTGACCTTTCTAGACATCGAAGGTGTATTTATCAATGTGAAACCCGAGACCATCACAATGGCTCTAGGAAGACTGAACATTCATCAATCGTTCATAAGCCTAGTTTGGAAATTATTGACCAACAGCGTCATTAAGTCCACTCTACTGCTGCCTACGATCTATAAAGCAGTAACTTCTATGAATCCTTACTTTAAATTCTTTACTCGTGGAACCTCACTCCATGATGTTTAAGACCGAGGCGTTGGCCGATGAAATGCGGTGGGAGTATCAGCATACTCTCTCATACCGTCTGCAGTGATGCAGTGGTTTCAGTGCAAGTTATCATAGAACGGATCTTGTACTCTTCAGAAGACGATATGAGGTACCAACTTGTCCGCTTCCAACCCTTCAGCATAGTAATAAAGCCCATACTTACGTATGGTGGACTGCATTAAACAAGATCACCCACTATCGGATCAAAGAAAGGATTCTACGCACATCCGTTTTGATGATCATAGGTGCTCAACGCACCACCCAATGGAGATGACTTTTCCCAGGTGCATGCAAAGGGGATACCAGAGGACAGCCTAGAATTTTGGGATTTCTAGCTGGTATGGCGGAAAACATTGACTTCTGCTCTCCCACACCTCTGACTGATAAAAGATTTGCTGTAATTCTCTCGAGCATGTCCGAGAACGTATAGATTTCTAGCTGTACGGACGGATCCAAATCGGACTTTGGAGTGAATGGAGGCTTCTTTATTCTCCGTTACCATAAGAGGATAAAGTTTAAGCTACATGATCAATGTAGCGTGCTACAGGCTGAAATATCAGCCATAAATATGACAGCAAACTGGATGAGGTGCTATAGGATATACAATGACGATAACCAAATTTGCACCGAAAGTAAAGCTGCGATCAAATCTCTATCGGGTGTTTATACAACATAAAATTTGGTATATGAATGCCGTATGTCTCCTAATGAGAAAGCGAGATATTCAAACCTGGAGCTAATCTGGGTTCCACGGCATAGCATTGTGCCCGGAAATATTGCTGGGGACGAACTACGGATCTAATGGTTGGCGAGAGGGGGCACCTCATGAGCAACTACGACAATTGTGGCAGTAATTACATATTCAGGCATGTGATGGAAATCGATTCCGAAAACGAAGCAATTTTGAAAGGTGTTTTTTAATAATATTTCTTTATTAAAAACAATTGCATCATTATATTATAAAAATATCTCTTTATTACAAAAGAGTTGTATCACAAAAATTATAAAAATTTTTATGAAAAGTGCTTTAAAATGGACTTTCAAAAGTGCTTTGTTTTCAAAATCGATTTCCATCACATACCTGATTGACTTGTGTAGAAGTTCTCTCATAATGAGAAGGAGGAAGAGAATGTAGAGTTCCGCCTCTGTCATTGCCCTACTCTCTTCGAGAAAAGGGCGGTTGCATTTGCATTCCGCAGCTAAAAGATTTAGATTTATCGGACTGCGATATCAGAATGACAAGGTCGTTTATCCGGTCATCGAGTTGGTTTAGTTATGATCCGAACGTGCACAGAGAAAACAGATCGGTTGAAAAACGGTTACAGCTATTATATATTGGTTTAAATAATCAAGTTTTCCTCCTTATTAATAAAAATATGCAAACGCAATAAATTATCTTTATATACGGCTGTAATTCCATATTCAAAATGGAAGCGAGCTTCCTACAGCCAAAATATTGATTATCCTAATCAGTTTATGAGTTACTAAAACTTATTTATAGGTTTGGAAATCAGAACTAACTCTATTCATATATCAGCACTTCATATCGGTGATCGCAACTAAAATATCGACTAGGATATGAATTATTTTTAATTTTACTTTATTTTCGATGTTCCCAACTGAGCGGTCACAGTGGCAATCAATTTGAAATCCGTATGACATATACCCAAAATAAATAATTTAAATAATTAATTAATAAAAATACTTAAAAATTTTATAAATTCCAAAAATATTATAAAAATCAATGAAAAGATGCTGCTGTGTGAAGGTGGTGCTATTCTGATTTAAAAAAGGTACGTATTGGTTAATACATTTACAACGAAATATATTCTAGGAAACATAAAGTGTAACTAAAATGAATATTTTTTAATGTTTAAAGCTCAGATATACTAGATATCGTCCCTACCATGTCCAACTATCGAATGTGAAAATCTCTACTTTTCAGGAGGAAACAAAAGCCCGCCAATTGTGAACCCAAAATCAACGCATTCGTAGAAGCTCGTCTTAAAATTTCTCTTATTGAAGGACCAAGGTATTGGATATAAGAAATGAATTTTTCCCATTCGTGATACGGTCTATTTGTAAAGGGCTGGTTGACAGTTTACAGAAGAAAACGTCTTTAAATGTCTGTGACAGCATGAGAACCTCTTTTGCTTGTTGCTATTTAGCAGGTAAATTACTTTTCATTATTAAATTAAATGTGTAAATTGCAGGTAATGTTGAAAAAGTAGCAGAGAAACAGCATCCTAGAATTGGTATATGTACTATAAAAATATGTTGTATTTGTGTGTTATTTTATTATATTATGGATATAAGTCATGTGGATTTTGTCTAAGATAAATAAATTGAAAATTTTAAGTTTTGAATTTTATTCACAATAATACTGTTTTATTACTATTATTATAATGGTATTTTCAGTTCTTCATACCGAATTCATTCGGAAGTTAGAACTGAATTACTAGATAGTACGTGCAACCGCAAAATTCGATTGGCAACAAATTCGGTTGCCACAATGAATCTGTTTTCTCTGTGTGGAAGTGTAGAAGAAATCATATCTCTCTTCACGTCTCATCCTTAGGTAAACCAACGAGACGATCTAGGACGCAAGTGAGCTTGTTTCGATATTTAAACTGGCAACTTAACTACGTAACTGTTACTGGAAAACTTATGTTACAGTAGTGATCCGTGTAGAAGAAATCATACCTCTCTTCACGTCTCATCTTCTGGTAACACAACGCGACCAACTAGGATCCAAGTGAGCTTGTTTCGACATTTAAACAGGCAACCTAACCTAACCTACGTAACTGTCACTTGAAAACTTTCGGTACAGTAGTTCCCCGTTATTTTTTATTGCCTTATTTAACTGGTTGAAATCGAAATGTATAATTGGCCTTGGAGGCTTCCCATATATTGAGATTAAAAAATAAATAATTACAACAACTCTGAGAATCAAACCAAAGTTCGAAAACTATAAACAAATGCCGTTTTCCGCAATATGGAATTCGACAATTGAAAACATACATATATATTACTAGTTAGCAAAATTGGGTTACAACTCCAGAATGATAATGTCAAGTTTGTTTCAACAATTCCGTGACTTCTTAAACTTACGTCTCTACCTGATATATTTTTATCATGACAAATGTCAAACTTTATATTGAAAAATAATTTCTTTTATGTTAGCTGTTTTTCCTATATGGAATTTGACATTATCATGATAAAAATATATCAGGTATAGACGTAGGGTAAGGTTTTGCTCTTAGTTTCCTAAAAATATTTTTTCAATTAAAAGTTTTGTTTTCTTATTTCAATTTTTTATTGTTATCTTTCTTTGAAAGAGCTTAGTGGAATCATGCAACTACAGCCACCATTATTTTCTATATATCTTTATACAGCTGTAGGTGGGAGGTAAACTACACCAAGTCACACAGACCACAAAAAAAATTAAAGTCACAAATGGTTCTATCTCTGCATGATTAACAGTTGGACTTACCCAAAATATTTTATATAACTCTTCAATTTATTTTTTATATCTAACATTCCTTAATAAAATTACGTCATATTTTATTACGTTACTTTTTAAAATGGACTTGGTGTTCTTAACCTCCAAAATGGTTTAGAGCAGTACTACTGTCCCTTGAAACATAGGACTTACTGGATTTCATCTGTCGATAGAGGAAAAAATGTCGATGCCAACAGTACAAAAAACTACATATTTTGAAAAAATGTGACTTGGTGACTACATATATGTAAATTAAGGTAGATCGTTGCAGAAAAAAAATTTTTGTGGCTCCTTGAAAATAAACTTTGTCATTTTTTAAGTTTATTCCCGAAATATTTCGTTTTAATGAGCTGAACCATTTTTAAAAAAGGTCTACTTTCTACTTTTTTTCAAGATATTTTTTTTTGTTACAAGAAACTGTATACAAATCAAATGAAAGATTTTTTTGAAGATGGAGCTAAAAACATATAAATCATAAATAAAAATAAATTAAAGAAATATAAACTTTTTCAAAATGGTTCAGCTCACTAAAGGTTGTTACAAAAAATTAAATATTTTTGGAATCCTCAAAAAAAGTCAAACTTCCTTAAAAAATGTTTGTGTTTCGACCCACCTTAAGCTACATATGTTTTTAACTTGCTTTTATGGTTCAAATTTCTGTCAAACTTTAATTTTGTTTCAAGCATAAAGAAACCATAAATCATAGAAACATTATCATGACGTTCTATTCGTTGGCTTGATTCGTTGGTTGGTTGGTTGGTTGGTTGACTAACTAAATCGTTACTTAAACAATAGATGTGGGTATGTATGGTTGACTTGGTTGGTAAATTGTATTATGGCTTGATCATCGCAAAACATTCTGGCAGTCTAGCTCTAACTTTTCCTTCACACATTCTCATACACATACCCGCTATCAAAGAAACCAGTTAAGAAATGTGGGAATAAAATAATGGTCATGTACACAATGCCGTATTTCCTATTTATGTTTTCTTTTGCTGTTTTAATTTTTTACTTCAAGAATTTCCTCTCTAATGATCCATGTCTGATGGAAAAAAGTTTAAAAAACGGAATGGCTTATTGTGGCAATTGAGTACAAACGAGTGATTAAAGCAAAGATAATACGAAAGGCATATGAAAATTATGCACATATCGCTACCTAAAAATATGGATGATGTATGTGAAAATTTTCGATTTTGAGATTATTATACACATTTTTATTATTTATAATAAACTTCACACGCTCTTTCTAATGGTGTTATCAGTTTTTTTACCCAAACCTTATAATTCCGCAGATATGCATTATGCATTTTATCGTACGTCGTAAGTATAGTGCCTCAACAAATACGTTCCAACGTGATTTATACTGGGCAAGGGAATTTATTTCGCCCAAAAGGGAGAGGCTACTAACACTGAAAATTACCGCCCAATTGCAGTATATTCTGCACTTTCCAAAGTAATGGAATGCATGGTGAATTTCCATCTTGTGAGGTATTTGAAGTCCAACAGTTTGCTCAGTAGGGGACGCTCTACGGGTGACTTACTGGCCTTCCTTTCGGAAAAATTGTGTCACTCTATACACCATTTCGACGAGAGATACTTCTAAGGCGTTTGATAGAGTGTGGCATGATGCACTTCTGTCGAAACTTATTGCTTTTGGTGTCGGTGATGACTTCTCTCGCTTTATATCGAGCTATCACAGGGATCGCTCTAAACGAGTTGTTATAGATGGGATCTCATCCAACGAGTTCAAGATTAATTCAGGGGTACCACAAGGTTCCGTTCTTTCTCCTACCCTATTTCTTATCTTTCTTAATGACCTTCTCTGTCAAACTTTCAATCCTATCTACTCTTTTGCAGATGACAGCAGCGTCTGCCATTCATATTCATTCAGTAATAGACCAAGCCTGTCGGAGATTGGGGCCATGAGGCAAAACATGAATGAGACACTTAATCGCGACCTTATAACAATTCTGAATGGGGTCATGCGAATATGGTCGATTTTAATGCTCGTACGACCCAGTGTTGTATGCTTACCCACAGACGTATGACCGATCGTGCTGCTTCATCTGTAAATATGGGCGGTGTGGCATGAAAATACAGTGTGATGTTCGATGGACGGATCACATTTTTCAGGTCTCAAAAGAGGCATTCAAGTGCCTCGGTTTCCTAAGACGGTGTAAGAGATACTCAACCCCATCTGATCTCCTCAATATTTATACCGTCTATATCCGCCCGAAAATGGAATACAACTCTCATGTATGGGTCGGTGCTTCAAAGTCTATTTTGAAGTTACTAGACCGCGTACAGGACAGTGGGGTAGCCAACTCTATTGACCCACTGGAGCATCGACGCAATGTGGGGTGTTATTCGCTGTTTTATCGTTACTACAATGGAGTGTGTTCTGATGAAATCAGGGAACTTGTTCCCGAAACCCACTAATTTTTGCCAACAACACGTTCTTCGTTAAGAGCACATCCATTTGTGGTCGATAATTCGTTCTTTGGCCGAACAGTTCGTATGTGGAATAAACTCCCTGCAGATGTCTTTCCTATCACTTTCAATGTTGGAAAGTTTAAATCGAATATCCATAAACACTACTCCCTCTATCCCCTTCCCATAACCAATTTTCCTAATTCTGGCGCAATGCATTGCATGAGTAGGGGCCATCCCCTGAGTGCCGGTCTTACTAAAAAAACCTCTGTTGATAGCAGCTTCGCTGTTGACTTGTCACCTCCATGTGCGTGCAGGCCGACCTGTTCTTCGATTGCCCTATGTATTCCTGTCGATGGGATTTCTGGTAATGTTGTTAGAAGCTGATGAAAACAAAATACACAGATTATATTCAATCCAAAACTGGAGAGAATCTATTGGGCCATTTTAATGATATTTGATGTTAAATATTGAAAGCCATCTCCTAAAATTTTAAATTTTGCTACATATGACATCCGCTTTTTGAGGTAGCGATAAGTATAGACATTAGGGTAACCGTTAAAAATTAAATTTTCCCGGACAAACCACAAAAACTTTCCTTTTGTTGAAAAAATATAAGTTGTTTTTTACTTCGATCTAATAGTGAATTTACATTGCCTCGAAACCTAGTACATACGAGATTTCAATCAAAATCTAGTTGTTTTTTAATATATTTCCCATACAAAACGAGTGAGTGAGTGCTTAGTGATTCTACTATGGTTTAAGTTTATTTTTTTAATGACGAAAAATAACTTTTTTTTACAAATAATTCATTAAAATATCTCAGAAACTATAAAGAATGTCGCGAAACATGTGTTGGATTCTGAAAGGGGTTATTCACAATATGCAGCCCAATTATGAATTTTCCCGGGGAGCTTTTTCTCTTCGCATTCAATTGTGTTAGGGGAAAAATCCTCCTATTCTGAAAAGCCGGGGAATAAACAAATATGGGAGGGAAAAATCTTGATCAGCTGTTTCTGCACTAACGTAAGAGTTCAGTAATAGAAAATAATAGAAATTAAATTTTATGTTTTCCTATAATAATAAGATTGTGTGTTAATATAAATAGTATTTTATTTTTTTTTGCTTATATAAAAAGTAAAATGTACAGTGTAGTCGCCCAGAAGCTCTCGGAAGAACTTTATGCTGAGGAAGTGATGCAAAAAATGGGGCAGGGAAAGATGCATTAAATCCCCAATGATTGTGTGTAAAAAGGAAATTGTTAATTTTTTAAACCGCAACAAGTCTCCCATTTAACCATTATGTTAACTTAAAGGAGACGCGCAAAATTGAGTGTGTTTTAAAACTTTCTTCCAAAGGCAGAAGTAGTTCATGTTTTTAAAACGCATGTTTGCACGGGGTTGATAAAAATTCCTAAAACAAGAGAGAAGTGCATATAACATTCCGGTGTTTATTTAAACTTGTTGTCCTAAATAAATGCTTTTGCCATTGTTTCACAAAATTTTTTATTTTGTATTTTAAATTTTGGCATTGGTTCCTTTCAAAATTTTTTGGGGGAAAACTGGAAAGAATTTCTCCCTCTCCCACATATTTAGAATACTTACTTTTTTCCCCGGGAAAATTGTAATTTATAATAGGAGGTATGGGAAAAGAGAAAGATTTTCCGGGAAATTTCATTTAGAATAGAGGAACAGGGAAAAAACTCGCTGGGAATTGTTATTCATAATTGGGCTGATATGTATCCCATACCTAACTAATTTTGTTTAAAAATGGTCGGTGCACCAAACCAATAATACGCTGACGTTATGTATCTCCATAAACATGAACCTTATGGAAAAATAAAGTAAGACCTTTTTTGTACAGAATTTCAGTTCCTACAAAACTGCTTTTATCACTTTTTCTAAAAATAGTCCACTTACTTGCGGAACGTGTTCTTCTTCTTAAAAAGAAAAGCACAACTTAAATTTTTTATCAAAAGAAAGGTTTTTAAAATTTAGCTTTTAAACAGCTGTTTTAACCATTTCTTTTTGAAAGTTGGCAAGCCAATGAACTTTTGAGCCTACCGTCATACAAGAATAGTTTTTTTTGTTTGTATGTGTAAATAATAACCTCAAAGTTCATATACCCCATTATCCAGTTTGTTTTGTTGTTATTGCCCAGCAAACACGTGGTTTTCATCTGAAACTTAGTATGATTTGATATTAAGCACTTTCTCAAATGTCAAACGTTTGAATACGATTTGAAAAGAAATTTAAACAAAGACTAAATATCGGAGTTCAGTACTTGATACAAACGGAATTTTGTGTATTTTGTTGTTGCATTTCATTAAAAAGAACAATTTTCATCAAATACGAACTCCGCAAATTTTAGCTTTTTTTCAAAATGAAAAATTAATCTCAAACGTTTTTCTCAAATATGGATTCTTCACAAATTTAGCACATAATAGATTTATAACTTTTAAGGTTTGAGAGAAGGTTGAGAATAAACATCAATATATCGTGGCCTTATTTCTGGTTTAGCTCATATGCCAAAAAGTCGGAATGGAGAAAAACCACAAAGAAGATTTACATGAAGTTTTCTCAAAATATACCCCATAGAATTTTTGTAATTTCACCACTTCTTCCGGCATATGTTTGGAAGAAAAATGTAAATTTTTGTGAACTTTCATAAATCCGGTTAAAAATTAACATCTTTTACTGAAAGCAAAAATCTAGTTGTGCGCTGCATTAGCAATTTTTTTATTTTATTTGTAAAAAGTAGCTTTTTGTGCTGCATATGTATACTAAATGCTGTGTATTGAGAAACTTGTTATTGATATGAAATTTCCTACTGTTTTTTTTAACAGAAGTAACACAATCAGGCAATTAATACCTAACATTTAATTAATTAATATGTTACCTTCTTTGGGAAAGGGATAGTGTAGAGAGAACAGGTGGTGAAGTGGGAGGGAGATAGAAAGCTTAATAGGTAGATTTTGTAAAAAGTTTCGTTTCTAAACGTTTCAAATTTATATGAAAAGTAACGCAAATACGTTTCAAACAAATGTTTGTCCATACAAATTTCAAAACGCAAAAAGCGTTTGTATTTACAAAATCTGGCCTTAATTCATTTACGACCCTGCTATTGCGCGTTTTCTTTTTGTAGAGTAGTGTTGCAAGCCCCTCTGGTATCAAGTAGAGGCATTGAGTTGTTTAAGCTCTGTAGTTCTGCTACAATACCGACGAAGGACGGTGCTGTAAAGTGCATTAGGATATGTTAGTATTAATCGCTGCCGGTACTGCCAAAGTGATCAGTGCTATGCCTTCATCAGTTTAACAGTCCAACAACAACCAACACAATAAGACACCATTATACATGAGAAAAATGCATGATGTTGTTGGATTGCCTGAAACTAGTTTTGAACTCAAGACCTCAGGGTTTGTAGTCAAACGCGCTAACTACTCAGCCAACAGCAACCTCAATATTTATAAGAAATAAGCGTATGAATGTTATTACACGGACTGAAACCATGAAAAAATGGGTTCAGGTTCGGGTTCGGGTTAATCAAAATAAAAAGTTATGGTTCGGGTTCGATTCAGGGTTCGGGTTCGGGTTTAAAACCAAAATTTTAAGCACGCGCAATTATTTTGTTTAATAATAAAATATATAAATCAATTTTACATTCATGTTTATTCGTTTAAACAATCGAGTATGATCTGTATTTCATGTGGAATTAAAATATGCGGAGTTATCAAAGCATTGTTGTTATAAATATTAATTTGCAACAACAATGCTTTGATAATTCTGCACATTTTAACTCCACATGAAATACAGAACATACCCAAATATATATATATTTGTTTTTAATTTAATTAAATTTAACTTATTTAGCTTTCCAAAAGACTTTTTTCAACTTTGTAACGTACGTACCGCATTGACATAAGAAAATATACTTCAAATTAGAAATTATTAGAAATACCTAGAACAAGAAAAAACAAAGATTTTGGCAACCATTCGGCACTTTTAAAAATTGCAAAATATAGTCAGCTATCGGGGTGCTGCCACCTGGTATGAATTTGCATTGGTCGTTATTTTATTTTGATTTTGTTTTTAATTTTTTTTTTTCATGCAAGAAATGTAATGTTTTTTATTATTCTTCTATTAAATATTTCTCTATTTTTTATATTTTTGAACCCGAATTTTGCTGACTTTTTGGGTTCAGTCTTTTTAAACAGCGAACCTGAACCCGTTTGGGTTCAGGCTCGGTTTCAGTTTCAGAATGCTTGATATCTCAGAAACCAGAAACAATTTCGCGAAACAGATTTCGGATTTTGAAAGGGGATATTCAAAATATATATAACCCATAGTTAGCTCAATTTTTTTTTAATGGTCGGTGGGCCAAAACAGAAATGAGGTCGCGATATGAAAATTAAAATGTTATTCTCAAACTTCTAACCAGGCTTTTAAATTAACGTTTAAAATCTTATTTTCAGAGGTCTGATCTTGTGTTTGTTGGGTGTCAGCTTTTGTCACTGTGTTGTTGCTGTTCGTTTTATCTTTTACCATTGTTGGTTTCCTATTAAAATGTTATTAAATGTGTTTGTAACACATTTTTTTTAAATGCTTCCCTTTTTAAGTTGGAAACTAGTTGAGTGTTCGTTAAAACCAACTTAAGAGAAGTAAACAAAGAAAAACAAAAAAGAGAGAGAAAATAAAAATAGTGTGTCTTTAATCTCGAAAGCTGAATTAAACGATCGGTTAGGATTTATTATTACTAAGGGCTAATAAATCAATGCAAATTAATCTTTCTTTTTGGTTTAAAATATATTTAAGCCTGTAAGCCGCGTCGATTTCAAAAAACAAAATCTATTGAAAGATGACTTATTGACACGTTTTATTGTTTTAGAGGCTTATAATATTTCATTCGAACTTAAATTCGATTTCACTGTATCTTGCGATTTACAGACCACATACCTCATAAACTATATTCAAACGAATAAATTTGGGCGTTTGAGCTCCAGCACAAGCCATATGATTTCCATCGATAACTGCAAAACCAGCAATTTTTGACATTTATCATGTTGCTGCCACATTATTATTCTTTAAACTATGCATAATGCATGGAGAAGTGATTTACTGCTGTTAAGTTTAAACTAAAATTACATTTCAGTTTAGTTTAACTAAACCAGCTTTTTGCCGAACGCATTTGCCGCAAATATTTGCGGCGCATTGTAGGTAGTGTGGACGTGCGAGGCGCACAGAAACTACGCACGAATTTTTGTCACATTCACCGTACACGATTGTTGGTTTTTGACGAACAATATAAAAAATTTGCGCAGCATGCTATTCTGGTGTGGACGTATTTGAAGAAAGAGTACTAATTTTATTGTTTTATCATTTGATGGAGCGGGGGGACGCGTAAAATGTTCGTGAACAAGTATTTGTGTAATAAATATTTAAAACCGTCCACTCGCTTTTTTCGAGGTTTTGTTGTTCTTGGAAGTTATTCGAACTATTATGACGATCATGCTCGTATACGTTGCGTGTTACTTCATCAGCTTTTGCCGCCAGAGACTACAACGCTAAGCATACGTTCTGAGGATCTCGTCTCATCACACCAAAGGTTCTCGTTTTGTTTGACACAATTTCTAAAATGCGTTCGAATGTTGTTTAAAGTGGACAGCCAACTTACTGGATAACAGATCGCTGAAAAATACCCGTTGTTATTGAATAATATAGGGTGTGGCCAGCGAAATGATCCAAGCTGAAGCATCTTTAGATTTGTCGTCAGACCACTCACCTACAATTGTCGCTATATATTCACATAAAACCTCATCATCCACTTGTGATTTAACGACGGCAGTCACACGTATAAATTGGTTGAAATACAAAAAATATTTGAGTACTCATTGCACAGAAAATATTCCATTGAAAACGACTGACATAGATGACTCTATTAGAATGTTTGAGGCAAACCTTAAGCAAGTTGGTCTAAATTCTACTTCTACAAATCTTCAGGTGAGATATAATAAAAGCTATTCAGCAGATGTAGAACGGCTTATAGCTGAAAAAAGAAGAGTTCGTAGAGAATGGCAACGTTACAAATCCCCTCAGCTAAAATCTATGCTGAAGGAATGTACTAGACTAAACAGCTTAAATCACTACTAGAATATCAAAAAACTGCTTCACTTAAAAAGTTTCTGAATGAGCTCGACGCAACACCACAAACAGACTATTCGATCTTCGCTAGCTATCGAACATCGAGTATCGAATGTCAAATTCGTATTACGAGCTGGCAGGACTGTCGAAAATTTCATTGGTCAACGAATATTCAATCGAACACAATTGTGCTTTCGATGCTGTATGACAGTATGTAAAACCCAACATACCATACAGTAATAAAAATCCAATACTACTTGAGAATAAGCTTATATAAATAGTGGGCCTTAAGCTTTTCTTAACTTCGCTTATAATAATGTTTATAAAATGTGATTTCGCAAGCAGTTTTTAACAATGCTTGAGAAACTATTATTATACACAACTGTTTCTAAAGTATGCTTATAAACGTCATACATATGTTCAAGAGAACAATATAACGATTGGAAAAGACTTATCTTTTTCAATAGATTCTACTGAGGCATTTACATCTAGTTTTGAATTGCAAATTGGGTGCACGTGTAATTTTGTAAATTACAACATAAAAGACATAAATATGTATGTAATAAATAAATGAAATCGAATGAATTTTAAGTAAATAATAAGAATTTTCTTTTTCAACATTAAAAAATATATTATTTGTGAATTTTATGCTTCAAAGCTTATAAAAATATTAAGACAAGTTAGGTTTTCTATACAAAAGTTAATGTAATATTATTTTCGTAAGCTTATTCTACAATTGCAAGAATAAGCTGATAGTAAGCATGCACTTATAATATTTTCAAAAGGGTTCCGTTTTGATTTTTATACAATTGTTACGATAGCTTTTTTCAATTTATTTTCAATACTTTTTCAAGCTTAAGGCTTATGCTAGTAAGCTTATTATAATATTTTTCTCAAGCCATTTGGTATGTTGGGAACTTATTGAAAATGTAAATATGTATGTATTTGTCAATATATGTATGTATTTTTGTTTTTTTTTTACAAATACCATTTGTAAATTATTTTATTTCAATTTCATGGTCATGTTAATTAACTATTTTTATTCTTTTATAAATTTGTAAACAAGTAATATTTATTTATAGTGCCAGGTGATAAATATGTACTATTGTGAACAATACAATCAAGTGAAATTCACAATAGCGCTATTTATATCGAATATGCGTCATAATACCAAATGAAAATTCGTTCGACTAGTTAATTCGACCACAATCGAAAATCGAAGGTTACTCATAATAGGCACCATAGACTCATGAACGTGGTTAGAAAAACTTACGAGGAAAAGAAGTATTGTTCATTTGATAAAATATGGCACGAAGGTTTAATACATAAACTAAGCCAAAAACCTACCCGCAAACACCCTTAAGCTTTTAGAAAGCTACTCAGCTGAACGAAAATTTATTGCTAAGGAAGCCAATTTTCTAGGCCCTCCGCAGCCGATTGAAGCCGGAGTTCCTCAAGGCAGAATCATCGGTCCTACATTATATCTGATATATGCCTCTGGCTTGCCGATAAGCAGTAACATACATATATCAACATTCGCTGACGATACAGCTTTTCTAAGTGTTCACAAAAGACATCAAGAAGCTTTCCTCAGTTGAAAAAATGGCTAAAACAGTGGCGGATAAAAATTAACGAGCAAAAATGTCTACATATTACTTTTACATTGCGTAGAGATACATGCCCGCCTATAGAAATCAATAACCAAACTATACCCCAATACACTGAAGTTAAATATCTCGGTGTTCATCTTAATCGTCGTCTAACATGGAAATCCCACATGAATGCAAAGTGACCCAAATGAAATTAAAAACAGCTCAAATGAATTGCTTCATTGGATAGAATTCTACACTAAGCCGGAATTGTAAACTTCTTTTATACAACTCTATTATAAAACTAGTCCTACGGTATCCAGTTATGGAACACTGCCTCGGCATCAAATGTAGAGAAAATTCAAAGGCGACATAATAAACTATTCCGTACGGTTGCAGCATCCCCCGGGTATTTCAGAAACCAGCGAATTCAAAACATGTGACAAGCTACATAAACAACTAGAGTTGCACCCAAATCCCCTATCCCGCCACATCATTCATTAATTTTAGAGGCCACAATCGGCTGAGAAGGAGGGACACTCTTGCTCTCAGCCGAACACGAGAGACGTAAAAGACAACTTAAGAACCAACCGCAGAAACAATATTTTTGGCTGGACTTGAAAATTAAAATTTTAGAGTTAAGATTTGATTACTTATTGTTAGTTCAATTTTATTGAAGATTTAATAAATAAATATGAACGCAAAAAAAATTTATCAGCTAATACCATGGAAAAATAATAAAAAAAGATGCAACTAATATCGGGAAGTTTTAGATAGAATATCAAATGGTGCAAAATACAATGCACTTGGAAAGTAGTACAAACTGGCTGAATCAAATATGAACTTAAACCGTAATAATTCAACTTAAGCATATTCTGTGATATTAATGTGATATTTCTAGCACGACAAAAACACTCTTGTAACATCACATGAATCAACTATAAGAGCAATTAAAAATGATGAGGCTTCCATAAGAAAGTCTGTAATTTCTGGTACAAAGCTGAGCTCTAAATATCCATTTTACCCAGGAGACACGTTAATTGAAAAAGTGGAAATATGGATTGAAGATTTATCAAAAAATAGGATTCCTATATGTGGATATATGATAAAGGTAAAAGCTTTACTTAAAAAAAAATTAAACATACAGAGCCGCCAACGTCTACATTAAAAGATTTTTTGGCAAGCTTTGGATGATTGGCAGGGTTTGTAAAGAAACAAATCTTCGCAACATTCAAATAAAATGTGAATCAGCGTCAGCAAGTTAGGAACGTACATTGCAAAATTATAAAAAAAAACCTTGTGGCTTTAAAGCTTGCAAGGAAAGATTAACGGTTTTACTTTGCAGTGATGCTGCAGGAGATAACATGTTCAACCCACTTGCCGTAAATAAGTTCTTAAGACCGAGGGCACTTAAAAGTAAAGATTTTAAATGTAACATCCGCATTGTTTTCCGCCAGAAGTCGAGTCCTACACTAGGGGAAAACGTTTAACTAAAAAATTCGCGGCACAAAGTCTGATAACAAATTACTTCGCACGAAAGAAAAGTTCTATGACGGTTATCTCTAATGAAAATTCGAGTGATGGAAGTCACTTGGACTATTTTAGCGAGACTAATCCTTAATCTTAAAAAATTTACAATTTTGCTGTTTCTGTTCACTTGTTTTATTGTTTTTTTAATGAAACAAATTTTATATTGACTTTTTTATGCGATTTTATTCGACTTTTAATAATCAGTTCAAATTTTTGCGTTATTTTTTTTATTAAGAAACACATCCATAGATTGCATAGGACGCCAGTGTATGGTTTTATGCGAATTAGGTTTGTGTAATTTCTTGCAGAACGGATCAAACGCATAAATCGAGGTTTGGGTGTATCTCGAACATTAGAACTAAAAGAAATAAACCGACTGCTGATTCGGATTCAGCACCCCAAATTACGAGCAACATTTCCTTCTTACAAATTTTTTTTGTGAAATTAATGTTTTTAAAGCTACCCAGCAAAAATATGGGAACTAGTTCAAAATTTTTACCATTTTCATTGAATACCATCACTACATGTACTGAATTTAATATTCTAAGGCTGTTGTTTATATCAAAAATTTTTCTAAACAACCTTTTAAGCGCATACTCAGCTCTTTGGATCACTTTCGTCCTATGACAAGCACGTGTTAAGTTCATTGATGTTTCACCAGAAATAGACTACTTTGAGTGAGTTCATCACTGCTGTAAGTAATGATGTGTATGTTAATTTTTTGCTGGGTATGAATAAAGGCAAGAAAACATAATTTTATTTTTCAATTTGAGCGGTCTATCTGCATAACTTACGCCCAACCGATTGATCCGAAAATTTGGCAGGATCATTTTTTTGCCAACATTTACCAAACTAGAGGGTGTGACTGTGAAAAATCGATATTTTTGAAATTAAGGCTAGCCCTAATGTACATACATATATATGTATCTAAATGTTATGGTTAAAGCGAAACTTCAAGAAATGAAAAAAGCTTACATACATATATGCCTGTGATCAGCGTTTTCAAATTTTAGATTTCAAAAAGCACTGAAACAAGTAAAACAACGCGTAATTCTTGGAAAAAAGCAATACATTTTAATTTATTAGTTTTATTTAATAAAATTGTTATATACTTGCCTATTCTGTAAATCGAGCAGATTCTAAACGAAATAATTAAAAAAAATCCACTAAAACAAAATTTTTTCAGACTTTTTGTAGTTTTCTATTTTTAGCCCCGACCAAAATAAGGTATTTTATAAGTTTGTAGAGTGGGTCTGTATATCTGTGTCTCTGTACGACTCCACGTACAGACCAAACGGCTGACAGATTTTTATTTTGGTTTTTCTGTTTGAAACGCTGGACCGATGTTTGAAGAACATCGGTCCAGCGTTTAAAAGATATCACATCTTTTCTACATATATCCTGTTGAATCTGTATCTTTGACACCGTAGCTCCCAAACGGCTAGATCGATTTTTAATTTAGTAAATTTTGTTTGTATAAAAAGAAACCATAAAAAGTATCAGAATAGTTCTTACGCCACGTGATGCGCACGTAAGAGTAGAATATACATATGTATATTAGGGTAATGACTATTTTTGGCGACATCCTCCAGTTCCAAAATCGTGTTGGGGATGGAAAATAAGTAAAAACAACGATCTCATTTTTTCGCGATGCAAAAAGTTCACGCACCAAATGCATTGAAGTTTTGTATACACATTTTTTTCTTTTATAAAAAAAAGTGATATTTTAATCCAAATAACTCAATTTTTGTGTTTTTTCTATAATCGTACTTACAAAATCGCTACCCGCCATTTTGAGTAAAAAAATAACTTTAAAATATGTCTTCTTTAATAAAAAACGTATATACAAAACTTCAATGCGTTTGGTGCGTGAACCTTTTTCATAATCGCGAAAGAGTGAGATCGCAGTTCTTATTATTTTTCCGTGCCCTACACGATTTTGGAATTGGAGCTTGCATATTTCCAAAAAATCCAAAAAGTACCACCCTCATGTATATGTATGTA
The DNA here is from genome assembly GCA_956483635.1 of Panzeria rudis. Lineage (NCBI taxonomy): Eukaryota > Metazoa > Arthropoda > Insecta > Diptera > Tachinidae > Panzeria > Panzeria rudis. The sequence goes on along the minus strand of OY101447.1, from coordinate 146,675,671 downwards.
TGTCAAATTTCGTTGAAAACTGATAGTTTTTGAAATCTGAAGTGCCAAGCAAACGAATTACGTACAAGAATTCGTTTTTTATGGGTTTTGACACTTTTAAAAGATAAAATATGAAGCGCACTAATTGCTCGAATCCACACTGATAGTTTTTGAAATCTGAAGTGCCAAGCAAACGAATTACGTACAAGAATTCGTTTTTTATGGGTTTTGACACTTTTAAAAGATAAAATATGAAGCGCACTAATTGCTCGAATCCACTTTTTAATTTTTCTGCATGACTGCAAAAACATGTTCAAGAAATAGTTGCATTAACAAAGAATTTTACACTTGAAACAAAATTTTTAGATAAAGAAATTAATTTTTGAATTTTGGGTTTAATGCCACCGTCACAAAATAAAAGCACCAAAAATTAGATTAAAAAAGCACCGAGCACTAACTCCAAAATTTTTCGCATCGAAGAGTTGAAAAAGCACTAAAAACGGTGCGAATAGCACTTAGTTGACAACGCTGCCTGTGCTTAACCTTCAGCTGTTGCTTAATGGCAAAACCAAAGAAACTATAAAAGAGAAATAATGAAAAATAAAACGTGCGCATGTCCACAATACAATACAAAAAGATAAATAGGTATGTAGGTATACTTATTTGGAATATAATAAGGAACATTAAAAAGCAGGAATATAACAGGTACCTACAGAGCAGACATAAAATACAACAACTTCTTGCAGAATCATTTTTAGTTTTACTTCTTTATCGGTTAAAGATTTCCTCCTGTGACCTGCAAGAAGTTCAAGAAACAACAAAATACCTACCAAAGAAAATTAAGAAGATAAAAATAAAAGATACCAAAAGAAAATGTGACATGACATTTTAATTAGGGATGTAACGATACGCCGTTTTGCCGATCCGATACCGATATTTAAAAATAAATATCGCCGATACCGATACGAATATGGAAATTGAGGTCAAGTTTATATCAACAAAACTCAAGTGACATTTTTTTATTATACAAAATTACATTGTAAGAGAGAATATTTAAAATTGATTTTAACCCAGTATAAAAAATTGGAGGTAATTTTTAAGTAGCTACATTTTCTTTGCTTCCAAAAAATCTATATTAAAAGTATGCAGATAATTAGTAGAAAAGCAAGAAAAAATTTTTAATTCCATTGTAATTTTAAAAAAATACTCGCCATGCTTTTTAAAAAATCGATTTTTTAAAGAACATTTATCAACTAATATTCTTCTAAATAACTTAATAGCTTAATTATTAAAAGTCTTCTAAGTATATATTTATTCACCTAAATTTACATGAAAATAAAGTTTTGAGTTTAAATTCGCATTAAAAAAATTGTGAAAATGGGTAATTTTTTATCCTTTTTCCTTCAGGAAAAATCATTATAGAATACCGAAAAAGAAATTTGTCCTAGCATCGATTCCAATTCGATGATTGGTAATCGAAAAACAGAACTTCTTGCAATGGCAAGGATATGTAAAACTAATTAGAAATTATCCAAATTTGCAATATTTCCAGATCGCAAGTTCTACATTTTCATGACTTCTTTGGAGTATCTTTTTTTTTGCTGGAATAAGATTTAAAAAACAGCGACTTGAATTTGAATTCATGGTAAAATTCACAAAAAATATATAATTTTTTGTACAAAAAACAGCATAAAATATTATTAATTTTTAAAATTGATATTTATAAAATTTTAAAATAACGAAGTGAATTAAATTCAGGGTAAAATCGAACAAAAATGAATTATTTAAAAGAAAAATCTGAAAAAAATTTTAAAAGTATCGTCGTATCGACAGTAAAATATCGCCGATACCGATGTATCGGAAAATCTAAAGTATCGCCGATATATCGGTATCGGTATCGGTATTCGTTACTTCCCTAATTTTAATGTTGAATTGTATATTTTTATTCTTTTTAAGGCGTAGGTCGCGTTAACATGTTCAATTACGCTTGAAGAAGGAAAACAAATTTAAAGAAAACTGAAACTTTAGGCCCACTTAAATTTCAAGAGATGTTTGGTAGCTTTTTTTTGTTAAATTAAATATTAATGAAACATATACAAATATAATATAAAACGCAGCTGCTCCGGCAGCTGCAAGAAATGTATACGTACAATTAATTTGCAGCAGCTTTTTATTTCTTGTTTTTAGATTTACTTTTTTCGCTATCTTAAATTTTGTTTGGATTAAGTTTTATTGGGTTTCATAATGTGAGTTTGTACAATGAATTGTAATAGTATGTACTACGTACTTACATATGAATGTAGCAATATTTCTGTTAATTAAATTATACTGAAATTAGTTAACGCGTCTATTTATTACAGTGACCATTGACATAACAATACGTTAGAGGCAATAGCTTTGCCGGCTTTTGTTATTTTCAGCAATTAAAATGGTATTTTCTTTCCGTTCTGTTAGTTTTGCTGTTTAGTTATTTTATTAGGCCCTCATTTAGGTGCATATAAAAGAAACCCCCATTCCATGTTGGAGAAGAATGACAAACATGGAAATTAAACAAAACAAAAAACAGCAGAAACAAACTGACATGACTGACTCATTCATATTCATTAACCGCACAAATGTGGTGTCTTGCCTGTCTGTCGTACCAATAGAATACATAAAACAAATCCAGAGAAGGTAATAAGTACATATAAATTATCGAAACATTTATATTAGATATATGTACATTAGAGCGACTCGACTTGTATGAAGATGAAAAACGTGTTTTTGTTACCCCTCTCAAATTAAAGATCGATCATTTTAATGAGGTTTCCTAAAACATTTGAGGGATCTAGCGATAACCGCCCGCAAGCTGCAGAGCGTCTAAAAAAAGTATATTTGCATCAAGCACTAAAATCCGCTATTGACTGTTTTAAAAATCCATTTCAACCAAAGGATATAAAAATACATAGTTTCTAAGAGCAAAGAATTTTCATTGCATACCAAGAAGTAAAGGACTGAATTTAATATTCTAAGACTGCCAGCAAAATTTATACTAGACAACCTTTTTTCATCACTTCCGCCCTCTAACAACCATGTGTTCAAATCATTGATTAATGATCAGAAATAAAACTGCTTTGATATCAGTTTATCAGTGATTTTACTAGTGATTTGCATGCTCTCTTTCTGCTTCATTCCTTAGAAACTGTTTTATTTTTATTTTTAAAATATAGCTCAGCTTAAAATAAATAATGATTTGCTGATGTAATAATTAATGAATTCCGGTAATTAACATTTTTGGTATGTACATATTTTATTGAATTATTCAATTCCCGGGATTCCGGCAATTCCTTTTTTATTTCCCGCTCTTTGGGAATGAAAAGCCCTAGTAGTGAATAACACATGATTACAGTACATCGCCTTGCGGAAAATTTTAGTCGTTACCTATGTTATGCAGATTTTAAATATATAATTAGAAATTTTTATTAGCTCTTAGTTTTCCCAGTATATCGTTTTTTTTAAATGAAGACACTTATACGACATATATTAGCATAACTTGAGAAGGGTTTGCCCTATTCAATAAAATAAAAAATACAAAATTCGAGAACAAAATTATATATAAGACGGTCAAAGATTGTTTCTAACAGGCCTATTCTGGCACAGTAATAATAGTCACCATGGTTATAATTTATAACCAAACTTATAAAAATATGAAGTTGGTATTCTGATAGTTTTTTATCGTAACGAAAGTCAATAAAACTATTTATTACCTACAAAAAAGTAGCTAACATGAATTTATTTTAAAAAAAATTTATTCAATTTATTATTAAAGCTGGCGAAAAATTGGAAACCAGCCATTAAATTCGTAAAACATCGCTCAAATCAATTTTAACTATTTTAAAACAATTAAAAATTTTGTTTGCAATTTATCGCAAATTTTCGCTATTTTTACGGTAAACGTGATAGTTTTGCTAGTTCTCGGCTTTTTACAGTTTTGTCGATTTTTAAACACTATCAGAATTCTTTATCTATTTAAAGTTAGCAAGTTTTTGCGAATTTTTGCAATTTGGCATAGTCAGTAATGATCCAAAAATATGGACGGTTGCTTATGTTGCCATCTAAGATTGTTCTACCCAAAGGTTTTGTGCGATTTGCATCTATGTAATTTTATTTTGCAATATGAATAAAATCTCAAAGCAATTGATTGTTCGTGTAGACGCCAAAATTTTCATAAATTTACTTTTTGGCATTCCACAAGCTATTTTTATTTTCATAATTTAGTGAGAAAACTGAATTAACAAAAATTTAAATTAATTAGTTTGGCTTAAGTTAATTTTTAGTTTAATCTTTCGATCAAATTATTTTTTATTTAAGAAAGAAATTCTAAAGCATGTGAATATTGAACATTTAGAGTTTCTTTCTTAAATAAAAAATAGTTTGATGGAAAGATTAAATTAAAAATTTATTTTATTAATTTTATTAATATTTTATTTTATTAATTAGGACATACCCTTCTTAAGTTATGCTCATATACATATGTATGTCGTGCAAGTGCCATTATTTTTGACATAACGGTAAATCGGGAAAAATAGAGATAATAAAAAAATCGGACAACATATTTTTGCTCAGCGTCCAAAATAGCTAAAGAATCAACAGTCAGTTCTAGGGAACGAAAAAGAGTATCGAAATTTGCAAACATGTGTAATCGATCATATCTAATTATTTTTAAACTACAATAATCGACTTTCGATTAAAAACGAAATGTATTTGACATAAATAATTACATATCCATATATAATGAAGATTACATATTTTACATTTCTGCTAACGATACATTTGTATGTATGTACTTCGTACTCAGCGCGGACTTAGAAATATACATTTGTATGTATGCAATTATGTATGTATATATGTACGTATCTACATGTAAAAAATCTTCGAAATGCTGACTGGGCATTTGTATCTATGGATTCATCAGTTTATGTACGTATTTATGTACATACATACATATATAAAATGTTACGTACAGCAAAAACATAAAACATCAAACCTCAAGCATATGTAGACATGTGCTGATATTCATACATCTAGGCGCACGGTAGTGCGCCAGGCCAAGCTCCGGCCACACAGTGTGTATATTACACGAAACCATTCGACCTTTCTCCTGGGGGACTAACGTGTGCCTTCTTTGTATGGGGCACTTCCAGTATAGCTAGAAAGCTGATATTTGGTATGCAGGTAGGCACTGCGGCCGGTTCTCAAAAAGTACAAGTTACAAATCTACAAGTAGAATACACACAAAACAACAATAAAATGTGTAAAAGTTTTGTTGTTTTGTGTGTATTTTAACTGTAATTTGTAACTTGTACTCTTTGAGAAACGTGCCCCTGATGAGCGAAAACGTAATCGCGATTAATTTAACCGTTTAATCGTAGTCGAATCCATTATTTACTCAATTAGAATTAAAATGTTACCCCGTTCCTAGCAAAGAATTTATGTAAAACGTCTAAATTAATAACTTTTACTTTACTTAAACTGAAGCCGTTCAGTTATTTCCAGTTTAGAAAATAGTAATTGAAAATATACACAATTTCAATTATCTTTAAACTACTTTAAATAGGCCGCATATGTTAAATCTGTGGTTATGTCTAATAATGACGTATGTGTTAAAATAGTTTTTTTTTTCATATCCAAAGCAAAATATCTTCGAAATTATGTCCAGCATTTCCTTTAACACTTTCGTAAATATATGCCATAAGAATTTTGTGTAAAAATTTCGGACAGAAATAATGTAAGAATGAGATCATAGCAAAACTGCCGGTGAAAAAATGAGATCCTAGCAGGGATACCGCTTACGTCGACATGCATAAGTGACATTTACTAAGTAAAATAGAACAAAAGAACTTGAAAAAGTCATAAAATAAATAATCCATTAATATGGAGACAGGCCATGATATTCCGAATGTTTTTACTATCAAAATTAACGCAAGTCGACTTACGCTGTTATTATAAAATTGATTTATATAAAATAAATATTTTTGTTCTATATTTCAGTGATAATATAGTGTGTCATAGAAATCGATAGATTTCAAATCGCGCGATTTCACCAAACAGATGTTCTGTAAATCGCACGATACAGTGAATCGAATATAAGTTCGAATAACGTATTCTAAGCAGTTTTTAAAATTCAGTCAACAAAAAAATCTTCACTATTGACTGTGATACAAAAAAAGTTGATATCCTCATTTTCAACCACTTGCTTACTGAAAATAGTTGACTGCGCACACACACACTATTAAATAAATTGGGGATGTTTTTTATTTTCTTAGCATCCAAACCAGTGATGCCAACTCAAAATCTGTCTAAGAGGTAGATTCGATGTGAAAAAACCGACTCACCGAAAAAAAAATTTTGTTACCCCTCTCACATTACAGATCCGTCTTTTTAATGAGGTTTACCAAAACATTTGCGGGGTCTAGCGATGACCGCCCGTAAGCTGGACCGAGTCTAAAAGAGGTCTATTTTTGTAATTTTTTGCATGTTTTGGTATTTTCTCCCAAAACAACGTATGAAGAATATTACTTCGTTTGAAAGATCTTTTCAAGCTGCATCCAATGGTGCATTAAACTTTATCATTCATTCCATCAGCAATGCGTTATTCCATAAAAACCACGATTTTTACGCGTTTTTATTACAGGTGCTAATTATATTAATATAAATTTTATTTTTTTTAGTATTATATAATTGCTTATATGTTTAGAACTTTTAGAATGCCTAGAAATAATAAATTCTCCTGCACCACACTTCACATCAGAGTTGCATACTTTACAATGGAAATAGTAATTTCCTTTACAACTAGATGCAATCCAACCTCCGAATTCTTTTTCCTTTTCCCACAACTTTGAATATTTTTGGTTATAGTGCATCTTTTTTGCTTTACGAGGTGGGGTACTTTTTTCGCTATCACTTTCACTCATTTTAAAATTATGTGTCAAGCCGAAACACTTTCTTTTAAAGAGCAATAAAAAATATGCTGTCGGTTACATTTACAAATTTTTTTTCACCTGCTTTTTTTTCTTCTTTTATTTACGCCATTCAAGCTTGAATGACAGATTTCGTAAAAAATGCTTTTTAACTGAAGATTGAACAGCTGGTTAACAGTGTAGTCAACGCATCGTTTGAAACGGTGTTTACACGTACTGTAAAAAAATATACCAGTTTTTAAATGGTGTATTTTAGTTTAACCTCTAGATTGTATTAGTTGAAAATAATTCAGGTAACAACAGTTTAGCACTATTTCTGAAAAACTAAAAAAGTGGGAGATTTTCCTCGAAAAGTGGTAGAGTTGAGTGAGGTACCCAAAAGAGGTAGATCTACCACAAAAGTGGTAGAGTTGGCACCACTGATCCAAACAAATAAACAGGAAACTAGCCTCGAAAACCATAAAAAAGAATAAAAAAATTATCCTTCAGTAGAATTTGTTAGAATAAAAATAGATATTTTCTAGTTTTCTTGTTCTTCTTCGCAGTTAACTATTTTTCGTATGAAATGTGACAACAAAGTTCATTTAATGACGCACATGGTGAAATAAGTATACAGGTGGCAGCATAACGTCAGCTGATTATTTATTGCTCTGCTAGTTTTGTGCATAATTCACGTCCAGCATCATATTTTTGACAAGCATCATCTATTTTTTTGTTGTGTTTCCCTTAAGGGCAATATACACGGTCAACATGCTTGACAAGCGTGGTAGTAGTATGTGTGAAATTTCGTTAGTATTAATGACACCGACGACGCTTGATGGAAAATCTACTTGGTTTTGAATTTTGTCCAGCACACGTACACGAATCTGACATCAAGCTGATTGACCGTGTATATTGCCCTTTATGCGGTCACCTGTATACTTATTTCACCATGATGACGCATGCAAGTGTATGACAAGGTGGATTTATAAAGGTGATATTATAAGCACAGCTGTTCTACTTTTTTCTCGCAAATGAGATGCTCGTATGTCAAAATTTGTATACGTTGACATAGAGGCTGAGATGTCAAATGTTATAGTAATGTTGTAGTTGTTTTAGATTCAACACCACCTGATAAAATTAATTCACCTTGGTGTATGATTGTTGTTATTCAAGCCGAATTGATATGTTAAGATACGGGCAGTTCTTATCTTATTTTCCGAAAATATTACTTCGTACTGTGACATGTACCAAAAGTTACGAAAATTTGGCCAAAACAACATAATTATACATGATACGTAGGGCCTTCAAAACTTACGAAAAATGTAACAAATGGCATCACTGATATGAGTATAAAATTTTTAGTAGCTATTATTTATTTACCCTTTTTGTTTTTGTACTTCTTCTCTAATTTCCTTTATTCCACTATTATCTCGACTTGCTCTTTATGCTGTATGTTGTGTATATGTACATATGTATGTATATGGTATCCACAATATAAAAGGAGTACATATATGATCTGTATATAAAAACTTTTTCTTCCTGTCTGGGATCTGGTTAGCAAATAAAACTTTTTTAAATAGTTCATATAATTTTCATCTACACAGTTTTGCAGTTAAATAATTTATATTTTTTGATTTATTAACACTTTTATTTTTATAAACATGCCTTTACGCATGTACATAGGTATACACATATGTTTAATATTAATATATAATTAGAAATATGTATGTCCATAAATTTCTTTTTCTATTATTAAATTTATTTATACATATGCACTATTTTTCTTAATACTTTCTTTATATGTGCGTGTGTGTATATAAATACTATTGAACACCAGTCTTTTTTCAACTTAACGCGAGTCTTCCGCACAAACAAACTTTATTCAGCGATAAATTCATTAAAACTAAACACAAAGCAAAACTAAATTAACAGCCAATCAGTGTTACCATGTAGAAGATTTATCTTATTTTTTAAGTTTTTTTGCTGAGTCGAAAAGATAACATGATATTTACTATTAAAACAAGAATACGGCATACGATAATCGAGTAGCTGCTGTTTAAATTCCACTCGATAGCACTAGGGCGATCGAATACATTATTTTCTGCTTAAATCAAGTTTAGCTACGTATCTCAAAAAAAAGTACCCTATCCGGTAGAGAATCAAAAGATAAGAAAAAAATTAACTAAAACAATTTTTGGCGAAGCTTGGTTTCCGAGTTATGGGACTCTCAAGTTCCAGTAAAAAATTGTGATTATATGGTGTATTTTTCATACAATGCGGTCACTGGTATCATTTAAAAGCTTTTGGGAAGATATGTTAGGAAATACTAAATTTTTTTAAATGCTATTAAAAACCACAACAAAATTTATTCAATTTGAGTATTATATTAAAATATTTATTCAGCGAAGCCACTATTCGACATACATAAAGGAGAAAATCCTTAAGTCCGGCTGAAGGCCGGCTATACAGAAAATATTTATTCAGCGAAGCCACTATTCGACATACATAGAGGAGAAAATCTTTGGTTGTTGTACTAGCTGCTAGAAACACACAATTTTTCTTTTTAATGTTTTAAAAATTTTTAGTCGATTCCACAACCGGTATAAAATAAACTTGTTACACTTTTTAAACATTTCGATTCGAAAGCGATGATTAAGCCCCAGGCTAAAAAGGCATAGTGTGAAAAGGCACTAACATAAAATAATTATTTTTAATATAGTTGGACAGTTCTCATGATAAAAATATATCTCCTACAGACGTAGCGTAACAAACGCAACAAACACATATCTTGAAGCCTAAATATCAGAGCGAAGCCGATGTATAAGTTGGCGGCGGCTGAGCCAAAAATCAGTCGGCGGCGGCTGTTTGCCGGCTGCAGCCGACCATTCTTTAAAATCATTACTAGGCCTATTTTTGTCAACAAAACTATGCGAAAAATAACTGCAAAAATGGATTACGTAATGTATATGTAATAACTGTCATATATCAAAAACTTTTTGAGGCCGTAAATCGCCTAAACTGACAGCCGTACATGACAAAACTTAGCACATTTGTGAGGACTGCCAGACTAATGCTGACATTAGACGACATGTTTTTTACATATGTCTTGTTAGGTGTCTGAGACATATGTAACTTCGCATGTTTGTCAAAATTGTCAATTTACAGACGGTTTATAATATTTGCTTTCACACGTACATGTGCAATTACATCTGACATAACCTCTGAGTGTTCACAACAGCTGAGTTTTTGCACAATTTTCGTAAATATATAAAGCGCTCTTTGCTTTTTAATGTTTTTTCAGCCAAACCACACTTTTGATAATTTAATACAGCTGATGTCAGATGCCTTGTCAGATGAAAATAGAACACGCTCTAATTGAAAATTTTTCATCTGACTTTGCTTCTGTAAATGTCATCTGACAATGTTTCATATGTTTCACACGGCATGTATCACTTTTGCAGTGGGAAATTTGACAAGTCAGATGTAAAATACATGTCGTCTAAAGTCAGCATAAGTCAACATATTTAGCAGTGTTTATACAAATGTATGTTAATATTATTTTTCTTTTAAATTTTGCATTAAAAAAAATAATTTTTTGAGAAATTATACCGATAGTCGGCTTAAAAACTTTTAGCCGACATAGTCGTCTAACAATTTTAGCAGAAATTAGCCGATCACGTCGGCGGCGGCTGAACAGCCGATCGGCTTCGCTCTCTGCTATATATTGACGTGTCTAGCTTTAGCTTAAAACCCCCTCTTGATGATAACCATAAAAATCTCCATAAATCTATTTACAATATTATTTTGGCAGCTCTGCATATGAATTTTCTTTTGCATATTCCATTATACTTTGCTCTTTTACTCTCATAAGCAATCAAGATATTTTAGAAATTTTTTTATTGTAAAACAGACCTGCCTGGGAATTTCTTCACCGCTTGCTCTCCTTCAATAAAAAGGCTGAAAAAATTTTGGTTTTGCTGCTCTCACTTCTTTGGAAAGAAAATTAATATCATATTCACGCCCGTTTTTTTTTTGGCTTTAAATACTTTGTAGAATTATAAATGTTGCTGAAACCTTTAAATTAACCAATACATTTAAATAATTTTGTTGGTTTTAAACGGTTTTAAAACTTTAAACAAGATTTTTCAAACTGGATTTTTTTCAATGCGACATTAGTTGAGAGATAACAACACGCAACTAAAATGGCGGACAACTTGTCACCTATAAGTAGTAGCTAGTGCTGCCAGAAAACTGTATAAGCTAATTTGGAAATGAAAAATGTATACATACTTGAAGTTCTATTATTGAATTACTAAAAGTTTCGCAATTTAAAAATGTTTAAAATGTAGCAAAAACGAGTTCGCAATAAATAATTACTCAAATACAACTGGTATTGCAATAAATAGAACCTAGCGAAGCTGCCAGACTGAATGAATCACTTGTAATATATTATGTGTAAACCAAGGCATATTCATTACTCTGCAGTTACATGTTCAAGAAATTGCTTTCAAGTTGATCACACGAATTGCTTGTTAAAAGTACTTTAAATTGACGCTATGACGTAGGCTGTAAGCAACTTGATAGTAAATTTCGTTTTCAAGATGCCGTCGTCAAGGAATCAACAACGAAACAGTAAAACCCGGTTATAACGAATTCTCGGTTTGAACGATCTTAGTCTAAAGTGCCGACGTTTCGGTTGCCATTTTCATACAAAAATAATTCGTAATAGCGAATTCGTAGTTAACGAGTCCTCGTTTGTATCGAACTACGCTTATTACGAACTTGTCATAGATCGGTTTTTTTGCTGTTTGCACAAAGTTCGTTATAGCCGAGTCTTTCTGTAATTTACTTACAATAATAGAGATCAGCTGTTTAAATTGAACGAAAAATTGAAACAAATCTTGAAAGCAAAATTGAAATCAAGTTGGTAGTCAATTTCCAATTATGTGAGTGTGTTAGTAAAAAAGTGTGAATGTATTGAAACTTGAAACAAAAATTGAAACAAAACTTGAACGTGTAACCTCCAAATTACAGGTACCACCACAAGTAAAACAAATACAACACCAAAAAACACATGTATTTTGTTGGTTGAAATACCCCCGAAAGATGTCAAATCCAAGGTGAATTAATTTTATCAGGTGGTGTTGATTCTAAAACAACTACAACATTACGATAACATTTGACATCTCAGCCCCTATGTCAACCTATACAAATTTTGACATACGAGCACCTAATTTCCGGGAAAAAAGTAGAACAGCTGTGCTTATAATATCACCTGTATAAATCCACCTGGGTCAAATCCATTATCTGTGAGTCGCTCCCATTCATAAGCTCTCTCAAATTTACTAACACATAGCCGTTGTTGATAGAAAACTCCCGGACATGTGTCAAAATCTATTGTCTGTGTGACGCACACATTCTCAAATTTACTAAAACAGCTGTTCTTGTAGTGGTACCTGTTCAATCTACCTTGGTGTAAACTGTACATTATACGATTTATTTAATTATAAAGTTGAAATACGAATTAATTAATTTGAAAAACAAAAATTTATATTCGAATCATGTTTGCGGAAATTAGACAAAACACAATATTAAATATGGCAGCACGATTTCGGATGGTCTAAAAGTATTGAGGAAAGCGCCTTAGCATACTTTTAGGAGAAAGTTGGTGTGAAGCAAATTGTATTCATAGAAAGTAGTCTCACGCCAACAGCTAATTGTTTATTTGTAGGCAACTGTATTACAGTGAGTCTATTAGTATGTTTCCACCGATATGACCGTCAAATCATGGAGATTTGAACAAATCGTGTTTATTTACACATGATTTAACATACATTTTACATACGGCCAAATCACCTCAAAATAAATGATTTATTTTAAATTATGTCGAAAATACTATTTTTCAACATGTACCCATGTTCTGTAACACCCGCGTCGATAAAGCTTCCGATTGAAACGTGTGAAATGAAACAAAAATGCCATAAACTGAAACGAACAATTGTTTTTCTCACTAAACTATGTGTGTCTGTAAATTTTCGTGAGAAAAGTTCCCGCTTTGAACTGTCAAATATTCTCACAAATAAAGACGCGGTGAGATAAAATTTTTTAAATATTCAAAATGCAATGAATAATAACGCAGAAAAGATATCCATTGTTAAATTATTTTGCTTTTCTAATTTTAGAAAAATAAGCGAACTTCTAAGTAGCAAAAAGAAAAATTATATCTAAAAACTTAGAATTCGCTAGAAGACAATTTGATGGCATTAATTATAATGCTAACTCTAAAGAGCAATCGGTATTGCTCAAAAGTTTTTTAAACTCCCTTGGTAGCAGCGCCAAGTCTGTAGAGCAGTGGAAAAAGGTATGTATACTTCATTTCTCAAAACACCAATTTATGTAGGGCCATATTTTGTAAAACGCAACGTTAAGCGTTCACTAATTTTGTGTGCATTCTGTTTTTGCCAATTACATTTTTTCTATACAAAATTTATCAATAAGGCACGTAATTTGGCATCAATAACTCAAAATCGACAAAAAAAGACATCCGCGCTTAAGCATGGTACTGTGTTCATCACAAAATATGGAACAGAATACTGACTTTTGACAGCTAACGAAGGTTGTTCTCATGTGTTATGCAGTTTTACATGCATGTTGTTGTTTTTACTAAGATTGTATGAATGAGATAGTCAATTAGAAACCACGTTAGAAAATAAGATTTGCTTTCTAATTCGTGCAATCTTCGTAATGTTGTTGTATAGTGACGGGTCTAGTTAGTTGTCATTTCGTGCGAACTGCTGTCAAAAGTTCATATAAAAAAAATTGTCACGAATTTCTCATGAAAAATTTTTGCAGAAGTAGTACTCTGTTTATTTTGTAAAAAACATATGAAATGTATCTACAACATTTTGAGTCTTCATGCGAAATAATATAAGCACCACTTTTTTCGTGTGGAATTTACAACAAACACATTGGGGTTTTTTAAAAACGTAATAAGTGTAATAATGGACATGCTTTAATGAAAAAAAAACAGTTAAAAAAACTAAGATGATGGCTGTTTGAAATGGAAAAAAGTTCAACGCAAAATTTAGTTAAATTCCAGGGACCGTAACGGTTATAAATTTTATTTTAAATTTTAGCTTTCTTTAATCATTATTTCTTGAGTTTTACTTTTCGCTTAGAAAATAAAAGCTTTTTTTTTTTTTGAGTTTTATTTTATTCCTCAGAAAATTTACGTTATTTCTTGCTTTTTATTATTCGTCAGCAAATAAAAATAGTTTTAGAGCTTTCTTTTTTGCTTAGAAAATAGCAGCTACTTTTTGAATTTTATCTACTTTTTGCTTAAAATTCATTTTTAAACTGAATAAAATATAAAAAAATTACAAAAGCAAAGAATTCCGTTTTGACATATTTTATTGTTATTATGTCAGAAAATGAAAATAAATAATGAAAAATGTTTTTTGACGTTTTTAGGAGCGACAGAGACATTCTCTCGTTCCTCGTTCACTCACTGTTCAAACAAAAAAAACCGGAACGATTAACTAAAGGAACGACCTAGTTCCTTTAGTATTTCGGATCGGTCGGAACGATTACACAAAAGGAAGCAAAAAGAAAAAAGTAGAACAAATTTGCTTATCAGGGAACGAAGCCGATTGTTTTTAATATAAATAAGAGAACGACATCGAATTGTCGACATCATGGGACAGGCCCTAAGTGAAAAACCAGAACTGATTTTGATAAAAAATATTCCTTTGACTTTAAACTTAATTTTATAAAAGATGACTTCGGATTTTTCCACTCACTGACTTACAACTTTCTTATTCTTGTCGGGTTCTAACGACTTTATCGGGTATGTTCTGTATTTCATGAGGATTTAAAATGTGCGGAATTATCAAAGCATTGTTCTTATAAATATTAATTTGCAACAACAATGCTTTGATAATTCCGCACATTTTAATTCCACATGAAATACAGAACATACCCGTATGTTTCATGTATTAAATACGAAATTATCTTTAGGCTTAAAGCCATTTATAAAATTTTTTTTTTTTAAAAATTAAAAATTTTTAAAGACATCTAAAATGCATTTGGAACGATTTTCCGTCATCCCACGACAAATTTGGTTTGTAAACAGACCGGTTTCGGCTATGTGCCATCTTCAGTGTTCTATTGAATATGCACTTTTTTATATTTTAAGGCGTGTAACCTAATGAATTTCCTAAGCATATATCGTTAGCTGAAATGCAAAATTACATAACTTGACAATGAAAAATTGTCAGCACAAGGTATGTTGTTAGTTCACACGGTTGTTAGGCAAGCTTACAATTTATTGGCAGACAATTGTCTGACAATAAATTTATCTGACAATATTGTCAGTAAAAATTGGCTGTTCACACGATTGTCAGATGCAAAAATTGTCAGATCTGTTGTTTGGTGCTGCCAGACTCAGATCATTTAACAGATATTTTTAATTATTTATCATCTGTGCTTGTGTTAACTTTAAAAAGTGAAAATATAAATTAGTATTAAACATAAAGGATCAATTTGAACTATATTAGCTGCATAATTTCTTTTATTTTCCTTTTTCCCTAAAAAAAAATGAGTGCAATGCTGCCAATATAAAGAAGCCTCTGACAATGACGCCATTGTCAGATGCAGAAACTTCGCACATCTGACAATTAACATATGTCCGACAATAATCTGATAATGGCAACGCGATGTGCTCAGACGATTGTGAGATGTCTGACAATTTTTTGTCAGCAGGTAGCATGATACAATAATACAGGTACCACCACACGACACAAATATAACACCAAAAACACACGTATTTTGTTGGTAGAAACATACCAGAAATATGTCAAATCTATTGTCTGTGTGTCGCACACATTCATAAGCTCCCTCAAAGTTACTAACACATACCCGTTGCTGATAGAAAAATACCAGAAATGTGTCAAAATCTGTTGTCTGTGTGATGCACACATTCTCAAATTTACTAGAACAGCTGATTTTGTAGTGATACCTGTTTAATGTACCTTGGCAGGTAGTATTAAAATCGACTGACAATGCTTTTTCTGCCAACGTTGTCAGACAAAAATTTTCAGTTCACACGATTGTACGAACTTTTTAGCACATTTTACTGTAGTTATATCACATATACACAACATATGAAAGTTCGTACCATGAAAAAAACAAATAAAAAAAATATTCAGCTGGCGTTCCAGGGCTACCTTGTATATTATTCTACCATGATCAGGTCAATGCAACTCGACAGCTGTTTTTGTTTACAATTGTAAAGATGTCAGACTTCATATATAAAAAACATAGGCAAAATTTTTCATATATTGAGTTCGTTTGACTTCTTCACGATAATGGCAGTTTTGCTGTAGATATGCATAGACCTAATTATTGGACCATGGCTTGTCATGGCTCTGCTGTTTATGTAAATGAAATGGAATTTTGATCCTATTTAAATCATTTTGGGACTATTTGGAGTGCAACTTGGACCGAAAACATAAACTGCAATGCCCATCACTGCTACAAACTATGTCGTTTTGTAGTTTTTTATTCATGTTTGGTTTCTTGGCAAATTCCAAGGAACATTAAACAGGTATCACTACAAGATAAGCAGTTTTACTAAATTTGAGAATGTGTGCATCACACAGACAATAGATTTTGACACATTTCTGGTATTTTTCTATCAGCAACGGGTATGTGTTAGTAACTTTCAAGGCATATTGAACAGGTACGGGCATTACTAAAACAATAGAATATTTGTTGTAAAAGTACCTTAACAGTTGTCAAAAAACGGGTGGTATTACCAGCGCAGATTTCTCTTGAAATAAATGTCAAACACCACACAGAAGAAAGTCTGTATATGGTGTTTGATAGTTTGAAGGTAGTGGTGATATCATGAGCATTTCATCAGCACTACTAAGTTTGAAGTTTAATCAGGCGAGTCAGCTGACCTAGTGATCCCACCTGTTAGATACACCTTGGTAGCTTTGAGGGAGCTTGTGAATGAGTGCGACACACAGGCAATAGATATGACATATTTCTGATATGTTTCTACCAACTACGGTGTGCGCAGCTGCTGTAATTGAATTTTTTCCATATACAGTTTGACATTTAAAATTAATTAAATATTCTTTAATGTCATTTTTTCGAAATTGTCAATCACAATTGATGGATAACCCAGGGATGGAGTTTGTAATTTTGAAAGCAACGTAGGGTGTATAGATAAATACAGTTCGAAAAATATTATTTTCGACATAATTTAAAATAAATCACCTACTTTGAGGTAATTTACTCGTATGCAAAATGTATGGTAAATCATGTATAAATCAACATGATTTGTTCAAATGACCATGATTTGTCGAAATCATGCCGGTGGAAACATACTATAATATAACAGGTAGCCGCATAGCTAATACCATGGTAGAATAATATAACAGGTAGCCGCATAACTAATACAAATGTACATTTGGGGTACGAAATTGCAAACATTAATAGAGAGGGTATGTGTGTGTTTGTAGAACATAAGCAGCAAACATACGTGTAGTATTGTGTGTGCAACGTAATTATTTCACATATACACAAGATTTGATAGTTCGTACCATGAAAAAAGCAAATAAAAAACTAATCAGCTGGCGTTCCGGGGGTACCTTGTATATTATTCTACCATGACTCATACAAATGTTCATTTTGCGATAGAAAATGTCAAACATTATAGACAGGGTATGAGTGGGTTTGAATAACAGAAGGAGCAAACATACGTGTGGTATTGTGTGTGCAACGAGTTATTTCACATATACACAACACTTGACAGTTCGTGGCATGAAAAAAGCAAATAAAAAAATAATTAGCTGACGTTCCAGGGCCAGAGCACGAAGCCGTTCGGCGCATAGCCGACTTAGTAGCCGCCGCCGAATTTTGTTTTTAAATTGGGCCGCCGCCGATGTATACGGCTGTGATCGGCGCACGACTCAGCCGACAAGTGACTATTATATAATATACGTTTGGTACAAATACAACCAAAAAAATTAGATAATGCTTGTCAGAAATATAAAAATATTACATATTTTTTCGCTAGATATACATACTACGTGAGCCAGTCGACACTTTTCATTCAGCCACCGCCGAGGAAAATTATCGGCTTACAGTCGGCGCAGGTTACTTTTTGGGTAAGCCGCCGCCGGTAACCGAATAATATCGGCTTCGTGCTCTGTCCAGGGCTACTTTGCATATTATTCTACCATGATTGTATCCAAGGCATATTCATTACAGGTACCACCATAACTAAAACAAATACAACACCAAAAAACACATGTATTTTGTTGGTAGATATACCCCAGAAATATGTCAAATCCATTATCTGTGAGTCGCACACATTCATAAGCTCTCTCAAATTTACTAACACATGCCCGTTGTTGATAGAACAATCCCAGACATGTGTCAAAGTCTATTGTCTGTGTGACGCGCACCCATTCTCAAATTTACTAAAACAGCTGTTCTTGTAGTGGTACCTGTGCAATATACCTTGACTGTATCATGGCAAATTCTACGCTTACTTGTGAGAAAATGGCTATAGAATTCAAATCGAGCACACAGATTGCGGACAACTCAAGTGATTTAATTAAAGTCGAATCGAAGTGAAGTGATATAAATTTAATTTGCATTTTGAAGTTTTAAATAAAGTGTTAGCGAGGCATTTCATAGTTTTTGAAAAAAAAAATACAATGGAAGTAATAATAAAAACAGGCAAGTATCCAATAAAAATTACAACATTCCTACCCCCTTGTCAATAAGATGCGACAAATGGCGACTATTGAGAATTTAGATTTTTAATTTCGTTTATGCGTTTTTTATTTTTGTTTTGCTTATTGTACGATTTTTGTAGTTGTGTGGTACAGATGTCGGTTTATTTTTATTTATCGGAGCTGCCATTGTGTTGGCAGGTTATTCCTGTACGGTTGCATTTAAAAGTAGTTGATGGAAATTTTCACAAGAGCGATTTAACAAGAGGTCTAAGTCGTTTTAAAATTTTCGGCGGCGGCGGCTTGGCAAAAAATGATCGGTGGCGGCTCAAAGTCGGCTGCAGCCGCCGATTTCTTAGAAAAATATTTCGATCATGTTTCTTCAAGGTTCATTGTATGTAAACAATGTAAAAACCAAAGAAAAACAAGTCAATAACTACTAAGGCAGTACATATACGTCTGCATAAGCATAAAAACAATTTAATTGTTATGTTAAATTCAATTTTATATGAGAAAGAAAAATGTTTTTTAAAATATGTACTTCAGTTAACTAAAGTAAAATCTTTTTGTTGTCGTCGTATAAATTGGATGTTTTTATGCTACAAGCTTTAAACTTTAATGCATTTATAATATAAAAATGAGGTGTATGTTTGTTTGTAGATTTTTGTTACGGCATTACTTCTAAACGGCTGAACCGATTTAAATGAAATTTGGTACACATAGATATTTGGCCCACAATCAATATTGGCTATATGTGTCAAAACCTCTCTATACGCTTAACACTGTCAGTTGTCATTTGTTACGGCATCACGGCTGAACCGATTTAAATGAAATTCGGTACACAGATAGATATTTGACCCACAATGAATATAGCCTATTATTAGGTTATCAGGTCGCTGGTGAAAATTATAAAGAAAGGGTTCCAGCCCACTTGGGTCCAATAATAATGGTCCCCTTGTGATATAGCCTATTATTGGTTTCAGAATTTTTTTTACCGATAGGGTATAAAATGGGTAAAATCTAGGGATTAGAGATGAACGATCCCGTGATTGTTAAAGAACATTGTGAACAGTGAACTTGATTTAAAAATCACTGTTACTTAAAACTGTGACTGTGATCACTGTTTTCAGTTCTCTTATAGCAATGTAATTATCAAAACACACTAAAAACAACCAAAACGTTGATCTTTAATCATGATACAATAATACAGGCATTAGAAAATTTTTCTCATCTAGGTTGTCAAATCTTCATGCGAGTTGTCAAAAATTACATACTGAGCAACAACAAAATTCGTTGTACACGCAACCAAACACGTACATACAAAACACAGCTGATGAGAATTGCTAATGCATGTACCTGTATTATTGTATCATGATCTTTAATATACCAAGGCAGATTTAAATACGCCTTAAAATATTGTCTGAATTTTAAAAAGAAATACAAATAAGGAAGAAGAAAAGACAAAAATAGCAACACTATTCGTTTGTTGTTATTGTACGTTATTACCCACACAAACAGTGATATAGCCAAGGTGGATTTATACAGGTGATATTATAAGCACAGCTGCTCTACTTTTTTTCCGCAAATTAGATGCTCGTATGTCAAAATTTGTATACGTTGACATAGGGGCTGAGATGTCAAATGTTATTGTAATGTAGTAGTTTTAGAATCAACACCACCTGATAAAATTAATTCACCTTGGATATATCTTAATTTTCTGTATCCCAGCTAGCATTTTGTATCATAATGGAATCATTTGAGAATCAGCATTACGGGCAAAATAATCGCATATGAGTTCATTTTCCGATCATAAATGATTCCCTCGTTGTGAGAAAATGGTACCCTAAAGATGAATCATCACAAAGAATCATTTATGATACGTTTTGCTGATTCATTTCTGAGCAATTTTCTGTTAGAATTTATAATCATTGGGGAGTCTTTTTCGAATCATTTTTCAATCGTAAATTATATAGTTTTTGTATCATAATCTAATCTCTTGGGAATCAGCATATGTGCTCATTTTTCAATCATAAATGATTCAATCGTTGTGAGAAAATGGTACCCTACAGATGAATCATCGCTAAGAATTATTTATGATACATTTTGCTGATTAATTTCTGAGCAATTTTCTGGTAGTATATATAATCATTGGGGAATCTTTTTCGTATCTGTGATTTCAAAATGATGCTAAAAAATATCATGATCTTTTTGCGGATTCTTGACATTTTGTTGCTGTATATTCAAGAAATCATTATTTGATCATATAGATGAATCATATGTGAATCCTTTTTCAATCACCCAAGGATAAATCAGTATTTAATCACCAAAAGTGATCTCAGAAGAATCATTTAGGAGATTTTTGCCAAAAATAATCACCCAAATGCTAGCTGGGATGTAACAAATAGAAAAGAACAACTAAAAAGCTATTTTTTGGGAATTATTAAATTACATTAATTTTAATTTTTAACGTGCTTTTTCCCAAATGAATATTTTACTTTTTAAGTAAAATATAAAATTTTTATTAAAATACATTGAAATTGATTATGGAGGGGTATTAGCTAGCTCCTATGTCCATGTAATTGGGGCTAATGCAAATCGTCAGGGAACCTTTACCCAAAAATCTCATAGAATAACTAAAGATATTATATTAAACTCCTAATCATAAGAATAAGAAGTTTATAATATCAAAGTTGAAACATGAGCTCCATAATCAATCATGTTTTTTATTTTCTTTACTTGCGTACTACAACAGGTTGGTTTGGAGCAACTTCACTAAAAATTCCATGCAACATATGCACGAAAACGCTCTTACATATTACGAAATATTTCGTAATTTCGCACCACGAAATTCTGTCGTAAAATATACGAAATGTACGAAATTAATCAAAAAATAAAAGTAAGAAAAAAGTATGGCTCAAGCGGGGCACGAACTCGCAATCTTCATATTTCAAGTCATGTACTCTACCCACTGAGCCACTTTCTACTTATTTTATGAGCTAAAAATTTGTTTTCTTTCGTAAATTCAAAAAAATATTGCCTAAATGTTTTTTCGTAATATATACGAAAGTTGCGTATATTCTACGAAAAAAGTCACTACGAAAGCTTTTTTTCGTAAAATGTTGCATGGATTATTTTCAGTGTACATATGTATGCTCATATATTTTTAAATCAAAATGATGTTTACTATTTTTTTATTTATTGTAGATAAATCCTCTGAAAAATTTGTTGAATCTCCAAATGAAGGTGAACTAGTGCTACCAGCAGAAGGACCATCTAAAGATCCGATGGTTGGTCAACCCGATCCAAATCAGCAGCAGCAACAACCGCAACAAAAGTCCAAGCGAAAGCACAGGCGCGGCAAACCAAAAGCTAAGAACGGCAATAAAAACTATAAGAAAACTAATTGGAGATTCCAAATGCCACGGCTCAACTACGGTAAATGTGCTTCAGCAGGCGGTAGCGGTGGATGCAATCGGCGAGAAAAACTACAGCGTTCTCGGTCTTTAGTACCCTACAATACCAATAAGTTTCTAATGGAAGAACATTTAGCCGAAGTACCAAGTGCTCTTCTGACACCCACTGGTAGAACGCGAGACTCCAGTTTCTCAATGGATTCGGAAGACAATTATTTTTTCTCTTTACCTGAAGACGAAGAAGAATTTCTAACGAAAGAATTTGCAAATGTTTATGAAAAGGCTAGAGTAGAACGTTTAGAAAGCTTAAGTAAGCAGGAGTTAATTGAAGAATGTTTACAAATTGAAGACCGATATTCCAAAGATCAGGGTAATCAAAGACAACAACAACTTAATATACAACGTATAGCTCAAGAATATATGGCTAAAATACGTGTTCTTGATGAGAAAGTTAAGGAGTTGTCCAGAGAAAACCATAGTAAGTTAAAGAATTGAGACAGTAATTAAATGTATAAAATGAGGAATACTATTAAAACCTTTCTTTTAATTACAGACCTGCGCTGCCAATTAATGCGTTCTGCTGCTTGTGCAGCCGCCGCAGCCGCAGCAGCATCACCACCTTCAGCAGCTGCTCCTATGGGTGCCGCCTGTCAACCTACCCCAATGGATTCTTCAAGTGAAGATAGTGAAAGTGATAGTTCCACATCAAGCTCATCAGCATCCTCCACATCTTCGTCAAGTGGTGCTGAACGTAATCAAGTCCGTCGGAGACGTAGCTGTTCTTCACATAGTTCCTTAAGTGAGTACAATGACTATATAGAAAGTAACTATATGCAGAATGATTTACCAGAAGAGCATGAAGCTGTTAAAACACGCAATAATGCGCAACAGCAGTCACCCTCTGCACCAGTCATGGAAAACGTTAATGAAGAAGATTTTGAACATCGGAAGCTGTTAGACGATCATATGGAAGACGAAGATGATGCTGATGGTGATGATGAGTACGAAGAACATAATCATAAACTTAATGGCTATCATAAGGGGCAGCAGCGGCTGTTGGTACAACCAAATGCTAATTTAGTAACAAATGTACACAGACCCAATGAAAGTAATGCTGGCATTCAAAATGTTGCTAATAACGATAGTAGTGATAAAGATGTAGTAGAACGCTTACAAAAAAACCCTTTAAACTAGTTAGTCATACATATTACTGTCAAACTCTCAACGTTTACAAAAATTCAACAGCCCACCCCTCTAAGTTGCTCGAAAGCAAAAACCATTATTCTAATCATACCCTTGACCCCCAAAAATAATATTAAGAAAAGAAAAAAACTAACTCTTTTTAATAAAAAGAAAGTAAAAGTGCATAGTAAAGTGGAAGTGGAAAGTGGTTCACTCTTTATTTTTATGTTTGTTTTTATATTTGGAAATTTATACAAATATGTATTTTACATTTATTTAAATAATATAATCAATCCTCTGTGCTACAAAAGGAGTGATTTTGAATCGTGCGATTTCTAAAAACGAAAATCTTTGTTCTGTTAAACTGAAGATTTAAGTCCAGTCGAAATTGAGTTCGAATAAAAAATCCGGAACGCCTATAACATAAAAACACATTTAAAAAGCAGCAATAAGTATACCGTCATATAAAAAACAGGACAGGCTCATCATTTTTAATAATTTTTCAGGAGAGAAAAAAAACTTTATAAAAAGGAAACTATTGTGATTACAAAAACTTTTTCAGAATAGTATCATTAATTCAGATTTAATTAATGACACTACCCATGATAGGCCCTTTTGCATTTTACATGACGGTACGTAGCTTGTTTTACAAATCGGACGATTTAAAAATACTCGATTTACAGCACATGGATCAATATGTACAAACAAATTGTTGTGCTTAATTAACTTTTATTTCCGTTAGTATTTTGTTATAAATATTTAAATCACAAAAGAAAAGCTTATTACAATAAAGTTGTTGTTATGCAGATATGTGATGGAAAATGATTTGATTTGCGATGGAAAATGATTTGAAACTCATTAAAAATGTCGTTTAGAAAATTGTTTATTTTGTAATTGGAGGATATTCTAAATGTCAAACATATAAATTAAAAGACTACTGAATACGCAATTCCGTTTCCGAACGGAAATTTTCAAAATTCAAGCACACAGATTTCGTGAGCGCAATCAGCCAGTTTTGCAGAAAATGTTGCCAACCCAATCCACATTGGATTATATGAACAGGCTGATAATGAGCACATCATAACTTTTGTCGGCTTAAATCGTTTTGTTCTTAAAATCGTTTCCATCACACATTGAATATTTTTGTTGCAAAACTTGTTAGCGAGGTAGTACACTCAAATTTCCAGCGAGAGGGGTTATTTTGTAATTCGATTCGAAAAGAAAACTGTTAGATTTTGCATCTTACTAAAGATGTGTTCTCACTATGTATATTTGCCTTATGGAATGTCACTTTTTTATACACATGTGATTTCATCTGCGGTTTACATAAGGTCTATAATAGGTCGTCCGTTTGTTTACTTTTACAGTAAAATGCAGTAAATTAGTGAGTAAACTGAAAAATTCGCTTTCAAAAAAAGCTACTGCCCAAAAAAAGTACGCGAACGGAAAAATAGTAAAAATTCGTAAGATTAAGGAAACAGGTGATGGCAAATAAATTTAGTGCTAAAAAACATTTACACTTTTGACTACCCAAAAATTTGTAAATACTCAGTCATGAAAAGCATTCCCGTACTCGAAAATTGGGTAAATGAGAGCGCTTTTGAAAACATAACATTCTTCTTCTTCTTGCATGAAAGAGCCCGGACTTTTTCTTCGGGCAGATTTTGTAAAGTGCAAAACAATCAGCTGTTTGAAAAATAAAGAATACCAAATGAAAAATTATAATTTTAGGCAACAAAAATACTAAAGAAATAATTGCTTGTTTAACAAAATTCAAAGCAAAATAAGGTCGCGATCTTAGTATTGTTTTGGTCCACCGACCATTTAAAAAAAAATTTTGTTAAGTATGGGGTATATATATTTTGAATGCCCTCTTTCAGAATCCAAAAACTGTGTCGCGAAATTGTTCCTGGTTTCTGAGATATCAAGCATTCATTGTGCTCGATATCATCATTTTTGATAAATTTTTTGTAAAAAAATTTTTTTTTAAAATAAAAATCAGAAATCAAGTAAAATACCAAGTTTCATCAATATTAACTTTTTATTCCATGTAAATATCTTTTCTAATAACATTTATACGGTTATTTTCAATAAAAAGTAGAAAATTTCACCTCAATACACAGCAGTTAGTATACACATGGAGCAACAAAAGCTATTTCTTACAAATAAAATAAAAAAGTGGTTACTGGAGCACATAACAAGATGTTTTACTTTCAGTAAAAAGATGTTAATTTCTATCGGATATATATTGAGAAAACTGTATGTAAATCTTCCTTGTTGTTTTTCTCCATTCCGACTTTTTGGCATATGGACCAAAACAATACTAAGGTCGCGATATGTATGTATTTATGAAAATACATAAAACTGAAAAATGGCATTAAAAATCATTGTGTTGGTTTTTATGTTTATTTTCGTAACACTTTCATGTAATTTTTCGGGATAGAAATTTGGTTTTTTGCGTTCCCGTACTTTTGTACATTTTTGTCTCTCAATGAGAAAAATGTGTGTTTGCTCTCATTTTACCCAAAAAGTACGGGAACACTCTTAATATAACAAGGCTGCTTAAATAGGTACCAACGTACCGATAACAAATACAACACCAAAAATGTTAATTTTTATTAGAAACCGCAAATATATAAATTTCAAATAGAAGAAACATAAAATGTATTATAAAATAAATAAAAAAATTAAATAAAATAAAAAAATCCAAAACAGCACGCCTCATAATCTCATTTAGATTAATTACAGTGAAGTCTTTCGGTCGTTATCGTGACCACATACAGGATCCGTACACACAGACAAACGGACGTCCAAGACAGAACTTTTTAATCAGTTTTTTAATTAGCTTAAATAATACAAATGACATTAAAAATGTCATGTGTGCTAAAAATAGTATTTTTTCTTAATATGTGTGTATTAGTGATGTTACGAATATTCGTATTCGAATCGCCGAATATTCGCCTCTTTCATGATATTCGTATTCGCCAAATTCAAGCGAATATTTCACGAATATTTTGTGAATACGGTAAAAAAATAATACATAAAAAATACTGAAAATTAAACAGAAAATATTAATTTTTACTAAAAAAAGTTTGTCTATAGTAGAGAAAAAAGAAACAAAATATATTTCACAACGACATGGTATTTAAAAAGTAAAGTCCTGTTAGATTAATTTATTAATCATGTTAAAGTAATACTCAAAGCTATTTAGACGAATGTTGAACTTCAAAAATAAAAGTTTTGAAGTCTTTTCTCCATCAAGCCTATTGCGCGGTGTGTAAATAAGCTCAGCACCTCTAAACATTCGCTCGTTCGGAACACACGCCGCTGGTGTCACTAAATATTGCCTGAGTATAGGTAAAAGAAGCTCGTATTTTCCCTTACTTACTTGCCACCAAAAATTTAAAAAAGTGGCATTCAGGTGCTAAGTAAATAATTTCAAATTCCGTCATCGGAATATCATAATAATGTTAAATACCTTTAGTATTGTGACAGTTTTTCTCCATTTATTGTTATTTACGCAAAGGGTAGAGTTTTTTCAATTAAATTTGAAATATTAAGTGGTACTAACTATATAGATTGAATATTCGAATTCGGCGAAAATTGTTTCAGATATTCGTATTCGCGAATATTAACAAGTAAGAGTGCTATATTCGGCTGTGCCGAATCTTATATACCCTTCACAAAGTAATATAAAGGGTATATCTGTGGTCACAAGGTAAAATATTGATCCGTCTAGCATGCGCATATTTTAATCAATTTAAGAGACGCGGAAACCCTATTTAACGATGGCAGTGGAAGGGAGAAATTGACCATGGTGTAGTAAGTATATTATAGGTAGCCGCATAAGGGCAACAATAATTAGATAATGCTTGTCAGAAAAATACACGTGTTTGACGTAGCTTATGCACAAAACTACCAAAGCAAAAAATAATCAGGAGACGTTATGCTACCACCTATATACTTATTACACCATGAAAGTGACGAATATCGAAAGTTAATGTAAAAACAAATTTGCAGCACCACATTGTAAAATAAAATATTTGTTCGTGGCTTGACGCTTTTGTTTTGCAAAAAAGTAAAAACTAATTTATAGATATCATTTCTAAATTGTTAAGAAAAGAATATACAAAATTGAAAACAAAATGGCTCGCAAAGGAGGAGCGCCCGCAGAGGATTTATCAAATGTAGAATTTGAGACCAGTGAAGATGTTGAGGTCATACCCAGTTTTAATGCTATGGGACTTAAAGAAGAATTGCTCAGAGGAATTTACGCGTATGGTAAGAAACTATAAAAATATTTGAGAGTTCCAAAAATATATTTATATGTATGTATAATACATTAGGTTTTGAAAAACCCTCTGCTATTCAACAACGTAGTATCAAGCCCATTGTAAAGGGGCGCGATGTTATTGCACAAGCCCAATCAGGTACCGGTAAAACAGCCACTTTCTCCATATCCATATTGCAAAGTTTAGATACATCTCTGCGTGAAACGCAAGTTTTATGTTTATCACCTACACGCGAATTGGCTGTACAAATTCAAAAAGTCATTTTGGCCTTAGGTGATCTGATGAACGTCCAGTGCCATGTCTGCATAGGAGGTACAAATTTGGGTGAAGATATACGCAAGTTGGATTATGGCCAGCATATAGTTAGCGGTACACCCGGAAGAGTATTTGATATGATAAAACGCCGTGTGTTGCGTACAAGAGCTATTAAAATGTTGGTCTTGGATGAAGCTGACGAAATGTTGAACAAAGGTTTTAAAGAACAAATCTATGACGTTTATCGTTATTTACCACCAGCAACACAAGTCGTTTTAATATCAGCTACATTGCCACATGAAATTTTAGAAATGACTTCGAAATTCATGACCGACCCTGTAAGGATTTTAGTAAAACGGTAAGCAGAACAAAAAACAACAAGCTATTTTGAATTTAATAAATTGTGCAAACAAATAAATTTTTTTTAGTGATGAATTGACATTAGAAGGTATTAAACAATTCTTTGTCGCTGTCGAACGCGAGGAATGGAAATTCGACACCTTATGTGATCTTTATGATACTTTAACCATTACACAAGCTGTTATATTTTGTAACACAAAACGTAAAGTAGATTGGTTAACGGAAAAAATGCGTGAAGCTAACTTTACAGTCAGTTCCATGCACGGTGATATGCCACAAAAGGAACGTGATGAAATAATGAAAGAATTTCGAGCTGGACAATCGCGTGTTCTCATAACCACTGATGTTTGGGCACGTGGCATTGATGTACAACAGGTTTCACTAGTCATTAACTATGATTTACCTAATAACCGTGAATTGTACATACATCGTATTGGTCGTTCAGGTCGTTTTGGACGAAAAGGTGTAGCCATTAATTTTGTTAAATCGGATGATATTCGTATTTTACGTGACATTGAACAATACTATTCTACACAAATTGATGAAATGCCAATGAATGTAGCTGATTTGATTTAAGACTTGATTTAAGATGATTTAAGTTGATGACTTTTTCTTATCATACCATCAATATTTTTAATGAGATAGTTCCAGAACTTTTAAATAAATTACGCATTTCGCTTACATTTTAATGAATTCAATCATAATATAAGAAATGTTTAATAATGCGCATTTTTTTAACATACAAATCAAACCATAAATTAATATTTAATAAACTAGAACCCAAAATATGTAACTATTATAATTTATTTTTGAATTGTAAAAGTTTCAATAAATCAACAAATATGTTCATTTCATTGTTGACAATCAGGTACATATGTGATGAAAAACGATTTAGACGCAAAAACGATTTGAAAGCGATAACAGGTGTGATGTGTTTGCTATAGTCGTTTTGTCAATAATTTTCAAATTTGTGTTCAATTATTTTTTCGACCATTTTTGAAAAATTTCTCTTCACAGTTCTATTACATTGCTTATCAGGTATGTGATGGAAAACGATTTTGAAAACGAAGCAGTTTTAAAGGTGCTTTTTAATATACTTTCCATTCAATTTTTATAATTTTTGTGATAAAATTATATTTAACAAAGAAATATCTTTATAATATTTGTGGTAAAGTTTTTTTTAATAAAGAAATATTGTTAAAAAACACCTTTTAAAATAGGATCGTTTTCGAAATCGTTTTTCATCACATACCTGTATATTTTATATTCTAGTGAGCTTTTCAAAGTCAGTAGTTTGAGATTGGCTCAAAACTAAATGAAAAGATCGGTCGGAATTCATCACACCTTTTCAAAACTATCGTATTGAAAATGATCGTTTTCCATCACATACTTGAATAATTATTAGTAAAATTTATATTTATACGTTCCCACATAGCATTTGGAAGATTGTTTTACCTTAGATGATCAAAAAGTGATTAATGAGTCAAATGCGCTTTAACAAATAGGCTTAAAACAAGACTCGAAAATGATTCCTACAAGTGCTTAGAAAACGACTTGTGTGCAATCATAAATTGATCATGCATATGTTCGAAATTTAATCTTTTAAGACTAACTTAGACGATCAGTGATTAAGCAGTTGCGAGCTCAAAACACGACTCGAAAATGAGTCCCATAAATGCTTAGAAAAAGACTTGTGCTCTATTATAAATTGATCACGCATATGCTCGAAATGTGGCTGTTTTGAGTATTGTTATAAAAGTAAGTTTATGTTAGCTTTGTGCTGTCGATATTGTAGGCAGTACCTTGGCTGAGTGGTTGGTACGTAATTTTACAAATCTGAAGGAGCTCGGTTCGATTCTCACTTAAAATTAATTGTTTTTATTTTACTTTCTCGAAAATGAGTCGTAATTGACTCAGAAATGATCGCAAATACCATTTAAAAATTACTAAATAAATTAAGTAAATTGCGACTTTGGCTCGCACACCCTTTTCGTTTTTGCCCCTTTTTCCATTTTAGCAGTTTTCTCGTTGTGCTTTTTTGTTTAATTTATTTTTTTTATTTTTAAATATTTGTCGTTGTTTTTGGCGATTTTTTTTGCTTTGGCGCTTTTTTAATTTTCTTGATTTTTCGTTTTTTCTGGCGATTTTTCTTTTTTGCAATTTTTTTGCTTTTGCCGATTTCTTAGTTTTGTCGATTTTTTGTTTTTGGAGTTTTTAACGTTTTTTTTTCACTTTTTGACTATATTTTTAGTTTTAGCAATTTATTTTAGTTGTGGCGATTTTTTTCAGTTTTTGCGCTTTCCGGTTTTGGGGACTTTTTCCGGTTTTTGGTGATTTTTTTAGCTTTCGCGATTTTTTTGGTTGACACTTTTTTGGTTTTTTTTGGCGATTTTTGTTTTTTTTTATTTTTTTTTGCTTTTTGCCGATATTTTTAGTTTTGGCGTTTTTTTTGGTATTTTTTGTTTTAACGTTTTTTCGCTTTTTGATTATATTTTTAGTTTTAGCGACTTATTTTGGCTTTGGCGCTTTTTTCAATTTTTGCCCTTTTTTCGGTTTTTGGAATTTTTTTCGGTTTTTTGTGATTTTTTTTAGTTTTTAGCGATTTTTTTTTTGTCACTTTTTTCGTTTTGGCAATTTTTTAGGTTCTTGGCGTTTTTTTAGTTTTGGCGCTATTTTTTGGTTTGTAGTACATTTTTTCGTTTTGCTGCTTTTTTTCATTTTTGTCGATTTTTTTTGTTTTTTGATGATATACTTAGTTTTAGCGACTTTTTTATGTTGTAGTGCTTTTTTTCGTTTTGACGACTTTTTTCGGTTTTTGTCGTTTTTTATTTTTTTGGCGATCTTTTTAGTTTTGGTGATATTTTGCGTTTTAGCGATTTTTATTTTAATTTTGGTGCTTTTTTCCTTTAAGCGCTTTTTTCATTTTAACGTTTTTTTCGTTCTGACATTTTTTTAATTTTGGATTTTTTTAGTTTTAGCGTTTTTTAAAATTTCAAGATTTTACCTCTTACTGTTTCCAAGATACAGCAGATTGTCTTTTTAAGGAATTTACTTTTGTTGAGAATGCTTATTTTAATACTTTTTATATTAATCCTTCTTATTCCGTAACTATTTGTCGACGTCATGTCAAGACAATACCAAAAAATTTGGCACATTTCTACTCGTCATCGTCAACAATTTACTATTACTGACAGCCACTAACTATTCTCTAAGGCATAGCAAATGGGAAGAGGCTGTTAATAGTAGTACAATTTTGTCGACAGCGAGTATACAAGTCCCAATTATTTGGTATTGTCTTGCTGTGACTTCGACAGATAGTTACGGAATAAGGGGGAATATGTAAAATTTGCTGCTAAGGGGCTATTCACATATTACGTAACGCTATTTTCGGAGTTTGTAATTGTAATTTTTCGGAATGACAACTACGGAATCAAAACCAATCCGAACGGAATCTGTGATACAGCTGAATAAGGCGTCATAAAACATGTTTTGGAATATTCGATTTATATGTATCACATTAAACTTCATTGTAGTCATTAAAATTCATTGTCATTTCCCTTTTCCGTTTCCTTATTTATTTTTTGAACTAGCAAAGAATAAAATGCTGGCAGCAATAAACCCTCTCACAGTCTGGTCGACTTCCTAAAGGCCAAAATGCGTTGCAGTGATGCAAAGTCTTATCGTCGCCTTTCTTCTCAGAAAACGAAAAAAAACTTAATAAATATGTGTTTTATAACAAAAATTTGTTTTACAAAACATGGCTTTACGACTCTCTGAAGGGTGTAGCATCATTTTTTTAAAAAATTTATTACTAACAACTAACTGTATCAAAATTTGTCGCTTACGTGTTTTTGGCGCAAACAGCAATTCGCAAATTTTGCCGCTTACGAGGTTTTGTAAAATTAAAAAAAAAATTTCTGTGTGTAAATTAACATTTATTCTTATATTTTTCAAAGAAAATGTTAATTCTCTTAAAAAAAAGAAACGAAAGATGTTATATAAGCTCACGTTAAAAATTCAAAATATTGTGACGCTGAAAAAATGTAACAAATAAACCGAAGATATAATATCAAAAAAAAAAAGAACATTCCATTAGTAAAAAGAAAGTTTTCTTACGGCACTTTATACAATGAGTTAACGTGGACTTTAGCAACAAGTTTTTTATATCGAACTTGGCGTTCAAGTCCACGTTAACTTTTAATGGTACATTATAGGTCTGTTCATTTACTTTCCTAGCAGAAACTAGCAACGAGAGAGTAAAGCAGAAATTTGTAAAATTTCTCTTCCAGTTATGAAAAAGTAAATGAACGCTTTACTAGCAAAAATTTGCAAGTAACACAATAAACAGTTTGTACACCCAAACAAATTACATTAGCTGTTAGTACTTTGTATGAAAAGTTAGACATGTCGTAAAAAATATATGAACATTTTATAATTTTAAGATACACGAACACAAGTTAGGATAAAAAGTGTTACCTTTTTACTTGCCGTAAAAAAGCTTTGTGTGTAAAGTATTTAAATAGCAGAAATAAAAATACAACTACTTATACATAACGATTTTTTAGTTAAAATATCTGTAAACAGTAGGCAGGCTTATTTTCCTTTATTTTTTAGGATTAATTGCTCAATTGACATAAAAATAAACATGATTATGTAATTTTTTCATGATTTCCTAAGAAGTTCGTAAGTTTTTAAGCAAAAGGGTGTTTATGT
This sequence comes from Panzeria rudis, assembly GCA_956483635.1. Taxonomy (NCBI): domain Eukaryota; kingdom Metazoa; phylum Arthropoda; class Insecta; order Diptera; family Tachinidae; genus Panzeria; species Panzeria rudis. The sequence goes on along the minus strand of OY101447.1, from coordinate 146,642,786 downwards.
AGATATGAAAACATATTTCTAGTGTGCACATGAATTGGTATGAATTTCTCTCAGTGCTTCTTTGTAACAGCGGAAGTTCCAAAGTAAGCCATACAATAACGAAATGGAATATTATGTGTACCGGACGCTGATCTGCATATGAATCGGTTGTTTGTGAGGCATTCTGTAAATTTTAGCGATGACATGTTATCATAAAATATATAACATGCCGTCTATAATATCAAATATTTTTCTAGCAGCAAGCGTCTAATTTCATATCATATCACGTGTGGCCTTCAATATTAGTGTTATTGCAATAGCATAATATATATTATGATAGTGTTTTCATAATATATATTATGAAAACTCTATCATGCTATGAAGTGTCCAAATCGTACTCATACATACATATGTACATGGATATAAGAAAAGTTTTGCTTTAGATACAAGCAGTCACGAAAAATATTAATTTTAATAAATAACTAATCGAATTGTTAAAATAATTAAAGAAATACATTGTGTTTTCTTGAGAGTGTATTAATTTATGAATAATTCAAGATGTTTACTGCTTGGCTGACAGATTATTATGAAATATTATGATATACGCCTTCTACATGCTTGCTATTAATACTAATATAAATATTTTTTCCCATTACTCTGCCGACGTTCTATCTTTTATTTTATCAGAGTTAATCGCTCGTGAAGACGCTGTGTAAGTCATGCCTGGTTATGAAATAGCTTTCATCATTTATTTATGAAAGGACTTTGAACAAGACTTTCATATACATAATATTCTAAATTGTATACTTTGCTTTTAATAAAAGTAAAAATGCAAAAAAGTAAATTTTAGACATGATCTGCAGCTCACGATATTATCACTACACCCAATATATTTTGGGAAACATTATTAAACAAACTAAGCTATGTCAAAAATTCACTTTTCTAATAAAATATTGGAAACATCTTGAAACAAGTTTGCAAATTATGTAAAGCATTTTACATGTTGTCTTAGAAGAAAATGTGAAAATTTGCGAAATATAGAAAAATTTACCTTTTTAGACACGCTGTAGACTTTGAACTGTCATCTCTAGACGCTCAAAATATTATGGGAACTAGAGATGAGCGATATTTCGGTACCTGTGATTTAATCACTGTTACTGAAAAATCACGATTCACAGTTGTGAAAAAATTTGCCAAAAATTTGTTACTTGCAAATATATTTCTTACATATAGAGAAAATTATGATATTTCACTGTTGTGTGGGTAATAACGTTTTTTATTTACGTACAATAACAACAAACGAATAAATAGTGTTGATATTCAGCGTTGTCAACTTTTAAATTTCAAAAAGCACTGAAACCAGGAAAAAACGCGTATTTTTGGAAAAAAACGCACTAAATTCAAAACTATTCATTTTATATAAAAATAATATGTATTTGATCATTTCATAAAGTAAAATACATAATTTTTGATGCATTAAAGGACATATCGCACATGCACTGCGAAAGTGCTACAACTCAAATATACTGATTTTCCAGAAAGCGAGTTTTAGTTTTAAATTTACTCACACCTTTATGGGAAAAAATAAATGTATTTTCTCCTCAAGAGTTTAGTATACATCTTGTATGATTTTTTATGCAGTATAAAAAGCAATATGACGAATAATTTTGTACTATTAATCAAAAAACGCATTCCTTGAGTTGTGTCACTTTTGAAGTGCATGCAATACAATATTGCTGTAATTTATGAAAATATAAAAGTCACTATATCTTTAAAACTAGAGCTAATTGGAAATTTTTATTGTAACTTCAGAATTCAATAGATGAAAATATGCATTTAAGGATCTGCTATTTTGATCTCGAAGCATTTTCATTGTTGCGTGGAGTAATTAAATCGAGATACATCAGTTGGTATCTCCACATGAATTTTCATGCTTCAGTCCGATTTTTATTTGAAGCATGTAAGGACATTCTGTTACGTATTTTAGACTTAAATTCATCAAGCTAAGAACTCGTGCAACTTCTGCGTTTGAATAAGGAAGTCACAAAAGTTTGATGGCAATATTTGCTGATGACATAAACGGGCTTATATCGACTGATTATTTATGTATATGTATTTTACTTAGACAAAACTAAATACATAAAAATATAAAATTGTTTATTCTTCCACAAGGCTGCAAAAAAGTATGTTTAAGCCCTTATGACACTACATTTGTGTTTTGATAATTACGTTGCTATAAGAAAACTGACAACAAACAGTGATCACAGTCACAGTTTTTAGTAACAGTGATTTTTAAATCACGTTCACAGTTCACGATGTTCTTTAAAAATCACGGGATCGCTCATCTCTAATGGGAACTATCAGTAAGCAAACCGATTTTTAACCTGAGAAGGGTAACTTATAAAATAATCAAGTAAAAATTGTTCTCACGCACTTCTACCGATTTTTTTATTCTCACGTTTATTCATGCTCCCATGATTGATGCATAATCATGAATAAATATATAAATACAAAGCTTAAAATTTTTAAGAAGTTTGCAACGGTGGTTGTGGCCTAAATATCGCTGCAACAAAAAAAAAATTAGTGTGGCTTACATGGTTACTGCAGTAAAATCATTTAAAATTTCGAATAAGGCTAGTTAGTCTCCTATCTAATGCCAATTTTTAAAAAAAGCGTTTTTATTTACAAAAAATATTTGGTCTTCTTAACATAAAATAATAAATACCTTAAAAATTCTAAATTAATATAAAGATCTTAAATTAAACTTAATTATAATTCCGTTGTTTCCAATTTCCTTGCAAGTATTTGAGCATTATTAGTTAATTTGTCTATTTGATTGTAAACATTAAAATGACGATTTAAATCATTGGTGTGATTGAATAGCTTGGCAGTACCCTTCAAAGTTTCATGTATATCCTCGGCGCCAATTGCAAGAAAATTATCATCCAATGAATCATGGCCACTTTGGCTGTAAATAAAAGTAAATTTTAATAAAATTTTTAAAGTACACTAAAAATAAAAAAAAGACAACCTTAAATTTTCTTCGGTTTTAAACCATTCATTTTCATAACCCTTCAACCATATGGGGTTTGATCCCTGAACACTATGTTTATTGGTATTTGGTACGCGGGTAGCGGGTTCATTTGGATTTTGCAAAGACAATGACGAATTTCCTTTAAAGTTAAAAGTATAAAGGTTAAAATATTTTTATTTATAAATAGAAATAAGAAACTTACGGAATATATTAACTTTTGCTGCCCTTAATTGGCGCTTATAGGCATTCCTTTGGGAGGCACACAAAGCCAAAGTAACTACCAATAATGTGGCCAAAAACAAATTGGTAAATATTAGCCAGACGTACATGGCGTTGGCTTGAGGTCCAGCCTGCAATAGCTGAGCTTCTGCCGGTTGGGTATCCAAAACATTAAGTTCTTTAAACAGCTCATCTAAGTGTTCTATGTGGGAGTCTATTAAACTCAAAACATCGGCCACTTCATATATAGAGTTGTCTTCTTTGCCCACTAAATGCATATACAAATCGGTTTTGGTTTTATCCACTGAACCGTCCTTATTTTCATGCACCTTTATTTCATCTATATTTACAATAGTATCAGTTATATTGCTTAAAGTTCTGGAAAATAAAATCGAACAATAAATCGTTAAAAATTTTAAATCGCTTATTTGGAACCATTTTCTTATATTTACTCTCTGAATATGTTGATTTTATTTCTCAGTTCATTCGGCTGCAAGCGAAACACAAATCGTACTTTCTGATCTTCTCTTAGTAAATATATAAACACATGAGCCACATCTTTCATGCCGGCCGTATCATTGGCCAAGACCATAAAATCAAAATAGCCTTTCATACCCTTCTGTGGATCAAAGTTCAGTTGAATTTCCCCATTTTCTTGATCAACCAAAAACGGTGCGTTGCGTACATTTTCCAAACCTTCCGACAAAGTTTGTCTTACATCGCCCACCATATAGTAATTTATTTTAGCATTAAGACCTTCATCCAAGTCCATTGCTTCTACACGCATAAATTTGGTGCCAAAATCTGCATTAGTGGTAATACCACCAGTAAAAATTTTCGTACGAAATTTAGGCGGATTATCATTGATATCCAACACTTTTATTTTGACTCTAACAGTAGTGCTATCAGACCTTAGAAACTCCTCACTAGTCAATGAAAAAGTTCCTTTGCCCTCATTACTTTCTTTATAAAACATTTCTTCATTTATAGATCTTATACTTCTAGAGTGCTTAAAACGATCATAGATGCTTTCAGAATTTCGCAGAAATCCTCCTTGTCTTCGACTAAACGGCTTAAGTGGTTGATTGTTTATTTCGATTTCCATTTTCTTGCTCATAGCAAGCTCCAAAGAAGTATTTTGTTCTAAACAATTTTCCGAAGCTCTTACGTAAAGATAATAATACGCCTGCTTTTCGCGATCCAATTCTTTTTGTGTAGTTAGAATATGCGTTTCAGGATGTAAATTAAAAAATTTTTCGTCATTGCCTTTGACAATGAAATAGCAAACATGACTCGGAGGATCATCTAAATCATCGACTTCATCTTTGTCTATAGTGTCAGGAAGTTTAATACGTTCTGAACCGGGATCAGTGTGTTCTGAAAAAAAGAAATTATGTATGCACATTAGACCAACTTACATAAAACTTTTTTTAACCCCATCAAGTTATAGATCGATTTGATTTATGACGCTTCCCAAAACACTTTAAGGGTCCAGAGATGACCGTTTTTGAGTTGTCATATAACAAACGTATAATTTGGTGGGGTTTGGGGGAGGGGAGTCAGTTGGTGACAAAGACATATTTTACATATCTATACAATGTAATTCGGTCTAACGTATTGTAAATGACAAAACTGATTTTTTGGCCTAACGACCCACCTGTTTGAAAAATGGTCATACCTGCTACTTTCCGCTAATTTGAAGCTTTCGAAAATCTATAGAATTTTATAGTAATTAACAACACACTTTTTCACTAACTTTCAGCAATAAGATGGAATTTGGGGCCAAAAGTAACGTTGCATAGTGGGGGATTTTAGAAAAAAATGGAAATAAATAAATCAGCAGTTTCTAAATGAGACGTCCGATTCTTATAAAATTTCATATGGCATTTCAGGAGATGTTGCTCATCTTGAGTATGAAATTTATATCTTAAAAGAAGATGGAGCCACAAGACCCCAAAGTGGATCACCTCGGGCTTATGAAAAACTCAAACATATGACAAGCTAATGTTTTTGATCTGATAAACAAGAGTTTTTGCAAGTAGATTTGCCTATCCAAGAGGTGAAAAAAGTCTACCACATTTCCGCTTACAGTTAAGGAGATATTCGACAAGAAAAGTTAAAATTGTAGCTTTTTTTACCCACATTGGTCCAATGTTTTGCTAATGGGAAATCAAATTTTGTCCGATTTGCAAAAACTTAATTTTCGTAGATTTATAACAAAATTTTAATATTCTGGAAAAATTTTGTTTAAAAATCACAGCGCAGTCAAAAGTTATGCGCAGTTAATTTAAAATTTTGAAAAAGTAGATTTTTCCCCGTTTCTTGCAGAAAAAAAAACGTGTCAGTTATTTCGTAGTTACAACATTTTTTTGCAATAACCCTGCAAAAAATGTGACTACTCTATGCACGCATGTATAGAGTACTCCACAAGGGACCAGGAGTAGTTACAAAGTGGTCCAAATGTATGCAATAAATATGGTCCATTTAACATTGCGATGTCCTAGGAATGGACTATGTGGTCCAGCTTTGAATTACATATTGCTACCCGAAAAACTAACCCTATGTAACTACTCCATGGAGCACCTACACGAGGCTAGTTTTGAAACTAGTTCATGTCACTACTTGATGGAGCACTAAAGTGTTCGTGTTTTAACGATTGGTTATGTTATTTGTAATCGTTAAAACGCGAACACTTGTCGCTTAACTACAAACTCTTGTTTGCAAATGACATGGTCCATGACTGCATTACATAGGACCATGTTGTAACTACTCCATTTCAACTAAAATGGACCACGTGGTCCAATAATTTTTGCAGGTAATATTTACCTCATATTTATACCTATTTGGAAGGTAATACTATAAGGCATATCACTAGAAATTTTTTTCTTAAAACTTTTCGTTATTGAATTAGCCAAAGCGTTTCAAAGTAGACCTATTTTTATTGTAAATATTAGTTTGAAGGCGCATGTTCTCAAATCGCTAGACTGTAATCAATAAAGGTAACAAGTCAACTTGAGGCCTAATGTGCCCTTAAATATTTCTAAACAAATGGTTTGCGTCTGGCTAAAATTAAAAAAATTGGCTTCCCAGAGGCAAATCTTATGTTTTTTTCTTCCTTGGTGTTTAGTACATAAATTCCTATATAAATAAATATAAATAATCCACAATATTATAGCATTAAGAAAAAATATAATATGCACAAGACACTGGATTTATAGTACAATCTCGTACTGAAATCGTTTTACTTGGCTTGACCATCAATCACACGTCTAATTAATATTTAGTTTAAGTGGACATAATACTTGAACAACGGGGAAAACTACCCTGCAAAAATCGCGACTAGTCCATACATGCGTGTAAGGACTACTCCATAATGGACCAGGGCTAGTCCCAAATTACCCCAAACGTATGTATTAGACGTGGTCCATTTAACATTGGTGGTCCATTTAGCACCTGAATGCCACTTTTTTAAATTTTTGGTGCAAAGTAAATAAGGAAAAATACGAGCTTCTTTTATCTATACCCATGCAATATTTAGTGACACCAGCGGCGAGTGTTCCGAGCGAGCGAATGTTTAGTGGTGCGGAGCTTATTTACACACCGCGCAATAGGCTTGATGGAGGAAAGACTTCAAAACTTTTATTTTTGAAGTTCTACATTCCTCTTCTAAGCTTTGAGTACATATTACTTTAACATGATTAATAAATTAATTTAACAAGACTTTACTTTTTAAATACTATGTCGTTGTGAAATATATTTTGTTTCTTTTTTCTTTACTAAAAGAAAATTATTGTTTTGCGTTATAGACACATTTTTTTTAGTAAAAAATAATACTATTGTTTAATTTTCAGTGTTTTTTATGTATTATTTTTTGGAACGTATTCACAAAATATTCGTGAAATATTCGCTTGAATTTGGCGAATACAAATATCATGAAGGAGGCGAATATTCGGCGATTCGAATACGAATATTGGTAACATCACTAGTACATATATTAAAACATCGTAATCTGATGAAAACTCAATTTCGGTAGATCGTTTGTGAAATTAGGAACTTTTCTTAAATTACTTGATAGCGGGAAATTAAAAATGATGAAAAATTTTACCTGTAAAATTGACAAAAATTTCGTCAACTATAAATTGTGGTTCATATTCATTGACATTTCTTATATAAATTGTCAAGTCCAAGTCAGCAGTTAAAGATGTCGGCAATCCCTGATCAAACGCCTCGATCCTAATCTATTAAATATAGTAAATTTAGATATACTTTCGTTTTGCCCATAAATTACTAATACTCACCTCGTGAATCTTTTGCCTATTACGATCCAAAGACTCTTTCAAAAATAAGTGACCTGTTTCCGCATCCAAATCGAAAAGTTTATAACTACCTAATGGATCCGGTTTTAAACGATAACGTACCATAGCATTCATGCCAATATCCTCATCAGTTGCCATAACTTGTAAAACTAATGAGCCCACAGTAGTATTTTCTGGAATTCGTACAGTAGTATTGTGCAGAGGTTGTATAAAGACAGGTGCATGGTCATTGAAGTCCGAAATACAAATATCCAAAGTTTTCGATATAATATTAGAAGGAACACCCAAATCTCGTATTATAAGAGTTAAGGAGTGATTACCATAACGATTACGCAGAGAGGAACGAGCGTACACATAAGCATTCCAAGCATCAATTTGCCGTAATTCAAATAACTCTACAATAAGTTTGAGAAATTTATAAGTGCCATTCTTATTTTAAAATTTGCTTATCATTTAACTTGCCATTTTTATTTCCTTTGGAAATCTTAAATTCTAATCTGCCATTTGGTGTTTGAGGATCATCTAAATCTTTACCTTTGATAGCGGCTATTTTTTCATTTAATTCATGATATTCGGTTATCAAAACACATGCTGAAGGCATAACAACTTCTGGAGCATTGTCATTTTCATCAAGTATAGTAATGCTTTAAAAATATTGTTAAGAAAATATTGATATTAAACTTTTTTTTTTAAATTAAATTAAACACTCCACTATTTTCTTACAAAATTTGCTTAAAAGCATTACGACTTTCGCCTGCCAAAAAACCAAATTGGTAGTTATCCCAGGCTTCTATTACCAGCATATAGAAGTCCTTAGTTTCTCTATCCAAGATATCTGTTACAGACAAAACACCGGTGTCAGCATCAATGGAGAATTTTCCCTGCGAACTTATACGATCCATTAGAAAAGTTATTTTACCAAAATCTCCAGAATCGGCATCTGCAGCTTGTATGGTACCAATTCTAGTGCCAATCACAGCCGATTCGCTTATACTATAATTCTTGGAACCACCAACAAAATAGGGGTTGTTATCGTTTTCATCCAATACTGTTATAAAAACATCGACTAATGACGATCTAGCCGGCACTCCAGAATCTGTAGCCCTTACAGAAAAATTCATCCATTGATATTGCTCATGATCTATTTTATTAGCTACCACAATTTCACCCGTATGAGAGTCCAAATGTATTAATTGGCGTATTAAAGGATTCCCTTCTAATGTATAAGTTATAGTACGATTCTTGTCTATGTCATAAGCAATAATATTAGCAATTAATGCACCATTCATACTATTCTCGGTGATTGATTTCTTGTAGAAGGATTGTCTAAATTTCGGATTATTATCATTTTCGTCTTCGATTTGTATGTTAAGGAATGCCTCAACAATTTGTCTACCTTTGGCGGCTGCTAAATCCTCCGCCATAATGGCCAACTTAATATGTTCTACTCGTTCGCGATCTATAACTTTAACCAACTGCAAAGTACCATCTATTGGATCTAAATCAAATGCAGATATATAATCATATTCTGTTAACTTTACAACTGATCCCTCTTCATTGCGGCCTTCGGAGTTGTGAGAATTTATTTTGTATCGAATAATGGGACTCTCATCAGAATCATTTGCATATATTTTGTAGATTTCGGAACCCACAGGAGTATTTTCCATTATATGAATTAAGGGTAGATCGGGAAGTATTGGAGCTTTATTATTTACATCTTTAATGGTTATATTAACTGTGGCCGAATTCCACAATTGTGTGTTACCAATACCACCATCCAGAGCAAGCTGCAAGTAAAACAAAAAGATTTAAATTGGAATAGTAAAAAGTGAGTAATGTTACTCCATTCTATATAAACGCATGTATATGAACCGATAAATCCAGAGAATTGGGGATTGCAAACTCTCCTACTTGTAAGACTTCTCATTTAACTTCAAATGATAGCTAGCAAAAATTTCATTTTACTTACCACTGTTAAAGTATAATCCATTGTCTTATCGTCCGTCAAATCGGGATCTAAATTAGCACCTTGTGCCACAGATATTACTCCAGTTTCCGAATTAATTACAAACTTATCCTTAGCACCTGCTTGTATGCGAAAAACTATATTGTTATTGGGAGCAGACCCATCTCGATCAATTGCTGTAATCTGCATGACAGCACTTCCACTGCTTATATCTTCTGGAATACTTTTGGAATAAAAACTTTTCAAAAATATCGGCGGATTATCATTAAAATCTTGAACATAAATTAATACAGGCACCACAGTTGATAACATGGGTATACCGGAATCTCTAGCTCTCACTAATAAATCCAATATTCTTACACCCTTATCAGCGATTTTTTCATTAGCACTGAAACGTCTTGGAGAATTTTGCTGACTTTCTACCAATTCCTCGTAATCGAAACTATTCAAAGGTTTAAGGATACCCAATTCAGGATCTATTGTAAAGTTGGAACGATACATTCCTTCGACAATTTCGTAAGTTATTTGACTATTTTCTGTGCCATTTAAATCGATATCATGAGCTTCCAGCTGCAAAAGATGTTCGAATTCTTTTTTATTTTCCATCAAAGCTGTCTCGTATTGTCTTTGTAGAAAGATGGGGGCATTATCATTAATATCCTCTATATTTATGATTAGTTGAGCTGTATTACGATTGCCTTGACCTTGATTGTCTATGGCCTCCACCGTTAAATAGTGACGTGATATAATTTCTCGATCGAAAGCAGAACCACCAGTTTGCCTAATGGTTACCAAACCCGTAATTGGATTTAAATGCAATCTGCATTTTAAATGAAAATATCATCAGATATGTTTTATTTACAGTATGTTAAGATAAGAAAACTTACAAATTTGCTATGCCTCCTCTTAAATTTTTATATCTTATGCCCATGGTACCAAAATCTCCCGAATCCATATCATAAGCCTCCAGCTTAGCCACATTTGTACCAATTTCACTGTTTTCCGCTACAGATACATTGTAAACTAATTGCGTAAATTCTGGAAAGTTATCATTTTGATCTCGTATAAAGATTTGAACATGGGCCGATGAATAGCGATTTGGCTCGTCCACTTCACGAGCAAACAAAGTGAAATTTATCTCTTTCAACTGCTCGTAATCTAATGATTTTGGATTTTTTACTCTTATCATGAAACTAGCCTCGTTAACCGCTAATTCGGGCACAATTTCAAAGATATCATTTTGCGGATCCAAGAACAAACGGAAAGTCCCATTGTTACCTAAATCGTGATCATAGACATAATGTTTGACATCACCATCGATAAAATTAAGAGGTGTATTCGATTGAGCATTTTCGTTGACCTCACAGCGATACAAAGATTCCCCAAAAGTAGGAATTTCATCATTTACATCCGATATAATTATAGTAACTTCAGTTTTGACCGACGTCAAAGCTGTAGGTAATTGTGCTGAAGTCTGAAGAATAAAAAAAATAATTTTTATTGTGATTATTTTTCGGATTCTTAGTCCAATATTCCAACTATCAAGGGAGAAATTAACGTTAATTAATTTCAAGGCTTTTAAGGCAGAGCATAACATTGTTGTTTCCCGAAGCTGCAAGACTCCCCCCCCCCATCAGTGTTAATGTGTATTTCAGTATTTTTCCACTATTCAGGTGGCTCGATTGTATGTGAATTTATATCTTATTTAAACAAGTCATGACTGGAAATATGATACGAGAATTATACATTATTCTAATGCAAATGCACATGAACACTAATGAGGAAGTGCTGCTGCTTCTGAAAACAGTGTTTTTATGTTCCGCTATGTGGTTTGTGGCATTAATTGATACTTAGAATATTTCCTCATGTACAATTCTTTCTGAGCTAAAAATGTTACAAACTTTAGCCTCATAGCAATCACTTTGGATTAATATTTAATATTACTATTTACCTTAGAAATTTCCACCGCTGTGATCTTCAAGACATAGGCACCATTCACTTGATTGCTGGGATCCTCACGGTCGAGTTCATGAATTGTATAAATCCAACCGGTATGGCGTTCTATACTAAATAATTCATTGCTTTCTAGATGGTAAGCTATGGGATTGTTAATACCACGATCGCCATCTACACATAAAGCCCGCATTACTCTGGTACCTATTGGAGCATCCTCAGCGATTCTTGCTACCGGTTGAACTTTAATAAATTCCGGTGGCTGATCTTCTATATCTTTTACTTTTATCAATATAGCAGCTGTGCCTGTATTGACGGGTGCTTGATTGGCTCTATCAACTGCCAACACTCTTAACTGATATAAAGCTTTTGTTTCATAATCCAAACTTTCCATCAGACTTAAAACTCCTTTGCCCTGATTTGTAGTTATAGAGAATACATTATTATCTCCCTCAGACTCTTGCAGATAGTACACGACTTGACCGTAGGCACCTTCATCGGCATCAATCGCTTCTAAAGATGTAATAATACCAGGAGCACTATTTTCAGGTATTTCGATAGCACTTTGATAAGGTAAAAATATGGGAGCATTATCGTTAATATCTTCTACAAGAAGTAAAAAGCTTTGAGTAACATAATTATAATCGTTGTAATGATTATCGGTTAAAGTTAAAACTATAGAGTATTCATCCTGAGTTTCTCTATCTAATTCCTTATCTAAGTATATATAAGCTTCATTGGGGCCCTTATTCTCTATGCGTATGACTGCACTATCAAGTGAAGGACGTTTGCCAAATGTTAAAGGATCATTGTCTGGGTCAAAGCCTTTAAGGTTGTATATTAAGGTTCCTAAAAAAAAAGGAAATCAATAGAGAAATTCAAATTAAAATAATTTTTTGTTTTAGATTTACTTACCCACTTCTGTTTCTGGACTTTCTTTTAGTCTTAGCACAATTTCGGATTGTCCTTCTATAATAAATCTTGGTGGGCGATTAGCTTTTACGGTTTGCAATAATATTAGAAGTATAATTAGATGACTTAGTTGCTCGACTATTATTATGTTTTTGCTTCTTTTTAAACGAACTTTATTTTGTTTTCTTTTATACTCGGGAGTTGATTGCTTTATATTTAATACAGGCCTTCGAGACCGTTTTATACTTCGAGGCATTGCCTTAAATTTTTCTTGATTTTAAATGCTTATACGAATTTCATGTTATTTTAATCTGAAAATAAATAGATACATACATATATAATTTTTTATTAGTTTATTTTTTACTAGAAAATTTTTTATTTGTTGTGGACTATAAGCTAGCCAAGCCTTGCCTGCATTTCGTTGGTGTTAATGCCAGCCAACTCATCAGTAGACCTTTAACCTTCATGTTTGAAAGTTCTCAAACGCATATGCTTATATAAAAAAAACCCTGTAACCTTTCATGATGATGAATTGGCTGAAATGGTAAATGCGTTGGTTTATAAACATGCCAAGGATTGTGAGAACCTAAGCTCAAGGTAAAAAAATTACACAAAAAAAAAAAGAAGTTTTTTTTATTAAACAACCACACTTACTGCTTGAGCATTGCAGTCCCTGTTAATAGTTTAGCACAGTATTCACTACACTACAATTCCATTGGTTCAATTTTTTTGGGTTGCGGCAATTCTAACAAATTCTAATAAAATTGAAACTATTCTCAATTTCTTCACATATTTTTTAAATTAAAAATTCATAAAAAAGTTACCGTTTAATATATCGTTAACATTGTTTAAACATAAGAGGATTGCTGTTTTTAATAAATCGAGCCCTTAGAATAAAAAGGTTCCAACTAATATATTGGCCAAAATGCCGTAGCCAGTTTAAAGCGGTTCCAACTACGTGGTATCACAACTTTCGCGAAAAAGCAGTTCCATATGCTATCTCAAAATGATAGTAATAGCTAAAATGTATTCTAGCTCAGAGATTTGGTTAATATATTGCTTTAAAACGGTTATTTTTGCAATTAGAACTTTGCTTTACTTTATTTCACATGGAACCTTTTTATTCTAATAGCTCGAAATAGTAAAGAAATAAATGAAAGTTATCTGTTGATGGTTCAGCATTGTCTATATGCATTTCATTAGTGCTTTACCAAATCGTCAGTAGATTCCAACCACACTTTGGAACAGTTACAAAGCCCTTACATTATAAGTTTCAAAGCCTACTATGCTTATTTTTTAAACTCATTTGTAAATTCTCAAATGACTTTTGAAAGTCTGTACATAAGATAAGGAGGGGTTTGTAACTGTTCAAAAGTGTGGTTGAATTCCACTGACGATTTGGTAAAGTGCCGATGAAATGCATATAGACAATGCATAACCATCAACAAATAAATTTCATTTAAAATAAAATTATGAAAATATGTCAAATAATAAATTTCTTAACACCCCGTCTTCACGAAACATAAGTTTGGAAATTTGTGTGTTAGCAATTGTCAAAATTCTGTCCTAACACAAGAAATTAACGTGTTGACCGAATGTGTTTGTGTCCTAACACATGTTTGGAAATCAATGTTAAAACACAAGCCCGAGGAAATATGTTAGAACACAAGCTGTCAAATTTAATATGTATGTGTGTTTTTTTACAATTTGTTTGATTTTATCGAAAAAATAATAAATAAAGTTAATAAATAAATGTTTTAGATGTTTTTTTATTTTTTGCATATTATTTATGTTCATATTCATAAAATTTTTACAAACAGAAAAATAATAAAGTGAAATCTATAAAAAAAAACTACAAAATGCCGTGCAAATTTACTATATGAATATATAAAATTTGTGTCCAAACATCAGTACGTTTACTCCACCCTTAACACAAGTTTGAACACATGAATTTTTTGTGACGTCATTCCGCCGACGTTATTTCTTATGTTAAGAAATATCAAATGTCTCGTGAAGACGGGGTGTAAAGGTTTAAAAATATAAGTTGAAAAGACTGAATATGTCCTACATTTCATTTGGCTCAATTTTTGATCAAAGCTATTTTAGACCAAAGGTATTTTATTTTACTTTCAAATAATACCAGATATAATAATATAAATTTCATATTACGAAATATATGGCCAATTGAAAGAAAATCATTGGAACCCGTCACTCCGAAACGAAGCGACAGGACAAAAAAATGTATACAGCTATTATTAATAAACTTAAAGTCCAGTTAGGGCTTCGACGTCATCGAATAATATTTTTAAATTCAACAGGGCGAGAGTTCTAGCTCAGTACAGATTATAGCGTAGCCTATATATCAGAGACGGTTAATCCTAGATACAAAAATTTCTAGGAAAGGCAGAAAGCGAGGTATTAAAAAAAATACGATTTTTGTAACGTTTAGCTTCTGATGATATCTTGGAACAGTTACATTAATTTATGTCAGTCTTTTGCGACAGCTTATACAACGCCAAGAAAAATTTGTACACAAAATTTCAGCTTAGATTTAGTACTTTTTCATCTTATTTGACTGGGCTATATTGAATTTCGAACATTAAGTAAGTAATGTTGTCATATATAATTTTATCCAAAAACTTCGGTTAAATAGTTTATACTTCTAAATACTGACATTCATCTGAAAACTGGAAAAAACAAACTCTTGAATTCGAAAACAGTGACTGTTACATTCTGCTATAGTAATAAAAATAATTTAAAATATTTCAAATTAGAAATTTGAATTAACGAATAATAAATAATAACTTTCAATTAATAATTAATTTCAATAAAAATTGAAATTAATGTCTTAAAGTAATCTGTTACTGTGTCAATTTTTTATTTTCTTTTAAACGTAATTTATGTATATACAACATACGTACATGTTCCGGTAATTACACTGATTTCACATACTCTACATTTTCAAAAATCTTTTGAAAAAAAGTCATAAATTAAAGACAAAACACTCATTAAAAAAAAAACAAAAACAACAACTACATTGACTTGTGGTTGGCTATTGCAACAGAGAAGTTCTCTGTGGTCAAAGAAGACAAAAAGTGGACAAAACCGAGCAACCAACCAAGCAGTCAACCTGTCTTTTAAGCTTTTATGACTTTTACTGCTACTACATACTTGTACCACACATTAGCTTACTACGTGATTAAAACAAAAGAATAAAATAACATAAGTTCGAATAAATCACTTTACAAATCAGTACGTTTACAATGTCTTCTACGAGTGCTACATGTACGAGTGTTATGGTTACTGCGCATGATCAACATCTAATTCGAATGTATACAGGTAAGTCTCGATTTACGCGGTACTTCATTCGATATAACACGGATCAATAATAGTAACCATTTTTTCATTTACGCGTTTTTTGTACGCAAATTTAATATAACACGTTCAAAAAAAGATGGCAAGCATCAACTGCGTGGTGAAAAACTGTGTACTAGTACATAATTAATACAAATATATTTTTAGTGCTTTTATAAAATGTTTTAGAAGCAAAAATATAATTACCAAATGTAATGTAATGTCATTATACGTTAAAGTTAAAACTTGGGAATTGTCATAATTTTATTTTAAATGAAATTTATTTGCTGGTGTTTAAGCATTGTCTATAAGCATACTCATGCAATGCATTTTGCCGGAATTGTAATTGTTCTTGATTTAACACGATTTTTAGGTCCCAAAATTAAATTTTGTATGTATCTCATTAGTTCTGGCAAAGTATTGAATAGTGTGTACCGAGCATCGAGTATTTGCTCTTATTTTAGGGTACTCAATACCAAAGGGTAGTTACTCGATACTTTCGCTGTTGTGTTTTTATAGCCAAATCGACTTTAAAATTGCTGGGGAAAGTACAACTCTGTGTAAAATTATAACTTTTTCTAAGCGTTGAAACTATCGAGTAAGTATTGAGTACCCAAAATGAAAAATATTGAGTAATTAAAAGTAGCAAAAATTGCCAGCACTATATCTCATATTTTGATTTACGTGATAAGTTAAGTTCCTTGTACCAAAAAAAAAATGTTGTACCAATCCTGAACATTATTTTACGCCGATTTGATTTACACGTACTTTGTTAGGTCCCAACAGACCACGTAAATCGAGGCTTACCTGTACTATGTGTTTATTCTAGTGTTTATATGAAGCAAGTACGTGCACATACTGTGTACAATTAAAACTTTATTACTTGATTATCCAGTCTAGTTTTGTTTAATGGCCACTTGGATTTATAAATTTTAATAGTTCCACTCATTTGTCGACTTGACTCATTCTTTAACTTATTTTACAAGAATTGTTTTGAAGTTCAGAAATAGTTGTGAGATTTTAAAATATCTATTGAGTTGTTTTTGTTATTAAAATAATTTTTTTGTGGAGTGTAAGTTACACGGTAAAACGCTATTGCAGCAAAGACTGGTAATATTAGGAGGAATGTATATTATGGTGACCCTTAATTTCGAAAGGCTCGATTTCTCCCACCAAATAAAGATAACCTGCTTAAACATGTACAACAACAATAGTTTGATTGATCGTAGGCGGAGCTTACGCACAAGCAAAACCAAAAATAAAATAAGAGTTGGAAAATTGGAATAAATAATCAGAAGGTGAAATTTCGGCTCACCATATTGATAAGAAAATAAGATACTCATATTCTATTTCCTCATAAAATTTTGTTAAGGATGAGGCCACACGGGCGTTTTTAAAACGCGGCGTTTCTGCTTTTTATATTAAATTTGAAGTTTTTAAATATTGAGAACTTTCAAATTTAATATAAAAAGCTGAAACGCCTCGTATTAAAAACGCCCGTGTGGCCTCAGCCTAAATAGCTGATGTTTCATTAAAAGTGGTAAAAGTGAACAAAGCACGCTGATGATGCTAGTGTAGCGGCTGTCGAAATTAATTGTACTAATCCGTTATGCTATTCTGATTAGATATTCTAATATTCCAATTTTAAAATAATTTGAATTTACACTAATTCAATTATTGAACTTAAGCCGAGTTAAAAAAATTATGTTATTTATAAAAAAAACTTGTTTAAAATTTAAAAAAATTCAAGCAAATTATTTTACTAAAACAAATAAATCTTTTACTGATTTTTTTTGCAATTTAATCAACTGTTTGATTTTGTAAGTATCAGTTTCTACATTTCTGGTCTAGTAATTCCAATATCATAAATTATTATTAGGGACAGAATCAAAATATTTTGGAAATAAATCAGCCATTTCTAAATGTATAATCCGATCAGTATAACATTTCACATGGACATAGCAGAGGAGATTTCCAATTGAAACTTCTGCTCAGAAGCGGAGCTGTAGTAACCCAAAATAGTGAGTAAGTTTTTGTAGTTTTAAAGTTTTTAGTTTTTTTTAGGACCACTCACTATTTCGAAACAAATTTGTGAATAACTGAGAAACCATTGCTTTGTTTTACCTAACACCATTTTCCCATTTGTTTTTCAAAAAGTCGTAAAAATTACGTATACTTAATATTATTAAGTATACGTCTGGTGGACCATTACAAAAAAATTGTGTTTTGTCCATATTTTTAATGCTGTAAATTTCTTCTTAATGCTATAAAATCGCTGATAAAGAAATACCTAGCAAACAAAAAATAATAATAATATTTGTTTTATACTAATCGGATTATCCGTTTAGAAATGGCTGATTTATTTCAAAAATATTTTGATTCTACCCCACTGTGCCCTGCTTGTGTACAGGGAATTGCTTAATGGCCATCACGATTCATAAATTAATATGATCGTCGTCATGTTTTATTGAAAGAGATATTTTTTTCATATTTTATCTCATTAAAAATTAATCTCAGTTTCATTATTTACTTCTTCTGATCCTCATTAATTACATTAAAGTCTGATTAACATGCCATTAAATGAATTGAACTTAGAAATACAGTGGAAAACATTCTGTTGCAAATAATTCAAAAACAAAAGATGCTTTTAATTAGGGTGGTAACGATACGCCGTTTTGCCGATCCGATACCGATATTACAAAATAAATATCGCCGATACCGATTCCGACACCGATACGAATATTGAAATTGAGTTCAAGTTTAGATTAACAAAACTCAAGTGCAATTTTTTTATTATACAAAATTACATTATAAGAGAGAATATTTAAAATTGATAAATCATTGGAAGTAATTTTTAAGGAACTACATTTTCTTAGCTTCCAAGAAATCTATATTAAAAATATGCAGATAATTAGTAGAAAAGCAAGAAAAAATGTTTAATTCCTTTATAATTTTAAAAAATACTCGCATTGCTTTTTAAAAAATCGATTTTTTTAAAGGACATTTATTAACTAATATTCTTCTAAATAACTTAATAACTTAATTATTAAAAGACTTCTAAGTTTATATTTATTCACTTAAATTTACATGAAAATACAGTTCTGAGTTTAAATTCGCATAAAAAAATTGTGAAATGGGTAATTTTTTATCCTTTTTCCTTGAGAAAAAATCATTATAGAATACCGAAAAAGAAATTTGTCCTAGCATCGCTTCCAATTCGGTGATTGGTAATCGAAAAACAGAACTTCTTGCAATGGCAAGGATATGTAAAACTAATTAGAAATTATTCAAATTTGCAATACTTCCAGATAGCGAATTCTACATTTTCATGACTTCTTTGGAGTATCTTTTTTTTTTGCTGGAATAAGATTTAAGAAACAACGACTTGAATTTGAATTCATGGTAAAATTAACAAAAAATAAATAATTTTTTTTTACAAAATAACAGCATAAAATATGATTAATTTTTAAAATTGATATTAATAAGATTTAAAACATAATGAAGTGAATTTAATTCATGGTAAAATCGAACAAAAATAAATTATTTGTTAAAAAAAACTCTGAAAAAAATTTTAAAAGTATCGTCGTATCGACAGTAAAATATCGCCGATACCGATGTATCGGAAAATCTAAAGTATCGCCGATATATCGGTATCGGTATTCGTTACTTCCCTACTTTTAATATACACATAGACATAATTACATACACAGTACATATTACATACATACAACATACATATTTTTTGTTGTTGAATAAATGTATTGTTTATTTATAAGATGGCCATAGTGACCACTCAACCCAAATGTATTTGTTACACAAAATCGTTGACCATAAAATTATTAGCAACAGTTTACTAAACATTCGCTGGAAAAAAATCATCACCACAAGAAAAAATGTGTGAAGTATATTTGCAATAATGAAGACTGTAACATTAATATCATGTACATACTTTAATAAAAATGTATAAAAAAGAGATAATTAAATGAGGTAGAAACCGATTAAAAGATACTGTAAAAGGAAAATACGAAATTTATTTTTTTCTATTTCATAAATTTTGACAAACAATCGACAACGAGAATTACAACTTGAGTAACGAGTTGTTTTTTTGTTTAAGCCTCTTTTGACGCTTCTGCAGAAACACATAAGGTCTTGGCAGGAATCGAAGTTAATTCAAACAAAGTAACTTATATACATATATACATATTTATGTACATACATACATTAGGGTGTCCGTTATTAATTAAAGTGAAAATATTTTTGCTCTAACCCCCCAAAAAGTTGAGGCTTGATGCAAAAATTACTCTCAAAAATGTTCACGCCCCTGGGACCACGCATTCCTGTGCCGACTTGGGGTTGAAATTTGATTAAATTACATTTATACGGCATGATGACTCACAAGTCGAAAAATATGACCATATAATGAAAAATTTTCTTTTAAAAAGTTGTTGTCTGTGAAATTTTCAACAGATTTTGCCTTACCGGCTTTTATCTAAAGCGTATATTTAACAAAATAAACGGCAAAATATCGAAAAAGTCCATAACTATTAAAATAACAAGAAAAGCGCATAAAATTGCAAATATCGGTAAACTTTTTCGTTCCGTAGAAATGGAAGTTGTTTTTTTAGTTATTTGGGCCGCTGAACGCGAATCTGAACTCAATTTCAGTTTTCGAGATATACTGTTATTTGAAAAATTAAGGCACTTGCACAACAAATGTTAGCAAAACTGGAGAATGGTTTGCCCTGTTCAATGGAAAAGAAAAACCAAATTCGACAACAAAATTATATTTAAGCCTAGCGAACATTCCCAGGAAAAATTTTGATGGCAAAGTAATGAGTTAAAATTCTAAAAAACATATCCTTCACTATTTCTAATTTGGCATTTTAACCCATTACTTTAACATGGCGATGTCATTTGACTACAAATAACAAGTTATAAATTTTACTATTTAGAAGGCATTGAATACACAAAACACAATAAAAATTAAATGTCTCTGCTAAGCATTGAACACATGCCGTTTTCAGCTATTGTGTTATTTTATGCCAAGTGTTTTACTCACTAGGCTACTGCGCAACTATTTTGTTACAGGACTAAAACTTGTTTTCACAAACATGAACACAGGGGTTTAACTATTTATCGTCTGTATGATAAGCAAATACACTAGTACTCTGCCAATAAGAGAATAAATAAATGTTTAATTACTAGTAAGTAATTGTACAACTACTGTAAAGTAATTCAGACGGTAAATAGTTTGTGTTTGAAAAGTATGCTGTTCGGTAATGTCAACTCATTACCAAGTTTTTGCTGTGTTGCTTCGAAATTCGCCCATTAGTAAAAGTTTGAGTCTTAAAATTAAAAATTTCATAAATATATTAAAAGTTCCCTCACTAAATTGTGAACAAAATCAAAAGTTGTGCACCAATGTCAATGAAAAAGGGCTCATTTCCTTTGGAATATATTAAGCTACATGATACTGGGCAAAAAAAATGGATCCGTTGGTCTATTTTTATTTTTTTATGAATTTTAAACATAAAATCTTAAAGTTTTTTATGAAATTTTTAATTTTGAAGCTCAAACTTTATCTCTGAAACTAATAGGCGGATTTCAAAACAGTGTCCAGTTATGCTAATATACATATGTCGTGAAAATGTCTTCATTTTTTACATAACAGTATATCTCGCAAATTAAAACTGATTAAAAAAATTGGAGTTCAGATTCCTCTTCAACTTCTACGGAGCGAAAAAGTTTACCGAAATTTCCAAATTTATGGACTTTTTTGTTATTTTAATAGTTATGGGCATTTTCGATATTTTGCTGTTTATTTTGTTAAATATACGATTTAGATAAAAGTCGGCAAGACAAAAGCTGTTGAAAACTTCACAGACAACAACTTTTTAGAAGAAACATTTGTATGATGTGGTCATATTTTTGGACTTGTAGGTGGGTCATCATGCCGTATAAATGTAATTGAATCAAATTTCAATCTGAGGCGTGAAATTTTTTTAGAGTAATTTTTTCATCAAGCCTTAACTTTTTGGGGGTGACTTGAATATTTTCATAAAAAGTTTTTTTGCATACAAATAAAGGACACGCTAATGTATGTACATACTTATGTGTATAGGAATTAACTAAAAAGTCCGCTGAATCAAAATCAGTGTTATCCAGTGTCATTTGTCCGAAAAAAAACAACGCTTTAACGAAAAACAAATTATCGATATCGACAATAGAAATAAATATAACATCATCACCGTATCATTATAGGGTGTTAGAAATTCATATTTTATTAACATTTACAAAAATAAATAAAATATTAAAATAATAATAATACAAAAAAATTGCATGTTGCTTAAATGAAATATTTAAACGAAAGTAAATTTTTAAGAAATACGAGTATGAAAAAAATTTTATATCTTCTTTGGATGACTGAAAACAATTTTAATACAAGCATAATTATGTTAATTATTAAACAATGATTTTCTTTAACTTTTTTATTTTCTTAAAATACAAAAAACTTTTAACCTTGAATTTGATTGCGATACCAAAGATTTCTTTTCATTTATTTGGGTTTGCTGCTTTGAAAAGCAATTTTAAAAATATGATAAATTTTGGTAAAATAAAGAAAAAATAATTTATTTGGTGTAATATTACAAGGTTAATTGTAATGAAATCATTTATATGAAATTAAATTTTATTATAATAAAAAATTAAGGTTACGATTTCCAGGCACTTAAAATTATGCTTTATGTTATTTAACATATGCACATAAAAGAGAATAATAGGCTTTTAAAATACAATAAAATACTCATTTGTCATAAATTTATAGCTCGATTATGAATGATTTTATTATTTTTATTGAAATTAATATAAAGAAAAACGTACACAAAATATTAGTGTCGTTGCGTTGCTTCTTTCCAAACTTTTTAATCGCATGAAATACAAAAACTATTAAATCCTCTATTTTTGAAAAAATAAAATAAATAAAATAATGTAATTATTTTGCGTAATTTTCTCGAATTTTATTGGTTTAATTGAAAGCTATTAATCAGGCTTGAAAGGAAAAATTTTAGAAACTATTATTAGCAATGAGGAGTTTCTCTATAACTGACTTTGGTAATGTTATAAAAATTAATATAAAGTTGCTATTTATTGTATTGAATTTGGTATGATTTTCCCTTATACCACGTCAAATTTGGTAGATAAAAAGACTGGTTTCGGCTATATGCCATCTACAATGTTCTATTGAATACTAATTAGTATTTATTTAATTAGGATTTAATATTCAATAGAACACTGAAGATGGCATATAGCAGAAACCGGTCTATTTATCAAATAAATTTGACGTGAGATGACAGAAAATCCTTCCAAATTCAAACAAACTCCGTCGAAAGAAAAACACAACACTCATTTCTTGTATTCTTTATAGTTACATAATAAAGTTAGGTAGGTGATACTCTTTCCTTCCTATTGTCATCCACCTATAAAGTGGAAGAAACAAACACACGAACGCTGACGAAATATTGCACACTGGGTTCGATCATAAAAATAATAGTAATAAACCTGGACCGATAACAGAACGATATATGAAAAATTCATAAGGCAGAAACTAAGCTACCCAGTAAACAATTTTCATGTTTTTTGAAGCACTAAAGAAATAAAGCGCTTCATAATTCGCTTTAAAATATGAGCTTGTTCAGAAGCTGATTTCAAAGCGTCACAACAATGCAGGTTTTGAAGCGAGAAAAGTATTTGTTTTTTACTTATACAAAAACTTCTTAAACAAGCTATACAAAAAAGCTGATTTTATAGTGCTGACCCAAAGCAGGTTTTTAAGCGAGAATGAAGAGTAAGTTTATTTGAGTTACTTGGTGCCGTTTTGCAACAGTGTTTTTGGTCGAGTGATTAGTACGTTGGACTTCAAACCTGAAGGTTCTTAGTTCGATACTAGTTGGAGTTAAAATAACAAATATTGAGTAAAAATATGAAATTAATAAAAATAAATAAAGTAACGAAATAAGAAAAATTCAAAATGGCGTTAACGACGCGAATCCACATCGAACCATTTTTTTCATATATTTTCAGCGCTGAAAATCATCAACATTTTCAGCACTAGAACTGAAAATATATGAAAAAAATGGTTCGATGTGGATTCGCGTCGTTGACGCCATTTTGAATTTTTCTTTTTTCGTTTCTTTATTTATTTTTATTAATTTCATATTTTTACTCAATGTTTGTTATTTTAACTTCAACTAGTATCGAACTAAGAACCTTCAGGTTTGAAGTCCAACGTACCAATCACTCGACCAAAAACACTGTTGCCAAACGACACCAAGAAACTCGAATAAACTTACTCTTCATTCTCGCTTAAAAACCTGCTTTCGATCAGCACTATAAAATCAGCTTTTTTGTATAGCTTGTGTACGAAGCTTTTGTATACGTAAAAAGCAAATACTTTTCTCGCTTCAAAACCTGCATTGTTGTGACGCTATAAACCAGCTTCTGAACAAGCTCATATTTTATTTCGTTAGTGCTTCAAAAAACATGAAAATTTTTTACTGGGCTGGGAAACTCATCCAGTTCTAGTGACAAAACTACACTATGAAAAATGAGCAATGCCACGCCCGTACAAAGTAAATATTTTTTCAACTAATACTCGTTAAATCTGTTTTTTCTTAAATTTTTTTTTTTATTAATACACATATTTTCTCATTACAGACATTCTTTCATGAGTGTAATTTGTTTTCCTTAATTTTTCTCACATAATTGTATGATTAACAATTGTCTTCGTTGAAAGACTTCAAACCACAATATGATTTTTTTTATTTGTTGGTGCAATCTAAATTTTAAATATCCATTGAAAACATATGAATGAGTATAAAAAATTTTGTAGATCTGATATAAAATGCGTTCATAACACGATTGAGCTGCAGCGATGTCATAATCTCAAATAATTTTCAATGCATTTTCTTAATTAAACCATAAAGATGTAGTGAGCGAGTGAGGTGCGACAAAGTAATAGAGGAATAAATAAATCACAATATAAGAAGCAACAAACAGTTTGCTTCATTCAAATCAAAGTTATTCACAGCACATATTAAACAATTGCTTTTCTAATTGAACACTAAATTTCCCATAGATAGATATTATGTTTGCTATTAATTATACAAAGTTTATTTTTACAGTTATGTGTCTCAACTCTTAAGCCTATCGACAAAGTCTGAGCGAAATTAATCCATCAGATGACGCCTTATTTTTTTTTTGATTTTTAAAACTTTACCACAATTCACTTTAATGAAATATTTATTATCAAATCTCTTAACACTCGACTCTTTCTATATCTTTTCTTTAATATCCCATTTGCAAAATGTTGTAATATCTTTTTTTTTTTAACCACAATTTGTCTTTTACTTAAGAAAACTTACATGTACTAGTATTTTTTTAACTAACGTTAACAAATTAATTTTAGTTTTAAAATCATTAATCTTAAAATATTAAATTTCACAAGAAAATAATTGTAGTTCAGTAAACAATATGAACTTTTACTTTAAACAATTGTTGTTGGTATGAATATGCTTTTATAACTGAGATAATTTCATAAAAATATATTACATTAAAATAAATTTATATTAAAAATTAAAAAAAACCCCAGGTGATGCTGAAGTATCAACACGATCCGAAGTGATATCATTCATTCATTCATCAACTAGAAAATAACTGATAACATCCAAATTGCTGGACCGATTTATTTCCTTCAAACATTGTTAATGATATTCTAGATCAAGTCAACTTTTTAAATAAAAGGGACTTGATCAGTAGTGGGCCAGCCCCTTGGGGCCTACGGTGCTATAAATACAAAGATATGGCAGGACGTCATTAGAAAAGTGAAGATAATTTCCAAACGGCTAGACCGATTTTGTTTAAGAATATATAAGAACGCTCTGGATCTAGAGATGGAAAACTTGATACGATCGTACTTCATTTTGATACAATTTGATGTTTAAAAATATCGTGGCAATCCGCTGACATATTTGATACTCTCAAACTGAGTTTGCTTTTGTAAAACATTTTGATTATCAAAAAATCGTTTTCCATCCCTGTCACGATAAAATCATTCTTTAAGCAGTAAAAACTAAAATAAAATTTGTTTATCGGTGCCGCAGACAAGTCTTGGAGAGTAATGATTACATTTTGTAATTAACTAATTTACACACATTACGCTAATATAAAGCAATCACAATTACTTGTAATTGGTAATTGACTGAAGAGCAATTATAATGACATATAACTGTAATTGAGGAATGAACAATTACAAACACATAATGGGTAGTTGATATACTTCAAAATAGGGATGGTAAAAAATATCGATTTATCGATATATCCATATTTTCGTAAAAATATAGCGATATATATCGTTGATATTTTTAATTTTGATATATCGATATTTTTTTCCAAATATATCGACAATATCAAATTCGATATTTTTTAGCTTTGATTTTGTTTTTCGTGCAATTTTTAAAAACATTTCGGCACAGTCTTCATCAAATAGAATTTTACTAACAAAATCTTTTGTTTAATTTATAATATTTTATTATCATTCTTTGAGTGTAATTTTGTTGATGTATGTTCCATAAAATATTGGTGGAACAGTAGGGATCTTGGAAATTAACTTTTTCCAGCTTAATTATTTATAAGAAAGGTACTTTTTTGTTTTATTTCTTAAAAAAAATTTGTGGACTACGTATGAATTATCATTGTTGAAAAAATATCGATCGATCGATATATAAAAATATATCGATATCGATATATATCGATATATTTTTTTCACTTGCCCATCCCTACTACCAAAGACGAATTACGTTAATAGTAATTGAATACAATTACAACCAATTCAGCAAAATAAATTCTAATTATTATGGGCAAATAGGCTATTAATTACTTTAAAAATAATTACTTTAAAAATATATATGTATGTATGTATTAGGGATGTAACGAATACCGATACCGATACCGATATATCGGCGATACTTTAGATTTTCCGATACATCGGTATCGGCGATATTTTACTGTCGATACGACGATACTTTAAAAAATTTTTTCAGAGTTTTTTTCTGACAAATTATTTATTTTTTTGTTAAATTCATTTCGTTATTTTTTAAATCTTAGTAATATCAATTTTAAAAATTAATAATATTTTACGCTGTTAATTTTGCAAAAACAATAATTTATTTATTGTTAATTTTACCATGAACTCAAATTCAATTCGTTGTTTTTTAAATCTTATTCCCAGCAAAAAAATACATTATAAAGAAATCATGAAAATGTAGCAGTCGCGATCCGGAAATATTGCGAATTTGCATAATTTCCAATTAGTTTCACATTTGCTTGTCATTGCAAGAAGTTCCCTTTTTCCATTACCAATCACCGAATTTGAAGTGATGTTAGGACAAATTTCTTTTTCGGTGTTCTATAATGATTCCTCAAATAATTCTGGAAAAAAAAGCCGACTTCAGTATAAAGAGTAATATACTTGATGGCCTTCCATATAAACAATTTTGAAAATCGGTATGCCAATGGAGGAATTGTGCTCTAATAAATATTTTGGGTGGAGGCGTGGAAGACTTGCCCCACAGATTTTCGTAGAAAAATTATGCGACCAAACTCTAGGCAAACCATTCCAAACAAAAAATAAATTTTGGAATTCGGCCCATAAATGGAGGAGCTATGCGATAATCAATATTTCTGGGTGAAGGGGAAATCCCGCACAGATTTTGGAGAACAATTATGGTACCAACCTGAAGGGGGGGTTTGCAGCAAATTTCACAACTGATTTTCGATAAAAACTGTAGTCAAACCCTTTCAAAAAAAAAAAAAAATAAAATTTGATAATCGGTTCCCAATGACAAAGTTATACATGGTTCCCCCTCCCATTTTCGAAAAGAATTATGGGGCTAAACTACTAGCGAACCCTTGCAAACAACACAAGAATTTTGAAAAGCTGTTCACAAATGACATAGTTATGGATTGGTGGGGAGGGGGAGCAAACTTGATTCTCCGTTTTTGGAAAAAAAAAATTGGGACCAGTTTTTGTCAAACCCTTTCAAACAAAACAAGAATTTTGAAAATCGGTTCACAAATGACAGCATGGGGGGAGCGAATTTCCCCCTCCGATTTTCAAAAAAAAAAATTATCGGACCAAACTTCAGGCAAACCCTTTCCAGCAAAAAAATAATTTTTAAAATCGCTTCACAAATGACAGAGTTATGCGTGTACAAACATAAAAAAGTGAAAAAAACACACGAATTGATAACCTTCTTCTTTTTGGAAGTCGGTTAAAAAAGGATGAAAAATTACCCATTTTCAGAATTTCTTTTTATGCGAATTTAAACACAAAACTGTGTTTTCATGTAAATTTAAGTGAATAAATATAAACTTTTAGCAGACTTTTAATAATTAAGCTAATAAGTTATTTAGATGAATATTAGTTGATAAATGTCCTTTAAAAAATCAAATTTTTAAAAAGCATGGCGAGTATTTTTTAAAATTATAAAGTAATTACAAATTTGTACTGGCTTTTCTACTAATGATCTGCATATTTTTAATATAGATTCTTTGAAAGCAATGAAAATGTAGTTCCTTAAAACTTACTTCCAATTTTATATACTGTATTAATATCTATTTTAAATATTAATAATCTCTTACACTGTAATGTTGCATAATAAAAAAATTGCCCTTCATGAGTTTTGTTAATCTAAACTTGAACTCAATTTCAATATTCGTATCGGTATCGGAGTCGGTATCGGCGATATTTATTTTTAAGTATCGGAATCGGTATCGGATCGGCAAAACGGCGTATCGTTACATCCCTAGTATGTATACATAATCCAAATTTATTACACTATGTGTTATTTTTTAAGTCATGGAAATATAACCATATACGGACACCACTACGTGATAAAAGACCAAAAAAGGCCCGTGTCTCCCAGTTTTGCCCCAAGTCATGCACTTTTTGCACCTTGGGGGTCCAAGGATTTGGGGTCTCGGTGTCATTTTTGCAAAAAGCTGATTATTTTCTCAGACTCATATCTTGCAAACCGTTCGGGATTTTGAGTGACTCTCTGAGGCAAAGTTGTAGCCCTTGTTATAAAGACCAAAAATTGTTAACATATAAAATCAAAAAAACTTCATCTTCAAGATCAAAATCGCAAAAAATTTTGTTAAATTCGATTTTTTACCTTTTTCCCTGTTCAGGTCCATAGGTAGCAAACCGTTCAAAATTCAAGGAAACAATCAACTACAAAATGTGTCTAAGATCTCAATGAATAACTTTCTAGAACATATGAATTTCCTAGGAATGATTCTTAACACCGTTTAGGTAGCGCTTAGGTATCCGCCAAAGTAAAAATCGAATTTTAAAAGTTTTTCGCAATTTTGCCTCAGAGAGTAAATCAAAATTCCGAATGGTTCGCAAGATATGGGCCTGAGAAAATGATGTTTTTTGCAAAAATGACACCAAGGCCCGAAATTTTTGGGGCCCATAAAAAAGTGTATGACTTGAAGCAAAACTGGGAGACACGGGTCTTTTTTCTTTTGGTCTTTTATCACGTAGTGGTGTCCGTATATGGTTATATTTTTTTGTGCTGCACTGTGCTATGTAGGCTAAGGATTCGTTACGTTATATTCCAAAGTACAAGGGAAAAATCAACATCAATTTAATTATCAATTTACACAGTACTACAGGTTGATCAAATTGAAAAACTAACCGCAAAGTGTGGGGCTCCATTAGTAACACGATTATTTAAGTTACAAAAAAAAAAAAAGATTTAAAACCAAACTTCTTGTTTTTAGGAACAGTTCCACATGTGCATTAAATCTTTTTTCTAATTTTTGTTGTTGTTTTATTGCATTATGGACTTACACATACTAAATACAACAACCGCATGTGCATACGTAGTACGTACCGTACCTTAAATCAAAATCATAGCAGCGCAACGAATTATTTTCTATATACGCGGATTGTTTATTCCAGGTTTGTTAGTTGTTTTTTTTTTTACTCAAACCCTATTCTAGAAACAAATGAAAATTTTATATTGAAAAACAAGTGGAGTAGTAATGACGTTGAACTTGAATCGATAGAGTTTGAACAAAAAAATTCAATAGAGTTTGAAAAATGGTTTGTTGCATTTGATAATCTACTTTTGCATAAATAAATAAATTTTTTGTATTATAGATATGTACCTACAATTTTTTAGCCAAAAGGGTAACTGGGCTATCTTTATGTTTATGCATCAAAACACCGGCAACGGAAATCGAAGGCAGCATGTCAAACAAACTGCAGTTTATTATTAAAAAGACAAATTTGAAACAAAACAAATGTATGAAAATAGAATCGGTGAATAATATATTTGAATTTTTATGTATAGATTGGTAGATATTCATTCATTAACATCAGGTTTAGATGTAAAATAAAATTTACACTTGTTGCATATAAATTCATGTGTAAAAAACTGTAAAGTTGTGGAATTCATGCTCACTTAAGCCAACATTTTTAATGCTCACGTTTCCGCTTGATCACGAGATTTAATAAATCAGAAAAGATATATATATATATATATATATATATATATATATATATATATATATATATATATATATATATATATATATATATATATATATATATATATATATATATATATATATATATATATATATATATATATATACATACATATATATATATATATATATATATATATATATATATATATATATATATATATATATATATATATATATATATATATATATATATATATATATATTCAAATCTAATATTTCATTTACACCAGAGCGAAATCTAGTCGATTTCAATTGAAATCTTTTTTTGTAATCCATACCGTTTACTTAAAAAATTTTTTTTAAATGGTTTTATTTAGCTTACCGTGTTTGTGGAGTTTGTGCGTAGGTGGACTTTGTGCGTAGGTGGAGTTTGGTTCAAATCTAATAATTGAAAATCTAATAATTGAAAATTTTGTAAGAAAAGTGTTCTGAGACACGCCCATAAAAAGTAATATTTAGTTTTAGTAGTTTTCTGTTACCGAAGTGATCTGAGATTTGGTGGACAACTTTACTTACGATGACTATACAATTTTGTAATTGAAAAAGTTGGCGATGCCATGTCCATAAAAAGAAATATTTAGTTTTAGCCCTTCC
Source organism: Panzeria rudis (assembly GCA_956483635.1). NCBI lineage: Eukaryota > Metazoa > Arthropoda > Insecta > Diptera > Tachinidae > Panzeria > Panzeria rudis. The sequence continues at coordinate 146,611,843 of OY101447.1, read as the reverse complement.
TGTTAAGCGATTGATCTGCGATTTGGTGGACACCTTTACTTACGATGACTATAAAAGTTTGTACTTACAAAAGTGGGAGGTGCCACGCCTACACAAATTAATAATTAGTTTCAACGCTTTCTTGTTAACCGATTGATCCAAAATTTGGTCCATTTTTTGTTGAGAATGCTAAGTTTTTCAAGTTATTTTCAAATCATTTTCAAACGTTTGTCGTTTGAGAAAAGCTTTGATTTCAAATCATCCTTAATTTGAAATCAATCCAGCGTGTTTGTTGGTTTATTTTAAAAATTTTGAATTATTGGCAATTTTATGAAAAGATAGATGGTTTTGTTATTCGAAAATACTCAAAACGAAGATTTTGTACATTGATTTGTAGTTTTGAATTCTAGCTTGGGGTAATAGCTGTTTTTCCTATATGGAACTTGACATTTCTCATGATAAAAAGATATCAGGTATAATAGACGTTGGGTTATTTATAACAAAAGATGCAGACCTTTTAAGAACCTGGACGGACTGAGCATACCTTAGCTGGGAAAATAATTTGCATTACGTATTGTGCAAGAACAACGCTATTTTCAAAAGCCGCTACACTGCCATGGGTAACACTGGAATTTTATGTAATGAACATTAATTTAGAAGTGGTGAAATTCTCGTATTCATATTTCTCAAAAAATTTGTATGTATAAGATTTGCAATCACATTCAACAGAGCCACCTAACGCGTGTTATATGCAAGATACACATTAGGGATGGGAAAAATATCGATATATCGATATTTTCATAAAAATATATTGATACATATCGTCGATATTTTTAATTGCAATGTATTGATATATCGATATTTTTTTTTAATATACCGACAGTATCCATTTCGATATTTTTTTAGCTTTCCTTTTGTTTTTCGTTCAGTTTTGTAAAACTTTTCGGCACAATCTTCATTAAATAGAATATTCCTTATAAAATCTTCTGTTTTATTTTTAATCTTTTGTGTATTCGAAAAAGTATCTTTCTTTGAGAATAATTTTCTTGATGTACATACACATGTTCCATGAAATATTGATGAAACACTAAGGAAGTTGGAAACTGTCCTTTTCAGGTTAAATATTTATAAAAAAAAGTTTTTTGTATTTTATTTTTAAAAAATTGTGGGATTATGTATAAATAATCATTCTTAAAAAAATAGCAATATACATATATCGAAATATCGGTAATTTTTATTCGATATAATATATCCGATGCTGGTTGATATTTAAAAATATATCGATATCGATATATTTTTCTCACTTGCCATCCCTAATATACATGATCGCTGATGATGGAAGTGTATCGGCTTCCGAAAACAGCGTTGTTGTGTTCGGCTGTGTACGTTGAAAACTATGAATTGATGTTGGATTTTCCCCTGTTCCTGTTGGAAATATTCTTTCTGATAAAATAGCATGCTACTAACCTTAGCCTATATAATCAATTTGGATTAAAAAGAAACTTAGTTCGAAATAATCATATTGAAATCATGTTGTTAACTTCGGCGCTTATATAGTCAAGCCTTTGTCTCTGTCTTTTCAATTATTATATGCTTTGAAAAAATACAATCTCAAGAAAACAAATAATTTAATTGGAAAATTGTATTGAAAGAACTCAAGCCTGAATAATTAAATATACTGAGTTTATTATTTCTTTTATTGTAGCACAGTGTAAATTTCAAATTCATTGATAAATGTGAATAAAAATTTAAAGCACTACAAAGATTAATATCAATACAAGACCTATTTAGGAATATTTTTTAATTTGCTTTTTTCGTAGTTCAATTAAAAGACTTTTTACGCTTAGTTGCCTCTTAACATGTGCAACACCTTAACAATTGCTGCAGCATCGGCTTTAATTATAATTTTTTTTACCAACTTCCGATTCTTTATAAATTTCTTTAAACTTTTCTTAATTAGCAGAAAAGACTCTCATTGTAAGTCTCTTTATTTCTAATAAATGCATTAAACGTTAAATTGTTAACAGCAAAACATTTTCACTTTTTACATTATACGATTGAGAAAAAAGTTTATTTTTGTTTTTTAACATGATTAAAAATATGTATAAAAAAATACGAGCAACTTAGCGTTTAAGATTTTAAGACTACAAACATGATTACAACATATTTTTTATATGTAAAATAAATACGAGTATGCTTATGAGTGCAAGTAAATAAAATGTAATTAATAGTATTAAATGAAAATATAAATTCATTTAAAATACAAAAAAAAAGGTTTCATGAGTTTATGTCTGCAAAATATTGCCAAAAATTAAATTTTCATAAATAAATTTGCATAAATTTGCACAATGGGGCTGCTATAAGATTATTTTACTGATAATATCAGAAGTGCTAAAGTAAAATATACTTTTAAATTGAAAACTTAAATTTTATTACAAATTGTGCTGATCCAACATTATTAAAAAATAAAACTTAATATAAAAAATTTTTGCCCTTTTTTTAGCTTCTTATTTTGGAGGAAGCGTTTTCTAGTCTTTTTAAAAGCCTATTTATCCTTTTTTCTCCAGCTCCTGGCCACATTGCATCTCTGCTTGTGTGTGCAAATAATTCAGCACACATGAGTACCCAAGTCGCTATTGTTGAAAATTTATTTGTCAATATAAAAGTTAAGTTCTTATGCACAAAAAATTATCGGGACTGGTCAAGAAAACCACAGAATTATCCTACGCTTAAAGGGATTTAAATATATGTTCCACTGAGGGCTGGCTAATCTTGAAAAACTCAAATATTGAAAAAAATAAATAAATTACATTGCAAACTATTGTTCATTTAGTAACTTTTGGAATTTGATAATGTACTAAATTAATTAGCAAATTTAAAAAACTTAAAACTCACCCTTGTGGTAAATGAAACAACTCTATACCCGCCCGTTATTATGCAACATAAAGCGGCTGCACACTAAGGTGGGTCGAAAAAAAGTTGCACCAGTCACTCCCTAGAATAACAGATATGTCAATGACATTTCCAACACAGTAGAAATTTTTTTGCCACGCCCCAAAATACAGCACTTTTAGTTTTTTTATATATAGCGCCGCCATTTAAAGTACGATCTCATCATATCGCATGTCGTTCTTTATGGCTTGCAGTTTTTTTTCTCAGCTGGCTTCTTAATCCGACAACGATTTTCGGGCGCCACTCACTTTCATGTCACGCCCCAGAATTCCGCCTCGTTTTTCTTTTCCACACACAAATTACTTTAGTCTACCCAGTCTAACAGAAACAAAAAAATTTACAAAACCGAAAAATTTTGCCCCAATCACCTAGAATAAAAAAAAAGATCAATGACGTTTCTAGAAATATAAAAAAAAAATTTTGCCACTCCCCAAAATACAGCACTTTTAATATTTTATATATTGCGCCGCCACTTAAAGTCCGATCTCATCATATCGCATATCGTTTTTCATGGCTTGAATGTAGCTTCATTTTTGCCTTTGGTGACTTTTGAATTCGACATCAAATTCTGGGCGCCATTTATGCCATTTCGGATCCTTCCCTCCTAATGTCCAATTTTTTGCACGATATACAAACTTTTAGAAGGGCTTTTTTGCCGCGTGCCGAAAATTGGACATTAGACAAAGACAAAAAAATGAAGCTATATTCAAGCCATGAACAACGATATGCGATATGATGAGATCGGACTTCAAATGGCGGCGCAATATGTAAAATATTACAAGTGATGTATTTTGGGGCAAGGCAAAAAAAAAATTTTTTTAGAGCTCTAGAAACTTTCATTTTAGGAGGTGGGTGACTGGTGGAAATTGGTTTGCTTTATATTGGAATCTACCAGGCGCGGATCCAGCTTCAGCTTTTAACTGAAACATCATACTATTTTGCGAAATTTCTTTTAGAAACTCAATAGAAATTGTGTATATATTATTAGTTTGGGTGGTGGGGGTACCCCGTTTCCCATCCCCGCCCCTTTAATCCGAGCTTGGATCTACCCAGTCTAACGTAATTTGTATGTGAAAAAAGAGGGGTGGGAAAAATTAGTATATTAAAAGCTAGACATACTAAGTTTTAGAACGACTTTCTTTCCACGTGCAAATTGGACATTACGTGGTAAGGATCCGAGATGGCATAAGTGCCGCCCGGAATTTGATGTCGAATTAAAAAGTCACCAGAGCCAAAAACTAAGCTATATTCATGCCATGAACAACGATATGCGATATAATGAGATAGCGGCGCTATATATAAAAAACTAAAAAGTGCAGTATTTTGAGGCGTGGCAAAAAAAATTGTCCGGTTTTAGAAATTTCATTGGTGACTGGCACAGCTTTGTTTTTTTTGTGGATGCCGTCCCTCATTAATGTACACACTTTATACTCCTTTTCAAATGTGATATTTCATCAACTATATTTTACTTTTCCCTAAAAACTCACACACTTATTCGAAACCATATATTGGTTATGTGTGTGTGTGGGGGGTGATCAACGACTTTTATGTTTTCAAAAAGTCAAGAACCCCATCCATAAACACCACAAACTGAATGAAGTACTCATATGTACTCATTCATAAACGTTGTTGATGTTACCAAAATTGTAAAGTGGATGACTGGATGGGATGTTTGTTTAGCTTGATGGTATAGAATTTTAAAAATCACCCACCGTAACAGTTCGTTCTTGTAGAAATGAACTTTTCAACTTCTTTTTATTTGTGGGTTATTAAAATAAAACAGCAAAAATTATTTTAAAGGTGTTTAAGTTTGAGACGGTGTTTAATTTTTATTTTTTTGAGGAGTTAATGATGACAACACTTTAATGATTTGGAACGTGTCATCATAAGATGACATGCATACACGCACTATTCGTTTTTACTAACTAGTATACGATCGTTTAAGTAAAACTAATTTACTTTTGGTGTTAATAAAAGATTTAGAACATGATCACGATTATGATAAAATGTTTTAAACATCTACAATTGTTTGATTGTTAGTTATTTCACGAAATTTTTGTTAAAGCTTTTGAGGGTGTTCTGATTAATTACAAAATATTTTTGTTTCTTCGTGACAACTGATTGTTACTAGGATATTTTTTTAATATGTTTATATCGATTTAATTATTTATTTAAACTTTTGTTTTTTCAATAATGTTGCTTTAATAACGCATATAATATTTATTGAATATTTTTATTTGAACTTATATTTTAGTACATATTTTTATATTTTGCTGTATGTATTTGTTTTATAAAGTGTATAAATAATTTTAATTATAAACTACAATTTTACTTTGCAATAACGTCATAATATTTGTTTAAATATTGTAAAATTAATTTTAAAGCAAAAACTCAACCGCTAAGTTTAAAGCCGTTTTAACAACTAAATTTTCAAAACAGTTCGTTTCAAATAAAGACCATAGAAATGTAAACTTTATGAGTATTAGCTGTTGAATGAATAGAGTAGAGTGTTAAAGCACAATGTGTACTTTGTCTTACACTCATCGAAAAAATGTTCATATTGTGCAAGTATGCATAAACATGTGTTAGCACAGAAACTTTTGTACTTAACTTTAAATACAATGGCCCGACCCATATTCATAGTTACACACTAAAGTCACTTTATTAACAACTTAAAAACCTGTTATTAACTATTCTGTTACTTTATTTAAAAAAAAATTAGGTTTTATATAGAAACAGTTTAAAATGTGTGACACCTCAAAAGTGTAACAATATATGGGCATTTCCAGGAAAAAAGTTCACTTTTCGTAACGTAACCCCAACAAGCAATTAAGCTGTATTTCAAGGAAACCCCAATTTTTTTTACTTCTTAGTAAAATTTTTTTGGAAGGAACTCTACTCTAAGCTTAGATTGTAAACTTCTTCTATACAACTCCATTCTAAAACCAATATGGTCCTACGGCATCCAGTTATGGGGCACTGCCTCGGCATCAAATGTAGAAAAAATTCAAAGGCGACAACAAACGAATTCATAAAGATTTATGGCTCGATTATCGATGGCAACCGAACTTCAGTTGGGTTGCCAGTTGCTAAAAATCATATTACGGATGGCAACTGGCAACTGAAAATTGTCAATTTCAGTTGCTCTTTAGTGCTTTTCTGGCTACCACAAATTTTTAGTTGCTGGCTGGCAACGCAACTGAAGTTCGGTTGCCATCGATAATCGAGCCATTAGATGTGCCGCTGGTTAAGACAGTGTTTTCTAAGCACGTGACAAGATAAATCAAAAAACTTGAGTTGCACCCAAATCCCCTAGCCCGAAATATCATCACACTCGGCTGAGAAGGAGGGACACTCTTGCTCTCAGCCGAACACGAGAGACGTAGACAACTACTGAGCCAACCGCTGAAACAAATATTTTTGTCTGGCATTGGCTGGACTTAAAAATTACAATTTTAGAGTTAAGATTTGATTACTTATTGTTAGTTCAATTGTATTGAAGATACAATAAATATATATAACCAAAAAAAAAGTAAAATTTTAAGAAAAATCGAACCACATGGTTCTGAAATACAAACTTAGTTCTAATATGGCGTTACGTTACTTTTCGCTGGAAATGCCCATATAAGGAAGTGAGATCTCTGATCAGTAGTTTTTATATTATGTTAAAAATAATAATAAATAATATGATCGTAGTAGTCCGTCCAGTGGTCGAAACGATCGCAATTATATGGGCCAATCCAGCGAAGACGGAATTGATAGTTTTATTATGAAAAGTTAGAAGTCCCAGAATTCATACCACCACGCACAATGGCTCCAATTGAAAAAAGGTTATAAATCTGTATCTTTGAAAATTGCAATCCGATTACAAAACGTTGTGTGTGGAAATCATACAAGAGGATCTGAGCTTTAATAATGTTGAAACTTGGACCACCCCATCGAAACACATGCTAAGCTACATGGTGTCAAAGTTGACTACCGCGGGCATGAAAAACTTTGTCGGACTAATAACTCTTACAAATATTATCCGATTTTAGCAAATTTATACTTGGTAAAATATATAAACAGGTTTCTTTACCTGTTTATTTCATTAAGATATCTTTAATATTTTCAAAGATATTTGGCTTTTCATTTTAATATTTTGGGTTTTGGCCTCGACTTTGTTCTATATTTCGCCGATACCTCCGGTAATAGTATAGCCAAAATTTTCAAAAATATATTTTATGATTCTTACCACAATCCTTGACACATGTTCCAAGTTTTTCGCAAAGATTTTTAAACGAATATACTTAAAAAAGACTGTAGTTGAAATTTTAAGTCGATTAAGACATACACGCTACATTCAGCATTGGACGAAAATGGCGACATTTTCTACGAAATTCTAAACTAATCGAATAATTATATGAGATATATTGATTATTAGGCTAAGGTTCGTGACGTTATATTCAGAAAGAATTGGGCATGATTAATATTCCAAGGAACAAGGGAAAAATTAGCATCAACTTAATTTTTCAACGTACACAGCAGAACAGAGTAGCGCCACTTTCGAAAGCCGCCACACTTCCATCGTCAGTGCTCACGTGTATTTGCTTATCACCACTTGTCAGGTGGCTCTGTTGAATGTGATTTTAATTCTTATATATACAACTTTTTCGTAAAATTGAATACGAGAATTAAATCACTCTCAACCTGATATTAAAGTGCACTTTCCCAGCGTTGCCATCGGTTGATTTTTCTTCATTCTCATTTTTCTGATTTTCGTTCTACTCAAGACAAACATTTTTGGTTGATTTTATACTTGAGTATATATGAACATGTACACATGTGAAAAGCTCAAGCCAGTAGCTAAATTTTTATTAATATGATTATTTCGAACGTATTTGCTTTGTGAATCCAAATTGATTATTAGGCTATGGTTTGTAACGTTATATGCAAAAAGAATTGGGCATTATTAATATTCCAAGGAACAAGGAAAAATTAACATCAACTTGATTTTTCAACTTACACAGAAGAACATATCAGCGCTACTTTCGGAAGCCGCTACACTTCCAAAATATATAACAAAGTCGAGGCCAAAACCCAAAATTTTAAAATTCGAAGCCAAATATCGTTCAAAATATTAAAGATATTTCAATGAAATAAACTGTGTTTTCTTGATCTGTCTATAAACTTTACACCAAGTTAAAATTAATTAAAATATGATAATATTTGTGAAAGTTATAACGTCGACAAGGTTTTTCATGCCCAAGGTAGTGAACTTTAACACCCTGTAGCTCAACGTGTGTTTTTAAACGGGGTGGTCCAAATTCCAACATTCTTAAAGCTCAGGTCCTCCTATATGGTTTTACGTACATTGTTTTGTAATCCGATTGCAAGTTTAAAAGATACAGACTTATTACCCTTTTTTTCCAATTGGAACCACTGTGTGGCTTGGGTTAAATCGAAAAGTACTGAAAATGTACCAAAATATTGAACTTTTCATCACTGAAATTTATATAAAAAAATAATAATGAAAAAATACCAGATTAATTCTACTCATATACATATATCGTACATTTACATAAACCTTAAATTAATAAAAGCATACGAGTAAGTTCAACCAAGTGTAAACTGGCCATACGAATGACAACATTAAAGCCAAGTTCAATTGTAAACATTTGTTGGCAGTAAAATTAACAAAAATAAACCGGCTTTTAATCTTACTGAAATTTTTAAAGAAATATTTACTCATTTTATTTTTTTTATTTTTAAGCCCCCAATGCTTTACAAAGCTTAGAACGGAAGTGGTGGCGGCTGCATTTAAACGGAAATAAAAAGTTATGCAAGTGTTTAGAAAAATAAATTTTCAAACATATTCATACATAATTATTTAATTTACAATGCAACTGGTGTTTAAGCAATATATTATTTTAAATAAACATACAAATAAATTATCAAAAAAAAAAAAAATGTATATAAATGTATTTTTAATAAAAAAACACCTAAAATTAATTTGAATTAATTGATATTTAATTGTACTCGTATCATAAAACGTCTTGTTCCAAATATGATGGCATGCATTCATTAATTATAAGTGTTAATTTATTTTTATTTGTTTTATAATTTTGTAAAATTTTTAAAATTCGTTTAGAATTTTGGCTAAGTTGTTGTGTTTGTGACCCCCATAACTACTGTTCCATATGAAAGAACTCTCTGCATAAATTAGAAGAATAATGTTTGCCATTTTCGACCATGATGTCGTGCCATGTAAGTTTTAAAGGTCATGATTAGGGATGCCTAGCGGGACTGGTTTTTCTAAATGCCGGGATTCGGGATTTCAGAATTTCAAATACCCAGATTCCGGGATCGCGGGATTTTTCGGGATCCCGGGATTTATCGGGATTTCGGGATTTTTATTTTTTAAGAAAACACTTAAATTATAGAGCAAACTATTTTTTCATTATGTGTATTCTTAATAACAACTATAAAAAAATTAAGAAAGAAAAGCTAATTTTAGTAATACACATTTTAATATTTTACTGAATAGTAAAATATAAATTTGGGAAAGAGGACGTTACAAAATTAAAAGTTAATTCAATGAACTAGGATCTTAGAAAATAAATTACATTGAAATTTCATTTCCCTCTATTACTGAGTTATCCGTTGACCAAATGACGCCACAAAAATGCTCAGAGTCCACTATGACCAGGTATTCAGCCAATCAAAGTCTTATTATCTATTTATAGCTTTTGTAGTTAGTCAAAGTACTCTAGCACAAGATCGGATGATAATTTCCATGCAAGGAGAGATTACAGAGCTGCTGGGCTATCCGAAAATATAGCTTTATGTGAGCCCTTAGGACTTTTATTTAAAACAATGACGGAACAGGTTGAAATTGTCCCAATTTTCAAAGAAAGACTAGACATATCCTCATTACACCGGTAGCAAGAAGATATGCCAACATCGTGACCTTGCATAGCTTAGTAGCTTCTACAACCAGCCGAGTTCTCGGCCACCATACCATCGCGACGTACGTGATAGTCGGTCTGATATTCAGGCATGTTCTGCATTAATTACGGAATAAAAGTGTTCGGAGTTGCCATAGCATTGTTGTTATAAATAATAATTTGGAACAAAAATAGGCTGATAATTCCGAACATTTTCATTCCGCATGGATACAGAACATACCCGTATAATTTAATAAATCTAGATGATAATTTGAGGGCTAACAATTCATCCAGGTGCATCCAGCACAACTCTAGAGGCTTTTTGTATAACTAATTCTATATACTTAGGTATTCCAAGCCAGCCTTCTGCCAAGAAAATCACATAAATACCTGACATCCATAGAATGGGAGATATTGTATCCATTTAACGATATTATACCAAAATCGAGTTTTCTCTTAAGGGTGAAGTAGAGCACAAGCACCATTCATGACGCCTGAGAGAACATAGCCGAATTTTCCAGTTACCATAATCGGCGTCGTATCCAGTCAGTTTATGCCCACCTTCACTACGAACGTGGAGAAGTTCGTCTATCACCACCGACCAGGGGAGTGATGATGGAGGATACCCTTTGACAGCCACAATAAATTTACATAATTACATTCATAAATTAGTGTTACAATTGTTACTTTTCATTACGAGTTTTTAGTATAAGAATTTTTAATTTAAATATTTCGGGATTGCCTGGATTATTTTTTACAAATCCCGGGATTCGGGATTTATCAATCCAGAAAAATCCCGGGATTTTCGGGATCGGGATTTCGGGACTGGCATTCCTAGTCATGATACATAAAACGAAAAACATACCCAGGCAGAAAAATACAATCGTGAGAACGTTGGCAAAGCGTTTCTAGTTTAAACGTTGGCAAGACGTAGGACCGATTGTTTTTCATGTCGATGGGCAAGCATGGTGAAAACTAAAAATTCAGTGCTTTACCAATATCATCATTTTGTTTAGTAAAGGTGTACCGTTAAAGGGGAGACGATCAATAATGCCCGCGTATTTAAGGAAACAAATTGCGAGTAACGATCATATTTGTCATTTAAAAATAAAACAAACCCTCAACATAACTTATCGAAATAAGATAGCCCACTACTGCACATCATTAATTTTGATCTTATAAAGCACGTCGTTATTGATGAAATGCACATGCTTTATCTCGTAGTTTGTAAACAATTACTTCAGTACTTAATTTTAAAGAATTCATTCTCGAATCCTTCACAAGAATGTGTATCAACTCTTCAACAATGCGAAAACGGAATTAAATCATCACATTGACACATTTTCATAAAACAAGTTTTAGCTAAAAAATAATAATAATAATAATAATAATAATAATAATAAGAAGACAATAGCTCAGTGGTAGAGAGCAGGGTTGTCGGATATGGCGATTTCTCGCCAAACGTGGCGATTTTTCAACTTGTTTGGCGCCTAAATGTTTGATTTGGCAAAATGGCGATTTTTCTGGCGATAAATAAATTTGTTGGCGATTTTTATGGCTATTTTTTAACAAAATTCAACTTAAAAATTTTTGTAATTCAGAAAAATTAGTTTGTTGAAATAGTACATAGTTTCAAAAATAAATCCTACTCTAACTCTTCTATAAGAAATTAAAACAATTTGATTTTGATGATTTTTCTTATATTAGTCACATATTAGTTAGCTTTTTGAATTTGGATGAGATAAATTTACAAGAAATACTTTTTGACGATTGTATTTAAATTTGTGGCGATTTTCTGCTAAATTTTTATACGATTATTTTAAAAAAAATTTATGTTAAAAAAAGGGTTTTATAAAAACAAATTTATTATCAAATATATATTAAGAAAAACTACATAAAATTGATTTTGGTGGTTTTTAAAATCAATATGGCGAAATAGGCCGGAAAAAATCTGACAACCCTGGTAGAGAGCATGTCTTAACAGTCAGAAGAGCACGGTTCGTATCCTAGCTACGGCAATATTTTATTATTTTAGTTTTTTTTATATTTACATGAAAAACCCTCATCGAATCAGGGAACTTGCTTGCATCGGTTCAATTTATTAATTTTAATGGAGATAAATTTATTTAAATTGTCACGTAAACACATGATCTCTAATGACACGCTAATGTAAAAATCATGCATGTTTCACCTAAATCGAACCAGTTCGGCATCACTTGAACCCATGATTACACAATGATTTGTCATATTATTTTTTGCTGGGTAGTATATGCACAATAACATATGCAATAATATTGTATATAACTTAAGTATAATTTTCTAAATCTTCAGGAGCGCAAAGCTACTATTACAGAGCTGAATGAAACTTTTTTTGTAGGAGTTTAAGGAAAAGTGAAAAGTGAACATAATTATGCGATTTTGATTAACATTTTGTATAGAATTTTTTAGGTTCTTGACACATTCGAAATTCAACTCAACCTCAACCTAAACCGATTCCTATGAAACTTTACACACACATTAAGTTTCTGTTTAAATACTACATTAGGATCAAAAAAGTGGGCTGTGCCACGCCCGTACAAAGTAAATATTCTTTTTCAACAACTTATTCTAAGCCGACTCTTATGAAACTTTGCATACACCTTTAGTTATCGTTACAAAACAACATTTTGTTTGGAAAAGTGGGCAGTGCCACGCCTATGACAAGTAAATAAGCATTTTAACTACTTCTACCAAGCCGATTCTTATGAAACTTTGCATACACATTTAATTATCGTTACAATACAACATTATGGCTAGAAAAGTGGGCAGTGCCACGCCCATGAAATGTAAGTATTCATTTTAACTACTTCTACTTATCCGATTCTTATGACACTTCGCAAACACAATTAGTTCTCGTAAAAGTACATGATTATAAAATATGGGGGCAGTGCCACGACTATTTTGCAGTCGGTTTTTTTTGCAAGAATTATTTATTAATGTTTAAAAAAAGCAGATAAAAAAACAATATTGGTGCGACTTAAAGACAATATTGAATAGGGCAGGTCGTTCTACAGTTATGTTAGCATTTGATGCGCAACTGTAAATTAATTAAATTTAAATTTTCTGCATATTTAATTTTCGATTTCAATGAAATATGCATGATATACTTACTTATACCAAGGAAATTTACTTGTTTTGTTTGAAATATACTTTTCTATTAAGCTATGAGTTTTAGTCGAACTGTATGGGTTTATATCCAAAGAAATTTAATTATTTTTGGCTTGAGTTCGGTTTTAATTTAATTTTTCAATTCAATTATATATTTATTTAGAGATAAATGTGAAGCATGTAGACAAAGAAAATTTTGACTGCGCGGAGGTTTGAACTGACGTTTCGATAACTCCCGCTAATCTCATCAGAGTTCTTTACCGCTTAGACCGCTAGACCAAAGTCTGTGGCTTGCAGTCAAGAGTTGAATATCATCTACTTTTAATCAATTAATACTGTCGGTCTTAGAACTGTATCTCATTTGATAGTTATTGATATTTACTTTTTTCTTTTGTCTTGTGTTGAGCTTCTTTTTATTATTTCTCTATTCTAGTATGAATTATCATTGATAATTACAAGTACTAGTGTGTGTGTGAATGTTTGTTTGTTCAGTTTATTTGAACATGTACATCCTTTTTGCTAGATGCATTTAGAGTTTAACAATTAAGTTATGTTTTAGTCGAACTGTATGGGTTTATATCCAAAGAGATTAAATCAAAACCGAACTCAAGGCAAAAATAATTAAAGTTCTTTGGATACTTTTCTACATGTAAATTCGTAATATATTTTTATTTTTTATGTATGTTCCCTTAAAACTCTACCATTTATAAACCGATTTCGTATTTTTTTTTCTTCCTGTTTTTATCAACACTCACCAAGCTGGGGTGAGACTGGGGAAATCGAAAATTTTCAAAAAAAAAGAGTCACCCTTGTATACATACATAGTTATAATATTGATGTACGTATTCCAATCTTTCTTGGCCAAAACTATTATTTTCCCAATTCTAACCGGCCAAGAAAAATTCATAGAATTTTTTATTAATTTGCGTGACACACTGGTGACATTTGATGTAAATTTTTAATTTTTTTTATAATAATTACTAACACATACTATGTATGGTATGTACTTAATCCAGGTTAATGTACTTTAAAACAAGTTCTAAATACATTTTAGGTGACAAAAGTTGTTACGACACTCTTATTTGTGTTAAATTTCGTTTATTCTTAGGAAGTAATGAAATATTTTGTTGAACTACTTGAAAGTAATGATGGAGTTGGAGATTTTAGAACGTAGCTGTTTGAGACTTTGTATTAACGCGAACTATGAAAATTTTGTCAAAAGATTTTCGAATTCTGTTATATATAGGAGAGCAGATGTACAACCGCTCTCTTCGTATGCTTTAGTCCTGCTTAGTAAATTTATTAATGGACTTGAAAATCACGAGAACAATTTAATGACAACGGTTCTTTATTCTCAATCTGGTTTTAATTGGTCCAACAGTCGTTACATGTCCCCAATTGGAATTTTACATGAGGATATTAACTCCTTTATTAACTTAAATGAATACCGTCTACCAGAGTTCTATTCTCATGCAATTGTAGGCTCCAACAGGGGTTAAAGTTTGTTTTTGTTTGTATGTATGTTATATTAATTTAAGTCCTAGTTTTAAGTTTATCATTAAGATTTCACACCCGAAAGTCTTTGTAAACTTTTATTATATGTTTGAGCAATATAATTTTAATGTTTATTCTGTGATGTAAAACATCGTTTCCGACCAAGTTAACTAGGCATGTAGCTTTTTTTAAAATCATAATGTCTTTAATGTTTATTAAAATAATACTGTATAGTTTTAAGTTTTCTACATTCTATATTATCTTTATACAACTGCTTTTGTGATCTATACTTTCAAGTCTCAATAAAAATTAAATTAATTGAACTACTTACAAAAAAGTACTAATTCTTTCAATAAACTGGTTTAGAACTAAAAAATTTCCAAAACGTGTGTTTCCAAAAATTGTTTGTTGGGCATTGAAAATATCTTTTTTTTTAATATTCAAGCAAAACTTGAAAAAAGTTTCAATAGCCTATAATTTTTCTATCAGTTTATTTCAAATAAAAATCAAAAAAACAGTCAATATATTTTATTTTAATCGAATTTCTTTTCTGTAAAAAAAAATATTAAATAAAAAAATATATGTTTATTATCTACACGCTATTTTATAGGCGCTTTTAAACGTTTTACCTCAGCAAAATACGAATATTGCAATTTAATTAGCAAAATCAATACAATTGGAAGCAAAAGTTATTTCAAAATGATGAAAAACTCGAATTTGGAATTACGTGACATAACGAGTAGTATGACGTCTAATAAGAAATTGAATCGTTGTCGTTCGTTTCATTTTCGTTATTTGGAATTGTGTCGTGCTAAAAATATCACTCCTTTATCTGAAATACGTTCGAAAAATAATGCAACATCGGTTTTAGATTTCTACGGTGATAAATTGAACGTGAATGATTGGCTGTTAATTGTTGAAGCCCTGTATTATGATCAAGTTTTGCAAACATTGGCCATACGTATGCGAAAAACCTTTGGAACGGGTATTAATATTCATTAAATTTTTAAATCGGATTAGAGTTTTTCATAGTTTTATTCTTGTTTTATTTCGCTGTCATTTTAGTTTTGGAACATTTGGATACAGAGAAAAAAGCAAAACTATTTCGGCAAAAGTCTGTAGTCTATACAAAATTTATATTTTCTGGCATTGTGGAGGCTATTTCGAACTGTATTGAATTCAACAAGAATTTAAAATATTTAAATCTGGAGGGTTTGCCTTTAAACGATAAATATGTCGAGTCAATAGCAAAGGTAAGTTTCAAAAATATTAATTAAAATTTGGAAATTATTATTATTGTTTTTCAATTTGAGAATAAAAGGTTTGGGTGAATTCAATCATTTTGTTCGAACAGAACTTTTATCCGGACAATATTTATTTTATATTTAATTTGACGTCCCTCTCAAGAAGAGAACGTCAAGCTACATATGAAATAAATTTTGTCCGGACAAAAATTTTGTTCGGACAAAATGGGCGAGTTCAGATTTAGAGTACTTTTGACTTGCGAACTAACCTGCACTTACCATAATGTGTTGCAAGGCATATTTATTGCCTTGAAAAATGCCTTCTTAGGATGTCGAAAAATGTAACGAAGAAAGTGACCGAATTTAAGAACTAATTTGGTAAAAATTGTCGAATTTATCAAAACATTGCCATTTTCGAAAATTTTCGTCAGTGTATAAATAAATTTCGATCAAATTTGTGCTATTTGAAGCATATTTTAAAGTTGAGAAAAATTACCGAATATAGAAAATCGATTTGACAGGAGTTTTTTTTAGTAAATTAAAAAAAAAAACATTTTTCGACAATGAACGAATTAAAAAATTTTAATAAAATTTTCAGCAATGGACGGAGGCTTTTAAGGCTATGCACTGAGAGCACTGATTAGATTTTTGATTCGATCGGAACGGTAGCTTAAAACTTATTTCGAGAATTTTCGAAGATTTTATTTTAGAAAACTGTTAAAATCTACCAAACCGAATCGACTTACTCAGCCGATATATCAGTTAAGACAAAATCTTGGACATGGCGAAAAGTTTGTTGCGATCGGTTAAACCTTTCAAAAGTTCTGGTACAAAAATACAGCCATACGGTTATCATTTTAGAAATAGTCAGAAGATCTTCCTAGGACCTCACAACGTCCAGATTTGATAAAAACTCGAAAATTCCAGTTTATACCGTCCACAAAAATGTAGGGTTATATTTAGGATTGTCATTCCGTTTGTAATTTCTACAATATTCATTTCCGATCCCACAAACTATATACATACATATATGGTGGGTCCTTCCTTATAGATAGGGAAGACAAATTAACTATGTCCGTATGTCAGTACGTGAAATCAATTTTCGGAAGCCACCAGATAACTTACAGACTTCGGATTTGGACTGATATGTCAGGAGTTGTATCAAATGGATTGGTATAGAAAATCGGCAAGAAAGAAATTAAAAAAATCTTTACCTACCATGAGATTTGAGTAAATGATTATTGGTGAAGGGTATATGTATATGATTCGGTATAGCCGAAAATGACACTTTCAGTTGTTTTTATTGCGAGAAGTTTAAATAAATTCAGTAAAGTGCGACTTTGGCTCGCACACGAAAAGTTCCTTACAAAAACACATATATCCCATTCCGATTTTGCCCTTTTTTTCTCATTTTGAAAATGTTTTCGTTTTGCTTTTTCGCTTAATTTTACAATTTTTTTATTTTTTAAGTTTTTTTTTGTTAATTTAGCGTTTTTTTGGCGCCTTTTTCATTTTTATAATCTTTTTCGTTTTTTTTTGTGTTGCAATTTGTCGTTTTTTGCAATTTCTTGTTTTTGCGGATTTTTTCAGTTTTGGTGATTTTTTGCTTTTGGCGTTTTTTTGTTTTAACGCTTTTTTTTGCTTTTTGGTGACATTTTTAGTTTTAGCGATTTTTTCAGCTTGGTGCTTTTTTCGGTTTTTGGGACTATTTTCTGTTTTTGGTGATTGTTTTAGTTTTGCCGATATTTTTCCGGACACTATTTTTCCTTTTTTCGATTTTATTTAGTTTTGGCGCTTTTTTTGTTTTGGCGCTTTTTTTCGTTTTGGTAATTTTTTTCATTTTTGCCGATTTTTGACGATTTTTAGTTTTAGCGATTTTTAGGTGTTTTTTTCTTTTTGATGCCTTTTTTCGGTTTCTTGCGTTTTTTGCACGCCTCGTAGCGTTGAGGTGGGTACTTCGCTCACTTCACGCAAAACTACTGATTTTTCAAACTTAAAATGGCTCTATTATCATATATTGCACTTGTAAAACATATATACACACACATATTAAGAATTAATACTATTTTTAACACTCATGCCATTTTTAATGTGATTTTGATTATTTAAACTAATTAAAAAACTGTTTAAAAAAGTTCTGTCTTGGACGTCCGTTTGTCTGTATGTACGGATCCTGTAAGTGGTTACGATAACGAGCGAAAGACTTCACTAATCGAGTCCTTTTTTTCTTTACGCTTCAGTATAATTAGGAATAGAAGCCTATTTAATTTCACGGTCTAAATGAGATTATGAGGCGTGCACTTTTGGATTTTCCAAACTATTTTTAGTCTTTTGTCGATCTTTTTAGTTTTGGTGATTTTTTGCACTTTAGCGTTTTTTTAATTTTGGTGCTTTTTTCCTTTAAGCGGTTTTTTTATTTTGGTGATTTTTTGTTTTGACATTTTTTTAGTTTTGGAAGTTTTTAGTTTTAGCGATTTTTAAAATTTCAAGAGTTTGCCTATTATATTCTACAGACTACACCAATTAACGCTAAGTTTGAAAATTTTAAGAGTCCATATATAAGTGTCTGTATATTAAGAATGGGCAAGTGAAAAAATATATCGATATATGTATATCGATATCGATATATATCGAATAAAAAATATCAATATATAAATAAATAAATAAAAATAAATAATAAAAAAAAAACTTTCCTATAAATAATTAAGCTGGAAGAGTTAATTTCCAATATCCTTACTGTTCCACAATAT
Source organism: Panzeria rudis (assembly GCA_956483635.1). Lineage (NCBI taxonomy): Eukaryota > Metazoa > Arthropoda > Insecta > Diptera > Tachinidae > Panzeria > Panzeria rudis. The sequence continues at coordinate 146,593,351 of OY101447.1, read as the reverse complement.
TTCATGGAACACATCAACAAGATTATACTCAAAGAATGATAATTTTTCGAATAGACAAAATATTATAAATAAAACAAAAGATTTTGTTAGTAACATTCTATTTGATGACGACTGTGCCGAACTTTTTTTAATTGCTCGAAAAACAAAACCAAAGCTAAAAATATCGAATTTGATACTGTCGCTATTTTTGAGAAAATATCGATATATCGATATTTTTGCATTCCATTAGTATTTTAACACTTTTCGTTGCTCGCTTTAGAACACCCTTTAATTCTTAAATGCCATATATTTGTTGTTGTAGCGGCCTTTACACTTTTGGTGTATGGAACCCTAAAAAAGGGAAAAAACTGGGTAATAATATTTATTGCGCATAAGACGAAAAGAAAACAGGAAAAATAGTTTCAAAATCAATAAAAAATTCTTGTGCCGTTAAATAATTTAAAAACAAGTTTTCGAAATAAACTAGTAACCAAAATTTTAATCTTTCAACTGCTCAGGCGCTGTCCAATAACGAAAGTATTAAAGAGATTAGTTTTCAACGTTCCAATATTGGCGATAAGGGATGCGAAGCGTTATGCAGTACCATAAAATATTTAGCAAATATTGAAAAATTAAATTTGTCAGAATGCGATTTGACTACGAAAGGAGCCGAATACGTGGCCGATATGATTAAGGTAAAAGTTTACAAAAAAAAATTTATGGAAAAACTTATAATTTTATTATTTCAAAAAGATTCAAAAAATAAGTCGTTACACAGAAGGTTGGCAAAAGTCTTTGCGTTATCGTGATGTCGATCCTGAAACTATACCTGGATTGCGCTCGATAGCCCTGTCAAGAAATCCACAAATAGGTGATGATGGCATCAAGCCGATATTAGAAGTTCTAAAAGAAGATGTATGGATTAAATGTAAGTTTTATGTTAAAATATATATGTATGTACATACGAGTTAGTAAAGCAATATTTTTGAAAATTGTTTAGTTATCGATATGGAGAATTGTGGTTTAACGGATCGTGCAGCTAACTTGATATTGGACTGTTTGGAAATAAATAATTATATACTAGATTTTAATGTTAGCAATAACACGGGCATAAGTAAGTTTCTATTGCGCAGCATACGTGAGCAATTAGGAAAAGAAGATGAGGATCAGATGCTAAGGAATTCACAAGAAGAACTGGTACCTGGTCCAAACGGAGAGCTAATTAAGAGAAAAAAAGTTACTGTTGCCGCTCTTAAAGAACAACTAAAAACTCTCGAAGAACAATTGGCTTTTGAAAAAGTTCTGCGCAAAAAATCTGAAAGCTTAAACGAAAAACTAAATCAGCAAATAATGGCATATGAAAATCAGTTGGAAAATAATATGAACGCTTCAATACCTGACGGATATGTCGTAGTTAAAAACGAATCTTTACAATCTATAATTAGAGAGTAAGTATAAAGTCTTTTAAAAACTAAAAAAAGTAACAGACTTAAACTGAATTTACACGATGAAATTTTTCATGAAATTAGTTGCATGAAATATTGTTTGGTGGCAAGATGTGGGTAGGAAAATAGCATGACTTAAATTTCGAGAAGTTTTTGTATACAATTCAATCGTTAACATTTATGTATTGTATAATTGACAAAAAAAAGTTGCATGAAAACTCCAACGTATAAACAGACTTTGAAATACGTGCAATTTTAAAAGAAAATTTAGAAATCGTGAAAAAATGTATCGTGTAAATTCAGTGTTATACAAAAACTTGTCATGCAGTTAGAAGAAAGCACTCCATACACTATACAATATTATTGAATGTTATTGTTAATTTTATTGTCGTTTAGCCCTATACTACTCTACTCAACACATCGGCGTAGTTGGAAATTTTTCTGAGGTGGGGGGCTAAAGCCCATATTTGACCCTAAATTTTGCTTATATTATCAAAATTACTCTAATATTTTGAATTTCTAGGGGGGCTAGAGCGTTTCTGGGGTTGGCTCAGCACCCTCCAGAAGAACAAGTTGCAAAATACTTTCAAATTAAATATGGCGCAGCTTCTCTCACAATAAATAGTAAACATACACCCGTATTATGTGTGTCGAAGTCAAATTTGTGACTACGACAAATTGTATAAGAATAAAGAAAACTATTAAAACGAAAACAATGAACCTGTTCGTAAGTGCATTACTGCGCTGCAATGACAAAACTTGACTTTGCTGATTCTCTTTTATAGTAGAAGCCATTTATGTTTTTTATTAAAATAATTTTTTTCCGTAATTGCTTGTATCTACACTTCATATCATGATAATAGAGTTTTCTTAATATATATTATGAAAACAATATTATAATATATGATATGATATGAAAATTGACGCTTGCTGCTATAAAAATATTTGATATTATATCAGGTATAGGCAGCATGTAAAGCATTTTAGGAAATTTAAATTTCCGTTTGCAGCGCAGAGACTCATTTATGAACAGGACCAATATTGAACAATGTTGCCAGCAGATTACACAGTTTTTTTGGTTGTGCAATAAAAATCAAATCTTTATTATTGCAATATATTGTGCAACCATCGAATATGACACACACATTGGCGATATTATTGTACAATATGATAAATTGCACAATTATGTATATTGCAAGTGGAAGGGGAGTTGAGGGACGAAATGGAATTGAATCTTAAGGAGTATTTCCATACAATTTAATGTCAAATTTTATGGAAAAGCTCATTAAAACCCAGTTCAATTTTATCACTTATGCTAACTTCATGCCTAGTTTTTGTTATGTATAACGTTGGAAATATTTAGGTCTTTCAATCTATCAAGTGTTACTTGAACATAAATTTATTTCATCTTAGACGCAATGACTTCCAGAAACTAGCTGCTGGTGTTGTCAGTAATGATTCTACTCCTCGCAACGACATTACTTTAACAAAACAGAAACAAAGAAATGGCTTTGAACAAGCAAATCCTAGTGCACCTTTAAATTCGCCCTGCTCTTCAAATACCGTTATGATGACTCAGTTAGGGCAACGAAAAGGCTTAAAAGTTCGTAAAGTTAAAAGTGAAGTTAAATATGTGAATACGCCACCTAAAGATTCAACTCGCAACAAAAATATGGAATCAAAATCCGATCATGAATTCTCTAAAGAAACTGAAGTAAGTTTGAATACAATAGTATTAACTAAAATAATTCGCGATATTTTGTGTTCATATGATTTGAGTTATTTAATGCGAGGGGAGATCTTAATTTTAAAAAATTAATCGATTTTTGTATATATATAATTTTCAATTTTTTTTTTGCTCATAGACCTCTTCTGTGTTTCATTCGGTATGCAAATATATACATATTTTCATTTCGAGTGAAACGCGGTGTTGGACCGATATCTACTTATTTATATCACATATGTATGTATTTCCGCTTAAACTTAATATCAGATATTTTCGTTGTATTTATTTATTTATTTTTTATATTTTATTTATTCTCTTTAATTGTAATGAAAAAAGGCTCCAAGCTTTAAAGAAAAAAGACCCCAAATTTATTTAAAACATCTTTTTTTATTCATTGTGAAAAACTAGGTAAAGGCTATTTCACACTATAATAGAAGTATTAATACTTTTGAAGAAAATGCCTCCCTGATCTAATTGTTGTTTGACAAATTTCAAAAAACAACAACAACTTATGTCAGGGCTGCATTTTCCTCAAAAGTGTTAATCACCATTATTCTATTTGGCGTTCTCAACGCCAATTCTAATTTTGTATTCCCTAACAGTGTAATGACGACGTTGACTGTTTATCGATAGTAGTAATTAAATACAACACACATACATATGTATCTAATATTTGAGCCAGCTGATTCATTTTGTTCACTATTTGCGGTAAAAGTGCTTTTGAATAAATAAAATAAACAATATAATTAAAAACTTTGTGCATACATTAAAACAAAATGTTTTTACAACAAATTTGTCTGTTCACAATCACATAAGCAAGTGTCGTCCTTTTTTAAACAATAAAACATACGATTGAGCTTGTGAATTGAACAATTCTATTTGATCAAGATTGTTTCGAAATTTTTTTAAAACCTGCAAGAAAAATAAAACTAAAGCTAAAAGGGAAGTTACTGATTTCACAACGGTTTTCGATAATCATATTATCTTTAGATGGCGACTTTTTGAGAAACACATTCCGACTATTTTTACGATAATGTCCGTATGGCTGTTAGTATGTGTGTGTGTAAATATATAAAATAGATATCGTGTGAATATTAATCTATTCGAATTGGTTAATTTCGAAATTTTATCACCCTATAATGGTTCGAAAGATTTCGTATCGAAAATGTTGCAGAAAGGGGTTTTAAATTACTTAAAAATTCTATGGATTTTGTAATTAGCGATAAGTTCCACGGATGGCACGGCACGTTTCACTCAATAGAAAAATTATTTTGAAGATTTGATTTTTTAAGGGGACCAAAAATGTACTTTTAAACAAAGTTTTTTTTTTTTTGAAAGGGTACTTTTTGTAAAATATACTTTTTGAGGAAGGTACTTCGTTGAAAAAGTACTTTTAAAATGTATGCATACATATATATTTTTTAGAAGAGGGACTTTTTAATAGGTATATTTTTGTAAATGTAATTTTTGGAAAAAAATTCTTCAGTACCACCGGGTGCCTCATGACATAAATAACATTTTTTTAAATTAAAAAAAAGGAAATTCATGCCTAGAAAATCTTCTAAAAATCCTTTTTCTTTTTTTCTTTTTACAGTTCCAATTGACTGCTATTCATTTTGAAACTAATATCGGTGACTCTGTGGCCAATGTAGCCAGTAGCCGCAGTGGCAAAGATTCTTCAAAAACTATAAGAAATGAGCAATTTTCATATAAAAAAGATAAAAATTTAAACGAAAAATTTCGCCAAAATAATTATGAAAATGTAACAAAGCTAGAATTGGACGAACTATCAATGCCCACCACACGTAGTACAACTAGCGAAATTAACTCGAGTGATTCCGATACGCTGCGCAATGAATCGGAATGTCAGCCACTAAAAGTATTTATACGTCGTGCCAAACCCATGCCATTAACTCCAATGCCTAAAGTGCAAGAGTTGGAACGGGAAAGTGCTTATTTGCACAATGTTCAGCGAAAGAGTAACTTGAAACAACGTGACAACATATTGCAAACACCACGCTCATTATTTCTGGGATTGTGTGATGATTAAATTTTGCACTGCGATTTAATTATAATAATAAACTAGGCAAACAGAAAAAGGGGTAATTATTATGGTAAAATTATTTTTACACTTTAAATTACCTTTGTGTGTGTATGCCTTGATTATTATTTTTATTATATCGAATAATAAATCACATATTAAAATCTATAAATATGTACATATAATATATCAGCTATGAATTAGCCTCAAATTTACTCATATTTTTATAGATTTAATAAATACCAAAGATATGTGTATGTATGTATGTACGTACATACATACTATTCACATATTACGTAACGCACCAGGGGGCGGGGGGAGGTTAAAAACTTCTTACGGATTAGATACTTTATACTGAAAATTTTGTAAAAAGCGTTAGGAAGGAGGGAGAGTATAAAACCTCCGAATATAGCGTTACGTAATATGTGAATAGCCCCTTATGTACAGGGAGTTTCCTTTACGAGTTATCTAAGAGTACGTTAACCCTTTCACTACTCCAGTACACTACAGTGTCGTACGTTTTTAAAATTATTTAACAAAAAGTTTTACAAAGTTCTTGAACTCTTTTATTTGTTTTTTGATATTTACACAATTTAGTTGTCTACTATAATTAAAAAAAAATATTTACGCACACAAAGAGTCAGTAGTGAAAGGGTTAACGTTGTAGAACTGGATGCTCTATACGGCTGTATAAATTTCAAAACACAGTAACTAAAATTTTTTTCAATAAATAATTTTTTTAAGCAAACTTAGGTCCGGTGGATATTTGTGGGCATGATTCGAAATATGTATGTTTCATCAAAATCTTACTATTTGAATGCATTAATTGTTCGTTCCTTAAAAAAAATTACCAAATATGTAGTTCTATTCAAAAAGGAACTGTTTTCGTTACCTAAAAAATTATTTTTGTCGGTTACAGTGTTTTGAAATTAGGCTGCCGCATAATATGTGCATATGTATACTAAATATTTTTGTCAAATTATTTGCGTTTAGTTCTGTTCGAATAAAAGCTCATGATTTTTTTATTCGAACTATCGAAAAAATCAAATTTTTCGTTATATCAAATTAATATTTTAATAATATATGAATGAAAACGGTATAATGTTAAAATTTTAGTGTGTAACAAAGTCGAAATAAATCAAATTATATAGTTATGTATATAAAAATTGTATTGCTTTCGATCCCGTAGTTGTCATTCCGAAAAAGTTCCACGCTTTTCAGCGTTTCAAGTTACATGCCACGCTTTTTACGCAGTTTTTTTATTTTATGATCGCAAATATTTTTAAACTGTGTTACAAGAGCAAAATAGTACATTATGCAAACATAATCATCGATAGCATTCAAAATAAAATAGCAATGGCTATAAAACACAGCTAACCTGTTAGCACGCCACTGATGGCGCTTTCAAAAGTAGATCCACTTTTTGCGTTGGACGCGTCATGCTCTGTAAGTTGATACATACGTACAAGTACACTGACTCCACTTTTTTCGGCAGACGCGTATGACGCAAAAAAGCGTGTAACGCGTATTATGGACTTTTAGCTTAATCTTTAGAATCTTATCCCTTCTTTGTAGATACGAAAAACATACATACATACGTCACATAAAGTAATTTAAGTGTACGTCAAATATATTTATTTTTAAGACAATTAGAATTGAAAATTACTAAACATGTAATATTTGTGTTATATATTAATGGAATAGATTAAAAAAGATACGATTTTACTTGGGTAATACTTTTCGCAAATGCGTGCCATTTATTTGTGGATCCCTTGTTAGGGAAAGATTTAACCACCAAAACCGTACAAAGTACGACCCTGGCGTTTCAAAGCATAAACGACATCCATGGCGGTAACAGTTTTACGTTTTGCATGCTCAGTGTAAGTAACAGCATCACGAATAACGTTTTCCAAAAAGACCTAAAGCAGATTAAAAAAACATTTCACAACAGTCTGAAATAATATATAAACATTTCTACCCACCTTTAAAACGCCCCGAGTTTCTTCATAGATTAAACCAGATATACGTTTTACACCGCCACGACGAGCTAAACGGCGAATAGCTGGTTTGGTTATACCCTGGATGTTATCACGGAGCACTTTACGATGGCGCTTGGCACCCCCTTTTCCTAAACCTTTTCCGCCTTTACCACGACCAGTCATATTTTAAAATATGTTTTTTGATCCTTTGAAAATCTAATTTTAAAAGATTTTACTAAACTAACTTCATAAAAGCTGCTTTTTTTATAAAATCTTACCTTTATATTAATTTAATACAGCTTGCAGCAAACAAAAATGGCGACTGAGAAAATTTATTTCTTTTATTCAGCGTACTAAGGCGAATTCATGTCAGGTGGCCGCAAGAGCTCAAAAAATATTAGATGGAATTGATTTTTGACACTTCGTGCAACGAAACAACAATTAAAACCCATGCATGATACAATAATACAGGTACCACCACGACGATAACAAATACAACACCAAAAAACACACGTATTTTGTTGGTAGAAACATACCAGAAATATGTCAAATCTATTGTCTGTACTCATTCACTGCTGTACTCATTCATAAGCTCCCTTAAAGTTACTAACACATACCCCTTGCTGATAGAAAAATCCCAGAAATGTGTCAAAATCTATTGTCTGTGTGATGCACACAATCTCAAATTTACTAGAACAGCTGAGCTGTTTAATATACCTTGAACCCATGTTGTATTTGTTTTAGTTTGCCACTTCCTGTATTAATCTACCTTGTTATGCTTTTGCAAAGCAAATTAATTGTCAGGTGGTGTTGATTCTAAGCCAATTACAACATTACAATAACATTTGACATCATTAGAACAGCTGTGCTTACAATATTACCTGTATAAATCCACCTTGTGTTTTTGCGGAAAAGAAATGTATTCAGCAGAAAGGGTTGCTAAAATAAGTATTAAGGTCTAGCTTACACTATGCAACTCTTATTGATCAGCTCCTTATTCAGCTGTGAGAAAAACTGAGAAATGTGTATTCATTTCTCTGTGTTTCTCACAGCTGAATAAGAAGCTGATAAATAAGACTTGCATCGTCTAAACGTTAACTAACCGCATTGTGCAATGTAGAGTAGCGTAGCATGAGAAAGTAAGTACCAGTTTACACTATGCAAGTCTTATTGTTCAGCTTCTTATTCAGCTGTCAGAAAAACAGAGAAATGTGTATTCATTTCTCTGTCTTTCTCACAGCTGAATAAGAAGCTGATCAATAAGACTTGCATTGTCTAAAAGTCGACATAGTGTGAATTGGGACAAAGCGAACAACTGCCGGTTAATAGATGACCAGATAATCGAGGTTCAAGTGTATGTATGGATTTAGGAAACAGAATTGAAATAACGTTTCCGTTTCCAAATTGAACTAAAAAATCTATAGAATAGGGTTGGGCACATTCGTAAATTCAGTAATTGGGCAATAATCAAAGTTCTCCGTTCGAAAACCATCATTTGGCAATACTTTTTTCAGAAAAAGTTTCTTTACGCAAGCAATTGATAGTGCTGTCGTAGATCGCTGCAACTACAGCAGCATTTTTATTAGCGTTGCAAAAGTTTGCATACCGGCTGCACACATTTGCTGCATTTACGAGTTCACCTGTTTTGTCAAAAGTTTAAAAATTCTTTTCTCTCAACATGTAATGAAAATGTGTACCATTTTCTCTTGTTTTCGTTTCCGTCACAACAACTATACATAAAATACATTTGTGCCGTTTTTTCTTTTATTTAAAGTTTTAGTAGCTTAAAATACATGTTGGAGGAGGTTTGCAGTTTTGGAAAAAATTTCGCCGTTTTCGCAATGTAAATGGTTTTTAAAATAATTTTTATCTTACTGGCTTAGCAGTTTTCAATCAGCTTTAGGTCTTGGTTCCGATTTTATTTTTGCAAGTTTTGCCATTTTGGTGTAGTATCTTATAGTAGTATAAGTGAAACCGGTTATGGCCTTAAGGCTAGGTTTTTTCTATTTTGGATGAATAAATGAAATGAAAATGAAAGTGATTTTTTCTTAGTTATCCTTGTCTACAGTTTCAGTAAATTTCTATCAGTTTTGGAAATTGTATCAATAAATTTTTCGCGATTATGCAATTTTTTTAGAAAACTAAGGCAAAACGAGGAGGACATAAAATCCAATATTTTCTTGTGATTTAAAAAATTTTAAATCACACCAAGCATACTAAATCCTGTGATTTACAAAACATGTGAGATTCGCAAGTGTGATTTAAAGACGGTATTTGATTTGAAGTCATGTGATTTTCAAAACAGGCCTCTTTATAAGAAAACAAATATGCATACTATATAATTAAAAACACACAAATCGAACCTTTTATTTAAAAAAAATTTCTTACAAGATCAGCAAGTAAATTATATTCCGGTAAGTTGTAAAGCGAATATACATAATTACCACTTAGTTATCTATATTATATGCATATTCAATGTTAATTGAATTTAAAATGTATTAAAACTACGTTGAATTTGTAAAACATCATCCATCATAAAATTACGTAAATGGCAAAGAGCCTTCACAACGTCATCCTGATTAGTGGAGGCATATTTACCCAACCACTGTGATGGTAAGAGATTTTTGGGAGTTTTTACATCCACTGGAGTGACATCCACTGGAGTGACTGGATTTAATGCCTTCTTCCAGTTTGAAGAATTTTGAACATGCTGTTGATGAGTGGTACCTTGCAGCGATGCTATATACTTGATGTACGCCTCTGAGTGCAACACACGTTGAGGCCGAGGAGGAACTGTTATAAACATAGGTTCTGGTGGATATCCTAATATCTGCATTTGTGCATTACAATCCATGCCACGATTAGCTGCAACGTTTCCCCCACCGACCACCATCATATGACCATTGGCCCCAGCTGCAGAGTTCATTTGTTGGTTTAACGTGTTTGTTATTTTATGCTTACGTGGAATAAAATTTTTACTACGTTCATGGGGCAAAATTACTTTTCCGGGCTTTGATAGATGAACTTCACGAACATGTTTGATGAGACGCACAAGTGAGGGAAATGCTTGCATGTTCTTCCTCACGCGTATGCATTTGCTCCACAAACAGCCATATTCTGAGTCGGTTTGTTCTGCCGTACGCTGTACATGACCAGTATTTTCCGCCAAACAGTGTTCCATACAATCAATTGAATCTTCAAATTGAAAATCGCATTTATCCCAAAGACATTCGTATGTTACGTATGAGGGCGGTTGATCAATGTTGGGACCAGGACTGGCACAGTTCAATGTATCATCCATTACTTCACGTCTAGCGGCTGTTTCTTCATTTATGCGTGTGGCCCGATCTTCCCAATTCTGTTTCACGCTAGCTGGTAAGTTCTTCCATTCATTCCCCACCATACGTGAAATGTCACCAAACGTTGCTTCTGGATTCGCTGTACAAATGCCTGATAAAAATATTTATATTTAACTATATTCTGGTATGTGACGAAAAACAAAAAAGATTTGAAAACGATAAAAGGTTTGATGCGTTTGCTATAGCTGTTTTGCTAATAGTTTTAAAATTTGCTTTTAAAAGTTTTTCTTTTCAGTTCTATTATATTATTTTCTATATTTTATCTTCTAGTGTGCATTTTAAGTCAGTAGTTTGAGATTATCTCAAAACCATCGTATTGAAATCGTTTTCAAAATGATCGTTTTCCTTCACATACCTTTTTTACTATTAACACTATCAATTAGATAATATACCTTTTCGTACTTCGCTGGAGTATAGAATATAACCTGTTACACATTTTTTAGAATTTCTGCTCCTCTTTGAGGACAAAGGAGTTGATGACACCGATGGAGCTGGTGATGATATTGTGGCAATGTCTGAAGTAACCGATGGTGGATTGCCATCCAAAGAGTCCTCCATTATGCCCAAATTTTCATTTAAATCCGGATTCTTGGCATCCTTACCCGGCTTAATAGGCCTTTTAAAGTAGAATATTTCATCTTGTGTTACCTCTGGTGAATGCTGAAATTTACGCAATGAGTTTGGAGTAGAAAACTTTCGTAAAGATTTTTTCATTTCGTCGTAGCTGGCTTCACAAATGTAAATATCACTTTCGGGAAATTCGGTGGGCCGAGAAGTAATATAATCTTGATACTCTAGCACCGAACAACGACCTACAATGGCTATGACTGGACTTACTTCCTCTACTGTTGACAGGAGAAGTTCTTGCCGATAGAGAGGCTTACCCAATGGCGGTTGTGTTGGTATTGCCGGAGTAATTTCAGATGGTGTCAATAACCAGGGACCTCTGAAATACGATTTATTGCTTTGTTCATAAATTTGATGTATTTGTGCTACAGATTGTTTGCCCGTTTGTGTGGCTACATAAACAAAATCACCCGTCTTGACAACTCCGCTGCAAATGGTGTTGTACTGTTGATAGTAAACAGCATTAGTTTCAGCATTTAATGGAGGATCGCATGGAATATTCGGCTTTTCCTTTTCAATTAAGGCTTCCTGTAATTTTAGCTCCTCCAACTCACCTTTATGCTTTTCGATCCGCTCCTTATATACGGACATTACTCTTTTAATTTCCAAAGGCTTTTCGCGCGGCAATAATTTTACTGGATCGTTTTCACGTACAAATGGCCAATTTTTAAACTTTTGAAAGGATCTTGGCTTTAAATTGTAGCGTGACTCACAAACGAATACATCTTTATCGTCGAAATTTTCCGGTTTGTATTTAATGTAATCCTTAATGTGCATAATGTAACATTTGCCCAAAACCCTTTCCATAGGTATAGTTTGTGACATGTTACTTTTGAATACTTCTTTTTCAAGGAATTTTCTAGTTTGGACATGATAAGTTTCATGCGGACTTAGGAAGACGGCGCCATGCATCATCTTCATATTATCCTCGGTTGTCCAAAGCCTCTCAATATAGGCAATACTGGGAAATTTATTTTCGTTATGTTGAAAATAAACAAAATCTCCGGGTGAGAAAACTTTTTGATTGATAACAATGCTTTCACCTTGCATGGCTGCCTTGTCCACAATAATTACTTTATCCTCTTGATCTTGATCGGGTTCTTCTTGCTGCAACTTTTGTTGACGCATTAATTCTACTTCAGACATTAGTTTATCTAAAGAGTACTGCAAGGCGGTTGAACTCAAAGTGTCCTGGCATATTTCATCTCTCTTTCTAATAAAAAAGGTTTGCAATTCAATAGAATCTTGAAAAACATCTGAATCAGTGCGTGATAGTTTGCGGGCTCTTTCCAAACAAGCAAATACATCCTCCTGAAAAACATCTAAACGCTTGTAGACGCCCTTGTCTAGTCTTCGCTTTACTAAATCCAATGAAATGCCACGAACTTTTTGTTCACCCTGCAATTCATCATATTCAGGCAATTCCTGCAATGAGTCTGAATAACATCTTCCCGCCTCATCTTGGTGGTTATATAGAGACGTAAACAGGGTCAGTAATAGCTCTTGAACAGCCAAACCAACATCAGGTACCGTATCACGATCATTTCTTAAACTTTGTTTCAACTGCAAAGTTAGTTGCTGCAAAACTAAAGCATCTTTATAGATCTGTGAATCTGGTTCATTATATTTGCAGGCATTTTCTAGCATCAACAAGAAATCGGAAGCCAGTTCACCGATGGACTCGTAAAGACTCTGTTTAAGTTTGTTAGCAATTTTTTCCATGTCTATTGGATCCTTTATAATGTCATAATAGTCGGGGTAATCAGTTTTTGATGGGAGTTTTGTAAAAATCAATGAAAGCTGTCTCTTGCCTTTGGGCTCTTGATAGTCTCGTATCGTTTCGTAAAATTGCCATAATTTGTCGCTCATGGGTAAAGCATTTGCTTTACGCCTACCAGGTTTATTAAGTTTTTGCAAAGGTTTCTTGATTTCATTTAAGCCTGGGAATTCCTTAAGTTTCTCGCTTAGAGCCTTTTCTAACACGTTAGCATCTTCATATATATTAGAGCCTAAAATAAAATGCTTAAATATATGTTTAAATGAATCCAATACCCTGCATACGTTACCTTCTTCATTATACTGGCGACAATTGGCAAACATTAGTCTATAGTCTGCCACCACATCTTCTACATCACGATATTTATCCACTCTAATGTTGTGCTCAATCGTATTCATGTCGATAGGATTTTGTATGATATCATAATAATCTGGATAGATTTTACGAGGTGGTTTTTCCATAAACAAATCGACGGGTTTACGAGTGCCTGCAGTAAACTCCAGCAGATACTTATGAAGAGCTAAAACCTTTTTCTTCATATAAGCCGTTATTGTCATACGTTGCACCTTGGGGGAGGTGGTGGTGGCGTTCAACGATGTGTTGGGTACAGGGTTGAGTCGCGGACGGCCTTTTTTCTTCTTCTCTGGTTGGGGTTCAGTAGATGTCACTAGTATAGTTTCTTCAGTTTCCTGAGTTTCCTCGGTTTCTTCTTCCTCTTCATCATCTTCCATTTCACTGGTCTCTTGATCTAGTGTATCTTCTACCAGTTTAGTGTTCATTAATTTTAGCATGCGAACAGCATCCTTATGAGTTCGGTGAGTGGGTGGGAAAGCTTTTTTTGCATTATCCAACATCAAATAAAGATCAGCAGTCAGGTCGCTGATATTTGTATATTCGCCTTTATTGAGTTTGTTATGAATTTGACCCATCGAAATGGGCCGTTTGATTAATTCGAAATATTCTGGGTGAAATCTACGTACTGGTAATTTCCACAAAGTGGTACCTAAAGGTGGACCAGTAGCTCCAGGGTGCTCGGAATGACCAGGAGCATTGTACAAATGATCAAATAGAGCCCACATGGGACCTTCACCTTTTCTACTGGTTTCATCATCTGAAGATTCAGCCTCCTCTTTAAGTGCAGCTATAACAGCACTTGAAATAGACTTATGACGTCGTGTAAATTTCGCTTTGCCAGATTCAAGTTCAATACGTCTTTGTGTAAACATTTTTTTCAATGCCTTGGCATCTTTATAGATCTGGGAGCCAGGCTCATTAAATTGGCATGCATTCTTAGTCATTTGCAATAGATCTCTTTCCATTTCCTGCAGATTCGAGTATGCATTCGTTTGAATCTTTGTGGCAATTAATCTTAAATCAATGGGATGTTCGATTACATCGTAATAGTCCGGATATATTTTTTTCGATGGCAACAACAAAAACATTCTATGCAATGGCCTATCACTCATTGTGGAATCCACAGAAGTCATTACGGAGCCAAACAATTCTTCATACACATTCATTTCTTCGTCTTTGACCTCATCTTCTGCATTACAAGTTAATCGGCGTCTACCTCTGCCCTTAGACTTGGGCTCATCTTCAGTTATTATCACTCCTAAAGATTCCAGCAATTTTTGTTTGTTTGCTACCACATATTGCCATAACGTTGCTGCATCTTGATGTTCTGCGGTATCTGGCTTATAAAAAGCTTTTGCATTATTCACTAGCAATTCAAAATCTTGTACTAGATCATCCAAATCGTCATACATGTCAGTTTTAAGCTTTTGTTGAATTTTCAACAGGTCAATAGGATTATTAACTACGTCGTAGTACGATGGCTCTTGGCGACGCTTGGGTGCTCTTATGAAAGTATCGCACAACGTGGACCCATCTTCTTTTTTCAAATTTCTTATTGAGTCATAAAGACTTTGACACATTTCTGTGGGATCTATTCTACGTTTTTTTCTAGCTGACATTCCTACCGTTGAAGTTGCTCCCACTGTAGACGATGTCATTAACACCGGCGATTGTTCTGGCGTAGAATCATCCATTTGATGGGGATCGTCATCGTGTTTACTGCTTATCGAACTAGCTCTCCGTTTACGACTTAACATAATCAAAATAATAAGAACATAAAAAATAAGATGTAAATAATTTCTTTTTAGTAATTTTCACTAAATTCACAAAGACGCTAGCCAATAAAAAGAAAAGCCACTTGCATGATGTATGCAAATGACAGAGCCGCTATAATTGAAGAAGTGCTACCATATTTTAAAGTAACGAGTTACAAACAGAGCTCCATGCCGAGGCCTTTTTATCGCCGGCAGTTGCGCGGCGGCGTTTATGAGCTACGCTGCCACACACAGATTCAAAAGGATACAGATAGAAAAGGGGTTATAGCTTCTAAGCGGCTAGACCATATCAGCCGAAACCACAATTTTGGCCGACCGTAACCGAAACCGAATATTCCTATTAGTATAATGAAAAAAAGTGCATTACGATTAACAAAAGTTTATAGGAATGAATGACGGAAAAAAACTAAATTTTTCGCTCTGGCAGCTCTTTAGTTATGTTTAGTATGCTTTAAAATTGATATAACTGTCCTTATTGCTCTTATTTGTCTAAGGCCGCTTTCGGATTAATAATTAAATGTACTGTATAAATAAAAATTACTATAGAAAACAAACGTCATTTATTGAAAATACACAATACAACGGGGACAAAAATTTTCCTTGCGGAAAGAAAATAATATAGTGATTATAATTCAACTGCATTCAATTGTTTTTGACAAAAATAACTAAAATTCAATAGCTTAATATTGAAAGCAAATGAGAAATATATTCTTACATATTGTTGAAGTGGAAATAAGATAAAATAAAACAGCAGCAAAAATGTGTACCATACAATTTACGAAAAAGAAAACAGAAAAAACACAAAAGAAAGAAATATAGGAAAATTTACAACAATAAATAACTTAAGCGCCAGAGGAGCGCCAGTGTTCTTAAAAATATATATAACACTGTATTCCATGTAGAGAAATGTTAAAATTTCGTGCTAATAAATGATAAAAAATCAAAATTCTTAAAAAGCATAAGTTTATGATCGCTTGAAACAGGGTTTAAAAATTGCCAATTAATTTGCAAATGCATATTTGAGTATTTTTGTGTGATAAAGTTTTACAACAAAAAAACTTGGACTTTATTTACATTATTGAAAGAATTTCCGCAGAAGAGCCGAAAAATGATCAAAATATCTTGGAAACCTTTAATTTCGTTTGGTGAGTATCTTAATTATGTATATTTTGTTATTTTACTTCATTCTGTTACTTTACTCCTTTATTGTTATTTGGTATTAAATGCAAATGCATGTTTAGCGATTGTGTTGGCCTGGCTACTGTGCGATTAATAATATTATTTATTTTAATCTGTATGTTTTAATTTTTACCGCACAAAAACATAGGTGTGAAAATAAGGCCAAGTTCCTATCCAAAAATTTCGACTGTAAAAAGTACTGAGATCAAAATAAGTTCTTGATAGGTACAATACCATCTCATATCTAAGCAAACTGTAAGCTTGGCAACATTTTTCCCATAATTCTTTCCCATATTAGAAAGGAAAAAAATATTGCCAAGCTTACAGGTTGCATAGAAATGAGATGGTATTGCACTATCAAGAACTTGGCCCTTATTTTGATCTCAGTACTTTTTACAGTCGAAATTTTTGGATAGTAACTTGGCCTTATTTTCACATTTATGTTTTTGTACGGATCTCAGTTCTTTTTTCTAAGCTTTTATTTGGTACAATAAGTGCATCATACAGATAAGGGGCATTCTGGCCCGCCCCTCCGCCCTGGATGAAAAATGTCCATTTTCATAGTAAATTAAATTAATTATCAGCCATGTCACAGAATACCATTCCTATCGGAAGTGGTTTCAATTCCGTAAGTTCGTAATCAAACCACTTAAATTTCAAAGTGGAATTGAAAAACACTTCTACTGACTTCATTTGCAGTAAATACTAAAACTCGTGCATACTTCTAGGAGAGTCAAAAAATATTTGGTCATGAGCTTTCCATGTTAATAAAAAGCTCAATGTGAGCTTTGCATCTAAAAACAAGAGCAAACAAACGCCTCAAGGTATAAAAACGAAATACAAAATAAACGGAATCTAAAGCTCCAAAAATGTACTTTTTCGGAATGACAACTACGGAATCAAAACCAACCCGAACGGAATCGGTACTTGTTATTTTGAGTTTTTACAATAAAATCGTTATTTTTCAACCCACATGCATACAATTTTGTAGAGACATGTAATTTTATCAAAACAATCATATGAATCAAAAAAGCGATTCTAAATTTCTTGATGATACGTTGTTTTGCATTTTAGGTGACGATAAAGGTAGATAGGTGAGATATACTGCCTGCTCGCCAATGTCGAAAGAGTTCTTTCTTTCGCATAATTACATTTAAAACAAAAACAAATTCTGAAATTTTGTTTTTGTGTTAAATGTAATTGTGCGAAACAAAGAACTTTCCACATTGATGAACTGACACTTAAGAAAATAATTACAAAATTCATAAAAATAGTAGCCCCCCAAACACGTACATAAAGTTATTTTAAATCAGTTACCACTCTAATGGCTCAGATTTTAAATGTTAATGCTCTTTCCAATCGATGACGACTTCTAAGGTTGCCCCATATTAAACCATAAGATGAATAAATTCTTTCTATTGATGGTGCCCTAGCTGAGCAATTCATTAGTGAAGTGAAAAAATCGCAAAAGTTTGCAGGTAAACATTAGTTTTTGGCTTTTAACATTTTTCACCATTGTTTTTCATTTAGTTTTATTAACACCAGGGATGACAAAACTGGTAGTTACAAGGGTAATGAATAAATAAATAAAATGATGTAATAATGCCTGTATTTTTTGGAAAATAATCTTATTGCTGCTCTTTTATTATCTTTATATCCTTTTCGTCCACTCTTACATATGCGACTATTTATCTGAATAAAATTTAAACTTTCCCAGGCATTGAGAACAAAGTTGGACTTAAACAGAGGAATATATAAAGAGATCATATAAGACTAGCTCACAAAACGTAGTCACTGAAGAAATTTCAAGCTCTTGATGATCATGATACATATTAACTCTTTCAGCCACAGTTTTATATAAATGACTTTTTTACCAAAATATTTGCATTTTTAATATTTTATTAAGAAAAAAAATAAAAAATTATAATATTTTTTCATTGATTTTAAAATTTTTCATTAAAAAAACTTAATATGAAGGACGCTTTCATATAAACATATTCAGATGATCAACGATGACTTAGAAAGACGTATTTATTTAGTAAATTATCAATACAAAGCTTTGAAAATACGTTTCAAATAAATATGAATGGTGGTTACATAACTAACCACCAAACCTGAAAGAGCTATAGTCTGAAAATAATATATATTTTCTATATATGTTTCTGGATTTAACATCCGTTTTGGTAAAATTAAGCTCAAAATATTACAATTTTAGGCTACAATTGGTACAATTTTAAAATCTTATTTGCCATCCCTGATAAATACTTTTTCCTTAAATAAAGATTGTTGAAAATATTCTGCACGTTTAATTTTAAATGCCAAACAGAATGCTAGAAATGAGGGTGCTTTTGACATTTTGCATTATTCTGCTGTCTTTTTGTTTTCTTTTCTAGTTAGTTTGCTCATATATTTGGAATGCACCATATTCTCCAAATAATCAGCTGGAGTAAGTAAGATTTTCATTATCTCTTTAACAAGATCCTGTTTTGACAGTAGTATAGCATTCTTCAACAAATGACACCAAATTTCAACGGCCGTTGCAATTGTAGCGGGGTTAGTTTGTAAAGCATTTAGTGGTTGTTAAACTAGGAGTAATATTTTTTGGAGATTTAAAGCTTCATTATACAACTGAACGTTGTTTAACGTTGCGATAACATTATTGAAGATTTTCTTGCTAAATCTATACCGAAAAAGGCTAATTTGACAACATTGCTTTGATCAGTTATGAGATCATTAAAAATAAACAATAAAACCCCAATAAAGCCCATAAAACCCAATAAAGCTCAATTAAGCCCAAGGAAAAACCCGCCGGGCTGGGGTTTATTTAAAAAACCCCGGTTTTTCCAACCTTGATAATTATTATAGACCCACATCTTAAAGAAAATTTCGTTCCAAGTATAGCAAGCGTAAAATTGGTTACATCGGACAAAATATGAGAAAGTTACAACATATTTAGTGAACACATTTAGTGAACAAATTTAAATTTTCATTCATTGCTCCTTAGATCAGTACGAGTTTTTACTTGTAAGTCCAATACTTTTACACATTGAAAATATAAAGGTTATATAGGAACTAACGTAATTAATACTCAGCAAGTATATAAAACTAATTTGATTCTCAAAAATCCATATAAGTTTATATAAACTAAATCATAGTTTCAAAAGCTTATAAAAAAACTTACAAATACTTTTGAAATAAACTGTAAACGCAGCTTATTAGCCCTATGCCTCACCTTTATTTTCTGCCAAGTTTGATTCCCTGAGGAAGAAGGGTTTTGGCACAGCAAAAAATAAATGAGCGCGTTCGACATGAAATAGTGTTTCATGATTTCTTGATCTCTTGTTTCTTCGAATGCATTCTGAATGACATCGTAAATCGTAAATAAAGCTATAGTTTTTGAACTGATTAAAAACACATACAATTTCACTAGGTAATGCAAAAACGGAATTAAATAATCACATTGACACATTTTCATAAAACAAGTTTTAGCTCCAACAAAAGATAAGAAGGCAATAGCTCAGTACTAGAGAGCCTTTCTTAACAGGCAGAAAAGCATGGTTCGTATCCCAGCTGCGGCAATATATTTTTTATTTATTTGTTGTATATTTACATGAAAAAACGTCATCGAATCAGGGAACTTGCATGGGTTCAATTCATTAATTTTCATGACGAGCAAGTTCTATAAATTTTCATGTAAACACATGATCTCCAATGACACGCTAATGTAAAAACCATGCACGTTTCACATAAATCGAAACAATGCGTCATCACTTGCACCCATGATTATACACATGATATGTCATGTTATTTTTTGCTGGGAAGTCATAGTTCCAAAATGTTATAAACAATTTCAGAAATTCCTTTGAAATCCTATAGCCGCTTACCTGAGAAAAAATTGGACACACCGACTCTATATTTTCCATGCCTCCGTCAGATTCCACCTCCTTTACCTCCTTCATTGAGAAACAATTGGACCATCCGACTCTAGTTTGTTATTCTATTGCCCAAGTGCTTTCTATGAGTGTATAGCACTACCGCGCAAGTCTTGTCTTCTAGAATTGTCCCTTTTATCGATTTATTAGTTTAAATTGCGAATTTTCTATGTCTCTAAGATTCCAACCCCTATAGCGCCATTCCTGAGAAACAACTGGACACATTTTCTCTACATTTTCTATGAAGAAGTGTTTGGGCACAGTGGGCATACTACTTGAAGAAGTCATGTTTGAGAATACTTAAGTTGGTCATATATTCAAAATCTTATAAAAAATTTCACAAATACAATTCAGGAAAACTAAAAACACAGTGTAGTAGCCCCAATCATTGTCTTTATTTTCCACTGTGTCTGATTCGCCGAAGAAGAAGGGTTTGGGGCACAGTGGGCATATTACTTGGAAAAGTTATATTTGATAATATTTAACTTAGTCATATATTCAAAATCTTATAAAAAATTTCTAAAATAAAATTCAGGAAAACTGAAAATGCAGTTTATTAGCCCCAACCATTGTCTTTAATGTCCACTGGGTCTGATTTGCCGACGAAGAAGGGTTTGGGCACGGTGGTCATATTACTTGAAGAAGTCATATTTGAGAATATTTAACTTAGTCATATACTCAAAAGCTTATAAAAATTTTCACAAATACAATTCATGAAAACAAACGCAGTTTAGTAGTCTAAACTATTGTCTTTTATGTCCACTAGGTTTGATTCGCCGAGGAAGAAGGGTTTGGGTTAGAGAAGGGCGCGTGTCGTGTTTTTTTCGTGTCACGAACACGCACGACTTAACACGAAGTGTTCGTGACAGAAAATCTGAATTCGTGCGTGTTCGGGTCGTGTCGTGTTTAGAAAACTTGACACGAAAAAACACGAAAAGATTTTAAGATTAAAATATGTATGAACGTAGAAGCTTTCCGCACAAGACTATTGAGCGCAAATCTTGATAAGTTACTATTTTTCAACAGAAATACATATGTAAATAAATATGCAACTAGAACATGAAACGTTAAAATAGAAGAAAAAAAATATGTCTTTGAATATAAAAAAAATTATGTTTTTGGATTTGATTTCGTGCGTGTTGTGTCGTATTCGTGTTTTGAAAATTTTGGGCGTGCGTGTTTCCTACGTGTTGGACTTCCGGGATTCGTGTTCGGGTCGTGTCGTGTTGGAAAATTTCGACACGCGCCCATCTCTAGTTTGGGTATAATCAGTGTATTTGTAGAAAACGTCCTAAATGCAGACAATACACATAGAAAATAAAAATATCGCATGCGATAATAAAAAAACATACGAGGGCGTATCAATAAGTCCGTGACTTTTCGAACTTCCCTCGTAGTTATATGAAACGCTACACTGTGCCCATCAAGTACCACCTGTTAATAGACTACAGTTAAATTTTGAGCAAGTGTCGTCATTTACTTTGCGTTTAACAGCTGTTCAAAACATACAACAACCTCGTGTATTTTTCTAAAAATGGAAGAAAGTGAATTTCAGGTGCTCATTAAACATTATTTTTTGCAAAAAAAAAACCGTCAATCAAACCAAGGAAAAGTTCGATAAATACTATGGGGACTCTGCACCATCGATTGCAATGGTAAAAAGTGGTTTACTGACTCGTTGTGGTCGCACAAATACAAATGACGCTGAACGTTCTGGACGGCCAATTGAGGTCAGTACACCCGAAAATGTCGAAAAAATCCACGATATGGTGTTGGCCGATCGAAGAGTAAAAGTGTGTGAGATTGGCAGTATGGTTTCGATTTTAAGGGTTCAGCTGGGTTTAAGAAAGTTGTCAGCGAGATGGGTGCCGCGCCGCGTTTGCTCTCAATTGACCATAAACGTAAACGTAAAACGTGTGCAGTCTCAATGGCAAAACTCTATGATTTGGGCTACGAATTGATACCTCATCCGCCATATTCTCCGGATTTATACCCTAGTGACTGCTTCCTAAACAAATGCCTATTTTCAGGACCTCGTTTCGAGGTCCTATTTTTTGGAAGGGATACAAAAACTGGAGAAGCGTTGAACTAAGTGTATTGAGTTAAATGGAGATTATGTTGAAAAATAAATTTTTGTTTTGCAAAAAAAACTGTGTTTCAATTAAAAAGTCACGGACTTATTGATCATCCCTCGTGTATAACTAGTCATATTTATCTTCACACACATAAGGAAAGTTATTCCAAGCATTTATTAGCTTAGAATTTGGGACACTTGGAATGTTTTTACAAGTTGATTGAGCGGATGATGGAGATGGTACTAAACAAGTTGCAATCGGTATTGCAATAGGTCTACACTAGCAGAATGGAATACGTATTTTCTGTGCCGCAGCGCACTTCATTAGCTTTTAGGTGTCTTGGGTTTCGGTGAAACCTAAACATGACACCCGCCTTGGACTGGTTCGATTTGTAGAACTTCAATTTCCAGCACCAGGAACTTGTGTCAATGGAGAGAACCTATGGAGAGAACTCGTCAACGGTGAGGTTCCAGTTGCGGTAACAGCGTCGAGTACCCCGGCAACCACCTCTTCTGCTTACAACGTCGGTAATAACTGCAAATAGAACTCGGAATTGCAATTGTTGTCTCTCTTTGGCGTTAACAAAGCAGAGTTTGTGGACTATAGGTACGGTGACCATTTATCATTTTCTTAAGAGGGCAGTCCTTCCTTTGACACGATGTCCTTTTTGATTTTTTTTCAATAAAAAAGTCCTTTTTTAAATTAAATTGTCCTTTTTTAAATTGAATTGTGCTTTTTTTAAGCCTTACTTTTTTTCTCTAAACTCTAAAATATAAGTATGTATGTTACTATGTACTACTCACTAATAGTTTGAATTATATTATTTCTGCCTGTTCTATAAATCGTGTCGATTTAAGAACGCTCGATTTAGAGAAATTAAACCAACTAATGGCAACATTTTTTCAGACTTTTTAGCAGTTTCATATTTTTTTAAATAAACTTATTGTGCAATATCAAAATTTTTTGCGACAAATACAAAGGGGATTCCATGGAAATTAATATAAAAACATTTGTGAGCAGTAAACAAGAAAATCAATTGTTGTTAAATGCAATTAAAAATAAATGTGATACCCAGACAGCTGCAGAAGCGGCAGCTTGTAGTTCGCCGAAATTTAACATACCACTACTAAAAATTCCGGGAGGCAATATGAAGAATATTGATCATAATACTAATCCTAATACAGTTCAACCTAACAATCCATCTACACAACTTAACCAATTTTTATTAAAGCAATTGCAAGATAAACATACCAATAATGACTTGAGAGAAAAACATACCGGTTTTGTATTGCCAAAGTTGCAATCTTCCTGTGATAATAAGACGGCAGTAAAATTCGAGCTGCCTGTATTAAATCCACAAGCAACAAGTACAAACATGGGTAGCTTAACAACAGCTATTAAGAAATTAAAAGTACAAGAAAACTCCTGTGATGGTAATATAAAATCAGATTCAACAACTGCCACCATAGATCTAACAACTGCATTAGCCGTCAAATTTGAAACGCATCAGAAGACACTGCCCACTAGAGCTATGATAAAACCCCAACAATATTGCGCCGAATCAGACTTTGAAATACCATTCATAGATTGTGATCGCCTGGATATATCAGAAAAACGTACATTTTTTATTCCCACCTCCAATGAATATTGTGTCACAGACATCTCACAATTGTTACTGCAGCATTCATTAGCAGAACCATCAGTTATAGGTCGTTTTTTAAGCATTGGTGATAAAAAGTATTTGGATCCGTTGCCTTTAAAATATTTGACTCCACAGTTTCATCAGCAAAAAGTTAAACACATTATAGAACCTTTTAATTTTGACACAAAATCACCTGATGATCTTGTACTGTTAGCTCTTAGTAAAAATCAAAGACGTCATTATAATTGAAGACTTTGTTGGACGAGTTTAAAAAGAGATTAAAGAGCGTTGTAAACTGCTTCAAACATATAGTGAGACATGATATAGTTGACCAATTCAGAACCTGTACGTGTTGTAGATCGTAAAAATGTTGTTGGTAATTTCCAAATAAACATTTGCTTAGAAAAAACATGTTTATATGGAAATTGCCAACAACATTTCTACGATCTACAACACGTACAACAGTTTGTGAATTGAACAAGTCTATTGCAAAGACAAGTTATATGTACGTGAATGCATGCATGTCGGAATCACTTCGGATTGTAAGTTAAACTAATAAACAAAAATTTTATAACGAACAATTTTAGGTTTAATTCTTTAATAAAGATGTAACGATTTTAATTTAAAAATATAAAACTTTAGCAATGATTTTAATCCATTTATACCTAACTGCTTTGCCTGTTCGCCGATATCGAAAGAGTTCTTTCTTTCGCACAATGACGTTTAAAGCAAAAACAAATTTTTAGGAATTGTTTTTGTTTTAAATCGTCAATTCAGCAACGCAGCATACTTTCAAGGGCTATTAGTTTGGTCGTCTGAGTGTTTTATTTTCTTAAATCTCAATAATTTGTCTGCTTTTCTGTCAAACTTGATATTTTAAGTCTGTAACGCCATAATAATTCAACTGAAACAGTTGTGCTTCAAAATACTAAAAAAAAATTGGTAACGTGAAAGTTAGTTCGACTATCAGACGACCAAACTGAGTTGAGAACGGCAATAGGGGCGTAACATTTATTTTGGAACGGTCGCTTCATGAACGACTATCTAGAAATTTTAATCATATGTCATTTGAATGATCGCATCAAACTTTTAGAACCAAGATTTTAGTATATCTTGAACATAAGACATAATTAGCAATTTATTTTCTATGTTATCTTTCTTTTTCTTTTTGCCTATTTATTACTTGTTATTATAATTTGTATTCATTATTATTTGTATATGTAATTTTAAGCTTAATATTTTAATATACGTTTTGTATATATATAGCTTTTGTTATGTAGGTATTTGTTAACTATTTATGGCCCACGGGGCTCAGTTATTTATAGATTAATAAAATTGAATTGAAAATGTAATTGTTCGAAAGAAAGCACTCTTTCGACATCGGCGAACAGGCAACAAGTTCAGCAAGGACATTAAGCCATGACAAAAAAAAAATTTTTTATTTCAAAAATAAATATTGTCAAGTTTGGCTCGCTGCTTCGTTTGTATATACCCGATAATCGAGAACAACTTCTACAATCCCATACATCATAAGCATGGTACTGTGTTCATCATTTCGTGCGAACTGCTGTCAAAAGTTCATATAAAAAAAAATTGTCACGAATTTCTCATAAAAAAGTGTTGCAGAAGTGGTACTCTGTTTATTTTGTGAAAAACATATGAAATGTATCTACAACATTTTGAGTCTTCATGCGAAATAATATAAGCAGCACTTTTTTCGTTTGGAATTTACAACAAACACATTGGGCCTGATTATTTTCTAATTATTATCTAACTTTTCCATTAGTCAGCAAATTATTTCTAATTTTTTTTTAGTTATTTTTTATTGAAAATTGATAATTTTCTAATCTCTGATACAAACTTACTTTTTTCTGCTTTAATAGACTAATTTCAAAAATTTTCGACACAAAAACAGGGGCTTGGATTTTTATCATCTCCGATTTTAATGAAATTCAACATATAGCATATTATAGCAGAACGCTGTGTCCTTTTTAATCAATATTTTTTTGAAAGGAGACTGAAACCTTTCGAATGACATCGAAATTATTAATATTCGATGACGTCCTCTAAAGTTATTCAAGTTTAGAACGACATAAAATAGAATTATTAGAGGTATCGAACTAATTCTTTCGGTTTGTGATGCGCATATAAAAGTAGAATATATACATACATATGTCGAATTTAATTGAAATCGGAGAGGATAAAAATCCAGACCGTGTCAAAAACTTTTTAAATTACTTAATATAATTATAATTATATACAATTAATTAAATAGATAATATAATTAAGAACTAATAGAAAAATATAATTTTATGCTTATTACTACTAAATATCGATGGTGTCGCGTAAAAAGGGACAATCTGCTGTGGAAAAGAGTATGAAATTGACCATTTTTGCGCAACACCATCGATATATGTATTTATTATTTTTAAAATAATTGGGTTTTAAATTATTCTCAGTTCTTTTAATAAAAAATAAATATCTAATGTGAAAAATAGGAATACTGTAAAATTAATAGTCAATAATCAAATTATTTATTATAGGTTGTGGAAACGAAAAGAAGACTAGAGAAATATGTGGAATGCTGTAAGGTTCACCATATAGTTTATAATATAAATGTTGGTTGGTTTATACATAATAATTTTTAAATATTGTAAGAGTTCACTAAAAAGGGGAAGTTTTTGTATATTGTGTCTTAATTCAACTTATATATAAGTATACTTATTATAATGGAAAATCTATTATAATTTTTCTTATTCACTTGATTTACTTCTCTTAATATGGGATTTATAAGAGATTTAAATTCATTTAAAAAATATAAGAGCATCAAGTACAGTGATGGAAAATTCAGTACTATTGTACTATTTGCAGTACTTTTTCATTTTTTAAATACCGTAGTACCTCCACGACATAAAAAGTACTTTTTCTAATCCGTAACGTTAAAAAATATTGACCAAAATTATATTATAATACGTAAAATCAAATACTTTACAGAAACTACTAAAATCTTTCTCTGCCTTATTAACCCATTTCAACCCATTCTTTTCAAAAGTGTAATGTTCAAAAATTCTTGATTTCTTTATTTAAAGAAAACAAACCACTTCAAACCTGTAAATATAGAGAACCTATTAGAGAACTATTTAACATAAAAATTAAAAAAAATCGAAAATGCATTTTTCTTAAAAATTGAGAAATTAAAATTTATTTTAACTAAAAAAAATTTTTCTGAAAGAAAATTTTTCAAAAATAATTGTTTTCTAATCCCAGCTTAGTCCTTAATATTATAAAAAATATGTTGTTAACTATCATCAACCAACAGACCAAAAATTATGACAATTACAAAAAAAATTTTTGAAAATTTTTAATGTCGAATTATTTTCAAAATTTTTAATTAAAAAAATGTTAACCAAATTTTCCAATAACACCAAACTGAAGAAACGTGCCAAGTTTCGTCAAAATCGGAGGCCTATCATTAGTAAGAAAAAACATTCTAACAAGACCAGTGAGTGCTCTGTACTTTTCTTCATCAAGAAGTTAGTGTCCTTTCTATCTCCTTTTGATTTTTCATTCCCTCTTCTATTAATCCCAATAAATGCGTTTTGTTTCAATTTTTCTACAAATTTTTCTCATTCAGAATCTTTTTAACCCCCGACCAAAAAAGAGGGGTGTTATAAGTTTGTAGTGTGTATCTGTATGTCTGTCTGTTCTCTCGTAGAGCCCAAATGGCTGGACCGATTTTAATTTAGTTCTTTGTGTTTAAAAGGTGACTTGATCGAGAGAGTTCTTAGCTTAAAGGAAATCGGTCTAGCCATTCACAAGTTATCACCTATTTTCTAGCGGTATCCTCTTGAATCTGTGTGTTTGTGGCACCGTAGCTTCCAAACGGCTTGATCGATTGTAATTTTAATTATTTTATTCGAAAGGTGGCTAAAGTGATCTAACCTATATTTGAAAAAAAAACGGTCCAGCCGTTTTGCAGTTATCATACATTTTCTTCAGGGTTTTTAAAATTTTTAATTTAATGTTATCTCCTATAAATCCCATTTTTTATTATTATTTTAATGTTTAAAACTTTTTTTTATCTCAATTCACATCTCTCCATACATGAGCATGTTTTTGGCGCATATGATAATTAAGTGCACTACTATTTTTATACGCACGTGTACAATATTGGCATGTTACTCGATTTCGAGCATTTGATCCTCCCATCTTACTCGTGCTGGTCTCGCTTTCATCATCATCGTCATCCGTTGCCAAATCAACACATTCAGTGTTATCAGCATCTTTTGTCCTACCGCCGCCACCACCACCACCACCATCACCGCCACCATCATGAGTTTTTATTTCCAAGGGATTTACCTCGCTATTATTTAAAGATTTCGAACGTTGTTTTTCAACTTGTATTCTAATTTCGGGGTATTCTTCGCAAGAGGCACAAGCATAAGGACGCCTTCGAGTTTGTGTCGAAGTGAACTCCGCTTTGCAGAAATCACAACGATACTGACAATGTAATTTTAAATGGTTTGAAAGATGATGCTTTTGACGAAAACGTTTGTTACAGTAGTTACAACCAAAAGGACGCTCTTCTGTGTGGGTAGACAAATGTTCCTCACGATCTTGGTCGGTCTTAAGGATTTTTGCACACACCATACATGGAAAACATGTTTCATTTTCGTGATTCAAAACATGTGTTATAAATTGATTTTCTGTGCCATAAGTCATGGGGCACAATGGACACGTATATTGTACTTCCTTAGTATGAGTATTCATGTGATAACGTATAGCTTGTTTAGATTTAAAGGCTTTGCTACAGTATTCACATTTGTAGGGCGTTACATTGGAATGTTTGATCATGTGATTGCGATATAGCGAATAGTATTGAAATGTTTTGTCGCATAAATTACAATATGCTTCACCACGTACATGTGAACGATATTTTTTACTGCCTGACTTACCTACAACGCCACCATTATCGCCTACAACATCTTCTATAGAACTTGATCTTAAGAATAACAAATTATCCTCTTCTGTACCTTCTACTTCGTTATTCTCATCATTTACTATCTCCACGCCATCGTCGTCCTCTTCCATGTCGTATTCGAACATTTCATTTTTATTTTGCGTGTCGTCCTTTGTATTTTCCATGTTATTCTGTTCATCGCCATCATCTAATAAGTCGACCAGAAATTTATTTTTTTTTATTTGCCGATTATTGGTTTCTCTTGTGTTTTTTTGACGTACTGGATTCATATTGGGACTTGTTTTTACTCCATTATTGGGCAACTCGTCGGCCTCAGTGTGTACATTTACATCCAAATAGTTCGCACAGTCAAAATACTAAATATTGACAAAGCAAAAACAAACAAAGAATGTATAAGAATTTTTTTGATAACTTTATAATTAAGATATATTCTCCCTATTATGAATGGCGTCGTCGACGTCACATCAACACATTAAGATGACATTAAAACTTGTAACTTGTATACTCGTTCTCGACAATAATTTACTGCTATTGGCAATATTTTAATATTTGCTAAGGCTTCGAAAATTAATAGAGCATATTAATACATAGTAGTCAATTGATGTCGATAAATTGTAGACAAGTGACAGTTTTTGATGCCATGTTAATATGACGTCGACGACGCCATTCGTAATGGGGGGATTATCTATTTAAAAAAACTATTTTTAACATTTTATTTTTTTGTTTATATAATAATATTCTGTAATGTGATGGAAAAATCGATTATAAAAACCAAATGATTTAAAACGGAGAAAAATGTTTGATGTCTTTCATAAATTAAAAGTGTCGCCAGGATCTGGGAGGAAAAAATTAAGTTAAATCGGTATTTTTAAAAAGCTAAATCGCACAAAAATAAAAGCTAAAAGAAACCTAAATATTTTTTATTGAAAACGCAATGTTTTATTTGTTATTTAATTAGTAAAAATACATACGGCCCTGTTCTGTAAACCGATTCCGAGTAAAATTCTCGTTTTCAAAAAATAAATAATGCCCCCATTGATGTATTTTAATTTCAGGTATGATATTTTAAGCTCTAAAAAAATATGAAACTTCAAAAAAGTCTGAAAAAATTTGCTATTAGATTAAATTTCTCCAAATCGAGCGTTTTTAAATCGACTCGTTTTACAGAACATGGAGGAATCCTTTAAGACCCCATATACCTGGCAAGGTTTCTTCTCAGTATATATTGGTAGTAGATTTTGTAGTAGATTAAAGAACACGGGTTGTGTGTTACTTTAATCTATTACAAAAAACGACAGGCGTTTACGCCAACGTCTTACACAATCGGGCCGATTTTTAATGTAATCATCTGTACTTCTTCAATGTTGCATTTTAAACATTGTAATATGCATCAATATTTCTTATTTATTCTACGTTTATAGCATTTGCGAAACCATTCGTTGACGTTTAATTTTTTGTGGCACAGTTTGCAATTGACAAACGGTACATTTTTTCAAATTTAATTTTTGTTTAGTTCATATTTAAATGCTCTGTTTTGAACTTTTTTTGACATAACATTCTCTAATATGACATTTAAAATAATGTTTTATTTAAAAGCTGATATAAAAAAATGTATTATTTAAATTTTAAGTCTACACCTCTAAAAAATAGATAGAAGGTATAAAATTAACAATGTAGTACATATCGCCATAATAAATGCAAACAACGGACGCAGCTACACAATAATTCGAAGTCAAGTTTTTGATTGAGTATGGTTCGTTTTACCGAAATACATGATCACACGAAATTTTTGACTCCCACGAAATAGAAGTACATACTTTTAATTGCACAAAGGTTCATAACTAAAATAGTTCTTAAAAGGATTTTTTTTAAGAACTTGTATGTTCAGATTTAAAGGCTCTACTTTTTCAAACAATTAAAAGAATCCGTTCTTTAATTTTTTTAATAAAGCTCAGAATTCGTAATGATCTTGGAATGGAATATAAATTTTATTGACCAGTTTTTATAATAAAACAAAATTTAGCTTTAACTTCTTCGACCACATAAGTTCGAAAGACAAAAAAAATATATCGTCACAGGCAATTTGAACAAAAAATAAAGATAAGGTTAAAAAACGCAGTGAGGAAATGTGTGCGTGTGTTTGATTTTTTTTTAAAGAAAATCCGTAATACAAACATGCAGGCACAACAATAAAAAGATTTCGTAAAAATGTTATGTATGTATAAAGAAAAATCGATAGGCATGCACAGAATTTTTAAAGAAAAAAAAAGCGAAAACAATGAGTCATTTTTTGAAAAAAGGAGATTTCAAAGTTGAGGTAAAATAGTCTGACTAGCTTTCTATATATGGATGGATTTGGATATTGGGTGATTTGGCGTCAAGTAAAAGAAACGTCCCCTACATCAGACTAACAGTGAGTTGGAAAGTCATGAAAGTCAAGCATACAAGTAGTGGGAAAGTTTATCCCGGATATGTCCTTGATTAGTAAGTAAGCCTATCTATCTGCCTATTGTTAGTTTTGCTAAAATTTCCTTTTTGTTTTAAATAGGTATATGAAGTATACTTTACTATATTTTTATACCGTTCTGTACCGTAGTTATGCAAATAATCACATGACCATACTTTTAGATGGAATAGCCGCGGTGCTCAATGAATTTGGGAAAAAGGGTGTTTTCACATTTTTTCGCTTCATTGGTACTGCCAAATTCACACTGCTGGTAGGGCCAGAGATTTAAATTGCATAGTTTCGGACATGGGTTTTTTTATATACTAAAGTTATACATAATTATAAGGTTTAGTACTCACCGCAGATTTATTTATAATGTTAGTAGATAAGCCTGGA
Source organism: Panzeria rudis (assembly GCA_956483635.1). Classification (NCBI taxonomy): domain Eukaryota; kingdom Metazoa; phylum Arthropoda; class Insecta; order Diptera; family Tachinidae; genus Panzeria; species Panzeria rudis. The sequence goes on along the minus strand of OY101447.1, from coordinate 146,561,638 downwards.
AGTAAGGGGATGAATTAGAGTTACTACTTCCAGGGACGTCCGTCTATAGGTGCTGCGTACTGCGTAAGAAGAATACCTGTAATATAAAAGAGGGACTTTAGTACATATGCTTTTTATTCGAATATATTTTGGTTTTTTATTTTATTTTTATTTCTTTTTATTGCCTGTTGGGCATTCATGTAAATGAACGCAAGCCTGATGTCCACAGGTAGGCTAGGTCTTCCATCTCGAGGTCCAATTGAATTTTTCTTACCTATGAAGCGTGGAAAGGACAAGAAGTATATCGCAGGAATTTCCAACAAAGCGATTTTAAGCGCGGTTTTAATGCAAAGCTCGCACGAAAGTTCGTAAAGTGTCGAATCGTGAAACCGGTCGGGAATAGCCTCTATGAGATTGAGGATCTTCAAGGGAAATCGCTGGGGGTATTTCATGCCAAGGATTTAAAGCAATAACTTTAACGTCCTTGGTGGTTCCAGTCCCAGCGTTTCCTCACCCAACACCTACACAATGCGAAATTGTTATTGAAACGTTTTGCTAAATACTCTATATACTTCCTGATTACTCTGATGTTTGTTTCAACTACTTGTATTTCAATTTGTTTATTTTTTCACTAATGATTTTGTTAGCTCACGTCAGGGTGAAGTGGGAGACGGTTTTGCTTGAAGGTGTTTCACCATATCACAAATCGCAGTTAGTTATAGAGAAAGTGCAGATTTTACTTAATTATGGCGCTTAAGTTTCTAAGCTAGTTACCTTTTGTAACTGTCACCATACTATTAGTGCAATTCTGTAATAACGCCCTGGGGAACTTTGCCATTAAGGACTGAGAACTGTTTGTCACCTAGTATGATAACTTTTTCTGAGCCCGTTCTTACAGCAAGTTGAGGTAAAATAGTCTGACTAGCTTTCTATATATGGATGGATTTGGATATTGGGTGATTTGGCGTCAAGTAAAAGAAACGTCCCCTACATCAGACTAACAGTGAGTTGGAAAGTCATGAAAGTCAAGCATACAAGTAGTGGGAAAGTTTATCCCGGATATGTCCTTGATTAGTAAGTAAGCCTATCTATCTGCCTATTGTTAGTTTTGCTAAAATTTCCTTTTTGTTTTAAATAGGTATATGAAGTATACTTTACTATATTTTTATACCGTTCTGTACCGTAGTTATGCAAATAATCACATGACCATACTTTTAGATGGAATAGCCGCGGTGCTCAATGAATTTGGGAAAAAGGGTGTTTTCACATTTTTTCGCTTCATTGGTACTGCCAAATTCACACTGCTGGTAGGGCCAGAGATTTAAATTGCATAGTTTCGGACATGGGTTTTTTTATATACTAAAGTTATACATAATTATAAGGTTTAGTACTCACCGCAGATTTATTTATAATGTTAGTAGATAAGCCTGGAAGTAAGGGGATGAATTAGAGTTACTACTTCCAGGGACGTCCGTCTATAGGTGCTGCGTACTGCGTAAGAAGAATACCTGTAATATAAAAGAGGGACTTTAGTACATATGCTTTTTATTCGAATATATTTTGGTTTTTTATTTTATTTTTATTTCTTTTTATTGCCTGTTGGGCATTCATGTAAATGAACGCAAGCCTGATGTCCACAGGTAGGCTAGGTCTTCCATCTCGAGGTCCAATTGAATTTTTCTTACCTATGAAGCGTGGAAAGGACAAGAAGTATATCGCAGGAATTTCCAACAAAGCGATTTTAAGCGCGGTTTTAATGCAAAGCTCGCACGAAAGTTCGTAAAGTGTCGAATCGTGAAACCGGTCGGGAATAGCCTCTATGAGATTGAGGATCTTCAAGGGAAATCGCTGGGGGTATTTCATGCCAAGGATTTAAAGCAATAACTTTAACGTCCTTGGTGGTTCCAGTCCCAGCGTTTCCTCACCCAACACCTACACAATGCGAAATTGTTATTGAAACGTTTTGCTAAATACTCTATATACTTCCTGATTACTCTGATGTTTGTTTCAACTACTTGTATTTCAATTTGTTTATTTTTTCACTAATGATTTTGTTAGCTCACGTCAGGGTGAAGTGGGAGACGGTTTTGCTTGAAGGTGTTTCACCATATCACAAATCGCAGTTAGTTATAGAGAAAGTGCAGATTTTACTTAATTATGGCGCTTAAGTTTCTAAGCTAGTTACCTTTTGTAACTGTCACCATACTATTAGTGCAATTCTGTAATAACGCCCTGGGGAACTTTGCCATTAAGGACTGAGAATTGTTTGTCACCTAGTATGATAACTTTTTCTGAGCCCGTTCTTACAGCAAGTTGAGGTAAAATAGTCTGACTAGCTTTCTATATATGGATGGATTTGGATATTGGGTGATTTGGCGTCAAGTAAAAGAAACGTCCCCTACATCAGACTAACAGTGAGTTGGAAAGTCATGAAAGTCAAGCATACAAGTAGTGGGAAAGTTTATCCCGGATATGTCCTTGATTAGTAAGTAAGCCTATCTATCTGCCTATTGTTAGTTTTGCTAAAATTTCCTTTTTGTTTTAAATAGGTATATGAAGTATACTTTACTATATTTTTATACCGTTCTGTACCGTAGTTATGCAAATAATCACATGACCATACGTTTAGATGGAATAGCCGCGGTGCTCAATGAATTTGGGAAAAAGGGTGTTTTCACATTTTTTCGCTTCATTGGTACTGCCAAATTCACACTGCTGGTAGGGCCAGAGATTTAAATTGCATAGTTTCGGACATGGGTGTTTTTATATACTAAAGTTATACATAATTATAAGGTTTAGTACTCACCGCAGATTTATTTATAATGTTAGTAGATAAGCCTGGAAGTAAGGGGATGAATTAGAGTTACTACTTCCAGGGACGTCCGTCTATAGGTGCTGCGTACTGCGTAAGAAGAATACCTGTAATATAAAAGAAGGACTTTAGTACATATGCTTTTTATTCGAATATATTTTGGTTTTTTATTTTATTTTTATTTCTTTTTATTGCCTGTTGGGCATTCATGTAAATGAACGCAAGCCTGATGTCCACAGGTAGGCTAGGTCTTCCATCTCGAGGTCCAATTGAATTTTTCTTACCTATGAAGCGTGGAAATGAAGTAGTGAAATAGGCCCTACATAGAACTTATGCCCTTCTCTGTGATAACCGACCACAGTAGTCTTAAATGGCTTATGTCACAGAAAGACCTTGTGGGCCGGTTAGCTCGGTGGAGCCTGCATTTGCAAGCTTATGATTTCACCATAGAGCATAGGCAGGGGAAACAAAATGTAGTACCCGATACCCTATCACGTTACGAAATGGATGAAGTCTGTGTAGATGTAGCAGGGCTGGTCGACCTCGACTCAAATGCATTTAATTCCGAGGACTATTTAGAGCTTGCGTCTACCATAGAAGCAAATTCTGAAAGGTTGCCTGACTTAAAGGTAGTTGAGGGTTTTGTTTACAAAAGAGTGCGACCTTATGATGGTGTGGTCTTGAATGAGGATTTCTCCTGGAAACTGTGGGTGCCTCAAGAATTGACCAAGGCCATCATCGACAAGTCACACAACTCACCGCAAGCATCTCACGGAGGCGTGGGGAAGACTCTTCGTAGAATCAAAGAGTACTTCTATTGGCCAAATTTAACCGTTCAAGTTCGCGATTTTGTTAATAATTGCCAAATCTGCAAGGAATCAAAGCCTGCTAATAATACTTTGCGACCACCTATGGGAGCAGAGGCGGTTAGTGAACGGCCTTTTCAGCGCATTTTTGTAGATTTCCTCGGTCCGTATCCGCGTTCGAAAGCCGGAAATTGCTATATTTTTATCGTGTTGGATCACCTGACGAAATTTGTGCTTCTTAAGGCTATGCCAAAAGCTAGTACTAAAAACGTTAGTAAGTTTTTAATCAGTGAGGTGTTTCATAAATTTGGCACGCCTGAAGTGTTGGTATCGGACAACGGTAAACAATTTGTAAGTCAGGAATTCGCGGATTTGATAAGAAACTTCGGAGTGAAACATTTACGAACGGCAACTCATTCACCGCAAGCGAACGCGTCGGAACGGGTTAACCAATCCATTTTAGCTGCAGTACGTTCATACTTGCAGAGTGATCAGTCCGAGTGGGACAAGCATTTATCCGAGATTGAATTCTCGTTGCGATCTTCAGTTCAAAATGCGATTGGAGTAACACCATACTTTGCACTTTTCGGTATGAACATGATCGGTCATGGTAGTATTTATAAACTAGCGAGAAAACTGAAAAGTTTGTCCGACCCAGAGTTAGAAGTCGGGCCTCATGATAAAATGTCTCTTGTCCGACAGCAAATTCGGGAATCGTTGCATAAAGCGTATTTAAGAAACGAAAAAACCTATAATACTAGATGCCGTACGATAAAGTTTGTCCCGGGACAAGAAGTATATCGCAGGAATTTCCAACAAAGCGATTTTAAGCGCGGTTTTAATGCAAAGCTCGCACGAAAGTTCGTAAAGTGTCGAATCGTGAAACCGGTCGGGAATAGCCTCTATGAGATTGAGGATCTTCAAGGGAAATCGCTGGGGGTATTTCATGCCAAGGATTTAAAGCAATAACTTTAACGTCCTTGGTGGTTCCAGTCCCAGCGTTTCCTCACCCAACACCTACACAATGCGAAATTGTTATTGAAACGTTTTGCTAAATACTCTATATACTTCCTGATTACTCTGATGTTTGTTTCAACTACTTGTATTTCAATTTGTTTATTTTTTCACTAATGATTTTGTTAGCTCACGTCAGGGTGAAGTGGGAGACGGTTTTGCTTGAAGGTGTTTCACCATATCACAAATCGCAGTTAGTTATAGAGAAAGTGCAGATTTTACTTAATTATGGCGCTTAAGTTTCTAAGCTAGTTACCTTTTGTAACTGTCACCATACTATTAGTGCAATTCTGTAATAACGCCCTGGGGAACTTTGCCATTAAGGACTGAGAATTGTTTGTCACCTAGTATGATAACTTTTTCTGAGCCCGTTCTTACAGCAAGTTGAGGTAAAATAGTCTGACTAGCTTTCTATATATGGATGGATTTGGATATTGGGTGATTTGGCGTCAAGTAAAAGAAACGTCCCCTACATCAGAATAACAGTGAGTTGGAAAGTCATGAAAGTCAAGCATACAAGTAGTGGGAAAGTTTATCCCGGATATGTCCTTGATTAGTAAGTAAGCCTATCTATCTGCCTATTGTTAGTTTTGCTAAAATTTCCTTTTTGTTTTAAATAGGTATATGAAGTATACTTTACTATATTTTTATACCGTTCTGTACCGTAGTTATGCAAATAATCACATGACCATACTTTTAGATGGAATAGCCGCGGTGCTCAATGAATTTGGGAAAAAGGGTGTTTTCACATTTTTTCGCTTCATTGGTACTGCCAAATTCACACTGCTGGTAGGGCCAGAGATTTAAATTGCATAGTTTCGGACATGGGTTTTTTATATACTAAAGTTATACATAATTATAAGGTTTAGTACTCACCGCAGATTTATTTATAATGTTAGTAGATAAGCCTGGAAGTAAGGGGATGAATTAGAGTTGCTACTTCCAGGGACGTCCGTCTATAGGTGCTGCGTACTGCGTAAGAAGAATACCTGTAATATAAAAGAGGGACTTTAGTACATATGCTTTTTATTCGAATATATTTTGGTTTTTTATTTTATTTTTATTTCTTTTTATTGCCTGTTGGGCATTCATGTAAATGAACGCAAGCCTGATGTCCACAGGTAGGCTAGGTCTTCCATCTCGAGGTCCAATTGAATTTTTCTTACCTATGAAGCGTGGAAAGGACAAGAAGTATATCGCAGGAATTTCCAACAAAGCGATTTTAAGCGCGGTTTTAATGCAAAGCTCGTACGAAAGTTCGTAAAGTGTCGAATCGTGAAACCGGTCGGGAATAGCCTCTATGAGATTGAGGATCTTCAAGGGAAATCGCTGGGGGTATTTCATGCCAAGGATTTAAAGCAATAACTTTAACGTCCTTGGTGGTTCCAGTCCCAGCGTTTCCTCACCCAACACCTACACAATGCGAAATTGTTATTGAAACGTTTTGCTAAATAATCTATATACTTCCTGATTACTCTGATGTTTGTTTCAACTACTTGTATTTCAATTTGTTTATTTTTTCACTAATGATTTTGTTAGCTCACGTCAGGGTGAAGTGGGAGACGGTTTTGCTTGAAGGTGTTTCACCATATCACAAATCGCAGTTAGTTATAGAGAAAGTGCAGATTTTACTTAATTATGGCGCTTAAGTTTCTAAGCTAGTTACCTTTTGTAACTGTCACCATACTATTAGTGCAATTCTGTAATAACGCCCTGGGGAACTTTGCCATTAAGGACTGAGAATTGTTTGTCACCTAGTATGATAACTTTTTCTGAGCCCGTTCTTACAGCAAGTTGAGGTAAAATAGTCTGACTAGCTTTCTATATATGGTTGGATTTGGATATTGGGTGATTTGGCGTCAAGTAAAAGAAACGTCCCCTACATCAGACTAACAGTGAGTTGGAAAGTCATGAAAGTCAAGCATACAAGTAGTGGGAAAGTTTATCCCGGATATGTCCTTGATTAGTAAGTAAGCCTATCTATCTGCCTATTGTTAGTTTTGCTAAAATTTCCTTTTTGTTTTAAATAGGTATATGAAGTATACTTTACTATATTTTTATACCGTTCTGTACCGTAGTTATGCAAATAATCACATGACCATACTTTTAGATGGAATAGCCGCGGTGCTCAATGAATTTGGGAAAAAGGGTGTTTTCACATTTTTTCGCTTCATTGGTACTGCCAAATTCACACTGCTGGTAGGGCCAGAGATTTAAATTGCATAGTTTCGGACATGGGTTTTTTTATATACTAAAGTTATACATAATTATAAGGTTTAGTACTCACCGCAGATTTATTTATAATGTTAGTAGATAAGCCTGGAAGTAAGGGGATGAATTAGAGTTGCTACTTCCAGGGACGTCCGTCTATAGGTGCTGCGTACTGCGTAAGAAGAATACCTGTAATATAAAAGAGGGACTTTAGTACATATGCTTTTTATTCGAATATATTTTGGTTTTTTATTTTATTTTTATTTCTTTTTATTGCCTGTTGGGCATTCATGTAAATGAACGCAAGCCTGATGTCCACAGGTAGGCTAGGTCTTCCATCTCGAGGTCCAATTGAATTTTTCTTACCTATGAAGCGTGGAAAGGACAAGAAGTATATCGCAGGAATTTCCAACAAAGCGATTTTAAGCGCGGTTTTAATGCAAAGCTCGCACGAAAGTTCGTAAAGTGTCGAATCGTGAAACCGGTCGGGAATAGCCTCTATGAGATTGAGGATCTTCAAGGGAAATCGCTGGGGGTATTTCATGCCAAGGATTTAAAGCAATAACTTTAACGTCCTTGGTGGTTCCAGTCCCAGCGTTTCCTCACCCAACACCTACACAATGCGAAATTGTTATTGAAACGTTTTGCTAAATAATCTATATACTTCCTGATTACTCTGATGTTTGTTTCAACTACTTGTATTTCAATTTGTTTATTTTTTCACTAATGATTTTGTTAGCTCACGTCAGGGTGAAGTGGGAGACGGTTTTGCTTGAAGGTGTTTCACCATATCACAAATCGCAGTTAGTTATAGAGAAAGTGCAGATTTTACTTAATTATGGCGCTTAAGTTTCTAAGCTAGTTACCTTTTGTAACTGTCACCATACTATTAGTGCAATTCTGTAATAACGCCCTGGGGAACTTTGCCATTAAGGACTGAGAATTGTTTGTCACCTAGTATGATAACTTTTTCTGAGCCCGTTCTTACAGCAAGTTGAGGTAAAATAGTCTGACTAGCTTTCTATATATGGTTGGATTTGGATATTGGGTGATTTGGCGTCAAGTAAAAGAAACGTCCCCTACATCAGACTAACAGTGAGTTGGAAAGTCATGAAAGTCAAGCATACAAGTAGTGGGAAAGTTTATCCCGGATATGTCCTTGATTAGTAAGTAAGCCTATCTATCTGCCTATTGTTAGTTTTGCTAAAATTTCCTTTTTGTTTTAAATAGGTATATGAAGTATACTTTACTATATTTTTATACCGTTCTGTACCGTAGTTATGCAAATAATCACATGACCATACTTTTAGACGGAATAGCCGCGGTGCTCAATGAATTTGGGAAAAAGGGTGTTTTCACATTTTTTCGCTTCATTGGTACTGCCAAATTCACACTGCTGGTAGGGCCAGAGATTTAAATTGCATAGTTTCGGACATGGGATTTTTTATATACTAAAGTTATACATAATTATAAGGTTTAGTACTCACCGAAGATTTATTTATAATGTTAGTAGATAAGCCTGGAAGTAAGGGGATGAATTAGAGTTGCTACTTCCAGGGACGTCCGTCTATAGGTGCTGCGTACTGCGTAAGAAGAATACCTGTAATATAAAAGAGGGACTTTAGTACATATGCTTTTTATTCGAATATATTTTGGTTTTTTATTTTATTTTTATTTCTTTTTATTGCCTGTTGGGCATTCATGTAAATGAACGCAAGCCTGATGTCCACAGGTAGGCTAGGTCTTCCATCTCGAGGTCCAATTGAATTTTTCTTACCTATGAAGCGTGGAAAGGACAAGAAGTATATCGCAGGAATTTCCAACAAAGCGATTTTAAGCGCGGTTTTAATGCAAAGCTCGCACGAAAGTTCGTAAAGTGTCGAATCGTGAAACCGGTCGGGAATAGCCTCTATGAGATTGAGGATCTTCAAGGGAAATCGCTGGGGGTATTTCATGCCAAGGATTTAAAGCAATAACTTTAACGTCCTTGGTGGTTCCAGTCCCAGCGTTTCCTCACCCAACACCTACACAATGCGAAATTGTTATTGAAACGTTTTGCTAAATACTCTATATACTTCCTGATTACTCTGATGTTTGTTTCAACTACTTGTATTTCAATTTGTTTATTTTTTCACCAATGATTTTGTTAGCTCACGTCAGGGTGAAGTGGGAGACGGTTTTGCTTGAAGGTGTTTCACCATATCACAAATCGCAGTTAGTTATAGAGAAAGTGCAGATTTTACTTAATTATGGCGCTTAAGTTTCTAAGCTAGTTACCTTTTGTAACTGTCACCATACTATTAGTGCAATTCTGTAATAACGCCCTGGGGAACTTTGCCATTAAGGACTGAGAATTGTTTGTCACCTAGTATGATAACTTTTTCTGAGCCCGTTCTTACAGCAAGTTGAGGTAAAATAGTCTGACTAGCTTTCTATATATGGTTGGATTTGGATATTGGGTGATTTGGCGTCAAGTAAAAGAAACGTCCCCTACATCAGACTAACAGTGAGTTGGAAAGTCATGAAAGTCAAGCATACAAGTAGTGGGAAAGTTTATCCCGGATATGTCCTTGATTAGTAAGTAAGCCTATCTATCTGCCTATTGTTAGTTTTGCTAAAATTTCCTTTTTGTTTTAAATAGGTATATGAAGTATACTTTACTATATTTTTATACCGTTCTGTACCGTAGTTATGCAAATAATCACATGACCATACTTTTAGACGGAATAGCCGCGGTGCTCAATGAATTTGGGAAAAAGGGTGTTTTCACATTTTTTCGCTTCATTGGTACTGCCAAATTCACACTGCTGGTAGGGCCAGAGATTTAAATTGCATAGTTTCGGACATGGGATTTTTTATATACTAAAGTTATACATAATTATAAGGTTTAGTACTCACCGAAGATTTATTTATAATGTTAGTAGATAAGCCTGGAAGTAAGGGGATGAATTAGAGTTGCTACTTCCAGGGACGTCCGTCTATAGGTGCTGCGTACTGCGTAAGAAGAATACCTGTAATATAAAAGAGGGACTTTAGTACATATGCTTTTTATTCGAATATATTTTGGTTTTTTATTTTATTTTTATTTCTTTTTATTGCCTGTTGGGCATTCATGTAAATGAACGCAAGCCTGATGTCCACAGGTAGGCTAGGTCTTCCATCTCGAGGTCCAATTGAATTTTTCTTACCTATGAAGCGTGGAAAGGACAAGAAGTATATCGCAGGAATTTCCAACAAAGCGATTTTAAGCGCGGTTTTAATGCAAAGCTCGCACGAAAGTTCGTAAAGTGTCGAATCGTGAAACCGGTCGGGAATAGCCTCTATGAGATTGAGGATCTTCAAGGGAAATCGCTGGGGGTATTTCATGCCAAGGATTTAAAGCAATAACTTTAACGTCCTTGGTGGTTCCAGTCCCAGCGTTTCCTCACCCAACACCTACACAATGCGAAATTGTTATTGAAACGTTTTGCTAAATACTCTATATACTTCCTGATTACTCTGATGTTTGTTTCAACTACTTGTATTTCAATTTGTTTATTTTTTCACTAATGATTTTGTTAGCTCACGTCAGGGTGAAGTGGGAGACGGTTTTGCTTGAAGGTGTTTCACCATATCACAAATCGCAGTTAGTTATAGAGAAAGTGCAGATTTTACTTAATTATGGCGCTTAAGTTTCTAAGCTAGTTACCTTTTGTAACTGTCACCATACTATTAGTGCAATTCTGTAATAACGCCCTGGGGAACTTTGCCATTAAGGACTGAGAATTGTTTGTCACCTAGTATGATAACTTTTTCTGAGCCCGTTCTTACAGCAAGTTGAGGTAAAATAGTCTGACTAGCTTTCTATATATGGATGGATTTGGATATTGGGTGATTTGGCGTCAAGTAAAAGAAACGTCCCCTACATCAGACTAACAGTGAGTTGGAAAGTCATGAAAGTCAAGCATACAAGTAGTGGGAAAGTTTATCCCGGATATGTCCTTGATTAGTAAGTAAGCCTATCTATCTGCCTATTGTTAGTTTTGCTAAAATTTCCTTTTTGTTTTAAATAGGTATATGAAGTATACTTTACTATATTTTTATACCGTTCTGTACCGTAGTTATGCAAATAATCACATGACCATACTTTTAGATGGAATAGCCGCGGTGCTCAATGAATTTGGGAAAAAGGGTGTTTTCACATTTTTTCGCTTCATTGGTACTGCCAAATTCACACTGCTGGTAGGGCCAGATTTAAATTGCATAGTTTCGGACATGGGTTTTTTTATATACTAAAGTTATACATAATTATAAGGTTTAGTACTCACCGCAGATTTATTTATAATGTTAGTAGATAAGCCTGGAAGTAAGGGGATTAATTAGAGTTACTACTTCCAGGGACGTCCGTCTATAGGTGCTGCGTACTGCGTAAGAAGAATACCTGTAATATAAAAGAGGGACTTTAGTACATATGCTTTTTATTCGAATATATTTTGGTTTTTTATTTTATTATTATTTCTTTTTATTGCCTGTTGGGCATTCATGTAAATGAACGCAAGCCTGATGTCCACAGGTAGGCTAGGTCTTCCATCTCGAGGTCCAATTGAATTTTTCTTACCTATGAAGCGTGGAAAGGACAAGAAGTATATCGCAGGAATTTCCAACAAAGCGATTTTAAGCGCGGTTTTAATGCAAAGCTCGCACGAAAGTTCGTAAAGTGTCGAATCGTGAAACCGGTCGGGAATAGCCTCTATGAGATTGAGGATCTTCAAGGGAAATCGCTGGGGGTATTTCATGCCAAGGATTTAAAGCAATAACTTTAACGTCCTTGGTGGTTCCAGTCCCAGCGTTTCCTCACCCAACACCTACACAATGCGAAATTGTTATTGAAACGTTTTGCTAAATACTCTATATACTTCCTGATTACTCTGATGTTTGTTTCAACTACTTGTATTTTAATTTGTTTATTTTTTCACTAATGATTTTGTTAGCTCACGTCAGGGTGAAGTGGGAGACGGTTTTGCTTGAAGGTGTTTCACCATATCACAAATCGCAGTTAGTTATAGAGAAAGTGCAGATTTTACTTAATTATGGCGCTTAAGTTTCTAAGCTAGTTACCTTTTGTAACTGTCACCATACTATTAGTGCAATTCTGTAATAACGCCCTGGGGAACTTTGCCATTAAGGACTGAGAACTGTTTGTCACCTAGTATGATAACTTTTTCTGAGCCCGTTCTTACAGCAAGTTGAGGTAAAATAGTCTGACTAGCTTTCTATATATGGATGGATTTGGATATTGGGTGATTTGGCGTCAAGTAAAAGAAACGTCCCCTACATCAGACTAACAGTGAGTTGGAAAGTCATGAAAGTCAAGCATACAAGTAGTGGGAAAGTTTATCCCGGATATGTCCTTGATTAGTAAGTAAGCCTATCTATCTGCCTATTGTTAGTTTTGCTAAAATTTCCTTTTTGTTTTAAATAGGTATATGAAGTATACTTTACTATATTTTTATACCGTTCTGTACCGTAGTTATGCAAATAATCACATGACCATACTTTTAGATGGAATAGCCGCGGTGCTCAATGAATTTGGGAAAAAGGGTGTTTTCACATTTTTTCGCTTCATTGGTACTGCCAAATTCACACTGCTGGTAGGGCCAGAGATTTAAATTGCATAGTTTCGGACATGGGTTTTTTTATATACTAAAGTTATACATAATTATAAGGTTTAGTACTCACCGCAGATTTATTTATAATGTTAGTAGATAAGCCTGGAAGTAAGGGGATGAATTAGAGTTACTACTTCCAGGGACGTCCGTCTATAGGTGCTGCGTACTGCGTAAGAAGAATACCTGTAATATAAAAGAGGGACTTTAGTACATATGCTTTTTATTCGAATATATTTTGGTTTTTTATTTTATTTTTATTTCTTTTTATTGCCTGTTGGGCATTCATGTAAATGAACGCAAGCCTGATGTCCACAGGTAGGCTAGGTCTTCCATCTCGAGGTCCAATTGAATTTTTCTTACCTATGAAGCGTGGAAAGGACAAGAAGTATATCGCAGGAATTTCCAACAAAGCGATTTTAAGCGCGGTTTTAATGCAAAGCTCGCACGAAAGTTCGTAAAGTGTCGAATCGTGAAACCGGTCGGGAATAGCCTCTATGAGATTGAGGATCTTCAAGGGAAATCGCTGGGGGTATTTCATGCCAAGGATTTAAAGCAATAACTTTAACGTCCTTGGTGGTTCCAGTCCCAGCGTTTCCTCACCCAACACCTACACAATGCGAAATTGTTATTGAAACGTTTTGCTAAATACTCTATATACTTCCTGATTACTCTGATGTTTGTTTCAACTACTTGTATTTCAATTTGTTTATTTTTTCACTAATGATTTTGTTAGCTCACGTCAGGGTGAAGTGGGAGACGGTTTTGCTTGAAGGTGTTTCACCATATCACAAATCGCAGTTAGTTATAGAGAAAGTGCAGATTTTACTTAATTATGGCGCTTAAGTTTCTAAGCTAGTTACCTTTTGTAACTGTCACCATACTATTAGTGCAATTCTGTAATAACGCCCTGGGGAACTTTGCCATTAAGGACTGAGAATTGTTTGTCACCTAGTATGATAACTTTTTCTGAGCCCGTTCTTACAGCAAGTTGAGGTAAAATAGTCTGACTAGCTTTCTATATATGGTTGGATTTGGATATTGGGTGATTTGGCGTCAAGTAAAAGAAACGTCCCCTACATCAGACTAACAGTGAGTTGGAAAGTCATGAAAGTCAAGCATACAAGTAGTGGGAAAGTTTATCCCGGATATGTCCTTGATTAGTAAGTAAACCTATCTATCTGCCTATTGTTAGTTTTGCTAAAATTTCCTTTTTGTTTTAAATAGGTATATGAAGTATACTTTACTATATTTTTATACCGTTCTGTACCGTAGTTATGCAAATAATCACATGACCATACTTTTAGATGGAATAGCCGCGGTGCTCAATGAATTTGGGAAAAAGGGTGTTTTCACATTTTTTCGCTTCATTGGTACTGCCAAATTCACACTGCTGGTAGGGCCAGAGATTTAAATTGCATAGTTTCGGACATGGGTTTTTTTATATACTAAAGTTATACATAATTATAAGGTTTAGTACTCACCGCAGATTTATTTATAATGTTAGTAGATAAGCCTGGAAGTAAGGGGATGAATTAGAGTTGCTACTTCCAGGGACGTCCGTCTATATGTGCTGCGTACTGCGTAAGAAGAATACCTGTAATATAAAAGAGGGACTTTAGTACATATGCTTTTTATTCGAATATATTTTGGTTTTTTATTTTATTTTTATTTCTTTTTATTGCCTGTTGGGCATTCATGTAAATGAACGCAAGCCTGATGTCCACAGGTAGGCTAGGTCTTCCATCTCGAGGTCCAATTGAATTTTTCTTACCTATGAAGCGTGGAAAGGACAAGAAGTATATCGCAGGAATTTCCAACAAAGCGATTTTAAGCGCGGTTTTAATGCAAAGCTCGCACGAAAGTTCGTAAAGTGTCGAATCGTGAAACCGGTCGGGAATAGCCTCTATGAGATTGAGGATCTTCAAGGGAAATCGCTGGGGGTATTTCATGCCAAGGATTTAAAGCAATAACTTTAACGTCCTTGGTGGTTCCAGTCCCAGCGTTTCCTCACCCAACACCTACACAATGCGAAATTGTTATTGAAACGTTTTGCTAAATACTCTATATACTTCCTGATTACTCTGATGTTTGTTTCAACTACTTGTATTTCAATTTGTTTATTTTTTCACTAATGATTTTGTTAGCTCACGTCAGGGTGAAGTGGGAGACGGTTTTGCTTGAAGGTGTTTCACCATATCACAAATCGCAGTTAGTTATAGAGAAAGTGCAGATTTTACTTAATTATGGCGCTTAAGTTTCTAAGCTAGTTACCTTTTGTAACTGTCACCATACTATTAGTGCAATTCTGTAATAACGCCCTGGGGAACTTTGCCATTAAGGACTGAGAATTGTTTGTCACCTAGTATGATAACTTTTTCTGAGCCCGTTCTTACAGCAAGTTGAGGTAAAATAGTCTGACTAGCTTTCTATATATGGTTGGATTTGGATATTGGGTGATTTGGCGTCAAGTAAAAGAAACGTCCCCTACATCAGACTAACAGTGAGTTGGAAAGTCATGAAAGTCAAGCATACAAGTAGTGGGAAAGTTTATCCCGGATATGTCCTTGATTAGTAAGTAAGCCTATCTATCTGCCTATTGTTAGTTTTGCTAAAATTTCCTTTTTGTTTTAAATAGGTATATGAAGTATACTTTACTATATTTTTATACCGTTCTGTACCGTAGTTATGCAAATAATCACATGACCATACTTTTAGATGGAATAGCCGCGGTGCTCAATGAATTTGGGAAAAAGGGTGTTTTCACATTTTTTCGCTTCATTGGTACTGCCAAATTCACACTGCTGGTAGGGCCAGAGATTTAAATTGCATAGTTTCGGACATGGGTTTTTTTATATACTAAAGTTATACATAATTATAAGGTTTAGTACTCACCGCAGATTTATTTATAATGTTAGTAGATAAGCCTGGAAGTAAGGGGATGAATTAGAGTTACTACTTCCAGGGACGTCCGTCTATAGGTGCTGCGTACTGCGTAAGAAGAATACCTGTAATATAAAAGAGGGACTTTAGTACATATGCTTTTTATTCGAATATATTTTGGTTTTTTATTTTATTATTATTTCTTTTTATTGCCTGTTGGGCATTCATGTAAATGAACGCAAGCCTGATGTCCACAGGTAGGCTAGGTCTTCCATCTCGAGGTCCAATTGAATTTTTCTTACCTATGAAGCGTGGAAAGGACAAGAAGTATATCGCAGGAATTTCCAACAAAGCGATTTTAAGCGCGGTTTTAATGCAAAGCTCGCACGAAAGTTCGTAAAGTGTCGAATCGTGAAACCGGTCGGGAATAGCCTCTATGAGATTGAGGATCTTCAAGGGAAATCGCTGGGGGTATTTCATGCCAAGGATTTAAAGCAATAACTTTAACGTCCTTGGTGGTTCCAGTCCCAGCGTTTCCTCACCCAACACCTACACAATGCGAAATTGTTATTGAAACGTTTTGCTAAATACTCTATATACTTCCTGATTACTCTGATGTTTGTTTCAACTACTTGTATTTCAATTTGTTTATTTTTTCACTAATGATTTTGTTAGCTCACGTCAGGGTGAAGTGGGAGACGGTTTTGCTTGAAGGTGTTTCACCATATCACAAATCGCAGTTAGTTATAGAGAAAGTGCAGATTTTACTTAATTATGGCGCTTAAGTTTCTAAGCTAGTTACCTTTTGTAACTGTCACCATACTATTAGTGCAATTCTGTAATAACGCCCTGGGGAACTTTGCC
Organism: Panzeria rudis; assembly: GCA_956483635.1. Classification (NCBI taxonomy): domain Eukaryota; kingdom Metazoa; phylum Arthropoda; class Insecta; order Diptera; family Tachinidae; genus Panzeria; species Panzeria rudis. The sequence continues at coordinate 146,545,424 of OY101447.1, read as the reverse complement.
ATTAAGGACTGAGAATTGTTTGTCACCTAGTATGATAACTTTTTCTGAGCCCGTTCTTACAGCAAGTTGAGGTAAAATAGTCTGACTAGCTTTCTATATATGGTTGGATTTGGATATTGGGTGATTTGGCGTCAAGTAAAAGAAACGTCCCCTACATCAGACTAACAGTGAGTTGGAAAGTCATGAAAGTCAAGCATACAAGTAGTGGGAAAGTTTATCCCGGATATGTCCTTGATTAGTAAGTAAGCCTATCTATCTGCCTATTGTTAGTTTTGCTAAAATTTCCTTTTTGTTTTAAATAGGTATATGAAGTATACTTTACTATATTTTTATACCGTTCTGTACCGTAGTTATGCAAATAATCACATGACCATACTTTTAGACGGAATAGCCGCGGTGCTCAATGAATTTGGGAAAAAGGGTGTTTTCACATTTTTTCGCTTCATTGGTACTGCCAAATTCACACTGCTGGTAGGGCCAGAGATTTAAATTGCATAGTTTCGGACATGGGATTTTTTATATACTAAAGTTATACATAATTATAAGGTTTAGTACTCACCGAAGATTTATTTATAATGTTAGTAGATAAGCCTGGAAGTAAGGGGATGAATTAGAGTTGCTACTTCCAGGGACGTCCGTCTATAGGTGCTGCGTACTGCGTAAGAAGAATACCTGTAATATAAAAGAGGGACTTTAGTACATATGCTTTTTATTCGAATATATTTTGGTTTTTTATTTTATTTTTATTTCTTTTTATTGCCTGTTGGGCATTCATGTAAATGAACGCAAGCCTGATGTCCACAGGTAGGCTAGGTCTTCCATCTCGAGGTCCAATTGAATTTTTCTTACCTATGAAGCGTGGAAAGGACAAGAAGTATATCGCAGGAATTTCCAACAAAGCGATTTTAAGCGCGGTTTTAATGCAAAGCTCGCACGAAAGTTCGTAAAGTGTCGAATCGTGAAACCGGTCGGGAATAGCCTCTATGAGATTGAGGATCTTCAAGGGAAATCGCTGGGGGTATTTCATGCCAAGGATTTAAAGCAATAACTTTAACGTCCTTGGTGGTTCCAGTCCCAGCGTTTCCTCACCCAACACCTACACAATGCGAAATTGTTATTGAAACGTTTTGCTAAATACTCTATATACTTCCTGATTACTCTGATGTTTGTTTCAACTACTTGTATTTCAATTTGTTTATTTTTTCACTAATGATTTTGTTAGCTCACGTCAGGGTGAAGTGGGAGACGGTTTTGCTTGAAGGTGTTTCACCATATCACAAATCGCAGTTAGTTATAGAGAAAGTGCAGATTTTACTTAATTATGGCGCTTAAGTTTCTAAGCTAGTTACCTTTTGTAACTGTCACCATACTATTAGTGCAATTCTGTAATAACGCCCTGGGGAACTTTGCCATTAAGGACTGAGAATTGTTTGTCACCTAGTATGATAACTTTTTCTGAGCCCGTTCTTACAGCAAGTTGAGGTAAAATAGTCTGACTAGCTTTCTATATATGGATGGATTTGGATATTGGGTGATTTGGCGTCAAGTAAAAGAAACGTCCCCTACATCAGACTAACAGTGAGTTGGAAAGTCATGAAAGTCAAGCATACAAGTAGTGGGAAAGTTTATCCCGGATATGTCCTTGATTAGTAAGTAAGCCTATCTATCTGCCTATTGTTAGTTTTGCTAAAATTTCCTTTTTGTTTTAAATAGGTATATGAAGTATACTTTACTATATTTTTATACCGTTCTGTACCGTAGTTATGCAAATAATCACATGACCATACTTTTAGATGGAATAGCCGCGGTGCTCAATGAATTTGGGAAAAAGGGTGTTTTCACATTTTTTCGCTTCATTGGTACTGCCAAATTCACACTGCTGGTAGGGCCAGAGATTTAAATTGCATAGTTTCGGACATGGGTTTTTTTATATACTAAAGTTATACATAATTATAAGGTTTAGTACTCACCGCAGATTTATTTATAATGTTAGTAGATAAGCCTGGAAGTAAGGGGATGAATTAGAGTTACTACTTCCAGGGACGTCCGTCTATAGGTGCTGCGTACTGCGTAAGAAGAATACCTGTAATATAAAAGAGGGACTTTAGTACATATGCTTTTTATTCGAATATATTTTGGTTTTTTATTTTATTATTATTTCTTTTTATTGCCTGTTGGGCATTCATGTAAATGAACGCAAGCCTGATGTCCACAGGTAGGCTAGGTCTTCCATCTCGAGGTCCAATTGAATTTTTCTTACCTATGAAGCGTGGAAAGGACAAGAAGTATATCGCAGGAATTTCCAACAAAGCGATTTTAAGCGCGGTTTTAATGCAAAGCTCGCACGAAAGTTCGTAAAGTGTCGAATCGTGAAACCGGTCGGGAATAGCCTCTATGAGATTGAGGATCTTCAAGGGAAATCGCTGGGGGTATTTCATGCCAAGGATTTAAAGCAATAACTTTAACGTCCTTGGTGGTTCCAGTCCCAGCGTTTCCTCACCCAACACCTACACAATGCGAAATTGTTATTGAAACGTTTTGCTAAATACTCTATATACTTCCTGATTACTCTGATGTTTGTTTCAACTACTTGTATTTCAATTTGTTTATTTTTTCACTAATGATTTTGTTAGCTCACGTCAGGGTGAAGTGGGAGACGGTTTTGCTTGAAGGTGTTTCACCATATCACAAATCGCAGTTAGTTATAGAGAAAGTGCAGATTTTACTTAATTATGGCGCTTAAGTTTCTAAGCTAGTTACCTTTTGTAACTGTCACCATACTATTAGTGCAATTCTGTAATAACGCCCTGGGGAACTTTGCCATTAAGGACTGAGAATTGTTTGTCACCTAGTATGATAACTTTTTCTGAGCCCGTTCTTACAGCAAGTTGAGGTAAAATAGTCTGACTAGCTTTCTATATATGGTTGGATTTGGATATTGGGTGATTTGGCGTCAAGTAAAAGAAACGTCCCCTACATCAGACTAACAGTGAGTTGGAAAGTCATGAAAGTCAAGCATACAAGTAGTGGGAAAGTTTATCCCGGATATGTCCTTGATTAGTAAGTAAGCCTATCTATCTGCCTATTGTTAGTTTTGCTAAAATTTCCTTTTTGTTTTAAATAGGTATATGAAGTATACTTTACTATATTTTTATACCGTTCTGTACCGTAGTTATGCAAATAATCACATGACCATACTTTTAGATGGAATAGCCGCGGTGCTCAATGAATTTGGGAAAAAGGGTGTTTTCACATTTTTTCGCTTCATTGGTACTGCCAAATTCACACTGCTGGTAGGGCCAGAGATTTAAATTGCATAGTTTCGGACATGGGTTTTTTTATATACTAAAGTTATACATAATTATAAGGTTTAGTACTCACCGCAGATTTATTTATAATGTTAGTAGATAAGCCTGGAAGTAAGGGGATGAATTAGAGTTGCTACTTCCAGGGACGTCCGTCTGTATGTGCTGCGTACTGCGTAAGAAGAATACCTGTAATATAAAAGAGGGACTTTAGTACATATGCTTTTTATTCGAATATATTTTGGTTTTTTATTTTATTTTTATTTATTTTTATTGCCTGTTGGGCATTCATGTAAATGAACGCAAGCCTGATGTCCACAGGTAGGCTAGGTCTTCCATCTCGAGGTCCAATTGAATTTTTCTTACCTATGAAGCGTGGAATGGACAAGAAGTATATCGCAGGAATTTCCAACAAAGCGATTTTAAGCGCGGTTTTAATGCAAAGCTCGCACGAAAGTTCGTAAAGTGTCGAATCGTGAAACCGGTCGGGAATAGCCTCTATGAGATTGAGGATCTTCAAGGGAAATCGCTGGGGGTATTTCATGCCAAGGATTTAAAGCAATAACTTTAACGTCCTTGGTGGTTCCAGTCCCAGCGTTTCCTCACCCAACACCTACACAATGCGAAATTGTTATTGAAACGTTTTGCTAAATACTCTATATACTTCCTGATTACTCTGATGTTTGTTTCAACTACTTGTATTTCAATTTGTTTATTTTTTCACTAATGATTTTGTTAGCTCACGTCAGGGTGAAGTGGGAGACGGTTTTGCTTGAAGGTGTTTCACCATATCACAAATCGCAGTTAGTTATAGAGAAAGTGCAGATTTTACTTAATTATGGCGCTTAAGTTTCTAAGCTAGTTACCTTTTGTAACTGTCACCATACTATTAGTGCAATTCTGTAATAACGCCCTGGGGAACTTTGCCATTAAGGACTGAGAATTGTTTGTCACCTAGTATGATAACTTTTTCTGAGCCCGTTCTTACAGCAAGTTGAGGTAAAATAGTCTGACTAGCTTTCTATATATGGTTGGATTTGGATATTGGGTGATTTGGCGTCAAGTAAAAGAAACGTCCCCTACATCAGACTAACAGTGAGTTGGAAAGTCATGAAAGTCAAGCATACAAGTAGTGGGAAAGTTTATCCCGGATATGTCCTTGATTAGTAAGTAAGCCTATCTATCTGCCTATTGTTAGTTTTGCTAAAATTTCCTTTTTGTTTTAAATAGGTATATGAAGTATACTTTACTATATTTTTATACCGTTCTGTACCGTAGTTATGCAAATAATCACATGACCATACTTTTAGATGGAATAGCCGCGGTGCTCAATGAATTTGGGAAAAAGGGTGTTTTCACATTTTTTCGCTTCATTGGTACTGCCAAATTCACACTGCTGGTAGGGCCAGAGATTTAAATTGCATAGTTTCGGACATGGGTTTTTTTATATACTAAAGTTATACATAATTATAAGGTTTAGTACTCACCGCAGATTTATTTATAATGTTAGTAGATAAGCCTGGAAGTAAGGGGATGAATTAGAGTTACTACTTCCAGGGACGTCCGTCTATAGGTGCTGCGTACTGCGTAAGAAGAATACCTGTAATATAAAAGAGGGACTTTAGTACATATGCTTTTTATTCGAATATATTTTGGTTTTTTATTTTATTTTTATTTCTTTTTATTGCCTGTTGGGCATTCATGTAAATGAACGCAAGCCTGATGTCCACAGGTAGGCTAGGTCTTCCATCTCGAGGTCCAATTGAATTTTTCTTACCTATGAAGCGTGGAAAGGACAAGAAGTATATCGCAGGAATTTCCAACAAAGCGATTTTAAGCGCGGTTTTAATGCAAAGCTCGCACGAAAGTTCGTAAAGTGTCGAATCGTGAAACCGGTCGGGAATAGCCTCTATGAGATTGAGGATCTTCAAGGGAAATCGCTGGGGGTATTTCATGCCAAGGATTTAAAGCAATAACTTTAACGTCCTTGGTGGTTCCAGTCCCAGCGTTTCCTCACCCAACACCTACACAATGCGAAATTGTTATTGAAACGTTTTGCTAAATACTCTATATACTTCCTGATTACTCTGATGTTTGTTTCAACTACTTGTATTTCAATTTGTTTATTTTTTCACTAATGATTTTGTTAGCTCACGTCAGGGTGAAGTGGGAGACGGTTTTGCTTGAAGGTGTTTCACCATATCACAAATCGCAGTTAGTTATAGAGAAAGTGCAGATTTTACTTAATTATGGCGCTTAAGTTTCTAAGCTAGTTACCTTTTGTAACTGTCACCATACTATTAGTGCAATTCTGTAATAACGCCCTGGGGAACTTTGCCATTAAGGACTGAGAATTGTTTGTCACCTAGTATGATAACTTTTTCTGAGCCCGTTCTTACAGCAAGTTGAGGTAAAATAGTCTGACTAGCTTTCTATATATGGATGGATTTGGATATTGGGTGATTTGGCGTCAAGTAAAAGAAACGTCCCCTACATCAGTCTAACAGTGAGTTGGAAAGTCATGAAAGTCAAGCATACAAGTAGTGGGAAAGTTTATCCCGGATATGTCCTTGATTAGTAAGTAAGCCTATCTATCTGCCTATTGTTAGTTTTGCTAAAATTTCCTTTTTGTTTTAAATAGGTATATGAAGTATACTTTACTATATTTTTATACCGTTCTGTACCGTAGTTATGCAAATAATCACATGACCATACTTTTAGATGGAATAGCCGCGGTGCTCAATGAATTTGGGAAAAAGGGTGTTTTCACATTTTTTCGCTTCATTGGTACTGCCAAATTCACACTGCTGGTAGGGCCAGAGATTTAAATTGCATAGTTTCGGACATGGGTTTTTTTATATACTAAAGTTATACATAATTATAAGGTTTAGTACTCACCGCAGATTTATTTATAATGTTAGTAGATAAGCCTGGAAGTAAGGGGATGAATTAGAGTTGCTACTTCCAGGGACGTCCGTCTATAGGTGCTGCGTACTGCGTAAGAAGAATACCTGTAATATAAAAGAGGGACTTTAGTACATATGCTTTTTATTCGAATATATTTTGGTTTTTTATTTTATTTTTATTTCTTTTTATTGCCTGTTGGGCATTCATGTAAATGAACGCAAGCCTGATGTCCACAGGTAGGCTAGGTCTTCCATCTCGAGGTCCAATTGAATTTTTCTTACCTATGAAGCGTGGAAAGGACAAGAAGTATATCGCAGGAATTTCCAACAAAGCGATTTTAAGCGCGGTTTTAATGCAAAGCTCGCACGAAAGTTCGTAAAGTGTCGAATCGTGAAACCGGTCGGGAATAGCCTCTATGAGATTGAGGATCTTCAAGGGAAATCGCTGGGGTATTTCATGCCAAGGATTTAAAGCAATAACTTTAACGTCCTTGGTGGTTCCAGTCCCAGCGTTTCCTCACCCAACACCTACACAATGCGAAATTGTTATTGAAACGTTTTGCTAAATACTCTATATACTTCCTGATTACTCTGATGTTTGTTTCAACTACTTGTATTTCAATTTGTTTATTTTTCACCAATGATTTTGTTAGCTCACGTCAGGGTGAAGTGGGAGACGGTTTTGCTTGAAGGTGTTTCACCATATCACAAATCGCAGTTAGTTATAGAGAAAGTGCAGATTTTACTTAATTATGGCGCTTAAGTTTCTAAGCTAGTTACCTTTTGTAACTGTCACCATACTATTAGTGCAATTCTGTAATAACGCCCTGGGGAACTTTGCCATTAAGGACTGAGAATTGTTTGTCACCTAGTATGATAACTTTTTCTGAGCCCGTTCTTACAGCAAGTTGAGGTAAAATAGTCTGACTAGCTTTCTATATATGGTTGGATTTGGATATTGGGTGATTTGGCGTCAAGTAAAAGAAACGTCCCCTACATCAGACTAACAGTGAGTTGGAAAGTCATGAAAGTCAAGCATACAAGTAGTGGGAAAGTTTATCCCGGATATGTCCTTGATTAGTAAGTAAGCCTATCTATCTGCCTATTGTTAGTTTTGCTAAAATTTCCTTTTTGTTTTAAATAGGTATATGAAGTATACTTTACTATATTTTTATACCGTTCTGTACCGTAGTTATGCAAATAATCACATGACCATACTTTTAGATGGAATAGCCGCGGTGCTCAATGAATTTGGGAAAAAGGGTGTTTTCACATTTTTTCGCTTCATTGGTACTGCCAAATTCACACTGCTGGTAGGGCCAGAGATTTAAATTGCATAGTTTCGGACATGGGTTTTTTTATATACTAAAGTTATACATAATTATAAGGTTTAGTACTCACCGCAGATTTATTTATAATGTTAGTAGATAAGCCTGGAAGTAAGGGGATGAATTAGAGTTACTACTTCCAGGGACGTCCGTCTATAGGTGCTGCGTACTGCGTAAGAAGAATACCTGTAATATAAAAGAGGGACTTTAGTACATATGCTTTTTATTCGAATATATTTTGGTTTTTTATTTTATTTTTATTTCTTTTTATTGCCTGTTGGGCATTCATGTAAATGAACGCAAGCCTGATGTCCACAGGTAGGCTAGGTCTTCCATCTCGAGGTCCAATTGAATTTTTCTTACCTATGAAGCGTGGAAAGGACAAGAAGTATATCGCAGGAATTTCCAACAAAGCGATTTTAAGCGCGGTTTTAATGCAAAGCTCGCACGAAAGTTCGTAAAGTGTCGAATCGTGAAACCGGTCGGGAATAGCCTCTATGAGATTGAGGATCTTCAAGGGAAATCGCTGGGGGTATTTCATGCCAAGGATTTAAAGCAATAACTTTAACGTCCTTGGTGGTTCCAGTCCCAGCGTTTCCTCACCCAACACCTACACAATGCGAAATTGTTATTGAAACGTTTTGCTAAATACTCTATATACTTCCTGATTACTCTGATGTTTGTTTCAACTACTTGTATTTCAATTTGTTTATTTTTTCACTAATGATTTTGTTAGCTCACGTCAGGGTGAAGTGGGAGACGGTTTTGCTTGAAGGTGTTTCACCATATCACAAATCGCAGTTAGTTATAGAGAAAGTGCAGATTTTACTTAATTATGGCGCTTAAGTTTCTAAGCTAGTTACCTTTTGTAACTGTCACCATACTATTAGTGCAATTCTGTAATAACGCCCTGGGGAACTTTGCCATTAAGGACTGAGAATTGTTTGTCACCTAGTATGATAACTTTTTCTGAGCCCGTTCTTACAGCAAGTTGAGGTAAAATAGTCTGACTAGCTTTCTATATATGGATGGATTTGGATATTGGGTGATTTGGCGTCAAGTAAAAGAAACGTCCCCTACATCAGTCTAACAGTGAGTTGGAAAGTCATGAAAGTCAAGCATACAAGTAGTGGGAAAGTTTATCCCGGATATGTCCTTGATTAGTAAGTAAGCCTATCTATCTGCCTATTGTTAGTTTTGCTAAAATTTCCTTTTTGTTTTAAATAGGTATATGAAGTATACTTTACTATATTTTTATACCGTTCTGTACCGTAGTTATGCAAATAATCACATGACCATACTTTTAGATGGAATAGCCGCGGTGCTCAATGAATTTGGGAAAAAGGGTGTTTTCACATTTTTTCGCTTCATTGGTACTGCCAAATTCACACTGCTGGTAGGGCCAGAGATTTAAATTGCATAGTTTCGGACATGGGTTTTTTTATATACTAAAGTTATACATAATTATAAGGTTTAGTACTCACCGCAGATTTATTTATAATGTTAGTAGATAAGCCTGGAAGTAAGGGGATGAATTAGAGTTGCTACTTCCAGGGACGTCCGTCTATAGGTGCTGCGTACTGCGTAAGAAGAATACCTGTAATATAAAAGAGGGACTTTAGTACATATGCTTTTTATTCGAATATATTTTGGTTTTTTATTTTATTTTTATTTCTTTTTATTGCCTGTTGGGCATTCATGTAAATGAACGCAAGCCTGATGTCCACAGGTAGGCTAGGTCTTCCATCTCGAGGTCCAATTGAATTTTTCTTACCTATGAAGCGTGGAAAGGACAAGAAGTATATCGCAGGAATTTCCAACAAAGCGATTTTAAGCGCGGTTTTAATGCAAAGCTCGCACGAAAGTTCGTAAAGTGTCGAATCGTGAAACCGGTCGGGAATAGCCTCTATGAGATTGAGGATCTTCAAGGGAAATCGCTGGGGGTATTTCATGCCAAGGATTTAAAGCAATAACTTTAACGTCCTTGGTGGTTCCAGTCCCAGCGTTTCCTCACCCAACACCTACACAATGCGAAATTGTTATTGAAACGTTTTGCTAAATACTCTATATACTTCCTGATTACTCTGATGTTTGTTTCAACTACTTGTATTTCAATTTGTTTATTTTTTCACTAATGATTTTGTTAGCTCACGTCAGGGTGAAGTGGGAGACGGTTTTGCTTGAAGGTGTTTCACCATATCACAAATCGCAGTTAGTTATAGAGAAAGTGCAGATTTTACTTAATTATGGCGCTTAAGTTTCTAAGCTAGTTACCTTTTGTAACTGTCACCATACTATTAGTGCAATTCTGTAATAACGCCCTGGGGAACTTTGCCATTAAGGACTGAGAATTGTTTGTCACCTAGTATGATAACTTTTTCTGAGCCCGTTCTTACAGCAAGTTGAGGTAAAATAGTCTGACTAGCTTTCTATATATGGTTGGATTTGGATATTGGGTGATTTGGCGTCAAGTAAAAGAAACGTCCCCTACATCAGACTAACAGTGAGTTGGAAAGTCATGAAAGTCAAGCATACAAGTAGTGGGAAAGTTTATCCCGGATATGTCCTTGATTAGTAAGTAAGCCTATCTATCTGCCTATTGTTAGTTTTGCTAAAATTTCCTTTTTGTTTTAAATAGGTATATGAAGTATACTTTACTATATTTTTATACCGTTCTGTACCGTAGTTATGCAAATAATCACATGACCATACTTTTAGATGGAATAGCCGCGGTGCTCAATGAATTTGGGAAAAAGGGTGTTTTCACATTTTTTCGCTTCATTGGTACTGCCAAATTCACACTGCTGGTAGGGCCAGAGATTTAAATTGCATAGTTTCGGACATGGGTTTTTTTATATACTAAAGTTATACATAATTATAAGGTTTAGTACTCACCGCAGATTTATTTATAATGTTAGTAGATAAGCCTGGAAGTAAGGGGATGAATTAGAGTTACTACTTCCAGGGACGTCCGTCTATAGGTGCTGCGTACTGCGTAAGAAGAATACCTGTAATATAAAAGAGGGACTTTAGTACATATGCTTTTTATTCGAATATATTTTGGTTTTTTATTTTATTTTTATTTCTTTTTATTGCCTGTTGGGCATTCATGTAAATGAACGCAAGCCTGATGTCCACAGGTAGGCTAGGTCTTCCATCTCGAGGTCCAATTGAATTTTTCTTACCTATGAAGCGTGGAAAGGACAAGAAGTATATCGCAGGAATTTCCAACAAAGCGATTTTAAGCGCGGTTTTAATGCAAAGCTCGCACGAAAGTTCGTAAAGTGTCGAATCGTGAAACCGGTCGGGAATAGCCTCTATGAGATTGAGGATCTTCAAGGGAAATCGCTGGGGGTATTTCATGCCAAGGATTTAAAGCAATAACTTTAACGTCCTTGGTGGTTCCAGTCCCAGCGTTTCCTCACCCAACACCTACACAATGCGAAATTGTTATTGAAACGTTTTGCTAAATACTCTATATACTTCCTGATTACTCTGATGTTTGTTTCAACTACTTGTATTTCAATTTGTTTATTTTTTCACTAATGATTTTGTTAGCTCACGTCAGGGTGAAGTGGGAGACGGTTTTGCTTGAAGGTGTTTCACCATATCACAAATCGCAGTTAGTTATAGAGAAAGTGCAGATTTTACTTAATTATGGCGCTTAAGTTTCTAAGCTAGTTACCTTTTGTAACTGTCACCATACTATTAGTGCAATTCTGTAATAACGCCCTGGGGAACTTTGCCATTAAGGACTGAGAATTGTTTGTCACCTAGTATGATAACTTTTTCTGAGCCCGTTCTTACAGCAAGTTGAGGTAAAATAGTCTGACTAGCTTTCTATATATGGATGGATTTGGATATTGGGTGATTTGGCGTCAAGTAAAAGAAACGTCCCCTACATCAGTCTAACAGTGAGTTGGAAAGTCATGAAAGTCAAGCATACAAGTAGTGGGAAAGTTTATCCCGGATATGTCCTTGATTAGTAAGTAAGCCTATCTATCTGCCTATTGTTAGTTTTGCTAAAATTTCCTTTTTGTTTTAAATAGGTATATGAAGTATACTTTACTATATTTTTATACCGTTCTGTACCGTAGTTATGCAAATAATCACATGACCATACTTTTAGATGGAATAGCCGCGGTGCTCAATGAATTTGGGAAAAAGGGTGTTTTCACATTTTTCGCTTCATTGGTACTGCCAAATTCACACTGCTGGTAGGGCCAGAGATTTAAATTGCATAGTTTCGGACATGGGTTTTTTTATATACTAAAGTTATACATAATTATAAGGTTTAGTACTCACCGCAGATTTATTTATAATGTTAGTAGATAAGCCTGGAAGTAAGGGGATGAATTAGAGTTGCTACTTCCAGGGACGTCCGTCTATAGGTGCTGCGTACTGCGTAAGAAGAATACCTGTAATATAAAAGAGGGACTTTAGTACATATGCTTTTTATTCGAATATATTTTGGTTTTTTATTTTATTTTTATTTCTTTTTATTGCCTGTTGGGCATTCATGTAAATGAACGCAAGCCTGATGTCCACAGGTAGGCTAGGTCTTCCATCTCGAGGTCCAATTGAATTTTTCTTACCTATGAAGCGTGGAAAGGACAAGAAGTATATCGCAGGAATTTCCAACAAAGCGATTTTAAGCGCGGTTTTAATGCAAAGCTCGCACGAAAGTTCGTAAAGTGTCGAATCGTGAAACCGGTCGGGAATAGCCTCTATGAGATTGAGGATCTTCAAGGGAAATCGCTGGGGGTATTTCATGCCAAGGATTTAAAGCAATAACTTTAACGTCCTTGGTGGTTCCAGTCCCAGCGTTTCCTCACCCAACACCTACACAATGCGAAATTGTTATTGAAACGTTTTGCTAAATACTCTATATACTTCCTGATTACTCTGATGTTTGTTTCAACTACTTGTATTTCAATTTGTTTATTTTTTCACTAATGATTTTGTTAGCTCACGTCAGGGTGAAGTGGGAGACGGTTTTGCTTGAAGGTGTTTCACCATATCACAAATCGCAGTTAGTTATAGAGAAAGTGCAGATTTTACTTAATTATGGCGCTTAAGTTTCTAAGCTAGTTACCTTTTGTAACTGTCACCATACTATTAGTGCAATTCTGTAATAACGCCCTGGGGAACTTTGCCATTAAGGACTGAGAATTGTTTGTCACCTAGTATGATAACTTTTTCTGAGCCCGTTCTTACAGCAAGTTGAGGTAAAATAGTCTGACTAGCTTTCTATATATGGTTGGATTTGGATATTGGGTGATTTGGCGTCAAGTAAAAGAAACGTCCCCTACATCAGACTAACAGTGAGTTGGAAAGTCATGAAAGTCAAGCATACAAGTAGTGGGAAAGTTTATCCCGGATATGTCCTTGATTAGTAAGTAAGCCTATCTATCTGCCTATTGTTAGTTTTGCTAAAATTTCCTTTTTGTTTTAAATAGGTATATGAAGTATACTTTACTATATTTTTATACCGTTCTGTACCGTAGTTATGCAAATAATCACATGACCATACTTTTAGATGGAATAGCCGCGGTGCTCAATGAATTTGGGAAAAAGGGTGTTTTCACATTTTTTCGCTTCATTGGTACTGCCAAATTCACACTGCTGGTAGGGCCAGAGATTTAAATTGCATAGTTTCGGACATGGGTTTTTTTATATACTAAAGTTATACATAATTATAAGGTTTAGTACTCACCGCAGATTTATTTATAATGTTAGTAGATAAGCCTGGAAGTAAGGGGATGAATTAGAGTTACTACTTCCAGGGACGTCCGTCTATAGGTGCTGCGTACTGCGTAAGAAGAATACCTGTAATATAAAAGAGGGACTTTAGTACATATGCTTTTTATTCGAATATATTTTGGTTTTTTATTTTATTTTTATTTCTTTTTATTGCCTGTTGGGCATTCATGTAAATGAACGCAAGCCTGATGTCCACAGGTAGGCTAGGTCTTCCATCTCGAGGTCCAATTGAATTTTTCTTACCTATGAAGCGTGGAAAGGACAAGAAGTATATCGCAGGAATTTCCAACAAAGCGATTTTAAGCGCGGTTTTAATGCAAAGCTCGCACGAAAGTTCGTAAAGTGTCGAATCGTGAAACCGGTCGGGAATAGCCTCTATGAGATTGAGGATCTTCAAGGGAAATCGCTGGGGGTATTTCATGCCAAGGATTTAAAGCAATAACTTTAACGTCCTTGGTGGTTCCAGTCCCAGCGTTTCCTCACCCAACACCTACACAATGCGAAATTGTTATTGAAACGTTTTGCTAAATACTCTATATACTTCCTGATTACTCTGATGTTTGTTTCAACTACTTGTATTTCAATTTGTTTATTTTTTCACCAATGATTTTGTTAGCTCACGTCAGGGTGAAGTGGGAGACGGTTTTGCTTGAAGGTGTTTCACCATATCACAAATCGCAGTTAGTTATAGAGAAAGTGCAGATTTTACTTAATTATGGCGCTTAAGTTTCTAAGCTAGTTACCTTTTGTAACTGTCACCATACTATTAGTGCAATTCTGTAATAACGCCCTGGGGAACTTTGCCATTAAGGACTGAGAATTGTTTGTCACCTAGTATGATAACTTTTTCTGAGCCCGTTCTTACAGCAAGTTGAGGTAAAATAGTCTGACTAGCTTTCTATATATGGTTGGATTTGGATATTGGGTGATTTGGCGTCAAGTAAAAGAAACGTCCCCTACATCAGACTAACAGTGAGTTGGAAAGTCATGAAAGTCAAGCATACAAGTAGTGGGAAAGTTTATCCCGGATATGTCCTTGATTAGTAAGTAAGCCTATCTATCTGCCTATTGTTAGTTTTGCTAAAATTTCCTTTTTGTTTTAAATAGGTATATGAAGTATACTTTACTATATTTTTATACCGTTCTGTACCGTAGTTATGCAAATAATCACATGACCATACTTTTAGATGGAATAGCCGCGGTGCTCAATGAATTTGGGAAAAAGGGTGTTTTCACATTTTTTCGCTTCATTGGTACTGCCAAATTCACACTGCTGGTAGGGCCAGAGATTTAAATTGCATAGTTTCGGACATGGGTTTTTTTATATACTAAAGTTATACATAATTATAAGGTTTAGTACTCACCGCAGATTTATTTATAATGTTAGTAGATAAGCCTGGAAGTAAGGGGATGAATTAGAGTTGCTACTTCCAGGGACGTCCGTCTATAGGTGCTGCGTACTGCGTAAGAAGAATACCTGTAATATAAAAGAGGGACTTTAGTACATATGCTTTTTATTCGAATATATTTTGGTTTTTTATTTTATTTTTATTTCTTTTTATTGCCTGTTGGGCATTCATGTAAATGAACGCAAGCCTGATGTCCACAGGTAGGCTAGGTCTTCCATCTCGAGGTCCAATTGAATTTTTCTTACCTATGAAGCGTGGAAATGAAGTAGTGAAATAGGATAAATTTAAAGTATAAATTACAAGAATAGTTTAAAAAAAAAATAAAAATGAAAATAAAAAAATAAAAATGAAAATAAAAAAATAAAAAAAAATATTGTGGATTACATGTATAAGTTTTTGCTTAGGAATAGTTAGCGGCACCGTAATGCTCAGAAAGGAAAGATATGAAGTAGAAAATTTTTTTAGTTTACTTCCTTGCTGAACATTTTGGGGATGCTAAAGTTAATCGTATTTTGTGTTTTTTTGACCGGAAAAAGTTCTGCGAGTTCAAAAGTTTTTTTTGAAGGAATCGCAGGGGGTACTTCACGCCAAAGATTTAAGTTAGCCTTAAAATCTTTGGGGGTTTTAGTCCCTGCGTTCCTAGCGTTGAAAGGTTTAGTACCTTGACTAGCTAACCTAGCATCAAGATTTTTATTTTTTCTGTTTCGTACAAGTAAGATTTTTTTTCAATTTAGTTTTGAGCCTACACAGAAGGGAAAAAGTAAAGGATGATTCCAATTACGAATTTAATTCTCTTGTTAAATAAAATTCAAGCGACAAAGAGAAATGTATTTAAACTTGCAAATTTCAAATTTGCTAAAGCTCAAGGTTTTGCGGAAAATTTATAACAATCTTCCAATAAACTACTTGAGTGATTAATTCTACAAGGTTGACGGAAATCTGTGTTAAATTTTTAATCGAAATGTAATCGCGACCGTTTGAGCGATTATTTCCCGTCTGTGTTCGGGCGAAACGAAATGTGAAAAAAAATTTTGCCGCGTAGTTTAATTAGTTCTCTTTTACATGTATTATGGCGCTTAAGTTTCTAAGCTAGTTACCTTTTGTAACTGTCACCATACTATTAGTGCAATTCTGTAATAACGCCCTGGGGAACTTTGCCATTAAGGACTGAGAATTGTTTGTCACCTAGTATGATAACTTTTTCTGAGCCCGTTCTTACAGCAAGTTGAGGTAAAATAGTCTGACTAGCTTTCTATATATGGATGGATTTGGATATTGGGTGATTTGGCGTCAAGTAAAAGAAACGTCCCCTACATCAGTCTAACAGTGAGTTGGAAAGTCATGAAAGTCAAGCATACAAGTAGTGGGAAAGTTTATCCCGGATATGTCCTTGATTAGTAAGTAAGCCTATCTATCTGCCTATTGTTAGTTTTGCTAAAATTTCCTTTTTGTTTTAAATAGGTATATGAAGTATACTTTACTATATTTTTATACCGTTCTGTACCGTAGTTATGCAAATAATCACATGACCATACTTTTAGATGGAATAGCCGCGGTGCTCAATGAATTTGGGAAAAAGGGTGTTTTCACATTTTTTCGCTTCATTGGTACTGCCAAATTCACACTGCTGGTAGGGCCAGAGATTTAAATTGCATAGTTTCGGACATGGGTTTTTTTATATACTAAAGTTATACATAATTATAAGGTTTAGTACTCACCGCAGATTTATTTATAATGTTAGTAGATAAGCCTGGAAGTAAGGGGATGAATTAGAGTTGCTACTTCCAGGGACGTCCGTCTATAGGTGCTGCGTACTGCGTAAGAAGAATACCTGTAATATAAAAGAGGGACTTTAGTACATATGCTTTTTATTCGAATATATTTTGGTTTTTTATTTTATTTTTATTTCTTTTTATTGCCTGTTGGGCATTCATGTAAATGAACGCAAGCCTGATGTCCACAGGTAGGCTAGGTCTTCCATCTCGAGGTCCAATTGAATTTTTCTTACCTATGAAGCGTGGAAAGGACAAGAAGTATATCGCAGGAATTTCCAACAAAGCGATTTTAAGCGCGGTTTTAATGCAAAGCTCGCACGAAAGTTCGTAAAGTGTCGAATCGTGAAACCGGTCGGGAATAGCCTCTATGAGATTGAGGATCTTCAAGGGAAATCGCTGGGGGTATTTCATGCCAAGGATTTAAAGCAATAACTTTAACGTCCTTGGTGGTTCCAGTCCCAGCGTTTCCTCACCCAACACCTACACAATGCGAAATTGTTATTGAAACGTTTTGCTAAATACTCTATATACTTCCTGATTACTCTGATGTTTGTTTCAACTACTTGTATTTCAATTTGTTTATTTTTTCACCAATGATTTTGTTAGCTCACGTCAGGGTGAAGTGGGAGACGGTTTTGCTTGAAGGTGTTTCACCATATCACAAATCGCAGTTAGTTATAGAGAAAGTGCAGATTTTACTTAATTATGGCGCTTAAGTTTCTAAGCTAGTTACCTTTTGTAACTGTCACCATACTATTAGTGCAATTCTGTAATAACGCCCTGGGGAACTTTGCCATTAAGGACTGAGAATTGTTTGTCACCTAGTATGATAACTTTTTCTGAGCCCGTTCTTACAGCAAGTTGAGGTAAAATAGTCTGACTAGCTTTCTATATATGGATGGATTTGGATATTGGGTGATTTGGCGTCAAGTAAAAGAAACGTCCCCTACATCAGACTAACAGTGAGTTGGAAAGTCATGAAAGTCAAGCATACAAGTAGTGGGAAAGTTTATCCCGGATATGTCCTTGATTAGTAAGTAAGCCTATCTATCTGCCTATTGTTAGTTTTGCTAAAATTTCCTTTTTGTTTTAAATAGGTATATGAAGTATACTTTACTATATTTTTATACCGTTCTGTACCGTAGTTATGCAAATAATCACATGACCATACTTTTAGATGGAATAGCCGCGGTGCTCAATGAATTTGGGAAAAAGGGTGTTTTCACATTTTTTCGCTTCATTGGTACTGCCAAATTCACACTGCTGGTAGGGCCAGAGATTTAAATTGCATAGTTTCGGACATGGGTTTTTTTATATACTAAAGTTATACATAATTATAAGGTTTAGTACTCACCGCAGATTTATTTATAATGTTAGTAGATAAGCCTGGAAGTAAGGGGATGAATTAGAGTTGCTACTTCCAGGGACGTCCGTCTATAGGTGCTGCGTACTGCGTAAGAAGAATACCTGTAATATAAAAGAGGGACTTTAGTACATATGCTTTTTATTCGAATATATTTTGGTTTTTTATTTTATTTTTATTTCTTTTTATTGCCTGTTGGGCATTCATGTAAATGAACGCAAGCCTGATGTCCACAGGTAGGCTAGGTCTTCCATCTCGAGGTCCAATTGAATTTTTCTTACCTATGAAGCGTGGAAATGAAGTAGTGAAATAGGATAAATTTAAAGTATAAATTACAAGAATAGTTTAAAAAAAAAAATAAAAATGAAAATAAAAAAATAAAAATGAAAATAAAAAAATAAAAAAAAATATTGTGGATTACATGTATAAGTTTTTGCTTAGGAATAGTTAGCGGCACCGTAATGCTCAGAAAGGAAAGATATGAAGTAGAAAATTTTTTTAGTTTACTTCCTTGCTGAACATTTTGGGGATGCTAAAGTTAATCGTATTTTGTGTTTTTTTGACCGGAAAAAGTTCTGCGAGTTCAAAAGTTTTTTTTGAAGGAATCGCAGGGGGTACTTCACGCCAAAGATTTAAGTTAGCCTTAAAATCTTTGGGGGTTTTAGTCCCTGCGTTCCCAGCGTTGAAAGGTTTAGTACCTTGACTAGCTAACCTAGCATCAAGATTTTTATTTTTTCTGTTTCGTACAAGTAAGATTTTTTTTCAATTTAGTTTTGAGCCTACACAGAAGGGAAAAAGTAAAGGATGATTCCAATTACGAATTTAATTCTCTTGTTAAATAAAATTCAAGCGACAAAGAGAAATGTATTTAAACTTGCAAATTTCAAATTTGCTAAAGCTCAAGGTTTTGCGGAAAATTTATAACAATCTTCCAATAAACTACTTGAGTGATTAATTCTACAAGGTTGACGGAAATCTGTGTTAAATTTTTAATCGAAATGTAATCGCGACCGTTTGAGCGATTATTTCCCGTCTGTGTTCGGGCGAAACGAAATGTGAAAAAAAATTTTGCCGCGTAGTTTAATTAGTTCTCTTTTACATGTAAACGCAAGGCTAAATCCTAGCGCAACAGAAGAATTTTTGAACTTACCTTTTTGTCCGGAGTTGCGATGCCACTCATTTGAGCGCTCAACTGCTTAATCACGGTTTGGTCATCTCTCTGTTTGGTGATTTCTTTTTTTTTTTTTGCAAAATAATTTATTTGCTTCTGAAAATAAAATAGAAACAATAACAATTAATATTTTATTA
Organism: Panzeria rudis; assembly: GCA_956483635.1. Classification (NCBI taxonomy): domain Eukaryota; kingdom Metazoa; phylum Arthropoda; class Insecta; order Diptera; family Tachinidae; genus Panzeria; species Panzeria rudis. The sequence goes on along the minus strand of OY101447.1, from coordinate 146,526,267 downwards.
GTTTCTAGGGCAGGAATTATTTCTTGTATAATAATATTACTTTTTCAGTAATACATACAATTTTTTCGGCGACGGCCAAACGCCGGCGGCAGAATGGTCAGCCGGGTGGTCTGAAGGAAAAATTACCGAATGGGGATGAATGAATGAATTTAATTCTGCCCATGTAACACTTTTATACTTAATTTCATGTACTTACCTATATCCTAGCGTGTGGGCCATGTCGTCCGGTCTTTGCTGTAGGAAAAAGGATAGAAAGGGGTCATTAGTATTATTAGCCATGTAAAATTCTTTTATTTACTTACCAACTGCGGGTAGTCTGCCACCGCACGCAAACAGCTACAACCGCTGAAAAGGAAATTATATAAAATGATTAGCAACAATTCTTTATTAATTTAATAATTTCATTGTATATTAACAAAATTATTAAATTAATTTCTACTTACCATTCACTCATCCATCGTATCCATTCATGTGTAAGTGACAGCGTTGCCAGGGCAGGACAATTTTTACTAAAAGTTAGGGTGGTGAAATCAAAAGCAGTGTTGCCGTCGCGATTTTTTTTTTGATGAATCAATCGCCAAAATACCATCTGCATCATATTAGTTTAGCCAGTTTCGGATGCACGCCCTCCCATCCTGTGTCCATAAATGGTCTACAGGAGTGTTTGGGTTTGTCATGTGCACCCTGTGGTTGTAAGTTAGGTGGCAACAATTTATGTTTGTCAGCTGACACCTATTGTGAATGGCTCGCCAGAAAGAGTAGGGTATATATGTAGAGGACAACGGGAAAAATAAACAAAAAAAAAAGATTAAAGAAATGAAAACAACAAAACAAAATGTACTGGAAATGTGTAGGTTTTAAATAGCTGAAAAGTTTTTTTGAGAAAAAATGGTGGAAAATGGTACGATCGGTTAGGAGGTCTCGTCAGAGGAAACTAAGAAAAATCAGCCCTTCTGATTGGATCCGCCGAAGCGTAAAGTGGTAAAGAGCAAACCAAAAAAAGGAAATCTACTTAAAAAAAAAAGATATAGTGACCATTTGTTCAACGACAAGTTTGTGTGGTTGAATACCGAATTTTTATTTATACAAAAAACAAAAGTAAAATAAAAAAAAAAGCCATAACGAACACATACACAAGTAAATTGTGAAAATTAAATATATAAAAATATATATAAGTAATGAAATAATAACCGCATCTAATTTTCCCGCCAACTACTACCACCTCTTACGCTTCCAACGAGGGATTACTTCAGCCATTTTCATCAGGCACCGCCACTCCTGGGGTGCCAGGTAACCGCCATAGACATTCGGACGTAATAACACGAACGACTCACGGACTACCTAATATAAAAATATATATATATTTATCATTATAAATAAAACGCGATATATAGGAAAACATTTTAGTAGTACCGAAAAAGAAAACTCAGTCCTCTGAGAGATTATTCCGGAGTGCGCGTCCAGCTAAGTAGGGGTTGAGCTCAGGCCTGATTAGTTACGTCTTGCGTTAGGGGTCAGTTGCCCACAATTATCGGTGTTTTCCTTAATATAAGGAGTTTGAAAGGTGAAAAATATATATATAGAAACAGTGATTTTTTGCAACTTACCGTGTAAGACAAATCGGACGTAAGGACACGTTGACGGACGGACGGCAGTACCGGCGTCGCTCGGAAGCCCAAAATAAGCGAAGTAGCCAAGCATCCAAGATGAAGTAGGAGAAAAGAAGAAAAGTTTTATTAAAGATTCATCATAAATAAAAAATGCAATTAAATTAAAGGCCTGTTGATCAGAAAAAGTTAATTTATAATTAGAAAAAAAAAAGGAATTTTTATAACCTTAAAATTTCTTTTAAAGCAAAAGAAAAATGTTCGATTTGAAATAATTTTTTATGTAAAGAAATTTTAAATCGCATTTTATTACTAATATTGAGAATAATTTTAAAACGTAAAGAAATTTTTAAATTACATTCCCTTATTATCCGCCTGCATCATCTTTGTTAAATATAAGTAATTTAATGTTTTGCTAAAATTTTAATAATTCTTCCTGTTTTCCCAAGACCACAAGAACTTACATTTGTAAAAACATAGAATGAATTGCTAAAATCTTCTTGTATTAAATAAAACGGCCATGTACATTTTGAAATGAAATATTTTTTTTGTTTTATCATTTTAATATGAAGGAATAGGAAGTTTAGGATGCGGTAAGTAAAAGGGAAAGTGTGAAGTTGTAAAAATAAAAAAATCTTAGGGGCATCTACAAAATACACAGACTCTATATATGATGCCACGGTGAGGTCGCATGATCTCAGTAGGGGAGGGCAGTTTTTCCTGGCAAATACACCAGCCGGAAGATTTTGATAAAATGTGTGCAGCAGGGAGATAACTAGATGCAATTGCTTTCGGGTTCTCTGAACATATTTATTAAGTTTTTATAACAAATACCTTTTTACTAAATTTATTTAGTACAGCTGGCATGATTTTTTGTAGCTGTCTAATTTACCTGATGGTCGACAAGAACAACCCCAATACGGCGAGCCCTATCCGGAGCTTACGCCAGCATGCCAGCGCCGTCGATCATTTGGCAACACCTTCAGTTCCCAAACGCAATTTCAACAAAAGCAGCTGCTACAGGAAATTAATATTAGCCAAAATGGGTTATGTAAATCGCACAATACATTGAAATCGAATCTAAGATCGCATAAAATATTCTAAGCCTCGGAAACAATAAAAACATCAACAAGTCATCTTTCAAGAGATTTTGTTTTTTGAAATCGATCGATTTCCATCACATACAACCAGATTATTTTATATTTTACAAGGACAATCGGCGGCTTTTTCAGGTGAAGTACGCCAAACTATTTTCGGCGGCATTAGACATTAGTTGCGATCCCGTACCATGATACAATAAAAACAGGTAGAACTGTCCCTACAACAATAAAAATAACAGGTATTGTTAGTGTAAAATGTTTCCTGAATGTCTGATAAAGCGAATTTGACATTCGTGAAATATAAAATCCACAACACATTTGCGCTGACAGTTTTACCTTGTATTATTGTATCATGTCCCAATTCGCACGAAAACCACCGACCACCTCTGTGTCGAAAACTGTTCCCGTAATACAAGATTGGGTAAATGAGAATGAATTTGAAGGCATAATATTCTTCTTCTTGCACTAAACAGCCCGTAGTTTTTCTTCGGCCATTTTCTTACGCCATTAATGCGTAACAAACAAACAAAAATGCTTTCTCATTTATAATATTGGCAAAGATGTATGTATCCTCCTAGATTTAGATCTACATATCTATGGCCCTTATCGTGTTTGGATTAAAGAAAATTGTAGCGTGCTATCTTTAATCTATTACAAAAATATAGTCGAAAGCGAAAATCACCAAACACGATAAGGTGGTACGTTTTCAATTTCATAAAATTTTCCAAAAATAGATTCACGAGAGGTGTTGAGCCTTCTGAATTTGATCAAAATCGGTTAAATAATTACGGAGGGGCAAAATTTTTCAATTTTTTTTTAATTTCATCGAACTCGGTTAAAGAGTTTCGGAGAGGCAGATGCTGCCGCCTACACCAAGTCGATGTCCTATTTTTGAAAAAATTTTCCCCTATTGTGTATATGTTTGCAACCATGATGAAATAATATAGGTGGGACTACTAGGGCAACAGATACAACATTACAACAAAAAAAGGAATTTTTGTTTGGGTAATGTCGTATACCAAAGCGAATTAATATCAAGTGGCCTTATCATCAAAACAACACACATACAAAGTAGGTGTAGGACTATTTTTATTAGTGTTTTGACAGTTCGGGTTAAAGTTTTTCTCTTTTCTTATATAGAGTTTGACTGATTGGGTGTAATCAGCTGATGATCATCTGTGATGATAGGGCTACCTGGTACTGCATTCGCCTTGGTCGTATACAAGGCGATCTCAGTACCAGGTAGCCTTATCATCACAGATAATCATCAGCTGATTACACCCCAGCAGTCAAACTCTATATAAGAAAACAGAAAAACTTTAACAAGAACTGTCAAAGCACAAATAAAAATAGTCCTACACCTACTTTGTATGTGTGTTGTTTTATTGATAAGGCCACTTGATATTAATTCGCTGCTAGTGATGAATTACATAAATTATTGAATTAAAAAACACACACGCATACACGTTTACCGTCAGAGTTATTTCTTGTATTTACATTAAAATTATTAGAAACTTTAGTAAAATAAACTAATCACAATTTCATTTTATAAGCAAACAAGACTGACAGCGATCTCGACAAACAATCCTCGAGCAAAAAATTGTCATCTGGCGTAGTAATGCCACCTATATTATATCATCATGGTTGCAATAATGAAAATAGATGAAAGGCTGTGTATTCACCACTACCTGTATTAATCTACCTTATCTTTTATTTAAACGTATGTGAACAAATCAAACTCCAACAAACTGTAACAGCTGTTTGTGTTTACATTTTTCCATTGTTTTCTTTTATTTGCTGTGGTGAGTTTTAAAACAAAACAAAATCATGCAAAGACTTAAGAAACGTACAGTTCAATTGTACAGTAAAGCTCGGCTATAATAAACACGCCGATATTTTAATACTTACTTGTTATTGATTAATTTCGTTACAATCAAAGTATATAAAATAATGACTGTGCACAAAAAAAAGAAATACCAGTATACAGTTAAACTCCTTACAAAACGAACTGCGTTACACCCAAAAAGTATTTTTGCTGTAAAATCTAAAAAAATTCTTGTGCAAGATTAAATCAAAAGCCAAAATCAAGCTTAGACCAATAGAAAACAAACTACGTACAGTTTTTTGGGTAAAAAATAAAACTATGGGGCGATAATCACCAACAAACTTTTCCATTCCGCAAAAAATGCTCAAAAACACCCAAAAAGTATTTTTGCTGTAAAATCTAAAATAATTCTTGTGCAAGATTAAGTCAAAAGCCAAAATCAAGCATAGACCAACAGAAAACAAACTGCGTACAGTTTTTTGGGTAAAAAATAAAACTATGGAATGATAATCACTAACAAACTTTTCCATTCCGCAAAAAATGCTCAAAAACACCCAAAAAGTATTTTTGCTGTAAAATCTAAAATAATTCTTGTGCAAGATTAAGTCAAAAGCCAAAATCAAGCTTAAACCAATAGAAAACAAACTGCGTACAATTTTTTGGGTAAAAAATAAAACTATGGGGTGATAATCACCAACAAACTTTTCAATTCCGCCAAAAATGCTCAAAAACACCCAAAAAGTATTTTTGCTGTAAAATCTAAAATAATTCTTGTGCAAGATTGAAACAAAAGCCAAAATTAAGCTTAGACCAATAGAAAACAAACTGCGTACAGTTTTTTGGGTAAAAAATAAAACTATGGGGTGATAATCACCAACAAACTTTTCCATTCCGCAAAAAATGCTCCAAAACACCCAAAAAGTATTTTTGCTGTAAAATCTAAAATAATTCTTGTGCAAGATTAAGTCAAAAGCCAAAATCAAGCTTAAACCAATAGAAAACAAACTGCGTACAATTTTTTGGGTAAAAAATAAAACTATGGGGTGATAATCACCAACAAACTTTTCAATTCCGCCAAAAATGCTCAAAAACACCCAAAAAGTATTTTTGCTGTAAAATCTAAAATAATTCTTGTGCAAGATTGAAACAAAAGCCAAAATTAAGCTTAGACCAATAGAAAACAAACTGCGTACAGTTTTTTGGGTAAAAAATAAAACTATGGGGTGATAATCACCAACAAACTTTTCCATTCCGCAAAAAATGCTCCAAAACACCCAAAAAGTATTTTTGCTGTAAAATCTAAAATAATTCTTGTGCAATATTAAATCAAAAGCCAAAATCAAGCTTAAACCAATAGAAAACAAACTGCGTACAGTTTTTTGGGTAAAAAATAAAACTATGGGGTGATAATCACCAACAAACTTTTCCATTCCGCAAAAAATGCTCAAAAACACCCAAAAAGTATTTTTGCTGTAAAATCTAAAATAATTCTTGTGCAAGATTAAGTCAAAAGCCAAAATCAAGCATAGACCAACAGAAAACAAACTGCGTACAGTTTTTTGGGTAAAAAATAAAACTATGGGGTGATAATCACCAACAAACTTTTCCATTCCGCAAAATTTGCTCAAAAACACCCAAAAAGTATTTTTGCTGTAAACTCTAAAATAATTCTTGTGCAAGATTAAAACAAAAGCCAAATTAAAGCTTAGATCAATAGAAAACAAACTGCGTACAGTGTTTTGGGTAAAAAATAAAATTATGGTGTGATAATCACCAACAAACTTTTACATTCCGCAAAAAATGCTCAAAAACACCCAAAAAGTATTTTTGCTGTAAAATCTAAAATAATTCTTGAGCAAGATTAAATCAAAAGCCAAAATCAAGCTTGGGGCAATAGAAAACAAACTGCGTACAGTTTTTTGGGTAAAAAATAAAACTATGGGGTGATAATCACCAACAAACTTTTACATTCCGCAAAAAATTCTCAAAAACACCCAAAAAGTATTTTTGCTGTAAAATCTAAAATAATTCTTGTGCAAGAATAAAATAAAAGCCAAAATCAAACTTAGACTAATAGAAAACAAACTGCGTACAGCTTTTTGGGTAAAAAATAAAACTATAGGGTAATAATCACCAACAAACTTTTACATTCCGGAAAAAATGCTCAAAGTTTGTTGGTGATTATCACCCCATAGTTTTATTTTTTACCCAAAAAACTGTACGCAGTTTGTTTTCTATTGGTCTAAAAAGTATTTTTGTTGTTAAATCTAAACTAATTCTTGGGTACGAAATAAAGAAATGTTTTAATATATGTAAGAGCCTTTTAAATTATTTATTTTATTATATTCATTGCTTACTGTATCTTTTCTCAGTTAAAATAATTCACCACTTTTCAAATAATACAATAGCAACAACAGAAAGAACAGGGAACAGCTGTTACGGTTTGTTGTGGTGAGTTTGATTTGTTCACGCCGATTAAATAAAAATTACTATAGAAAACAAACGTCATTTATTGAAAATACACAATACAACGGGGACAAAAATTTTCCTTGCGGAAAGAAAATAATATAGTGATTATAATTCAACTGCATTCAATTGTTTTTGACAAAAATAACTAAAATTCAATAGCTTAATATTGAAAGCAAATGAGAAATATATTCTTACATATTGTTGAAGTGGAAATAAGATAAAATAAAACAGCAGCAAAAATGTGTACCATACAATTTACGAAAAAGAAAACAGAAAAAACACAAAAGAAAGAAATATAGGAAAATTTACAACAATAAATAACTTAAGCGCCAGAGGAGCGCCAGTGTTCTTAAAAATATATATAACACTGTATTCCATGTAGAGAAATGTTAAAATTTCGTGCTAATAAATGATAAAAAATCAAAATTCTTAAAAAGCATAAGTTTATGATCGCTTGAAACAGGGTTTAAAAATTGCCAATTAATTTGCAAATGCATGTTTGAGTATTTTTGTGTGATAAAGTTTTACAACAAAAAAACTTGGACTTTATTTACATTATTGAAAGAATTTCCGCAGAAGAGCCGAAAAATGATCAAAATATCTTGGAAACCTTTAATTTCGTTTGGTGAGTATCTTAATTATGTATATTTTGTTATTTTACTTCATTCTGTTACTTTACTCCTTTATTGTTATTTGGTATTAAATGCAAATGCATGTTTAGCGATTGTGTTGGCCTGGCTACTGTGCGATTAATAATATTATTTATTTTAATCTGTATGTTTTAATTTTTACCGCACAAAAACATAGGTGTGAAAATAAGGCCAAGTTCCTATCCAAAAATTTCGACTGTAAAAAGTACTGAGATCAAAATAAGTTCTTGATAGGTACAATACCATCTCATATCTAAGCAAACTGTAAGCTTGGCAACATTTTTCCCATAATTCTTTCCCATATTAGAAAGGAAAAAAATATTGCCAAGCTTACAGGTTGCATAGAAATGAGATGGTATTGCACTATCAAGAACTTGGCCCTTATTTTGATCTCAGTACTTTTTACAGTCGAAATTTTTGGATAGTAACTTGGCCTTATTTTCACATTTATGTTTTTGTACGGATCTCAGTTCTTTTTTCTAAGCTTTTATTTGGTACAATAAGTGCATCATACAGATAAGGGGCATTCTGGCCCGCCCCTCCGCCCTGGATGAAAAATGTCCATTTTCATAGTAAATTAAATTAATTATCAGCCATGTCACAGAATACCATTCCTATCGGAAGTGGTTTCAATTCCGTAAGTTCGTAATCAAACCACTTAAATTTCAAAGTGGAATTGAAAAACACTTCTACTGACTTCATTTGCAGTAAATACTAAAACTCGTGCATACTTCTAGGAGAGTCAAAAAATATTTGGTCATGAGCTTTCCATGTTAATAAAAAGCTCAATGTGAGCTTTGCATCTAAAAACAAGAGCAAACAAACGCCTCAAGGTATAAAAACGAAATACAAAATAAACGGAATCTAAAGCTCCAAAAATGTACTTTTTCGGAATGACAACTACGGAATCAAAACCAACCCGAACGGAATCTGTACTTGTTATTTTGAGTTTTTACAATAAAATCGTTATTTTTCAACCCACATGCATACAATTTTGTAGAGACATGTAATTTTATCAAAACAATCATATCAATCAAAAAAGCGATTCTAAATTTTTTGATGATACGTTGTTTTGCATTTTAGGTGACGATAAAGGTAGATAGGTGAGAAAAAAATATACTGCCTGTTCGCTAATGTCGAAAGAATTCTTTCTTTCGCACAATTACATTTAAAACAAAAACAAATTCTGAAAATTTGTTTTTGTTTTAAATGTAATTGTGCGAAACAAAGAACTTTCGACAGTGATGAACTGACACTTAAGAAAATAATTACAAAATTCATAAAAATAGTAGCCCAAACACGTACATAAAGTTATTTTAAATCAGTTACCACTCTAATGGCTCAGATTTTAAATGTTAATGCTCTTTCCAATCGATGACGACTTCTAAGGTTGCCCCATATTAAACCATAAGATGAATAAATTCTTTCTATTGATGGTGCCCTAGCTGAGCAATTCATTAGTGAAGTGAAAAAAATCGCAAAAGTTTGCAGGTAAACATTAGTTTTTGGCTTTTAACATTTTTCACCATTGTTTTTCATTTAGTTTTATTAACACCAGGGATGACAAAACTGGTAGTTACAAGGTTAATGAATAAATAAATAAAATAAATAAAATGATGTAAAATGGTACACCAATGGCTTATTTAGTAAAATTAATAATGCCTGTATTTTTTGGAAAATAATCTTATTGCTGCTCTTTTATTATCTTTATATCCTTTTCGTCCACTCTTACATATGCGACTTTTTATCTGAATAAAATTTAAACTTTCCCAGGCATTGAGAACAAAGTTGGACTTAAACAGAGGAATATATAAAGAGATCATATAAGACTAGCTCACAAAACGTAGTCACTGAAGAAATTTCAAGCTCTTGATGATCATGATACATATTAACTCTTTCAGCCACAGTTTTATATAAATTACTTTTTTACCAAAATATTTGCATTTTTAATATTTTATTAAGAAAAAAAATAAAAAATTATAATATTTTTTCATTGATTTTAAAATTTTTCATTAAAAAAACTTAATATGAAGGACGCTTTCATATAAACATATTCAGATGATCAACGATGACTTAGAAAGACGTATTTATTTAGTAAATTATCAATACAAAGCTTTGAAAATACGTTTCAAATAAATATGAATGGTGGTTTCATAACTAACCACCAAACCTGAAAGAGTTATAGTCTGAAAATAATATATATTTTCTATATATGTTTCTGGGTTTAACATCCGTTTTGGTAAAATTAAGCTCAAAAAATTACAATTTTAGGCTACAATTGGTACAATTTTAAAATCTTATTTGCCATCCCTGATAAATACTTTTTCCTTAAATAAAGATTGTTGAAAATATTCTGCACGTTTAATTTTAAATGCCAAACAGAATGCTAGAAATGAGGGTGCTTTTGACATTTGCATTATTCTGCTGTCTTTTTGTTTTCATTTCTAGTTAGTTTGCTCATATATTTGGAATGCACCATATTTTCCAAATAATCAGCTGGAGTAAGTAAGATTTTCATTATCTCTTTAACAAGATCCTGTTTTGACAGTAGTATAGCATTCTTCAACAAATGACACCAAATTTCAACGGCCGTTGCAATTGAAGCGGGGTTACTTTGTAAAGCATTTAGTGGTTGTTAAACTAGGAGTAATATTTTTTGCAGATTTAAAGCTTCATTATACAACTGAACGTTGTTTAACGTTGCGATAACATTATTGAAGATTTTCTTGCTAAATCTATACCGAAAAAGGCTAATTTGACAACATTGCTTTGATCAGTTATGAGATCATTAAAAATAAACAATAAAACCCCAATAAAGCCCATAAAACCCAATAAAGCTCAATTAAGCCCAAGGAAAAACCCGCCGGGCTGGGGTTTATTTAAAAAACCCCGGTTTTTCCAACCTTGATAATTATTATAGACCCACATCTTAAAGAAAATTTCGTTCCAAGTATAGCAAGCGTAAAATTGGTTACATCGGACAAAATATGAGAAAGTTACAACATATTTAGTGAACACATTTAGTGAACAAATTTAAATTTTCATTCATTGCTCCTTAGATCAGTACGAGTTTTTACTTGTAAGTCCATTACTTTTACACATTGAAAATATAAAGGTTATATAGGAACTAACGTAATTAATACTCAGCAAGTATATAAAACTAATTTGATTCTCAAAAATCCATATAAGTTTATATAAACTAAATCATAGTTTCAAAAGCTTATAAAAAAACTTACAAATACTTTTGAAATAAACTGTAAACGCAGCTTATTAGCCCTATCCCTCACCTTTATTTTCTGCCAGGTTTGATTCCCTGAGGAAGAAGGGTTTTGGCACAGCAAAAAATAAATGAGCGCGTTCGACATGAAATAGTGTTTCATGATTTCTTGATCTCTTGTTTCTTCGAATGCATTCTGAATGACATCGTAAATCGTAAATAAAGCTATAGTTTTTGAACTGATTAAAAACACATGCAATTTCACTAGGTAATATATTGGATGAAATATCCACTGAAAAATGCATGCAAAAACGGAATTAAATAATCACATTGACACATTTTCATAAAACAAGTTTTAGCTCCAACAAAAGATAAGAAGGCAATAGCTCAGTGCTAGAGAGCCTTTCTTAACAGGCAGAAAAGCATGGTTCGTATCCCAGCTGCGGCAATATTTTTTTTATTTATTTGTTGTATATTTACATGAAAAAACGTCATCGGATCAGGGTACTTGCATGGGTTCAATTCATTCATTTTAATGACGAGCAAGTTCTATAAATTTTCATGTAAACACATGATCTCCAATGACAAGCTAATGTACAAATCATGCATGTTTCACCTAAATCGAAACAATGCGTCATCACTTGCACCCATGATTATACACATGAATTCTCATGTTATTTTTTGCTGGGAAGTCGTAGTTCCAAAATGTTATAAAAAATTTCAGAAATTCTTTTGAAATCCTATAGCGGCTTACCTGAGAAAAAATTGGACACACCGACTTTATATTTTCCATGCCTCTGTCAGATTCCACCTCCTTTACCTCCTTCCCTGAGAAACAATTGGACCAACCGACTCTAGTTTGTTATTCTATTGCCCAAGTGCTTTCTATGAGTGTATAGCACTACCGCGCAAGTCTTCTAGAATTGTCCCTTTTATCGATTTATTAGTTTAAATTGCGAATTTTCTATGTCTCTAAGATTCCAACCCCTATAGCGCCATTCCTGAGAAACAACTGGACACATTTTCTCTACATTTTCTATGAAGAAGTGTTTGGGCACAGTGGGCATACTACTTGAAGAAGTCATGTTTGAGAATACTTAAGTTGGTCATATATTCAAAATCTTATAAAAAATTTCACAAATACAATTCAGGAAAACTAAAAACACAGTTTAGTAGCCCCAATCATTGTCTTTATTTTCCACTGTGTCTGATTCGCCGAAGAAGAAGGGTTTGGGGCACAGTGGGCATATTACTTGGAAAAGTTATATTTGAATCTAAATTGATTATTAGGCTAAGGTTCGTAACGTTATATTCAGAAAGATTTGGGTATGATTAATATTCCAAGGAACAAAGGAAAAATTAACATCAACTTAATTTTTCAACGTACACAGCAGAACAGAGTAGCGCCACTTTCGGAAGCCGCTACACTTCCATCGTCAGTGCTCACGTGTATTTTGCTATCACCACTTGTCAGGTGGCTCTGTTGAATGTGATTTTAATTCTTATATATACAACTTTTTTCGTGAAAATTGAATACGAGAATTAATTCACTCTCAAGCTGATATTAAAGTGCACTTTCCCAGCGTTGCCATCGGTTTATTTTTCTTCATTCCCATTTTTCTGATTTTTGTTCTACTCAAGACAAACTTAATAAACAATTAGCTACTGGCTTGAGCTTTTCACATGTTTACATGTTCACATATACTTAAGTATAAAATCAAACCAAAAAAGTTTGTCTTGAGTAGAACAAAAATCAGAAAAATGGGAATGAAGAAAAATAAACCGATGGCAACGCTGGGAAAGTGCACTTTAATATCAGCTTGATAGTGAATTAATTCTCGTATTCAATTTTCACGAAAAAAGTTGTATATATAAGAATTAAAATCACATTCAACAGAGCCACCTGACAAGTGGTGATAGCAAAATACACGTGAGCACTGACGATGGAAGTGTAGCGGCTTCCGAAAGTGGCGCTACTCTGTTCTGCTGTGTACGTTGAAAAATTAAGTTGATGTTAATTTTTCCTTTGTTCCTTGGAATATTAATCATACCCAATTCTTTCTGAATATAACGTTACGAACCTTAGCCTAATAATCAATTTAGATTCACAAAGCAAATACGTTCGAAATAATCATATTAATAAACAATTAGCTACTGGCTTGAGCTTTTCACATGTTTACATGTTCACATATACTTAAGTATAAAATCAAACCAAAAAAGTTTGTCTTGAGTAGAACAAAAATCAGAAAAATGGGAATGAAGAAAAATAAACCGATGGCAACGCTGGGAAAGTGCACTTTAATATCAGCTTGAGAGTGAATTAATTCTCGTATTCAATTTTCACGAAAAAAGTTGTATATATAAGAATTAAAATCACATTCAACAGAGCCACCTGACAAGTGGTGATAGCAAAATACACGTGAGCACTGACGATGGAAGTGTAGCGGCTTCCGAAAGTGGCGCTACTCTGTTCTGCTGTGTACGTTGAAAAATTAAGCTGATGTTAATTTTTCCTTTGTTCCTTGGAATATTAATCATACCCAATTCTTTCTGAATATAACGTTACGAACCTTAGCCTAATAATCAATTTAGATTCACAAAGCAAATACGTTCGAAATAATCATATTAATATTTGATAATATTTAACTTAGTCATATATTCAAAATCTTATAAAAAATTTCTAAAATAAAATTCAGGAAAACTGAAAATGCAGTTTATTAGCCCCAACCATTGTCTTTAATGTCCACTGGGTCTGATTTGCCGACGAAGAAGGGTTTGGGCACGGTGGTCATATTACTTGAAAAAGTCATATTTGAGAATATTTAACTTAGTCATATACTCAAAAGCTTATAAAAATTTTCACAAATACAATTCATGAAAACAAACGCAGTTTAGTAGTCTAAACTATTGTCTTTTATGTCCACTAGGTTTGATTCGCCGAGGAAGAAGGGTTTGGGTTAGAGAAGGGCGCGTGTCGTGTTTTTTTCGTGTCACGAACACGCACGACTTAACACGAAGTGTTCGTGACAGAAAATCTGAATTCGTGCGTGTTCGGGTCGTGTCGTGTTTAGAAAACTTGACACGAAAAAACACGAAAAGATTTTAAGATTAAAATATGTATGAACGTAGAAGCTTTCCGCACAAGACTATTGAGCGCAAATCTTGATAAGTTACTGTTTTTCAACAGAAATACATATGTAAATAAATATGCAACTAGAACATGAAACGTTAAAATAGAAGAAAAAAAATATGTCTTTGAATATAAAAAAAATTATGTTTTTGGATTTGATTTCGTGCGTGTTGTGTCGTATTCGTGTTTTGAAAATTTTGGGCGTGCGTGTTTCGTACGTGTTGGACTTCCGGGACACGCGCCCATCTCTAGTTTGGGTATAGTCAGTGTACTTGTAGAAAACGTCCTAAATGCAGGACAATACACATAGAAAATAAAAATATCGCATGTGATAATAAAAAAACATACGAGGGCGGATCAATAAGTCCGTGACTTTTCGAACTTCCCTCGTAGTTATATGAAACGCTACACTGTTCCCATCAAGTACCACCTGTTAATAGACTACAGTCAAATTTTGAGCAAGTGTCGTCATTTACTTTGCGTTTAACAGCCGTTCAAAACATACAACAACCTCGTGTATATTTCTAAAAATGGAAGAAAGTGAATTTCAGGTGCTCATTAAACATTATTTTTTGCAAAAAAAAAAACCGTCAATCAAACAAAGGAAAAGCTCGATAAATACTATGGGGACTCTGCACCATCGATTTCAATGGTAAAAAAAGTGGTTTACTGACTCGTTGTGGTCGCACAAATACAAATGACGCTGAACGTTCTGGACGGCCAATTGAGGTCAGTACACCCGAAAATGTCGAAAAAATCCACGATATGGTGTTGGCCGATCGAAGAGTAAAAGTGCGTGAGATTGGCATTGTGGTTTCGATTTTAAGGGTTCAGCTGGGTTTAAGAAAGTTGTCAGCGAGATGGGTGCCGCGCCGCGTTTGCTCTCAATTGACCATAAACGTAAACGTAAAACGTGTGCAGTCTCAATGGCAAAACTCTATGATTTGGGCTACGAATTGGTACCTCATCCGCCATATTTTCCGGATTTATACCCTAGTGACTACTTCCTATTTCCAAACCTAAACAAATGCCTATTTTCAGGACCTTTAAAAATCCTATTTTTTTGGAAGGGATACAAAAACTGGAGAAACGTTGAACTAAGTGTATTGAGTTAAATGGAGATTATGTTGAAAAAAAAATTTTTGTTTTGCAAAAAAACTGTGTTTCAATTAAAAAGTCACGGACTTATTGATCAGCCCTCGTGTATAACTAGGCATATTTATCTTCACACACATAAGGAAAGTTATTCCAAGCATTTATTAGCTTCGAATTTGGGACACTTGGAATGTTTTTACAAGTTGGTTGAGCGGATGATGGAGATGGTACTAAACAAGTTGCAATCGGTATTGCAATAGGTCTACACTAGCAGAATGGAATACGTATTTTCTGTGCCGCAGCGCACTTCATTAGCTTTTAGGTGTCTTGGGTTTCGGTGAAACTTAAACATGACACCCGCCTTGGACTGGTTCGATTTGTAGAACTTCAATTTCCAGCACCAGGAACTTGTGTCAATGGAGAGAACCTATGGAGAGAACTCGTCAACGATGAGGTTCCAGTTGCGGTAACAGCGTCGAGTACCCCGGCAACCACCTCTTCTGCTTACAACGTCGGTAATAACTGCAAATAGAATTCGGAATTGCAATTGTTGTCTCTCTTTGGCGTTAACAAAGCAGAGTTTGTGGACTATAGGTACGGTGACCATTTATCATTTTCTTAAGAGGGCAGTCCTTCCTTTGACACGATGTCCTTTTTGATTTTTTTTCAATAAAAAAGTCCTTTTTTAAATTAAATTGTCCTTTTTTAAATTGAATTGTGCTTTTTTTAAGCCTTACTTTTTTTCTCTAAACTCTAAAATATAAGTATGTATGTTACTATGTACTACTCACTAATAGTTTGAATTATATTATTTCTGCCTGTTCTATAAATCGTGTCGATTTAAGAACGCTCGATTTAGAGAAATTAAACCAACTAATGGCAACATTTTTTCAGACTTTTTAGCAGTTTCATATTTTTTTGAGCTTATAATATTATATCTGTAATTAATTTGCTATATATGGTTTAACATACATCATTGAGTGCATTATTTATTTTTGAAAAAAAAAAAAACGAGAGATATACTCGGATTCGGTTTACAGAATAGACCAGTATATATTATATACATATAATATATCCAATAAACTTACTACTTAAAATATTTACATATAACATTTCTAAATGTCCTTTTTTCTGTTTAAAAATATGGTCACCATAACTATAGGTCTACACTAGCAGAATCAAAAACGTATTTTGTGTGCCGCAACGCATTTTATCAGCATTCAGATGTCCTGGGTTTCCTTGAAACCTAAACAGTTACTTCCAAAATACATGGTTCTAAATTTAGACCAATATTATTCTGATCCATATAATCGTCTTCATCGGCAATCACCTGCATATGGCCAGTCGCTTAGATTCCTTTCGCTTCCCAATTTCTTCAGTATCTTTTTCGTCATCGATGTCATCAACACCACTATTACCTCCCAGCAGAAAATTTGCAAAAATTGTATGAGGATTTAAGTCGTAACTACTTACAATTTGACTCGATAACTACTTATTTTTGTTTGAGAAGTCCAAAAAATAAGGGGTAGCCCTTACAAATGTATTTACATTGTCACAGCAATTAACTAGTTATTATTTGGCTCACTTGAAGCTAAAAAATAAGTATTCAAATAAACAATTACAATTAGAATTAATTTACACACATTATACTTCATTTATATTTTTTAAAATTGTTTATTTTTTTGACCCAGCTGAGATACGAACATGTGCTCGTTCAGATTTGAAGACAAGAACTTTAGCCACGCAGCTATTGTTGACTTGTAAGTTTAAGCGACAAAAATTAGTTTTCATATACAAACACATGTTGACTTAAAAAGTGTTTGTCTACATATTTTATTATTATGCATCAACAAATTGTAACTACTTTCAGATAATGAGAAAAATGCGTACTAAATTTATTAAGAAGTAGGTAGTAGTTCTAATTTGAAGCATAGTAATAAGATAAATAAGTACCAGTCATTACTTGGTAACCCATTACTAAAGTACTACTCTTTCAGCACGAATAAAAGCCATATTTTCTCTCAAAACTTTTACAAAAACAATGAAAAAAAATCTTCTTTTAAAAATATGTATACAAAAATATGTATAGCAATTTCTAGCTACGCATTGACGTAGCTAGTACCTCCAAGAAGGGCTTATCTACGCCAATGGTATTACGTATCTTTTATTTATTTATTTCAGTCTATGGATAAAAAAAATCCTTACAGACCACGATAACGTATCTTTAAAGTTAGGTGAGCATTTACGGCCCTTTTTGCAATGTATGATTAGTAGTTAACTAGGACTTAAACGACAAGTTTTGTATGCCGAATTTGCCGTAAAAGTCCGCGTTAACATTGAATCGTATACATAGTGTGAAAAGGGCCCTTAAGGGTTAAGTAAATAAATGAACATTTTCCCATTTTTTTCGCTTCAAAGTTCCCTCTGGCTATGAAAAGGCACCACAGAAAACCGTTAATTTAAAAATGCGCTTCTCTGTTTTCTTTTTTCTTTTTATAATATGTACTTAACACAGCGTATTCACGAGACATTATTTTGAGATAACATGAGAGAGAACGTCGGCAGAATAATAAAAACAAAATCTCGATTTTTCTCTTCATCTCATACAAGGGCACTCTAAGCCACATTTGGCGGGTTTTTATGAAAAATAGCTACCATCACTGCTCAAGAATAAATAAAATTAAAAAATGAAAAAAATAATATATGTATACATTTTATCCTTTTTTTCATTTCAAAGTTCGCCCTGGCTATGAAATAGCACCACAGAAAACCGTTAATTTAAAAATGCGCTTTTCTCTGTTGTTACTTAATTTCGGCAATTTTTCTCTTTTGATAACTCTTAAACAAGTCTAAAAAATAAATAAATAATAAAAATATTAAAATATGTGTACATTTCCCCTTTTTTCGCTTCAAAGTTCGCTATGGCTATGAAAAAGCACTACAGAAAATCGTTAATTTACAAATGCGATTTTCTCGGTTGTTACTTAATTTGGTCGACTTTTCTCTTTTGATAATACTTAAGCAGGTCTCTAGTATAAATAAAAGAAGAAAATAAAAAAAATGTATAATATAAATTTTTTCCTTTTTTCACACCAAAGTTCGCTCGGTTTATGAAAAAGCACCCCCGAAAGTTAATGTACTTTTTTTCCGATTCAGATGCGTGCGGTACTTCTTTACTATTCTACTATGCAACAAATACTTTAATCCGAATAAAAAGAAATTGAAAACTTGTAGTTTAAATTATTTCTTATACAAATAGTAAGAACGCCATAACCTACCCAAACTTAAATTTGATTATGTGCTATATTTAGCACACCATCCATCCATCCATCATTACCCTTCTTCCTTCATACTGAATATTAAACAATCATACTTGCTAGTGGGTGGCGTGAGTTTATTTATGTATTTATGTGTGGTATGAAAAATAAAAGTAAATACAACACAACACAACAACGCAAATAAAAAAAAAAATAGGGAATGAAAATCATTGAGCATGTCCTTACTCAACTGTAAATATAGAAATATAAAAAAAACAACAAGGAACATACACAAATGAACGGAAAATAATCATGCATCTTCTCATGGCTTTGATACTCAATTTACACCGACAACATACAAGGATGAAATAGAGTTTAAATAGTAAACAACTAACAAATACGCCATCAACATACTACATACACATACTAGTTAAATATCGCAATCTTGATGCATAAACTGTATATAGCCCACCAATGCACATAGGGACTGCTAAAGTATATAAAATAATTGTGCCGAAAAAACCGACATCAACGCAAAGATCTTATGGAACAGATTACAAAATGAAGGCAGTTTTGCGTTAGATCAAATGGTGTGTTTGTCTACAAAAGGGGTGTCCGTCCGCAATTGTTCATAAAAATCTGTCAAGAAATAATGGCGGAGTTATGCGATAATTAATATATCGATATTAATTATCGAATAACTCCGCCATTTCTTGACAGATTTTTATGAACAATTGCGGACGGACACCCCTTTTGTAGACAAACACCCCATTTGATCTAACGCAAAACTGCCTCCATTTTGTAATCTGTTCCATAAGATGGCTACCACTTTGTACGCCCGATTTTCACTTCTATGGGATGAACTGCAAGCAAACCCTTTCAAACAAAAAAAAACAATAAATTTATTTTTTTTTGAAATTGTTCATAAATGGAGCAGTTATGGGATAATAAATATTTCCGGTGGAAGGAATATCCCACTATTTTCGAAAAACTGTATGGGACTAAACTGCAAGTAAACCCTTTCAAACAAAAAAATATTAAAAATCGGTTCGCATATAACAGAGCTATGCTTGGGGGCGAAAAAAGTACGCAAAAATTTGCAGGCAAGCCCTTTCAAACAAAAAACAATTTTGAAAATCGGTTTACAAATGACAGAGTTATTTATGCGTGGGAGGGAGTAAATTTCTACCTCGAATTTTCAAAAAAAAAAAAAAAAATAAAAAATAAAATATATATGGGACCAAACTGCAGGCAAAAACTGTCAAACAAGAAAAGCATTTTGAAAATCGGTTCACAAATGACAGAGTTATGCATTGGTGTTAGAAAGAGGAGAGGCTAATTTCCCCTTCTGATTTTCGAAGAAAAGAAATTATGGAACCAAACTGTAAAATCAGAGACTAACAATTAACAATCATCAAAACCTACCGTAATGGGTATCATATTTATTAAAGAGCACAAGAATACAATTCTAACGATATATTACTAATTTAAAATGCCGACTATGGAACAGTATAAAGTCAGGGACTAAAAATTAAAAACCATCGAAGCCTATCGTGATGGGTATCATATACCACGTTTATAAGCATTTCTTACTTGCAAATAAAAACGTAGTGCTGCCGAATTTGTTTTTTTTTATTGTAACTTAATAACTCACGAAAACAATTGCTGATTCACGCACTATTTGCAAGTAAGAAGTTTGACGTGCCACCTTTACACATATTTGTTAATAAAAAATAATAAATAGATAAATATATTAATATAATATAAATACTACGTATAAACTTACTAATATTAAACAGCATAAAAATACTATTCTAAGGATATGTGTATAACAAATTGAAAATGAAAATACTATTCCATGAATAGTATAAACTCAGGGACTAAAAATTAAAAATCATTAAAGCCTATCGTGATGGATATCATATTAAAGAGCATAAAAGTACCATTCTAACGATATACATGCATGCAATTAACACATTTACGTAGTCGGTTTTCAGTTTTTAACTTTTAACTGAGAACAACTGAGATACAACATTTGCTTTATAAATATAATTTTTAATGTTTTGATGTATAGCGGGTACTCCCCATTTACTAGTTGCTCCTATGTGCAATCCTTGTATATTGTATGATAGTAAAAAAACAAATAAAAAGGGAAAAATAAATCCTTATAGGAAAAAAAAACGGAAAATACATTTGATATGAGAACAAAGAAAACTACAAACAGAAAATTATTTTCACTACACCCCGTGCCACCATCCAGCCAATACAATCACTCTGCTACTTGATACACTAAAACACATCTACATACATACAGTCATATTAATCTCTGTAGTATATTTAGATTTATGTGTGTATAAAACATAAAAACGTAACTGATAGTAAACATTTTAGAAAAAAGAAGATATTTAAATTATAAACGCCAGTGAATATTTAGCAAATTTTCGCAGTAAATATAAGTAAAATTGTTCATATTTTTACTTACCGAAAACTATTTCTGCACATTCGAACCTGCTGCTTGAGAAGTTACACTTGCCGTACATGCGATATTTTACAGTAAATTCTCCAAATTCAAGATGTAGTAGGATAAGCTTATCCTATTAATTAGGAAAGATATCATGACATAACCCTAATTTCATCTGAAAATAACAAAAAACCGAATAAAAATATGGGATAAGATTGACCTTGCAGGCTATCCCTGGAACTTCCCGCAAATTTCAAGCTCAAAGCGCTAGAATATTCATAGATTTTTGGAGTAAGGTAATGAAAAAACGAAAACAATAGCATTTAAATTTACTAAGAAATGTACTAAGGAAAAATAAAAATATAACATAAACGACTTGCTAGTACGTTTAAATTAGGCGCGGATCCAGCTTGAGCTTTTGGGGGGGAACTTCTAAGTAAATCATACTATTTTTCCAAACCTTTTTTTAGAAACTGTATAGAAATTTATTCGTTTGCTGGGGGGGGGGGGGGTGGGGTAAATATCCCCACCCCCTTGAATCCGCGCCTGATTTAAATGATAGTGAATCCAAATTGATTATTAGGCTAAGGTTCGTAACGTTTAATTCAGAAAGAATTAGGCATGATTAATATTCCAAGGAACAAGGGAAAAATTAACATCAACTTAACTGTTCAACGTACACAGCAGGACAGACTAGCGCCTCTTTCAGAAGCCGCTACACTTGATACACTTCCATCGTCTGTGCTCACGTGCAAGCAAAATACGCTTATCACCACTTCTCAGGTGGCTCTATTGAATATGATTTTAATTCTTATAACTATATACAACTTTTTCGTGAAAATTGAATACGAGATTTAAATCACGTTCAAGGCGATATTAAACAGCACTTTCACAGCGTTGCCATTGCTTTATTTTTCTTCATTCCCATTTTTCTAATTTTTGTTCTACTCAAGACAAACTTTTTTGGTTTGATTTTATACTTGAGTATATATGAACATGTAAACATGTGAAAAGCTCAAGCCAGTAGCTAATTGTTTATTAATATGATTATTTCGAACGTATTTGCTTGTGAATCCAAATTGACTATTAGGCTAAGGTTCGTAACGTTTAATTCAGAAAGAATTGGGCATGATTAGTATTCCAAGGAACAAGGGGAAAATTAACATCAACTTAATTTTTCAACGTACAGAGCAGAACACAGAACATAGTAGCACAACTTTCGGAAGCCGCTACACTTCCATTGTCAGTGCTCACGTGTATTTTGCTTATCACCACTTGTCAGGTAGCTCTTTTGAATGTAATTTTAATTCATTTATATACAACTTAGCGGCCGGCCATTCACATATTACGTAACGCTCAAGGGGAGGGGGGTTAAAGATATGTTACGGACTAGATACTTTATACTAAAAATTTTGAGAAAAGCGTTACGAGGGGTAATGAAACCTCCGAAAATAGCGTTACGTAATATGTGAATAGGCCCTTATACAACAATAATATATATTTTTTAAATTAACTAATAGAATATATCAGCGTCCTACACGCTACTACTATCCACTGTCGAATAAAGCTTTTAGAACAAATTATGTAAATTCAGATCCCTTTTCAAAAGTTGCAGGGGTTTCAATTAACGTTATTGCTATGTTGACTTTTCTTCAAGTAATAACGTAATAAAGCGTAATGTCATATATTCTTTAAATAACTGATTTCTTATCATATACTTAATTATGTAATTACATTTGTATATATATTTAAATAGTCTGTAAGAATTGCAAATTTATAGACTTACGGCCCTTTTCAGAATGTACGATTAAAAGTTAACGTTGACTTTAACAGCAAGTTCGGCATACATAACTTGTCGCTAAAGTCCATGTTAACTCTTAATCATACATTGTGAAAAGGGCTGTTAATAACAAATAAATAAATATGCCTTAATTCATAAGAAAAATTTCTGACATAACAGATTAATAAAACCAATTTTCATACAAAAATTCGTTTAATAAGTCTCTTATTAATCAAAAAAGTTTTTGTGAATTAGGTTGATAAAATATATTTAATTTTTGAAAGTTAAACTATTTTTAACCGACTTCAAAAAAAGGAGAAAGGTTATCAATTCGTCATGTATTTTTTTAATGTATGTTCCCTCAAAACTCCGCCATTTATGAAGCGATTTCAGATTTTTTTTCTTTATTTAAAAGGGTGTGCTTCCAGATTGGTCCCGTTGAAAAATGGGCAGGGACACGCCCATACAAAGTAAATTCACATGAATTTTCAGCTACTTCTACTCAACCGATTCTTATGAAACTTTGCACACACATTAAGTTTCTGTTTGAATACTACATCATGTTTAAAAAAGTGGGCAGTGCCACGCCCATGCAAAGTAAATATTCTTTTTCAACAACTTTTACTAAACCGATTCTTATGAAACTTTGCATACACCTTTAGTTATCGTTACGATACAACATTATGTTTAGCAAAGTGGGCAGTGCCATGCCCATGAAAAGTAAATGTGCACTTTAACTACTTCTACTTAATCGATTCTTATGAAACTTTCCGTACACATTTAGTTATCGTTACTGTACATCATTGGCGTCAGGAAAGTGGGCAGCGCCACGCCCATGAAAAGTAAATATTCATATTAACTACTACTTGACCGATTCTCGTAAAAGTACATGATTATAAAATATGGGGGGAAGTGCCTGCCACACCTATTTTGTAGTCGGTTTTCTTGCAAGAATTATTAAAGCTTTTATCAAATTTTTATTATACAATTTTATTTTTCAGGCTTAACTTTGCTACTGGGTTTTTGTTTCTGCCTCTCGGAATCGGCCATTTTACCGCCCGATCATAATGTTCAGTGTGAACATTACGATGAGAAAGAATGCTTGAATCGTGGTGATTGTGCCACCAAAATTGAGCATTGTAAATTTGATTCGGATAAACCGCCAAGCTGTTATGTGTTATGGTCACGGGATGAAATAACAGGTAAGTTTTCATGCCATTTTTTTTAAAGCTAAAGTACTTAAAAACCAATGTTAAATGTTATAATTTTCCATGCACTTACATATTTATATTCTTACTTCCTTACTCATAATACTTATCAAATGTATATGAAAGAAAAGGCATGGAAATCTATTTCATAACCCTTTTATAAACATTTGATAATTTATTATGAATAAGGCCCTTATTGCGTATTAAAAAAAATAATACACACAGAAAAATTTCATATTAAAATCGTCGAAAACATTTTAACATTTTCGGTAGCGATTTTGAACCTTAGTTGTTTCATGTTAATTCAACATAATTTTACAATAACCTTTCAAGAACATTTATCCCCTTGAATTAACTATATTTCATGCTGTTTTGATATTCCATTACAGTAAAATCTAAATGAAGTTGATACTGAAATAATATGAAGAATCATGTTAAATCAAAGTTATTTCAATTTGAGACAACGTGAATTTGATACTGAAATAACACAAAGAATCGTGTTGAATTAAAATTATTTCAAGTTTAAACAACATGAATTAATGTAGTCATTATATTATTTATTTTACTTACGTCCTGTGTATTAGCATAAGCATCAGAAAAATTTGTGTTGTAGTTGGCTGCACCAGCCAAGATTTGAACTCGAACCACTTACTTGGTACTCAACGCGCTACCACTGCAGCCACAACAGCATCAAATATACTTTAGATATACACTAATATAAATACCATAAATACCATATCATAAGTAACATACATTTTTTTTAATTCAACATGATTTAATTGACGATTTAGCGTTGATAACAATGATGACAACAACAAGTCACATGACTGAGCACAACAGTACATTGTAGCTATGAACAAAGCAGATAAACCCCAACACACTTATTAAACGACAAATTATTTCACATAAATTAAATATGAATTCCAATCAACATTGCGGAATGCTGATTTTACATTGGTATATATTTTGGTGTGTAGTAGGAACATTTTAAGGGCAGTCGTTGAATGGAAAAGTTCTTTTTTTCTAAAATAAAAATATGAATATTTAAATATTTACATACAAAAAATCTTATTATTTATTAAAGTTACATAAATATGAGTGCCAATATTTCGTTTTATTTATTTGTTTTATTTTTGCAGGGGAAGACCATATAAAAATGAAGGGTTGCTTCTCTCAAACTCCTGAATGCAATCAAACAGAATGTGTTACGAGCTCGGAGCCTCGTAAAAATAATATGAGTCTTTTGCATTTTTGTTGTTGCAAACAATCAATGTGCAACACTGCACAAAAATGGGAACCAACAACAACGGAAGCAACAACACAAGGTAAAAATATAATTTTGTATTTTAGTTTTTACTATTATTTATTTATATGTATTTATAAATAAACGTTCAACTCCTGTATGTTACTTTTATATTTTGCCTTGTACTCTTTTCCACAATTATGCTGGTAGAGAATGAAATGATGGACTTCGCTGTTGATTTCGTTGTCACCATTAAATACGAACAAATTCGAACGTATAACCTTCTATACCCAAGCGAACATTGTATCCTTTGTATGTGCATATATGTTTGTGTGTGTGTGTGTGTAGGAGGAGGTTAGATGACAGAGGGATCGGATCTTTGCCTGTAATTCTCAATTGGTTCTACCATTTTAGTTTGTTGTTATTATATATTTCAAATTCATTGCAAGGCACGTGTGTACAATATGGCAGTAGATGTTGTTGATGCTGATGATGATGTTAGTGTTGATGGAGGATGCCACAATGCCATGTTTACCCCAATTTTATGCTGGCAATATTTTGTTTTTAATTTTCCATGAGTTTTTATTTTATTTTTTTATTGTTCTTAGCATTATGCAACTTTTTTGTTCGTTCACTCGTTCATACGGTTTAGTTTTTTTTTATTCAGCTGCCTCTTCATCACATGTATAACTCATAAAAATATCATGTACCCTACATACAGATTTATAAGTGTGATTTTACTTTGATTCTTGGATGTAATGAATATTTCAAAAATTTTCTTTGAATGAGAAAACGTTTCTAAATTTTGTTTTAAATATATCACATAAAAAATAATGTTGGAAGACGTTTAAAACTCAAATTTATTAAGTTATTTTTTAACAAACTCGCACGTGGCACTTTCAAGTTATAATAAAATGTGGAGCATTTGAATAAAAATGTTTAAATCTATAAAACAATTTGTCAAAAAATATTTACAAATTGTAAACAAAACAATTTACTAAATCAAACAAAATGATTTACTGGACTTTCTAAAAAATATCAAACAATATTTTTTTCTGAATTTATAAAACAAATAGTCTAAAAATAATAACAAATATTAAACAAAATACTTTACTTAATCAAAAAAAATATTTACTAGATTTTTTGTAATTTCGATTAAAGCATGCACGCTACACTCAGCATTCGACGGAATATTGAATTTTTCTACGCATACTAATCGCTTAAGAAAAAACGCCCATCGAGTTTTACATTTTTTTTACAAATTATATTAGATATATCAATATATTTTTAATCTAGCTTTTAATTGTTACCCGCGCGCTCGAAAAAGTGGCCAGGAGAGCAGATTTTCTGAAAATGGTAAAATTTTCAGAAGCCTATTATTTACCTGCATGAAAATAGTACTAAACTTAATTTTTAAAATTTTTATTTCTTCACTATTTTTTAAAAACACATAGCATTCCTCTTATGCTTAAAACATTTTAACGATATATTAAACGGGAATTTTTTAATGCATTTTTAATTAAAAAAAAACATGTAAAGAAAATGCGAATTTCCAATTTTTTGGGCATCAGAGATCACCAATGGATAATTTTTTCGCTACTCATACTCCCTCATGAAGTTTTTAATATAAGCGAGTAGACATCATTCAAATTTAACTACTCTGATGTACTCATACTCACAATAACGTTGATTTATAAGTGTACGCAGAAAAAATAATCACCACAAAATTTTCAAACAAAAGTTTGTCTAAAATAAAATATAATTTTCAGTAAATTTTCTTTACTGGATCAGTGAATTTCTTTTTAACTTTTAGCTAGGACGCAAATACAAAAAAGAACAACAAAAACCAGCTTTCTTTGTCGCAAAAAAACCCCATGATGCCATACACATAAATAACAACAACAACAAAACAACAATGATTGCAAAACGAATTTGATGTCTGAATTTCTTCAATTAGTATCAGCCGCAAATTGTGCAAGTTTGTTTACTTTCTCATTAATTTTTTTAAGAGTTTTTAGAATGTATGAACACATTTAACAAAGTAAAATTTCATAAATGCCAAATGGATGATGATGTTATTATGTAAAAATTAAAAATATATACAAAAAGTATTTACTGGCTTAGACAAAAATTTTTTTTGATATATGACAAAAAATTCAGTAAATAGTTTTGTTTGATTCACTAAACTAGTTTGATTAGATTTTGTAAGTATTTTTAGATAAATTTTTTTATAAATTCAGATAAAAATATTTTTTGATATATTACAGAAAATCCGGTTAATATTTTTGTTTGATTCAGTAAACTATTTCATTTATAATTTTTAATTATTTTTAGGCAATTGTTTTATAGATTTGCACAATTTGTTTACTGAAAAAAACTTACTTTTTTCAATGAAATTGTTGAAAAATTTTTTTTCGTATTTACAAATTTGTTTGTAGGACCGCTACCAGATAATATATTTACTAACTCATTGAATTTCTTTACTGAAAATGAAATTTAGTTTTTTCTGTGTAGGTTGCAATAAATATGAATCCGACATCGACGTCATCTTCATCATATTAATACCATCTGCTTGCTTCAGAAATCATCTTAGTTTGATTTATAAAATACTCATAATACTCATAATACTTACAAATGATTCAACGCACTCAACTCATCAAAGGAAACACACAAACACGTACCAGAGTATACACACAACCTCATAATGATTATTATAATGTTTGTATTCGAATCAAACTTATTTTGCATCGTCTGTACACATTGAGTTAATGGGAGTCGAAATCAACAACGTCATAAATCTTGTTAAGTATGAGTATTATGAGTACGACATACTTTAGAATGGATATGAGGTGAAAGTGTATAAGTAAAAAAAAATTATGACTCATGATTCTTGATTCCACTCTACTCACATTTTCAATACTTATTGCTGACCACTGATACATATGAGTAATATGATAGTACATACTATCATATTACTCATACGTATACAAAATTGTATACGTATGAGTAATATGAGTATACACTATCATATTACTCATACGTATACAATTGTAGTCCGCCCCATCGCGGATGAAATTACCCTATTTTTCAGATCTTCTCAGATAAAGGTAATTGTTGACTGATTTATATCTAGTCTTTCAAGAGCCATACAGGTATGTGATGGAAATCGATTTTGAAAACGAAGCACTTTCGAAAGTCTATTTTAAAGCACTTTTCATCAAATTTTTATAATTTTTGTGATACAACTCTTTTGTAATAACGAAATATTTTTATAAAATATGTGATAAAATAGTTTTTAATAAGAAATTATTAAAAATCACCTTTCAAAATTGCTTCGTTTTCGAAATCGATTTCCATCACATACCTAATAGTAATGGTTTCACGTCTTACACTGCTGAATGAGCCGTCTATATGAAGAAAGGCCACCAATGCATATTCTTTGTGCTGCATGCATTTTTTAATAAAACCAACGAGCGCATAAACTGCCGTTTCGACTGATTTGGCGCGCTGAAAAGCTGATAGAACTTTCGGAGAATTTTTTGATACATTATCCGTTTCAACGTTTTAAATGGAAAATAAAATAGGCTAATAGGCGTAAAATCTTTTGGGTTAGTGTAAGGGGGTTTTCCCTCTTTGTGGATAAAGAAAACGGTGCATTTAGTCCATAGTGCCAGAATTCATGACCAATTTACGCAGGTCGCGTATACTCCAAAGTATTTTTGGCTCATTGAAAATTACAGTTAGTTAAATAACTGAAAAAATTGGATTTCAATTCTGAAACTTACCAAATTATAATTTTTATCACTTTTCGAATAAAATTTCTTGTAAAAATATCGCAGGACAAAAATTCTGTATTGTCATCCAAAACAAACGTTTCTGAAAAGTTTTCAATTCTCAGTCATGTAAGTGAATCTAATAAAAATGTGTAAAAAAACTTCTTTCGTAATAATCGCATTGTGCCGATTTACTGTACAGTTACTTGAGTGCCATTCTTAACCGATTTAAAAATACTTTTGCACTTTGTTTTCCTTTTACTGCCGCTGCTGCTGCAGTTGAAGTTAATGAACTCTGCAAATAAATAATAAAAAAATATATATGTAAGTATGTATGTATGTATGCATGTAGCAAAGCTTATGGTAAAGTAGAAGCAATAGCATCGCTGCAGTTGATGCTGCAACATTTCTTATTCTGCCATATGTTGCAAATCATGTTAATTGGTTGTGTATCATGAATTCGTGTTTGTTTGTCTTTGCCACTTTTGAAAAAGGAACTCACTTAAACACACCATTCTACAAACTCATACTTACACATGTTCATGCACACTTACAAAAAACACTCACACACACATCCTGCATACCTAAATACATATACATATATTTACTTATCCTTGTGATGCTTTTTTAATATTGAAAAGTAAAGCAAAATCTCCTAGATTTCACTGTTGCTACTGTTTTTGTGTTGTTGTGTTGCAGCAGGCAGCTTTTTGCCTCATAAAATTTTTTCGTTTTTAGTCACGTTTTTCTTGTTGATTCACTTGTTATTTTTTCTTCTATATTTTTCATACTTTTTTTACATTCTCTTAATAAATTGGGGGAACTTTCATTTTTCTTTTTGTATAGAGCAGAATTTTTATGAATTTTTTCCTTTGCACCATCACCAACCATCATACTACAAGTACGAGTATGTGTGCATGTTAATTTGTAAATTTTGCATATGAGATGATGCTGATGATGAAGATGTGATGTGTATTTTTGTTAGAATCTTCTTGTATCGTTGCTAGTAGAAGAGGTACGAATACAATATATTTTATTCTTTCCATATTTTAAACAAGGAGCTCTCTTCTGATTTGCAGTTTTAAGCTTTTTTTCGGGGGGCTTAAGTTTCCTTTATTTTTATTTGGCCACTTGTAATGTTATTCACCTGTAGGCCGTATTTCTTTCTTTGCAGGTTGTTTTTAGTTTTTTCTGTATTTTATTTTTGTTTTTCATTTCCTTTCTTATTTTTTTTTGGGGGGTAATAATTTTTATTCCTTAGAAATAAGAACGCAAAGAAATAAAATAAGAACAAAAACAAAACCAACGT
This sequence comes from Panzeria rudis, assembly GCA_956483635.1. Taxonomy (NCBI): domain Eukaryota; kingdom Metazoa; phylum Arthropoda; class Insecta; order Diptera; family Tachinidae; genus Panzeria; species Panzeria rudis. Next base: position 146,496,143 of record OY101447.1, on the reverse strand, counting down.
TATGTTTACCTTGTAATTATTTTCAAATATTGTAAAAATTTCAAGAAAATGAAAGGGGTTGATTTCCATTTTTCTTTACTTTTCTGAAAATGGGGCTACATGTGTGTTAAATTTTAATGGGGAATGTATTTGATGGATGAATTTAGTTAGTAGTTCAATAAACTGTCATTTTTAAATAATAACAAAAAATGCTTACAAGTGTTTATAAAACATAAAGATAATAAAATGTTCTAATTCTCTAAGGACATTTACTGTAAACTATAAAAAGAAATCGAGTTGAATATGTTTTTAAACGTTATTTTAATTTTTTTCAAAGATGTTTGGAAATTTGAGCTGTTCTTCAATTATTCGTACATAATAAAATAAACCAGAACTTAAAAGTTTAAAACTGAAGCGCGAATACGATAAAAATCCCTATTAGTTATACATATGTATGTGATGATCCTGATGAAAAGGGACCTTATCTTCCGGATTCCGTAATATAGTTTTAAGTAAATGAGCTTTAAAGTTTGCCAATATTGTGGAGGAGATAGGTAGAGGTTGGAAAACATATTTTTTTTTGAATTCATTTCGGTGTAATTCCAGTTGTAAAGTGGTGCGAACATTTCTGAGAAGTGATACATTTTCATCAGGATCATCACATATATTTTTAGAATGTTATTTTTATGGTCTTTAATAATGATTTTTAATTTTTGGTCCTTAACTTTATGCTGTCCCATGGTCGCTATCTTAAATTTACTATATCTGTAATCTCAATCGATAACCGCATAAGTCAACTTAAGTTATCTACGCTACCACATTCTACTAGGAAAGTTTCATATTTGCATAAAATCCCTATTTATATAACGATGTCATTTCAAAAGCTATTAATAAAAACATATTGACTTAAGTTAACAAAGTGAAGCGTGATAGATAGCCCTTAGATTGAGATAACTATTGGAAGAGCTTCAATGCTTTCAAGATAGAAACTATAAAGGCGAAACGGGAATCGTGGCAACGTCTCTGTGGTGACTTAAAGAGCACTTCTGAAGCATCACGTCTGAGGAATGCACTATCCAAGCACCCTGGCGTGCCGGGATTGCCAATGACGCCGGACTGGACCTTCACTCAAAGCAGCACGAAAACTTGGATCTACTTATGAAAACTCACGGAAAGGGACGACGGGAAGGAAAATTACGTAACAAAAAAAAAATGCAATTTCGGACGTTACGGATGGCTCCAAAATGCACACTGATATTGGATCGGTGGTATTCTTTCAAGATATTGATCTTTCGGTCGAGCTTAGGTTAGCTGATACCTCCACAGTATTGCAGGCAGAGCTTTATGGCATAACAGAAGCTAATGGCCTCCAAATGTACCATCTAACCTAACCTAGGTTAGGTTAGGATAGCAAGGGTAGTGCTGTAACACACATCCACTCGGAGACCCAATCGGATCGAATTTGATTTCTTTCTACTTGTACCCGTTAACAAATTAACCCCCTTTGTACACAGCAAACTCATATTTCGTGTCATTGAGCCAGTTAATTCCCATGATGAAGCCCTTGATATCTTCCACTTTGAACTTCGCGATATTGGTAATGATGATTGTCTTGATGACAACGTCTGCTCAGACACCTAAGCATATGACGTTGCAATGGCAGATAATATGATCGATGGTTTCTGGTTCCTGTTCGTCCTCGCACATCCTACAGAAATTTGGAGTGCCAGTTTCCCAAATGCTGCTCCTAGCTCTGACCGAGCAGTAATCAGTCAATGCGTCTATAAAGACTCCTAGTACCTTCCTATTCATGTTAGATTATGTTGGGTTCCTGGCCACTGCAATGTTGAGGGAAATGAGACAGCTGATGAGCTGGCAAGATTAGGGTCAGCGTTAGATGTGGAATTGTGTGATAGATCGGTTAAAGTACCGATCGGTCATTACTATATGGAGCTCAGTGACTGGGTGTCGAATAGGGCCAACCGTTCATGGGGGGCAGGGAGGATTATAGAGTCTCGAGGGCCATGTGGTCAAAGCTTGACTTAGGCAGATCCGAACTGTTACTGAGCATGAATAGGAAGGTGATAGGGGTCTTAATAGGCGCATTGACTGGTCACTGCTCGGTCAGGGCGAGGAACAGCATTTGGGATATTGGCACTCCAGATTTTAGTAGGATGTGCGATGATGAGGAGGAACCAGAAACTATTGAGCATGTTATCTGCCATTGCCCGAGGCTGCAACGACACAGGCTTAGGTGGCTTGGCAGACGTTTCCATGAAAGCATTAGTGATATCGCGAAGTGTGAACTTGAGGATATCAGGGGCTTCATTATGGGAATTAGGTGGTTGAATGGCGGATAGCAGGATGCCCCTTTTCTGGGTTTTAATAGGGGGTATGAAGAGAAGGGAATCACAATGGATCCAACTGGGTCTCCGAGTGGATGTGCGGCATAGCACTACCCTTCCCAACCTAGCCTAACCTTCCTATTCATATCCAGTAGCAGTTTGGATGTTCCTAAGTCAAGTTTTGGCCACATAGCCTTCGAGACTCTACAATCCTCCTTACTCCCCAATAAACGATTGGCCTTGTTCAACACCCAATGACTGAGTTCGCATGAAAACGTCTGCCCATTGGTAATTTAACCGATCTGTCACACATTCCCTCATCTAACGCCGACCCTATTCTTGCCAGCTCATCGGGAGTTTCATTTCCCTCAACATTGCAGTGACCAGGAAACCAGCAGTCGGACACTATGTTTGTTGATAAGCAAGTTGAGGGCTCTCCTGCAGTCACTACTAGTTTCGATTTCACATTGTGTCCCTTCAAAGCTTTTAGCGCCGCCTGACTGTTGAGATGGAAGGTTACCTCCTCGCCTTCAGCCAAAATTTTGGCTACCAGTTCCGTGGCCCTGAGGATCGCTAGGATCTCAGCTTGGAAAACGCTACATTCATTCGGTAGTCTGAAAGACCTACGAATGCCCATCTCTAAGATATAGACACCAGCGCCCGTGCCTATCCACATTTTTAATCCGTCTGTAAAGACTGCGCAACTCTAAAATAACTTATTAGGTTTGATCCAAAAGTACCTATCCGGAATTATCAGTGAGGGTGTCCTACTTAAATCCGTTTAAAATACCTTATAGTCCGTGAATCCAGAGGTTGCGGAGATCCGCCCGCTAAAACTGATCTTATTCAAGATTGCTGTGACCTGTTAATCCTGTCCTCACCAAACCTGCCTATAACAGTCTAAGGAGACCCCTTGCCGCCGTTCTTGCCACAAAGTCGTCTATGGGAAGCACGTGAAGGATGACGTCCAAGGCAGCTTGAGGTATGCTCCTCTGAGCACTTGCGATGCCCAGCGATACACACCTCTGGACATTGGCAAGTAAACTGCTGTGACTCTCCTTCCTCAATGTCTCCCACCACACAGCCATAGGAAATAACCGGCCTTACAACCGATGTGTAAATACAGTTTGCCACCTTCGGTTGCAGACCCCAGCAACTTCCAATAGAGTTCCTACATGCGTAGGAGGCATTGAGCCATCTCTTCAACCTATCCTGAGTTTTCCTTTTCCCCCTCTGCTTGCCTCAGCTCTACCCCTCCCCTCATAGGCAGTGCAAAGCTGTCTATATTGTATCTAATAATAAAGAGGATTAGCTCAGTTTTTTCTGGGTTGGCCCCACTTCCTTGCTGCTAGCACAGGAGGATAGTTCGCCAAGCGTTGACTGCACGACTTCACTAATAGTGGGAAGGAACTTTCCCGTTACCATTAGAACCACGTCGTCCATATAAGCGACTATCTTCCGGCCGCTCCTATCAAAACGGCTGAGAATTACGTTCATCGTCAGCAGCCATAATAAAGGTGATAACCTAACATACGTCGTAACGAAGTCCCATGGCATTTGCAATAATCTCCAAAATGTACTTAAGAACATTTTTCTACAAAATTTAATTTTATTGAAACAATAAGATGACTTAAGGCTACAATTTTTTTTTAAACTAGTTATCAGTAAAAATAAAACTTTCTTAACAGATTATTGCAAATTGAGAACAATAATCTAAAAAAAATGTACAATGATTAATAAAAATACCTATTTTATAACTTTTGTCACTTACACCGATTTTCGTTTCATTTCACAATATGGGAAAAATCAAACGTTCTTTTTTCTTGAATTTTTTCCAGTGCCCAAAGAGAAGACCCCAGAAAATGCCGATTTAATTTATATCATTATTTGTTCAATAATACTTGCTATATTAATCACCATCACGGGTATTGGTTTATTTTTATATCGTAGACGTAAACAAGCTCATTTCAATGAAATACCAACAGTAAGTATCATATAAATATCACAAAGAATATTTTCTAAAAAAAAAAATAATCTTTTAACAGAATGAAGCTGAAATTGCAAATTCTTCGCCTTTCCTCGGCAATCGACCCATTCAGCTATTGGAATTAAAAGCCAGTGGTCGTTTCGGTGATGTATGGCAGGCAAAACTTCACAATCAAGATGTGGCAGTGAAAATATTTCGCATGCAAGAAAAAGACTCTTGGAATACTGAATTGGAAATTTACAAGTTGCCACGTATGCGTCACCCAAATATTTTGGAATTCTTGAGTCATGAAAAACATACCGAAAAGATACAACAAGAATTTTGGCTTATTTCGGCATATCAGCATAATGGTTCCCTCTGTGATTATTTAAAATCGCATACAATCACATATCAAGAACTTTGTAAAATAGCTGAATCGATGGCTTGCGGTTTGGCTCATTTGCATGAGGAAATTTTTTCAACTAAAAGTGAAGGCCTTAAGCCGTCCATAGCACATCGTGATTTTAAATCAAAAAATGTTTTACTTAAAAATGATTTGACGGCTTGTATTGCTGATTTTGGGTTGGCCATGATCTTTCAACCGGGTGAGTTCAGAGTTTTTTTGGTTTTTTATTTTATTTTTGTAAATATACATAATATGTAAATATGTATCTACCTACATTTTACATTATCATGCACATTTACATCTTGCAAAACATTTTTACTTTATTATATTAATTTTTTGGTTTTATATTTTTATTTTATAAAATTCCCTCTTTAAACGTTAATAAAAAATTTTAAGTTTTTTTTTTATCTCCTTTATTTTTTCTTTTTTTTGCTGCCAAAAACTCTAAATAGTTAGAATTATCTTTCTTTTAACTAATATTAAAGGCATTTCGTTTGTAAAATCTCTATGACAATATTAACTTATCAGAAAACAAGTTATAAGTTTTTATAATATTACATCAGAATTTATGTTCAATTTGGTGGTGAAAATTTTATTTCTAAGTAGTAACATGCATGTAATGCCATAACAAATTTCGACTGCATCCGATTTATCGAGATGCTCACATTATTTATTAATTGGAAAAACAGCTGAATAGATTTTCCTCCAACCGAGATAAACACACTCTATTCCCTAAAAAAAGAAAAAAAATGTAATTCGGCTCAGCAGCTTGGAGCTACGAAAACTCATTGCAAACGACATAAAACAATGCACTCTCAAGCGCCACAATATGTATACAAATTATGAATATTGACCATCTTCATGAGGAGACAGTAATGCTACCCGTGAGGCAGCATAATGTACTGCTAACAAAGCAGTTCCTGATGGCATGCCACTAGAGTATGCAAGAACCGGACTTTTCCACAAAACCGGGTTTCGAATTATTCGAATACGGTTTTGTGCAAGAAACCCGGTTAGCCGGTTTTTTAAATATATACACACGTATATGTTTTTATTCATTTTATTGAAATAGCAAACAAATTAACAATTGAAAAAAAAGTAAACACCCAGACTGTCGTAAACGACATTGCCTTCGACATTTTATGCACGCCTTGTGATCTGCCGATTTTCTTTTCTAATTGAAAATTCAAATGATATCGTCGTGCATGAATATCTGAGCTACAAAGTCTTGCATGTTGTCCCGTAATAAACAGTTCTGATGATCAAATGAGCGACAATGCCTTACCAATTGTCTGAAATCAACTTTGTTAAGGTCAGGATGACCGACAATATGTTACATTTCGCCGTCAATCACGATCTTTTGAAGACTATATGATCTACAATGTCATACATTTTGTCTTCAATTACACTCTCTTCCAGAAACGATAAGCGAAAATGTCTTACGATTTGCATTAAATGAACTTTGTTGACGTAAATATGAGCGACACTGTCTTAGATTTTATCTTCAATTATACATTGTCTTCCATTAAATTTCTTCAAAATGTCTTACATTTTATCTTTAATCACACTCTGTTGTGGACAGAACAAGATAAGCAACGACGTTTTGCCTTCAATCACACTCTGTTGCGGAAAGGATGTCCGAAATGTCATGCAATTTGTCTTCAATTAGCGTTATTGTGGGCAAGATGAGTGACAATGCTCTATATTTTGTCTCCCATCAAACTTTTTTAAGGACAAGATGAGCGACTACGGTATACGTTTTGTCTACAATCAAATAATTCAACATGTTCATCTCATGAAAATTAGTTTCCATGAAAAAACCAGTTAATCGACACATAAAAACCGGCATGCTGAATTAATTGGAAATATAAATTATTCGAAACTGATTTATTTTAAGAAAAGCAAAAAACCGGTTAACCGGTTTTCGGTTACGGTTTTTGCATACTCTACATGCCACCTGCCAAATCACCGTAATCATCAAATTCTAATGCAAGTCCCTCTTCCAAGATAAATACGATTGACTTCACAAATGTCATTCCACCCATCGCGACGTCAAACCAGTGATGTCAGATATATGGAATTTTCCCTCTTTGTAGGGATTTCGCTAGAAAATTTCATGCGTAGGGAAAACAGGACCGATTTTTAATGTTATACAAAATGTAGGGAGTTTTGAAATCTTTCGTTTGTTTTGATATAAAAACTCAAATAAATTCCAAGTTTTTAAAAGAAATCTTTTATTATCATCTGTTATTATTATTATTATTATTATTATTATTATTATTATTATCAGCATATAACAAGGATGTTTTCGGAAACAACACACCACTTCATCAATGTCCATGTGTATTTTATGTGTTTCACCAATTTTTATCTGTCCCTGTTTGTTGCAAAACTCAATTCGTATTTATAGAAATAGTGAATGAAGATAGAATACGAGAATTATATATTTCTGTTTTAACAATTTGATAGTCAGTTTAAGTTTAAGTTATGTAAAAATAATTAAGTTATGCATTTAGTCGAACTGTATGTTTTTTATCCAAAGTTATTTAATTAGTTTGGCTTAAATTCGTTTTCAATTTAATCTTTCGATTAAATTATTTTTATTTTAGAGAGCATTTCTAAAGCATGTAATAATTCAACATTAAAAAAAAATTTGGCTATACGGAAGGTTGAACTGATATCAGATGTTTCGAGACCACTAAAGTATTCTTATCAGATTTCTTTTTCACCTAGACGACACTGCCTGCTTGTTTCTGGCTTCGCTGGCAGTGTCGTCTAGGAGGTAGAGAACTCTGATGAGAAGACTGTGATGGTCTCGAAACATCTGATGCCGTCAGTTCAACCTTCCGTACATTAAAATTTTTCTTTTAATGTTCAGTTATTACATGCTCTAGAATTTCATTCTAAAATAAAAATAATTAAATCGAAAGCTTAAATTGAAAATGAACTTAAGCCAAACTAATTAAATAACTTAGGTTATGTCAAAATTTAAAAACTGATATCAGCTACAGCAATTGGCTAGAAATTTTATATGAAAGTTCACAAATTTTAATGAAAAAGTAACAACTCACAGCAGGGATGGCATATGACATTTTAAAATTGTACCAAATGTTGTCTAAAATTGTACTTTTTTGGACCTAATTGTACCAAAACCGATTTTTGAGACCAGCAACATGTGTTAAGTATGGAAAATATATAAATTTGTTATACATACGTAACTATATAGTACTATCTGTCGCAAAAAGAAAAGTGTGCTTAAGTCGGATTTAGCAATTTCTAATCGAAAATAACTCAATAATTTGGACATATGTACTTGCTATTGGAAGGTAGGCGAATATGTTCTCAATGAAGTTTCGACATATTCGCCTTTACTACACTACAAATAAATTTATAAAAAATTGTTTTTTCACACTAATATGTATCATGGTCTGCAAGAGCTTAAAACTGCAGAAAGGCGCGGATCCAGCTTGAGTTTTTGTGGGGAGAACTTGGAACTGAAACATACTATTTTGCACAATATAAAGAACAATATGATTAATTCTGCATTATTATCTCTATTGAAATAAATAACCGATATATTTTCCGCAGTTTTATGCTAAAAATATGGCTGTAAGGGAAAAAAGATCATGTTTTTAAGGATATGTAAGAATTTTTGAAAATTTCTTCGGACATCACTGCGCCAACCAAATGTATGCAGGGAACGCCCTGAAAATATTGAATCAACAGTCGGGCAATGAAACTAAATAAATTCCTTGAAATATTATCAGCCCAATTCTTTCTGAATTAAAACGTTACGAACCTTAGCCTAATAATTCATTTGGATTCACAAGCAAATACGTTCGAAATTATCATATTAATAAACAATTAGCTACTGGCTTGGGCTTTTCACATGTTTACATGTTCATATATACTGAAGTATAAAATCAAACCGAAAAAGTATGTCTTTAATAGAACAAAAATCAGAAAAATGGGAATGAAGAAAAATAAACCAGTTAATATCAACTTGAAAGTAAATTTAATTCTCGTATTCAATTTTCACGAAAAAGTTGTATATACAAGAATTGAAATCACATTCTTAAACTTAAACTGCCTTAATAGGTTCATATCTCTTCGCCTTATCGACCTACGGCTAAGATCTACTGAGGTGGCGCGATTTCTCCAGCTTCAACCTCCACCCGATGAGGCACCCCCAGCAATAATTGTAGAATTCAAATATTTTCAGGAAAGAACTCTCGACAACAGCATAGCTGTTACAAGAACACAAATACACACGTTAAACTTATAATAACTCCCTGAAGGATACAAAAAGAATTGTTTAAGAAATATTCACATCAAGCTATTACAGCAGTGTTGCCACCAAAGAAATTAAAAATAGTACAGAAGCTAAGCAAAAATAATACAAAACCAAATGAAATAGAACAAAAAAATTTTTGACAAAAATAATTAGCTGATACCTTCCATAATCAATATAAAAATTCCAAAAAAAAAAAAACTTTTTAATTGTATAAGCAAGTGCTCACACAATAATACATGTTGACATCACTACCCATTATTGTTTGAGAGAACAATATGTAGCAGTTGTTGTTAAAAGTTCATGTTGTTCGATAACTCGATCAATGCAACCCTTTAATGACAACCATCTAGTTATGACAACTGCTAAAATTTTATCAACTGAAAATATTCTTGAAACTCCTGGAGCTTACATTGTCGTAAACAGTTAAAATTGAAGTAAGATCCAAGCATTCTAAACAAATCTTCTAAATAAGCTGGAATAATAAGCGCCAACAACGCCAACAGCTCATATTTCAGAAAACGAAAAAAACTCAATAACTTTTTAAATATGGGGTTTAAAGCATTTTTTTTACAAAACATAGCTGTGCGACTCTCTGAAGGGTGTATAAACATTTTTTGAAGCAAATTTTTATATCAAAAGCAAAAAATTTGGTCGGTGAGCCTTTTACATATCCAACTTTGAATATAAAACCTACATATTATATTTTGCATGTAAATGTCATTTTGTGTGCCGGTTACGAGGTTTTCGAAATGCCTTTAATTTTTTGTTTTCCATATAAAGTTGTCAAGATGAGAATACACTCGGGTAGCAAATGTTGTTTTCCACCATAAAAAAAGTAAATTTCGAAAAAATTGTGTTGGGGGTATAAGAAGAAACGGGATGATTTGGAAGCTACTAGATGTACTAAGCGATAAGAGCACTTTGCCAACACAACAAAAGATGTTTGGTTTTTTTAAATTAGTACAAACAGAATTATAATTATAGAATATGACATTTGGTGTGTCCGCTTTGAAACCAACAAGATTTTTAAATGGGATTGGCTTTTCCATAATAGTTTGCTTCAATAGCGAGTATTTTTCTGTTGCGGTTGAAGCTTGACATTCTTTCAAATAGAAAAATGAATGTTGTAATAATGCTGTAATCAAAATAAATGAAAAGAAATGCGATATTTTCTTACACTTATAATTTTTCATATAAATTATGAAAAACAACTACGGCGCAACGTATTTTTCCCATAGAAATTCACATTTCAGTTTAGTAAAGAAAAATAAAATTAGAACGAAAAAATTCGATTAAAAGTAATGAGAAATTTCTCGCTTCGGTCTTTACAGTCTTGTTCTGTTCCATCACTAAATCCGTAGGAAACGCGACCCTAATACATTATCCATAATCGCCTGAAGTGATTAGTCAGATGTCAAATTATAGCCATCAAATTCTTGTAGCTGGGAGGCAAACAAATCCTGTAGCATTTCACAATAACGATCGCTATTCATAGTAACAGCTCGTCCTCTGCGTTCTTAATGAAAAAACGGGCCAATAATGCCTTTAGCCGACATAGCAGCCCATACAATTACTTTTGGTGAATAAAGTGCTCTTCCATGTTTTTGTTTCGGGTTATTTGAAGACCAATAGCGGCAGTTTTGTTTGTTTACATGACCGTTTAAGTGAAAATTAGCCTCATCACTAAAAAGGATTGTTTGTGAACCGATTAATCATTTTCATCTCCATTGCTACTTAATCTCCAAGCGCTAGCGCACGTAATCGTCCGCACCCCGCACCTCCACGCCGCACCTATGCAATGTAACTGCAGAAATAAAACCCCCCCCCTCCTACCTCACCGGGACACCCTGTATTAATTGCACAGAGAAATTCCTTTCTGAACAACACTACGACCTTTATAATCAGTTTGATGCCCTTCAAAATACTGAGTCCTTATTTTTTTCCTATCACGTACAGAATTTTTTCTACGACCATGTCTAATATATCCACTAGATATATTCGTATATTTCACACTAACTCGAGAACAGTATCCCAGATTTTGATCGACAAAACACTAAAAGATGCATGACAAATTTACCTCTAAACATAAAATGTTTTTTTCATTTGATCAACGATTTTGGAGTTATTCACAAATTAGTATCGAAAAAAGAGTTTTTTTCATTAGAAATTAAAGTTTTTCTTTCTAAGAGCTCATAAAAGTTTAAAACAGAAAAGAGTTTAATCTTTTAACAATTATTCTTAAATATATGTATATTACACACAAAATATGAAATCGCTGTCGAATTTTATGAAAATCGATATATAAATGATGATTTTATTAGCAATTAAGAGATGTACTTTCTTTTAAAAATTAAAAAAATAATAATAAATTTACATATTAGCGAAAGTAGCTTTTGCATTGCGTTTCGCAAGTGGTATAGTAACATCTCACGCATAAATTTTAAAATAACAAAAAGTAAAAGAGACTTTGGACAAAGTGATACGCAATAAAACGCCGTGATACGTAACGATATCCTAAATGTATCAAAAAAGTACACTTGTATCATGATTTTTCCATACCTGATAAACACACATGATTGTTTTTGTAATTTTTTTCATTCTTGGAAATTTTTTTCGTTTTTGTGCTTTTTTGGTTGTGCCCTTTGCTTTTTCGATTAATTTTAGTCTTTGTTTCGGGACTTTTTTCGATTTTGACGATATTTTTAGTTATGGAGATTTTTTTTATTTCTGGCGATTTGTTTTCGTTTTTTGCGGTTTTTTAGTTTTGTGGTTTATTTTCGTTTTTGTGATGTTTTCGGTTTTTGTAGATTTTTTAGTTTTGGTGATTTTTTCGTTATTGGCGATTTTTTTCGTGCTTACCGATTTTTTTATTTTTTTTTAGCGTTTTTTTAATTTTGGTAATTTTTTCGGTGTTATTCGACTTTTTTCGTTTTGGAGATTTTTTCTTTTTGGCGACTTTTTTTTCGTTTTTGGACATTTTGTGGCAATTTTTGGTGATTTTTTTTTGTTTTTTTTTGACATTGGATTTTTCGACTTTTCACGATTTTTAGTTTTGGTGATTTTTTTCGTGTTTGGGGGGTTTTTTCCGATTTTTTCGTTTTGACGAATTTTTTCTTTTTTGTCGATTTTTTTTTGTTATTTTGTCGACTTTTTTAGTATTGGCGATTTTTTAATTTTGCCGATTTTTTAATTTGGCGATTTTTTCCGTTTTTTGACGATATTAATAGTTTTGTTTGAGAAGATACAGCTAAATTTCAAAATTACGCAACCTGATAGATTATCCTTTAATTTTTAGTTAGTTTATAATATAAGCATTCGCTACTGTTGCCTTTAAATTGCTGTAGTAGCTGTGAAAATTTCCAGAGTTTGCCTCTTACGGTTTCCAAGATACAGGTAATTTTCAAAATTACATTAACTGATAGCATACCCTTTGTTTTTTATTTTGTTTAGTTTTAGTATTTATAATAGTGTATTATTATAAATACTAAAACTAAACAAAATAAAATTTAAAGGGTATTCTATCAGTTAATGTAATTTTGAAAATACGTTGAAGATTTCAAGTGTCTGCTTATTACATTATAGCTTAGAAGATATAGCTAAATTTCAAAATTACATAGCCTGATACAATGCCCTTTAATTTTTATATTATTCTTTTTTTTTAGCAATCGCTACTGTTGCCTTTAAAATGCTGCACTAGCTGTGGACATTTCAAAGGTTTGCCTCTTACGGTGTTCAAGATATAGCTAATTGTAAAAATTACGTAGTCAAAATTACATTAACTTATAGAATAACCTTTAATTTTTATTGTTTTAAATATCAGTGTTAATTAATGTAGTCTGTATAATAATACACTAACTTTGTAAATTTCAAGTGTCTAAGTATAAGTGTCTGTTTATTACGTTAGGATTTCAACATATTTCGTTGCTCGCTTTAAAACACCCTTTAATTTTTAACTGCCACATCTTTCGTGTTGTAGCGGCCATAATTATACATATTCTGTGAAAATTTCGGCCGTTTTACGGCTCTCGAGAAAACAGCATGTGACAGACAGACGGACGGACGGATAGCGTAGCGAAAACAATAGGATTCCTTTATACTTTTGGTGTACGGAACTCTAAAAACTAAATGAAAATCGGATACACACACACACACACAAATACATACTACAAACTTATAACACCCCTGTTTTTTGGTCTAGGTTAAAAACTGAAATTGATTTCCTATGATAACTATATTGCCTTTTTTAAAACCCAACCAACGAAGAGGGGTGTTATATATTTGCAGTGTATGTCTGGCTGCGCCATCGTAAAGCTCAAACTGTTTAACCGATTTCGATTTAGTTTGTTTTGTTTGTAAGGTGACTTGGTCGAGAGTATTCTTAGCCATGTTTGAAAAAAATCAGTCCTGTCGTTTAGAAGTTATCACCTCTTTTCTCTTCTTATCCTCTTGAATATGTGTGTCTGTGACATCGTTTTAGTTTAGTTTGCTCTGTTTGAAATGTGACTTGATCTAAAATCTTCCAACGTATATTTGAAGAAAATCGGTCCAGTCGTTTCTTCGGGGAATTTAAAAATTTTTAATTCAATGTTATTGAAATATTTGGAGTAGTATTTACCAGGCAGTTTTCATAACGATGTTTTAAATGAAAACATGAAAATAGACCTATGACATCTTAAATCTAAACTAAGATATCCATTGCAATTACTGGTACATATTACCAATCTAGAGATTTATTTACGAGTGTATATATTTATAATATTACTGACTGACTTTTGATTACATGATATAATAAGATTTTACTATTATTTATTTTTATTTCATTACAAATTCCGCAATTAATTTTCTTAACGTGCATTTTCGTTTTTTACTCTTCCAAGTACTTTTTAAGTAATTTTTTTGTGTTAAAATTGGTGATTGGTATAAAAAAAAGAAGAAAAAAAATCTACCCCAACTATTATTAACTTTAATGCATTACTAACAAGCAAGCATGGCAGCACTTTCATTTTCATTTGTGATAAAAAATTTAACATAAAATAAGTGTTTTCATAATATTAAAAAGTAAATTGAATAAATTAAAAAATTTTCCAAAAAAACAAAAAATCAAGGCAAATCTTGTGGTGACACACATGGTCAAGTGGGCACCAGACGTTATATGGCTCCTGAAGTCTTGGAAGGTGCCATCAACTTCAATCGTGATGCTTTTCTACGTATTGATGTTTATGCTTGTGGCCTGGTGCTATGGGAAATGGTATCGCGTTGTGATGCTACAGGACCTGTGGGAGAATATTTATTACCGTTTGAAGCAGAGGTTTGCTATACATGTCAAATGAAATACTCAAATTTACCATTTTGCGAACTGTAACTAATTTTTGATTTTATTTTAATTTGCAGTTGGGTCAAAGACCCACCTTGGATGAAGTACAGGAAAATGTTGTAACGAAAAAATTACGTCCACAAATCTTAAATTCATGGCGTTCTCATCCGGTAAGTAGTTTTTATAAAGAAATTTTAAACTTAAAACTGTGAGAATTAACTTGTATGCAAAAAATAGCAGAAAATTACGAAAAAACGTTAAAAAAAGCTTATCAATCTAAAATTTTTTTAACTATCAAATAACTCATAGCTTTGGTAGCTTGTTGCACAGTGTAATTTAATTTATATGTATTAGAGCGAATCACCTTGGTCTCGCGATGAGCGTACGTGAGTGAGCTGGATTGTATCAAAAAAGAGAGACCTTTTTGAAGGTTTTTTTTGCAGTATTTCGTATTAAAAAAAATATGACATCATTTGAAAGGGGTTTCAAGCCAAATGGTGCAGTAAACTCGACTATTCGTAGCATAATCAATGCGAAATTCCATGAAAAATAAGCAAGACTTTCTAACGGCACTTTATATAAAAGTAAGAAAAATGTATTTGTCATAATTTCCATGAACTTTATGAGACTCAAAAAGCTGTTATGCTTTCCGTGGGCAGTATGACACTTATTAAGGTATCACAGTGTCCAGTAATGGACTGCCGTAGAGTCCATGGATTGTTAGCAGAAAATCTGTTCTTGGCAAGACGTTATTTCGCGACTTTAGTATTGTTTTGGCCCATATGGCAAAAAGTCGGAATGGAGAAAAACAACAAAGAAGATTTACATAAAGTTTTCTCAAAATATATCCGATAGAATTTTTTTGTATTCTCACCACTGCTTCCGGCATATGTTTGGAAGAAAAATGTACATTTTTGTGAACTTTCATCAATCCGATTAGAAATTAACATCTTTTTACTGAAAGTAAAATATCTTGTTATGTGCTCCAGTAGCCACTTTTTTTTATTTTATTTGTAAAAAGTAGTTTTTGTTGCTCCATGTGTATACTAACTACTGTGTATTGAGTAACTTGTTATTGAGATGAAATGTTATATTTTTTATTGAAAATAAGCGTATAAATGTTATTAGAAAAAATATTTACATGTAATAAAAAGTTAATATTGATGAAAATTGGTAATTTATTTGATTTCTGATTTTTATTTTTTTATTTAAAAAAATTTTTTTTTCCAAAAAATGATCAAAAATGATGATATCGAGCACAATGAATGCTTGATATTTCAGAAACCAGGAACAATTTCGCGAAACAGTTTTTGGATTCTGAAAGAGGGCAGCCATACTTAACTCAATTTTTTTTAAAAATGGTCGGTGGGCCAAAACAATACTAAGGTCGCGATTTGATAAATCCAGGAATGATTCCGGCCGAAACCCTTTTTCATCCCATTAAAAAAAAAAAATAATAATAATACAATCATTTGTGCAGCGTTGTGTAATTGTCAAACTCTACATATTTGAAAAAATATTAACAACATTCTTAATATGTAAATGGAATATCTTCCACATATACACGGGGCAAATATTCTTAAACAAAATTTAAGTTTTGGAAAATATAGTTGTGGACCACTGAATGTGAGTAAGGTCATTACCTTCAATTTGAGATGTGACCCATTTATTAATCTCCTTTGGTATGGCCACAAAAAATTAATACTCCAAGAATCAGGACTTCATTAATAAGGCCATTTAGTTAAACAATATTTAGGTTTTGGAAAATATGTTTGTAGATTATTTAATTTAATTACCTTAAATTTGTGGTATAACTCATTTAGTAAATTCCTATGGCATGGCCATAAGTAATATTAATCCCTCCCAGAATCGGGAGTTCATTAATTAGGCCATTTAGTTAAACAAAATTTAGGTTTTGGAAAATATAGTTGTGGATTATTGAATGGGGGTGAACTACTTTCAATTTGAGGTATAACCCATTAATATCCTTTGGTGTGTCCACAAGTAAAATTAATCCCAGCTAAAATCAGGAGCTCAGAATCAGGGCCATTTAGTTAAACAAAATTTATTTTTTGCTAAATCATTTTGTAGATTACTGAATGGGAGGTAATTGCCTCCAAAATATTTTTGTATAACCCATTTGAGGTATAACCCATTTAGTAATTTCCTTATGGTGGCGTAAACAGTAATCGATGTCGAACATAAAACACCAAGTTTTGAAATTTTTGTCTGTCTGTGTATCACGCACAAACCATTAAATGGATTTTTATGAAATGTAGTATGGAGGTACTTTAAAGTCCTAGTTCAAACCAAGAATACTTTTAACCGCTATGAAATATCTCATTTCTAAGTTTAAATAAAAAAAAAACGAAAATACGCACTTTTACTAATATCGCAACCTTAGTATTGTTTTGGCCCACCGACCATTTAAAAAAAATCGAGTTAAGTATGAGGTATATACATATTTTGAATACCCTCTTTCAGAATCCAAAAACTGTTTCGCGAAATTGTTCCTGGTTTCTGAGATATCAAGCATTCATTGTGCTCGATATCATCATTTTTGATAATTTTTTTTGTAAAAAAAAAAAAAAAAATTTTAAATAAAAAAATAAAAATCAGAAATCAAGTAAAATACCAAGTTTCATCAATATTAACTTTTTATTCCATGTAAATATCTTTTCTAATAACATTTATACGCTTATTTTCAATAAAAAGTAGAAAATTTCATCTCAATAACAAGTTACTCAATACACAGCAGTTAGTATACACATGGAGCACCAAAAGCTACTTTTTACAAATAAAATAAAATAAAAAAAGTGGCTACTGGAGTACATAACAAGATATTTTACTTTCAGTAAAAATATGTTAATTTCTAATCTGATTGATG
Source organism: Panzeria rudis (assembly GCA_956483635.1). Lineage (NCBI taxonomy): Eukaryota > Metazoa > Arthropoda > Insecta > Diptera > Tachinidae > Panzeria > Panzeria rudis. Next base: position 146,478,952 of record OY101447.1, on the reverse strand, counting down.
AAAGTTCACAAAAATGTACATTTTTCTTCCAAACATATGGCGGAAGCAGTGGTGAGAATACAACAAATTCTATCGGATATATTTTGAGAAAACTTTATGAAAATCTTCTTTGTTGTTTTTCTCCACTCCGACTTTTTGGCATATGGGCCAAAACAAAACTAAGGTCGCGAATATGTATGTATAATTGTTGCTGGAAGCTAGAAAGACGTTTTTTTAAACGTTGGTAGCACTGTTTATGTTGTATAACGGGAACTTTAAACAATATGTAAAGAACTTTATTTATTATCGGGTATATTCTGTATTTTATGTGGAATTAAAATGTGCGAAACTATCAAAGCATTCATTGTTGTTATAAATATTAATTTGCAACAACAATTCTTTGACAATCCGCATATTTTAATTCCATATGAAATACAGAACATACCCGTATATTCTACGGATACCTTATAGCCATAAAATGAACTTTAACCACTCAAAGCGGGAGGCAAGTATTTGGCAAATATGTAATGACGTAAGGTTTTACGTCAAAACATATTTAACTTGACATTTTTATCTTCACCCACTTAAAATAAACCTCCAGCTAACAAGTAGTATCTCTGGACATGTTCTGTGAGTTCTCATAGATCAAACCTATCTACAATTTAGGGATAATAAAATCCTTTTTCGTGAGTCGCTCTAATCTTCATAACTGAATACACTGTACAAAATAATTAATTTTTTTCAAAATGACAATGTTCCAGCGACTGATTCTTGTAGAGGACACAAAAAATATACGTACATCAGCGTTTTCAAAGTTTACATCTAGGACTCATTTTAGGGGAATTAAATTTCCCTCTTTTGCACATTGCTATAACAAATCGCCATGCTATATCTTGTATTACTTATATTTAAGGTATAATATGTGTTCAACACTTTTATGTAAAACACTACGTGGAAAATTCTTATAGGATATTTTAACCCTATAACTCATCGCTCTGTGAGTCTTTTTGTACCTTTCTTAAAAAGTCTTCAAAGATACAAACTAGGGTGATCGATTAATCGACATTTTCCAGAAACCGGTTTTCGAATAGTTCGACTTTGAAAATTTAGAAAAACCGGTTACGGTTTTTAAAATTCAGAAAAAACCGGTCGACCGGTTTTTTTGTGAGAAAATTATAATGCAAAAGTTTTGATTTTAATTTGGTTAAAAAAAAGAGTTAACAGTTCATGTAAATACTATCCGCAGAAAAACATAACTTTGAAAATAAGGCCAAGTTCCTATCCAAAAATTTCGGCCGTTAAAAGTACTGAGATTAGATGAGGGTCAAGTTCTTGATATTGTACCATCTAATTTCTAAGCTAAATTGAAAACATTTTCCCCTTAATTCTTCCCAATATTAGAAATTTAAAAAATATTGCCAAATAGCAAGTTGCCTAAAAATGAGATGGTATTGTACCTATCAAGAACTTGGCCTGCATTTTGATCTCAGTACTTTTAACGCCCAAAACTTTTGGATAAGAACTTGGCCTTATTTTCTCATTAATGTTTTTGTGCAGATCTGACTTCTTTTTTCTAATTTTTTATTAATATGATTATTTCGAACGTATTTGCTTTGTGAATCCGAATTGATTATTAGGCTAAGGTTCGTAACGTTATATTCAGAAAGAATTTGGCATGATTAATATTACAAGGAACAAGGGAAAAATTAACATCAACTTAATTTTTCAACGTACACAGCAGAACAGAGTAGCTAAACTTTCGGAAGCCGCTACACTTCCATCGTCAGTGCTCACGTGTATTTTGCTTATCACCACTTGTCAGGTTTTTGTTTGGTACAACACTATAATTTCCATCGCTTTAATTTCCCATAATTTCTTAATTGCGCATTATAGCGCCGCTTATATGCGGCACGCATTCCCTTTACGTGATCAGCACAGTTTTTTTTACTAAAGACCTTTCCAGGAGGATTTACAATCTAAATCCGAAAAAAATTTGTTCCACACATATAGGGGGAACCCTAGTGCACAGATTTACATTCGTTCTTTTTATTGTTTATTTCTTGACATTCACGCAACAAGCATTTTTAGTCAATGATGGATGTCGAACTCCATATAAAATATGAAGCTTGATATAAATTCTACATCACAAGGCCAATTTAATTCGCCCCTGCTACCATCTTATAAAATTAGTTCACCTTAATTGCATGGCCCTATGCTCCCTCGAGGAGTGAAAGGAACTTCAGTAAGGATGCTTCAGTAAATGCTCTTGAACAAAAATACTTAGAAAAATCAACAGTAAAAGTTCTTCAAGTTTTAATATAGTAAAAACTAATAAAATATACGAATCGAAAAGTATTCGACTGGGCCGGTTTTTTAATTTAAAAAACCGGACTATTCGACATTCGAAAAATCACCATTTTGAAAAAACCGACAACCGTATTGCGGAAAAACCCGGTTTAAGAACCGGTTGCAAAACCGAGTCGATAACCCTAATACAAACTCAAATTGAACGTCAGAAATCATTCAAAATATCCCACAAAACCGAATTATATATCGGCGCTAATTTGTATTAAAAATGTGTCTTAGGTAAAATTTCATCTTAACTCACCATACAAAAGAAAGCTGCAGCGATTACATTTCTTAATTAAACGATGAAAGCAAATTTAGTAATACGTACATACTTTCAATAAGAGGCTATTCACATATTACGTAAGGCAAGGGGGGGGGGGAGGGATTAAATAATTTACGTTACGTAGTGGTGGGGGTATAAAACTCCGAAAATAGCGTTACGTATTATGTGAATAGCCCCTAACAACGAACCTTACCTTTGGTGTCTTTGAAGACCTATGGTAGAATTGTATGGCAAATAATTTTTTTTGACATTTCAGGCCGCTACATCGCGATTGAAGAAGAGTTTTTTGGCGTTTTTTTCAAGAAAGGGTCAAAAATACCCATACAGGGAAGCTGTAGAATGCTCCACAAAAATGCTCCTAGTGTTGTTCCACATAAAAGTGCTGAGCACATCTAATACCTTAAACGTAAGAAATACAAGATTTCATATGCCGATTCAATATCATAATGTGCAAAAGGGGAGAATTTTAACTCCCCTAAAATAAGTCCCAGATGTAAACTTTCAAAACGCCGATACACGTATTTTTTTGTCCCCTCTACCAAAATCAGTCATTAGAACCTCGTAAATTTTTTTGTTGTAAAAGATATTGCTCACTTTTATACACACATATCGAGCCCTATTTTCGATTTAATCGTAAGCGACAAAAATTAAAGTTTTTCTGTATTATGTTTTCTATACATAAATTGTCACTTACGATAAAATTTTACAGCCTGTATTTTAAAAGTTATCAACAACTTTGGCATTTTGACCATTCAAAATTTTGATTTAAATAAAAAAAATAAATTTTTTACAACATTTCGCTTACGATTAAATCGAAAATAGGGCTTGATATTTTAAAGCTACAGAAAACATTGTTCTAAACATTTCAATATATTTTCTAGGGCATCAGCATTATCTGTGACACAATGGAAGAATGTTGGGATCATGATGCCGAGGCTCGTCTTTCTTCCTCTTGTGTTATGGAGAGATTTTTACAATTGCAAAAATATCCCACCACAATGCTAATTAAAACCAACACCAACAATATTGTGATCGACGTAAAGGATTCGAATAATGTAAATTTATAGAAAAGGTATTAAATCACTCTTGTTGATGTTACCGTAAACAGAAACTCATATACACACACATACGACGGTAGGACGAAATAAAGACAAGAGTGATAAAAAAAAGTTTTTTTTTAACGAAAGGCGCGCCACAAAATACAAAAAATAATTCTATATATTTTTTTGTTTGTTTTAAAACATATTAAAATAATTGTTTTAAGTTGCCCCATTAATTCCCTAAGTCGTTACATGAAGAACTTCCTCCTTTTCAAGTTTGATTAACTTTTTAAGTCAGCAGTATACTGCCAGTTATGGTAATAAAATTACATTTATCTAGCAGTTATTGTTAAGAAAGGAGATAACTTATTTTTAAATACAATGTCTGAGAAAATTGTATTATAGAAAATAGTTTTCTTTTCTATTATACGGCAAAGGATGCATGTATCATTGTTTTAGATAATTTTATTCTAAATCATTTGAAACATTTTTTTATATATATTAAGCCAAACAGCAGTGTTAAAAGCAGTGATGTTTATTTTACATGTCTGTATATGAAGATTTTGACGATGCTTTATACATACATACTTGTTTTATACATATAAATAGTTTTATTTGTAAGAAGAAAAATAACATAAAATCAAAACTGAATTGACTTTAGAACAAATAATATAAATTTTAAGTCAGTCTTGTCTAACGAAATTTCTATTTAAATAATTAAAACTACTTATAGGAAATTTAAAATTCATTTATTAGATTTAAAATGACAAACTTTTTTAAATTGATTTTTGTTTGCTATTATAAAATTACATTAAAAAATATATTAAATATTGTCTTTTATGTGTAGATTAAAATTTTTTTTGTTCTTTGGATGGTTACCTTTTTTAAGTTTTGAACTCTTCTTTTATTTTTTAAGTTGAACTTGTAGAGTGTAGCCCAAGGCGAATTCATCAATCAATTCAATTAATCTACCTTGGTGTAGCCATAATTTTGCCCTCAAAATTCGTTTTGATATTATTTGTAGTGATTTATACCTCTATTGCTGCAATTAATGTCTCTATCTGCTTGCAATTTGGTGCTATAATTTTTTTTTTTCGAAAATTGACGGTCCAATTTGGTCTCCTGAAATATTGATTATTATTATAACTCATACATTTATGGACTGATTTTCAAAATCCTTTTTTTATTTGAAAGGGTTTGCTTGCAGTTTGGCTATTTGGCTTCCCGACATATTGATTACACTATGTAGTCTCAAAGTGATAATTCAAGTACGCTGAATTAAATGCTGTCAGCCATTTTTTAAAGTTAGCGCTCATTTTCGCGATATTATGATTTAAAATGTTCTTATTAAATTACCACAAAAACGATTTCTTTTATACTTTTGGCATGATTTTCAGATTAATATTTAGCTAATTTGAGTAAATATGAACAATATTAAGATATTCTGTGACTTTTGGCGAAATAAAAATATTTTTTTAAAATTTTTTTTCGAAAAAATTTATTTTTGCAAAAAAAGATTTTGCGCGAATAAAAATTACAGTACGAATTGGTTTTTTGTAAATTTATAATAATTAACACTCGAAATTTTTAAAGCTTACATTTTACTAAAATTTTTACGAAAAAAGTAGATTTTTCACAAAAAAAAAATCAAAGTGACGCGTTGTGTTGTATTTATTCAACTGTTTTAAATTAGAAAATTTTCGCAAGGGTACAAAAATATCGTTTTTGTGGTACTTTAGTATATTGATTTTAAATCGCGTATAACGCGAAAACGAGAGCTAACTTCGAGAAACGGTTTTACTAGAAATCGTTGTACTAGAATTATCTACCAGTATGGTGCACCGCTTGTTAAAAAAAGTTGCAAATTGAAGCACAGTGTTATCGGATAACTCCTCCTATAAACTTAAATCAAACTTTGGGCCATCTTTTGCTCTATAACTGCAAAACTAGAAGCGGCACCACCTTGAAACTTCCCGCATGTATACGAACGAGTTATGTATATAACTAACATAATTTTTTTTCAGATTTACAAAAAAACTGTTTTTTGAGTTATAGCCCTTTCAGATCAGGACCTCCACACATGACCTTTGAACTTCTCACGGTAAAAATTTAAATGTACACCATATCGAAAGACTTATTTGCAAAATAACATCATGTAAAACTTTTTCACTTTTGTAGTTTAGAAGTTATAGTTGACTTGGAAAACACACTTTTCTCATATTTTGACGATTTGTTCATGACGTCATATTTCAGAAACCAAATGAATTGTGCCTAAAAATTTTTTACATCAAATCTCTTCCGACATACACTATCTGTGGTGAATTTCATTTAAATAGCAGAGGATAGATCCGAATTGCTTTCGATTTGACATGGAATTCATTATTCAGATGTATATTCTGTTTAAAGAAACATTTTGTATATGTATTTATTTTTAAAGAAAGTATTTAAACTTTATCACCACCTTCTCTTTTAAAATTATAATTTCGTAATAAATTTCAATTATTCTTTCCTATAATCTTTACCACCTAAAAGCAAAAGTTAAGACAAGACACTGTAAAGTATTTAATAAATAGAAATTTTAAACGAAAAAATAAAACAGAACGAAATAAAAATAATAACAATAAATATGCAGCTAATATAAGAACAATTTAAAATACATTTATATATTAAGATTTATTAACGTATGACTGATTAATTAGAATTTAAAAAAAAATGAGAAAAATATTTTATTTGAAAAAAGATAATGTAAAAAAAAATTAAACACGGTAGATACTAATTATCCCGATTCCTATATTAAGCAACCAAATGCCATGTCTCACGTCTACCATAAACAAAATATCCTTTGACAGAATCTAATCCATTAATCAACTCTCACGTTTTATAAATAATATAGAAAATAGATTTATTATTATTAATTTATTGTTTATAATATAATTTAATTTTTATAAATACTTTTCATTCTTAAGTTTATTATTATTATTATATTTTTTCAATCATACGGTTTTGTTTTGATCAATTTTTAGCAACTTTTGTACAGATTAAACAGCTTGTTTTGTTTTATAAAACTAAACATTTTTACTCGACAAATCTATAAGCAAACTATTGTTCATACCATCATTTTCTTTGGCCAAAACAATTTTAGAACGAAGCTCTTCAGCAATTCTTATGAAACTTTTTAGAAACTCTCACTTTCTGTGGCAACACAATAGTATAACTAGAAAAGTGGGAAGTGCCATCACGCCTATTCAAAGTAATTATTTGTTTCCAATTACACATACTTTTATGAAACTTTTCACAAACATTAAACTTTGGTGAAAATCCAGTATTATTGACTGGATAAGTGGGCAGTGTCACGCCCATTTAAAGTAAATATTATTTTTCAACTATGCACGTCTATTTAACTGAATCTTATGAAACAATACTGCAAATTAATTACTTAATCGATACTTTTAGAGTTGTATTTTTATCACTAAAATTAAATTCCAACAGCGAAAATACAATTTTGTTTAAAAATAGTATATCTGTCTTTAAAAAAAAGAAGTTAACTCCGTTTACCTCCGTCTTGTCACTGCTACAAAATGGAAGGTGAGAGTCTATTCTTTGAAGTTACCTAAACTAAACAAATTCACTACACTACGACCCATTTTTTTTTACAGATATCGATAATAAACTCAACTCAAAAATGTATCAGATTTTATTAATATGATTATTTCCAACGTATTTGCTTGTGAATCCAAATTCATTATTAGGCTAAGGTTCGTAACGTTTAGCTCAGAAAGAATTGGGAATGATTACAGTATGATAGAAAAGTTGAGAAAAAAATGATTCAGGGGCTCTCATGCACCAATTCTGTTTGGTTAGAGCCCATAGAGAAAGAAAACACCTATGGTTTTTCTAGGTCACTTCGTAAAGTGATTTTATAACGGTAAATGTAGTAAAAAACGGGTTTCTTAAAGTTTGAGCTTTAAACAGTCATTACTTCTTTGTTTCAAAACGGAATGCTACGATGTTTTTGAAATTTGAAAGATATGCAGCCCAATCCCAAACAAAAATTCCGTGCGATTTTTTTCACTTTTCCCTTTTCTCCTATTATGCATAAAAATTCCCTCGGAAAGAATTCGATGTGGAAAAAAGTAGCTATTCCCAGTGCATTTTAGCTTCATTTTTCCCCCGAAATTTTTCACTTGCAAAGCAGAAGGGAGTTTGCATAAAAATCTAAGTAATATTTAAATAAAACAAAATTTCTATCAATAAAAAATATTTTATTGATTTTGTAGGTCGAATACCACAAATAAAGCACAAACACAAAATTTTTTAACTTTAATGGAATCATTGCCTGTGGCTTCCATAAATGCAGCAAAGAGAAACTTGCACGATTTTTTTCTTCTACAGCAACAATTATCTTCACAAATGCTCGTACAGCTATGTTCTCTATTTTCTTTATTCACTTATTTGTTTAATTTTACTTTAAATTTGATTAAAACATCAATTTTTATTTAGTTTTGCACACAAAAATACTGAATAAATAGATGTCAACAAGCAAAACGGCCGCCATTGATATTCAATGATGCCACTGTTTCATATTTTTGTTCCCGCGGAGTTTATGATTGGAGGAATTCATTCTCCAGAAAAGTGTTTTCCGTGGGAAAGAAATTCCTAGGGAATATTCATGATTGGGCTGATGATTCTTATCTTTCAAATAAGGCATGATTTTTGTTTGAAAATCAGTTAGTAAATGGCTAAGCTGTGGTGGCTTAAGTGTAAAAAAAAAAGCAAAAATTTCAACAAAATTTTACTTTTCGCCGGCTCTAAGTGGCTTATGAGATACTACACTACCATACGAATTAATTTTTGTGAAAAGCAACATTAAAAAAGCTTTAAAAAATGTGCAATTACATTAAAATCGGTTAAAAAAATAAATGAGTTATGGTATGTTTTGTGTTATAACTTTTTTTGCTTCTTATTTAACAATAGGGCAGTCACGTTAATCTATTTCATCATAACTCGAGAACGATTAACACGATTTTGATATTATAAGCAAGAAAAGATGCGGAACAAAATTATCTTTTCCAAATTGTTTCGGAGTTATTCATGCAATTACAGATTTTTTTTTTCATTTTAAAACTCTCATAATGAAATTAAGACAGCTAAAATTTAAAAGTTTTATCAATAATACGAAACCTGGGTATATTTGGAATAAAATAAGCCATTAAAATCGCTCGACAAATGTCGATTTTATTAAAAATTAAGTAAATTGGTGCATGAGAACCCCTGAATAAATTTAGTGTATCACAGTGTTATTATTCCAAGGAACAAGACAAAGTTTAACATAAACTAATTCAAATTGAAATAGCCCATATGTGACCTTCTCCGTGAAAAGGCACCAAGTGTGTCAAAAAACGGGAACTTGGGAAAATCTTTAAAAATGAGAAAAACATTAAAATTTTACTTTTTAAATGCGTTTTTCTCAAAACTTCATTTTCACACACTAGGTCCCTTTTCTCGGAGAAGGTCACATATAGCATTTGGAAGATTGTTTTACCAAAAATCAGCAAACGCAGTCTTAGGACTGCCTGAGATGACCAAAAAGTGATTAATCAGTTGCGGGCTTAAAACAAGACTCGAAAATGATTCCTACAAATGACTAGAAAACGACTTGTGCGCAATCATAAATTGATTATGCATTGTTCGAAATTTAATCTTTTAAGACTAACTTAGACGATCAAAAAGTGATTAACCAGTTGCACGCTCAAAAAACGACTCGAAAATGAGTCCAATAAATGCTTAGAAAAAGACTTGTGCGCAATTATAAATTGATCAAGCATATGGTCGAAATGTGACTGTTTTGAGTATTGTTATAAAAGTAAGTTTATGTCAGCTTTGTGATGTCTACATTGTAGGCATTACCTTAGCTGAGTGGTTGGTACGTAAGGTTACAAATCCGAAGCAGCTTGGTTCGATTCTCAGTTAAATTTTTTTTATTTTACTTTCTCGAAAATGAGTCGTAATTGACTACGAAATGATCACAAATACTTTTTAAAAATTACTAAAAAATTAGTCAAAACTGATTTAAAAGCGGGTAATAAAAGACTCTTTAAGAGGAGTCGTACGTACGGTACCATTTTCTACCGATTAAAGGATCTTTTATGATCACAAAATGAGCGCGTAAATGATTATTTTAATCGAGCTGAGGAATCAATAAAGACTCGAATATGATCAAAAATTTCATGAATTGCTACCTGGGAATTAATTAATTCAATTATGTGTATATGTAAATTAGTTTTATGAAAAACAAGCTGTATTTTTTTAATATTATTTTTTAATCTGACGACATCAACTCAGCACACGTTTAAAAAGCACTTTAAAAAATTTTTTAAATCATTTAAGTTTTGTTTTATAAGTTTTTGTGCCTTTTTATAATTATGGACATATCTTTTTTTATATACGTAGAAATATTTTGATTTGTTTCTTTATAATTTATAGATTTATAAGTAAAATAATAAAAATTTTTAATTTAATCCTTAAAAAACAATTTGTTTTATTTATTTGTTTTTCATACCCTTTGCCTCTGTGTCAACATTATCGAACGAACCATACGAATCTCCTGTTTCTGCCATTTTCTTCCCAATCAAATTTCTTCATTTCTGTTTTTGCTCCTTCTAAAAAAATCATTTTCCATCTTATCTTATAGTTACACAATGAAAGTACAATTATTTAACTGTGTTCAGTTAAATTCGTTTAACATTACAATATAAAATCAATAACCACATAAGTTGAGAAAAAAGTTAGAGTTAAATAAAAATAGTTTCTGAGTTTATATACAAAACAATATAAAAAATATATATATAAAAAAAAGATAAAAAAGACGGAAATAGTTCATTTAATTAAAAAATAATAATTCAAATTTAAAATAGCCGTAAAAAATTTAAAAGAAGATAACACAAAAGTACACAATAGTTAAATTAATGAATAATTTAGAAAAAAAATATTCAAAGAAAAATCTAAAGTTTATTATTTATTTCTATTTGTACATATTTAACATAATTACATATTTATCTAAGAGCAGTTAAAGAAACATAAATACATACATACAACATACAAACGTAAACGCATATACGCATTAGATACATACTTACATTAGACGCGTTCAAAATTAATTTAAGTTTATATTTTTGATAAAGTATTATAACAAAAACTTTATAAGAATACATACATCCCATACGTTTCTTAGTCTTATTTGGATGCTTCATTTGTTAACTTGATTATCTCCAGTTTGTGTTTTTTATACAATTTTTGTTTCAAAGTAAAGAGTTAATTTTTTATATTTCCTAAAGTACTATCATTGCATTGTACAGTTGGGACTTTTGCAAAATAAATGGTAATAAATCTGGTGCTTCTAAACTGCTGACTGGATTTGTCTAAAACTTGTATCGTAAAATAATTCATCTCTCTGTCTTTCTGCCGGCTGAATGAAAACTTTGTGAAGAAGTAAACTTTGCTAGTGCGAAAGCGGTGTATGTAATTTATTGCATATTAAACTTTAGTAACAAACTTATAAGGTTTTTGTTTAAAATACTTTAAATATTTTATTTAACTAATAACACTACTAAACTCAACTAAAAACAATTATAAAAATATTTTTGAGGATTTAACTAAGATAAATTTATGTCAAATGTTACAGAAAACTATAGTTTTGCCTCTATAAGGTATTTCTTGAGTTATATAAAGGACCGTAGAAAAATGTCGGTTTAAAAATAACTTTTCGATCAGAAATAAATTTTATCGGTTTCTTTCACACAGAAATTGCTACACAGTCAAAAGTTGGCAGAGGCGACCAAACAAATATACGTGTTTTGGGGTTTTGAAAGTTTACACCTGGGATTTATTTTAGGTGGAGTTAAAATTCCCTTCCGCCACTTTTTTTTGTTATAGTGAATTGGCATTGGAAATCTTCTAGTCTGGTTTCAGCGATGAACATTTTTGTGGACAAATTTAAACCTCTACACAGAAAAAAACTAAATTTAATTTTCTGTAAAGGAATTCAATGAAATAGTAAATATTTTATCTGGGAACGGACCTACAAACAAATTTGTAAATATGTATTGAAAAAAATCGTGTTTTTTTCAATTAACAAATTGTTTAAATAATCTATATATCAATAAAGGAATTCACAAGGTATTCCTAAGTGTTCTAACTGTTGTAGGTACTAACGTTATACAATAGTTGTATGTTTCTTGTCGATATTCTCAATAAAAATATATAATATGACACTACAATTTATTTAGATATGTTTTTATGGTGTGCTATGTGTTCAGCTGAATAATTTTCGCATAAAACGGTCTCTATTTTAAATTAAAATTTTTGTATTTTTATTGGATGTACATAAATATATTTTATTTAATATTTTGATGTTTAATTATTGAAGTTTTTTGTCTTTAGTATTTGAATATATGACAGGGTATTCAAATATGTCCTATTTGAAATGTTGTACTATGTTAGTACCTATGACATTATTACACCTTGTGAACTCCTTTAATTTGTCTAAAAATATTTACAAATTGTAAACAAAACAATTTACTAAATCAAACAAAAAGATTTACTGGATTTTTTGAAAAATATCAAACAATATTTTTGTATGAATTTATAAAAGAATTAGTCTAAAAATACTAACAAATTTAAACAAAATATTTACTGGATTTTTTTGTAATATATCAAACAAAATTTTTGTCTGGGTCATCATCATGATCATCCATTAAGCATTTATGAAATTTCACTTTGTTAAATATGTTCAAGTCTGACTGTTTATATAAGGACTTAAAAAAAATTAATGAGAATTAACGCAACAACATTAACGAATTGATTCACTCAAAAATCTTCAGTAAACGAACTTGGTACAATCGCATTCCTTGCTATCATTGTTGTTGTTATTTGTGTGTATGTCGTCATCGGCTTGATTTTTTAATATACAGTTTTTCTTGTTGTTTTTGGTATTTGCGTCCTAAATAAGAGCCAAACAAACAATTCATTGATTATTTAATTTACTGAAAATGAAATTTATTTTTTGGCAAACTTTTGTTTGAAAAATTTTTGGTGATAATATTTTCTGTGTAACTCCTTGCTGTGGTGGTATTTTTGTCCCTTTCTTGAAAAAAGTGGAAAAAACTCCCCTTAAAAAACGGACTGAAATGTCCTACAAAAATATTTGTCCTTAAATTATATAATAACACTAATTTACAAAAAAGATGAATCTGAAAAAAAAACAATTATTTTTTATGAGAATTTGGAGCTGCTGAAGACGAATATGAAATTAATTTATTTTTCTTTTGGCAGTTTATTTTAAGCTATTTCCAAAAATCTTGATAACTCTTCATTGCAATTGTACACATTTTGCACAGTTGCATAGATGTGTTTTTCCTCTGTCATTCCATACATAAACTGTAATGATCGGATCAAAATTTATTGAGTTATAGGCGCTAAGATTGGAAAAAATTAGAGTTATTTAAGTTTTTTTTCAAAACTTTAATCATTTTAAATCGCTAAAATATCTCACAAAACAGGACCTTGTGAGGCTAGTTCATATTAGAAATATGTTTAATATGAAAGTTCACTATAAGTTGCCTCTATCAGAATCAGTCTTTAGAACCTTGTTACTTTATTTGTGTATTTGCCAGTGTTATCGCTCAAATTTTAATTGTTATTTTCGATGAAAAAAATTGTTGAGTAGTGTTTTAATTAAATAGCGCTTAATAAACATTTATTTTTCAATCTTTGCTATTTCAACAAAAATTTGCTATTACTTACCTGATTTATATCAAATTAAAAAAAGAAAACAAAATAATAAATTAATTTGAACTTTATGTTACATGTACAAAGAGAACAAAAAGAAAGAAAGAAAAAATCAATAATATAATAGACAGTTTTTATTTAAGAAAAATATATATTTTCATAAAAACACAAATAACAAAAGCTTAATTACCTGATTTATATTTATCAATTAATTAATGAATTAAGTTATTGATTTATTACAACAAATTATTAAAAAAAAACAAAAGCAGATATACAGGCCTGTTCTCTGTATTCCCTGTGAAATACAAATGTTCGCAATTAATATAGCTTTGTTGTTGTAAATACATACCCTAGAGGGGAGAGAACCTTTCAAATGACAAGTCTCGTGAATGGTTCCCAATCACTAGCAACCAGTTCGAGTTCTGGAATCAAGAAACTCAGTGATAGGTTCTAGAACCAAAATTAAGGTACTTGTCCTGTAGGGGTCGCTTTAACATCAGTCAAATTACTATACTTTAATTCTAAATATTTTTGATTTGAAAAAAAAAACTTATTGTTCAGTCAGGGTATTTTGTTAAAATTTTTGTTCTAGCTAAGTGGTGTGTTGTCTTCTCATCACTCTCCACTCGGGAACATATTGTATCACTCCCATTTTTACCAGCTATAGGACAAGTACATTGAAGACAATTGCTATAAAATTTCCCATAAGGTATTTATCTGCAACAACAATCTCTCTATGATAATTGCTAACATTTCATATTTAATACAGAACACGGCCCTAATAATTAAGTTATACATTTAATTTCATCTATAATTAAAACAAGGTGCTGAAATACAACAAAATACATAAATAACTACAAATATTTATTTAAAAAAATATAGAAAAAAATAGAAGCAGTAGTTTTAATCACATATCAACTTCTCTCAAAACAATAATAACAAATAGTAACAATTAATTAAGCACACGTATTTAATAAAAGAAAAATCTTATTTAATACATTTTTATTAGACCAGTAAAATTTAAGGAGCAAAATTTCTTAAAACTCAAAATGAAATTATTAGGGACTCATTTTAATTCACTTTTCGATTGATCAGCAAATCAATTTCCTGCAGAAAAAATGTCCTTTAAATGAAGACGGGTGAAATGTAAAGATTTTAATGTGATAAATTTAAATCCGTTTACATTTTTTTCAATCACGTATAGATTTCTTTACGGCCGTGACTAATTATTACATCCGAAGTAGAGGAAATAAGAGAAACCGGTCTCAAGTTATGATGAAATATATTAGCGTAACCGCCCTACACTGATAGAAAAACCGTCATAACGCTGATGTAATTTGACATGAATGCTATGTCAAGTGCCTTCGTTTTTTATCCCATGACACTTTTCATCATTGTGATGTCAACCTTTGATTGAAACAAATATACATATTTATATTTTTTTACTTTTACTTTTTTTACAAAGAGAAGTAACACAATCAGGCAGTTAATGGCTACCAGTTAATTAATTAATGTGTTACCTTCTTTGGGAAAGGGATAGTGTAGAGAGAACTGGTGGTGAAGTGGGAGAGAGATAGAAAGCTTAATTCATTTACAACCCTGCTATTGCGCGTTTTTTGCAGAGCAGTGCTGCAACCCCCTCTTATGTCAAGTAGAGGAATTGAGTTGGTTAAGCTGTGTAGCCATTTTATTAGTTCTTTTACTTCGCCGACGGTTCTACAATATCGACGAAGGAGGGTGCTGTGAAGTGCATTAGGATATGTTAGCATTAATCGCTGCCGGTACTGCCAAAGTGATCAGTGCTACGCCTTCATCACTTTAACAGTGCAACAATAAACAGAATAACACACCAATACACATGAGAAAAATCCATGATGTTGTTGGCTTGCCTGGAACTAGTCTTGAACTCAAGACCTCAGGGTTTGTAGTCAAACGCGCTAACTATGTACTTTGCCAACAGCACCCTTTTTCACTTTAGTTTTACTTTTTTTATTTTATTTTTTCTTTTAATGTTGGTCTTGATCCCAAGCTCCGCAGTTCATCACAGATTTACAAACTAACGCCTCTACCATTTCAGGTATGTCACCATCTAAAATATAAGCAGCACAAAGTCAAGTGGCTTCAATATGATGAAAAGGTATCATACTATCGTTTGCTTCCATGTTTTGTCTGTGCATGGCTTAGTTTTTAAAAATACTTACATATTTTATTATTAGCTTTGTCATAGTAATGATGACAAGTGTACATCAATGCAATGTCATGTTTTTTAACTTTTCAAAAATGCATTTAGATACAAAAATAAAACAATAACATTTGTATTAAAATACAAATTACAAACATTATAACATTGTTTACTTTTTTCTTTTATAAATATTTAACATTTTAATAATATATAATCAGTGGCATCGTATTGATGTCATTCCAGTCATAGCATTGATGACACTTAAACTACGACGAAATTCTATGATGACGTTTGTCATCAGATTGATGTCTGTTTTCGTTTTGTTGCTGCCATTTGTCATAGCATTGATGTCAGAATTCTAATTATAGGGCGTCATCAATGCGATGATATCTTTTCTCTAAGTGTATTTCGGGTGTTTTATTATTCATGCCCATAAAAAATGTGTATGTGATAGAAAAATAACTGAAAACGCGAATTAAAGTCTTTATATCCCACATCCTTTTGTTTAAAGGACCAACAAAGGAAACAAAGGAAGGAAATTGAAGTTTTTAAATTATTCGAATAATCGAGTAAAACTTTTAGAAATTATTCAGATACTCGGTATCGAAAGCGTCGAATACAACCCAGTTCTGATCCGTTCTGCGAGTCTGATGATTACATATTCTAATATTCATTTCTCAATAAAAATTTGCACTAGTTTGAATCATCAAACTAAAAAAGTAATTCGTTAAATCGAATATTGAATGAAAGTAAGTCGAAAAAATAACCTTGAACATAATGTACATTTATGTAAAAAGTACCATTATCTTAAAGTACCTTAAAAGTACTTTTTTAAAATTTTTCTTAACAGTGTTCTAGTGCTATTCAGTAACTTTTAACGATTCGATAAAGTCAAATTTTGTCTACAATTATTATTGTTTGCATTTTGCATAACGATTATATGATTATTTAAGAAATTTATTATATGACATATTGTCATAATTTTATTTTAAATGAAATTTATTTGCTGGTGTTTAAGCATTGTCCATATGCATTTCATTGGTGCTTTATCAAATCGTCAGTAGACTTCAAACACGATTTTGAACAATTACAAACCCTTTATCTTATGTACAGATTTTCAAAAATCATTTGAGAATTTACAAATATGTAAATGATTTTCGAAAATAAGCATAGTAGGGTTTGAAAATTATACAAAACCCAACAAATAATTTGTATTCGATATGAATCTATTTTTTTTCTCCACCTTTTTACAATTGTGTTTGAAGTCTACTGACGATTTGGTAAAGCACCAATGAAATGCTTATAGACAGTGCTTAAATACCACCAAATAAATTGCATTTAAGATTATATGACTCACTATATTTTTCTAGAAATTATAAATATATGTTTGTAATCTATTGTAATTAAATTTTTCTACCAATTCCGTTTCTTCGAATCCTTTAAAAGAATCTACTTGATTCCATGAATCATTCAAAATTGTTATTCTTGCTCTAACTGACCAAAATCGCATTTTTTAGAAAATTAATATTTTTCGAAAATAGAAAAAATATAGGCTGATTATTTTCTAAAAATAAATATATGTATATTAAAAAAAAATTTGAGTACGTTAAAAACGTTTAAATAAATTACGAGTTCTAAGTTTTGAAACAAAAAAAAAAATCCAAAACCAGAAAATTATAAAAGTTTTATTTAAGTTTATAAAAACACAAGAAAATTGTACATAAAACTTCATGTTTAATTAAAAACAAGTAAAAAGAAATAAATAAATAAAGTTAAAATTTGTATAAAATAAATGTTTGGTTTATTTGTTAACAAGTCCTAGAATAGCAAGAATTAAAAGTTAAAAACAAAATCCTGACTACCTGAATAACACTTTCAGGTACATACTTATGTATATAGATATATCGTTAGAATGGTATATTTATGCTCTTTTATATAATAACCATCTCTGGTACATGGTCGCCATTTTGAATTTGTTGTGTATCGTTAGAATGGTATTTTTATTCTATGAAATATGATACCCATCACTATAGCTCAATTCACAATCTAGTGCAAATGGTCTTAACAACTGTTAAGTGGTGAGTATCAATATACAGTACAATTTTGCAAATGCTACAATGCAAAACCATTTGCACAATATTATTGCCCAATTCACAATCTTGTGCAAATGGTCTTGCATCGCAGCACTTGCAATATGGTATTGCATATTGATACTCACCACTTAAAAATTGTTAGTGGTGAGTATAAATATATTATACCATTTTGCAAATGCTACGATGCAAGACTATTTGCAAAAGATTGTGAATTGGGATATACTACTGTGCAAATGGTCTTGCATCGCAGCATTTGCAAAATAGTATTTCATATTGATACTCACCACATAACAATTGTTAGTGGTGAGTATAAATATACTATACCATTTTGCAAATGCTACGATGCAAGACTATTTGCACAAGATTGTGAATTGGACTTATATGTTTTGATGATTTGACATATTTGGTCCCTGACTTTGTTTATGCTCTTTCATGGCCGCCATTTTGTATTTGTTAAGTATCGTTAGAATCAGTGATAGAAAATACAGATTTCGATATGGTACTGAACTTCAACTTAACCCTTATGTGCGCGGCAAAAAAATACCCTATAATGCGCTGCAAGGTACCCCGGTACCTATATAAAAGTTACGTAGAAAACAAGAATTTCCGCACTAAATAATAAATATGGGATTGGGAATATATATCTGTAGCCAATCTCATATATATTTTACTACGTTTTAATCTGATATTTAGAGCGAAAGTGCTTGTTTTCAACGTAACTTTTATATAGGTACCCGGGTACCT
Source organism: Panzeria rudis (assembly GCA_956483635.1). NCBI lineage: Eukaryota > Metazoa > Arthropoda > Insecta > Diptera > Tachinidae > Panzeria > Panzeria rudis. The sequence continues at coordinate 146,460,496 of OY101447.1, read as the reverse complement.
TGCGGCGCAATAGAAGGTGTTTTTTGTCGTGCACATAAATTTTGCTTAATTTGATTAGAAATTTCTACGTCTACCACGTTTATATATACTTTTATTTATTTATGCAGAGCTACTAACAACAAATATATGTACTTGCAATGGCCTCATTCCCATATAAAACACGTACAGGTACCCGGGTACCTTGGTGCGTATTTAAGGGTGTTAAGAGTAAATTGATCTCTCACGCATATTACAAAATTTTTTTAGCTGTGCGACTGCAAAAATACAAACTTTTCTGAAAGTTAGTAGTTCTCAAAAAGTTTCAGATATTCAGATTAATAATTTTAATGAAAAAATTTTGCTTAAACATGCCAAAGGTACCCGGGTACCTAGGTGCGCACATTAGGGTTAAAAAGTACTTTTTTCACCTTAATGGTACTTTTTTAAGAATTTAAAAAATATTTCAGGTATTCTTAATTAAATATCATACAAAAGAACCATTCTTGACATTCGAATATATTTTTATCTTCCCGCTATCAATAATAAATAGGAAGTCAGAGTTTTCACACCAATATTCGAAAATCGATCTATAAATCTACACATTTTTTCATCTACGTCTTACAACTAACTATTAGCAGTCACTTCTGCACATTGCCTGATTTTAGTGTTCGTTACAATTCTCATTTATCTCTTGAGTTTATACGCACAAATATTTCAGTTTTTAAACTTATAAAATAAGGGTAAATGTTTTCTAATGAGCTGCCATTAGCAGCACAACAATGCATGAAGAATTTTAACCAATATTTCTGATAAATTTCTAATTTTAGCTCCGAATTTTCTCTGATATTAATACGCCAGGACGTAAAACTTATCAGATAAATCGGAAAATTTTCTGATGTTTTGTCAGACATTTTTCCGACATTTATAAGACATGTCGAAATGTCCTTTAGAATTTCCTTATGAAATTCGTCGGAATTCGTACAGAATTCTGTTAGACCTTTCGGTATAGTTTTTAGAATTTCCTCAGATACAGAGATCCGGTTTCTTGTCAACCACTCATATGATTTTCGGTACGTTTTCTGACCGACATCGGATACGAATTCGGCATCTTGTGCAGACTTTCTGACCGACTTCGGACCGAAATCGGCAAAAATTGTTTGCTGGGATACTTAATGATTGAGCATAAAGGCTTACTATACATTGGTCAAATGCACATCAAGCATTATGGTGGTTCTGTGAAAATTTGTTTGTATGTGTGACACCGACGATGCTGGATGCCAAATCAAAAAATTTTGATTTTTGGCATGCATGATGGGAAATTTGATGAATGTATTGCTTTTACTCTTCAAAGACGTACACACTTTTAACAAGATTTCAACCAGAACAGAATCTAAAGATGTCGGATGAGAAAAATGTTTTCGTGGTGATTGTTAAATAAATAATAATTAATAATAAAAATAATAAACTATTATAAAAATTTAAAATAAATAATAATGATTAACAAATAATAAATGATGAAAAAATTAGTTTTCTGCATACAAATACTACTAATTTTTCCTCCGCAACCAACATATGTACACCACAATAAAAAATGAATTTCAAAATGAATGCTTGACAAATGCATCTTCTAACGTCAAGCAAACGTTCATGAGCTTGATGAGAAACATTTGATAAATGTATAGTGGCCTTAAAGGGCAAAATACACCATCAAAATGCTTGACAAGCATGTTAATAGTATTAGTGAAATTTCGTTAGTGTTAGTGACACCAACGACGCTTGATGGAAAATGTACTTGGTTTTGATTTTTCGTCAAGCACACGTACACGAATCTGACAGCAAGCATTTTGATGGTGTATTTTGCCCTTAAGAGACTGAATATATGTTATACGCTTTGAATGCAATACAGGAATGGCAACTTAGCCCTTTTCGGGCTAGACTTAGCCCGTTTTTAGTTAGTCAAAATGGGGAAATATTTTTTAGCCCCCCAACCAAAAAAAAAAAAAAAAACGCGCAAGTCTAGCAATTTTTACAACAATCTTTTGGCCCATTTAACCCCTTTTTACTTTTTGATCAATATGGGTACATTTTTTAATTTTGCCAACTATTTCTTTCTTTATTCTAGCAAGAGCGACTTTTGAATTAATGTTGCAACATCCTTTTTACTCATTTTCTTTTGTTAGTTTGCTTTACCAGCAATAAAAGGAAGAAGAGTCTAGTATTATCTTCAATTTTCTTTGAAAATTGGTTGTGATTTTAAGTTCTGCCCAAACCTTGAACGTGTTTTTGATTTTTACAAGAAACACTTTATAAATTAGCCCTTTTTTGTGCTTTTTCGAATTTTTTTTTGATATGGCTTTATACGTATCCTTTTTCAATTAGCCCAAGTTTTTGAAAAAGGGAATAATTTCAAAAACTTGCGCGTTTTGGGTCCCAAAAGTTGACATCACTGATGCAACATGTTCTAATAGCAAATGAAGAGCCCAACACGCAGTAAAAAATAAAACAACAAATATCCAGCTTCCCTTTAAATATAGTTCTTTTTTTTAAATTAAGTTTTGTGATTTTAACAATTTAATTTTTATTGTTTTTATTCTTTAAACATACGAATATATTTCACAATTTGAATTTGATTTAAATAAGAAATTAAATATAACCAAAAATATGTTTATTTAAATTATTACAATTATTATTATTACAATTTCAAATTATAATATATTAAACTTTTATGCCAACTAAACATTACTTACACAAAAAAATGTGATTTATTGTTGTGGGTTCCAAGTTGGGGTATGTATATGCTATCCATAATTTTGCTGGTACTTGTTCTAGCTCATCCGTAGACCTTCAATCATATTTTTGAAAAGTTTTCAACTTTGTTTGTTTACAATAAAAACTTTCAAGAAATAAATGAGAGTTAAAAAAATTTCATTTATATCCTCAAAGTTTTTATATAAACAAACGATGCGGCAAACTTTACAAAAATATGGTTAAAGCTCTAATGACGAGTACCATCGAAATGCAGCCATATAGACCAACTTGCAGAGCACAACAAATAGCATTTTTCAAAATTATTATTTTATGCAACAAAAACCCGAAAGAAATAATGGAGTAAGTATTATTTCTTTCGGTTTTTTGTTGCATATCTTGAATCAGTTAAACTGAAAGAAATAACTTCAACTGAAATCAGTTTGCTGAGTTGCTTTCAAGACCACATTTTTATTCTTTTACTGGCTTAGTTCAAATATAGTTTTCTGTATTTATATGTATATATAATAATCTTGGTAATATATGAATATGTATCTGGTGCCTTCCACGCTAAATCGGACGGTTTAAATAATTTTTTTTATTGCCTTAATTATGTGATATTATTTCATACCCCTCAAAAAAGTTTTCTTGGTAAATTTTAAGATTTTTTTATTACTCGTTTAAAAGATATTAAATTTGCTCCTTCATAATTTTCTTAAGCCCTTATGACACTACATTTTTTCTTAATTTTTCAAATTTTGGAGAACAGTGCAAATAGAATATAATAGGAAATTTTACTAGGTGCAAAGAGTTCAGCTATATTAAGATAAATACCAAATTGTCAAAGCTTTTACTAATGTTATCGATAAAAAATGGGGGCCTGTCAAAAAAAATGTAAAAATGTTCAACTTAAAATTGACATTTCAAGCTTGAAACATTAAAGTGTTGCCAAGTTAGCGGTTTATTCACGAATTCAGCGACTTAGCTCCTCTTTTTTTCAACTTTTTTTCTTTTGTCGTTTTATTATAAATAAAAAGTAGGCAGCACTTAAAGAAGCCATTACGTTTTGTTTACATTTTGTATAGTTGTTTCTTTCTATCATTTGCTATTTCTTTCTTTCAATCCTGTAGCAAAACAATGCAAGAAAAATGTAGTGTCATAAGGGCTTTAATAATGGTCCAAATAAAATTTTTTTTTTAAATATTTGCTTTTAGACGTTTTTTTAGAAAAAAAATTAGTTTTTTTCTGGATTTTGATTTTTGGATTTTAAATTTCAAATCGTGTTTTTGAAAGTGAGTGTATCCATAGATTTATTTGGAAACTTTTAATTTTTAGCTTCTATCCAACCAAAATCTTTTAAGCCCGGTCCGGTAGTAGGCATTCCATAATTACAATTCTTTAGATTTTTGAAAATTAAAAAAAAAATGTTCTCTATAAAGCATAAAAATCTTGTAAGTATTGTCTTTATGCTATATAGGGTATTCATCTTAATCGACTTTTCCATTGTTCGATTAAACAAATAGTCGAAAATGAGATTTTAAGCTTACTCGAGCAATCGAGTAAAACTTTTATTTCGTTCGAGTTATTCGAGTAGGTTTTGCTATTAAAAATTATTCGAGTTAATCGGAATATTTTCGAACTTACTCGGCTTTTTTTAATTTTTATTGACAAAAATAAAACAAATTAAGTTTAATAATAAAAGAAAAAGCAAAATAGTAATTCTACATAAATTAGGCCATAGCTTGATCATTTAAAATAGTTCTTTTAATAATTCACTATTCAAATGATTCTCTATGAGAAAATTTGCATCAGAAAATATGTGATAGTAGTCAGTCATGTTCTGCATTCATAGCGAAATAAAAATGTTAGCTTGTAACAACAATTCTTTTACTATTCCGAACATTTTCATTCGGCATGGATAACAGAACAGATCGTATATTTTCATACCACTTTTTACAGAATAATTCATTAAATCATCAAACAAAATCAATACATTTGTACTAAAAAGATAACGTTTTTTCTGTGTTTCATAGAATGATATTTCTCACATTATTAAGAATGGTCTTTCATTGATCTTGGACGCTGGAGAAATTGATAGAAGCGAATCAAAAAGCATTTCCAACTTATCGGACCAATTTTTTTTCATTCATTCAAAATACATTTTTTGGGTTTATTTTAATACGAAAAATACGAAAAGAGCTATTGCTTGGTGGAAAAGTTCCCGAATTTTTGCACAAGATATTTGAAGTTTGTTCTTCCTCCCTTTTACTGCATAATTTACCTAATTTTTTGATTATGCAGTCTATTAGTATGAAATAACGTTTGAACTGAATGACAAATTCCATTAATATTTTCGAGTTTTTATTAAGAAATCTACAAAAACGCATTCGAAAAAAAAAATAAAATTTATATAACATTTTTTAATCGAGTTATTCGATTAATCGACCTAAATTACTCGAATAAATTTTTACTCGAAATTGAAACTTTTTGTGTGATCGAACTTTATTTGACTTCAATTATTCGATTAATCGAGCATACATTATTCGAGTGAATACCCTGTGCTATACGTTATATTTGAAACCTTTATATAAAACTCCACAAGCAAAATTTTTGTGTAATAGTTTAACCCTAAACTCTTCCTTGTATGTGTCATTTTGTCCATTTCTTAAAAAAAAAAACAAAAACCACCTTCAGCGGCGATATAGCGGGCAAAATTATTCCACAAAAATGTTAATCGTGGTGTTTTAGGCTGATGTCAGAGTGCGCGCTAAAAGCCACGATATAATATTACGCTATAACTCGCTATAACCTCTTCAGACCATGGGTACACATATGTGTACCCATGGTTAAACACTGGCGGCATCTTATGATGACTGACAATAGTTTTTTACTTAGTTTGGACTAATGGGGTTCAAAAAAATAGCAATAGATGGCATTTCTGTAAAATTGTAGATATTATTTTTGCATTTGAATTTGACAGTTTGAAAAAGTTTCTTGTAGGCCTTGGTGAAAATTGTAAAAAGATAAAAAATTTAGTTCTTCAGTTTCGTTTATACTGTTTGCAGTTTTCTATAGTGATTTAGTTGGGTAAAAAGGTAAGTAGTTTATTTTTGTGTTTTTTAGCAATGCAACGTTACTTTGTTTTCTTGGTACACATATGTGTACCTCAGGATTAAAACCATATTTTATCTGAACATTGACTATTTCTCAGCTTGGATATGGATGAACAGTAGATTGCGGATATGCTCGATAATAGCGATTTGGATTTCTCGGGAGACAATGATGATGACGAGTACTTGCCTTTATTTCAAATTTCAAAAATCGGAAAAAATAATGCGGTAGCGGGCTTAAAAGTTGTTGGATGGATAGAACTTAAAAATTAAAAATTTAAAAACGGATCACTTTCAAAAATACGATTTGAAATTTCAAACCCTAAAATCAAAACCGAAAAAAATTTAATATTTCTTTAAAACATCTAAAATAAAAACATGTTTAATTTGGGCCATTATTAAGAAAGTTATGAGCAGAAAAATTAAAAAAAATTATTTTTTTTAAATTTAATATCTTTTAAGAGAGTAATAAAAAAATCTAAAAATTTACCAGGAAGGTTTTTTTTGAGGATTATTAAAAAGTATCACAAAATTGGGGCACTCAAAAAATGTTTTTCAAACCGTCCGATGTGGCGTGGAATACCCCATGTGCAATGTCGGCTCAAACTAACGGAAGAAAAAATAATAATTACTATCTTTAATATATCATGAATTTTCTACCATTTAAAAACTAAAACAAGCATTAAGTTTACATGATATGCCAAAAGGATCTAGTTAATTCAGTTAGTTTTGTCGCTCGAACTGTAAATCACAAATTATCACCGAAAATGTGAATGAATACAAACAATTTTCACTCAAACTATTTCTTATTAAGTTTGCTTTTGTTTTTTAACGACAGAGATTTCATGAAATATTAAAGATGGCAAGTAAGTAGGGTATTCAATCGGTTCACCTTAAACTTTATTAATCGGTTAACCGATTTGTACTAATTTTATTTATTTATTTCATATTAAAATTCAAATCGGTTAACCGATTAATAACAAAATTAACCGATTAAACCAAAACCTCGATTATTAATCGAGCGATTAACCGATTACAGCAGAAGCGCGATTAAATGAATACCCTAGTAAGTAGGCCTATTATGCTCCCTTTACTTTCGATCGACACTATGTTTGTCATTTGTGTGTAAGTTTTCTTAAAATTAATTATAAATTATACTTATCAACTAACATCAAGTCTTTCTATAATTTCTATAAAAACTTTCTTCATTTCTAATGGTTGAGTTTTATTATTATTTTATGTTTGTTACCTTCAATAAATATGTATTTTATATGTGTGTATATATATTTTTAAGTACAAAGTTTTTAGTTCTTTTATTTTGTTCAGATGTATGTAGATAAGTATTTTTTCTAAGATGTCATACATGACATATATCAGATTTTATATCATGTATCGGTTTTTTTTATTTAAGTATTGGTTTTTCAAAGTAAATCTTTTCATTTCTAATTAAATTTATAGTTTTAATTATGTTTGTTTATTATGAAAGTGTAGTTTTGGACCATTGTTTTGGGTAATTATACATTGACTTACATACGAGTCGATAGATAATAAAGAAAAATACATATTAAATAAAAATACATATGGGCATTTCCACAAACAAATTTCACTTTTGTCGCAATTAAACTTGTATTTTAGAACAGTGCTGGCCATTCTCTCAGTTTCCTATACTCGCGAGTATAGGCTGTTTTTTTTACCCATCAACACACGTGTACTGTGTGTGAGACACACAGCCTATCTACCCATCAAACAATTTTTGCCGATTTCGGTCCGAAGTCGGCCCGAAAGTCTGCACAAGATGCCGAATTTGTGTCCGATGTCGGTCAGAAAACGTACCGAAAATCATATGAGTGGTTGACAAGAAACCGGATCGCTGTATCTGAGGAAATTCTAAAAACTATACCGAAAAGTCTAACAGAATTCTGTACGAACTCCGACGAATTTCCTAGGGAAATTCTAAAGGAATTTTCGACATGTCTTGTAAATATCGGAAAAATGTCTGACAAAATATCAGAAAATTGTTCGACTTATCTGATATGTTTTACGTCCTGACGTATTAATATCAGAGAAAAGTCGGAGCTAGAATTTTATCAGAAATGTTGTTTAAAATGTTATAAGTTTAAAAACTCAAATATTTGTGCGTATAAACTCAAGAGATAAATGAGAATTGTAACGAAAACTAAAATCAGGCAATGTGCAGAATTGACTGCTAATAGTTGTAAGACGTAGATCAAAAAATGTGCACACTACTCTGTTAAATACCTTAAAGGAAATTAAATTGCCTTCGGATAATGTGCAGATTATTCTGATATTAAGCGGATAATATTTCAGACAATGTGCAGAAACGTCGTACCAGAAAACTGCCTACTGCTCCGCCAAATGTCTGAGGGAATTTTAGACAACTCGGCTGATTGTCTGACAAAGTCTCAGATTTTTTCTGATGTTAGACATGTCGGCCAAAATTGTTTCCTGGGTATTTAGCGCGAAGCACATACACAAACAAAGAATAAGGTAGTGTATGTATGGTCACCATTGTTTTAGAATCATGCAGCTCTATTGTTTCTCCTTTTTTACTTAGTTTAGGACTAACAAAATTAAACAAGCTTAATTGCTTGGTCGCGAATGCGATAACTGGAACGCGAGAATTGGAAATGACTGGAAATTTAAATTGTAATATTTTAAGATGAGGCCATACCAGCGTTTTAAATACGAACATTTCAGTTTTTTTAAATAACTTTACGGTTTTGTTTTTTTACATATTTAACACCAATGATTTTTTCCTGCTCAGAATTTTCACTGTTATACAGTATCACAGTGAATAAGCAATGAAAAAGGAATTGCCAAAAGTAATATCTTATTTTTGTGTAAAAAACATAAGAAACTTTATATATTTTTTTAAAATTATCTTAAGAGTTTCTAGACTAGAGGCATTCAATTGTGACGGCTGCGACATTTTTGCTAGTATTGAATAGTGTATAACTAGTATCGAGTATTTGATATTTTTGCGAGTGCTCAATACTCCAAAGCAGCCACTCGGTATTTTCAGAGTTGTATTTTAGAACGAAATCGAATGGACAATTTAACCGTCAAATATGCCGAATTTGGTTTGAGAAATGATGAATTGAATGATGAACTCAATTTTTAATAAGAACTAATGACATAAAATCCGGTTTTGTGGGACGAAAATTTTTATGCATTCAAAAATTTATCTTTTCAGTTATTACATTCTTTAAAAAGTCAATCCTGACTAAAGGTAATTGAATTGAACAAAGTTGAGCCTGAATAATTAAATATCATTGGATTAACATTTATTTAATCTCTGACATCGAGTCCAAATATTGGCATTTAGAGAAACAAATATACATCCATAGCCAATGGAAGGTTATAGGAACTTTCAATAGAGATACAATGGCAAAAATATGGAAAACTCGAAACATTGTTATCAAAAAAACTGTTTCATACTTCAACTTCATTATAAAATCGCTGTCGCTTTCGCTAGAATGGCCTAATACATTTTTTTTATTGAAAATATTACATATTAAGTAATTTAGGTAATAAGTATACATATTTATTTCTTTATTGGTTTTTTTTAGAAAATAAATCGTTCTTGCATATACATATTTTTTATTGTTTTCTTTCTGCCTTGTTTAAATTTGATTTCAATGTGTGTCTGCTTTCAAAAATTTTTGTACGATATGTTTTTTCAAATAGTTTATTAATTTTCTTCGACTAAATTAAAAAAACCAATAAATAAAATAGTTCTAGTTATATTAGAAGTTTAAGAATAACGAGAAAACTGAGCTAGACACTTAAAAATTGAGCAAATTAAAGAAACAGCTTTAAGTGAAAAAATTTTATAAAAAAAGACACACAACTTTCCTAACATTTTATATTTTTATTTCGTCAACAGCCTTGTTATTACAGAGGACAAAGATAAAGTCTTAAATGTTATTTTTATATAGTTTCTTTTTCCAGAGGCTGACTATTGAATTGTATATAGTTTTTTTAATATATTTTTTGCAATCAAAAGTAAAATGAAACATTTTTGCTACTGCTAATTAATTAATATTTTTTTAAAGACACCAAATTGAGACTCATAGCACTGTTAAAAAAAAACTCCCAATAGAATTGTTTTAAGTTACTTTTTTACAATTCCGCAAAAATTTAAATTTTTACGTAATTTATTTTGAACTATGTACTTAAAAAAAAGAGAAAATTTAAAGAAGGCAGTAAACGTAAAACATTCATTTCGGAATAGGGATGGCATATCAGATTTTAAAATTGTACCAACTGTAATGGGTCGATTATGGATGGAAACCGAGCTTCAGTTGAATTAAAGTGATAGTGAATCGCCATAGGAAATCTTGCAATGCTTACATTTAACGTGTCAAATGCGTTCAGAACTTTTACGTAAAACATCACGAGGAACATTTTTGGATAACATTTAAACTCTATAACTCTTCGCTGTATCAGTCTTTTTCTGAAAAAAACCCGACTTCAATACACAGAAAAAAATAAGTTTCGTTTTTGATAACAAAAATCCCGGTATTCAATAATTTTTTTTTCAAATTTCCTGTGATAAAGAATTCCCCTATATTGATAACAAAATTATTTCAAAATAAAAATATATATATAAATTAAAAAAATGTTGACATGGCTGGAATACGAACCCGGGCTTTCCGGATGTAAAGCATACACTCTCTAGCTGAGCCATATCCCATTTATTTTTTTATGGGATACAACTTGTTTTAAGTACTTATGTATAAAAAGAAAAGAAATAGCCGGCATGGAAAAGAAATACTTACAACGAAATATTTTATTATGTTAAAGATAAATGTTATTGAAATTCATATTTTTTTTAATAACATGGTTTTATTGAATATAATTCTTGTCTATTTTTTTCTGTGTACAAAGAGACCTTTTAAATAAAAAATTTTTAAACTGAGTCCATAAAGCGGAATTATGCGATAATCAATATTTCAGACGGACACTTTGTCCATCCAATTTTGGAAAAAAAGTTGGGGGGCCAAGCTTCAAGGCATCACTAAATATAGGCGCACCCACGTAGTGTAGTGGATAGTGTGCTAGAATATTAACCCTCCAGTAATCGAACCTCCAGGTCGCAGGTTCGATTACTGCTTACACTCTGGGTGTTTCTGCAGAAAAAAAGGCTTAAGCAGTATGAGTGTTTGTTTAAAAAGTAATGCTTGTTTAATCACACAGAAAAAAATAGAGAAGAATTATGTTCAATAAGACCATGTTATTGGAAAAAATATGAATTTCAATAACATTTGTCATTAACTTAATACAATATTTCGTTGTTTGTATTTCTACCCCATGCCGGTTATATCTCTTCTTTTCATACAAAAGTACTTAAAACAAGTTTTATCTCATAAAAATATAACTGGGACATGGCTCGGCTGTAGAGAGCAAGCTTTACGACCAGGAAGCCCGAGTTCGTATCCCAGACATGTTAACATTATTTTTAATTTATATTTTTTTCTTTTGAAATAATTTTGCTATCAATATAGCAGAATTCTTTATCACAGGAAATTTGAAAACAAAATTATTGAATACCGGGATTTTTGTTATCAAAAACGAAACTTATTTTTTTCTGTGCAATATTTCTGGCAATTCGTCCACCCGAATATGGAACCAAACTGCAAGCATCTCCTTTCAAACAAAAAAAAAAAGGAATTGGGAAATCTGTTCATAAATGGAGAAGGTATGCGATAATCAATATTTCGTTAGTTCAATTTTGTTGAAGATACAATAAATAAAATAACCATAAAAAAACTTAACTTCGTCCTGCGATAATTATAATCTATTGTTTTTAGAAAGAATCATTGATGGAAACTTTGGCTCTTTTTTACGATATAACAAAGAACGATATGACATACTGTATTGTCATATCGTAAGTTTTTTACGATATGGCAACACTAAGATAGCCGTACACGGCAGCGATGCCTTTTTTGGGGGTTTTACGATATAACAATAAAAACGATATGACATACTGTGTTGTCATATCGTAAGATTTTTACGATATGACAACATTGCGATATGACAACACCGTATATGACTATCTGTTGTGTAGTGTTGTCATATCGTAAAAAATTTACGATATGACAACACAGTATTTCATATCGTTTTTATTTTTATATCGTAAAAGCCCCAAAAATGCCAACGCTGGTACACGGTGTTGTCATATCACAGTGTTGTCATATCGTAAAAAACTTACGATATGACAATACAGTATGTCATATCGTATTTTGTTATATCGTAAAAAAGAGCCAAAGTGGGCATCAATGCGAACATTGATAATCAGCCCTATATTCGGGCATCGATGTCGGATCATAGACGAAACATCGACTTCAGCGGCCTACATTATGCCAGCCATACACTACACAAGTTTAGTGTTCAAGTCTGGTACTGCGTAAACGAAACTTGTGATACACTCTATACAAGTAAACTGCGCAGTTTTTTTTATTTTAAAGCTACAGCGAAGAAGACAACATGTGCAAATACAGCGGTATTTTATTGCTTGCTATACAAATAAAAAGAAAACAAAGACAAACAATTCGCTTTTTAAAATAAATTTTTCGTAGACTTCGACTTTTATGATTCTCTTGCCGTAATCGGTGCTTTTATTATGCCATAATGCAAAGGATTCTCCGTATAATTGTACAAACAAACAGAACATTTTTTCTGTGCTCATTTTTTGCTTTTAACTCTTCAAAAGTTCACGGTACAGTTTTAGAAACTTAAGCAAATATCAAAATAGTTTTGATTTTTACTCAGTTCACTGCGTAAATAGCATAACCACCGCCATACACTACACAAAAGCACTGTACAGTGCCAGACTTGTGTAGTGAACTTGTGTAGTGTATGCCGGTATTAGCCATATGTGATGGCCGACATGATGCTCATACCAAGTTCATGGCTAGTGTAGACCCCAACTCCTTCTCATAAGCGTTCATGTTTTCGTTATTATTCCACTCTATTGGTGGCTTTTAGTTGTTAGAATTATCAACTATCGACATTAATTAAAATTTTCATTACCAAAAGTTAATTGGAAGTGTTTTTTATGCAACGCGCTATGTTCATTTTTACACTAAACGAGAAAAATATTTAATATATTTGTGCTTCAAATACTTTTGCAAAATATTTATAAAATCTTTTATTAATTATTGTATTGCTGATTATGTTGCTTTGTAGAGTAAAATATTAAATTATAAATACTTATACACTTAAATATACATTGTATTAAATAAGCTCTAATGATTAGTAATAAATTGATTAAATAGTATAAGTTTTATTATAAAATTAAATATTTCCAAAAATAAGCAGATAAAGACACATTTTATAGAGTAAGAGTTAAATGTTTGAAATTTGGAAAAATAACTTAAATTGCGCAAAAGATTGAGGTGTAAAATAGTTTTAGAAAAACACTGACACTTGTTTAATCATTATTCATATCGTTTCGAAAACTTTAATATAGTGGTCGTACCTGGTTTTACGCATTAATAAATAGCTAAGACAAGGATGACTTAGTCAATTTCTAAACCACCAAAAGAGTTGAAATTGAGGTAAAGTTTGGAAAACTTTCCACACTTGAAAACAACAGGTAAATTATTTTCATGTTCGATGTTTAACTACTTGACTTCACGACTCTGACGCAGAGGAAAGATATAACAAGAATTCTGATGGTTGATCTCGAGAACATGTTGATGTTAAGTTTGAACTTTATGCAGTCAAAAAATTTTTTTTGTCTTTTGAATTACGCTATACAACACACAAAAAAAATTACAAGGTCTAGCGACTGATGGTGGTAGAAGGCACAAAAAATGTATACGTGCAATGACGTCTTAAAAGTTTATACCCGACTAGAAATTTTCCCAATACTCATATTGGGGCCCGATTGGGAATGCATGTGGCACACCCAAAAAAATTATCCCATTTGTAATTTGATAGGGAACTTGTTGGAATAGCCCATCTACAAATTAAATACCTAACATTAGTTCCTCCCAAGTGGGAAACTATTGGGAACTTGTTGGGAAATTTTAACAGAGATTTTTAGTCGTATATTTTGCAACAGAGGTGATTGTTACATACTTTCGTTCCTTGAATAGCTTCAGCAATTTTAATTCAATATTAGAGTTTAATATTTTCCCGATTTGACCAAATTTTTCCAAGATTTTGATATTTCCCTACAGGAAACCAATCGGGTCCCAAAAACGTTTCTGCGTTACATCGGAATTGGGATCCCAGTTAGATAACAAATGTGTTTGCAAGAAAATTTCTACTCGGGTATCTGGTATTTATATTAGGGGGAGTAAAAGTTCCCTCCGAATCAAACATATTGCTATGAAGAATCGGCCTAGGAAATCTTGTAATCCTTAAGATATAAGAAGTGTTCAGTGCTATTGTGCAAAAAGCAATGAGAATCATTTTCGTGTAATATTTTAACCCTCTTGTGCTTCGCTGCATGCGTCTTTTTTAACCCTTTCAAAGAAGGAGTAAAATCTCGCCTTCAACGACAATGCGGCGGGCTGAAATGTCAAACAAAAATATTTGTCACGAAAGTGTTTATTGGCCGGGTGCTGCCATGCTTTAAGTAAGTGATTTTTTTGGGAATGTCTAGCTTTTCTATGATATTTTTGGGTAAAGTATCCCTGACTATCTGCATTTAGCTCCAGTGAAATGCAAATAGGAACTGGCTAATACTAGCTAAAACAATTTGGGAAATATTGCGATTATAAATTAAAAAAAAAATTTAACTTTAGCAATTTCCAAAAACATCAGTAAAAACATTTTCTAAATTTGGAAAAATTGCTGAAAAATTCCAAAATCTTTTGATCATGAAAGTGTTTTTTGTGTCGTTTTTTTTAATGTGAAATAGGAATTGCATATTTGATTATGAGTTTTCTAAATAAAAAAATGCTAAAAGTTTTTAAAATAGTTTTTTCTGCCACAAATTCTTCATTACTTCCGACCCGACCCTACTGACCGGATAAAAAAATCAAAAATAATTCTAGACGCGAATTTTGTAAAAAAAAAACAAAAACAGATGAATACACAGAAAAACTTATAACCAAAAAATTTTCAAACAAAAGTATGTCTGAAATAAAATTCAAAGAAATTTATTATTCAGGCTTAAGTTCGTTCAGTTTAATTTTACAATCAAATCTTTTTTATTGAGAAATTCTTTTTCAAAGCATGTAATAATTGAAAAAGAACAAAGACCAATTTCTTGACTTTTGTGGGGGTCGAACTCAACATCGATGTTTTCGGAATCAACCACAATCCCATCGTCAGAGCTCTTTATACTCTAGGCTAACCCTTAGCCCGTCAATCAAGCAGTAAGTATCCAACATTAAAACAATTTTGCATTAAGCTATTTTTACTTGCTTAATCGTTGTTGGTGGTTTATTAATTTACCATACTTGGCTCTTGTCTTAATCAACCACACTTGTGCTTTTTATTCCTCACCCAAGTTTGAAAAACATTGCTTCTCTCGTCACGTATACCAACCAACAGTAAATAAAACCCATATAGTTCGACTAAAATACAAATATTTTCAATAAAAACAGTTTTAAGGATTAAACCAAAAATACACAATCTTAACATCCTTGCAATAACAGTAAGATATCCTCATGTACTTATCAATGTGGCTCTACCCAAATGAAAGTTACTTTCGCGTAGATTAATAATCCAGAAAGTATTTTAAAGTTTGGATTTAAATTGTGCAAATGCTAAATGTACACTATATCTTTAAAACTAGAGCTGATAGGGAAAAACTAATGATGCCATATTCATCAGCAGATGAAAATACATAAGGATCATCTATTTTTGTTTAAACAGCAAAACCACTGTTTCGCTGTGTAATAAATATAAAAAACTTCGGAAATTTTCTTATAATTTCTCTATAAAATCCGTCTTAGATCACACCACATCTCATTATAATCATTTGCTAAATAAAAATAAAATTTTTACGAAATTTGTGTAATATTTTTATGAAAACTTTTGCAAGTATAAATGTAAAAGTTTTATTTTCTCATAAAATATATACTTATGTATCCGTGTATGCATGTATGTATACCGTATTTAAAGGAATTTCTATATGTTTGGTTGTATTTTTGGTTTTGCTTTAAATGAGTCTTTTTAAATATCAGACATTATTTAACCACCCGTATTGGAGACACCACATTTTGAGCGCAATATTGCTGCCAATCTTTGAGTCAGAGGTTCTGTGGGTGATTCAGAATCACTGCATGATGTTGAGGGTACTTTATTCCCATTACTGACATCCAAGTCGGTTGTATGTAAATCTTTTGGAAAGTGCAGATTTGCAGGCACAATATCATCTTCTTCCTCCAGCAGGAGACTTGAATATGAGTGTGTGGTGTTGTCACTGCGACTGCTGCCTTTGCCGCCGCTTGATGAGTTTCGCGATGAATTTGAAATATTAATTGCAGCATCAGCACCACAAGCATTAGCCGAATTTAAAACATCGCCTACAAGTATTTGGTGTTCATCGACGGGTAAATCGTCACCACTACTGCTCATAATATCATCTTCATCATCATCGTCATCCTCGTCATCGCAATCCTCGTCATCGTCTACATCACACTCATCATCATCATCATCTTCCACATCTTCATCACTTAAACTGCCATCTATTGATTGACAACCTTCTTCTTCATCTCCTTCGACTTCATCTTCTTCTTCAACTTCGCCACTGCTACTGCTGCTTACATTTGAGTTTGGATCATTATTATCTGTGGTCATAACAGTGACAGCAAGTCCTTTACCCTCCAACACACCACCATATGACCTATTTCTGTCATCCCTTAAATATTGTTCATCATGCTCATCGCTTTCACCAGCCGAGGGATCTGATGATGGTACTTCTAATATTAATTCAGGAGATGAAGACGATTTATTATAGTTTTCATCGCTGTCACTGGATGTATTGGCAACTGTTTGTAGTTTTTAAAGTAAATAAAGAAATTTAGCTTAGCAATTGTTTTAAGTTGCATTAAAAAACAAAAATTATTTTGCCTATTCTGTAAATCGAGTCGATTTGAAAACGCTCGGCTTAGATAAATTAAGTCCACTAATACCAAACTTTTTTCAGATTTTTTTGCAGTTTCATATATTTTAGAGCTAGATATAACATATCTGAAATTAATTTACTATATGCGATTTAAAATACATCAATGGGGGCCTTATATTGTTTTTTCGAAACCAGAAATTTACTCTGATTCGATTTATAGAACAGGGTCGTATAGTATTTTTATTCTTATATTGCGTTGGCTAAAAAGTCTCAGTCTGCTATTGTGGCGAAACTACACTGAAAGTGTTTCGCTTCATAAATCCGATTTCATTAGACTTTTTCAAAGTTCTAATGAACTATTTCACAAATATTATGAAAGAAATTTTACGAATATTATGAAGGAATTTTATTGCAATTGCTTCAATAGCTTTCATAGTTCGTTAGAAAATATCATTGGATTTATGACAACAAAATTTTGTCATCTTATGGAAACTCCTTTAAGTTTTGACAACATGTTTTATTAGATATTCAAAAAGCTTGAAATATATACTCTAAAAGATTACAAAATTTCAAGTTTTTAAAAGTAATAATTTAGATGAAACGTATTTCATAGTTTTGATGAAATATTTCATTACACTTATGAAAGATCGAGTATTTATTTCGAAAGTTTTCATCCAAAAACGGATAACAAAAATAGATTTAAATAATGTTTGTTCTTGTACTCTTTTTTTATTATTATACGTAGACCAAATTGTTTTGAGAACGCTGTTGGCAGAAATAGTTAAGAAGTTGCCTACAAAGCAAATGATGAGAATTAAAAGTCTAAGTTTGATACTGTGAGCGGTCACCAACATCACAAATTTTGTTTGATGTGCCTGCCTTATAATAATAATTTAATTAAAACAATGAAAAAAATTCATTTGAATAATGATATCCTTTGAGGTAATGAAATAATTTTATTCAAGCATTGCTATAATTTCATTAAAATAATGAAATACTTTTATTGAACTAATGAAATAATTTCATTAAAATGATGAAATAATGAAATATTTTCATTAGTTTAG
Source organism: Panzeria rudis (assembly GCA_956483635.1). Classification (NCBI taxonomy): domain Eukaryota; kingdom Metazoa; phylum Arthropoda; class Insecta; order Diptera; family Tachinidae; genus Panzeria; species Panzeria rudis. The sequence goes on along the minus strand of OY101447.1, from coordinate 146,442,545 downwards.
CGAAATGATTACATTGGATCAATGAAATTATTTTATTTACTATAAGGTGAAATTTTCATTAAAATAATTTTAACGAAAGTTGTTTCATTAATCCAACGAAGCGTGACATTGCTTGAGTTTTAATGAAGCTTTTCATTGCATTAAAGTGTCAAAATTTACAGAAGAAAATTTTTCAGTGTAGGATAAAAAAGTAAGAGCGACATTCGGTAAGAATGAAGTTCCTTTCGCTATATGATTCATGTAATAAATGCTAATGAATGAAATTAAGAACGTTTACAAGTTATCAGGGTTTGTAGACATGTTTTCTAAAATCAAGCTCTGTTTCTGAATTTTTAATCGACTGAAAGTGTTTCAACAAGAGCTTTTCTCACAGGTATATTTGAAACAGAATGCAATAAAAGAAAAACCTAATAGCTAAAATGGCAGTTTATTGCTTCCCTTTTGCAAAAATGTTAATCGTTTTTATTTTTAAGCATTAATTGTATATTTTATACTTACTCCTCAATTTATCCAGTATAAGAGGATAAAACTCTCTTGCTGTTGAATTGTTCGGTTCATATTGTAAAACTGTTGGAATAATAAAAGATAAGTTCTTAATTTTTTAATTATTTTTAGCATGAAGTTAGCATAAGTGACAAAATTGAACATGCTGGCTGCCTTCTTAAACGTCTGTATACAACGTCAAAGCAGTGTTTAAATCAAGCAATTATACTTTACAACACTGCATATCAAATGCATTGTCAATAAAAATCATTGCCAATTTAAATAGTGCGCTAGTTGCGTTTATTTGCATTTCAGCTACAAAACAAATGACTTTAGGAATGCAATACTCTGTCAAAGTTTGCACGGTTGCGTTTGGGAATACGTGACATTGTTGAACTGCAAAGCAACAGCGAATTTAACGAATTTCGCCACACAATTTAACATTAGAAATGACGCCAGGATGTAGTCGTGAGTCAAAACTATATTATGCGGCGATTTTTAATGTCAAATTATATGGGAGAGTTCGTTAAGACCAAGTTAAAATTTGGGGGCCCCTTTTGCTGAGTGGTAGTGATGCTAGCCTGTCAGTCCAGAGGTCGTGGGTTCGATTGCCGCCGTAGACCCTGGATGTTTTCCGCAGGCAAGTTAATCGCTTCAGGGGTTGTGTTTGTGTACAAAAAAAAATCATCAATTATGCTAACTGCATAACAATGTTTCATTATACATAATGCCGTGAATGTTTAAAAGAAAAAACGTAATCAAAATTATCATTATCTTTTCACTTACTCAGTTTGCAATATTTTAAAGCCTTTTTATAATCCTTGAGCATGACAGCAGATAGAAACTGTAAAGGAAATAACAATTATTGTGATAATTTTCCGAGCTACACACAAACAATTAAATTTCATTTTCGTAAATAGGTTCATTAAATTAGTAAATATTTTGTCAAGAAACGGACGGACCTATTGACATTTTAAGTTCTTAAATCTTCGATGTACGCATATTTTGTGTCCCTGCTTTGAAAAAGGACAGCAATATAGTGGCTTGAAATGTCCCATAAAAATACCAGGCGCGGATACAGCTTAAGGCTGCGAAGGCGAATTTCAATTGAAACGTACCATTTTAAAATATATATTTTAGAAACTCAACAGAAATGAGGTATATTTTCCCCTCCCTGGTTCCGTGCCTGTGTCCCACTATTCTACTATAAGTAATTAAAGACACCGAAGCTCAAAGTGCAAGTCACACGCCAGAAATAATACAAAACTTAAAATAAGTTTTGTATTATTTCTGGCGTTAATTTAAAATAAGTTTAAGTGTTAGTTGAGTTAACCGAATTTGTTGCCAATCGAATTTTGGCAATTGCACCAACTATCATAGAATTCTGATTGAAAAAAAGTTATTTTACAATAATAAATAGTTGCTAATGCGAACCGTTTAACTTATGCTTTTTTTTATACACCCAGAAAAGATTGTCTGGAAATGGTTAGGCCGATAAAATATTAGTTGAATAGACTATACTTCAACTCACGCTATCAATTTTCTATGAATGCAGAAAACAATCCATGTTTATTACCATAAGATCATAATTGTGATAAAGATATGATGCTTTTGTCATGACTAAGTAACGAATATGATGGGCATAACCGTACAAAATATTATGAGTTTTATTTTAGTACCAATTATTGCTATTTGCAACTAAGAAAATTGTCTTTCTAAATTTACTTTACTTTTTATCCATTGTTGCAACTAACTAGTGGTTAATTTTATTATCATTGATACACCTAACCGATTAAACGGTTCGCATTAGCAATTATTTATTATTCTAAAATAACTTCTTTTTCAATAAGAATTCTATGATAGTTGGTGCAGCTGCCGAAATTCTATTCGAATTTCGAAATTCGAAAAACTGTAGATATAATCTATGAACATGTATTGTTTTTTCGATTCATAAAGAATTTATTGCGTGAGTTAAAATATAGTCTATTCATAACATCGAATTCAAATACTAATCTTCTTCTATGTACTCGAAGTATATACATATTTACCTCTGCTAAAAATTCGGTCGGTGCTGATATGCTTTCGTCTGCGTCTGTGTATTCTGATAGACTTTGGCTGAGATCTTCATTAGATATGGAATTTGGCAATTGAACTCCAACTACACATGCGGCGGCAGCAGATGCAGCTGTTGTTGCTGCATTTGATGCTGCTGCCATTATATTGTTGATATTATTTGTACTCGTATTACAATTGTTGTTGTTGTTGTTATTTATGGTGTTAATATTAATATTGTTATTGTTCTTGCTGTTGTTACCTTTATTTTTTATGCTTGTATTATTTTTGGTTCTGCTGACTGATGCGACTGTTGCTGCTGTTGCATTAGTTGTTACGTAACCATCATTGCCATTCGATTCATCCATAAAAAGTAACTAGCGGGTAGAGTGGAAGAAAAATATAAGGAAATAGTTTACATAAGAAATTAAGGCTGTTTTAAGCAATGTTAAGCTTAAGAAATAAATTCCTCAGCGTTTTTTTTTTATTGCTAGGATGCCTCTTTTCCCCGGTGCTTGAATTTGCAACCTTTTTTTTGCGGGGCAACATACTGGTAAAGATAATTCGATTACGCTGATTTCACTGGTTCTAGCCGTTTTTCTAAGTTAGCTCTCGTTTTCGCGATATTCACGATTTAAAATGTTAATATTAAATTACGATTTGTTATACTTTTGGCATGACTTTCACATTCAAATTTAGCTAACTTGAGTAAATATGAACAGTATTAAGATATTCTGTGACTTTTTTTCGAATTTGTTTTTTTGCAAAAAACAAATTTACGCGAATAAAAATTACAGTGCAAATTTTTTTTATATAAATTTATGAGATAAATTTAGATAATTAAAACTCAAAATTTTTTAAGTTTACATTTTACTAAAATTTTTACAAGAAAAAGTAGATTTTTCAAGAAAAACTTAAAGTGACGCGTTATGTTGTATCTATTCAGCCGTTTTAAATTCGAAAATTTTTGTAAAAGTACAAAAATGTCCTTTTTGTGGTACTTTAGCATTTTGATTTTAAGTCACGAATAACGGGAAAAGGAGAGCTAACTTCGAAAAATGGCTAGTACCATCGAAATAAGCGTACTCGAATTATCTTTATCAGTATGGTGCCCGCTTGTTACATTTTGAGACTAGCATATTGTTATTTTCTTACTTCTTTTATTTTTTGACATGGCAAATATACGCGAAAATAGTATTTAAAATGAAATTTATTGTCTATATGCAGCATTTCATTGGTGCTTTACCAAATCGTCAGTAGACTTCAAACTCAATTTTGAACAGTTACAAACAGCGTGACCGTTTTGCGAATAAAGTGGCAATTTGCCACTTTTTTAACTGCCTTGCCACTTTTAGTGCCACCTTTTTAAAATTACCTAAATCTCCCACTTTTTACAACATAATGCCCCTTTCTGCACCTTTTTTATGAAGTGATAATTTTTGTTTTAATATGATTTTTTTACGGTACGAGAGTGTTTTTATAAAAAAATCTCAAGACAAAAATGTGTTTTTGAGTCCATTATTTATAGTCATGAAAAAAACTATTTTTAAATAGTTAAAGAGCTGAGATCTATAAATATTCATTATTGCACTAAAATTATTAGAAACTAAGTCCCTGATTCACTTACACGAACTAGCAACACGTTTTTGTATGAAAAGCATGCAGGTTTAAATATTTTTAAAGTGATTTTCATAAAAATTTTTGTGTGAACGTTAGATTTATTTTTACTAAATTAACCCCTGAGACAAAAATAATAATAACGTTTTAAAATTATACGCAATTCGAAAAATTGGATTGACGAATTTTTATAATGAAACTAATAAGCCGTTTTCTCATATATCTTTCGCTTTCGCAAATAATCATACATGTTACACAATACATTCTTTGTAGAATAGCCAAGAATGATTTTATTTAAAACTATAGTAATTTTTAACATTCACACGAATATTAGTGCTAAAACTTAAAAAAAAAACACTAAAAAGTGTGTGACAGGGCAACATTTCTTATACTTAAAAGCAAAAATAATATTTGACCGATACCAACAAACAGAGAATACTATGAATTTTTTAATATATGCATGCTCCCTGAGAACTCCGCTATATATAGACCATTTTAGTCCACTATTTCTGGCTGCCATTCTCTTTGCCTTGCAGTCAGGTATAACTACGTATGTACGCATGTGTTGCTTAAATAATTCGTTAGAAAATTTATTCATTTTATTTCAAAAGCATTATATGCCCTAGAAGTTCATTAAATACTAGAATTTGGATCAATTATTCCCTTTAAAAAAAATTGCTACTTTTTTTCGAAGAATCCCCTTTTTGGTGCCACTTTTTTTCCTTAAAATCCCCTTTATGTGCCACTTTTTAAACATTTTCAACTGTCACCCTGGTTACAGACCCTTTATCTTATGTACAGGCTTTTAAAAACCATTTGAGAGTTTACAAAACCCAGCAAATAATTGAAAATCATTTACATATTTGTGAACTCTCAAATGGTTTTTCAACGTTTGTACATAAGATAAAGGGCTTGTAACTGTTCAAAATTGTGTTTGAAGTCTACTTACGATTTGGTAGAGCGCCAATGAAATGCATATAGACAATGTTTAAACACCAGCAAATAAATTTCATTTAAAATATTTAAAAAATTTTAAAATGTGTATATTCAAATCTACTCGGGTCTTAACTAATACAACTTTGTCCACGTTTAAGAGATATAGTTATTCACGATCTTGCATGATTATATTTGATTCACTCTAACCACACGAGTCCAATTCATCTCTAATAGCAAAAATCAATTTAATTAATGACTTCCAAACGCTTTAACTTAATTTTTTTTTCCATTTATATTAATTTAATCGAAAGTCTTTACACTTAACTAATATCGAAATTTCTTTAGTTCATTTTGCCCAGTACATCAATCGATAAAATTAAATTAAAACCAAGTCCTTCCAACTACACATTAGAAAATGAATTATCACTATATTTTTTATTTTATAAATTCTTACTTACATTCGACATCTTTCTAGCGATAGTAAGTAAGAGTGCGGTTGTTTTACATTAAATACTCTTTAAGAAAAACATGTATGCACTCACTCACAACATCAGGGGCATTCACTGGCATGCCAACCCGTGAAGAAAGGAAAAACTGAATAGTGCTGCTGTTTCTTGGGATATTTGCGGCACTTCCTGTTTAACACTTCCGCTAAATTGATTCTAGTTGTTTTTCGCTTCTTTTTGTTTTCTATGTATTTTTCTTTTTGCTATATTTTTTGTTTTCTTTGCTTTTTTTGCCACTGAAGACTAATTTAATGCTTGAATATCCTTAAGAGGATTTATTTCTGCTCTATATATGAAACAATTTGTTGAATATTTTCATTTCTTGAGTTTTTTTATTTCGTGAAAATTTTTTATACGTTTTCGTTGCAGTATTTTGTTGTATTTATTTACTCCTTTGTTGTTTGCTGCTGGTCGTCTTTGTTCAGTAGTTTTTCTTTGTTGTTTTATGTTTTTCTTGCTGTTGCTGTAGTTGCTTATTTGTAGGTGTTGTTGTAGGGTAATATAATTCAGTTCTTACTTCTGGACAGATACAGGTTTCATAAGATTGTCTAAAAGAAAAAATGAAATATATTGAAAATATACAAATAATGAAACATTTAATATTATTTTTAAACGATTTCAAAAAAAGGAGGAGGAGGAGGAGGTTATCAATTCGTATGTATATTTTTTTTTAAATGTTTGTTGACGCATAATTTCGCCATTCATTTTTATTGCAAATGAAAAGATGAACTCTTAGATTGATCCCGTTGTTTGATTTTGTCATTTTAGAATTGATGTCTGTCTATACTCTCTATATCATACCAGACAAAAAATAACGTGTTTCTAGCGACAGATTCTGGCAGAAGGCACCAACAAAAGAAATATACACGTGTATAGGATTTTGAAAGTTTATATTTGGGACTCATATTGCATTAGTTATAGTGACTAGGGATACACAATCTTATAAGCATTATCACACAGAAAAAATACCAATGTAAAATCAACATGTCGCAATGTTGTTTGGAATACATATTACATTCTTGCAAAAGTACAGAGAAATAATTTGTGGCTTAAATGTGTTGGTATTTATTTGCTATTGTTGTTGTTTATTTTGATACTCATGCTGTGTAAATGTAAATAGCCGAGAAACAGCTGACAAACTACGCTACACATGCAACCTTAAATCTGTGCTCACAAGCCTTAACCGCTTAAGTCGTTTTCAAAATTTTTCGGGAGAGCTGTTTAAAGTATCAAAAACTCGCTTCCAAACCGACGTCAGTTTACTTTTCTTTAACTTATTTATAGATAATTGTCGTCCGAAAAAAACTTACATACTTAAAAAATTGTTAGCGATTTGATTTAGACAGGAATGGAGTCCATGACACCAAAAATTAAATTTTGTCCTAACTCGACTTAGGCGGTTAAGGGTTGTTACCACAGAAATATCGTTGATTTAAATCCATAAAATCCAGTTTTATAATGAAATCAATTTTTATTATGTTAAATTAAAAGATGGATCTATCTACTTTAGTGAATCAATGAAAAATCAACGTTACATTTAATTTTAAATCAACATGACTAAAACTTTAATTTCAAATAAATTTGATGTTAAATCATCAATTAAATCATTTTGAATTAAAATAAAATTTGTTACTTATGATGGTATTTATTTAGTGCATATCTAAATTATATTTGTGGCTGTTGTGGGTGCAGCGGCTCGAGCGTTGACTACCAAGAAAGTGATGATAAATGAGCCCAAGTTCAAATCTTGGCTGGGGTAGCAACACAAATTTTTCTGATGCCTATGCTAATAAACATCACGTCCACTCGAAATATTTTGTACGTAAAATTAACTCAAATTGTAATATAAAATAAATTAAAATTCAATTAAAAACCAGTCTACTTATTTTTCATTTCAATTTATAAAAAGTTTATTTAATTTAAAATGTTACAAGATTAACTGAACTAAACCCGTAAAATATATAGTTTTTTTCTTTTATTTTGTTTATTTTAACATGAATGAATGAATCTTACTTTGCTCGGGTTAATTTAACTGTCACATGAACTAATCACAACTTCCATAACGTACAGAATATTATGAGTGTTTGTGTGTCTGTTATTTTTATGCATGTACTTTTTTTTTGGTACTAATAACATAAACAACGGACAATATTAAAATCAACCGAAAATCCTTATTAATTTGTTATTTTTTATTGAATGTTAGAATCAGTTAAAAGTAAGATTGCTTAGAATTTTAAATGTTTATTGTTTTAAAAATGATTGTACAGAATACTTCTTGAACAAAATACATTCCGTTACTGTCATAATATTGTGAGCGTAAGTATAATAATTATTAAAATGTATATATTAAACTCATGTTGTTTCAACTTGAAATAACTTTGATTCAACATGATTCTACGTGTTATTTCAGTATCAAATTCACGTTGTTCCAACTCGAAATAACTGATTAATCATCAATCTTCGTGTTATTTCAACTTCATTTTGCTTTAACTGTACTGGTATATTAAATCAACATGAAATATTCATACTTACTTCAAAAGGAAAATGTTCCTTGAAGGTTATTGTAAAATCATGATGAATTACCATGATACACCTATGAAGCAAAATAACTACCGAAAAATGGGAAATTAACCTCATATTCGACGATTTTACTATGAATTTTTTCTGTGTGTACGTTTGAAGTATCAGATGTGTTCCGTCCGCACTTGTATGTAGTGTTTAAAAAACTGCAATGGTTTTCATTTCATTAGATTTTGCTTCTGCTTTCGCTTTTGAAAAATATAACAGTTTCAATCAAAGCAAAATCACAAAACGATTTATGAACAATTGCGCAGCACATTCAAATGGTTTGAAAAGATTGAATTTGATTTGCTTTGGTTAGTATCGCAAGTAAAATCAGAAGAATCTATATGCTTTTGCAACTCTCAAACAGTCACAGTCGAAGAAGCAAAAGCTCTTTCTTTTAGAAGTTGTAAGCAATCGCAGTCAAGGGGGTTTTTGTTTTTTGCTTCTTGTCTGACGTGCAAAAACAATACCAAAAACGTGACAAACACCACAAAATAGTTGACTGAACCTACAGAAAACTTCTAAAAGCAAGAGTTTTTGCTTCTTCGACTATGACTGTTTGCGACTTACAAAAGCATACAAACAGCTTCTGCTTTTCCTTGCGAAACTATATCAAATTCAAACTTTTGAAATCGTCGACTGTTGAAAGTGCTGCGCAATTGTTCATAAATCGTTGTTTTCTGCTTTTGCTTCGACTGTCGTTTTTTTTCATAAGCACAAGCAAACGCATTGGTTCATTTTAAACAGCCAAAGCAGCGAAAAGAAAAAAATTTTACGACTTTTGCTACTTCGATTTAAGTTATTTAAACACTGCTTTTATGTAAAACACCACGAGAAATATTTTTGTGAAATATTTTAATCCTCTAGCTTTTCGCAGAATGGGTCTTTTTGTACCTTTTTTTTTTAAATTTACAAGAATATTTGCCATAAAAATCTACTATAGACTCATTAGACTCATTTTGAATGTCAGAAATAAAACAAAACTTAAAATGTGTTCAAGGGTTAATTTTATACTTATTCACAATTAGCCTTCGGCATAAGAAAACTTGCAAGCCTTACGTTTATAAGAAGACCAGAATCCTACGTTAGAACCTTGTTACGTATTTTTTAAAAATTTGATTTTGTTGTATAGTGTCACGAAATAGACATTTGCCACGCCCATATAATGTAAATATTCTTATTATTATAAAAATTACACGCACAATAAATACAACATTACGTTTAAAATAGAGCGTAGCGCCACACCCATGAAAAGTATTATTAATTACAACATAACTTAAGAACTACACTACCAACTCTTGTGAAACATTGTGCACATATTTAGATTCCGTGACAATACAGCACTATGAATAGAAAAATGGGCAGTACCATGCCCATACAAACCTACTGCTCTTTTTAAACGACTCCGCAGATCTACATGAGATATTTTAACTTTCCAAGAAAATGTCTTTTATAAATTTTTTATAAGCCTTCGCTAAATTTATTATGAATACATTATTCCCCTAATAGAGCCGGTATGTGTATATTTATTTGTAATTTAATTGCAAAATCACCCTCTTAAAACGTTGCTTTGTTGCAAAAAAAAAAACTTGTTGCCACTTAAAATAAAAGTCATTCTTCTATACTGAACAATCAATAAATTAAAAGTCCTTGACATAAGACAAGTAACTGTTTGGTTTTTTTCTATCTATTTTTCTATTTTTTCAAATAGAAAAAATAAATAACAAAACAACTATTGAACAATTTTGTTCTATGAAAATAAAAATGATTGTTGGAAAGAAGAGGAAAAAAGAACAAGTTAAAAATCCCTTTAAAAGCTGTTAAAATTGAATTAGACATGCAAGTTATTCACTTGCAACAAGAGGCATACACTTAAGCAAAACACTTACATGGGTGATTCTCATTCTACAGGTAAATTTTTTATCCAAAGTTATTTAATTAGCTTGGCTTAAGTTCATTTTCAATTTAATCTTTCGATGAAATTATTTTTCATTTAAGAAAGAAATTCTAAAGCATGTAAACATTGAACATTTAAAGAAAAATTTTTGGATGTACGGCAGGTTGAACTGACAGCTGTTTGGAGACTACCACAGTTTACCCATCAGAGCCCTTTACTTACACTACCAGCGACAGTAGCAACAACACTGTAGCGCAAATCCTACTAATTTTAGTAAGCTCAATTAACAGTCTGTCGCCATCTCGCGACGAGTCGCACCTATTATGAACGTTTTCTAAATGTTCGGAGCTTCACTAACTGTCTTTTCTTAAAGTTCGACTAAAAATTCATAACTCTATTGGTAAATTTTTTTTTTGTTTACGAATGGAACTAAACGAAATATGCGAAGGTGGGATTCATATTATAGGTTTCGACGCATTCAATGGATCCTGAAATAAAATTATATATTTCGATTTTTAAACATGTTTGTGTATTGAGCGTTACATTTGCTTTCGCAGTTGTTCTGGGAAAGATTTTTGCCAAAAAAATACATTACAAAAAATGAGTATAAGGTTTGAAAGAACTATACATCTACTCTCTAAAAACAAAAAATTATAATAATTGTATTACGAAATTAAAAGTTAGGCCCACCTTTTTAATTTTGGCTTGGATTCACATGAACAAATTAAAAATTTGAATCATTTAAAAAATTTCTTTACAAAAATATTTATACTGGAGCGAAAAGGAGGCTAACTCTCCTTTAAAATAAGACCAATTTTAATAAAAATCGATCAGCAATGTTAACAGTTATGTCAATTTCAATAATTATTCGTAGCAAAATACGACCTACCTAATACATTCTTAAAAAATATAACAACCCACAGTGCGGTAGAAGCAAAAAAAAATTTTTTTTAAAGGAAATCCGAAATTTGTAAACAGATAATGTTCGTAATATCGTTTCTACCCTTCTGTTAATTTGCTGTTAACTTTTTTTAACACCATAAAACTTATAAATACATTATATAAAATTTTTTTTTACGTAACGCTCAATACATTTTTGTACGAATTTAATATTTTTGCAGAACACACACTATATTGAATTTAAAATGATTCAGATGTATAAACATCGATGTATTTATTGTAACATAAAATCCTTAGTTATTCACTAAAAATTTCAATTAAACTAAAAAAATATGATAACAATACATTTTTTTAATACAAACCATGATTGATTGATGAATCGTTTTACACTATAATATTATTTAACAAAGTTCACTAAACTTTTAATTATTTAGAAGTACAAAGCTACGCTGTTATTTTAGTGTATGTTGTTAATGCAATTTTAATAATTAAACTGAGTAATGAAGCGTTCTAAAAAAGCGTAACGCTCAATACACAAGACTGCGGAAAACAGCAATTTAAAAAATTATAATTTCTAATATTTTTAAAAAATATGTTATGTGAAATATAGAAATAGAATGCAAATATTCCAAGATCGTTATAAATTTAATGTCGTATTTGGAAAAATTTATGGTTTCTTAATGTGAAAAATCAACAGCATGCATTACGGACACGCCATTTTGTATGAAGAGACTATAAACGGTATTTGCATTCTTCGTTTTTAACACATGATGGACAGTTTTATACAAAAAGAAAAACTTGTATACATTTATTTATAATCTATTAAATCATGCTAACTAGAGCAGTTTTTATTTTGAAATTTAGGCATTTATTTTATGAAATATTTGGCACGAAAAAAACATTTGAAATGAGAATCACCCTAATACTTAAACACATTTGCAGCAAATGCATACACAAAAGTTTAATTGGCAAAAAAATTTATCTTTAATATCGGAGAAAAAAGGGGAAACATGACTTTTGCCATTACTGTTTCAATTTAAATTTATATATCGTTGTAATGTTAAGATACAAAGTTTAGTTATATAATACACGTATAAAAAATTTTCTATTCTCTTTTCACACATTTGATTATGAAGTTAATAGCCTATTAATAAATTTTATTTAAATAGACTATAATTTTAGTGATATTGAACTTTCGTAGGCATGTGGGAAATGTAAAAAAACGGTTCATACATTTTGGTTAAAAAACATTAAAGAATTCTTAATTAAAAAAAGGGTAATATATATGTATATCTTTGAAACTTGCAATCTGGTTATAGAGGAGGACCTAAGCTTTAAGAATGTGGAAATTTGGACCGCCATGTTGAAACACACGGTTAGCTACAGATTGTCAAAGTTTAATAACTCGGGCATGAGAACCCTTATTGGTTTCATAACTTTTACAAATATCCGATTTTAATGAGTTTATGACTAAATTTTGCCAAAAACAGAGCTTAATTGTTTGACGTTTTTCTCAACAAATTTTCAAAACTAAAACTTTTTCCTTTCAATACATATTTTAAAAGAATAGACTTAAAAAATTAGTTCAGTTGAAACTTTAAATCGATTAAATCATGCACGATTGGACTAACACAGTGAATTATTCTAAGAAATTTTAAATTCATCGCTTAAAAAAAAAACACCCATCGAGTTTTTCAAACTTCAAATTTATTATGGCCAGCCTCCTTATTCCGTAATTCGCTAAAGCTAAAGCTAAATCTAAGCTAAAGCTAAAATGCTGAACAAACACTAAAATTTCGGCGAATTAAATTTTTAAAACATTGCCTAATTTAGATGTTGCAAAATTGTATTCGTCCCCAAAAATTGGTAAATTGACCTTATAAATTTTTAGCGATTGAGATTTAGCTTTAGCGAGTTACAGAATAAGGAAGCAGCAGAGTTGATTGTCGAAAAATATTAAAATTTTCAGAAGCATTTTACTTACCTGCATGAAAATAGTACCAAACTTAATTTTTAATTTTTATTTCTTTACTATTTATTAAAAACCATATCTATCAATCCTCTTATGTTTACAAAATTTAACGATATATTGAACGAGTATTTTTTTTATGAATTTTTAATTAAAACAAAAGTTTATAAAATATGTATATCTAATATAATTTGTAAAGAAATTTGAAAAGCTCGATGGTTATTATTTGTTCTTAAGCAATGAATTTAGGATTTCGTAGCAAAATTCACAATTTTTGCCCAATGCTGGAGGTGGCCTGCATGCTTTAATCGATTTAAAACTTCAACTGCAGTTAAGAAATGACTATAACTATTCTTTCGAAATATCGAAAAGAAAACAATTTTAGCAACTAATTTTAATTTTGTAACGTGCTTTTTCCCAATTTAATATTTTACTTTCTAAGTAAAATATTAAAGTTTTATTAAAATACATTTAAACTGATTATGAAGGGGCATTATGTAGTTGCTATGCGACAATAATAATATGTTCCTTGCAACAGTTTATTGTTGTTACTGCAAACATGTTATTATTGAGTGTTGTGCTTCCGACGGGGGTTTTTTAAATTTGGAACGATTTTCCGTCATCCCACGTCAAATTTGGTTTGTAAACAGACCGGTTTCGGCTATATTTCATCTTCAGTTTTCTATTGAATACTGATTATTCAATAGAACACTGAATACTGAGTATTCAATCGAACACTGAAGATGGCACATAGCCGAAACCGGTCTGTTTACAAACCAAATTTGACGCGGGATGACGGAAAATCGTTGCAAATATTATTATTGTTTTCAAGCGTTGTAAACAATAATAAGATAACGATAAACAAAGTTTTGTTAAGACTAGATCTTCATATTATTATCATTAATAAAAATTATAACATAGTTGGATTTAAAAATATGTATAATTCTGTAAAAAAATTTTGACAAAAACTAGCACTATCACCGCACTATATCGTTAGCTGAAATGCAAGATCACTAAACTAAACCTTTTTAAATTTTTTAAGAGGGAGAGAGAGAGAGAGAGAAAGAGAAAAAAAAAACTAAATAAATACCCTGAAAGTATCAGGGGCCAAGTGTCTCGAGGTCAACAGTTTTGTAGACAAATTTGGTGACTTTTTAGTGACATTGTCAACGAATCGTCAACACTTTTTATTTTGCCTGTAATTGGAAGAGAAGTTTTTGACAGCTACCAAACGATTTTTATTGTCTCATTTTGTTGTATTGAAAATAACCCTGCGGTAAATTGAACTGGCACAAAAAAAGTCACGTGACCGGTCCCCAGGTGGTAGGGACGAGTCCGAGTTCTAACACTTCCTATGAAGCGGACCAGCCACTTTTACATGGGGATGGCCTAGGATGGGGTTAATTGATACTTTGTATGCACCTTGTAACTTGTCTCTGAACTATCTTATGGAGTCCCAATCGGTGTAGAATCATATAGATTATATATAAATATTATTCCAAAATTCAGCTGTAATTATCGATTAATCTATTTTTTCATTGTTACAAATCCAAGTAGAGACTGTATTTTATTTTTAAGAGGTGTCTTTGATAGGATTCGAACCGGCAACCTCCGGCATGACAGACTAGTACACTACCCAATCGACCACAGGGGAACTTATATTCCAATGTTGTAAATACCAGTTAAGCTGGAATTAATATCTGAATATAGTTACGGAACAGGTTCCTGAGTGGAATGGCAGTCTCATTGAAGGGAGACAATTAATATTATATAGATACTATGTAATAGGCCTTTGATCCAGGTACATCGAATTAGTTCAGTACCGTTTACTAATATACTAGCCGGAGTACCAACTAAATTGACTGAAAATGGGTAATATGTGACCATTTACACAATCTGTCTTTTTTCACCATTCATTCCTCCTTATTTTTGGTACCAGTCTCACTTTCTCTAGTCATGGGACGAGTACTTTTGGATCATTGTTCACCAAATTTTCCGCAGGGTAAATTCGGCTACACGCAAAACTAAAAATGTTCATAAACAAATCTAATTTAATTGCCTTTGCTAGTAAAAAGTTTCATATGTGTTGACTAGAATCATTAAAATGCGCTAGTGAATCTTTGGCGCCAATGTCTCATTATGGTCATAAGAGCCACATAATCTATAATAAGTCAAGAGTTCCGACGTCAGTAGTGGAATCTCAATGACAAGCACATGCTAAATGTCTGTAGCATAGAACATTGCCGGGGGTATAATGAGTCAGTAGTACTGGGGACAAAGTCAATAGTGAATCAGTGCACTTTTACTATCGACATTTCCTTCAGGGTAATTTCAAATGACTGAAGTAAAAAAGTCTTTTTATTTTTGTTGTTAGTTTGGCTTATCTTTATGATAAAATTAAAAAATTTTTAAGTACATGCGTTGTCGTTGTTAGTTGCGTGGTTTTGCATTTCAGCTAATGATACGTAGGATACTCATTTGCATTTATATTACTAAAGCTTGTTTTAGAGTATTCCACAAGCTGTTCGACTTCTGCACAAAATGTAACCCTGATATAATGATTGTTGTTGTTTTTTTTTTTAATTTTCATAAACTTCGACTTGTGAGATAGTGTAAAATAGCTTTAAAGCCCTGTACAGACGGTTGTCAGATCTTACAATATTGTCAGATCTGCCAATGTGCTGACAATGTACTGACAATAAAAAATTGTCAGCACAAGGTATATTGTTAGTTAGCTTACAATTTATTGGCAGACAATTGTCTGACAATAAATTTATCTGACAATATTGTCAGTAAAAAAATTGGCAGTTCACACGATTGTCAGATCGGTTGTTTGGCGCTGCCAGACTCAGATCATTTAACAGAAATGATCAATTATTTATCATCTGTGCATGTGTTAACTTTAAAAAGTGAAAATATAAATTAGTATTAAACATAATTAAGCAATTTTAACAATAAACTATTTTAGCTGCATAGTTAATTTTATTTTCCTTTTTCCCTAAAAAAAATGTGTGCAGTGCTGCCAATACAAAGAAGTTTCTGACTATGACGCCATTGTCAGATGCAGAAACTTCGCACATCTGACAATTAAAATATGTCTGGCAATAATCTGACAATGGCAACGCGATGTTTTCACACGACTGTGAGATGTCTGACAATTTTTTGTCAACAGGTAGTGTTAAAATCGACTGACAATGCTTTTTCTGCCAATCGTCTGTACATAGCTTTAGTAACAATTTTCATTAGGGGCTATTCACATATGTATTACATATGCCATCGAAAGCAGCACTTTTAATTGAACAGAAGTCTGGAAGATTTTGGAGTGTTGCCCTGTGTTATGCTTGCCTTAATCGTGCTATTTCTTGGCGTGTAATATTTCTTAATGACGTGCCGTCACTTAATTGTGAACAAAATTTGCCAGCTTTTCTGTAATACTCGTGTACCTTCAAAAACTATGGCATTTTTTATTTATTTTTTGTTACTCTGTGCAACATGTTAGCGGCCAATTAACATTTTTACAAAGTGTTTTTTTTTCTTTTCTAAAAGCAAACTATTTCATTAAACTATTTTGTATCTAGTATATCTCGTTTATTTTTAACGGTAACTTTATTTAAATATATTTCGTCCTCTTTTACTTTGTTGAATAGTAAGAAGTTGTTGCCTGTCTCCCTGCCTTAAACGATTGAGTTTGCTAAAAAGATTCTTTTTCATGTCTACTACAACGTGCCACACAAATATTTATTAAGACAAAATGAACGACCTAATAAAAACAGCCATAATCATATTTCATCTAATGGATTTGTAGAATATTTTGAAAAGTTTTTTTTTCGCTTAGTAAAATTTCCTAACACAGGTAAAAGTTTTCAGGGTGGCACCCATTAAAGGTCAGAGGCAAGATATCCAATTAGTGATAAGTATCTGTGTTGTACTCGTATATATGGGGCATTCCACGTCAAATCGGACGATTGGAAAAATCATTTTTTTGTTTTTTGCTCGTAACTTTCTTGATAATGATCTAAATTGGACAGATTTTTTTGAAATTTTTTTCCAGAAACAAATTAAAAAAATTTTTTCTATTTCAATTTTTGGGTTTGTAAATCTAAATCGTGTTTTTGAAAATCCTTAGATTTTTTTTTAAATTTCTAATTTATAACTTCTATCCTTCTTCTATGTAAAACATCACAAGCGACATTTTTAAACCTATATTTTAACCCTCTAACTCTTTGCCCCTTTCTTAAAAAAGGACAAAAAACTTGTACACTGATAGAAAAAGCGTCATAATCCTGATGTAATCTGACATCAATGCTATGTCAAGTGACTTCATTTTTGACCCCATGACACTTAACATCATGGTGATGTCAACCTTTACATCAGCTGGTCATCAATACCAATGATGACAAATCTATTATCACTGCAATGACACACCAACATCAGAGAAAGGACGAATTGACATCAATTTTATGTCAAAATGTCATCAATATGATGTCGCTGATAGAAACCCCGTCATAACGCTAATCTAATATGACATCAATACTATGTCAAGTGTCTTCATTTTTGACCCAATGACACTTTACATCATTGTGATGCCAACTTTTACATCACCTGTCATTAATCATCTTTGATAAACTATAATTGATATCATGGCGAAATAAATAAAAACTACAATATAATTATGTTTTTATTACAATAAAAATTAATTTTATTCAAATAATATTTCTTACAACAAATTTTAAGTTGATATAATTACACTTTTTTTCTCCACAAGTAGTAGGAAGGCAAAAGCAAATAACAACAAAAATAAAAATACAAAGTAACTTTAAAAACAAACAAAAAGAAAAAAAGTGTAATCAAATCAACTTATAACAAATAATTATATTATATATATATATATATTTATACTTATAAATTTCACTCACAAGAACACCATTAATTTTAAAAACATAACTGATCTAGAAAAAACAAACAGAATAGTTTTCTGTCACAATTTCTTTTATTTCATTTGTGTCAAGAGTATGTTTTTGTCGTTTTTCCGCACTTTACTCTCTTCACGGTCATTCTATTTGATATTGATGACACTTGTGATGACTATGTGACATCAATATGATGAAAAGGTGTCATACTATCGCTTGTTTCAACGTTTTTCTTGTGTATGTATGCTGTACCGGCTTAGTTTTTAAAAGTTCTTGCGTATTTTATCTGTCATAGGGATGATGATAAATGTACATCAATGCAATGTCATGTTTTTTAACTTTTTAGAAATGCGTTTAAACACAAAAATAAAAAATAAAACAATAACATTTGTTTAAAATACAAACGATAAACATTATAACATTGTTTACTTATTTCTCTTATACATATTTTACAATTTAATAATATATAATAAGTGACATCGTATTGATGTTATTCCAATCATAGCATTGATGACACTTAAACTATGACAAAATTCTGTAATGATGTCAGTTTTCGTTCTATTGATGACATTTGTCATATCATTGATGCCAGAATTCTGATGATAAGGCGTCATCAATGCGATGATACATTTCTCTATGAGTGTAGCGGGCTAAAATAAATCAAGCCATTTTCTGGCTAAATTTAGCCATATAGGCTGTAACATTTAATCATAAGCGACAGTTTATGAATATAAATCATGTTTAAATATAATAAAAAGCCCTTCTCCTGAAAATTTTAATTTTTGTCGCTTTCTTACTTTTGCTTGATACTCATGATTTTTACATTTGATCTCGCTTAGCCATTTTTTGGCTAGTTTTTAGCCATTTTTAGCCATTTTTTCTACATTTAGCCATTATTGCTGAAAGAATTCTGGCATCCCTGCTTGTGGTATTCAACATAAAAAAGCAAAACATACTGTATACCGTAAACACAAGACTTATAAGATTTTTTATGCTTTAAAGAAAAATTTATTTTTTAATTTCAAAAATCGAACAAAAAGTAGTTATGGTAGGCCCCTAACGGATCGGCCTTAAAAGTTGTTGGGTGGATAGAAGTTAAAAACTAAAAATTTTCAAAAAAAAATCGAAGAATACACTCATTTTCAAAAATAAGATTTAAAATTTCAAACTCAAAAATAAAAAAATAAAATAATTTTTATTTTTTTCTATTTATTTCTGGAAAAATATCGAAAACAAAATAAAAAAAAATGTCCACTTTGGACCATTACTAAGAAAGTATCTTTTAAAAGAGTAATCAAGAAAATCTCAAAATTTAGCAGGAAGGCGCATCTGAGGGGCACTAAAATATCACAAAATTAGAGCAATCAAAATTTTTCTAAACCGTCCGATTTGGTATGGAATGTCCGATATATATTTGCCTCATATTTATGTAGATCAGCCAGCACACACTATGTACGAAGACAATCTGATAAAGTTTAGATTTATTTAAAACAAAATACACGAGGAAATTTTTTTATTAGGATCTTTCAAGGCTCATATATAACGCCACATAGTGGGACTAATTACAAAAATAATGGCAATTAAAATGCATTTCTCTAACTACTGATCCGATGAAAAAACGTTATGCGAAAAATGCAGAGAAGAGAATCTAAGCTTTCAGAAAATCATTTCATCAGCACTTCTTCTTGATCATCCTGCGGAAATACGCGATGAGCTACATTGACCACCTCGAGCATTAGATGTTGTAACTTGAATATATAAAGACCGATTTAAATGACCTTCAATTTTTTGCAAAGCTTATGAATAGATAAAGAAAACACAGTCATAAAGTCATTGTGCATATTTTGCTTTTAATTTGACATTTGTGATATTGATTTATGGTAAATCGAAAAAACTTTTCATACTACTTTCGTCTAAGACCATGTGCATAAGTCTATGTTACAATTACTTACTTTTTGTGGTTTTATATACCCCACCTACCGGTATTTAAGCTACACTATTTTATTATATGTAGACGAAAATTTTTGTTAAATACAATTACACATTTACCTTCATATAATGTGGTTTTCTTTTGCAATTAAATGTTGCTGTATTTTTCTTTTTAGTTTTGCTTCAGTACTGGCTGTTGTTCCTCAAGGATATACAAGTACAACTGATGGATTTAATTAACTAAATTCATTAAAATGATTATCTGCATGATAAGCAAAAAGCTGATTCAGCTAAAAAGATTTAGAGTGACAGGGGTAGAGGGAGAGAGTTGCACAGCATAAACAACACACTTACATGGCATTTAAATTACAATACATGATATGATGATATATATACATCATATTTCAAATGGTCATTTTAAGGTGAAATGCTCAAAAAATTTATTAATAGTATGAAGAGAGTATTGCAATAAGGACGAGTCATTCATGCAAAATGACCACTGTAGTGTTCGCGGTGTCACCTATATGCCACATCTGGTCCACGCACATATACATAACCAGGGATCGGAATTTCATGCAAATGCATGTTTCTTCTGGTGATAGATAAAGAGGTATTGACTAATTATCTATGCGAATCATCAAATTTTAAGTAGATTGTCATCGATTTGTAGTTGCATATTTTTGCATATTTTGGCAATAAATGCATATTTTTGGAGTTATGAAAAATTGTTTAATGCATATTTCTCAATTTTTGTAAAAAAAAATTTAATAGGCCGGTTATGGATGGCAACTGAGTGAGCTATAGTTGGTGTGTCAGTTGCTGAAAATGACACACTGATGGTAACTGGCAACTGAGAGCTGTCAATTTCAGTTCCTATTTAGTGCCCTTCAGGCATCCATTAATTTTCAGTTGCCGACTGGAGCGCAACTAAAGTTAGATTGCATTAAATAATAGACTAAATTATGTTTGTTTTATATTTTTTTCTCTTATAATAATAAAAAACTAAAAAATATATTTTCATATTATTTTAGTTTTGGTACTTTCTTCATAGATAAATGCATATTTTTGCGCATATTTTTAATTTTTAGGTGCATTTGTTAAGCGCTTATAATAAATTTTTAGTTGCATGAAAGTCCGATCCCTGTACATAACTATATCGTACAATTTTGGCCAAAAGAAATTGTTTGTTACACAGTGTAACAATGAATTTGCTGCATAAGATTATGGTACTCAACAAAAATGAAAGTAGGTCCATAAATGGAGGAGTTATGTAATAATTAATATATCAGCAGGACGAAGTAAAATTCCGATATTCGAAAAAAGAACGCACGGTGTCATGGGACACCGGGTTGGAACGAAGTCCTCATAACCCCTATAGGCGTAGTCTATCATATTACTCACACATACTAGACCTTTGTCCTAAAAATATTGGATATCCTCATTTTCTTCACATATTTTTTGGAACTAAAAATTCATAAAAAAATAAATAAAAATTCATAAAAAATAAAAAAGAATTTCGTAGAAAAATTCACCATTTTCATCCAATGCTGGATGGTAGTGTGCATGCTTTAATCGATTTAAAATTTCAAATGTAATCATTTCTAAAGTCTATTATTTTGAAATATTGAAAGTAAAAAACTTTAGTTTTGAAAAATATTTGGGAAAAACGTCGAACAATTAAGCTCCATTTTTGTCAAAATTTATAAATTTTTTACTCTCATTTCAAAGTCTTGACTGTGATTAATTTTAACAACTACATAAATTGAGATAATTACAGAATTTTAACTGCGTGCTATCAAAGATTGTGCTAAAAATCATTAAATATATTTTCGAAAATTTTGGCTATGCTATTACCGGAGATATTGACGAAATATAGAACAAAGTCGAGGCCAAAAACCGAAATTTTACTTTTCAAATATCTTTGAAAATATTGAAGATATTTTAATGAAATAAACTGTATTTTCTTTATCTATTTATAAGCTGTACACCAAGTTTAAATTCATTAAAATCGGATAATATTTGTAAAAGTAATTAGGCCGACAATGCTTTTTATGCCCGAGTTAGTCAACTTTGACACCTTGTAGCTCAACGTGAACTTCAACAGGGTGATCCAAATTTAAGCATTCTTAAAGCTTAAGTCTTCCTCTATGATTTTTACAAAAACAAAAATTTCACCTACCTTGAAGATAGTAGTTTCAACCTCTAGATGGAAAAGGAAGATAATTCGCCCACAAAAAATAACTATAGCCTAGAAGATACTTAGGGGATAGTTTTCAAGAATTTAGCCGAGACACCTTCATTTAGCAAACATCAAACATTAGCCAAGACACAAAACTGTTTCAAGGATTCCCAAAAAATGGACAAACCTTTTTCCAAAATCCCAGATGTTCCCCGGATTCCCAAAAACTAGGACAAAGATCTCCTCAAAATCTCAGAATATCCCCGCATTCCAAAAACTAGGAAAAAAATCTCCCCAAAAACCTGAAAAAAGTGATAACACCGAAAAGCGAGAATATAACAAAGCGGCAACATTTAGTTTTTAAGGAATTTAACCTTTGCGGCAGGCAGCCAGTTGCCTTCGTTTTGAATTGTTGTTACACGTATTTCGTTACACGTATTTCGTTACACGTATTTCGTTACACGTATTTTTTCATTAAAACATTTTTTAAAATTAAATTTTAAATTTTAAATTGAGTTATCAATTTTGGTGTGCACACATATGCAATTTAGTTTACTCATTTAAGATTTGAAGGCATCTTACAGGTGGGATCACTAGCACAGCTGACTATTATTGATGTTGTCTTATTTTCGCAAATTGCGAGTTTTCGCGATACAAGCAACCAGTTTTTATATTTGCTTTTAGGTATTTTTGCAAGTTTTATATTTATTTATTTAAATTTTATTTAAGTTTGCCGTGTAAAGCTGCTATTACATTGTCTGAGTTTTTGTCTGATTTCAATACGTAAAAGTGAAATATCGTGTCTAATATTAAATTTTTAATTTTTCATCTGAGGTCAGTTGAAAATAGAACTTATTCTATTTCCATCTAATATACAACATGGGTTTTAAATGTCATATTCCTAAAGTTAGATTTTGAAATCAGATGAAAATTCAGACAGTGTAAAGACGGCGTAGGCGAGTAAGGAATAACTAAATAGCTGTTTTAGTGAGTTTTCCCTTAGATACGCCTTCATTGTACATGGTGTAAGGTACTTCGTTCCAAAGCTTCTTTCCAATAACTGGTGAACGGTTTGCCCTATTCAGTTAAGCAGAAAATCTGAGACCCGAAAACAAGATCATCTTTAAGCCGTGCCAACATTGTTTTTTTGCCAATAGTTTCAGATGTATCGTGGAACTTGAAAAACATTTTTTAATAATAATTTTTGTTTTCAAAAAAATTCACAAAATATATATAAATAAATTCAGTAAAGTGCGACTTTAGCTCGCACACGAAGGGATCCGTACGAATACACAGATATCCCTTTACGTTTTTGCATTTTGACCATTTTTTCATTTTGCTCTTTCGTTAATTTTAGTTTTTTATTGATTTTGCGATTTTTGTTTGGTTTTAGTGCTTTTTTCGTTTTGGTGTTATTTTTAGCGATTTCGTTTTAAAATGTTTTTTTTCTTTTTGGCGATTTTTTTAGTTTTGGTGACTTTTTCGTTTTGGCGTATTTTTTGTTTTAACGTTTTTTCGCTTTTTGACGATATATTTAGTTTTGGCGATTTATTTTTGTTTTGGCGCTTTTTTCAGTTTTGGCGCTCTTTTCGTTTTGGCGATTTTTTCGGTTTTTGGCAATTTTTTTTTAGTTTTGACGTTATGTTTTCTTTCGGCGATTTTTTTCGTTTTGTTGTTTTTTTCCATTTTTGGCAATTTTTTTCGTTTCTTGACGATATTTTTAGTTTTAGCGATATTTTAATGTGTTAGTGCTTTTTTTCGTTTTGACGACTTTTTCGTTTTTTTTTATTTTTTTTAGTTTTTTGGCGATCTTTTTAGTTTCGGTGATTTTTTGCGTTTTAGCATTTTTTTAATTTTGGTGCTTTTTTCATTTAAGCGCTTTTTTCATTTTAGTGATTTTTCGATTTGAAATTTTTTTAATTTTGAAATTTTTTAGTTTTAGCGTTTTTTTTTAAATTTAAAGAGTTTGCATCTTACGGTTTCCAAGATACAGCAAATTGTCTAATTTGCATAGTAAAAATTACATTAACTGATAGAACACCCTTTATTTTTTTATTGTTTCAAATATCAGTATTATATGGTGTAGTCTATTCTAGTACTTACTTTGAAAGTTTAAAGTGTCTATATATGTGTCTGTATATTACGTTAGTATTTCGTTGCTCGATTTAGAACACCCTTCCATTTTTAACTGTCATGTATTTGTTGTTGTAGCGGCCAAAGTTTTACATATTCTGTGATAATTTCAGGTCCGTAGCAGTTACGGCTCCCGAGAAAACAGCCAGTAACAGACAGACAGACAGACAGACAGTCAGACGGACAGCGTAGCGAAAACAATAGGGTTCCTTTACACTTTTGGTGTACGGAACCCTAAAGAAGCAACAAGAGTTCAGTTTTCTTGCTATTAGCATATACTTAAGTAAATATACCCCAAATAATTTTACAATTCACAATTAAGTGAGCGAACTCAATTGACAAAAATTGAGATTTCCATACAACACACATACACGCATCAAAATTCAAATTTTACTGTTGTATAAAAATCGTTAGTTATATCAATTGAGTTCTCTCACTTAATTGCGAATAAAATAAAAAATTGTGGATAGATTATAATGAAATATGGCTAGTTTTGCTTGGGATATATTTACCTATATGGTAATAGAAAAAGAAGGAATTTTTGTTGTTTTTTAATTCTTTAATTTCTTATGAATTTTTTAAAAACAAAAATATTTGTACATAATTATTTTTTTCATACAAGTTCCACGATATCTATGAAACTACTGACCTAATTAAACCACAATGTTGATATAGAAACGGCTTAGAAATAATATTGTTGACGAGTTTTGAATGTTTTATTTAACTCAATATGACAAACCGTTCTCTAATTATGACAGTATTTGTCATACAGCTGCTCCTTTTTTGACACAAAAACTAAAACGAATTTGAAGAAACCGTGTGCAGATTTGAATTCAGCCCCCGCAGGAACTCAAGAAGTGTAGGAAAAACTACAATTATTATTTTTTTGTTGCTCAGTGTAGTTAGACCCTTATGTAAATAAGTATAAGCAAACATTTGTTCCATCTCTTTGCGTTTTAAATTAAATCCTTTGAATTTATCAAGGATATTATATTGGTCGTTTATGTTGTTGCCAAAATCGCTTCTACCAGCCAAAAGAAAATACAAAACAGACAGCCACAAAAAATAGCTTAAAGTTTATATTTGCATGAGCAGTTTATTTTTTGCAACAGTTCTTGCATGCACAAATCTAAAAGAAAAGGAAAAACGAATTTGTACTTAAATCGATATTGGCTGGCATTATTTTAATGGGATGATACTACGAGTATGTAAGTTTGTTAGTTGGTCTTATAGTCTGACCATCTGTCTGGC
Source organism: Panzeria rudis (assembly GCA_956483635.1). Lineage (NCBI taxonomy): Eukaryota > Metazoa > Arthropoda > Insecta > Diptera > Tachinidae > Panzeria > Panzeria rudis. The sequence continues at coordinate 146,417,218 of OY101447.1, read as the reverse complement.
AAAAATAATTGACAAAATAAATTTGGCAAACATTACATGGATTGTATCAATTACAATGCAGACGATAGCACATGTCACAAACTTATGAAATGATAGGAAACAGATAGATACATAAATAACCAACTAACATAGAAAAAGAATTGCAGATCCATTTGAAGAGGAAAAGAAAACTTGCCCTCAAAATGGATTAATTCTTGAAGTGTGAGAAATATTGAGTTATTAATGTTTACTTTTCGTTTTAAATAGATCATCAGGGATTGACGCCTGTTATTAAGAGAACTTAACAGTGTTAACAGTAATTTCGTTTTATTAACTTGCTCAAGCTTCCCTGCACTGCAAGTTTTCTGCTTAAGGTATGTCCAAAAAGAAGGTTCTTGCATTGAAGAATGTGTGCCAAGAATACCTAAATAATTCTCAATAAGTCATTCTTCTCTTTTAGGTTAGGTTAGGTTGAACAGGCTGCCGGTTTCTAAAAACCGGCCCACTTGGGTCCTTTGTAATGCCTGGGATGGATAGAAGGGAAATTTAAAAAGGTGCCCTGCCTATCCCAGAGGTTGGGTCGGTGTTAAACTAACCCGAGTATCGTATGAATGAATTTATTCCCCTAATGTTGCATTCCCCCAGGTCTGCTAGTTCGTGTAGTGACGGATCTCCAAAGTATGACGCCCGATTTCTAAATAGAGCTGAACATCGACAAAAGAGGTGCTTGACAGTCTCTTCCTCCTCCTCCTTCTGACAACTTCTACAGAAATCGTTAAAAGGAAGATTTAATCTTCTGGCATGAACACCAATGAGACAGTGCCCTGTTATGACCGCTACGAGTATACGCAGCTGTTGACGAGGAAGCCCCAGTATGGTTGCAGATCTTGCGAAGTTATACTGGGGCCAGATGGATCTGGAAACCTCACAAGTGATTTCATTTGTCCATCTGGTTTGCGCTTCTCCAAATAGTTGGTGTTGAATTTGTATTTTGCAGCTTTTTAGCGGGCCACCTACTAACCAGTCGATGTCATTTTCATGTAGGCGGGCACGAGCCTTGGCTAGACCGTCCGCGATGATGTTACCGGGCACCCCCGCGTGGCCCGGTACCCAGAAGAGCCCTAGGTTCGCATGTCTCGCCATCTCATTCAGAGATGCCCGGCATTCTTTAACTAATTCCGATGTTGTGTAAACACCAGATAGAGCATGTAGTGCCGCCTTACTGTCGGTACAAATTCGGATGTCCTGATCGAATATCCTGTAGTACCTTAACCAGTTGGCCGCCCTTTTGATTGTCGATATTTCAGCCTGAGTGAAGCTACATTGATTTGGTAGCCTAAAGTTTGTGGAATGTAGAAACCCCCGCCTACTCCGATGCCTGGTTTTGACCCGTCGGTGTAGATCTCGAGCACATCCTCATATTGTTGTATGTAGTCTGTCTCAGAGGATGTGCCCAAGAGGTGCACCATGAATCTCTTGTCGGGCAGCAGAGCAGGTGAGGAATAGTCAGTGTGGTCGGGAAGATCTAAAATTTGTCCTAATATCGTCGCATGGCCTACGTTACCCCGCTTCCAAGCTCCTGAGGCATTTAGTCTAACCGCCGAGTTCATGGAAAGTTGTTTGATCATGAGGTCGGCAGGAAGCCAATGCAGTATGGTGAACAGTGCTTTGGATGGAGTAGTGCGAGGTGCACCCGTGATCAGCCAAGCAGATGTTCGAAGAACCATTTCAATTATTTTAGTCTTTTCTTCTCTGTTAAACTGTTTCTTTTTCCTGGATTTCTTTAAAACTAATTTGCCAACTTAACAGAACTTTTAAGTGCATGTGTATATTATTTGTGCAATGCCCATCTCTAATAGCTTCACAAAAAGAGCCTCAATGTTAAAAAAACATCATTTCCGCTTTTAAAATAATAAATTACTTACAATATTTTTGCCGTACTTCAACAGAAGTACACACATAAAATGTACATATTTAATACGTGAAACAAAATTAAGTTCAACAAAACTTGAAAAAAGAAAAATAAACGGACATTTTATTTGTTTTTAGTTCAGTTCAGTTGATTGTGGTTGAAACTCACATCCTTTTGTGGTTTGCATATTGTGTTTTTGGTATGAATTTTTGATTTGATTGCTACCAACAACTACAATCGTGGGGATGAATGAAACGCATCAGTTTAATATCAAGAATAACTCTTGCAAAAAAGCCGACTACAAACCAGGCATGACACTGCTCACTTTTTTCACGAGAACTAATTGTATATGCGAATTTTAATAAGATTCGATTTAATAGTAGAAATATTTAAAAATAATATTTGTTTTCGCTTGGTCGTGTCACTGTCCACTTTTCTAATCATTGTCCCGGGAATTTAGTGTATGAACAAAATTTCCTAAGAATCGCTTAAATAGAATTAGTTTAAAAATAATATTTACTGCGTTTGGGTGTGCCACTGCCCACATTTCTAACCACAATGTTGTATTGTTACGATAATTAAATGTGTGTGTAAAGTTTCATAGCAATCGATTTAGTAGAAGTTGTATGGGCGTGGCAGTGCCAACTTTTTAAATTATGGTGTAGTATTGAAACGGAAGCTTAATGTGAGTACAAAGTTTCATAAGAATCGGTTAAGTAGAAATAGTTGAAAAATAATGTATATTTACTTTGTATGGGCGTGACGCTGCCCACTTTTCAACGGGAAAAATCTGGATATATGTCCATCCTACGCGGAAAAGAACTCTGACGAGATGAGCGGGAGCTATCAAAACATGTCAGTTCAACCCTCTGTGCAGTACAAATTTTTCTTTGTCTACATGCTTCATTCACATTTATTTCTAAATAAAAATATAATTTAATTGAAAAATTAAATTAAAGCCGAACTCAAGTCAAAACAATTAAATTTCTTTGGATATAAACCCATACAGTTCGACTAGAATCCCATAACTTATTAAAAAATCTTAAATCGGTTTATAAGTGGCGGAGGGCTGAAGGGAAACACATACAAAAAAATACATGACGAATAGATAACCTTGTCCTTTTTTTGCAGACGGCTAAAATAAATGAGTTTAGGAAATTTTTTTTATAAGAACTCAAATTCGAAAAATCTTAAAGCTAACGAAATACATAATACTATACAACAATTTCGATTTTTTTTAATTTACGGGGTTCTGTAAAACGATTCTGGTAGAGGAGACAAAAACAAATACACGTGTGTCGGCGTTTTGCAAGCTCACATCGGAATTTTAGCTTTAAAGTTTCACTCCTTTTGACCTGATCGTGCAGCATATCGGTACATGAAACTATGGGTTTTTTTCATCTGAGGTGTAGGGTACGTTCAGCAACTTTGTAGAAAAAAATTAGGGCAAACATTTTATTGAAACATTTTCTCTTCGTTTTATGGGTCCTTTTGTACATTTCTTAAAAAAGGAGCAAAAAACTTCCCTTCAGAGGTGGTATAGTGGGAAAACTTTTTCTACAAAAATGTTTCTCGCGATCTTGTACATAAAATAGCTGAACACATTTTATACCTTAAACGTAAAGCAGCCCATCCATTATTCAATATTATTGCAGATGCTATTGTACATATTATTGTCGTTTTGACCTATACTATGCAATAAATGGCACAGCATTTTCCAAAAAAATATTGCCAAATTTTCCTGAAAATGAACAATGTTGCCACCACATTATACAATTTTCTTTATAGCACAATAAAAATCAAAGCTCTTGATTTTTGCCAATATATTGTGTAACCTTCGAATATGACATACACATTGGCGACATTATTGTACAATACGAAAAATTGTACAATTATATTGCAAGTCGATGGAAAGGCTTACAAGATTTTCTATGCCGAGTACGAATTGTGCATAAGTACTAAATTAACCATTAAAGTCATTTCAAGCTTTGAATGATTTCTAGCGCCGGAGTTAATTCTGGAGCTGGGTCTCTTTAAAGTAATTAGAATTTTATGGCGAATATTTTTGTGGAACATTTCAGTCCCCTATATTGCCGCTGAAGAGGAGTTTTTTGCCCATTTTTTCAGAAATGTACAAAAAGAGCCATAAAGTGAAGAGATAGAGGGCTAACATGTTCCAGAAAAATGTTTCTTGTGGTGTGTTACATAAAAGTACACAGAAAAAACTAAATTTCATTTTCTACAAAGGAATTCAATGAAATAGTAAATATTTTGTCTATGAACGGACCTACAAACGAATTTTTAAATATAAGTAAAAATACCTCAACAATATCATTGAAAAAACAAGTTTTTTTTAAGTGAACAAATTGTTTAAATCTATAAAACAATTTATCTAAAAATATTTACAAATTGTAGACAAAACAATTAACTAAATCAAACAAAAATATTTGCTGGATTTTCTGAAAAATATCAAACAATATTTCTGTCTGAATATAATAAAAATTAGTCTAAAAATCTTAACAATTATTAAGCAAAATAATTTACTTAATCAAACAAAAATACAAACAAAATGTTTGTCTGTGTCATCATCATCATCTATTAATCATTTCTGAGATTTCACTTTGTTAAATGTGTTCAAGTCTGAATGTTTATCTAAATACTCTAAAAAAATAAATGAGAATTAATGCAACGACATTAACTAATCGATTCACTCAAAAATCTTTTGTAAACAAACTTGGTACAATTGCATTCCTCTTTCAATGATTGTTGTTGTTGTTATTTGTGTGTATGTCGTCATCGGGGTGGTTTTTTACGACACAGTTTTTATTGTTTTATTGTTTGCGTTCTAAATAAAAGCCAAACAAACAATTCATAGATAATCGACAGAACATTTACTGAAAATTTAATTTATTTTTAGACAAACTTTTGTTTGAAAATTTTTTGGTGATAATTTTTTCTGTGTACTGAACACATCTAATACGTAAGACTCACAAGATTTCCTATGCCGAATAAGTATGAAGTTAACCATAGTTTAATAAGTTCTCAATGATTTCTGGCGTACAAGTTTCGTTGTCTTTGAAGATCCAAAAAAATATTAGCCCTAATAGTGTCTACGAAGTTGGTGAACATATCCTACACGTTGGATGTAAAGAACACATATTTTAATGCAATATGCTGCAATATTAGGCCAAAAGGAAGAAATTTTAACCCCCTTAAAATGAAATTCCGATGTGACATTGTAAGTCGCCAGCACTGGTATATTTATTTTTGGTCTCTACCAGAATCGAGTAGTTTCCATAAAAAATTTCTACCCAAGGCGATTGCTTGGGTTCTAGAAATAACACATTAATTAAAATTTTTGAGCATCTATTGTATGTGATGGAAATCGATCTGTTTCAAATCGCTCGATTTCATAAAACTAATAATAGCCAAATATATGTTATATAAATCGCACGATACAGCGAAATCGAATTTAAGATTGAATAAAATATTCTAAGCATCGAAAACAATAAAAACATCCATTAGTTATCTTTCAGGAGATTTTGTTTTTTTGAAATCGACATGATTTGAAATCGATCGATTTCCATCACATACCAGATTCTCTAATTTTTATAAATATTTATGTAAACAAGAAAGAAATTGTACGGTTAGGCGTATGATTAATAAAAGTTTTAGTTGAAAAAAATACTTATGACATGACGACGCAGCAGTCCTGCGACTTCTGAAACGGCAAAAAATCAAAATTTGTATTTTTAATTTATACCCAGCAAAAACTTGGTAATGAGTTGTCATTACAGAACAACATACTTTTCAACCATAAACAACATACCGTCTGAATTACTTTACAGTAGTTGAACAATTACTTACTAGTAAGTCAACAAGCCATTTATTCTCTTATTGGCAGAGTACTAGTGTATCTGCTTATCATACAGACGATAAACTGTTCAACCCCTGGGGAAGCAAAATTGATTTTTTTTAATTGTGTTCATGTTTGTGAAAACAAGTTTTAAGCCAATAACAAAATAGTTGTGTACTAGCCTAGTGAGTAAATCATTTGGTATAAAATAACACAATAACTGAAAATGGCATGAGTTCAATGCTTAGCAGAGACATTTAATTTTTATTGTGTTTTGAGAATCCAATGCCTTCTAAATATTGAAATTTATAACTTGTTATTTGTAATCAATTGTGGTAAGTACTTGCCTCCAATGACATCGCCATGTTAAAGTAATTGGTTAAAATGCTAAAGTAGAAGTAGTGAAGGGTATGTTTATTAGCATTTTAACCCATTACTTTGCCATAAAAATGTTTCCTGGGTAACTTTCCACTCAGTTAAATCGGAAAAGATTTGTTGTGTTTATTAGCAAAAAAGTGAACTACACTCATAGAAAAATTGATCTTTGGATTGATGACGTCCGTCATTAGAATTGTTACATCAATATTATGACAAATGCCATCAATAAAGAGCGAAAACTGACATCAATCTCATAAGAAATGTCATCATAAAATTTTTCTAATTTAATTGTTACCTACGCAACGACATAAATTTGACGTCGCATTTTGTATATTACAAAGCAATAAGATTCGCCATTTTGAAAGCTTACACCTGAGATTCATTTTAGGGGGAGTTAAAGTTCCCCCTTTTGCACATTGTTACAGTGAAACTGCGTAAGAAATCTTATAATCCTTGGATTTTAGGTATAAGGTGTGCTCATCATCTTTATATAAAAATTTCGAGAAACTTTCTTGTAGAACATTTTAACCCTCTAAGTCTTTGCTGTGCCGGTCTTTTTGCTCCTTTCTTAAAAAAGGGCAAAATAACTAACCTCATGGAGTTTTATTTTCTAAAAAAATTTGAAATTTTTTTACTTTTTATTGAAAAAGTTGCCATTTAGCATTCCTAATAAATTCAATTCGTCGAAAAATGCAAATTTTTTTTTTATAGAAAAGAAAACGCCATTCAACAGCGATATAGCGGGCTGAAATGGGCTACATAAATATTTATCATAAAATTCTACTGTAAGCCTTCACGAACACCTATGCTTAAAATTCAACTAGAAAGCCACAAATAAGTCAATACTTAAAACGTGTTTAAGGGTTAATAATCGTACTTACTAACAGTGAGTGTGCAAATTTCACACATAACCGAAATTTATGAAGCTAGTTTGTATTAAAAATAGGTCTTTTATCAAATTTTACTACTGTGATAAATTGCTTCTGTGATATATTATTACTGTCGTAAACTAGCACTGTGATAAAATTTCTATAGAAAAACTATCACTGTGATATATTATCTCTGTGATATATTATCACAGTGATAAATCAATGAGAAAATTTATCACAGTGATAACTTATCAATGTGATATATTATCAATGTGATATATTATCACTGTGATACATCTTCACTTCGATAAATTATCACTGTGATAAATTATTACGGTTGTCGTAGTCGAAATTAAACTACTCCAATGTAAAACATATAGCAAGCGTTGCCATATTTATTAAACTACTCCAATGTAAAACATATAGCAAGCGTTTCCATATTTTATCGATTACGTGACGACTGCGACAACCGTAGTAAGGCTGCTTATCGTTATGATAAATTATCACTGTGATAAGCTATCATTGTAATATATTATCACTGTGATAGCTTATCACTGTAATAAATTATCACTGCGATAAATAGCCACTGTGATAATTTACCACTGTGATAATTTATCACTATGATATATTATTATCATGTTATTAAGTTCATGATAATGAACTTAAGCCGAAATAATAACTTCCGACTTAACCTATTCAGTTCGAATAATAATAACGTAGAAATAGAAAAAAATTTGTTTTTAGAAAACCACAACTCCTTGAACAGGAAAGTTAAATATATCGGAGTCTAAAAAGTTTGTGACATACTCGGTATTGGTTCTCAATGAAAGATTTGATGGCTTTGGAAATAATGAAACATATTGTTTCTGCAGAATGCTCGATCCTCGATACAAAACACGAATATTTCAATGGATGCCCCTGTGGCTGAGTGATAGCGATGCTAGCCTGTCAGTACAGACGTCGTGGGTGCGATACCCGCCATAGACCCTGGGTTGTGTTTGTTTAAATAACAAGTAAAAAAATGTTAGCTCACTAGTTCTATATCAAAAAGTCTTCTTCTTGAGTTACTTGGCCTTAATGTAACTCTGTATTCGGAAACTATTGCAAACATTGTCACCCGTACATTTTCTACAAATTCTGACGAGTCCACGAAAAGTCTGGTTTCGAGCATTTTTGAAAAATATATTAGAGCATCCGAAGATGATGAGCCCATGTCCATTCTAAGCTGTAGTTTTTCTAAAAAAAAGTCGAGCGATGCCGAAGACCTCTAATATGTAAAGACTCAGATCCCCCGCAATCACGCCATGCACCTAAACTTGAAAAAAAATCGCGCAGCCGCATAGAGGAAGCAGATTCGTTGAGACAACCGAATTTGTTCAGCTGCACCAACTATAATAAAATTCTTATTGAAAAAGAAGTTATCTTAGAATAATAAATAATTGGTAATGCGAACCGTTTAATCGGTTAGGTGTATCAATGATAATAAAATTAATCATTAGTTAGTTGCAACAACCGATAAAAAGTAAAATAAGTTTAGAAAGACGCTTTTTTTAAGTCGCTTTTTATATTATCAATGTGATATATTATCAATGTGATATATTATCAATGTGATATATTATCACTGTAATAAATTATCACTATGATATAGAAATATAAGAAAAATTGTTTTTAGAAAACATCCCAACTCCATGAACAGGAAAGTTAAATATATCGGAGTCGAAAAAGTTTGTGACATACTCGTTATTGGTTCTCAATGAAAGATTTGATGGCTTTGGGAATAATATTCAACTATTATTTTATCGGCTTAACCATTTTTCACCCAATCTTTTTTTTTTTTGGGTACGTACTTTAGTTTTCAAATGAGTTCTGTTGCAGTTTCTCGGAATAAATAGAATCTTTACCTGCAAAATCAACTGTGTTCCAAGCTTTATTAATATTTTAAATAATTTTCTTGTTATCATTTAATATACATTTAATTTGTAAAAACATATTTATTCAATCATTCTTTTATATGTGGAATGTTACAAATACACTTAAAAATTATATCATAACTTAATTTTAACGAGAAATTGACAAAGATCCATGTCTATAGTGGAAATCGAATACACAACCATAATCATTGATAGCCTACCACTCTACTCACTAGCCTACCGGGGCATCCAGTGAAAAAATATTATAATATGCTTTCCTCAATAATGCATTCATCTTCATCATCTAATTCAGGTGCAAAATATTTAAGTTGATCTAAATCTTTAGCGATTTTTTGTTCGTTAACATTCGCACATATACAAAATGAGGTGGTGGCCGATTCTGATGATGTTGTGACAGGTTGGTCAGCATTTTCCATAATCTCTATTTGATTACGAAGCCAACTTTTAAGGTCTGCTTTGTCTTTTGGTTTCATCTTGTTTAGATCATGAAATTCTTCTTCGATCGATTCTACTAAGGGTAGAAATTCTGATGCGCCTGTAGGATTCGGCTTAATGCAATGTGATCTTGTTTCATCGCCCAATACAAGTTCTGAAGATTTATCAAAACAGTCCAAATAGGCGTAATAAGAATCATTTCTTAAATCATTGCAGGTTTTTTCACACAAAGTTTTGATATCAGATTGCGGACTTAAATCACGAAATGATTTGCAAAAACTCTCTACAAACGGTGTACCATATTTGGAACGTCTTGGTGATATAACTAAATCGGGTACACTATAAAATATTGAATTATTCGGTTGCAAGTGTTCAATATGGGTGGGCTGTATTTCGTCGAACTCATCAGGATCTGAATTTTGTGCATTTAAGCCACCGCGACAATGAACATTGACATAAGAAATGTTTGCGTTCTTTAGAGATTCGTTCGATTGTAGCGGAAGTAGAATGTCTTCGATAAAATTTAGCTCCCCATCATGTGTGTAAATGATGTGGTTTTCGCTGGCATGAGACATCATAATGAAAATTAAACTTTTAAGAGTTTTCAGATTTTTATATCTCAAATACTTCACCAATTGTATCAACTGTGTTCGGCTGAAGTCTTCGGTTAGAATATAAGGTATATGGGCGATTTTTAGTTCCCTTATCAATTTGAGCACATCCTTTTCACTGCCCTCTCGTGTGCAAATACCTGGTTTGCTATTTGAAAATATATAATTATTATTAATAATTGTCAAGGCTGGATTTATATTATAAAAATATAAGTCAATATTTCCTTTTGTGTGCGCTGCTAATTGGGTAATATCCATAAACTTCAACAGTTCCTGGGCCGATATAAAGGGCAGGCAATCTACTAGATAAAATATATAATCCAGTTCTTGGGCCCGACGCAACCAGTCTCTCTTTGGCATAAATAATTGAAACAAAAAAATATTTTCCAATTTACTTAATTGAAAATTTAAATAATCTCTCAAAGGTTCTTTGTCATCGAATGTTACATGATGCTCTGTGTCGATTTCATAGCTGTTGAGAAGGTCCTTAAGTCCAGTTTTATTTCCTAAATTTGCAACATGTTTTTCAAAATGTGTTTCCCATATATTTGTATGATTTTTGTTCTCCGATTTCAGAACATAGGAAGTGTAAATCAATATGAATTTGTGTTGTAGATATTTGTTGCTCTGAATTGTCTTAAGTATTTTAATAAGAATATTATTGCGACATGAACAATCACAATTAATCAAAATCATTATGGTAGAGTAGCGCATATAAAGTGAAGTTGATAAATTTTCATAGATTTTATACGGTTCCTCTATCTCGAAGTCAATATTGAATGCAGAGGGTCCCTCAAAGAATTCCAATACTTTTTCTTCCGAATGTGTTTCACAAATAACAATGTGCAGTTTTAGTTTTAGTCCCAACATTTTCAAACTTAACAAATTTGGTTTTGGCATATGATCTGGAAAAGACATTTTTAGTTTGTGTCTTTTCTTTCATCTGCATTTGCTTTTAAAAATTTTAATTAAATAAACTATGATAAATAAAAACAGTTTAGTAAATGTTTATTAACACTCTATAAGAAAAATCCATTTTATACTGGTTATTTGATAAGAGAGTCGCTGAATTCTTGTTGTTTTAATTTGTTAAATAAATTTGTCTATATAAATTATTGTTTGATTAACAAATCCACTGAATTTGACAGCTTCGCAGTATTGTGCAAAAAAAGTGTAGGTTTTTTCTGTCATTTTGTATTTCTTGTCGAAATGCTGCACTCTCTGATTATATTTCTCTTGGAAAAAATATCTGTATCTGACAATTTGCTCATAAGTTTGTATGTGAATAATTCTTACGTTATCGTGTATTTGCGTAGAACGTTTTGTTGTTGGCCGATAAAAGTGCTGCTAATTTTCAACAAAATTATTATACTCATTTTTATTTTCTCAAAAATTAATTATAGTTTGATTGTTCGTTCATCTATATTTTTATATATGACTGACTGACTCATCATTGCCCAGCCCAAACGACTGAAGCTAGAGACTAGAAATTTAGTATGAGGTTCCCCTTCCGAAGTACTATGTATTCACTAAGAAGGGATGTTTGAAATTTCAAATGACTCGCACACGAAGGTTTCCGTTCCGACACTAAATATTTAATACTACATATTAATTTCTTAAATATGTTTGGAACGAATGTAATTATTTATTGCACTGAAAGAATTTCGCTTCATAAATCCAATGCAACAAATTCGTAAAATTTTTTATTCACAATTCTAATAAAATATTTTACAATATTGTGAACGAATAGCTTCATTAGTTTCCATAGTTTCGTTAGAACATACCACATGTTTTAATGGATACCTAAAATGCTTAAAATATAGGCCTCTATTATGATTCACAACTCAACTTGGTTGAGTTGTCAATGTTACGACCCAACTCAAACATTTTTTTGTATTATGGTTCACAACTAATTTTAGTTGTCTTCGAAATATATTTCGAAAAAAGGTTCTTATCTATACTCTCTGTTTTTTGAAACCATAATAGCCATCACAAAATATTTTAAATATTTTTAGTTTTGACCTTATGGCAACAATTTGGTTGACAAATGGGATAGATTGGCGCCTAAAATTACCATTTTAAACTTAATCAAAAGTAAAATAACCAAAACTCAACTGACAAACAGCAGTTGTTTAATTTTTAAGAAAGTTGTAGTCCACAATAAGCAGGGCTCGGACTTTCATGCAACTAAAAATTGATTTTAAGCGCTTAACAAATGCACCTAAAAATGAAAAATATGCACAAAAATATGCATTTACCTACGAACAAGGTACCAAAACTAAAATAATATAAAATTATTTCTTTTAATTTGTTATTCTTATGAGAGAAAAAACCTAAAACAACCATAATTAGGTCTAATATTTAATGCAACCGAACTTTAGGTGAGTTGCCAGTCAGCAACTGAAAATTAACGGTTGCCGGAAAGGCTCTAAATAGCAACTGAAATTGACAGCTCCCAGTTGCCAGTTACCATCAGTAGTATCACTTTCAGCAACTGACAACCCAACTGAGGCTCGGCTGTCATGCATATTGAGAAATATGCATTTAAAAAATGTTGATAACTCCAAAAATATGCATTTATTGCCAAAATATGCAAAAATATGCACTTACCACCAAAGTATGCAAACATATGCAACTACAAATCGATGCCAAACTACTTAAAATTTGATGATTCGCATAGATAATTAGTCAATATCTCTTTATCTATCACCACAATACATGCATTTGCATGCAAGTCCAAGCCCTGATAATAAGAATTTGATAACTACGACTCAACTATCAAGTTGGTTGTGAATCATAATAATACTCTTAGAGATTAAGAAATTTGAACTTTTAGAATTTCATAATTTCAATGAAACTTTTTTCATAGTTTTTATGAAAAATTTCATTGAATTAATGAAAGACCGATTAAATAATTCATATATATATTTTTTTCTGTACACCCTTATAAATTTTTGTACTGTTGTCAACCAAAACCTAACAACATAAATAATTTTCTATGATTGTTATCGTTGTACTCTTTCCCGATTGACCAACTTATCGCAGAGGAAACTTTCATCAACGACTACTTAAGGAAATTTCGACATTTGTCATGCATGATATTTGTCGATTACAGTTGCTTTTAAGACAATCTAACATCAAACTATAGTTGGTGGATATTGTCCGCAAGCTAAAGTTGCAACTAGAGTTTCTACGCGGGAAAAAATTTCCGAGAAATCTCGGAATTAAATTAAAATAATATGGACAGCACTCAATGCATTTTTAAATAAAACGTTTTGCAATATAATACTATTTAACGAAGTTCACATAACAATTAAATATTTGGAAGTACAAACCTACACTGTTTCTTTAGTGTATGTTGTTAATGCAATTTTAATAATTAAACTGCTTATGAAGCGTACTAAAAAAGCGCAACACTCAATACACAAGACTGCGGACAAGAATTATTAAAAAAAAATAGTTATAGCTTTTAATATTTTTCAAAAATTTTATGTGTGAAATAAGAGAATCAAATGCAAATATTCTAAAACCGTTATAAATTTAATGTCGTTTGTGGAAAAATTCATACTTTCTTAATGTGGAAAATCAAGAGCATTCATTACGGACACACCATTTTGTATGAAGAGAGTATAAACAGTATTTTCGTTTTTCATTTCTAGCGTATAATGAATAGTCTTACAAAAAAAAAAAAAATAAATAAAGATTTATTTGTTAAAGGTTAAGCAATATCTATATGCATTTCATTGGTGCTTTACCAAATCAATAGTAGAGTTCAACCATACTTTTGAAAATTTTCGAATCTCTCATCTTATACGCAGACTTTCAAAAACCATTTGAAAATTTACAAATAATAATTTTTGAAAATTACAAAAGAATAAAATAAGCGTAGTAGGCTTAGAAAGTTATAAAAAACCCAACAAACAATTTATGTATATTCGATGTGAATCTATTTTATTTTTCTACACCTCTCAACAAATAAATATTTATTTTAAATAAAATTGGGAGAATATCTCAAATACTAAATTTAACAAATGCACAAAAAAAAAAAACTTATGTACATTTATTTATAAATCTATTAAAGCAGTTTTCATTTTAAAATTAATGCGTTTATTTTAGGGAATATTTTACTATACTTTCAGCGGACACGAAAAAAGCATTTGAAATGAGAATCACCCGTATATGTATTGGTGAAATTTTCATTAAAATAATTTTAACGAAAGATGTTTCCCCTACACACAGAAAAAAATATTACTTATATCCAAGGAATTTTTTCATAAATGCTATGAATCAAACATGATAATTTTTTTCCAAATTATTTTCATTCCTGCTAGGAACTTTTACATAAATTAGTTCATAAACTCTTTAAAAATTATTTTATAAAATTCAGTATCGAACTTGTATACTCGTAGTCTTTTGTACTAGGCACAACTATTTCCTTTCTGCCAAACAGACTATTTGGAATTAATTGTATTTTTACTTTATATAAATAGAAAAGATTTTTAGAATTTGTTGATAAAAAAGTTGGAAATTGTTTTCAAAGCAACTTATTTATTGAAAGCTAAATTCATACTGGGAATGAAAAAATTCATGTATTTTATTTATAAATTACTAAAATATATGAACAATAGATTATGCATTTTTTTCATACTATTTATGTTCAAACTTTTTTCTGTGCAAGAACAGTGACAGTCATTTTACCCATCATATGACTGGCATTGTTGATAGAAATATCCATCATTGCGTAGCACAAAGTTTCTATCACACTATTAACGGCAATATGAAAAATATGATGGAAACTTTTGTGTGTGTGTGATTTTGCATCCTTCTCTAACTTATAAATTTTTTCGTCTATAGAACATATAACCGAACTGCTCACTCTAATGTTGTTTGCTAGTCAGCGTTGATGGATATACGAGTCGCAGTTGACTAATCAAACTTGATGGATATATCGGTCACAATTGCTAATCAAACGTGATGGATATACCGGTCATAGTTGACTAATCAAGCTTGATGGATATATTCATCAATCCTAACGGGTATATAAATACATATCTTATAATAAAACGATATTTATTATCTTTTACATTATATTTACATAAATACATACATACTATATATTATGTTTTATATTATTAGTTTTAATTTTTTTTCTACTATATGCTTTTTTCCGCTATAAAACATCTAAATTTGAAGAAGAGAAATACTTATATAGTATTTCATCCTTTTTGGATCAAAATAAATACATACATACCTCGCATTCTTGTTAATAAATCTCCCTACCAAATTATACTTCTCCAGTGGTTCATCCGAAAAATTTGCGAGGAAGATTTTGTTGTTTTGTTTTATTTTTATTTTTTAATAATGAACACTATTTTTTATTTTTAATTCAGGAAATAAAATATTAGCTGTCTTTCTCTTTCATATGTATTATTTTAATATTAATTTTGAATGTCAAAAAATTTCTAAAATGAAACAACAAACATTCGTCAACGATGATAGATATATCCATCAACAATGACAGCCATATATGCAAATGTATTAGTAAAAAAATTGTGTATGTACTAGTTTCGGTCATACATTTCTTGTAGGATCATTAATCCAACGAAGCCTAACGTTCGAAATTCACAGAATTTATAATGAAAATTCTTTCAGTGTGCATATAAAGTTTATTTAAATTTCGAAATGGCCCCGCTGAGACAAGACTATTTATTTAAATATTGCAGAAAATCTGTATATAAACAAAAGTTTCAATAACACTGCACAGCAAAATATTTGTTTTTTAAATAAAAAGTTAAAAAAAACTAGTTCTGGTGGGGGAGAGAATCGGTTCTAAAAATTTTACAGAAGTTCGAGTTCGGGTTCTGTCTGGAAAAGGTGCGTTTGGTCAGATACTACTTTTTATCCCTTTCGAGTTTCCCTTTCAAGTTTTCTTATTAGTGGATGTATACATCGGGAAGAGTAGCTAAGTATAAAATTTCTAGTCTCTAAATTATTCGTTTGGGCTGGGTAATGATGAATCAGTCAGTAAGTCAGTGACGTCTAGGGATGCCAAACGGGACTGGTTTTAGTAGATCCCGCGATTCAGGACTTCAGAATTTCAAATTCCGGGATATTTCGGGATCCCGGAATTTTTCCAGATCCCGAGATTTATCGGGATTTCGGGATTGGCATCCCTAGTGACGTCGCTCTTTT
Source organism: Panzeria rudis (assembly GCA_956483635.1). Lineage (NCBI taxonomy): Eukaryota > Metazoa > Arthropoda > Insecta > Diptera > Tachinidae > Panzeria > Panzeria rudis. The sequence goes on along the minus strand of OY101447.1, from coordinate 146,401,055 downwards.
ATATATAAAATATAGTTAAGTAATCCAACTATAATTAATTTTTAAGCAAATAAATGTTTGAGTATTTTGTTGAAAATTAGCAACACTTTTATCAGTCAACAATAAAGAGTTGTAATAAGTAAACAGACGATAACGTGAGAATTAACATTCAAACTCATGAGCAAACTGTCAAATACCGATAGTATCTCAACGCAAAATAAAAAATTACAGAAAAAACACAAACTTTGTTTTTGCAAAACCGGCAAATTCAGTTGGTTTATTAATAAAACAATAATTTATATAGACAAATTTATTTAACAAATAAGAACAACAATAATTCAGCTGACTCAATAAACAAATAACCAGTAAAATAAATTTTTTGCTATGGAATGCTAATAAACATTTACTAAACTGTTTTTATTTATCATAGTTTATTAAATTTAAAATTTCAAAGGCAAATGTATATAAAAGGAAAGATACAAACTGAAGATGTCTTTTCCAGATTATATGCCAAGACCAAATAAGTTAAGTTTGCAAATGTTGGGACTAAAACTGAAACTGCACATTGTTAATTGTGAAACACATCCGGAAGAAAAAGGCTTGAAATACTTTGAGGGGCCATCTGCATTCAATATTGACTTCGAAATAGAGGAATCGTATAAAATTTATGAAAATTTATCAAGTTCACTTTACATACGCTACTCTAGGATAATGATTTTGATTAATTGTGATTGTTCATGTCGCAACAGAATGCTCATTAAAATACTTCAGGCGATTCAAAACAATAAATATCTACAACACAAATTCATATGGATTTACATTTCCTATGTTCTGAAATCGAAAAACAAAAACTGTACAAAAATATGGGAAACACATTTTGAAAAACATGTTGCAAATTTAGGAAATAAAACTGGACTTAAGGAACTATTCAACAGCTACGAATTTGACACAGAACTTTTAACGTTAGATTCTGTGTCATCTTTGAGAGATTATTTCAATTTTCAATTAAGTAAATTGAAAAATATTTTATTGTTTCAATTATTTATGCCAAAGAGAGACTGGTTGCTTCGGGCCCAAGAAATGGATTACCTATCACACAAAAGGAAATTTTGACTTGTATTTTATAGTGTCAATCCAGCGTTGGCAATTATTAATAATAATTATATATTTTCAAATAGTAAACCAGGTATTTGCCCAGGAGAGGGCAGTGAAAAGGATGTACTCAAATTGATAAGGGAACTAAAAATCGCCCATATACCTTATATTCTAACCGAAGACTTCAGCCGAGCACAGTTGATACAATTGGTGAAGTATTTAAGATATAAAAATCTGAAAACTCTTAAAAGTTTAATGTTCATTATGATGTCTCATGCTACCGAAAATCACATTATTTACACATATGATGGGGAGCTAAATTTTATCGAAGACATTTTACTTCCGCTACAATCGAACGAAACCCTAAAAGACGCAAATATTTCTTATGCCAATGTTCATTGTCGTGGTGGCTTAAATGCACAAAACTCAGATCCTGTTATATCACCAAGACGTTCCAAAAATGGTACACCGTTTGTTGAGAGTTCATGCAAAGCATTTCGTGCTTTAAGCCTGCAATCTGATATCAGAACTTTGTTTGAAAAAACCCGCAATGATTTAAGAAATGATTCTTATTACGCCTTTTTGGATTGTTTTGATAAATCGTCAGAACTGGTATTGGGCGATGAAGCAAAATCACATTGCATTAAGCCAAAGCCTACGGCCGCATCAGAGTTTCTACCCTTAGTAGAATCGATTGAAGAAGAATTTCATGACCTAAACAAAATGAAACTAAAAGACAACATAGATCTTAAAAGTTGGCTTCGTACTCTCATAGAGAATTTGCAAAGAGCTGAACAACATGTTTTAACATCATCAGAATGCGCCACCACTTCGTTTTGTATAGGTGCGAATGTTAATGAACAAATAATCGCCAAAGATTTATATCAACTTAAATATTTTGCGCCTGAATTAGATGAAGATACATGCATCATTGAGGAATACAAATTATAATATTTTTTACAAATAAATGTCTCTAGAAATATTAAAAAAAACAATTAAATTTCTCTGACATTTTCTATAAATTAATTATTAAAAAAACAATTTTTTTAAAATTAAATTAGCGATTTGCAAACATACACAGAAAAAACTAAATTTCGTTTTCTGTAAAGGAAATCAATGAAATAGTAAATATTTGTCTAGGAACGGACCTACAAATAAATTTGTGAATATAAAAAAAAAAAATATCTCAACAATTTCATTGAAAAAAACGTGTGTTTTTTCAGTGAAAAATTTGTTTAAATCTATAAAACAATTTGTCTAAAAATATTTACAAATTGTAAACAAAACAATTAACTAAATCAAACGAAAAGATTTACTGGATTTTCTGAAAAATTTCAAACAATATTTTTGTCGGAATTTATCAAACAATTAGTTTAAAAATACTAAAAAATATTAAACAAAATAGTTTATTTAATCAAACAAAAATATTTACTGGATTTTTGTAATATATCAAACAAAATTTTTGTCTGGGTTATCGTCGTCATTTATTAAGCATTTCTGAAATTTCACTTTGTTAAAGGTGTTTAAGTCTGAATGTTTATACATATAAAGACACTAAAAAAATTAATAAGAATTAACGCAACGACATTAACGAATTCATTCAAAAATTTTCAGTAAACGAACTTTGAACTATCGCATTCCTTTTTGCTATCGTTGTTGTTGTTGTTAGTTGTATGTATATCGTCGTCAGGGTTGTTTTTTACGACACATTTTTTCTTGCTTTTTTTGGTGTTTGCGTCCTAAATAAAAGTCAAACAAACAATTCATAGATTATGAAAAGTACATTGACTGACAATAAAATTTATTTTTAGACAAACTTTTGTTTGAAAATTTTTTGATGATAATTTTTTCTGTGTGTAGACTGGGTTAACCCAAAGCAAAAAGCTGTTGTGGTATAACGCAGTAGTTGTAGCTTTGGCTACAAAGCAAGTCATCAGCAACTTAAATTTTTCTTATGTGCATTAGTATGGTATTGTGTTAGTTGTTATTGTACTGTTTAAGTGATGAAGGAATAGCACCGGTCACTAAGCAGTAAACCACAGTACCATCCTTCGTCGGTAATGTTAGCAAAAATCGTTGGCGAAGTAAAATAATTAATAAAAGGATACACATGCAGCTTAAGAAAGTTAATGCGTCTACTTAACACCAGAGACGCTGCAACGCTGCTCTAAAACTAACAAAGAAAAAAAGCGCAATAGCAGAGTTGTAAAAAATCAAGCTTTCTATCTGTACCTCACTTCACCATCTGTTCTCTCTACTCAATACCTTTCCCAAAGAATGTAAGACATTAAACACCAAGATTTCGTTAAAAATTTCGCTTTGCTCTAAAAATTACCCACATCAAATTAATAGAACCTAACCAATGTATTTGTGCAGATATAGGAAAATCAATAATTCTTTTTTTTGGATTTTGCACTTTATTCAAAGAGTTACCCACATAAGATTTAGAGAGTCTCACTAATGTAGTTGTGCAGATATAGGGAAATTAAAAATGGGTTTGTATGGGGAGTATTCTTTTCCCCCAAAAGTTTGAAAAATAAAGAAGCCTATTTGAATTTCCTAATCATCAGTGAGACAGTTCTAAAATGTCAACACGATTGGTCTTACATTTTGGCTTGGTTACGTGGCTGGCCTACTGCACGCAAGCAATCAAGTAGAATCAATAATATTCCGTTCTGACATACAGTTTGGCTTAATATAAGGAAAAAACAAACCGCCTACAGCGCCGCCTGTTGAGAAATTTTCGACTTTTCTTATTTCAAAGTATTCAATTTGGTCCAGTAGTTTTCAATTTTTACGCACAAAGAAAAAAATAAATTTAATTTTCTGTAAAGGAATTCAATGAAATAGTAAATATTTTGTCTATGAACGGACCTACAAACGAATTGATAAATATAGACAAAAATACCTCAACAATTTCATTGAAAAAAAAAAACGTGTCATCGTCATCATCCATTAAGCATTTATGAGATTTCCCTTTGTTAAATGTGTTCAAGTCTGAATGTTTATCTAAATACTCTAAAAAAATGAATGAGAATTAAGGCAACGACATTAACTAATCGATTCACTCAAAAATCGTTTGTAAACAAACATGATACAGTCGCATTCCTTTTGCTATCATTGTTGTTGTTGTTAATTGTGTGTATGTCGTCATCGGGGTGGTTTTTTACGACACGGTTTTTATTGTTGTTTTTGGTGTTTGCGTTCTAAATAAAAGTTAAACAAACAATTCATAGATTATGGACAGAACATTTACTGAAAATTAAATTTATTTTTAGACAAACTTTTGTTTGAAAATTTTTTGGTGATCATTTTTTCTGTGCAGCCGCACAAAACAACATCCATTTTTATATAAATAGATATCGATGACTTAATACAAAAAGGAATATCTCGATTTTTTTAAATCGCATTTTTGACGTTTTCTCATAGTCAACCTCTTAATACACTGTCCCACTGTGAACCATATTTTGAGAAGGCGGCCAAAAAAATTACAGCTCTATTTCAACTATATCACAGCGCAGGGTGATCCAAAATGGACTTTCTTAGCATTTTGCTAATGTATATCTGCCAGGTTCCTCCCGTGTGAACCAGAATAATTTTTCTGACCCAAGGTCGGATATTTTTCCAAAGTTTATGGGGCACTTCCACTACAGCTAGACAGCTGAAATTTGGTAAGCAGGTAGGTCTTGGTGAGAAAATAATCTGAAAAGCGACACATTTCATATAGCTAGAAAGCTGAAATTTGGTCTTAGTGCGACAATAATAAGAAAAATCTGAAAGCGCGCATTTTTCATCAAGGCGGTGGCAGGTTTGGATCCAGGAAAGGGCAAAAATGGATATTTTCCCCTCCAAAACGAATAAAATATACCTTATTTCCATTAAATTTTCTAAAAGAAATTTTACAAAATGGTACATTTAATCTAAAATTCCCCTCCAAAAAGCTCAAGCTGGATTCGCTCTTGAGGGGGGAATAGAGTGCTCCTATTTGTGTGGACCTTCCACTATAGCTGGAGAGCTGAAATATGGTATACAGGTAGGTCTTGATGATTAAGTAATTAGCAAAATCTGAAAACGAGAACTATGCGCACCAGGGTTTCCCAAAATATTTTTGGGACTGTAAATCCTCCTGGATATTTTCTTTCTAGTAAAAACTTTACTGTACCAAATAATATGTTGATCACAGGAATTGATGAACGTGCAATTAGGAAATTATGGGAAATTATAGTGAGAAGAATTGTACCAAACAAAAACTTAAAAAACTTAGAAGTCAGATCCACCAAGTTCTTATCCAAAAATTTCGGCCGTTAAAAGTACTGGGATCAAAATGAGAACTAAGTTGTTGATAGGTATTTACAATACCGTATTATTTCTTTCTTTAGGCACTGCCCTAGTCGCGTAAAAACTACATTGATTGCTAAAAATTTCATAAAATTTCGAAAATTTTCATCAAATTGGAAAAATTTCAAATTTCGAAAATTTTCCAAAAAAAGTAAAAGTAAATTACTTCAAAACTGTTATCAAATCGATCTTTCATATTCAATTAATTTTTGGAACTTGATCAACTGCGTCGAGTACTGCATATTTTATCTAAATCCTTTAAGTTGTTCGTGAGATGTAAAACATCGATAAAAGCTGTCGTTATTCATTTTACTTCAAAAATTCTTGTCAAATTGATATTCTACATTCGATCACTTTTTCTACCAAATAGGTTAAGTGGTTCAGGAGAGAGATATTGCTGTTGCAAATTTTCGCAAAAAGTATTTTGTTAATTATGAAAAAAAGCTACAGATATTCGATCGATTTAACGTTGAAATTAGCGGTAAGTTTCACGGATAGCCAGCACGATCGACTTAATTTTTTTTTCAACTAAAATCTTGATATAAAAATATGAAAAAAAAATTTAAAATAACTTTATTTCGAAAATTATTATATTATAGAAAGTTCTTTGATGCTTTAATATTTTTTTTACAGGCTAATTAAAATTATGTATATAAACTAGAATAGTATAAAAGCAACGAATATAAAATACGAGCTTCAAAAGCACAGGACAACATTTCTAAACAAGTTTCATATGGGGCATTATTTGTAAAGCGGACAGGCTAAAATTTTTTTGTCTCTGATTTTTATAGTTTATGGCTATATTATATCTATATATGAATGTATACCATCGGTTTAGAAAAAATAGTTTTTTTAGTCTCCTTAACGAGATATATGACTTTGAAATTTGAACTAAAGCGAAGGCACGCGCTACTTCAAGTGTTATTATTTAGTTTTAAAACGTTACAAAACAATAAATAAAATTAGCAGGTATATTTCATCAAAACAGGTTTTTAAATATATATTTGGATTTTAGAAAAAAATGTGTTTAGGGAAGAAAATGTATTTAAATAAATTAATGGCGTTTTGTTTTCTAGAAAAAATTTAATTTTTTTTACTTTTTATTAAAAATCGTAATTTATCATCCCTTTAAAGCAAAAATTTACTTTCTAAGGGATGATACAATAATTTCTAATAAATTCACGTCCTCGAAAAATGATTATATTGCAAATTTTCATTGAAAAGTGCAAACAAGGCAACATTTTTTTTGTAGAAAAGAAAACGCCACGCCGTAAGCTAAAATTTCACTAACTTCCCCCTCCAACACAATAACACACCAATGCACATGAGAAAATACATAGTGTTGTTGGCATGCCTGAGAGTAGTCTTGAACTCAAGACCTCAGGGTTTGTAGTCAAACGCGCTAACTACTCAGCCAACATCACCCTCAACGTGACAAAAAATCAAAACTTTTTGATCTTTCCTACAACCAAGACACATCTTAATACAACGAGCCCACAAACGTTGCAATTTCGTGTACAACCTACTAAAGTTGTAACAATGGTTGTAACGTGTATGGCTTGCTTTATGCATGTTTATGTCTGCTTACACACATATACTAATGCTTTTAAGTTCATTTTGCTACTGAAACAAATTACGCTTTTATCAAGCTTACATTTCTTACAGCTGAGGTTGTTTAGTTGTCGCTATCTACATTGTCTTTTAACATTCTCGAATAATCTTGGATGTTCTCGGCACTGTTTCCAGAAAGTTTCATTTCCGATATTTTGAATTCTAACGGCTATTAAAAAGTGCTGACAATGCTTTCATTTTGATATTACATAGGCAGTGTTGTATTTAGTATTCGTAAATACAGATTGTCATCAGAGCTGTCATTTTATGTCGTTATATTTGAGTCTGCATTTTTCGTTTCCTAACAATATATTTAAAAAGCTGATTTAATGAACTATAGACCTGATAATTTTATTTATTGCTTTGTAACTTTTTGCAATTAAATAATAAGACTTGAAGTAGCGCGTGCCTGCCCTTTTTTTTCTCAACCGATGGCATATATAGATATAATATAGTCAGAAACTATAAAAATCGGAGATAAAATATTTTTAGCCTGTCCGCTTCACAAATAATGCCCCATTTGACTGTTTGAATGAAATGAAAAAAGCGTTTAAAAACAACAAAGCATGGGTGAGTTAGTTCAGATTTTTTTACAGTATTAAAAAAATTTAATGTTTATTACACGCTTCCACACATTTGAATGTGAATAAAACTTTATAGAAAAATAAACACAATAGCTAAAAAATACTAAAGACTGCGAGCAGTCAAACTAGTGCACATAGAAAACCATTGCGAAGTGTATAAATTTAACTATGTAGTTTATTTGTTTGTTGTACTGTTTTCATTGTAAGCAAAACATATTCTTATAATGCGCCTGCTATTCTGACCTTTAACCGACAACACATTATTTTTAATTCATTCGTTTGAATCAGATATGCTAACTCTGATCCATAGTGTTTTAAACAATTTGCAAACTTTGAATGTTTTTAAAAAGACTACAGATAAATTAAAAATACAACATATGCAAATTTCTAAATGTAATCCTTAATACCTATTTTAAATTGCGTCTCATTTTAAATGTTTCTTTTTTTATTCTAGTAAGTGTTTAGACAAGGTTTTTACTTCTTTTGTACTGAAAGATAACAATAAACACAAATGCATGAGTACATATGAATATGCTATTCATTTTGAAATAATAATAACGCTCGCTTTCATACGTGCTCTTCAAGACATTCTTTATGCAGTACAAGTAGGCTTGTGCCACCTCGAATGTGTGTGTTTTATTATAATATAAATTTTAATTACCACTTGTACTACAATCCAATCCATTCATGAGATAGATGTATGTACATTTGTTCTGCGTTTATTTCGCATTTCTATACAACTGCCACCATTGCCAGTTTATATTTAGTTTACATTTAATCCTTGAAGGTGCTTTTGTTGCTTATACAGAAATTTTAATTTCCAGATGAAAATTTTATTTAACGCCCTTTCTTAACACAGAAAAAACGAAAAACATGATTTAATTACAAAAAGCGTTGATTTGATTAAAAAATTAGTTAGTTTTCTATCACGAAATTTGTAGTATTAACTCAACAGTTTTAATATGAAAAATTTTATTATTTTCTTGACTAACAAAATTTTACATTGATTAAAAAATTAATTGAAATATTTTTAAACATTCAAATAAAAAAGTAATTGAAAAGTATTCAAGATGCAACTAAAAAATTAAGTGAAATGTGTTAAAATATTCGGCATAACAATTTTTAAGTCTTAATTTATATTGATTATGATACTATCCCAATTTACCTAGAAAAACAAAATATGATTATAATTACTAAAGCAGTAGTTTCTATTAATTGTATTGTTAAAGTTCAACCTACAACGAAAATTGTATATTCAATTAAGAAAATTCTAATGATCAATACGGAAAAAATTATCACCAAAATATTTTCAGACAAAAGTTTGTCTAAAATAAAATTTAGTTTTCAGTAAATACTCTTTACTGAATCAGTGAATTTTTACTTCGACTTTTATTTAGGATGCAAACACCAAAAACTAAAACAAATACCAGTTCCTGTATCATAAAAAAAAACAATCCAATAACAATGACAGCAAAAGGAATGCGATTGTAAAAAGTTTGTTTACTAAAGATTTCTGGGTAGTTTGCTAATGTTGTTGCGTGAATTCTCATTTATTTTTTTATAGTCTTTATACCCAGTAAAAAGTTTTCATGTTTTTTGAAGCACTAAAGAAATAAAGCGCTTCATAATTCGCTTTAAAATATGAGCTTGTTCAGAAGCTGATTTTATAGCGTCACAACAATGCAGGTTTCGAAGCGAGAAAGTTAGCAAATGCACACACATTCAATGTGTAGTATGAATAAAAAAGCTTTTTACTTATACAAAAGCTTCGTGCAGAAGCTATACAAAAAGCGGCTTTTATAGTGCTGATCCAAAGCAGTTTTTTAAGCGAGAATGAGAGTAAGTTTATTTGAGTTTCTTGGTGCCATTTTGCAATAGTGTTTTTGGTCGAGTGGTTGGTACGTTGGACTTCAAACCTGAAGGTTCTTAGTTCGATACTAGTTGAAGTTAAAATAACAAACAGTGAGTAAAAATATGAAATTAATAAAAATAAATAAATTAACGAAATAAGGAAAATTCAAAATGGCTTTAACGACGCCAATCCACATCGAACCATTTTTTTCGTATATTTTCAGTTTTAGCGCTTGTGTGAGCTAAAATGTAGTACTCCAAACCGGGAACTCGCCATATAAAAATCAGCAGATTTGTCAGCGTTACTTTTATTCCATAATAGTGAAACCTGTTTTATTGGAAGCAATTTTTTTACTGGGTACTGAGTTGAATACATTTAGGAAAGTGAAATTTCATAAATGCTTAATGGATAATGGTGTTGTTATATAAAACTTGAAAATATAAAAAAATAAGTTTTTACTGACTCAGACAAAAACTTTGTTTGATATATTAATTAAATTTGATATATTAAAATAAATATTTTGTTTGATTCAGTAAGCTATTTTGTTTAGAATTTGTAGGTATTTCTAATCAAATTGTTTTATAAATTCAGACAAAAATATTGTTTAATATGTTACAGAAAATCCAGTAAATATTTTTGTTTGATTCATTAAATTATTATGTTTAGAATTTGTAAATATCTTTAGACAAATTGTTTTATAGATTTGAACAACTTGTTCACTGAAAACCCCGGTTTTCCAATGAAATTGTTGAGACATTTTTGTCTGAATTAACAAATTTGTTTTGAGGTTCGTTTTTACACAAAATATGTACTAATTCATTGAATAGATTTACTGAAAATGAAATTTACTTTTTCCTGTGAATTGCACACAATTTTTAGAAAATTTGTTTTTTGATCACATGGATAGTTGATTCAATTGCGAAATTAATTAAAAGCAAATTTACTACGAATAAAATAAGATAATTGTTATTGGGTCTAAAATACCTTCAGGAATAATATAGTCTGTGTATTTGAGGCTAGTTATGCTTAAACTGACCAGACGATTTTAGCGACATCAATATAGTTAAATTTTATGTGAAATTGAAGAAAACCCCCATAAGATTGTGTATCAGCCGCGAAATTAATAAAATTTGTATAATTTGTTTCAGTTCAGCTTACATTTCTTACTAGTTTTTTTAATTTGTTGTTGTAATAAAAATAAACGGCATAAATAGGGTTAATTTTTTTTTCTTTTAACATTCATTTGATATGCCTTGCATTTTTACTATTTTCTTAAACAAATACCGCTGTCACATTGATGCTGACAGTGATTATATTTTGTGGCATATAATAACTAGAAATAAAATAGAAAAAAGAAAATATATTGTAAGGTTCCAAGTTCTTTTTTCTTTCGCGTAGGTCCTTAGAGAAAAAGAAAGTTCAGAAAAAAAATATATGAAGTTATTTATTTAAGTTGAAAACGCGTTTCTTTACTCTTTCTGATTTTCCTTGGTTAACTACAATATTTGTTGGAAATAGAATAAAGTAGAATCACAATAACTTGTATCGCGAAAATCGCAATAATTCGTAAAAAGATAGCGGCAACTTATTCGTATATTTTCCCATGAACCCCATTAAGCCAAAATCTAAAACCGCTATAATTCGTAAAAGATGACTGACGTTTTGCTATTAGGAATTATCGGTACTCTGCTGTATATTGAAGTATACTGTATTTTAACATATGAGACATCCCCTTATTCATAATATATTACACGTAGATACATATGTTATGCAGATTTTAAATATATAATTAGAAGTTTTTATCACCTCTAGTTATGTTATGTCAAAAATTAAGCCACTTGCAGGATATACACAGAAAAATATCATCAAACTGTAACTAACAATTCGAATTGTTAACCCCTGCAAAAATTATTGGATCACGTGGTCCATTTTAGTTGAAATGGAGTAGTTGCATTATGGTCCTATGTAATGCAGTCATGGACCATGTCATTTGCAAACAAGAGTTTGTAGTTAAGCGACAAGTGTTCGCGTTTTAACGATTGCAAATAACATAACCAATCGTTAAAATACGAACACTTTAGTGGTCCATCAAGCAGTGACAGGGACTAGTTTCAAAACTAGCCTAATGTATGTGCTACATGGAGTAGTTACATACGGGTAGTTCTTGGGGTAATACACAGCTGGACTACTTGCTCCAGTCCTAGGACATCGAAATGTCAAATGGACCGTGTTTATTGCCTACATTTGGACCAATTTTTAAATACTCCTGGCCCCTTGTGGAACACTCTTTACATGCGTGCATGGAGTAGTCACGTTTTTTGCAGGGATATGCAATTTAAGTTCAAAAATATATTTCATTAATATAACAAATTTAGTTGTTGATACAACAAACACAGCAATTTTTTTCAACAAACTGAACTAACCAAATTATTTGTCATGTATGGCGCCAAAATTAAAAAATTTTTGGATATTTTTATTTTATTAAAAATGCCAACTGAAGTTTTTGTTGAAACTTGTGAAAAAATAACAATCATCATTGTTGATATAACAAATGAATGCACACACGTAAATGAAACAAAGCAAATCAAGTTTTGTGTGTATTCATTATTTGCGCATTTAATAACGAACTGTTCTGTAGCTGAGAGGTAAGATCGTTAGTCTAATAGTCCAGAGGTTGCCGGTTCGATTCCGCACAAATATTAATACCTTTGGCAAACATGTCTTCCTGATTTAATTTTTGTTTGAAAATTTTCAAAAAACAATAACAACTCTTCATGTCGAAATTTCACTTTCCTCAAAAGTATTAATGCATATATTATAGTCTATACCGGCCTTTATGTGATTTTTTTGCCTCTTAATCAGTTTCTTTGTTAAGTCGTCAGCTATGCAGCTTGTGAAAAGAGTTTTTCATATGGTACCGATGTACCCACCAGTTTGCAGCAAGGTATAAAAATAGCAGATAATATCGACATTTAATATAGGTTTCAAGGTATTTGTATTAAATTTGTTACTTCGATGCATCGAATAAAAACCATGCTGATGACTAAAAAAACATGGGAGTCTTTCGATGTATCGATACCTTACATCGAGTGTTTTTAAAACATTGATGTACATATATCGTCCACCACTATACTAAATATACATAATGTTAACGTCATCGAATGATCTATTCGGTCATGAAAATTAAATGTGTTCACCAAATTTTAGATCAATCGGTCAACAGCAAGGGGCTAAAACTAAATATTACTTTTTATGGGCGAGGTGCCGCCAATTTTTTTTACTAAATTGTGTTGCCATGTATCAGATCAATCGGTCAAGAAGAAGGCAGTAAAAGTCAATATTACTTTTTATGGTCGTGGCGAAGCGCACTTTTCTAATATCAAAATTGTAAAGTAATCAAAAGTAAAGTTGTGTAGCAAATTTTGCATCAGTTAAAAGGATGGGGTTAAAACTAAGTATTTTTAATTACAAAATTGTATAACAGGAAGAGGCTAAAACTAAACATTACTTTTAATGGGCGTGGCGCTGCCCACTTTTTAATTACAAAATTTTATAGTTATCGTAAGTAAAGGTGTTCAAAAAAGCTCAGATCAATTGCTTAACAGGAAGGGGCTAAAACTAAATATTATTTTTTATGGGCGTGGCACAGCCTGTTTTTCTAATCACAATATTATATTGTCTCCAAAATTAAAGGTGCTTACAAAATTTCAGATCAATCGGTCGACAGCAATTATTAGATTTGAACCAAACTCCACCTACGCACAAACTCCACCTACGCTCAAACTTCACAAACACGGTCAGCTAAATAAAACCACTTAAAAAGCCTTATAAAACCGGTCAGCGTCGCTATATTGCTTGTTAAAAACTGTTTCTCTTCTCTTTTTATTATTTCTACGTTTTCCACATAATTTTAAAACCAAATTTTGTTTACAAGTAAAATTGTGTACAAAAGTAGAAATATGATTATGAACAATAAATTAAAATTTAAAGTTTACTTTAATCTGCATTTTCTTTATATAACAATTTGCATTACTGTGTTCGAATATGTGCCACATTATTATTTTGTGTATAGCGCCTCTTGCAAAAACTCCGTTTGATGCCAACAACATTCTCAAAGAACCAGCATCTCATTTTTTTTTGTGAGAACGGTGAATAATAACAAATTAATGGGCAAACTGAGTAGATAGAATGAGCAGAGGAAACAAAATTGATTTCATGTGAGCAATGAAGTGAACTTTAAAGGATTTTCTTTGTTGATGATTTTTACTCATTTTTTCCATGAAGTTTTGCACATCAATAAGCAAGTATTACAGTTTTCTTTGTTGAAAAAAAAATCAGTGCTAAAAGTTTGATGACCGACATACGTAGGTATGGATGTATGTAGTTCACCTATTTCAATAATGCACTTCTTTGCTATTTATTTCGCGACCACATCAATTATTACAAGATTGCAATGAATTCTCTTAAGCTGGTTATCTTTCTTTTTAACTATGCCACATAATAATGTTGCAATAGATGGAGATAAACATTATTAATAATCCTGAAAATTTTCATAACTGTCATAGTCTCACCTTATTTAAACTGTTCCTTTCCAAGCGTGTGATAACAATTACCTATAAGGTATTTATATTGAGTGCAATTATGTGTTATACCCTGTTCAGACATACGCCTTAATTGTGCAATTTAGGAAAGTTACGCAATTAAGGCCTTAATTGAGCTCAAATTACTATACAAGGCTTTAATTAATAAATTGAGCAATTATTACTTAATTGTTTCATAAATTGAGTAAAGTTCGAAATGCAACCCTTTCTGGCAAGTTTGTTTACTGCGAAGTGTGTTCAGTGAGAAGCAAAAATTGTATACATGGTGTAATAAGTATACATATGGCAGTATAACGTCAGATGATTAATTTTTTCTCTGGTAATTTTGTGCATAAGCTACGTAAAACGCGTGTATTTTTTTTACACCCATTATCTAGTTTTTTTTTTTGTTGTATTCGTTTCCCTTGTGCGGACATCTGTATACTTATTACACCATTGGCAAGTCAAATTCTAATTGAGTAAGCTTAATTGAGTATGTGTGAACTCTAAATTTAATTGCTCAATTAAAACTAAATTGTCTCAATTAAAAATCCATGTCTGAACAGGGTATTACTTTCATAATGAATTACGTTTGCGAAAGTAATTTTTCTTTTAGCACTCTTGCGTATGAGTAATAATTGCAAGTAAAATAAAGTATGAATCGATACTTAATTTTTTTTTAATTATTACTCATACGCAACAGTGTAGAGTGGGGAAGTATGAAGAAAAACTGGAAATAAATTTGAAGTTTTTAAACATACCTTTCGATTTTTAAAAAATTGCACACAGAAGTAAAGGGACTGCAGATGAGCAGTTGTCTTTTAGACAGTGTTGTCTTTTTGCTGTTGAAGTTTCCGATCAATTCAGTAATATAAATAAGATTCGGAAAAGTATCAAATATCTACAAAAATGAGCAATAATTCTAGACTCGGTAGTCACTACTCAATACTTTGCCGACACTAAATGTGCAGTAGAATTTTTAAATTATGCATTTATGTATATATGGGTATTTCCATGAATATCTCAACCACGACTTAAAAAATTAAAACCCTTAAAACTTTTTTTAAGATATGGTAAAGAGGAAAGAATTTTGCTTTGTAGAGGTATTTATAACTTACAGCAATTTTTAAATATCAAAAATAACACGTTAATCTAACTATCTCTTTGATTAATCTTAAGACATTGCAATAACCTATTTGCTCTTTTCTAGCGACAAGATTCAGGCATTTGTAACATTAAAATTATACTTTAAAATTAATGTTTCAACATAAAAGAACAAGGTCCACGAGGAAAGATAAAACATAGAGTTCGACTAGCGCTATATTTTTAACTTCCTTTGGGCGCTACTCTAATGTCACGTACGTAGTGCAAAAACATTATTTGTCTACTACATTTGTATTTTATCAGTCTCAAGTGCTTCAGAATAAAAGTTCAAAGCAAGATATTTGTTACAAACAAATATCAGGTCTGTTTCTATACTTGTCCGAAGCTACCCAAACTTAACCGAAAGCTATACAAATACAAAATACAAAATTTGTATTTAAAAAAGTTTTTGGGTAAGTTTGTGTGACTGCGTGTACGTACGGGAACAGGCTGTTTGATTGTAATTTTTTTCAATTTGGTATAATAAAAATTTTATAAGCTTTTAAAGTCCGTCACGTACGATATTGTAGTACTACAAATGCAGCTAAATGTAAATGAAAAATGGCTAAATTCTCAGCCCAATCCAAAAATGAAAAAATCTTCATCCGCTTTCATATCATGATAGTCATTATGTAAATGATTCTCGAACTGCGTATCCATTAAGCGAAAAAAATTTAATTTAATTAGTATGTAGTAGGCTAAGGTGGCGACGTAAACTCAGCGCCCAAATACATAGTATGCAGTAAGAAATGAATTTGAATCTTAATTGTTTTTATTGCTATTATCCCCGAATATATATTTTTCATTTGTATTTAAGTTTTTCTTTACATATATTTATAAAACATATATGTATTTCATTATACATATAAAAATACTATAAGAGAAAAATCTGTCACGTACGGTATGTCACGAACTATATTAAACTTTATTCATTAAATAATCCAATTTTTTTTATTTAAGAACTATGGATTGTAAAGAAAAAATATTTAGCTTAGAGTAAAAAATTAAAAGAAAAAAGCTACTCAAATTTCGGATATTTTCGCATATGTTTAGATACACATCAATATCACCTCCATTTTATTTTGGACAACAGGGTATCAAATGGAATACATTTTTTTTACGACAACATTTTTTTCAGTTACTCCTATTTTTGCAAAATCTATTCTACTTTGTAGGTGTATAAATGTCACGTACGATGACATGAAAATACCCATATGTATGTATATTGTAAATATATGGGCAGTAGGTTTTTTTATTTGGAAGTATGTACATTAAACCGACTGGACTTGTATGAAGATGAAAAATGTGTTTTTGTCACCCCTCTCAAATTAAGGACCGGTCTTTTTAATGAAGATTCCTAAAACATTTGAGAGGTCTAGCGATGACACCCCGTGAGCTGGACCGTGTCTAAAAAAAGTATATTTTTGTAGTTTTTTACATATTTTCGTATTTTCTTCCAAGACAACATATTAACAAATTACATCGTTTGAAAAATCGTTTCAAGCTACATCCAATGGTGCATTAAACTTTACCATTCATACCAGAGAGCTGCAACAAGTATGATCAAGCCGTCTTATTCACTAGCGCTAAATAACAAGTACAAGCCAATCAAGCCTTTGGCAGTTTTGTTCACATTCGAGTCTAATACATGAATCAAAAAAATCAACAACAATTAATTCTTATTCGCAACATTGTGCTTGCTTTGATTGGTATACAAACTATGCGGCTTGTTTATGAACAATCGCTTGTTTGTGATCGAAACAAAAACACTCGAGTATATTTTTGTGTTTTGCAAAGTATTGTTGTTGGGAGCAAACACGTACATATGTGTGTATGTATGTAGGTTTTCTTATGCCACTTTGTAAAGCAGAAACAACACGAATGTGGATTAAAGGCAACAACTACAATAGCACGAACATTATATAACATTTATGTCTGTATTGTGCGCGTATTAAAACAAGTAGCTAGCGCTGGTCATAAATAGTTTTACAATAGACTTGGGTCCAACTAGTTCGAACTTGTTCAGCAGCTCGTTTTAGACACATACCAATGATCAAACCCATTTAAATTACATGGGTTTGATCAGAGTTTCGTGTCTAAAACGAGCTGCTGAACGAGTTCGAACGAGTTGGACCCAACTCTATTTTACAAGAATGATACGAATTACATGTTCGTTTCAATCCGGTGCGGTTACAATCATACCAAAGAAAATAATCACAAACATTCATATTCATTGCGAATACAAGTAATTAAAACTGATTGTTTGAATTGAGCTATTGCGTTTACAATCATTACTTTTTGATGCACAAAAATGATCGCATCACAAAAAATTAGAGTACGTGATTGGGTATACTTGTAAGTTTGACACTTCTTGCAGCTCACTGATTCATACCATCAGCAGTGCAGTATTCCATAAAAAACACAATTTTTAAATCGTTTTTATTGCATGTGCTACTTGTATTAAAATAAATTTAACTTTTTTTTATGAATTATTTGATTTGAGGCATTGGTTATTTGTTTCTGTGCTTAGAAACTTGGGAACTTTTGCAATAACTAGAAACAGAAATATATAAACAATGCCTCAAATTATATAATATTAAAAAAAAAGTAAAATTTATTTTAATATAAGTAGCACCTGTAATAAAAACGCTTAAAAATCGTGGTTTTTATGGAATAACGAATTGCTAATTGAATGAATTATAAAGTTTAGTGCACCATTGGATGCAGCTTGAAAATATCTTTCAAGCGATGTAATTTTTTCATATAATGTTTTGGGGGAAAATACCAAAACATGCAAAAAAACTACAAAAATAGACCTCTTTTAGGCACGGTCCAGCTCACGGGCGGTCATCGCTAGACTCCGCATATGTTTTGAGAAACCTCATTAAAAAGACGGATCTTTAATATGAGAGGAGTAACAAATTTTATTTTTTCGGTGAGTCGGTTTAATGTACATATGTACAGGGTGTTTTTTTAGAGGTATAGAACTTCGAATTGAAATAAAACACAAGAAAATCGTTTTAATGTCCATCAATTTGGCTTTATTGGAAGGATAATTTTATGCCATTAATGTTTAAATATGATTTCGGGCATGTGGCCGCCGTGGCTGGCTCGAATAAAGCCAATTCTACAGGTCCAATTTTCAACCACTTTTTCGAGCATATGGGGCCGTATGTTGGCAATAACGCCACGAATGTTGGCTTCCAAGTCCCCTAACGTTTCTGGTTTGTTGGCGTAGACGAGCGACTTCACATATCCCCAAAGAAAATAATCCAATGGTGTCAAATCACACGATCTTGGTGGCCAATTGACAGGTCCATTCCGCGAAATTATGCGCTCATCGAATGTTTCCTTCAATAAATCGATTGTGACGTGCGCTGTGTGGCATGTAGCGCCGTCTTGTTGGAACCACAACTCATCCACATTCATGCCATCCAATTCGGGAACAAAATAGTCGGTTATCATGGCTCTATACCGGTCTCTATTAACGGTAACTGACTCTCCAGCATTATTTCGGAAGAAGTATGGCCCAATGACTCCACCAGCCCACAGAGCACACCAAACAGTCAGTTTTTGTGGATGTAATGGCGTCTCAAGGGTTTCATGTGGATTCTCTTCACTCCAAATGCGGCAATTTTGCTTGTTGACGTAGCCATTCAACCAAAAATGAGCCTCATCACTGAACAAAATTTTGCGATTTTGCTTGCGGTAAACTTCGCGAACTGAACCATTATTTTCGAAATAAATTTGCACGACTTGCAAGCGTTGTTCTTTTGTCAACCTGTTCATGATGAAATGGCAAACCAAACTAAATATTAATCACTTGACAGCTGACAAAATGGCCGCCAGTTAAAAAAGTGATGCCAACTTAAAGTTCTATACCTCAATAAAAAACACCCAATACTTGCAAATATTTTCCATCTCTGTCTGTTTTGAGTATATAATTTTATTTTTCACTACGAAAATACGTTGTTTTTTTAATATACTGATTTATTTGTTTACCCTTTAATATTCATCAAGTAAATAATAATAATAAAAAAAGAAACAAAAAAACAAATTAAAAACTCTGCTGACAACAAATGAAAGACGTAGCGCCAATGGCTATAAAATTTAATTTAACTTGACACTACTGGTGCGATATACTATACAAATACATTTTACTTCGTGATACAAATACAGAGTAGGATTAAAAAAATTGCTCACAAGTTTAAATTTAAATAATCGGAGGAAAAAAATGGTTATTTATTGTGAGTTAAAAGCAATTCTATATGCCTGCATGTCAACCATCAGGTTGTATTTTATATACTCCTAGCTTAAACCTAATTTAAACTTTTGTCTAAATTTAGTATAAATTATTGTTATTACTACTTCTTTGGTCGTAATAACATTAAAAACATCTAAAAACTATTTTATTCTCTGATAGATCGTTTGTTCGAACTTCGAACTCGAGCCCAAATAAACAAGTGCGTTGCATTTATAATCAATACAGTTTAACCTATGACGAAAATTTTATGTTTGATTATACAGAAGAGTTATTGCTCAAACATTTTCAATTAAGCGCCATATTTTGAAAATCTCAACGTTCAGCGTAGATAAGTTCAATGCGTTTTGTTGTTGTAACTTAAATTTTTTTTGATACAAAATGTATCAACGCTAAAGGCTGATTTAGCCGAGCGTAAATGTAGAAAATATTGATGTAGTTGCATGTGCTGATCGGTTCTGTCTCATAGCTTTTCAATGTGACAGAAACGATCAGCACATGCAACTACATCAACGTTTTCTACATTTACGCTTGGCTAAAGGCTCAGTTAGCCGACCGTAACGTTGATGTAGTTGCATGTGCTGATCGTTTCTTTCACATTGAAAAGCTATGAGACAGAAACGATCAACACATGCAACTACATCAACGTTACGGTCGGCTAACTGAGCCTTAAAGGCTCAGTCGGCTAACTGAGCCTTTACGCTCGGCTAAATCAGCCTTAAGCGTTGCGTTTTACAAATTAAGGCCCTAAACTAGTTTCAATACATTTCGTAATTCATTTAATTACTCATGCGCTCAAAAATAAAACTCTCATAGCAATTTTTGCAAAAAAATTAAGCAATTGAAAATTTGAATTCAATATACAAAATTAATTGAAATGAATTAAATTTTTTTTATTGAAAAATTTTCGTGAATACTTTCTTTCTGTGCGAAATTTCATTTAATTGAATACATATATTCATCTCGATATAAATTATCGCTGTGCTCATAAAAAAGTTGAAACTTTAAGTAGTTTATTTTGCTTAATGTTTCTATTTTTCTTTATAAACATCCTCGGTTTTATATTGTTTTAAACAGTAGTTTAATAAATCATTAAATCGAACATCTCCCCTAGAACACACTTTATTAGTTTAGTTTAGAAAACTTTAGATCATGTTCAGCTGAATGCATGTTTATGATACACAAGTGACATTAAACATGACAAACATCTACTGATTGCAAAAGTTAAAAAAAAGTCTCATTCAAAGAAAATTAAACCATATGAAACAACACGAATGTTCATTATCCAGAATAAAAAGTTTTTTTCTGTAACGTTTTTCTTTGAAGTCAGAAAACAAATTATTTATTTCATTTATAGCAAAGTTAGAAAAAAAATAAATTATTTTAAGGTCAACCAATTTGAAACCCACTCATAACACAAGCCGCAAGAAAAAAATATTTAAAAGCTTATTAAAACCAGACATATAATATACATTAGCGTATATTAGATATATAATATAAATTAGAAAAGGATTTTTGTAGAGATTAGGCTGCTAGGGGCCATTCACATATTACGTAACACTATTTTCGGAGTTTTTGTATCCTCCACTAGTCTTGAACTGAAGACCTTAGGGTTTGTAGTCAAAAGCGTTAACTGTTCAGCCAACTGCACCCTCGAACAGAAATTTGCAACTATCCGATGTACATACTTACATATTTTCCTTGGAGAGTTTGTTAAATCGGAAATTATATTTGATATGACTGTACAACAAAATTCAATAAAACAGAAAAAAATCTTTGCTTAATCGATTTGTAATACAGTGCATTAAACTGGAAAGATCATCGATACCATTATTGATATTTAAATAGCAAAATTATAGCTATACACAAACCATAATACGCTTAAATGGCGATATAATACGTATATGTAAAAGGAAAAAGGGGCTTATGTTTTTGGGCGTGGCATAAAGTGAGTATATTAAAAGGTAGACATACAAAGTTTTAGAAGAGATTTCTTGTCACGTGCAAAAACTTGCACATTAGGAGGGGAGGATCCGAGATGACATATGTGACGCCAAGAATTCGATGTAGGATTAAAAAGCCAGTTGAGCCAAAAATTAAACAACAGTCAAGCCATGACCAACGATGTGCAATATAATAAAATCGGACTTCAAATGGCGGCGCTATATATTAAAAATAAAAAGCGCAGTATTTTAAGACGTGGCAAAAAAAAATTTCTTAGGTCCTTATAGGTCCCGTTGTGTCACCTGAAGCGGGAAATAAAATAAGTAGAACCCCCTTACTACGTATCCCTATTCGGATCAGTGTTGAACCAACCCAACGATCGAATGAAAGAATTTATCCGTCTAATGTCGCAGTTTGATAAGGCTGCTAGATCCTGAAGCAGCGGGCTGCCCAGTGAAACCACCCTTTGCTCGTAAAGAGCGAGGCATAGATAGAGGAGGTGCTCTACATTTTCTTCCTCCTCCTCACTATGACAATTTCTACAGAAATCATTATACGGTAGATTCAATCTCCTAGCATGCGCACCAATAAAACAGTGTCCTGTAGTTACCGCCACGAGTGTGCGTATTGGCCCCCGAGGGGTCCCCTCCAGGATTGCAGATCTACTACAATCGTATTGGGGATCATATTAAGCTCGAGGTGACCTCGTTTGACCATCTGTTCAGCGCGATCCCAAAAAGTTCCTACTGAATATGAGATTTGCAGCAGCTTAGCGGTACACCTACCATTTGATCCGTGTCTCGAGTGTGCATTCGAGCCCCGAATTTGGCTAGTTCGTCCGCAGCAATATTACCGGGCACATTGCTGTGCCCTGGGACCCAGAGTATCTCTAGGTTTGAATGTCTCGCTAATAAAAAGTATAAAGTGCAAAAATCAAATAAAATCGCATGAAGCAAAAAGTAGCAAAAAGTTTAACTTGGATGCAAATATAGACCTTTTGTTCTTTATTGTGAATATAACAGATATGGGGAACTTTGGCGATCTCTATAACGTTTATGTTTTTGAACTTCTAAAAAGTAAAAACTATAGTTTTCAATTATAATTTTCATTTTAACATGAATGTCACCAAGACCAGGCCAAAGTTTTAAAAATAATTTTACACAGATCCATTCTCTAAAAATCATATAATTATAATGTGAACCCCAGAAATAAATTCCTTACTGGCTTTTCACACTATGCCTTTTTAGCCTGGCTTTTTCTGAAAATTTTCTTTTAAAACTCTTACGAAAAGTCACGCACATTTACATTACAGACTTTTTCTCCATGCCTTTTTTGACGTTTCTACACATGCTTCATGCTGAGAGTACGAAAATGACAAAATTCAATTCGTGCCTTTTTTCTTACCCCGTTAGCTTCTCTACACCTCTCTCTCTAACTAAAAAAAACCCGGCTTTAAGGCCAAGCAGAAAATGTACAATGTAAATTGAGTGCTAATGATAAACGTCATCTTTTAATGTCAAACTTTTATATATTGAAGACATTATTTTAACACTTTGAACATATATTTTTCAATTGATTTTTGATTCTAACCACGAATTACAGAAAAACATTGAGAAAAAAAAGCTGTGAACAAATATTATGTGAAAAGTGCCCTATTTCAAATGACATAAACTGGCTGGCTCGCGATGTCGACAAGTCGAGTTCGTTCTCATATTTACATTGAGAACAATAATAAAAAAATTAAATTTGGTTTTGTTTTCTATATAAATATGAGAACGAACTCGACTTGTCGACATCGTGAGCCAGGCAGAAAATGTTCTATAAAAAAATCCCATTTTTGATTTATTCCGTGAACGCCTCTATATGTCTACAGCATAAATCAGGCATTTATAAACGGCTAGTTCTATCGAAATAAAATTTCACATGGCCATAGCAGAGGAGCATTTCTATTTATATTTTAAACATCAGCTCTCTTACTTGTTCAAGAGCGGAGCTAAAAAACACCATCACTCTTTTACATACATACTCATTTACATGTATAAAAAATGTTGTTTGGAACATAAAGGCTAAATACCACTTTAAAAAAAATATTTCCACTTTAATAATAAACGGATACCCTAGTGTAGTTAGTGTTCGATGCTATACACGCAGCACCTTCTGATGTGTTTTCGTCACCAATGCTCATATTGTCACTTTCATCGTCATAATCACTGTCGTTGTCTTCGTCTAAATCGGCATTTTTGCTTTTATCAATTAAATCCTGAACATCTTTTCTAAGCTTTTTATTTTCCTCTTCCACATAATTGAATTTCTTGATGAGGAACTCAATTTTAGCATCCTTCTTATTTATTGTGCGGTAGAGGTCCTCACTGGATGCTCCAACACGTGGCCTTTTTAATGAGCTTCGACCTTAGTCGTCACTCATTTTGTTAAAATTTAACGCTCTTTGTTAGTGTTTGTTATTTTTCCCCTCAAGCAACAATGGAATTTATTAATAAGTTTGTATTTCTGCCCTTACGGGCCTAATTGCCTTTATACTGGTTAAACTAATCAGTAGCACAATCAAAATATTTTATTAAATTGCCTCCTATGGGCTTCTCAGAATTGCTCATAAGCAATATTTTCGAGATTAATTCAAATCGAAATTTGTAGAAATAGTGCAACAATAACAATCATAAGAAAATTTTTTTGCTGTTCGCTAAAACAATAAAACAATTTGATTAAAACAATGAAAGTATTTTATTCAAATAAAGAAATAATATCATAAAAACAATTAAATAATTTCAATAAAATATGAAATAAGGTGGTTAAAATAATGAAATATTTTCATTGGCTTAGCAAAATTTTCACATAGGAAGAATGAAATTATTTCATATAGTAGTTGGTGAAATTTGCATTAAAATAATTTTAATGAGACTTGTTGCATTAATCCAGCTAAGCGCGTCATTGGTTGAGTTTTAATGAAGTTTTTCATTGGATTTATGTAGAAATTCACAGAATTTGTGAAGAAAATCAATTTATTGTAGCCTACATATACGGGTATGTTCTGTATTTCATGTGGAATTAAAATGTGTGGAATTATCAAAGCATTGTTGTTATAAATATTAATTTAAAACAACAATGCTTTGATAATTCCGCACATTTTAATTCCACATGAATTACAGAACATGGCCGATAAATTTTAAAATTAAAAAAAAAATAAATAAGTCCTCAGAGAATTTAACTATTATTTCAAAGGTTTATTTACTCTTTTAGTTTCCAGTGTAATTTTCTTTTTATTATTATTATTAAATAAGCCTAATGGTAATAAGGATCATAATATTACAAATACTACTAACACAACTTAAGTATATGTATGAGGTTATTTTAACAAACAGTTATATATAAAAACTTACTTACCTTTTAGAAATTTACGTTGCGGTGGCTGCTTCTGTGTGTGGACTTTTTTCTTCTTTTTTTGGAGTGCTGTATGTTGTAAGTTTAGATTTTGGTTGGTTGCTTGCTTTGCTGGTTAGATTTTCCGACTGTTTGTTTGTCTTTCTGACCGACCGACCGACTCATCAGTATAACCGCGTTTAAAAATTTTATATAATTTTTTAGTTTTTAGTATATTTTTGCAGTTGTTGTAAAAAAGTAATGTCTGGGTTTATATTCTCATGTTTTGGTTGGCGTTTTGTAAAATTCAAAAGTTGTTTAATGCTTTGCATGGATGCGTCGCACAGTGTACTGTTTTGGTGCTGTAAGTGATAAAAAATCTATAACTTTTGAATGGATTAAACTTTTTTGTTGATTTCTTTTTTATTATTGGTAAGTTAAGTATCGAAAATAACAATAAAATTTTAACAAATTAACTGCTTGGCCTTGCAGACCATCCCCGGAAATGCCCGCCAATTTCAATTTCAAAGCACATGAAAGTTTGTTCGATAGAATTGATTTGAGAACAATTTTCGGAGTAACAGACGCATTTGACGCATTATAAGAAAGTGACCGAACTTAGAAAACCGATTTCGGAGTTATAAAAGAAACACCGTTTTTGAAAAATTTCGTCAGCGATATCTTCTGAAGGCCTAAACCGATTTTGATCCAAAGTTGCTGAATTCGAAGCAGTTTTGAAAGTTGGGAAAAATTACCGAATCGATTTGATAGGAAATTTAGGAGTAACCTAAAATAGCACTTTTTTCGAAGTTTTTCGACGAAAATATCGCTCGAACGAATCAATAGATTTTAATGAAATTTCCAATAATCCCAGCAAAAATTTAGCATATAATTCGTTCACACTCATTATTTTGTAGGATGATTCACATTTACACTCTACTAGGCCCACCCGGTGTGCTTCGCCACCCCATTGTTGTGCAGATATTGGAAAACTAAGATTGCCTTGTACCCTCAAGATTTTGTTGGAAATTGTTTCTTATTCTAAGAGTAGCCCACGCCCTGCTAATATGGAAATATTAATATATTAGTAATTACTTCTTATGATACCCGCAAATTCTTTTTTAGAAATTGCAATTTGTTCAAAGATTAACCCGCACTATTGTAGATGTGCTTCTATGGGAATATTAATAATTACTTTGTATGTGGGGTACCCGTTAGACCCCTCTTATATCCCTAAGATTTCGCTGGGAATTTCCTGTTATTCTACGAGTAACCCATATCAAATTTAGAGAGCATCATTCTTATAACCTTGTAGAAAAAGGTGTTATTGGGTTCGCAATACAGCCAGGGCGAGGACCTAAACCATGACACCCGTCTCCCACCTCTAATACCACCAAGATTTTGCCGGAAATCGCCATTTGTTCTAGTAGTAGCATACACACAATTTTAAGACCGTCACTTTACTCGCTTCTATGACACCAGGATTTTTTCGAAAATTGCAAGCTATTCTAAGATTAACACACATAAAATGTAGAGCAATATTGTTTCCGGTGTAATCCGAGTGTCCCGGAACCCAACCAAGTGTTACTCTCGAATGTCTCGCTGTCTCATTTATAGATACCCGGCATTCGATAACCACCAAGAAAGTAGTGTATACACCATTTATAGCGGCGATGGCCGCTTTGCTGTCGGTAAATATATAGATCTTTCGATATCCTATAGTACCTAAGTCATCTTGTCGCTCTAGTGATAGCGGAGACTTCTGCTTGCAAGAAGCCTAAATGGTACTCTTACCCTTTTGTAGCCATCCGTGAAAACTTTGATCACTCCATCAGGGCTAAGGGATGAAAAATACTGTTCACTGCTGGGAACTAGTGAGAGAAATAGCCCACCAAAGCAAGGCGTCGGTGTGCAATAGTCGATATTGTTGTGGATTCCTTGGTGGTGTTGCAAAGTCATGGAGTGCCCATACTCAGTTCGTGACCATGGACATGTAGCGTTCAATCTGATCGTCGAAAATAAAGCTAGCTACTTGGCCAGAACCTCCACCGACAGCCACTTCAGCATTGTGAAGAGTGCTTTCGTTGGAATCGACCTGAGCGCAGCTGTTATCAGGGTCGCCGACAGCCAAGCGATTTTATAGTGTTTTGCGATGAGAGTATTTCTCCAGCGCTTCCCAGCAGACTAATACACCATAGAATAATATGGGTTTAACTACACCTTCAAAGATCCAGTGGATCACTCTGAGCTCTATGCCCCAGCTGCGACCAATGGCTCTTTTACACGTATAGATAGCCACGAGGGCCTAAGACAATATATGCATGCGCATAAATATGTATAATCAGCTATTTTTCAGATAGACTGTAAACATACTCGTATATAATTGTTTTGAGGAATTTTTAAGTAAAAAGAAAAAATAATATATTTTTTTGCTGTAAACATCCAAAATGGACTTGTTTGGACTTCAAGAACAAAAATGAGTACTTTTTCTAATAGAAAGATTAATAACTGATTATATTTTGGATTCTACTTAAAATCTTTTTCAAAAATTGCATTTCCGAAAAATTTTCAAAATTTATTTACCCGAATCGATTCATATTTATACGATATCTAAGTTAATAATTGAAGTTGTGTGTATTTAGTCGAACTATATGGGTTTTATCCAAAGAAATTTATTATTCAGGCTTAAGTTCGTTCAATTTAATTTTTACAATTAAATCATTTTTTATTAAGAAATAATTTTTCAAAGCATGTGGCAATTGAAAAGTACAAATACCAATTTCTTGACTTTTGTAAAGGTCGAACTGAACATCGATGTTTTCGGGATTAACCACAATCCCATCGTCAGAGCTCTCTATACTCTATGCTACTCAGCCCCCTCTGCATGTTAAAAGTGTTCAGTTTTAGCATTGACTTTTGTACTTTGCTATCATGCCGCATATAGTAACAGTTAGACAGCTCAGAGTTAACATAAACATGAAGTATATGCTGACATCTTCTCGATAAGTTTTGAGCTAACTTTTAGCTAACTCAAAGTGATAGAGGTATAAGTTTATACAACATTGTTCAAAAACAACTGACTCATTTCTTCATCAGCTTTGAGCTAGCTAAAAGTTAGTTCAAAACTTATCGAGAAGAAGTTAGTTGTACAAAAACAACTCACTAATCTCTGCATCAGTTTTGATTTAGCTAAAAATTAGTTAAATACTTGTCGGGAAGAAGACAGTTGTACAAAAAACAGCTGACTCGCATCTGCATCATTTATGAGTTAGTTCAGAAGCCAGTTGTAAATAAGTTAGGATAAAGTCAACTATATTTTGAGCTAGCTAATAAAAATCCGACAGGGAATCTGTGGTTTACATTCTTACATACGCACTTGTAAACACATACATGCATATATACATACAGCCACACCGACATCATCTTGAAAATAGTCAGAAAATTTGTTTATGGCCTTAAAACGTCAAGATCTGAGGAAAGCTCGATTTTCGAAAATCGAAGTGAAATCAGTAACTTCCCATTTTCTTATAAGAGGGAGTAACAACTAGAAACCAGGAATCCGTTATGTAACAGTTCAAGAACTGGTCACCTTTGTCGCAAGTTATTGTTTTATTTTCAAAATACATTATCTTTTAGCCACTGTGCGCTGCACAGTGGTTCCAATTGGAAAAAGGGTAATAAATCTGTATCTTTAAAACTTGCATAGAGAAGGACTTAAGACTTCATAATGTTGAAAGTTGGATCAACCTGTTGAAACACACGTTGAGCTCCAGAGTGTCAAAGTTGACTATCTCGGACATGAAGAGCTTTGTTGGCCTCATAACCTTTAAACATTTTAGACGATTTTAATTAGTTTTAACTTGGTGTAAAGTTTATAAATCGATAAATAAGACACATTTTATTTTATTAAGATGTCTTTAATATTTTCAAAGATATATTTGAATTTGAATATTAAAATTTTGGATTTTGGCCTTGACTTTGTTCTCTAGTTCGTCAATATCTCTGAAAATATTAAAGGTATCTGTATTTTCTTTATCTTTTTATAAACTTTACACCAAGTTTAAATTCATCAAAATTATATAATATATGTAAAAGTTATGAGGCCGAGAAGATTTTTCATGCCCGAGATAGCTAATTTTGACTACCTGTAGCTCAAAGTGTGTTTCAACAGGGCTGCCCAAATTTCAATATTCTTAAAGCTTAGGTCCTCCTTCTATATATATATATATATATATATATATATATATATATATATATATATATATATATATATATATATATATATATATATATATATATATATATATATATATATATATATATATATATATATATATATATATATATATATATATATATATATATATATATATATATATATATATATATATATATATATATATATATATATATATATATATATATATATATATATATATATATATATATATATATATATATATATATATATATATCATTTTGTAAGCGGATCGCAAGTTTAAAAGATACAGATTTATTTATTGTCCTTTTTTCCAATTGGAGCCACTGTGTGCCGTTTATGTTTTTTATATCTTTTCAATTTTCTGCTTCTTAAATGTTTCTGCTGAATTTGTTAAAATTTTAATTAAAATTCTACTTTATTATATGTCATATTTAATAGTTGTACCACAAGCAGAAACAAGAAAAGGGAAGGAATTCTATTGAATTTTGATACATACATAACTAGCTGTTGTTACACGGAAAGAAAAGATTCGTTCAAAATGTTAGTTTTTTCTTTTTACTTTTTGTAGAAATCGCTCTTAAATACTTTAAAACAATTGTTCATTAAATTTGTAGCACGAATTTTTCGTTATTTTAAATAAGAAATAGCGCGTTTGCTCAAGAAATTATTCCTGAAATTTTTAAATCAAGTACGAAAAGTCATTTAATTTTCAATTAAGTTTTCTTAATTATTTGTCAATAAAATCAAAACTTGTAGTTCTATGTTAATGATATATGGCTCTTTTAGTTTTTAACATATTTACCTAATGGAAAAAGAACAGAAGTTTTGTTGTTTCTTTTCTCTGAAACTACTGAGCAGATTAAAAGACACTGTTGACAGGGCTTACAGATAATATTGTTGTCGAATTTTGGATTTAAATATTATTCAACTGAATAGGACACACCGTTTTTCAGTTATGTTAATATCTGTCGCGCTAATGTTACCTTTTTGACATAACGGTATATTTCGAAAACTAGAATCAATTTGAAGAAACCGACTGCATACATATTTTATTTTAGCGGTCCAAATAACATAATCAATTTTCTCTTGCTCCAGTCCAAAAGTTGACCTGAATATGTAAACTTCACTGGACGTTTACAATTCTCTTAAGACTAAAGCGATTTTAAAGAAAACAAACATTGTTCACATCTCTAAATATATATATTTCAAAGCGTATATGTATGAATTTTTGGGCAGGCTATACAAGCTAATAAAAAAATTAAACCAGCAAACCTCTTTCTACACTGATAGAGAGACTACCCTAACGCCAATGTAATTTCACATCAAGACCATAACAACTTTCTTTGTTTTTGATCTCATGACAGTTGTCATCATTGCGTTATTAACCTTTAAATCAGTTTTTCATCTTGTCATCACTGACAATGATGGCAATTGTTAACTTTTTTATTTGCACATCACCATTTAAAATAATGACAGGATAAAATCAAGATAAACATTATTCTTTCTTACACCCCGACCACACGAGCAATAAGTTTGGCAATTATTGCCGTGGCAACCGTCAAATTCGATTGCCGACACAAGATATTTGCGTGTGGACCGTATGAATATGTGTTCAAATACATATTCAGCAGCAAATGTTAAAATACATTGCTGAGCAATAATCTTTTAACACAAGCTGTCAAATTCAATTGCCATTTTAGTTTTTTTTTTGTGAAAAGTGAAAAAAATTAACAATAAAGCTAATTTTGAAAAGAACATTGCTGAAAAATGTAAAAAATTATTATTTATAAAATTATAAATTACATACATAAAAGAATACAGTGTATTGTCAATTTAATGTTTTGAAATTTGTACGTGTTCGCTACCAAGAAATGCAAGCAAGAACATTGGCAATTGACGTTGCGGTTCTGCCGGCGTTATTGCTTGTATTAAGACATATACAATTGCTCGTGTGGTCGGTGTGTTAAGTGGATGCGATGTGCATACAGATGATGACTAAGTGTCATCACTATGAAGATAAGGTGTCATATTTTCGTTCGTTTACATTTATGTATGTCTGTGCATGTAAGGTTATCAACTGGGCTCGGACTTGCATGTAACTAAAAATTGATTTTAAGTGCTTAAGAAATGCAAAAATTAAAAATATGCCCAAAAATATGCATTTACTTACGAAGAAGCTACCAAAACTAAAATAATATGAAAATGTTTTCTTTTTTTTTATTACTATTAGAGACAAAAACACAAAACAAACATAATTGGGTCTATTATTTAATGCAACTAAACTATAATTGCGTTCGTTGCCAGTCGACAACTGAAAATTAATGGTTGCCAGAAAGGCACTAAATAGCAACTGTTATTGAGAGCTCTCTATTGGCAGTTGCCATCAGTAGTATCATTTTCAGAAAATGGCAACCCAACTGAGGCTCAATTGCCATCCATAATCACCCTATTAAATTTTTTTCCAAAAATTGAGATATGTACATTAATAAAATTTTTATAGCTCCAAAAATATGCATTTATTGCTAAAATATGCAAAAATATGCACTTACCACTAAAATGTGCGAAAATATGGAACTACAAATCGATGCCAAACTACTTAAAATATGATGATTCGCATAGATAATTAGTCAATACTTCTTTATGTATCACCACAAAAAACATACATTTGCATGAAAGTTCGAGCCCTGGTAATTGCCCATACGGCCTATTAATCACCTCTACCGTGAATATTTTTTCCCTCGAAATGTTTTCCCTTCCCCTTCTTTTGCGATCGTTAATAAAAAATCGAAAGATTCCCTTTATCATGAATGATTTTTTTTTTCACGTGGATTTTTCCCCTGTTTTTGTTCACTTTATTTTAGCAGGCGAAATAGATAAATACATCATGTAATGGCAATTTTATCCTTCCAATTAATTATTAAAGCTTATAAATATTTATTTTCAGGACAAATTATTGCTCATTTACTTAATACTAACACATTTATCTTGACACTACCTCCATGCAACACCTTCCCGGCACACAAGAACTAAGTTTCGCAGTGATGGAATAGCAATTCATTTTTCCGCGTCTGTAGAGAATCATTCATCTCGTCCATAATATATAAAAACCCAGTTCCACTTACTCTTAAGAAAATTTAATTTAACACCAAAATACTATTTGATTGAATTATGCTGACTGCAATGGCTCGAGTACTCCAAGACATTGAATGCATCTAGCAATCCTGGATGAACAATTCGTTTTTTTAGATTCCACATGGAATAAAAAGATAATTCCAATTCTTTCTTCTTTCAATTTCTTTAATTTCTAATTTATTTTATTAAGCTTCTTCCTTATTTACATTCACTAAGAACTGATAGCGGAAAAAAATGTTCACGGGAATTTCAAGATCAGAGTAAGAAGCCGATCGGCTCAAAATCGGCGGTTAGCCGCCGTCGGTTAGGCGCCGCCGCCGATTCAGTTTTGTTATACAAAGCAACTATTTTTCGTGAAATATTAAAATTTTTTAGCTAGAAAAAAATATTTTTTTAATTTTTTTATTTTAAAAAATTTTTCACTATATTTTCGTTCAAGCCGACATTTGCCCTCGAAGGGAAATGAAAATTTCATGGGAACATAAATTTCACTTGTTATTTGCGATAAGGATGAATATTTTTTTTAATTGAGAAATATGGATTAAAACAATTTCTATTACTCCAAAACTATGTTTTTATTGCCAAAATATGTAAAAATATGCACTTACCACCAAAGTATGCAACTACAAATCGATATCAAACTACTTAAAATTTGATGATTCGCATAGATAATTAGTCAATACTTCTTTATCTATCACCACAAAAAAACATACATTTGCATGAAAGTCCGAGCCCTGGCTATCAATTTCACCATCAAGTTTGCAAAATAGCATGAACAATTAGGAACGACGATAATTTTAAAATGTGAAAAATATAGGCGAAGCGACATAAGTATTTAAGATTTAACTTTTCTCACTGATGATTGTGCTTCTTGGAAGCACTAACGTAAGCGAAAACAGTACACACACATACAGTATGTGTGGTTGGTGCGTTGGATTTCAAATCTGCAGGTGCTTAGTTCGATACTACCTAGCAAAAATATTCGTCTACCGGAAGTAGGTTTGTAGGGGAGAGATTTCTATACTCTCTCTTACCAACCTGCTTCGGTATTACATGATTTTTGTATGCGATGTCCCACTTGGTAGGTCTGGAGGTAACGTAAATAATCGATTTTCGTCAAAAAATGATTTTTGAAATGCATGTCACTTAAGCTTTTTTGGCAGTTAAGGCACGATATTTTCAGTTTTAGCGCTGAAAAGTTTGATGATTTTCAGTACTAATATAAGCATTTTATTTAAACAGAAACTATTGCTTCTAAGCGGCTCATCGCAAACAAAAATCATGCATTATAAAAGCGCAATTGCAAGTGATTCCATTCCGTTGTCTAACCTACAAAAATGCTTCCAGCAAGCACTAATTTTTGCTGGGCTTGTCACAGTGCATCAATGCGATATAATTTATTATTTTTTTAAACTTTTTGAAAATTCGTAAATCAAACAATCAACTTTGTTTTAAAATAAAAATTTAAAATATTAGAGCAATATTTAATTTATTTCTTTTACACACGTGTTGCTTGTTAGTAATTACAAAATGTGATATCAAATTAGATGAAATTTAAAATATGACAAAATTTAATGATGGCGTTTGTCATCATATTGTTGACAGTTATCGCTTTATTGAGGACATTTGTCACAACATTGATGTCACAGTCAGCTATTTTTAATTTTTTTAGATTTTCTGTTAAGGTTTTACATTAAGTGAATTTTCATATAAGAATTCTTCCCTTAAGATATGATTACGCTTTTAAAATACAATTTTCCTAATTCATACAAGGTAAGATGTACAAACAAAAATAATGAGAAAAAGCAACTTGCACTATGTTCCATTAAAAATTTATCAATTAATTACCAGACCTTTTAATGATATCCTTTGAAGTAGTTTTAGGATTTTCGTTAGTTGATTTTTAAACAAAACATGAAAATAGAAATATAAAAAAGCCAGAAAGATTTACGCACTCACATATGCATTAACAAAACACACACACGCACACAAAAGCATTAACAACAAAAGTTTGCGAAAACGACTACAAAAGACAAAAAAAAAAAGAAAAGAAAGAAGGAAAAGAGTGCAAACATTGGCCCGTTGCACAGTGGAAACTTTCGCAAAATAAATGGTAATAAATCTGCAACTTCTAAACTGCTGATTGGATTTAGTTGAAACTTAAAACATCTTTAAAGGAGGAGACAGGCTTTTTAACGCGTGTCTTATGGCCTTCTGGTTTTAGCACGAGAACAGCTACAGTGGGCTAAAGTTAACCAGAAGATCTTTTATTTAAAATTTAAAAAAAAAATTTGTTTTGTCTTGACTTTTTTTAGTTTTTCGCCCATAACTTTTTAGTTTTCAGTTCGATCTTTATTTACTTAGAATTTTGTCAAGAATCGAATTGTGCCCTTAAAATAAATCGAACTGCAACCTAAAATGTTATAGGAAAAAAAATTGAAAATAGTCAAAACAAAAATAATGTTTTTTCTTTAAACTCAAATATCTTCTATGTCATGAGAGATACAGAAACACATGTGAGAACATTATTTATTTTCATTTATTAGGTAAACTCAAAGCGCTTTAAAGTTCTAAGATTGGATACAAAAAGAAAAAAGTTACAAGCGTCAGAAGTTTTTTTGAGTCTCAGATGGTCATCTTTGGTTCATTGTAGCTCCTCTTGGGCCACCGATACGCGCGTTATAAAGCCTAACTCCTCCTCTAAAGATATCTCAAGTTTCAGCTAAATATAATTAGCTGCTTAGAAGTTCCAGATTTATTATCATTTATGTTGCGAAAGTCCCCACTGTGGGTTGTTTCGCAGGATACAGAACAAATGAATAAAAGAGAGTGAGAATTTTCAAAAGCACATATTATTATTTTTTCTTTAACTCGAAAGAACTTGGGCAAGGATATAAATTATGCATGGATGTGTGTGTGGGTGTATGTGTGCGTGCGCGTTTGTATGTATAAATAAATTCATTTTCTTGTTGATGTTGTTTGCTTTTTATTATTTTTCTAGCAGTTGTAACTCTTGGGGACTTCTTCCATTTTTTCTGCACAAAGTAAAAGCGACTTTTACTTTTGCCATCGTGTCTCCGTTTAGTCAATGCGTTTGTGCATTTGTTTTTTTATATTTCTCTTTCTATCGCGAATAAAATATGGTTTTTGTTTTGATTCAATTGTTGTTACATTTCTTTGACTGTCAGCCATGGTGTGTGTATTTGTAAAGTACATTTGCACTTATATGAATTTTCCCAACAAACAATTTATAGAATCCCAGCAAAAACTACTGCTTCGGGCGAAGCAGGTTTATAAGCGAGAGAAGCTAGTTTTTTTTTGTTTCTCTTGCTTCGAAAAGCAGTTCGAACAAGCATGATTTTTGTTCGCGATGAGCCCCTTTGGAGCTCTTGTTTTTGATATAAAACAGCGCTTGTTTCGAAGCATCGAAAATGCTCTAAAATCATGTCTTATTTTATCATCTTTAAGCTGCAGACAAAAAAATCGTGTTTCATTATAAATTACTCTCTTCCATGCAATAGGTCGGAAATGTAGAAAGAGAGCATACTTTAAATGGGTTTTGAGTTTTCAAATGTGTTAGTGTTTATTTGAAACAATGAGTGCAACAATTCTTTAAAACCTATATTGTTGAAAGCTACAATGCTACTGAATATGATTTTGTTTATTTTGGAGTTCGTGTTGAAGAAATGTAAAGTGCTGACTAACTTCGTAATTTAAACATTATGAATACTGAGATTTCTCTGTCTTCTTTTCTTTTTGAGCATCGTCGGAAGCGCTTCAAAAGATCGCATGTGGAAGGCATGAAAGCTTTTTACTGCTTCCAGAAACATGATGTTTTTTTGCTGGGATGCTACTGACAGATGTCTCGTCCTGGTTTATAATTTAAATTTTGCAGACTTCTTTACGTGATAAAAAGAATAAGTAAATGTGTTGCCACTCCCCCATGTTTATAAAACGTTACTTCTTATAGTGACTTTCTTGAGTCGCCCGGATGTTTCTACCTCGGGTAACACTTTTTACTAATTTTGTAGCTAATTTCGGGGTAGAAAATGCTTGCAGGAATTGGCTTGTGTGTGTGCGTATGTGTTCTTTTGTAGTTGCTTATAATAAGGAAAAACTATTCTATTTCATTTTATTTGAACTTTTATTATTATTTTTTTTGCTAACATTTTCTTTTAATCTTTTCGTTTTTTACTTCAAAGAATTTTCTTTGCAATATACAACTTTTTTATTTATTTATTTTTTTATTCTAAGTAAAATATGTTACTTTTATATTTAATAATAACGACAAATAATGTGCGTTGTGTATTTTTTTCAGAATTTTATTAATTTGTTATTTAATTATTTAAGTTTTTTAAGAAATATTTAAAAAAATTTAATTTTTCATCGCTTTAATAAAAGTCTGTTTTATTTAAATTTTCCGTTTTAAAGTTGCGTTTTCTTTGAATTTACTTTTAAGACTGAAAATGTATCCTGTCTACACACACTTGTTCGCTTCGTTCTTTCGGCTTAAGAGCTTTTCTATTGTGCAAGAAATTTTCTTATGCTTCTCATTCTTCCTGTTCCATCCAAAAAGCTTTTTCATTGACTACATTATATAGAATTGTTGTTGTTGTTGTTGGACACAAATTGCGTTGTAATTCTTTGCTGTTTGTTTTTGTTTTGATTTTTTCGTTGTCACTTTTATTCTTAAAGGGGTGGTTTTTTGCAAAAACTTGCCAAGCTTGAATGTTTTGTATAAAATTCTTGTTTTTATTTCTAAATATCTATGAATGCTGCACTGTGAAGCCGATGGCCAAAATTGCGGTAATAAATATGTAGATACTACTGATCTAATTACAAAATATTGTAAGCAAAACTTCTAGACACAAGAACTTCTGCATACAAACAATAAATTAATTTTGTTATGCAAAATTTCAAAA
Organism: Panzeria rudis; assembly: GCA_956483635.1. NCBI lineage: Eukaryota > Metazoa > Arthropoda > Insecta > Diptera > Tachinidae > Panzeria > Panzeria rudis. The sequence continues at coordinate 146,364,017 of OY101447.1, read as the reverse complement.
GATATTATATAGAAAGAATTCGACATGGGACAATGTTCTAGTGAGCGAGCGAAAAATTAACTTTAATTAACTCAAACTCCACATCAGAACGGAACTTGCGATCCGATTACAAAACGATGTATGTAAAAATCATAGAAGAGGATTAAAATTTTAAGAATGTTCAAACTTGTCCACCCTATTGAGACACACGTTGTGCTACAGGGTGTGAAAGTTGACTACCTTGGGCATGAAAAATCGGTAATCGCTGGAAGGAGTCTCGAAATGTAGTACTTACGAGATTTCGAGGCAAATCTAGTTGTTTTTTATTTTTTACTAGATTTCCCATACAAAACGAAATCTACTTTGTTAGTAGATTTGAACGAAATCTACTAAAAATCTAGTATTTTTATTTTGTTTTTACTGCCCTGTACAGAATTTTTATATTAACGGTGAGTGAATTAGCTACGCTCTACAAACATTTTCTATTAAAAGTGTGTGAATTAGCTAAGTCGGCACTTATTGGGTTACAGTTTGAGATAAATTTGAGTCAAAGTATTTTGTGTTGAATACGATATATTGAAAAATGTCAAAAAAACTTAGCGTAAACGATATGGATTTCGGTAAAGATTTCAAATCAAATCTACTAGATTTCGAGACAATGCAAATGTCCTATAAAGACAGAAATAAAAAAAGCTTTAAATAGTTGAACATGATAAACAAAAAACATTTAGTAAAGTTTCAAACCTTTACAAAAATTCAGTAATAGGTGCGATTCGTCACGAGATGGCGACACATCTGTTAATTTCGTTGAAAAGGGATGTGAAAATAATATTTAGGTTTCTCTTATAATTTGTTATTTCGAATGACCATTTGGCAAGGAAGAGCTATGTTTTTCGCTCGTGTCTTGTATGTATGTTTGTAAATTTCTTTATTACCTTGTATGCTCCAAACGGTTGGATGGATTTCGACAGTTAAATCGTTTGTTTATGAAAGGCCTTTTGTAATTTTTTTTTTAGTATAACTCTTTTATTATGAAAACTGGAAGGTTATAACGTCCTTTGGTTATTTCTTTTACAGAATTTAATAATCAAACATGGGTCCATTCATAATCAACAGACGTATTATTATACGACCTACGGATTTTCGTAATAAAAGGTGTTTGCTAAAAAAATAACAAAAGGATTCTCAAAAATAAACGATTCAGTTAAGGTATCCTTATATGCGTCTTAAGAACCAAAATGTTCTTAGATAGGTTTTTAAAAATAACCAAAATGGCGGATTTTTGGCGCAAAGTTTTAATACGTAAATAAAAAAAAAATTACCAAACCTATCGAGTAGGGTATCAAAATATATCAAATTAAAAGGGGATCACAAAAAAAAAAAAAGAAATATCTTTAAATTTAATTAGGAATAATAGATTGGCTTAAAAAGTTTTTGATAACCGGCTACGACCTCTCACACAAATATCAGGCCTTTAGACCTTTGTTTTTTAATTGTAAATAAAACAAAAACATATAATTGTATTTTGGAATCTCAGTTATGACACAGAAGAATAATATCTGACATTTTCTTTTTAAAGATAATTTGGTCGATTCCAATTTTCGATCAGTCTTTCCAAAAAAACTAAATTTCATTTTCGGTTAAGAAATTCAATGAATTAGTAAATATTTTGTCTAGAAACGGACCTACAAAGAAGTATGTGGATAAATTCAAACAAAAGTGTCTCAACAAGTTTCATTGAATTTCTTTACAGATAATGAAATTTAGTTCTTTCTGTGAATGCTGGAAAGAGTGATCGAAAAATTGGACCTTCGGAATTGACTACATACAGCATAGCAGGAACCAACATTGAAGTGAAATTATGTTTAAAAAGTTAATGTTACATGTTGTTCTTTCTGGTCATAATTAAGATTCCGACATCCTATTCTATTTTAAGTGATTTATTTATAATTTTAAAAAAGGGTCTAAATGAATCACCCTTAACGTTAGTAAACAAATTAAAAAAAAAACCCCATCGAGTAGGGGGGGGTATCAAAATAAAAGAAATTAAAAGGGGGTTACGAAAATATATATGTACATATAATTTATATGATTAAATTTAATTAGGAATAATAAATTGGTTTAAAAAGTTATTGTTTATAAGAGTTGCCGTGACACTAAATGCTTAAAATAACAAATAAAAAAGAAAAAAAAAAAACAAGTCTAGTAGTGACGTTTACAGTTGGAAGCATTAAAATGGAATTTTAAAATCTTCTTAATAATGGCTCGGGTAGTCGGGTTTTTTGATTTTTTAAATTTATTTGGTATTGAAACTTATTTCCGCTTTGCAATCTATATTCAAATCAAAATAAATTTGCATATATTTTTGCCTTTTTCAATACACATAATAGCCCAATTCACAATCTTGTGCAAATGGTCTTGCATCGTAGCATTTGCAAAATGGTATAGTATATTTATACTAACCACTAGCAATTGTTAAGTCGTGAGTATCAATATGCAATATAATTTTGCACATGCTACGATGCAAGACCATTTGCACAAGATTGTGAATCGCGCTAATATATAAATTGTTTAATGAACATTTTTATTTGTATTCAAGAATAGTTAGTTAATTTTATTTCATAAATTGGGATGTACCTGAGAAAAATAATATTTGTTTACACTATCAATGTTTTTGAAACACCCAGTGTTTTTTTTCGGAAAAGCTTTTTCTCTTGGCTTAGCTTGTAGTTTTCTCTTTCAATTAACTGAGAAAATTATTTTTACAACACATGCTCGTTTGAGATTTTATCCATTTGGCATTTAATAGCAACAAAAAAAATGGAAAAACAAACTAAAAAACTTTTTTTTTTGTCTTCAAACAAATTTACTCACTCTACTACAAACAACAAATAATCTATTCATACGTAAATCCATACACACATAGTAAATGCATATGCATGTACTTACTTTAAAAATTTATATACATATATGTATAGATTTAAGCTGAGAGACAAAAACAGCTGTAATGCAACCGGAAACCAAACAGAAGTGAAACGAAGCTTTTTCGTTAAACAATAAAACGTAAAAATCATTAGAGAAAACAGCTGACAAAAGTTGTGAATATGCAAACTATGTAGATTTTTATGCATTTTATAGTTTATGCACACATTTACACATAATCATTATAAATGCACACATGTGAATAAGAGATTTAGGTACTAAGATTATCTATGTATGTTGACATATATACCCAACGGCAAACTTTTGGAGGCCTTCACTTATAAGCCCTTCTGTAAGACCTTCTTAGACCTTTTTTTAGATCCAGTATTCATGCTCGCTTGCCTTCTCAGGAATGTCTTATGGAAGGCATTCCTACTCCCTTCTACATGGATTGTTTTTTTATTATGTGTATGTAAATATACTAGAGTCTTCCACGGGAATTCCCAGGAATTAAGCTAAATTTTCAATCCCGATTTCCCGGGAAATTAGTGCGGGAATTCCCTGCATTAATATATTGCACAATCTGATGAAATATCTTAATAAATAAAACATTTTTAATAAAATCTAGAGTTCATTCCAAAATATTTGAGCACTTTCTATAGCCTTGTATGCAAACTAGTTTTATAACCAATTTTTTTTGACGACAAGATCGATGCATTAGACGCAAGTGAAAAGGTTAAATATTTTACAAAGACAAATTTTTTGGGAGATTTCATATGATACAGAAAGTGTTATTAATGAAGCTAACAAAGGCGACATCGGATTAAACTAGAAAATAATTTTAATTTTTCTAAGCAACCCGAAATAAAGAGTATTTATGAAAAAGATGTTGGAGGTTTTGCTAAGAGTACGACGGCCTACATCTGCTGAAAAGAATTAAGAACATCACTTCGGATGAATTCTTTTGTGCATTGCTGGTTTTGTAATGTTTGTTATCAGGTTTCTATGTGATGAAATTTTCTTCTAACTTCATTAATCAATACAGTCATATAAGATTAAAGTAGTTAAAATAGCAAATAGTGATGTAATATATCACCAATTTATCAATTTTAAATGATCAATTTCAAAACGATCGAAATAATCTCAAATTATTGACTTAATAAACAAGTCAGGAGATAAAATACAGACAATATTAAAAAAGTCTGCAAAAAAAAAAAAATACAAAAGTATTGATAAAAGTATTCCAAAATTGTTTTGATATATATCCAAAGCGAAAATTATGAGCACACCAGAAATATATCCGGTTTTAAATCATTTCGTTTTTAATATCGATTTTCATATCGAGCTACATACTCTTGTATTTTTTAGTTATTAAAGTTCGTTCAGAATTTTTATATGCAGAAGAAAATTTGTTTCTGTTATCTTATATTTGTTTTTCTTTTCAATAGATTTTATGAGTAAACATTTTTAAAAAACTATCTACTAAAGTACAAAAATATAACGTATATTACCTTTATTTTTCAATAATTTGTTGTGAGCTGGAATTCCCGGGATTCCGGAAGATTTCAAAATATTTTCCGGTTTCCCGGAAATGAAAAAGTTCCGGAAAAGAAAAACTCTACATACATACATTTTTTTTCTAAAGAGAAGTAACACAATCAGGCAATTAATGCCTACCAGTTAATTAATTAATGTGTTACCTTCTTTGGGAAAGGATAGTGTAGAGAGAACAGGTGGTGAAGTGAAAGAAAGAGAGAGAAAGCTTAATTAATTTGCAACTTTGCTATTGGACGTTTCTTGTAGAGTAGTGTTGCAAGCTCCTCTGGTGTAAAGTAGAGGCATTGAGTTCTTTCAGCTGTGTTGCCATTTTATTAGTTATTTTACTTCGCCGACGGTTCTGCTACAATACCGACGAAGGAGGATGCTGTAAAGTGCATTAGCATATGTTAGTATAAATCGCTGCCGGTACTGCCAAAGTGATCAGTGCTATGCCTTCATCACTTTAACAGTCCAACAACAAACAAAACAATAACACACCAATGCACATGAGAAAAATGCATGACGTTGACTTGCCTGAAACTAGTCTTGAACTCAAGACCTCAGGGTTTGTAGTCAAACGCGCTAACTCCTCAGCCAATAGCACCCTCACAAGTGCACATATTAAGTTGCAGCAACAAAACTGATAAACCGTTACAAAAAAAAAAAATCACATACCAAAGACAAAACAACAAATGCCTTTATCTGGCTGAAGAAGGCCCACTACAAGGCCTGTTGAAGAAGGGAACGCAGAGGGCCTTGGCTGGCTAGGACATCGTGTGTAAAAAAGGTATGAGTATGGAATGGGGTAATAAGGCCTTGTGTCTGACAAATAAAGGCCTGCTTACTACTCCTTTTCGCCGCTGGGTAAGTACATAAATATCTATGTATAATAATGGGTGTTTGTAAGGAGATTTTCGCATAACATAGTAAAAAGTAGTGCCGGTTTATAGTTTCTATGAAAAGTCACACATGTGTGGAGATTGCAAATATATTAATATATGAATGCGTGCTTATAAAAACCTTTTACTTAAACCGCTTGCTTATACTGAATGTGGCTTATAATCATTTATAAAGAAAATATTTATGAAGTAAAAGCAAGGCAGATTCATTACAGGTATCACCACGACGACAACAAATAAAACACCAAAAATACATGTATTTTGTTAGTAGAAACATACTAGAAATATGTCAAATCTCCCTGCAGATAAATTTTTAACTACTTACGTTTTGGGACAGTCATTAGAGGGCTGCACGAATATATTCGAAAGTACTCATAAGTATGTTTATGTGTGTATGAATGTATGTTTTTTGTATAGATGTGTGTATGTATGTATGTTTATATGTATATTTGGTCGTGGCTATGTATGTACACACATATACATTAAGTATATACATAAGAACATACATCTATGCACACACGAAATTCTTACGAGTACATTCTACGAATACATTTGAGTACACTTTGCAGCCCTCTAACAGTCATATTAGTAGTTGTAACGATACTAGCCAAAAAAGGACTGTCATATTACTAGTTGTAACGAGTAGTTGTAGTAGTTGTAATGATACTAGTAATTTAAATTACATTTGTATAAAGTTACATTTTTTCAGGCGTAAGTACATAAAACAAAATTTTAGCTTTAAATATAATAAATAGAAAGTGGCTCAGTGGACAGAAATGTAATTTTAATAATTAAATTAAGTAATGAAGCGTACTAAAAAAGCGTAACGCTCAATACGAAAGACTGCGGATAGCAACAATTAAAAAAATTATAATTTCTAATATTTTTCAAAAATTTTATGTGTGAAATACAAGAAGAAAATTCAAATATTCTGAAAGCGTTACAATTTTAATCTCGTTTTTTTCAAAAATTCATGGTTTCTTAATGTGGTAAATAAACAGCATGTATTACAGACATGCCATTTTGTATTTTCGTTCTTCATTTTTAACACATAATGGACAGCCTTACATAAAAAAACTTATGTACATTTATTTATAATCTATTAAATCGTGCTAAAGCATTTTTCATATTAAAATTTAATCATTTTTTTATGAAAAATTTTACTATACTTTCAACGGACACGAAAACAGCATTTGAAATGAAAATCACCCATATATTTTTTTCTGGTGTTCTCTACCAGAATTAGTCGTTACAAGCTTGTCATTTAAATAAAATTTGATTGTGGTATACTGTGTTATATGTTATAGACAAAACGATGCATATTTGAGAGGCTTAGTGCAATAACTCGATAAGCCACAAACACAAAATATGGAATAAATCGACTTTTAAGTTTAAACAAAATTTAAACTTGTATGGTTTTTGGGATTTTCTACTTTAAATAAGCAGCATAATTAGTTGCAAACCACTAAAATTTATCCAAAAATTTATCTAGGATGCAAAGCTATGATACCTAGCAAGGAAATGAGCATATAAAACCAATTTTTGATTTCATATGGCTTACCAAGTTATTGCACTAAGGCCTTCATTTCTACTTTATTTTATTATTTGCTCTCCAAAAAATCGAGCATCTTCAAAATAGGTCCAAATTTGTACGAGTTGCAAACTAAAAATGTTTTCTTAACTCGAAATGGCCAACCAGAATTCTGGTTTCACAAAAAGTCGTTATTGGTTTGAGTGTTTTAATAATTATATTTATTTTTTTTTTTGTATCTTACAAATATCTCATATGAAAATAATAATACGTTGAGAATAAAATAATATTGAGTGAATGTAAACTTATTTGCCTAAGTGTTAATAATATATTTGTTGCAAACATTTTATAAAAATTTTTTTATTCTTTAAAGAATATTTTGCCTTAAAATTATTACAATTGCAAAAAAAAACTTAAAGTACAAATTTTATTACAAATTAAAATTACAAAACAACAAATTAAAAAAAAAATACAGCTTCAAATCCGGTTTTAAGAAAATGAAAATTCGTTGCAATTTTTAGAAACCTTAAGAAATAATAATTCGTTGGTTTGTTCGTTTGCCATTGTGGTAAAAGAAATTAATAAAGAAAATTAGTTGCCTCTCTTTTTGAAAGCAATTTAATAATTAAATTTTAATTTTTAAATGATATGTTTAATATATGTTTGGTTGTGCGCCATTGTGCAAATTTCCTTAATGGAAAACTACTTTCTTTCATTATAAATACAGTCTTAAATTTTAATGAAAAATAATAATAAAAAAATATTATTATTCTTAATTCAAAAAACTTTTTTTAACTAGCTTCTACTCATTTTATAATTGTTTTTTATATATAAAAAATAATACAAATATTATATTAAAAAAAAAACACATTCTTAAATGCTAATAAAGATCAGGTTTTTATTTAAAAATTATATTTAAAACTCTTTTAGAGTTGATTTTGAAAATATTTCAATCGCTACTTAATTAATAAATGAGGATGGCCCATAATCATAGTTATTGAAAAAGTATACTGTAACAGCTCTACAGTGCACTTTTATTAAAAATATACTTTAAGTCAATTATAGGCTTGTTAAAACATACTTTAAACGTAAAATCCCATTTTAGTGTATACAACAACTGATTGAAGCTGATTTTATTAAATATAACATTACCTTTTTTACTCTTGCAATTTTTGCTAAAAAGTAACAATAACATGGTAAATTTCAAACATGTTTATTCTTTCGTTGAACAACGTCTGAAAATATTTCCTACATTTTATTTACCACCCTCTTAAAGTTGGTTCTAGTTAAAATATACCTACTTTTTGACTATAATGAAATAATATTTAATTAGTGGTTTTTAATTTAAATTAACTTTTAAAACGAACCGACTTTAAAGTTTGACTATGATTATGGGCCAATCAATATTAATAGCACTGTACAGCAAATCCCAAATTTTAAACTACAAGATTCTAACGACTGATTCTGATAAGGGGCATAAAAATATATATGCGTGTATCGGCATTTGGAAAGTTTACCTCTGGAACTCATTTTAGCGGGAGTTAAAGTTCCCACTCGTCATAAGAAATCTTGCAAGCCTTACGTTTAAGATATAAAATGTTTTCAGAACTTTTATGTAAAATACTACGAAATAAATTTTTGTGGAGCATTTTAACCCTCTAACTGTTCGCGGTATGGGCCTTTTTTCTCTTTCTTAAATAAGGAGCACAAAACTTCCATTCAGCGGTGACATAGCCCGCTGAAACGTTCTACATAAATGTTCCCCGTGGTGTTTTGCATAAAAGTGCTAAACATATCTTTAACGTAGGCGCTACAAGATTTCCTATGCCGAGTACTAATTGTGAATAAGTGCGCAATTAGCTGTTAAACATATTTTAAGTTTTGAACGATTTCTGGTGCTCAAGTTGAGTCTGGAGATAGGGTGTTTTTGAAGACTTTTAGTAAAATTTTACGGCAAATATTTTTGTAGAACACTTCAGCACGCAATATTGCCGCTGAAGGGGAGTTTTTGCCCCTTTTTTGAAAAAGGACCCAAAAGACCCTTATTGCGACGACTTATAGGGTTAAAATGTTTCACAAAAATGTTCCTCATGATGTTTTATATAAAAGTGCTGAGCTTATTTTATATCTTAAACGTAAGGCTTACAAGATTTCCTATAACGACTCACTATAAATATGTGTAAAAGGGGGGAAATTTAACTCCCGCCTAAAATGGGTCCCAGATATAAGCTTTCAAAACGCCGATACAAAGATATATATTTTTGTGGTGCCCTCTTCCAGAATCGGTCGTTAGAAATATGTTAATTTTTTTGTGTTGTACAGTGTAAATGGTTTTTAGTTTAATGTAACTTCTAAAACGAACCGACTTTAATGTCTTATTATTATTATTATGGGTCAATCTTAATAATTTTTAAATTTAATTTCTTAAAATTAAACCATAGTACAAAGAAATTTAATGGCAGCGACGGCTGATTTTAAATCTATTTCTACAGCGATTTCGAATTGACCTAGAGTTACATCGAATAAAATTATTTGATAAATTAAATAAAAAAAATTTTTAATTTAGTAAATTTACAAAATAGCTTAAATGAAAAATGCCGTCATTCAATCAAGCCGCATTTGGCTTGAAGCTTAAGCTGGCTTAACTGACTCGACACAGGCCACTGCCTACAAATCAAGCTTTTTTTTTGGAGATGTCACTCTCTTTTCTGCATCTTTAACGAAACCAATTGAAAGCATTTTCGCTCTTAACAGTTCATATAGTTGTGATCACCTCCTTCTGCTTCAGGCTCCGGCGTTTGCTCTTCTTGGTTTTTAGCTTCATCCAATTTAATAGTTCCTGCTTCCACATTACCTCCTACATTCTGATAAACCTCAGCTTGTGTCTCCAAATTCGCTACTTGTGGTACTGCCACAGACACCACTGCTTGCTTGTTGGGTTTAAAGGACGAACAATTGGGTGTAGCTTTTATAAGCTTTCCATAAATAATGTTGGATCGTTCATTCAGTTTAATTGTCTGCAGGGTAACACCATTCTGATAGTTGTGTTCCTGTTCTTGTTTGGCCTCCATAATGGTGTTTAAATAATTATTGCTGGTGGAGGAGGATAAATTTTGACTGTTATAGACGGGTATATTAGAGGGGAACATTTGATAGTGTTCAGAGTTGGTGGGACTAGTAGGAGTATTGAGCCTGGTACAGGAAGACATGGGTGAGGGAAATGTAATTTGATGTCTTTCATCACCTGGTGTAGAGTTGGGTGTAAAGACGGGTCTAGGCGGAGGAGGTACTAAATAATTGTCCATTAATGAGCCCGGAGAAGCTAAACGGCAGCCAAAACGTCTTTCATCATGATCCGAATGCGTGCCCGAGTCACCCAATGAAGTGCCACTACAATTACTGCCCGTACTTAAACGGCCCGAAGAAGAAGACGAAGAAACAGATTGTAGACTCAAAGAGCTTATGGGCCGGGCAGATGATTTGAAACTCGAGGAAGTGGTTATAGATGATTTGGTCTCATCGAGGGCACTGTCCACACATGAAGACTTGTCTTGGTGTAAATTTGAGGTGGACTTATGTCTGGAGAACAGTTTCTTGAACTTTTCAAAGGGTGTCTCTCTTTTAAGATGACTTCTAACCTGATCTTGTATACGTTCGTATTCTCTTCTTAATTGATCGATTTGTTCTTGTTTCTCACGAAAACTTTGTTGCACATCATTGCGATGCTTCCACTTTTCCACTAAAACTTCCACTTCGCGTATGGACAAAACATTGTTTTTGAAGTCATGCATTATTTCGGCCAATTCATCGTCCACATTGGATCTAGCCGAGCTGGATGCATCCGAAGCCGATCGCTTCAAAGTGCCATAGGTGGGCTGGTGAGCCAGACGCTGGGAGGAACCCATGCGTGTAATACTATGGCGTGATTGATGAAAATGTTCCTCTTCTACCGGACGATTGGAGGGTTGGAATAAATAATTACCATCATCGGTGTTGGCGGGTGATAAGGACTGTGCTAATTTTAGTTTTGGTAATTGCTGTTGTTGTACAGATACTGGCACATTAGAGGGTTGCATTACATAATCATTGTTGGCCGCTGTGCTGGTACAACTTTCCAATAGCTGTGAGCATTCTTGACTAAACTTATCCGTCTGGTAGATGGGTGCTTCTTTAGCATCCTTGTTGACCTTGTTCTGTTCCTTCGAGGCATAGTATGGTGGTTCGCTTATTCTCAATTCATTGCTAGTTATTTCGCTGGTAGTGATTACCTTGTTGCTGTCGAAATTCTTGCAAACATCGGCCGAGGAACCCTGTAAATTTTCCTCTTCAGTTTCTACACTGACATAATTCAGATTGGAAACGGCCATAGTTTCACATTTGGTTTTATTTTCAGGTGAATTTTCACGATCCGAACCACTAGACATTTCCATATATTCGGTCTGTTGCTGGCCCTCCGCTCCTTGATGATTTTTGGGAGATTTGGGTGGCTTTAATTGCTTTACTTTGGGCGATGTTGGATGGGATTTAACCGCTTCGATGACCACCTTGTGAGCTGTTGCCTTATCATTGCCTGTGGTATTATGATTATTTTTCGATTCCCCACTTATACCCTTGAAATAATGATACATGGTGGTTAGCTCATGAAACTCGGAAAAACTCATTATATTTCGCGATAATTTATGATGGCCCTCCATATCGGCCAATTCAGCTGGTGTCTTACCAGCACAATTACGTATGCCACAGGCTGTATCGCCACCTGGGCACTCCATCAATTGCATGCACAAGCGATTAAGACCCCACCGGGCGGCAAAGTGCAATAAGGTGGGATACTCTTCTGGGCTAGATTCTCTTAGACTTAAGATGTGATTTTGCTTCTGTTCATATGGTCCATTAAGTAAATGGAAATTGGGTGGCATATTTTTTTGGAAACACTGTAATAAGTGAACATCTAAATCTTCTTTTTCGGTAGGCCCAATACCCAAGGAATGACACATAAACTCGATGGGAGAATCTTCAGAGCGCAATAGCTGTTCGAGCTCACGCAAGCGCGATTCACATTTAATGGGTCGTGCTCCCAGGGATTTGTGATTTTTTTCCAAACGTATTTCAACCATGGTGGAAATTTCCATGCAGGATTCTGAAACAAAAAAAAAAGAAGAAAATGTTTTTTTATGGATTACACAGGTCGACCAAAAATAATTTTTCCCTTTAGCATATTTTTTAGATAATGAGGTTCATTGGCTATTAATTACTTTTTTTGTATTTAATCTGGATGTCAAGATAAACTGTTATATAAAAAAAATTAAACAGACTGCACGACCCACAAGAGCATAACTTTAAAGTGGTTAGTCTGATCCAATGATTTATGAAGTGAATTCGTTAGATTTTTTCATGATTCTAATGAAATATTACACAGTATGTGTATGTGATTTTTCACGAGTATTATGAAAGAATTTTATTGCATTTGCTTCATTAGCTTTCATAGTTTCGTAAGAAAATTTCATTGGATTTATGAAAACAACATTTAATTTCATTGGATTTATGTCAACAACATTTTGTAATTTTTGAACCCCCTTTAAATTTGACAAAATTTTCTAATGAATGCTTATAAGCTTACAATAAAAAAAAATGAGTTTTCAAGTTTTTGAATGACATATTTTTACTGAAATGTATTTAACAGTTTTAATGAAACATTTCATTGCATTTATGAAAGACGGATAAAATAAATCACATATGTATATATTTCCTTTTATTAAACAAACGCACTCTTATTTATTCCAAAAGTTGTCAACCAAAAGCGAACAACCAAATTAATATTATATAAATGTCCTGATTTCAGTGAAACTTATTTCATAGTTTTGATGAACAATTTCATAAAAAAACACACAGTTACAACAGTGGCCAAGCAAAAGCGGACAGTAAAAATATTTGTGTATGATTGTTATTGTTGTACTCGTTTTTATTAATCTGGTAGTGCTATGGGCTAAAGTAGTTGAGACGTTGCCTATAAAGCAAGTGATGCAAATAAAGAGTCTGAATTCGCTACTGTGAGCAGTAGTCAGTCAACATTAAAAATGTTTCTAATGTGCATTAGTGTCAATCGTGCATATTTGTAGCATTGAATTGTCAATAAATTCAAATACAGTAATCCCTTAATTTACGTCGCGATTGGTTCCGGAAAATGGCGACGTAATTCGAAACAACGTAAATCGAATTTGATATTGTACATAATAAAAAATGGAGTTCCATGTATTTTTTCTTAAATCGAAATGACGATGCAAATCGAAATGGGAGTGAACAAATTTCGTTAGCCGCATAAACAGTGAGATTCCCCGTGTTATGCTTATAATTTGTAAGCAACTGAGGCGACGTAAATCGAATGGAGACGCAAATCGAATAGAGACGCAAATCAAATTTGATAGGTATTCTATTTTCACGAAAAAGTTGTATATATAAGAATTAAAATCACATTCAACAGAGCCACCTGACAAGTGGTGACAGCAAATACACGTGAGCACTGACGATGGAAACGTAGCGGCTTCCGAAAGTGGCGCTACTCTGTTCTGCTGTGTACGTTGAAAAATTAAGTTGATGTTAATTTTTCCCTTGTTCCTTGGAATATTAATCATGCCCAATTCTTTCTGAATATAACGTTACGAACCTTAGCCTAATAATCAATTTAATTTTAGCGAAACTTGTATCATTTTTTAAACGAAGCGTGACGTTGCTTGCGTTTTAATGGCATTGTCAACATCATATTTTTTTTTTAGATTTGCTTACACTTATCAAACAATTTTGTGTCATTTTTATGTGTGTGAACTATTGTATAGAAATAGCAATTTTTATCAATGAAGTACCATCACTTAATTGTAAAAAAAAATCAAAACGTGTGCATCGATTTCAATGAAATGTGGCTAATTTTCTTTATAACATATTCAGCTTTATGTGTGTAAAGTAGGAACAAAATTATTGTCGTTTTCTATTTTTTGTTATAACTTTTTTTTTAAATATATCTTTAATTTTCAATTTCTTAAAGATCTCAGGTACTATTGATCAGATGAGAATTTAGAATAAACCGTTCACGAGTGCAACCTCCTTAACTTTTAATATAACCGTTTATTTTAAGAATTGACTGGAATTTTAACAAAATAAGTTATAGCCAAAGAACTTATGTATCACATTGCCTAATAAACACTATAAAGCACAAAAAAAACAACATGATTCTAACGACTGATACTGCCAGATTGCACCAAAATTATATATGTATACGTGTATTGGTGTTTTGAAAATTTGCATCTGAGATTAATTTTAGCGGAGTTAAAGTTTCTCCACTTTGGCACTTCGGCATAGGAAATCTTGTAAAGGCTTAAGCTATAAGATGTGTTTAGCTTTTTAATGTAAAACACGACGAGAAACATTTTTGTGAAACATTTTAAACCTCTATCTCTTCGCTGTATGGGTCTTATTGTCCCTTGCTTAAAAAGGCGGTAAAAAACTTACCTTCAGCAGCGATATAGCGGGCTAAAATGTTTTACAAAAATATTTGCCATACAATTTTACTATAGTTCTTCAATATGTGTTTAAGGGTTAATTTCGTACTAATTCACAATTGGTACGCGGCATAGGAAATCTTGTAAGTCTTAAGTTTAAGGTATAAGACTTGTTTAGCACTTTTATTATGTAAAACACCACGATGAACATTTTTGTATAACATATCAGTCCGTTATAACGCCGCGGAAGGGAAGTTGTTTGTCACTTTTTTATGAAATAGACAAATAGACCCATACAGCGAATAGTTAGAGGATTAAAATGTTTCACAAAAATCTTTCTCGTAGTAGCAGAATTACAGATGTAAACTTATAAAACGCCGATACACATACATATTTGTTGGTTCTCTTGGCCAGAATCAGTCGTTAGTTAGAACCTGTTTATTAAAAAAAATATTGATTTTGTTGGACAGTGTAAATCACGTGCAAGAAAATATTTTTGAATATTTTTTTCCTTTCAAAAATTTTTTCAAGCATTAATTTTCTTACCTGGTATAGCAAACTGTACTGTGTAGGGATTACGGCATTTGAAATTACGAATCTCTATTAATTCGCCAGATTTTTCCACAACAATCTTTAAAACATCATCCTTTTCCAGGGGATCATTTAACATGGCCACCACTTTATTTTGTCCGATCTTAACCTTTTTCGGCAAAATGGTAAAACCATCTGAACATGATGAGAAACTACGCGTAATACTCGAAGCAGAATCATGACAAACGGGACGTTGACACAAAGCACGTCCCAAAATATCCGTGGCTATGCCCAAAATGTTGCTAATTTGAGCTTGATCATTATCGCGTATAACACAGCGGCGCCATCTTAAGTAATTGGGTAGAGCTGAAAAATGTTGTTATTTTAGGATGAAAAAAGAAAATTAAATAAAATGGAAAACGAGAAGTTCTAAAAAGCAATAGCATACCACTTTTATGAATTTCTTTAACTTTTTCCTCAGTAACATCTAACAAAATGCCCAAAACCTTTTCAACTCTCACGATGCTCAATAGCTGAGACATTAAAAGAGAGTGTGATAAAGCTAAAAGAGCAGGACATAAAATTATAATTTGTAAGGCAGTGTTTTGATATTTATAAGCAATCTCATCACTAAAGGGACCATCTTCGATTTTGATGTGCAAAAAACTTTAAAGAAATAAGGATAAATTAATTTTTTATTTTTATTTATTAAAACAAAAATGACAAACTTACTTGAACGGTTTGCGTCCTCGTTGTTTGGTGATTTTATCAAAATGATTTTTGAGAAAATTCGCTCTTAATATGGCTCTTTCACTGTGCTTAGCTGTCACTATTAGAATATCATCCATGTTATAAGAACCTGTAGAGCTGGTCATGCTGTTGCTCATGGTGCCACAGTTGTCTAAAATTGAATGAATTGAATTTTTTGAAAATTTTTTTAATAAGGGAAAAAATTCTGGATAAATTTTCATGTTTAGAAAAACACACACACATTCATTCACCCACACACACACACACACATACACATCAAAAACTGTTGATAATTTGTATAAATATTTTGATAAGATTTTTTTCTTCGATTCTTGATTTTGTGGTGGCGGTGTCAAAGTGTGTTGTTTGCCTAGGATTATAATTTTTGTTTTCATTTTTAAATTTAAGAATGGCAAACAGTAACAAGACTTTTTGTGTAAAGAAAATTACACAATTTTTTTCTTTAACTTTATTTATTTGTTTTGACGATTTCTTACATGATTCTTGAGAATCTTGGTGGGAAGAATCATAAATGTCAACAAAATATTGTGAAAAAAAACCGCGATAAGAAATAATTTAAACTGCAGTTTGAGAATTATTTACACAATTACTTAAGGCAGAAAAGAAAAACAGAAAAACATTTCACTTTTATTTTTGCAGTTGTGGTTAGAGACAGACACACACACACACACTTTTTCCATATGTCACTTGCCACTTTGCTTTTTATGTGCATTAAAATTTGTGACATTTTGTGTTTTGGTGCTGCTTTTGCTCCAGACATCAGACTACTGCAAGTTGGCTTTATCTTTTTTGAGTTTTTTTCCCTCTTAAAAGGGTCTACTTTTATTTCTTTGCTAAAAATTCTTTAGGGAGTGTCTCCTATTAAAATTGTTTCTGGTATGTTGCAATGCATTTTATTTTACATAATTGAAAGCTCCTTTATTCGAGTAATTCTTTAAGATATTTTGGTTCCATATGATCATATTTTTATATTGCCAGTTTCTGTTTAAAAGGATTATTATGCCAGACATATGACAAAATTAAACATTCAAAGTTGATGGCTTTTTGTTTTTATGAGCCATACAAAATTGAAGTAGACAAATTATGAGGAATTTTGAAATGAAGAAAATTTTGAAAAATCTTAAAATAAAATGTTATTTCTTAGAAGTAGTTTTACAAGGAAAATACTATAAAATACATGCATATTTATAAAACAAAATGCATATAAAAATTTTAGTGACAATTTTTAAATTTAAGATGTCTCTTTTTGTTCTACTAATCATTACGTACTGGAAAAAATGTAAATAATGCGAACATTTTTTATATATTTATTCAAAAAAGTTCAAAGTTCTGGGATACGAACTCACGTGCTTGAGATAATGCCGATTTATTTTTCGAAAGCTTAAAAGCGGTTTTCTTGTAAGAAAAAGTGAAGTAAATGGACTCCGTTGCTGATGAAGTGAGTAATGGCACCGTAAATGTGCGCATGCTACCTCAAATAGTAGTCTAATTTAGTTGTGTGTCTTTTTCGGTCATAAAGTACTTTAAAAAATCATTGTCTGATGATGTCTGGAGATTGGAACTCAAGTTCAAATAAAAATATTTACTATAACTGACATTGCACAGAATGGCTTCCAAGGAACTCAAAACGTCGAGATCTGATAAAAACTTGATTTTCATAAATCAGGGTAAAACCAGGGCCTTCTGATTGCGCGCGAAAAATGTGTAAGGTTACAATCTTTGTAAAATTAAAAGTTCTATCTCCAAATTTATTGCTTTATATACGCACTGTAGTTTCGTATGTCCTACGAAAATAGTGAATACGAAAGTTTTAATTTCGTTAAATGTTAACTATTTTCTGAAAAAATTTTTTTTTATTATTTCGGCTTTCTAGTTCAATAATTGAATTAATGTAAATTATTTTTATTAAGAGTGGAGTGCTGGAATATTCAAATCAGATTAGCAGAACGGATCAGTACTACTGATTTCGACGGCCGCTACGCTCGTCATCATCAGCGTTCTTGTTCGCTTTTACCACTTATGAAGGTAGATGCTTTTTTCAATGAAACATCAGCTATTTAACTAATTTTTGCCAGTAAATATAATACAAGACTTATTTTCCATGGTAAATTCTTGCATTTTTATTTCAACTAAATTTAGTCAGCTTTGAAATTTCACCTATCTGATTTAATCCAACATTACATTAATTCACATTACATTTACATTAATTCAATTATTGAACTAGAAAGCCGAAATAATAAAAAAAATTTCAGACTTTACCTATTCAGTTCAAATAAAATAAAAATTACGTAAAATAAGTTAACTATTTTCTTTTTAGTGCATAACGTGAAGTGACAAAAACCAACACTACCACCCCACTATGTGTAGAATACCAATATGGGGGATTCCACACCAAATCGGATGGTTTAAAAAAATATTTTTTTGATTGCACCAATTTTGTGATACTTTATAGGACTTTTTTTTGGTTACTCGCTTAAAAGATATTAAATCTTAAAAAAATCACTTGTTTTAGTTTTTTGCTCATAACTTTCTTAATAATAGTCTGAATAATTTTTTTTCGCGAAATAGAGTACAAGATTTTTTTCATGTAATTTCTTGCATTTATTTTTTATTTCGACTCAACTTAGTTTGCCGAAATTAGCTAAAAATTAGATTAATAATTGATGTTTCCTTGTAAAAAGCATCCACCTTCATAAGTGGTAAAAGATGAAAAAGAACGCTGATGAGACGGTGTAGCGGCCTGTCGAAAGCGGTAGTACTGATCCGTTCTGCTAATCTGATTTGAATATTCCAACACTCCACAAAGCCGATATAATAAAATTTCAGGTCTCAATAGTTTTTAACCCCCGACAAAAAAATAGGGCCGTTATAAGTTTGTAGTGTGTGTCTGTGTATCTGTGTGGATGTACGAGCCCTCATACAGACCAAACGGCTGGACCGATTTTCATTTAGTTTTTCCTGTTTGAAAGGTGACTTGATCGAGAGTGCTCTTAGATATGGTTGAAGAAAATTGGTTCAGACGTTTAGAAGATATCACATCTTTTCTAGATGTATCCTGTTGAATCTGTGTATCTTTGACATCGTAGCTCCCAAATGGCTAGCTCTATTTTAATTTAGTAAATTTTGTTTGAAAGGTGACTTGATACAAAATCTTCCAAACTATGTTTGAAGAAAATTGGTCAAGCCGTTTTGAAGTTATCATCTATTTTCTTCGGGGGTCTTTACAATTTTTAATTTAATGTTATTTTTTCAGTTTTCGTTTTTCTTTCCAGAAAAAAAGTAACATTTTTTTGTTTGAAATTTCAAATCGTATCATTCAATATTTAATTTTTATCTTTTTTATCTTTTTTATCCGCCAAACAACTTTTAAGGACCTTCCATAACCACTATTTTTATACGATTTTTGAGAATTAAAAAATTTTTTTTTCTGTAAAGCATAAAAAAAAATCTTGCAAGTCTTGTGTTTATGGTATACGATATGTTCAGCACTTTTATGTAAAGCACTGCAAGCAACAATTTTGTGGAATATTTTTACCTCTAAATCTTCGCTGTATGGGTAATTTTGCCCCTATATTAAAAAAGGGCTAGAACCTTTCCTTCAGCGGCGATATGTTCCTCGTGGGATAAAAATGCTGAACACACTCCTTATACCTTCAACGTAATGCTTGTCGAGTACTAATTATAATTAAGTACCAAATTAGCCCTTAAACACATTTTAAGTTTTGACTGATTTCTGGCGTTACAGCTGAGTTTGGAGCAGCAGTGTCCTTAAGAGAAAATAGTAGAAATTAAGAAGAGTGTTAAAGTATTCCACAAAAAAGTTGCTTGTGGTGTTTTACATAAAACTGCTGAGCATATTGTATTGCAATAGGGAGATTTTCATAAAAATGCAAAAATTATTAATTGTATTAAATAAGCCTCCAATGACATCGCCATGTTAAAGTAATTAGCTAAAATGCTAAAGTAGAAGTAGTGAAGGGTATGTTTATTAGCATTTTAACTTATTACTTTGCCATCAAAATTTTTCCTGGGTATATTTAGATTTTTATTAAAGATCTTTTTTATTATGAGAAGTTACACAATATTCATATTCTAAAGTATTCTAAAGGTATTTTATCAAAATATAAATTAAATTGGGGAAAAATATTAAAATGAATAACTTTAGGGGAGGTATTTTTGGACGTGTAAAAACTTTAAGCACTTTATTGCAAAGGTATTTACGTACTTAGCCCATGTTCGAAATATAATAACTTTCAAAAAAGAAATGACAAAGTTATGGAGTTATATTTCTATAATACATAGTAGTTTTCCCAATTTCTTTCTAAAAGGGAAATGAAAAAAAATATATATTTTTTTTAACCCTGAAATTTTTTTGAGCCTTTCCTCGTTACATATATCGGATGTTAATTGTTACTATTTCATAATTTTTTTTTCATTTTTAGGTCCTTATCACTTATTGAATAATTCTAAATTACTAATAGGCATTACTAAAAAGCTAATAATTAAAAAACATGGCCCAACCTGGTTGTGAAACTCATAGTATTTACTTGTGAGCCTTTATACTACTCTACACCAACTACTCTACTATACTACTCTACTCCAACCTCTAAAAACCCATAAAAAATCCGCAGCCTATCAAACTTTGTACTTTTTAAATGTTATTATATATTTTTTTTAGAGAATTTTATATAGCAGAAATTTTATATGCACGATGATGTCAAAATTATCAAAAGCTTAAAAGAGTGTCAGCTTTCAAAGACTAAAGAAACAATTAATTTAATATGATAAATATTAAAAATCAGCCTACCTCGATATCGTTCAAAAAGCCAAGTATGTACCCAGCAAAAACTACTGCTTCGAGATAAGCAGGTCTGTAAAGGACAGTTTTGTTGGTGTAGCTTACAAACATGCTTACGTATTGCATGATATTTGTTCGCGATGTCCCACTTTGGAACATTTCTTGTTAAACGCTTATTTCAGCGCTTTGGGTATATAATAAAATCATATTATTGTTTTGTCGTGTTAAGATCGTAACTCATCGTCATTCTTCGTAAAATGTATATTTTCATAATCTCTGCCTTACAGTAGCGCTTCCTTGAATGCACCACTGTAAGTGAATTTGCAAAAAAAAATGTTTTAAGTGATCGAAAAGAAAAATATAGGAAGCTTAAGCATTTCTTGCCATACATTATTGCTTATATTCAGGAAACACATTTGTTGCTACTATGAAGCGCATTTGTATAACAGGAAAAGTTTGCACTGCTTCCAAAATCTCGACTATTTTTTTTTGCTGGGTAATTTTGTATTAAATATTAATAACTAAATATACCAACCTTCCGGCTTTCTAACAGTCCACGTTGGCTACACTCTAAAACACTTTTGTTGAAAACTAGGTCGATAATAGTCGGCAACACTTTACAGATTATTATCGACCTAAAATTGCACACGTATTATTTTTGAACAAAATGTTTTTACTAAAAAAAGCGATTGGCTGCGTGCAGGTTTGAACCGCAACCTCCTGACTGATAATCAGACGTATCTACCATTCAGCCATAGCCGTATTATATATGTTTAATTTGAAAGGGGTTTTCTTTAATAAAATAACTACAAAATCGATGTAATTTTAGACAAGGAGAAATCTTCAACACAAATTTAGACAATATATGATCGTAAATTTGAAGTAATGTTTTAGAGTGTATACATTGCGATCAAAATTTGTAATTGCCTATTTTGAAGTGTTACCTCTATTATAGCATCAATATTATTTAAAAAAAAAATAGAAAACATTTTTTGAATTTGGCCGAAATCTACCTCTATGCATTGGTGTACCATTGTACTTTTAAAGATCACTTTGTAACAAAAATGGCACAATTGTACCAATTTTACCATCCCTGCTTTTAAGTATCACTTAACCTTGTTAACCGACTTGAAAATAGGAGAAGTTTTTCTTTTTGTTTATATTTTGCTTTCTTATGTTTTTTTTTTCGAAAATAGTACCGCTGCTTAAATTTTTTATTTTGGACTTGTCCGTCCATTCATCTGTCCTTCTGTTTTGGAATCAGTCTTTTTTGTGAGAATTATTTTAGTTACAATTTTCAATTTTAATTTTTGAATTTTTCATGACATTTCCTTCATTTCATTAAACAAATAAAAGATATTTTTAAAAACTTTGTTTGTGCAATATTTTTTTTTTACAAATACCATCGTTCCAGTTATTAATCATTTCTTAAGCCCCAACGTAGCTTCGCGTAAAATATACTTATTTCAAATAAAGTTTTTTAAAAACTTTCAACCTAATCCATTTTATTTTAAGGTGGATTAAACAAGTAATGCGCTCGACTTTCACAATCTGGTTAATAAATTTTATCTCTAAATCCTTTTTATTGTTTTCATTTTTATTTATTTTTTCAAGTTGGAACACTTTTTTTAAATTAAGCATCATAATAAATTTAGTCACGTTTAAAACATTTCAAACAAATTAAACAACAATATAAACTTTTGTTTTTTTATGTTAAAATAAATTTTTGAAAGAAGAAAAATTACAAGCAAAATGCAACGAAATGTTGACACTGCTTGAAAGAAAATTTATTAAAGTAAATCAAAATACTCGGATGCTGGTGATGATGATGCTGCTGCTGTTGGCGAAGTTGTTTGCTTGGGAGATGTTATCGCTGGGCCCAGAGAACAATTACTAAAATGCCTGCATTCACAGGCAAATGTTGAACTTTTTGACACCCACCATATAAAACTTCAGAAAAGAAAAAATAATCGTACGAAAAAGACACAGACCTACAAAAATACAGACAACGAGACAGACAGACAGATATGGAAACAGAAGCACAGAAAATGATATAAAAATGCAATTAAAAAAAACTAAGAAAAACAAGACCTTTGCTTTTATTTTGACAGTTTGTTTGTTTTAAGAAGAAGACGCAAATAGAGGATTTAAAAAATTGTTAAGGAGAGCGAAGCACTTTTAAAAAGAGTGTGTCTGATTCTCATGCTGGGAGTTTTTTCTTTTGTCTAAATTTCCTTCCTGTTTCAAAAGTTTTAAAAGTTTAATAAAAGCGCCATAAAGAAACTTTAGTTCTTAGACAAACTTTTAGCAAAATTAATTGGCAAAATAACTCCAATAAATTTAATAAATTTTTTATTAATTTACTTATTTCAAATATTTATTACAATAATTATAAAGATAAATCTTTTGTTTGACTTTAAGGTCGCTTTACCCTTCTCTTCTTTATTTAAGTTGCATACATATTTCTTATATAATTTACTGTAGACAGACACAGCGACAGACTTTGAGTCTCTGTCATAAGAAACTTTGTTTTTTTGCAGCTGTAAAAAGTTTTATTTTTAATTTTGCAAAATAAAAAATGGAAAACTCTTCTTTTTTAACTTAACATCTGTTAAGTGTTATAGACAGATTTCTGTCTATATAAAAGACATTTTAAGCAAAAAATAAAAAAAAATAAAAAAAAATAAATGCAATCGTATAATTTTGCGGCATTTCAAGACTCTTAAGAAAGATTCCCCCTTCATTTCCTTGTCCGTATAAAAGAACAAATAATATTTTTTGCACAATTGTATTTATTTGTCTTTATAAAATCAAATGTTTTATGAAATAAAGTGATCTTTAAAAGAAAGACAGCGAAGATCTTCAGACACCCTCTCTGCACAATAAATTAACTTGAGCATAAATATCTACTATTGCAAGTTTTTTCGAATTAAATATTATGAAAAAGTCTTTACGCTCTTTTTCTAATTTTGAAAAAAGTATTGGAACCTGCGATTTTCACAGAACTCAAAAAATACTTTTTCTGCGAGAAGACGGCTAAAAGTCTATTTTAGGAACCTATTTCATAATACATACTTATGAAAGGTCTATAAATCTTTTATAATCCTTTGATAACACTGTACAATAAAAACAACTTTTCAAAACAATATGGTCCTACCCAACAAAAAATTTCTTTTACTATTATAGAGTAAAATTAGCATTTACAAATCTGCCGATATCGCTACCGGTTTGGAGTACTAAATTTTTTATACAAAAAGCGCGTTGTGAAGCGCTGAAAATAATCACCATTTCAGCACTAAAACTGAAAATATATGGAAGTTTCTCGCTTAAAAACCTGCATTGTGTCAGCAGTGAGAAATCAGCTTTTTTCGTATAGTTTTTTTAATATACGCTCACTGCTCCGAAATAAGCTCTAATTTTAGAGCACCAACAAATTATATACGTGTATCGGCGTTCTGGAAGTTTACTTCTGGCATTCGTTTTAGGAAGAGTTACAGTTCTCCGCTTTTGCACACAGTTATAGTGACATGGCATAGCAAATCTTGTAAGCCTTACGTTTAAGGTATAAGATGTGTTCAGCACTTTTGTGTAGACACAACGAGGCAGATTTTTGTCGAACATTTTGACCCTCTATCTAAAAAAGAGGCAAACGACTTAACTTCAGCGGCGATGTTCTACTGAAATGTCTACAAATTCTACTAAAACCCCGTAAAAATTTATTAAAGTTAGTATTGAATTTCGTATGGAAAAGCCGGTTTTAATGCATACATTAACTTTGCTAATCGTTTATAAATATGGGGGCAAGTCTTTAAAGACACTTAAGCTCCAGCCCCAATTTGAATGCCAGAACTCATTCAAAACTTACAATGTCCTTAAGAGTTAATTTTATACTTATTTACAATTAGTACTTAATGTAGCAAATATTGTAAACCTTACGTTTAATGTATAAGATGCGTCCAGCGCTTTTATGTAAAACACCGCGAGGAACAGTGTTGTCCAACATTTCAACCGCCTTAAGAAAGGGAAATTTGAAAATAGATTTTGTTGTATAGTGTAAATATTTTGTCTATTCGCGATTTTTTTCCTTTTTGTAAAGATTTTTGGTTTTAGCGATTTTTTTATTTCTGACGATTTTTTTCGTTTAAGCGTTTTTTCCGTTCATGCGATCTCTTACGTTTTACCGTTTTTTTTTGTTGTAGCGAATTTTTCGTGGTAATTTTTTTTCTATTCTTGCATTTTTTTTAGTTTTAGCCGTTTTTTTGGACTTGACGATTTTTCAAGCGTTTTTTTTCGATTTGTTTCATTTTAGAAATCTATTCTTTGTTTTAGCGATTTATTTCTGTTTTGACGATTTTTTTCCGGTTTAGTGACTTTTTCGATTAGGCTATTTCTTTCATTTTTGGTTTCGGTGATTTTTCCCGTTTTGGAGATATTTTTCGCTTTTGGCGCCATATTTTTTTTGTTTTTGAAATTTTACAAGTTTTGACAATTTTGTCCGTTTTGCCGATTTTTTTTCGTTTTGGCGATTTCTTTTCGTTTTGGCGATTTTTTGCGTTTTATCGATTTTTATACGCTTTGTTGACTCTTTTTCATTTGGATGCTTTTACCCATTTTAGCGAATTTTCCCGTTTTTTATTTATTATTGATGCCATCTATTCCGTTTTTTGTAGCGTTTTTTCTGTTTTTGGAATTTTTCCTTTTAGCGGGTTTTCGGTTTTTTTTTGTTCAAGTGTTTTTCGGTTTTGGCGATTTGTTTCGTTTTGGAGATAAACTTTTTGTTTTAGCGATTTATTTCCTTTATTACCCTTTTTTCCATTTTGAAGATTTTTTGCGCTTTAGTGATTTTCTTGTTTTATTTTTTTCCCTTTTAGTGATTTTTTCTGTTTTGGTGATTTTTTCCCCGTTCTGCAGAGCATTGTTCCATTTTGGCAACATATTTCTGTTCACTCAATTTTGGCGATTTTTTTTCTTTTCGTTTTGCCGATTTTTTCCGTTTTAGAGATTTTCATTCGCTTTGGTGATTCTTTTCCACTTTGACTCTTTTTTCCATTTAAGCGAATTTTCCCGTTTGCCATTTTATGTTTTTATTTTATTTATATTTATCTCCCAAAGAGAGTTTCGTTCCAAAAATTAAGCCACTTTGACATAAAAATGTAATAAATATTAATCAAAAATCAATTTTAAATTTTTAATGGGTTATTTATATTTTATCACTCAGCAGGAAAAATACACTATGCGGCGTATAATAATAAATACCCCTAAAGGAAAGAGAAGCTGTCACAAGACAAGTCACGTGACTGGTTTCCAAGGAGTATCAACCGGTTCGAGTTGTGAAACTATATGAGTGCAACCTGTCACTTTTCCATGATGTTGTCTTTGGAGGTGGCCAATTGACATAATTAAGATACTCAGTGGACAGGTTCTAGATCCAAACTTAAGGTACCTGTCCTCTGGTGGTTTCTTTAACGCCAGTCAAATTATATTTTTATCAAATGTTTTTGATTTGGAAAAAATCTGCTGGTTCTAGTTCAGTGATGTGTTCTCTTTTCACCGCTCACGACTCGGGAACACATTGTACCTCTCGTATTTTCACCAGTCATTTGACAAGTACATTAAAGACAATTGGTGCAAATAAGTGTGTACATTATTTCAAATAGAAAGTTTTTCCTTCACTCCCCTGAATACATCACATATTGTAAATGCACCCTGTAAAATCCCAGACAAACAGAAAACAAGAAAACTTACCGACAATCAGACAATTTATTTTTGTTGTTTTTTTTATAACAATTCTCTCAGTGATTTTTTTCTTTTGTTGAGTGTCATTTAAAATTTCATTTGTTTTAATTTAGAATTAACGATCTCGTGATTTGATTTAAAAACACACAAACTTTTGATGACAGCAACTGTCGCTTTGCCAATTTACATTAAATGAAATCTATTATTTGCAGTTAAATAGCTATAAGCCAACAAAAACTACCTCTTCTATCTTTTTCACTTTTTAGTATACAAAAAATACGTTTTATTTCAATCTTACCCATGTCTAAGTACTGGGTTTCATCAATCGTTTTATTAAATATTAAACACCGTTTTAGCAAAGATATTTTTGGTTTATGTGAAGACATTTTCTTATTGATTTTTCGTACATTATTAAAATAAACTCAAAATTTAAGAAATTTATTTTAGATGAAAAATTTTCATTTTATTTTTATGTTTATTTTTATTGTACATCTTTCGATTGTCTCGTTTAAATGCTCAATTGTAACTAAAGTCTGATTTAATTTGTCTGCTGCTTTGCATTTGTGCTGGTATTTTAATTAGAGTATGGGCTAAACTTAGACAAAATATTTTTATTATTATTCCTATTATTACTATTCTTATGATATGCTTTGTAGCTTTTCTCTATGTCTGTTTGTCATGTGTTTATTTAATTGGACTAGACCGAATTGTGGTATTAAAACTGGTTAGAATTTCAGTTTTTTCCGCATTCACTTAAAGCTGTTATTTGTTTTGTCTTGTCGCTTTTATTTTTATAATTGTGTTAATAAAGCTATTAATTAATAAATTAATCATCAACTAAATTAGATTAATAAGAGTATAAGTTATGAAGCTGAGAGTTATAAGCATGGAATATTGAATGACAAGTTGTATTAAATAAAATATTTTGCTAATCTTCTAAAACTATGCAACAGTGATTTTTTTATTACCCTAGAGGGAAGAGAACCTGTCACAAGACAAGACAAGACAAGACAAGAAGTAGCAACTGGTTCGAGTTCTGGAACTTTATATAAGACGCACCTGTCATTTTTACATGACGTTGTTATTGGAGGGGGTCAACTGTTATCATTAAGATTTCCAGTGATGGAATATAGATAAAACATTAAGGTACTTGCCCTGTTGTGTTTTCTTTAAAGCCAGTCAAATTACTATACTTTAAACAAATAGATTTAATTTGGAAAAAATCTGCTTGGACAGTGAAGATATTTTGTTAACATTTTTGTTCAAGTTAAGTCATATGTTTGTTCTCTTTTCGCCGGTCACAAATAACACTATGCAAGAATTTGAACTTTTGTCATGACCTCTGATCACCACTACATTGTTTTGATGGGTTATGGTACCTTAACTATAAAAACAGTCAAAATTTGAAGTTCTATGGATAAATTTTTTGAATATTTTTCTAAAATTTGGGATTTTTCAAGAGGCTGCTACACCGATTTCATCATAACTAGGGAAGCGGTAGTTCCATTTTATTCTAAAAAACACTACAAAACTTAGAATTACCTTGAAGCAGTTCTAACATTATGTTTTTATATATACTCAATGGTTTCGGAATTATTCAGACCGCAATAATGACAAATATATATTTTTTATGCAAAATTGGAAAATTTTTATTTCTGAAAAATTTATTAAAAATCAAGAAAGGGCTAACTTTTACCATTTTTATTACTGATCATAAAGCCACACATACTAAAAATAAAATAAGCTTTATTTCATGAAAATCGATGGATAGATATTGATTTTATTCACAATAAAGTGAAATTAACTGGTTTTTTTGCAAAAAAATCGAGGCCGCTCTGCTCCACCGATTTTATCATAGCTTGGGAAAGTGTTCTTCAATTGTATTACAAAGACCACTAAAAAACTTGAAACAAAACTACCTTTAAGATGCTTGAATAAACGTGGGAAACTTCTTTCCAAGTAATCATGAAATCAGTGGAACAGCCTCTCCAAAAATCCAAAATTTTAGCAAAAAGTAAAAAAAAGAATATCCATACAATTTGAAATTTCGACTGTTTTTATAGTTATGGGACCACAACACATCAAAAGATATATTGGTACTCCTTGGCATTATTCTTGTTGCATAGTCTAATAGGACAAGTACGTTGCACACAACTGGTACACAATTTCCCGCACGATTAATCGAATCTAAAAAATTGTTCCTTACTAATTTATCTGTTGATGTTTTTTTTATTAACCAATTGTTTATTTATATTTAACCAATTAATTGTCTAATCATCTAAATGTATTTTAATTTGGCATTCAATTTTGAAAAATTCTCATGACACTTTTTTCTAATTTAAATATGTAAGCAAAGAAAAAACAAATAATAAAAGCAACATCGAAAGTGTTGTTGATGACGACCTAAAAACAAAAATTGAAATTTATTTAAATTTATGAATAAATTTATTTTAACAAACCGGTTACATTTGCTTTGCTCCAGTTTTAGTTTTATTTGCTAAACAAAAACTAACTATTTAATAATTTAATAAAATAATGCACAAAATGTGTTTAAGTGGACAAATATTTATTTAAAATTTCCCCACTGTACGCGTTAAATATTAAAGGTGCAATATTATAGTATTTTAACTATAAAACCATTAGGGGCATTCAAGTAGGGTGGTAAATTAAAAGTTACAGACATATTATTATTTATCATTTGATAGGCTAAAAAGCGAAAAATGGTGAATTCTCGATCGAAATACTAAACTTATGAGTCAAGAAAAAAGTATTTTTTAAATTGTAATAAACATATTCGTAGAGCTCACTATGCGGTGCCAGCAGACTTTAAAAGTGCAAATGCATTTTATGAAAACCAACAATAATTTCCCAGCAAAAACTTTTGTAATTTTTGTAATCGGTAGTACTTTATTAATGGGTTACAAATTAATTTATCTTATTACTATGCTTCAAATTAGAACTATTACCTAGTTTTTACTCATTTTATTACGTATTGTTCTCATTATCTCAAAGTACTTACACTTTGTTGACATGTATTAATAAAATAAGTAGATAACCCCTTTTTAAGTCAACATGTGTGTGTATATGAAAGCTAATTTTTGTCGCTTAAACTTATAAGTCAACAATAGCTGAGTGGGTAAAGCACTTGTCTTCAAATCTGAACGAGCACTGGTTCGTATCCCAGCTGGGTAAAAAATGAAAAATTAAAAATATAAGTAAAATATCAGTAAAACATTGTGTATATAAATTTCTTTTTTAATTTTAATTTGTTTATTTGACTACTTATTTTTTAGCTTCAAGTAAGCCAAATAGTAACTAGTTAACTACTGTGACACTGTAAATACATTTATAAGGGGTACCCCTTATTTTTTGGACCTCTCAAACAAAAATATGTAGTTATCGAGTCAAATTGTAAGTACTCAGCAAAAACTTTTGTAATTTTTGTAATCGGTAGTACTTTATTAATGGGTTACAAAGTAATGAGTAGTACTTATTTATTTTATTACTATGCTTCTAATTAAAACTACCACTTAGGTTTTAATAAAACTAGTACGCATTTTTCTTACTAATTTTACTAATTTTTGTCGCTTAAATCTATAAGTCAACAATAGCTGAGTGGGTAAATTCTTGTCTTAATATCTGAACGTGCACAGGTTCGTATCCCAGCTGGGTAACAAATAATAAGAAAAGATAAAATTTAAGAAATATAAATAAAATTTAATGTGTATAAAATTTTTTATATTTTAATTTGCTTATTTGACTACTTATTTTTTAGCTTCAAGTATGCCAAATAATAGCTAGTTAATTGCTGTGACAATGTAAATACATTTGTAAGGGGTACGTACCCCTTATTTTTTTGAGTACTCAAACAAAAATAAGTAGTTATCGAGTCAAATTGTAAGTAGTTACGACTTAAATCCTCATATCCTTTTTTGCCTACCAGTAAGCAAAGTTTATGCTGGATAGTTACAAATTAAATCTTAATATACTTTTTTGCCTATCGGTAAGCAAAGTTTTTGCGGGGTTAGTATATTTTGTGGTTGATTTTCAGAAAAAACTACACTCATAGAAAAATGTATTTTCGCATTGTTGACGCTCTGTCATCAGAACTCGGACATCAATGTTATGACAAATGCCATCAATAAAAAGAAAACAGACATCGATCTAATGACAAACGTCATCATAGCTTAAGTGTCATCTATGCTTTGAGTGGAATGACACCAATACGATGCATTCATACTTTTCCAAGGCCGTTGGCAAGAAATACTGAACTCCGCTAATATGTTTATTGTAATTTGCGAAAATTGGAAAAGCTGGGCGTGTCTTTTTTTTTTTTTTTTTTTTTTTGACTGATAACTTTGGAACAGCAAGTGTAGCATTCATATTGAAGAAGTCACTTTGCTAGAAGAAATTCTAAACAGTACTTTCATTCCTTGTTATTAACCCGCTAAAGTTGATTTCATTCTCCACTTTATGAGTTTTTAGGGTAACATATTTTACTATACTTTGAAGGGACCAATGCTGGTAATATCAATATTATTTCTTCTCCACTTCTTTTTGAAATGCCTCATATGTTACTTCTGTACTAAAACTTTTTTATGCATAATATTGTAGTGTTCTTCTAGCATTTATGCAATATTTTCTTAATATTTTTTCAAAGGCCCATTAAATCCTTTCTGTACATGGGAAAGTTTTTTCTATAAACTACAAACAATTGTTAATTATGTCACCAAAGAAATTAAAAATTTACCAAAACTTGAAGAAAAGAAACCAAATAAAACGACGACAGTACAGGAAATGACAATTATTCATACACGCATCAATGCGATACTTTTTATCCACAAGAAATTTTTGTTTTACCAAAAAAACCAAATAAAAAACAAACGCCCAAATAAAGTTATAAAAATAATTTAAAGTTTCTAGAACTCGAATTATTCTTAGTATTGATGCTTAAATGTGACAAAATATTTTCTAACCGAAGAATGACTGATTGAATGAATTATAACTTTTGGAGGCGTACAAAAATAAAAGATTTACTTGAGATATTTAAGTTGATTCTTTTGATTGCAAAACGAAGATATCGGGCTATTTAAATCAAACACCTAAACAATCTCACGGACGTTTAACGAGACTAAAATATTTTAGAATGATTTATAAAATCTTATACTTAAAATTTCTAACATTTAAGATTTTTTTTTATTTGGAAATTATTTGGAAAATGCTGTTTGTTTGTCTAATAAACGTCTTCATAAATTTCCACATTGTTATTTAGGGGAGTGCGTTAAATGAGAGCAGGCAAGTTTGTTGTTCTTCCTGAGTAAATTTTTGTGTGAGTGCATCGTAAATTTTACAGCTTTTTTTTTTGTTGTTTTGTTTTAAAAATGCAAATGCATTTTGTATAAACTTTATGTTTATATTTTTTAACATAAATACTTAATGCGGAAAATTTATGTTTCTTTTTTGAGATATTTTTAAATGTTAAACAAATAAATAAAAATGAAATGCACATGGTGGTTTTGTTTCCAAATAATATATAAATATTTATGGATTTTCTAGGAAATCTTTTAGAAGAAAAAAATAAACGAAATAAAAAAATTATATATTGCAACAAAAAGGATTAGCTTTAGGGAATGAGACAAAAAGTGTCGTGCAAATCAAGGGTTGGGTGTATGTAGATTTTCCAAATATTCATGTTCTTTTTTAATGTGAAAGTGTTCATTTTGAAATCGTACGTTTTTGATTATTATATTTCTACCTGCTTTAAAAATACTATCATGTGTTTTAAAAACTCTTAAGAGACCTCACTTGGTCCAACCAACATCTGGATGAGATTTTTAAAAGTGTTTGAAAAGAAAAACAAAACACTTGAGAAAATCCCTAAATTAGAAGAAAATAAAGAACAATAAAGTAATGAATACTTTGAAAAAGTGCGTTGAACAATGTAATTGATTAAAAAATCTTTCCAATGTAAATTTCAATTGAGTAGAACTCTACAAAAATATTAGAAAGATAGAAAGTTTCATAACATCCCAGCAAAAACTTTTGTAGTTTTTGTAATTGGTAGACTTTGTTAATTTGCTATAAAGTAATGAGTGGTACTTATTTATCTTATTACTATGCCTCAAATTAGAACTATTACTTAGTTTTTAATAAAATTAGTATGTATTTTTCTCATTATCTGAAAGTAGTTACAATTTGTTATTATGTCTTTAAAAAATAAGTAGACAACCACTCTTTGAGTCAACATATGTTTGTTATGAAAACTAATTTTTGTCGCTTAAGCTTGTAAGTAAACAAAAGCTGAGTGGGTAAAGTTCTTGTCTTCATACCTGAACGAGCACAGGTTCGTATTCCAGCAGGTTCAAAAAAATAAAAATAAAAAAAATAATATAAAATTGATAAAATATAAATAAAACTTAATGCGTATACATTTTTTTAAATTTTTATTTGTTTATTTGACTACTTATTTTTTAGCTTCAAGAAACCCAAATAATAACTAGTTAATTGCTGTGACAATGTAAATACATTTGTAAGGGGCACACCTTATTTTTTTACTTCTCAAACAAAAATAAGTAGTTATCGAGTCAAATTGTAAGTAGTTACGACTTAAATCCTCATATACTTTTTTGCCTACCAGTAATAAAAGTTTTTGCTGGGATACTCCATTTATATCTATCAAATGATCTGTTTTCCTTTAAGGATTTTTTCTATTTTACACAGGAACTACGTTTTTATTGTAGCTAGTTTTGTCAAATGATGATAGACGACTTTAAAAGTTTTTACAATTGTTTGTCATTTAAATATACCTGAAGAAGATATCCATTGAGATAGCGAAATATTGGATACAATAAAATTTGTGGTGCTATTTTGTATATCCTGACCTTGGGAGATCAATCAACTATATTACAAATAATAATAAAAGAAGTCGAAAAAATTTAAATGATCTTTTTATAAGAATATTATATTTAGCAAAGATTTGTTTTCATAATTAGTGATATGATTTGACTACAGTCATATAATTAAAGCATAGTATATTGCTGTTAGATTATGCTTACAACAAGCATGTTTTTTCTTTACGAGTATAGTATGTATATGTAATTCTAAATAAAGCAATTTACATAATTTATACTCTTTAACCGCTTAATTATTCATTAAATACTTACATAGCGTTTTTTCAAAAATGCAACTTTAGGTTTTTGTGTCTCAAACACTATCACTACTTTATTTAATAAATAAACAATTGAAAACTCATTGAAATTAAGACAAGTCTATTTAAATGCTATTAAACAAACAAAAAACAAAATCAAACTCTTTATTTTTAATTGAATTGTTACACTCGTACGAGTTGTAGTGCAACAGCAGACATGTAAATTTTTTCGTGTATTCATAAAAATGCAACGAACCAACCAACCAACATCAACCACCAGACCGCCAAACTCTGCTGCTGGCAGTCAGACATTTAAAAGACATGCCTGCACTTAACAAGTGGTAACTGGCAGGCAACATTTTCAAAACCAAATAATAAATCAACTTATTAAGTTTGTTTCTACAACAATTGTAGAATAAATTATTTTTAAAATTCATTAAGGGAAGAAAGAAATAGAACTTTTGTTCAAATTTTCAACAGTATTTGGACAACTAAAAGAAAGTAGTTGAATTAAGATTATGGACAAAGAAGCTTATAATGATGGACTTGTAAGTTGAGTGTTACAGCTTAACTTTTTCCCGAAAGTATGAAAAAAATCACTTGAATATGGTATAACACCCCAGCAAAAACTACTGCTTCGGCCGAAGCAGGTTTTTAATCGAGAGAAGCTAGTTTTGTTGTTTCTACTGCTTTGAAAGGCGCTTCGAACATGCATGATTTTTGTTCGCAATGTCCCACTTTGGAGCTCTTGTTTTTGATATAAAACAGCGCTTCTTTCGAAGCATCGTAAATGCTCTAAAATCATGTGTCATTTTATCATCGTTAAACTACAGACAAGAAAATTGTGTTTTATTATAAATCAGGGACCGAAAATAACAGTTATTATCAAAATTTCAGTTCAAAAAGTCAGACAGAAATAATTTGTCTATACGATATTTGAGTATAGCAATGAAATGGTCGTGAGCTAAGGAATATAAATCTAAAAATACTTTTATTTTGTTACTTTTTTCAAAAAAGTCAAAATATAACTATTATTTTTCGACTCACACTTTTTCGGTCAAAAATAGAAGTTAAAATTTGACGGTTATTTTTTTGGTAAAAAATAAAAGTTAAAATTTGACCGATAATTTTTTGGTCAAAAATAAAAGTTAAAATGTAATTGATATTTTTTTAGTCAAAAATAAAAGTTAAAATTTGACCGATATTTTTTTTGGTCAAAAATAAAAGTTAAAATTTGACTGATATTTTTTTGGTCAAAAATAAAAGTTATATTTTGACCTTTATTTATTTTAACCTCTTGTCATGCTTGATATTAGTGAGCAGGAGCATCAACTATTGAACCAATTTATTTAACGAAATTCTATATAAGACCTATTGATGCGCCTTATGTTCACTTACAAGTTAAATCGATGTTGATTAGTAGGATATTCACCATGTGAGATTATTAGCTCCAATTATTACTTGCTCTTTTTTGAAATTTTAACTTTTATTTTTGACCGAAAAAATATCGGTCAATTTCAACTTTTATTTTTGACCAAAAAAATATCGGTAAAATTTTAACTTTTATTTTTGACTAAAAAAATATCAGTCACATTTTAACTTTTATTTTTGACCAAAAAAATATCGGTCAAATTTTAACTTTTATTTTTGACCAAAAAAAAAATATCAGTCAAATTTTAACTTTTATTTTTGACCTAAAAAATAATAGTCAAAAAATAACCATTATTTTTTGACCGAAAATATATTGGTCAAAAAATAACTATTATTATTTGACTTTTTCGAAAAAAGTCATAACAGTTACGGTCCCTGTTATAAACTTCTCTCTTCCATGCAATAGGTGGGAAATGTAAAAAGAGAGCATACTTTAAATGAGGTTTGGGTTTTCAAATGTGTTAGTGTTTATTTGAAACAATGCGTGCGACAATTCTTTAGAGCCTATATTGTTGAAAGCTACAATGCTACTGAATATGATTTCGTTTATTTTGGAGTTCGTGTTGAAGAAATGTAAAATGCTGACTAGCTTTGTAATTTAAAGATTATGAACACTGAGAGATCTCTGCCTTCTATTTGAGCATCCTCGGAAGCGCTTCAATAAATCGCATGTGGAAGGCATGAAAGTTTTTTATTGTTTTCAGAAACATGATATTTTTTGGTGCGACTGCACAACAAAATTATTTTTTTTAAATAACAAGGTTCTAGCGACTTATTCTGGTAATGGGCTTAAAAAATAATATATATGTATCGGCGTTTTAAGAGTTTACATTTGAAATTCATTTTAGGGGAGTTAGGTTTGCCCCCTCCCTCCCCACCTCTTTTTGCACATGGAGACCAAGCATAGAAAACCTTGTGAGCCTCACATTTAAGGTATGTTATGTGCTCATCCCTTTTATATAAAACATCACAAGGAGCATTTTAGTGAAACATCTTAACCCTCTAACTCCTCGTTTTATGGGTTTTTTGGCTCCCTTATAAAAAGTAGTGAAAAAGAAATTCGGCTTCAGCTGCGCACAAATATCGAGTAAATTACGAAAAACGTTTAAAAATTTGGAAATACTTCACTTTTTTGCAATTTATTCGAAATTGAAGGGGTAACGGGCCAAGCGGACCTCATATACGGACTCAGCGCGTCATGTAGGAAAGGGGGGTCTGGTCAAACAAACAGCCCACTTTTGGTTTTTTTACATTTTGTGTCTGCTTGAAAATCATATTTTTTCTGGTATTGTTGCCCTCTTTGCTACTACACTACGACATCCATATCTCGGGATCGGTACATCAACGTACATCAATAATTTTTTAACACATAGTTAAATAAGGCATTTAGAGCTCTCAGTAGAAATTTCACAAAAAAATAAAAATTTATAGTTAGTTTTTTCTATAATATAAAAATGTTCTTCCTGAAATTTGAGTTTTCTTACTAATTTTGCACTAGCAGCCATATTTATAGCCAGGATATTTTCATTTACAGCAAGAAAAATTTCAACTACATACTTAATAAAACATTGTTCATGGATTTTTAAGGTATCCTGTGCAAAGTTTTTTACAGGCACCTTGACTCAAAAATTATTTTGAAAATTTATGATTTTCTACCACTGCCAAATGTAGGGTACATATCCAAAATGAACAAAAATACACCTTTAAATGATGGTCTTTCACCGTGTGAAAAACAAAATTAACATTTCTAACAAAATTTTTTACAATTTGAAAAATTATGAAAGTACTTTTTTTTTGGAAAAATTTACGAGTTTTTAGTTAAATTTCAAAGTTTTGAGCTTAAACGCTTTTTACGCCTTAACGCCTCAAGATATTCCTAAGCTTTGTTCCACATGTTTACTTAGAATTTTATCAGCAGTTTAATGGTATGCTAGAAGTTAAAATCAGATGCTGAATAAAAAAGTAACAATCAAAAAACCAAAAAAAGTCGAGGCAAAAAATTTTAAATTTTAATTTCGAAGTGAAATATCTCTTAAACTATAAAATATACATAAATAGTTATTAGCGCATTTCTTCTTTATTTTGTCTAGCCAAATGAAATTTTACAAATTGGTTAATATTTCCGAAAATTACAAGCCGCACAATGTTTTTTATACCTGAGGTAGCCAAATTTCAGCTCTTGTAGCTCCGCCCCTGGTTCAGCTAAAGACCTTAAGAGATACGATTCTGAAAGCCTGGCTCCTCCTCTGCACCCATTCCAATTTTTATACAAAGCCATGCAGTAGTTTTTAAAGTTCTATACTTATTACCAATTTTGTTTTAATTTACACCATTGTGCGGCGATATAGCGGGCTGAAATATTCCACAGAAATATTCCTCGTGATGTTTTACATAAAAGTGCTGAGCACATTTTATACGCTAAACGAAAGGCTTACAAAATTTCCTATGCCGAGTACTAATTGCGAATAAGTACGAAATTAACCGTTAAACACATTTTAACTTTTGGATGATTTCTGGCGTTCAAGTTGAGTCTGAAGCTTTGACGTTTTTCAAGACCTATAAAAGAATTTTATGGCAAATATTTTTGTGCAACATTTAAGTCGGCTACATCACAGCTTAAGGCGAATTCTTGGGTCTTTTTCTAAGAAAGGTACAAAAAGAGTTATACTACAAAGAGTTAGAGGATTAAAATATTTCACATAAAAGTTCCTCGTGATATTTTACATAAAAATGCTTATAACTTAAACGTAAGGATTATAAGATGTCCTATGTCAAGTTACTTTAACTATGTGCAAAAGGGAGAAGTTTAAATGTTTTTGGTGCCCTCTGCCAGAATCGGTCGTTCCTACCATGTTATTTTTTATATATTTTTTTTTTGTTGTACAGTGTAGTTAGTCGTAATATACTTTAGTTGTTAATAAATTTTTTAAACACAAACTCAATAAAATTAAGTACATACTATGTAAATAAAATCCATCTTGTAGTTTAATAATTTTTATGAGCAAATTTTAAGAAAACTTTAATTATTAATATTCAAAATGTATTTTAGTGTTCTATAAATTTCAACTACGAACCCTCATATTTCGATAAAAAAAAATTAAACAAAAAATTCTTTTCAAACATTTAACACATCTGCTGGCTGCATGAAGCTGAAGTGGAGGAGCAAAAACAAAATAATCAGGGGTGTCATAGAAACCAATATTGTCAGAATTGGTTTTAAAACCGACAAGAAAAAATGCTTTGGTGTCATAGAAACCAATGTTATTGGTTTTATATTCGAACTAGAATTAGTGTCGGTTTTAGGTGTCACAGAAACCAATGTTATCGGTTTTTTATTGGAAATAAACCAAGCAGCTAACAGCTGTCAGTTTTCATTTTTGCGCGCTTTAGTTTGTATTTTTTTGCAGCGGGATATTTTTTAGAAATGTAAGTAAATTAATTTAAATTAATATTTGCTTTATGAAAAGAAACATTTTTGAATTGACCTTTTTATTTTCTAGGGGAAAACATAAAAACAGTACACAAAATAGATACCATAATCATGGAATTCATGGAAAAATATCCGGATTTAGCTAAAGGCTTTACGAAGCGCGACAAACCAACAGTGAATGCCCTGTGGGAAGAACTGGCTGATTCACTGAATAGCGCCGGGCCACCACAATTTGACGTGAATGGGTGGAAAAAGGTAAACAAAATTTTTTCCACAGAACAAATTGTATTGTTATATGTAATGTCTTTTTATTCGTACAGAAATGGACTGAGTGGAAGAGCGAGGTAAAAAAAAAACTGGCTCAAAATAAGACAGAGTCTAGGGCAACTGGCGGTGGACCGTTTGCAAAACATCACCTAACAACAACAGAAGAGGCCATAGTACGGCTATGTGGCATTTCGCAGTTGGTGGAAGGTGTTTGCGGCGTAGCAGTTGGTCTCAACGAAGATGTAGATGGTGCATGTGAGAAAGAAGTGCCCTCTACATCTTCAAAACGGCCATTGTCTCCCGTTGTACCAACCAGTACTGCAAAAAGATATAAAACTGAAAATACCGGGGAGCGTCTAAAAAAATTTCTGGATGAAGACGATAAAATAAAGAAAGAAATGAACGATAAGCTTGATGAATTAGTTCAAACTGAAAAAGAAAAATCAAGCAGCCTAAGACGCATTTATAGGGCAATTGAAAAAGGCAATGAATCTGTTGCAAATGCTGTCACTGATTTGAAAAAGGAATTTGCCCTCGTAAGTACAGCAATTTTGAAATCCTTGCAAGAAAAAAATGAATTGAAGAAGAGACAATTGGATCTGGAATTGCAAAAGTTTGAATATCAAAAAAATCTAGGAAGTGATTTTTAAATGAAATAGTGTACCTGATGAAAGAACATTATTTACGTGCCTTTATTTATTTGCTTTAAACATACATATGTACCTTTTTATTGTTGTGATATACTTACATACTGACTGAATTTAATAAACTTTGTTTTTGTTATGATAAATGATGTTTTTTTAATTAAAGCTTTTTATTTTTGTTACAAAGTGTTGGATATTTCATCCCTGATTCGCAGAGCTTCACTATGTTGTGACGTTAATGGCGGCAATGTAACGTTCTCCTCTATGTCGTTCGATGGTAGACGTATGTTGTCATTTTCGTTGTGTTCCAGTTTGTAGTTTCTGCAGATATTATGCAAAGCACAACAGACATTTATAATTTTCACCACTTTTTCTGGCCGATAATGCAGCGCACTCATTAGGCAACGAAACCGACTTTTTAGTACGCCAATAGTTCGCTCAACAATATTTCGAGCTGATGCATGAGCCATATTAAATTTATATTCTTGGGAGTTATGGCGTGGATCCCTGTATGGTGTCAACAAAAAGGGTTCGATGCCATATCCACAATCTCCCAGAAGCTTCGATGTTCGATCGCCCGACTCATACATCCTAAGAAAATGTTGCCTGGCGCTACTTACGTTCCACACAAATGCGTCATGGCTACAGCCGGGATACCGCGCATCAACTGCTCGAATTTTCATTTGACCATCACAAATCTAAGTATTAATAAGAATGTATGTTTTATTTAAAAATATGATTTTTTACTTACTATCATCGCATTCATACTATAAT
The DNA here is from genome assembly GCA_956483635.1 of Panzeria rudis. Lineage (NCBI taxonomy): Eukaryota > Metazoa > Arthropoda > Insecta > Diptera > Tachinidae > Panzeria > Panzeria rudis. The sequence goes on along the minus strand of OY101447.1, from coordinate 146,324,128 downwards.
ACCCCTTACGATTAAAGTATAAATGCTCGTCAATTCTGGGCTTTATAATTTTAACGTGTGTCCCGTCAATGCAACCAATTATAGTCGGAATTTTATATTTGCTGTAGAAATATTCCCTCGACCTGCTTTTTTCAGCGCTGTCCATTTCCAGCTGGATCCACTGAGGACAAATGAACCGCTCCATAACATTGATAACATCACCTAAAATTGTTGATATAGTGCTTCTACCTAGGCTTATGCTTAAATCGTTTCCGACTGATCTCTGATAAGATCCTTCTGCTAAAAATCGCAAAGAAGCAGCAAGTTGTAAAACCGGAAGAATTTTACAACGCGACAAGTGTCCTTCAATACTGTCAAGCACCATACGAAAAGATTCCTTGTTTAACCGATAATTAGCTATAAATCTTCAAAGCAATTTTAAATATAAGCGCACAGTAAAAAAAATGTACTTACGATGTCTCCGGCAGTTCAAGTGGATTGCTGTAATCTCTAAGAATTCGTCTCATCGCCTTTTCTGAGCGTTCATCTTCCAATAACAAAAATGCTACAACTGCTGATGTCATTTTATTTTAATTATAAGCACTTATCACCTTTTAATTATTTGATATCAATTATTTTAACAAAAAAAAAACACTTAATGTTATTTTAATGAAAAAAATATAATATTCTGTCAATTTTCAGCAAAAAAGTAAAATAAAAAATAATAAAAATGTAAACAACAGCTGTTTCGATATTGGTTTTATTTACATTCGAAATACACAAAACCAACTTGGTTTCGTGACACCAAATGAAACCAATATTGGTTTTCAAAACCGACAATTAGCAAAACCAATATTGGTTTCTATGACACCCCTGAATAGTTTTTCATGAATTCCAATGATCAGCCTCATCATCATTATCATCATTGTCTAATTCGTTGTTGCCAGCAGCCAAACTATGAGAAGCTTTAATGTCAGATTTATTATAATTGGTCGCTTTTTCGCTTGTATATGGAGTGAGAAGTTTATAAAAAAAATATCTACTGTTGCGCTACTACGTATTCAGACAGAAAAATTATATAAAAGTTATTCTATTACTTTGATATTTATATTATTTACATTGGAGAAAAACACAATAAGAGCGTTAATGCGACAATACTAATAATAACCACACATCTTCTGCAGTTAAGCCTTATTTACCCAAATAACTACAGGTCTTATTTCCATTTCGATGAATATGGTATTTGAAAGTGTTATTTTTAAGTAAAGCTTTGAAGTAAAACTTTAGGGAAAGTTCGTTTTAGAGTTAACCGTAAATTTGCTTACATTTCACAAAAGCTTTTTTGTAAAACGTTTAAGCTTCGTATAAAGTTTTGTAATATTTAAGTAGTTCTTTTATTATAGTATTAAATTTCTTCCAAAATAAAGCTGCAAAAAATAAGCTTTAAAAGCTTTTACAATATTTGAAAAATCAATAAAATGTAAAGCAAATAAGAAACAAGTTTTATATCATGTAGCTTTGAAGTTTTTCGCTTTAATTGTAATTTGTTTTAATTTCTGCGTGTAATGTTTGCATACATCTTGTGCTTAATAATGTTTATGATTTAGAGTATTACTGCTACTGTTGCTAATGATGATGATGTTGTTTATAAAGTTTTATTACTACTAAAAGTTGTAATAATTTTTTATTATACATATTTGTACTCTTGTTTTTGTAAATAAGCTATTTCCTGTTGCATTTAATTTAAGTCTTATTAAACATTTCTTTGTTGTTGCTTTTAAGAAAATTTTAACGATTAAAGTATTTAAAAAGCTTTTTAAAATTTTCATGGTATGTAATACTTGTATTAATTAAAAATATAAGCGCTGTCAAATGCTATAATTAAATCAAAATATTATGTGAATAATTTAAAAATTAGCACACGGCCTAGAAGTATTTCCCGTATTTCATCTTTAAATTTGAACACTTCTCACAAAAAAGCTAATAAAGGCTTTAAAAAATGTTTTTTTTTTTTAATTAAAACATTGAACTCAAAACTGAGCACTTTCAAAAGCTTTTGTGTTACAAGCTAAGTCAAGTTCTAAAGCCTAAAATTAAGCTTTTAGGCAAAGAAACAGAAATTACGGAGAAACAACTTGAAAGCATTAAAACTAGTTCACCTATGGTCCGTCACGGATCCAGCTTAAGCTTTTGGAAGGGAAAATTTAAAATGAAACATAATTCCTATTTATAACCTCAATAGAAATTAGACATATTTTATTAGTTTTGGGAGGGGAGTATTCCTTTTTACCATGCACTGAATCCACGCTTGTCTAGTCTAAGCACATAACGTTTCATGTAAAGCTTTTAAATAAGCTTTCGTATAGAATTTTAAACAAAACTTAAAAAGGTATTGTTCCTTAGACTTACACAAAAAAAAGTTTTTTTAAAACACAGCGAGTGCTGACGAAGTGTTTAGCGGCACAGTGTTTAGCGGTGACTAATTATAGTCCACAAACACTGCCCTAAATACAATCGCTGAAAACATATTATTTGTGGTCTTTCGAGGAGGATAACGCCGGTACTCAGGTGGCTACAACCATACCTACCAGCTCAGCGATAACGACTGTGGACTTATTTAGCTGCCCCGAGCCCCTAATAGTTAGTGTAAATGGGAATTCTGAAAGTTGCTAGTAGAAAAGACAACGTCCTTTCAAGATTATTGTTAATCATGTAGAATTAACATGAAACACATATGAAGCAAAATCACTACCGAAAATTGTTATATTTTCCGGGTTGTGGACGATTTTACTATGAAATTTTTCTGTCTGTTGTACTTTTAGATAGTATTTATAGCACTGCGTTTTTGTGTATCTTTGATGATATATATATATATATATATATATATATATATATATATATATATATATATATATATATATATATATATATATATATATATATATATATATATACATATATATATATATATATATATATATATATATATATATATATATATATATATATATATATATATATATATATATATATATATATATAAATATATAGAAAAAATTATATATAGTTCGGTGTTCGGTGAAAATTTTACCGAACGCCGAACATCAACCGAACATAGCTTTTTGCTGAACTCCGACACTGAACCCCAACGTTCGGTCAAACACAATTAATTTTTTTATGAATATTTTTCGCAAAGATTTTCACTAACGTTTTCAGGATTAAGAAAAACTTTAATTTAAAACTCTAGTTAAATAAATTGATTTTAAAATGTTATCCTCATTTATTCTTTTAGTATTCTATATTGAGTTATATACATACGTACAATCTATCCCTCCCACTGATTTCTTCTGAGGATCAAAAATAATACAAAAATTATAAACTTTGCAGACTTAAAATGTGTATAAACAAAACATTTGTTTAACATTTACCATACAAAACATTAATGTCAAAAGAACACAAAAACAACAATAGCAAATGTGAGACAACAAACACATAAACGCACACACAATGCAATACAACATAACAAAATACCAGAAGAAGTAAAACAAGACCTTCTTAAACAAGAAAATGTTGAAAATGATTGACAAAAATATGGATGATGTATTTTAATATATTTTTTTTTCATGTTCATAATTACGATATAAGGACCGCCCAGAAAGAAGACAATGAATGATATTTAAAACAAAACAAAATACAAAAAAAGAAGGAAAGAAACGAAGGGCAACAATCATTTTTTATTTCCTTTGCTAATGGGCTGGCAACTCTATGTGCGCAGTACACTTACACACTCACATTTAAATAAAGTGATCAAAAATTATTATTTATCTTTAAATAACTAATAGTGCAGGGGAAAATATGCAACCAATAGAACAAAAAAAAATTTGAAGACAATTGCTTTAAAACAATCAACTAACTTAAATAAGCTGTACTATCATTTTAGTTACTGCTTATTTGTATGTAGTTGGATAAGTGTATAGCTTTGTTTGTATGTTTGTTTCTTTGTTTGCTTGTACGAGTTTTATGCTTTAATAATATTTAAACTAGGGATGTAACGATACGCCGTTTTGCCGATCCGATACCGATACCGATATTTAAAAATAAATATCGCCGATACCGATTCCGATACCGATACGAATATTGAAATTGAGTTCAAGTTTAGATTAACAAAACTCGAGTGCAATTTTTTTTCTTATACAAAATTACAGTGCAAGAGATTATTAATATTTAAAATTTGTATTAACCCAGTATAAAAAATTGGAAGTAATTTTTAAGGAGCTCCATTTTCTTTGCTTCCAAAAGACCTGTATTAAAAATATGCAGATAATTAGTAAAAAAGGAAGAAAAAATTTTTAATTCCTTTATAATTTTAAAAAATAATCTCCATGCTTTTTAAAAAATCGATTTTTAAAGGAGATTTATCAACTAATAGTTTTCTAAATAACTTAATGGCTTAATTATTAAAAGTCTTCTAAAAGTTTATATTTATTCACTTAAATTTACATGAAAATACAATTTTCAATTTAAATTCGCATTAAAAAAAAATTGTGAAAATGGGTAATTTTTTATCCTTTTTCCTTGAGGAAAAATCATTATAGAACACGGAAAAAGAAATTTGTCCTAGCATCGCTTCCAATTGGGTGATTGGTAATCGAAAAACAGAACTTCTTGCAATGGCAAGGATATGTAAAAGTAATTAGAAATTGCGCAAATTCGCAAAACTTCCGGATCGCGAATTCTACATTTTCATGACTTCTTTGGAGTGTCTTTTTTTGCTGGAATAAGAGTTAAAAAACAACGAATTGAATTTGAATTCATGGTAAAATTAACAAAAATAAATAACTTTTTTACAAAATAACAGCATGAAATATTATTAATTTTTAAAATTGATATTAATAAGATTTAAAAAATAACGAAATCAATTTAGTTCATGGTAAAATTAAGAAAAGATAAATAATTTGTCAGAAAAAAACTCTGATATTTTTTTTTAAAGTATCGTCGTATCGACAGTAAAATATCGCCGATACCGATGTATCGGAAAATCTGAAGTATCGCCGATATATCGGTATCGGTATCGGTATTCGTTACATCCCTAATTTAAACCTTCAGCATAAATTTGAATAAATTGCGCTTTACTATATGAACAATTTCCGGTGCGTTTGTTTCTTCATGTACTTACGATTTGTGTGACTTTACCTGGGTCTCTTCTACCCCCATCAATTCTTTTCAACTGAATCTATGATGTATTTTTTATATTAAACATGAGCTCGTTGTAATGCATTATTTTTTTGTATGAACCACAATTTTCCACAATAATTTTTTAAACCAAAACTATTTGGAAATGATTATCTTGCAATTCATAAACCTCAACTAATCCCAATGCACGTACTATTTGTTGTTTTTTGCTTTTAATTTATTTCTTCTTTTTTCTTGTTTTAATTCTAAATTTGTTGAGAAATTTCGAATAGTTAAAAAACATTTAAAACAACTTGCATGTTTTACAACACGTACCTTTGGATAAAAAAAATCAAAGGAATATTGAACATCTGTTTAAAAATGAAAATATGGTTTTAGTTCATTCATAAGGGGGAGTTTGTTTTTACAAAGATGGATCAATGTTCGTTCCCCTTTTTTCATTATTTTGTTAAGGAAAATTTAATACAAAGTACCTAGTTGTTTTTGTTGTTAGTGATATAATTAAAATCTTAAGCAGAGCTTGATGTCTAGACATGGTTATCTTTTTTTTGTTATTTTCATTTATATTTTATTATATTTTTAATAATTTTTTTTTTATTTTCTTTCAGTTAAGCTGTCTGCTAGTAAATTGTGGGTAAGTTTTTTATATGTATGTATCTACTATTTGTAAGAAAACTTAATATTTAAGTGATGTTAGTATCTCTTAGCAGTGGCATTGCCTTGCCACCAGATAAATGATCCCTGCAAAGTACATTTCACTCTCTGTAAACTCAAACCTCAATTAACTTATTGCAACAGCGTAATTGTGGCCTTTTTACTGATTACTTCTTAGCCGACTTAATAAGCAGGAGGTTATACTTTCAGTTTTTTTTCAGTTAGTATTTTTTTGTCTTGGCGACTTTTGTCATTTTAGCAATTTTTTTAGTTTAAGCGATTTTTGGCGATTTTATTTATAGTTATACATATCACACTAGCTCCTCTAAAAGGGGTCAACTCGAAATTTTGCAATTTTCACTTTTCGCAAGAAATCGATATACAGTGGTCATGTCTACCCACTGAAAAAAAATCTTTCATTATTTTCTCTACTCTTTTGATGAAATAAATGTAGTTTTATCTAGGGATGTAACGAATACCGATACCGATACCGATATATCGGCGATACTTCAGATTTTCCGATACATCGGCATCGGCGATATTTTACTGCCGATACGACGATACTTTTAAAAAATTTTTCAGTTTTTTTTTACAAATAATTTATTTTTGTTCGATTTTACCATGAATTAAATACACTTCGTTCTTTTTTAAATCTTATTAATATCAATTTTAAAAATTAATAATATTTTATGCTGTTATTTTGTAAAAAATTATTTATTTTTTGTTAATTTTAGCATGAATTCAAATTCAAGCCGTTGTTTTTTAAATCTTATTCCAGCAAAAAAGAGATACTCCAAAGAAGTCATGAAAATGTAGAATTCGCGGTCTGGAAGTATTGCAAATTTCGATAATTTCTAATTAGTTTTACATATCCTTGCCATTGCAAGAAGTTCTGTTTTTCGATTACCAATCACCGAATTGGAAGCGATGCTAGGACAAATTTCTTTTTCGGTATTCTATAATGATTTTTCCTCAAGGAAAAAGGATAAAAAAGTACCCATTTTCACAATTTTTTTATGCGAATTTAAACTCAGAACTGTATTTTCATGTAAATTTAAGTGAATAAATATAAGCTTAGAAGTCTTTTAATAATTAAGCTATTAAGTTAATTAGATGAATATTAGTTGATAAATGTCCTTTAAAAAAATCGATTTTTTAAAAAGCATGGCGAGCATTTTTTTAAATTATAAAGGAATTAAACTTTTTTCTTGCTTTTCTACTAATTATCTGCATATTTTTAATATATATTTGTTGGAAGCAAAGAAAATATAGCTCCTTAAAAATTACTTCCAATGTTTTATCAATTTTAAATATTCTCCTTATAATGTAATTTTGTATAATAAAAAAATTGCACTTGAGTTTTGTTAATCTAAACTTGAACTCAATTTCAATATTCGTATCGGTATCGGAATCGGTATCGGCGATATTTATTTGTAAATATCGGTATCGGTATCGGATCGGCAAAACGGCGTATCGTTACATCCCTAGTTTTATCTCTCTTTGTGATGTACTAGTAGAGCAAAAAACAGTAGTACGATATTTGTTTTGAGCTGCGACTGTTTTTGGTTTAGGGTGCGATATATGTGGTTTTTGACAAGACTATTGGTATTGCAAATAGTTGGAGTATCAAATGCTATTGTGAAAAATTTATTATTGATAAAATTGGAGCTCCAGGTATGTATTTATGTAACGCACGTCACAAAATACATGAAAACATCATAATGCTGATGTAATTGGGCATTGATTTCTACATTACATATATTACACGTCTTTCTCTTCATACAAAATTCAATGAAACAATAAAAAATCAAATTACGAAGTAAAAGTAATATTCGTACCCATATTTGTATGCACGTAGGTTAGGTTAGGTTAGGTTGAACAGGCTGCCGGTTTCTAAAAAAACGGCCCACTTGGGTCCTTTGGTCCCTTTGTGATGCCTGGAATGGATAGTAGGAAATTTAAGAAGGTGCCCAGCCTATCCCAGAGGTTGGGTCGGTGTTAAACCCACCCGAGTACCGTATGAATGAATTTATTCCCCTAATGTCACATTCCCCCAGGTCGGCTAGTTCTGGTAGTGACGGATTTCCCAAATATGACGCCCTATTTCTAAATAGTGCTGGACATCGACAGAGGAGGTGCTTGACAGTCTCTTCCTCCTTCTCGTTTTGACAACTTCTGCAGAAATCGTTGAAAGGAAGATTTAATCTTCCGGCATGGGCACCAATGAGACAGTGCCCCGTTATGTCCGCTACGAGTATACGCAGCTGTTGACGAGGAAGCCCCAGTATGGTTGCAGATCTTGCGAAATTATGCTGGGGCCAGATAGATCTAGAAACCTCACAAGTGATTTCATTTGTCCATCCGGTTTGCGCTTCTCTAAATAGTTGGTGCTGGATTTGTATTTTGCAGCTTTTTAGTGGGACGCGTACTAACCAGTCGATGTTATTTTCATGTAGGCGGGCGCCAGCCTTAGCCAGATCGTCCGCGATAATGCTACCGGGCACCCCAGCGTGGCCCGGTACACAGAAGAGCCCTAGGTTTGTATATCTCGCCATCTCATTCAGAGATGCCCGGCATTCTTTAACCAATTCCGATGTTGTGTAAACACCAGATAGAGAATGTAGTGCAGCCTTACTGTCGGTACAAATTCGGATGTCCTGATCGAATACCCTGCAGTATCTTAACCAGTTAGCCGCCCTTTTGATTGCTGATATTTCAGCCTGATAGATGCTACATTGGTTTGGTAGCCTAAAACTTTTCCTACGTTGCATGTGTGGGATGTAGATGCATCCGCCTACTCCAATGGCCGACTTTGACCCGTCGGTGTAGATCTCGAGCACATCCTCATATTGATGTATGTAGTCTGTCTCAGAGGATGTGCCCGAGAAGTCCACCATGATTCTCTTGTCGGGCAGCAGAGCAGGTGAGCAAAAGTCAGTGTAGTCGGGAAGATCTAAGATTTGCCCTAATATCGTCGCATAGCCTACGTTACCCCGCTTTCATGCATCTGAGGCATTTAGTCTAACCGCCGAGTTCATGGCCAATTGTTTGATCATGAGGTCGCCAGGAAGCCAATGCAGTATGGTGCTTTGGATGGAGTAGTAAGAGGTACACCAGTAATCAGCAAAGCATATGTTCGAAGAACCTTTTTGTATCCACGTAAGCGAAACAAAACAAGCCCCATTTCATTAAAATAAACCCACCAATTTTGGTATTATTCAGAATTAAGTGAGGGGACTCAATTGATAAAAATTACAACACTCATACGGTCCCACGCAAATCAAAATGTTACTATTGTATGAAAATCGTGATTTTTATCACTTGAGTTCGCTCACTTAATTGTGAATAAAACCAAAACTTGTCAGTCGATTTTAATAAAATATGTCTTGTTTTGTTCGGAACATATTAACCTATATACTTATGAAAAAAAAAAATAACCGAATTTTTATTTGATTTTCTTTTTTATGATTTTTTTAAGAATGAAATTTTTATAAAAAAGTTTTTTTTACACAAGTTCTACGATATCTCTGAAACTACTGAACAAATTAAAAAAACAATGCTAGTACGGCTTAACGATATTGCTGTTGTCGGATTTCGGGTTTCTATTTAACTAAATAGAACAAAAATTTCTCTAGTTATATTAACATATGTCGTGCAATTGCCTCTTTTTTGACATAACGGTGTATCTAAAAAACTAAGTCCATAATATACGAAACAACTTTCCGTTGCTCCAGTAAAAATCATGAATACTTGTGTTATTTATCCCCTTTAATCCTCAAATTTTACGATTTAATAATATTTTTGGAAAATAGTCTAATATTCTAATTCACATAAAATTTGAACGGACAGAGATAATATAATAAAACTTTGTGCAAATGTGGGGGACTAGTTTTTAAATTTTGTAAATATCTTTAAATTTTGGAAATATCTTGGACTATATAAATATAAGCATATACATATATATATCCTTATTAATGAAAATTGTTAATGTTAGCCATGTTTTTTCTACTGGATTAATTTGGCCTTATAGGCTTGTAATCTCATGAAATTAAATAAATAAATAAAATAAATAAATAAATAAATAGTTTTCTAATAGAAGATGAAGTAATTGAATACCAAAAATGGTAAATATTTTTTGTTTCTTCTATTTAGCAACATGTTCGTGAAACAAGAAACTCTAGTTTAGTGGTGATTTCGTGGACTGAAATGTCCCATAAAACATATTTGTCAATAAATTCTACTAGAAGTCTTCAAAGACACCAAAGATCCAAAGTTAGCTTGAACGAAAGAAATTCTTCAAAACTTAATGTGTGTTCAAGGATTAATTTCGTACTTATACACAATTGTTCATTATTTAATTTTGTTGTACTCGTATGTACAGTGCAATTAAAGAGGTTATTGCAATAACCCTGTATGCCACACGATTTGAAAAAAATTTATATTCGGCCCTGTTCCACTCAAAATTAAAATAATCAGCCTGTTCACAGAATCCAATACGGATTGGTTTGGTATCGTTTTCTCTACAAAACCAGTTGAATGCGTTCATGAAATCCGTTTGTACTTGATTTGGCGAAATTTCCGTTGAGAAACGGAATTAATTAATTGTTCATGAACTGGAGTTCAGGATGCTTTTAATTTATGCATTTATCAATTAGAAGAAAATTGTTCTAGCCTCCAATTACACAACTCAGTAAGCGATATTTTCAGTTTTAAACGAAAATAAACACTTTTTGAATAAAGAAATTAGCTAAATTTAAGCATCAAAAATTAACGAAATTTCGTTACGTTTTCATGAATACATTCACAATTGGAATTTGATTCGAATTCCGTTTCCAATCCAGTTCCGTGTCGGATTCTATGAACAGGCAGAATGTCAATTCTCATGATGTTTTTGATATAAATATTTGTACAACAACAATGTCATGAAAATTCACTTTATTTTAATTTCGAATGAAACACAGAACATGTCCCATTAAGTATTCATTAGATTGCTGAGATTATGCTTAAGTTCTAGTATTTTGGAAATATTTACGCTGCTTACTTAAAGTAAACAATTTTAAAAATCAAACAAAAATATATTTTCTAAGAAAAATTTCCAGTCTTTGTTATTTGTGTAATAAAATAATTCTTGCAAAAAAAAACAGACTACAAAATAGGCGTGACACTGCCCATAATTTTTATCATAATGATGTACTTTCACGAGAGCTAATTGTGTGCGAAGTTTCATAAGAATCGGCTAAGTAGAAGTAGTATAAATGAATATTTACTTTTTGTGGGCGTGCCACTGCCCACTTTTTTAAACATAATATTGTATTGTAACAATAACTAAATGTGTGTGAAAAGTTTCACAAGAATCGGTTTAGCAAACTTTTCTTCACATCGCTTCCAATTCGGCGATTAAAAATCGAAAAAGAGAACTTCTTGCAATGACAAGCCTATGTAAAAATCAATAGAAATTATCAGAATTTGCGCTACTTCCGGATCTCAAATTATCATGACTTCTTTGGAGTGTATTTTCTGCTGGGAATAAGATATAAGAAAGTAATTGAATTTGAATTCATGGTAAAATTAACAAAAAATAAGTTATTTTTTTTTTACAAAATAACAGCGTTAGGTATTATTAATATTAAAAATTAATATTAATGAGATTTAAGAAATAGCGAACTGAACTTTAACTCATGGTAAAACTAACAAAAACTAAATTTTTTGCTAATTTCTTTTAAAGTGTCGTCGTATCGACAGTAACATATCGTTGATACCGATGTATCGGCAAAACTGAAGTATCGCCGATATATCGGTATCGGTCACATCGCTAATTTAAAAACACTCTTACTAAACGTTCAAAAATTTAACCTTTTAGTACAAAATTTTTACCTAATATAGTACAAATTAGTGAAAAAAGAAAAGTTGCAATAAACTGAAGATTGCTTTTTTAATTAAATAATTTAATTTTAGTGCAAAATTTTTTAAACGTCACTATCAGTAATGTTTAATGAGGCTGCTAATTTGCTATTCACCACGAAACATCAACAAAATTAGTGCAATAATTTTGTAAAATTACTAAATATTAGTGGAAAAAGCAAACTTTATTTTTTTATTACATTTAATACAAATGTTTGAAAGAAATTTTCTTTCATATTTAGAGCAACAGACAGAAAGTTATTGTTGTTCTTATTGTATTTTTATATTTCACTATTCATTTATCTATTTAAAAAAAAATTTTTTTTGAACTCACCACAACAGAATGTATCCATTTCAATTTCATCCATTTTCAAAACCATATTTAGTTTTTTAAGTACTAAATACTTATTGAAACAGCACGAATTTTTATTTTAAAGCTTTTAGCAAGCACACTTCAGCGGAAAATATTTTTAAGTCCGGTTAATTTGCAGCACAAAATGATCTCAATTAAAATATTTTTATTAATTAAATTCAAGATTTGCAATTTGTTTCATATTATTTAACAGTTACATTTTTATTGAATTGTCCATTAAATTCACTTAATATTTATTTGTATTATTGTTTAAAAGTTTTCAAGATTTTGTTATTATACAATTAACTATGGCTTTAATGATTGATATTTTGTTTTAATATATAAAGGCCTTCAAAATTTCATACAATAACGCACACAACTGTTCAATTAACAATCCTGTTTAGTTCTGTGGTAAATATAATTGAAAAACTTCAGAAAAACTTCTAACATATGAAACTTACAATAAACACACAAGCAAACACACCCAGTCTAACTCATTTATTAAGTTGCACTCATACTACTTGCATATACATACTCTGAGAACTAAAAGCAGCATAAGCAAAAAAAAAACAATAAAATTAATCATTTCAAAGAGTTTTTTTTTTATTTTATTGAGAGTGAGTATTGGTGAGTGCCCCCGAAGTTAAAACAAAAAGAAAATATTTTCTTATTATTTTATTTTTAATAAATAAAATCCATCCGTATAATTAACAAATATAAAAATATCATTATACACGTTTGTTGTTTGTGTTGGTGTTGAGCATAATTTTTAATAAATTCGTTTCGATTTGCGTCCCTTTTTTACGTGATTTGACAACTTAAGTTGTTTAATTACACAAAAAGCAATTCCACTAATACCACTAAACAAACACATTTATAAAAGCTTCTTTGTAGTAAATGGCTTCCAGAATTTAGAAGCCATTTACTGTTTTTGTTTATTAAATATAGAAAAATATGAAAAAAAGCAACAAAATGAAATGCAAATACAGGTATTCTCAGAGAAAAGACTCTAGTTGAGATTTAATATGAATTCAGGTGTTTGTGTGCATGTGTGTGTGTGTGTGTGTGTGTGTTTGTATTTGCATTTTTAATTTAAAACTCAATAAACATGTGCCTTTGTTTGTAACCACAATTAATTGATGCCGTTTATCAAATAAATATGGCGAGTTACAATAGTTTTGAAAAAAAAATTATTGAAATTAAATGGCAAAGAAAAAGGAAATTTATGGCAGAAAAAAAAAAAATATGTATTAAAGAAATGCCAATAATAACAACAAAATACCTCAAATGGTATTCAATTGTATGCAATTAAAAGTTTATTGAGGCAAATTTGGATAACCAAGTAGCGGTAATTTGCTTTATGTATATGGCAAAAAGTTAAATAAAACAGAAAATATATATAGAATAACATAAATTAAAACCGTTAGAAATTTTATTTAGTTTATGATCCCCAGCATCGTCAGTTTAGCCTTTTCGAGGCTTGATTTCGTGTTTTAGCCGCGAAATTTACGTTTTACCTTCGTGGTCTTTTTTAGTCTTTTAAAATTTTTTCTTGAGCCTCAAAAAAAGCTAAATTTATTTTTTCCATTTGGCATTATCTTACTTTTCAACTTACTTACTTTTCGTAATAATAAATTGTAATATTTAAAAAATCAGAAATTATATAAATCGTAAATCGTGTCAAACAAAGCTTTCTTCGATGTGTGGGTAAGCAAATTTTAAGAGTTTTAAGGGGAGAAATGTTTGAAAATTTTCACAACAGAACGTGGGTGGTACTGAACAGAAATAATACATTCGTGAGAGTGCATGATGAAAAATTTAAGGGACCTTACGTGGAAGCGTTCTATGTAGGGATGTAACGAATACCGATACCGATACCGATATATCGGCGATACTTCAGATTTTCCGATACATCGGTATCGACGATATTTTACTGTCGATACACCGATACTTTTAAAAAAAATTTCAGAGTTTTTTTTAAGAAATAATTTATTTTTGTTCGATTTTACCGTGAATTAAATTCACTTCGTTATTTTTTAAATCTTATTAATATCAATTTTAAAAATTAATAATATTTTATGCTGTTATTTGGTAAAAAAATATTTATTTTTTGTTAATTTTACCATGAATTCATATTCAAGTCGTTGTTTTTTAAGTCTTATTCGAGTAAAAAAAAAGATACTCCAAAGAAGTCATGAAAATGTAGAATTCGCGATCTGAAAGTATTGCAAATTTGGATAATTTCTAATTAGTTTTACATATCCTTGCCATTGCAAGAAGTTCTGTTTTTCGATTACCAATCACCGAATTGGAAGCGATGCTAGGACAAATTTCTTTTTCGGTATTCTATAATGATTTTTCCTCAAGGAAAAAGGATACAAAATCACCCATTTTCACAATTTTTTTTATGCGAATTTAAACTCAGAACTGTATTTTCATTTAAATTTAAGTGAATAAATATAAACTTAGAAGTCTCTTAATAATTAAGCTATTAAGATATTTAGAAGAATATTAGTTGATAAATGTCCTTTAAAAAATCGATTTTTTAAAAAGCATGGCGGGTATTTTTTTTAAAATTATAAAGGAATTGAAAATGTTTACTTGCTTTTGTACTAATTATCTGCATATTTTTAATATAGATTTTTTGGAAGCAAAGAAAATGTAGCTCCTTAAAAATTACTTCCAATGTTTTATCAATTTTAAATATTCTCTCTTATAATGTAGTTTTGTATAATAAAAAAAATGCGCTTGAGTTTTGTTAATCTAAACTTGAACTTAATTTCAATATTCGTATCGGTATCGGAATCGGTATCGGCGATATTTATTTTTAAATATCGGTATCGGTATCGGATCGGCAAAACGGCGTATCGTTACATCCCTAGTTCTATGGTCTGAGTCCAAAAAATACTTTAAACCGTTCTAGCCATTTTGCTTTAAATTAATTTTAGCCACAAAAAGGTCAAGTTTCCTATAGTGCAATGCAGAGCAGGTTAAAAACAGAAGCCCTTGCGCAATTGTTGTTACATACTATCTCTTGCTGTGAATAAACAAATGTTTATTAAAGAATGGCTTCTGATTGAAGAAGATAAAATGGAATATATGAACATGGGTTTGAATGTGACATTAGTATTTTTTTTCAAATTTGTTAGAAAAATTGCATTGCAATAATGGCATCTTGGAATAACTAAAATTTAATATAGAAAATATTTGGCCTTTTTAGCTTCTTATTTTGATCGATCTAACTTTTTCTAACTTTTTCTTTTTTTCACATATGTACATAATACATATGTACAAATAAAATGGTAAGAAAAGATATATCATGCCTGTTGTGTAAATCGAGTCGATTTGAAAACGCTCGCTTTAGAGAAATTAAATCCACTAATAGCAAACTTTTTTCCGATTTTTTTTGCAGCTTCATATATTTTAGAGCTTAAAATATCATATCTGAAATTAATTTACTATATACGATTTAAATTATGCTAATGGGAGGGGGCATTATTTATTTTTTGAAAACGAGAAATTTACTCGGACTCGGTTTACAGAACAGTGCCGTATATTATACTGACTCTCCTTGTATGGAAATGAAAAATGCATTTATGCCTTGCCTAAAGAAAGTCCCTCTTGTGTTTTTGCGGATATTTTTTTTATTTTCTCCCAAGCTTGAGGCATAATTCTTGAAGCGGACAACCCAAAAAATGTTTTTTACCATAATTCTTTGATATTTGGCATAACTATAGTTCTAGTAGCTCTAAATGTGTATGCAATTTTTCTTTTTTTGTATGCTGTTTTAAACGGCTACATTTTCGCGGCCCATACAGCGAAAATGTAGCCGTTTAAAAATATTTTTTTTTAAATTATTGTTTAGAACAAAAAATAAAATAAACAAATTGAAATAAGTGATTCTTATAGGAAATCGTCAGATCTGTAAAAAAATGTTTAATTTTATGACCTATATTTAATACTAAATATTAATTATACGCCATTGTTGTCCATTATCTCTCGTTCCATGTAAAGCTTTTTCAGTACGGGTTTTTATTTATAAGTCCATAAATTTTACACGTATAAAAGAGAAAGGTAGACATATCACAAATCAAAATTTACAAAATTATGTGTAGTTTTCAATAATGTATTGAGATTTTAATAATTTAAAGCTTTTTGAAAGACTTTTTGTAAGACAAGGGGAAAAATGTTGTTATGTGGTGTCTTCTGCATATTAATTTTTTCTTAATGCTATAAAATCGTTGATTGTTAATATTTTCGAATACAATTTTGCAGTTATATAGGAATTTATGTACTAAATACCAGGAAAGAAAAAAATAAAGTTTTTCTTCTGATAATTTCAGAATTCTTAAGAAAGTTCCAAGAAATCTAAAAGCTTAAGTCCTGAACAATTTTGCCCATAGTGTCCACACTTGATCCAAGGCCCATTTAACACTTTGCCAAATAATTACGTACACATAAGGGTTTTCAGAAATGGCAATGGTTTTGGAATCCCAACTTTGGGATTTTAGAACATATGGAGTGAAATCAAAATTTCGATCTAAAATAGTTGGTATTAGGAAGTTCCCAGGTCCAACTATATTATACAATTCACTTATTTGCTTACCGTCGATTCACGTCTGTGCAGATACCTTTCAGATAAACCGCAGTTTTTTTTAATGTGTATGTAAAAGAGTGATGGTGCTTTTTTTAGCAAAAATTGTCGAAATTTCATAATATCATGAAATTTTTGTTAAACTTTTTGAAATTGTGTTCTATAACTAACGAAGAAAAGATTTTATAAATCGGATGATATTTGGATCCGATATGTGGAAAATACTGGACCAAAGTTTTGAAAAATTTAGACATTTCAATTTTCAAATGAGTATAACTCACTAACAATAAGAGATAATTATACAACCAAACATGTATCGTTTAGGTCTTATTAAACCTACGGTCAATAACTGGCTACACGGGTAACTTTTTCTGTTTAAAAATTCTCGGAATTTTGTAATAATGAAGATTTGGCGATGAAACACTAGATCGTCGCGACTAAGGTGTTTATATACATAACAGAACAAGTAAAAGTCAATAATATTATGTCTATGTTTAAAATGGTTTAAAACTCGACACCTACGCGAGTCAATGACCGGGTACCCCAGACAATTTCTATTTATTTTGCACTATAGCTTAACTGTTCTGCCATCATTTGTTAAGTAAAACACATCCTCTAACTGTTTTTTATGCTTTAAGAAGCTTTTTATATTCATTTTCAAGTTTTTTGTCATATTTTTTTTCATTATATTTACTTACGCACAGTTTGGTATGCTAGTAGCCAAATATCTCTGAAACTATGCAAGATATCTTAATGAAACGAAGTGTGTTTTATTTGTTTTTTTTTTAAGCTTTACAACAAGTTTAACTTTATGAACATCGGATAATATTTATGAGGCCAACAATGTTTTCCATGACAGAGGTAGTCAACTTTGATACCCTGTAGCTCAGCGTGTGTTTTAACAGGGTAAGCCAAGTTGCAACATTCTTAAAGCTTAGCTACTTTGTCATAATTTTTATATACATCGTTTTGTAATCGGATCGTAATTTTCTAAGATATAGATATATTACCCTTTTTTCTAATTGGAACCACTGAGCGCCGTTGAAACGTACTAGATCATTTTACAGAATCCTATGCATGGGATAAGCAAACCTGTGTGTAATTTGCACTAACACTGCAGCTAAATGTACAACTAGTTACGTTTTGGGACAGTCATATTACTAGTTGTAACGTTACTAGTTAACAAAAGACTGTCATCTTACTAGTTGTAAAGAGGCTAGTAACGATACTAGTCAAACAACAACGTTTTGGAACAGTCATACAATTAGTTGTAATGATACTAGTAATATAAACTATTTTTTATAAATTGACATAATTTCAGGTGTAAATACATAAAACGAAATTTTAGCTCTAAATATAATAAGTAGAAAGTGGCTTAGTGGATAGAGTACATGCCTTGAAATATGAGGACGGTGTGCTCATACTCCGGTTGAGCCAAATGTTTTTTAATATTTAAAAAACTATAAATAAAGAAACAAGTGAGCGCACTAGGCTATAATAACTAGTATTTCAACTAGCATATAACTATGTACAAATGAACTAGTTGGGCTCCTATGACAACCTAATGTTAAAATCGATAGTTCGATATAAAATAATCGATAGTTCGAAAAAGGACAGTTAGGCAACTGGTCTGAATAAAAAAGCAACTATTATATTTCTAACCACATAATAGTCATTTTGTCTGCAGAGAAGTAGCAGGATTAGATGTATTTGTACCCTACAATTGTATTTGATATTATTACTTCTATTTTAATCATTTTATAAACAGAAATACTTTATATAATAATATTCCTTGTCTTAAAATTCCTAAGAAATTTTTGTCTTACAACAGCAGTAGCAAATTTTTCGGCTTATTTCAATGACAACGATACATAGACAATATAAAGAAGGTATGAAAATAATTCTGATTTATAAAATTCTTTAATGTCTTTTTGAATTCAGTTCTTCCAATACAAAATTATAAATACAAATACATATTAAATATAAGCAAAGAAAAAAGAAAAGCAAGCAACATAAACTTCGTCACATATAAAATTCTAGCGCACGTAGAAAATTCTATGTTAATCCTTAAATTATTGAGTCGTGACCAACATAACCAATATAACAAACAAAATTAACATACGGCTACAAAAAAAAACATGTTTGAGAAGAAGAAAAAAATTTATATTTATGAAAACTAAAAAAAATTGTAATCCTTAAAAGTAAGAAGAAAAAACTTTAACACACCTGATGTGCATGAGAAATTTTTCTAATATTAGAGAAATGAAATTTTAAAAAATATTCTTAATATTTTTTCCCCCTTTTCAAAAATAAAAGTAAACTGTTAAACAATAATCAACATATGTTTATATTTATAAAAAGTCTAAAAAAAAATTATTAAAAATCTCTATAAAATTTTAAGCACGTTTTAATATTTTTTGTCCCACAATTTAAATATTGCAAAATTTTATTTGGCGACTTTAAGTCCATTAAAACCATTGAGATGATTTATTACTCAAGACTTAATAGTTTTTATAAATGCCCAGAAATAGTTTATTGTCTCCAATAATATAAATAACAAGTTGTAAATTTGTTTTTTCAAGACCATAATTTGTAGCAAGAAAAATAGTATAAAAGATTTTTGTTTTAATAAAATATACTTTTCATATTTATGTGTCAATCTATAATTCTTTATTTAAAAACTTTATTTGTTATTTGCATGACTTTTACTTTAACTTGTAGTTTAAGTTCAAGTTCAGCAGTTCCTTTGTTAAAATTAAACTCACGTTTTGTTTAAAAATAAACAAGGCATGAGCAAATCAACTGAACTGTCAAAAAAAATATTTTATGATTAACAGAAGGGAAAAAATTTTTACATTTTATAGTCTCTAATCATAAACAAAATATCAAAGTGTCAATAATAGTCAGATGTGAGATTAATAAAACTTGAAGAAAATAAATAAATTAAATTATAAACAAAAAACCAAAAACAATGCAAAGTACTTTTTGTCAAAACGTACATTTTGTGACAAAAGTTTCTTTATTTGCAAAATCATCCTTTGTTTCAAAAGTACATTTTGTTTCAAGCATACATTTTATAGCAAAGTGCAAATAGTGCCAAAAGTACCTCTTGTCAAAAAAGTACACTGCGGCAAATTTTGTATGTTTTGTTGTATGAATTTGTATTCGATATGAATCTATTTGATTTTATTTGAAAAATAAAATAGATTCATATCGAATACAAATTATTTGCTGGGTTTTGTATAGTTTTCAAAGCCTACTATGCTTATTTTTGAAAATCATTTACATATTTGACAATTCTCAAATGGGCTTTGAAAATCTGTACATAAGATAAAAGGTTTGTAGCTGTTCAAAATTGTGCTTGAAGTCTACTGACGATTTGGTAAAGCACTACACACAGAAAAAAATGGAATGTAAAATCAACATGACGCAATTGTGATTTGAAATCATATTAAATTTACATGAAATAATTTGTCGTTTAACTGTGTTAGTGTTTATTTGCTTTGTTCATTGCTACAGTTCACTGTTTAGTTTAGTTCACTGCTTAGTTGTATAACTTGTTGTTGTTTATTCTTACATGTGTCTGCTATGTAGACGGCAAAAAACGAATTACCAGCGAAAATTTACTGCTGCTGGTTTAAAATTACCATTGCTTCATATTAGTTTTAAATGCAAAATTATTAATCTAACCTTAAATATGTTTGATTTCAAAGTTTTCACTCTTAAAACAACTTTGTTATAAACGTTACATTTCATTTTAAATCAACATGACTATAACTTTAATAAAATAAGTTTTATGTTAAATAGTCATTTGAATCATGTTGAATTAAAATGAAATTCATTTTACGTGCGATGGTATTTATTTAGCGTATAGGTAAAGTAAAGTTTGAAGGTGTTGTGGCTGCAGTGGTTAGCGCGTGGACTATCATGCAGATGATGGTACGAGTTCAAATCTTGGCTGGCGCAGCCAGCTACAACACAAAGTTTTCTGATGCCTATCACGTAAGTAAAATAATTAATAATTAATAGCTAACTAATATCATGTTGTTTCAGCTTGATATAACTATAACTCAACATGATTCTTCGTGTTGTTCCAATATCAAATTCACGTTGTTTCAACTCAAAATAACTTTGATTCAACATGATTTTTCGTATTATTTCAGCTTTAACTTCATTTTGATTTAACTGTACTGCAATATTAAATCAACATGAAATATAGTTACATAGTTCAAAAGGATGAATTTTCCTTCAAAACTATTGTAAACCATGTTGAATTAAAATGAAACGCCTATGAAGCAAAATCACTACCGAAAAATGTAAAATTAGCCTGGTTTTCGACGATTTTACATGGACATTTTTCTGTGTGTAATAAAATGCATATAGACAATGCTTAAGCACCAACAACTAAATTTCATTTCAAAAAATGATTACAGCAGCCCCATGGTATGTCAGAAACAAGCAAAATCATAAAGACCTAGATGTGCCGCTGGTTAAGACAGTGTTTTCTAAACACGTGACAAGCTACTTGAAAAAACTTGAGTTGCACCCAAATCCCCTAGCGCGAAACATCATTAACTTTAGAGGCCACACTCGGCTGAGAAGGAGGGATACTCTTGCTCTCAGCCGAACACGAGAGACGTAAACAACCAAACAACCAACCGCTGAAACAAATATTTTTGTCTGGCACTGGCTGGACTTAAAAATTAAAATTTTAGAGTTAAGATTTGATTATTTATTGTTAGTTTAGTTTATTGAAGATACAATAAATAAATATAACCAAAAAAAATAAAAGATTCAAAAAATAAAATTATGACAATATGTCAAGTAATAAATTTCTTAATCGATTAACATAAAATATTTGTTAAAAAAACTCAGAAATTTTTTTTAAAGGGTGTTGTTGGCTGAATAGTTAGCGCGTTTGCCTAGACTAATTTCGGGCAAGCCAACAACTTCATAAATTTTGCTAATGTGCACTGGTGTGTTATTGTGTTGGTTGTTATTGTACTGTTAAAATGATGAAGGCATAGCTCTGATCACTTTGGCAGTACCGGTAGCGATTAATACTAACAAAATTGCTACTCAGCTTAAACAAATGGCTACTCAGCTTAAACAAATTAATGCCTCTACTTGACACCAGAGAGGCTGCATCACTGCTCTACAAAAAATTAACGCGCAATAGCAGAGTTGTAAATGAATTAAGCTTTCTATCTCTCCCACTGCACCACCTGTTCTCTCTACACTATCCCTTTCGCAAAGAAGCTAACACATTAATTAATTAACTGGTAGGTATTAATTGCCTGATTGTGTTACTTCTCTTAAAAAGAAAATTTCGCCATTATCGATGTATCGGCAAATCTGAAGTATCACCGATATATCGGTATCGGTTACACACCTAAAACCAATTGTCGAAAAATTGCTTTTTACCACCAAAATACCTCTGTGCAACGGAGTGTAAGAAGAATAAGATAAACGAATTTTTGCTGCTGTCTTGGAAAAGTGTTGTAGGTTGGATTATGCTTAAAAACTATTAACCAAATTGTGCACAAAATAAAACTATTTCATTGATCTAATGAAAAAAAAACTACAAAATATGTTGTCTTATTTACTTAATGAAATATTTTATTGCTTTATGATAAACTTGTTTGTTCTTGTAATATAATTTCTGCTCCAAAAGTACATTTCCTCAATACGTATGTATGTATATGCCAGCATTGTGGTTTCTATTCTAACGTATTTTTTAACTTTGGCTTTTTAATGTGGCTTTTGTATTCATTTCATTAGCTCTTGAAAAAGAAAAATTGTTTTATTTTTAAACATTTTCTTATTTATTTCCATATTAATAATGCTGTCATTTCAAACATTTGGCAAATTGACAACATTTCCGTTGGCCGCCACTACGGCAGCCAGCTGTAACAATATATGGCAATATGTATAAACAATTAACATACATAATTATATTTGAGACCATTAGAAAAAGGGTATATACGTAATTAAAAACTATTTAATAGAAAATATCTATAAAAAAAAATTTCAACATTTATTTCGTTTAGTTGTCAGTCAAACTTTTCTGTATGCGTTTGACAAAACGTGTTAATGGCACGGAAGCTTTTAATTTTTTATTTAGTTTTTTATTAAGTCAATATTTGTTTACAAATGTGGCAACGCGTGCCAGTTTGTTTAAATAGAAGAAGAAAACACAAACAAAAATATTTCGACCACAAATTTGGTCAAAGGCGTGTGTGCGTGTGTTCGTGTGTATGTGTGATGAGTTGCCATATTTGTAAAAATTTTCAAAATGGTTCTTGATTGATATTCAAAATTAAAACCAACAAAACGATAAAAGCATAAAAATAATGTTGTGCAATTCATGTAGTTTTAGTTCATAAAAGCAGCCACAATTATTTGATTTTTTTTTTGTGATTTTTCAAAATAGTAATAACAAACTATACATCAAAAACTGTCAATAGCCATCTTCATCATTCGCTTTTATCCACATCATCAAAAATAAAAATGCAAATAATAATGAACTTTATAAAATTTCACTTTTGTTGTTTCTTTGGGAGGAGCAGGAAGGAATAGAGAAAAATGCATCTAGCATGAAAAATATTTTCATACACATGTTTATTTTCATGGAAAATTTAAACAAATTTTCTTTTTAATATAATTTATACACTTCCTTATGAGTTGTTGCTCTCATGTGTGAGGGAGTATGTGTTTATAATTTGCTGTTGAAGTTTGTAGTAAACGATTGAGTTTTCTTGTTTTATTAAGTATAAAAATTGCATAGTGTCTGTAATTGTATATCTTGGAATTTAACAAAAAAAAAAAATCATAAAAAGAATTTTGAGTTATTGCAGGTGTTTATGGGGTCATACATCTTCATCAACATCTGAAAGTATTTATGTATATAATTGTATACACTAGTACATAATGCAGTTTTATAGAGAATAAGATCGAAAATATCTTAATGTATATCATTAAACCTCTTTTTTCGGAGGAGCCAAAATACGTTCTATTTAAAACTGTGAACTCTAAACCGTAAACTAATAATACTGGTCTGCACAAAAAACTCTCCATTATAAAAATATGTGGAATATATAAAGTTTAATGCTCTAAATTCAGATCCGTTTAAAGTTTTTCTCTATAACGTACAGATTTTTTTAATGTACATGACTAATATTTGAACTAAGTAAATCAGTACCTTTTACCACACCTCGAGAACGGCTTGTCCGTTTTGAACAAATAAATGACCAAACGACGCGAAATAAAATTACCTTCAAGTCACTCATACATAATTTTTTTATAGTTCTGTTTCGGCATTATTCAGAAGCTTGCGGCGAAAAATTATTATAATTTTTTCATGCATAACTAAACTTTTTGTCAGTAGCTAATTGTTTTATTAATATGATTATTTCGAACGTTTTGCTTGTGAATCCAAATTGATTATTAGGCTAAGGTTCGTAACGTTATATTCAGAAAGAACTGGGCATTATTAATATTCCAAGGAACAAGGGGAAAATTAACATCAACTTAATTTTTCAACGTACACAGCAGAACAGAGTAGCGCCACGTTCGGAAGCCGCTACACTTACATCGTCAGTGCTCACGTGTATTTGCTTATGACCTCTTGTCAGGTGTCTCTGTTGAATGTGATTTTAATTCTTATATATACAACTTTTTCGTGAAAATTGAATACGAGAATTAAATCACTCTCAAGCTGATATTAACTGCACTTTCCCAGCGTTGCCATCGGTTTATTTTTCTTCATTCCCATTTTGCTGATATTTTTTTTGTTCTACTCAAGACAAACTTTTTTGGTTTGATTTTATACTTAAGTATATACCCTACGGTAAATGGAACTGACACAAAACAAGTCACGTGACCGATCCCCAGGTGATACGGACCATTCCGAGTTCTAACACTTCCTACTTTGTATGCACCTTGTAACTTGTCTCTGAACTATCTTATAGTGTCCTAATCGGTGTAGAATAATATAAGTTATATATAAATATTATTCCAAAATGCAGCTGTAATTATCGATTAATTTATTTTTTTATTGTTACAAATCCAAGTAAAAATCATATTTTATTTTTAAGCGGTGTTTTTGATAGGATTCGAACCGACAACCTCCGGCATGACAGGCTAGTACACTACCCACTCCACCACAGGGGAACTAATATTTCAATGTTATAAATACTATTCGGAACGATTTTCCGTCATCCCACGTCAAATTTGGTTTGTAAACAGACCGGTTTCGGCTATTTGCCATCTTCTATTGAATACTATTCAATTACAAACCAAATTTGACGTGGGATGACGGAAAATCGTTCCAAATTAAAAAAAAACCCCGTCGGAAGAAAAACATAACACTTCTAAATACTAGTTAAGTTGGAGTTAATATCTGAATATAATTACGGAACAGGCTCCTGAGTGGCATGACAGTCTCATTGAACGGAGGCAATTAATATTATATAGATACTATTTGATAGGCCTTAGATCCAGGTGCAGCGAATTTGTTCAGTGCCGTTTACTACAATACTAGCCGGAGTACCAACTAAATTTACTCAAAATGGTTAATATGTGACCATTTACACAATATGTCTTTTTTCACCATTCACTACTCCTTATTTTTGGTACCAGTCTCATTTTCTCAAGTCATAGGACGAGTACTTTTGGATCAATTGTCACCAAATTTTCTGCAGGGTATGAACAGGCATACATGTGAAAAGCTTAAGCCAGTAGCTAATTGCTTATTAATATTATTATTTCGAACGTATTTGCTTTGTGAACCTAAATTGATTATTAGGCTAAGGTTCGTAACGTTAAATTCAGAAAGAACTGGGCATGATTATTATTCCAAGGAATTAATTAACGGGAGTTAGAGCCCACTTTTTCCCTACAGTTCGCTTATATTATAAAAATTACTCTAATATTTTGAATTTTTAGGGGGCCTAGAGCGATTCTAAGGGTGGCTTAGTCCCCTAGAAGGGCCTAGCTACGCCAATAGATTTAGCTTTGTGATAAATGTTAAAAATTTTGCCCCCATGATTATTTTATTAGTTTTTGAAAAGGGAAAAAATTTGGAAAATTTGGAAAAAAGCTGGAAATAATTAAAAATTATATATAGACGACTTAAAGGTAATTTTATTCCGGATCGTTTGGTGCATTACTCATCCAAATCGAACAAATTCTTCTCGAGTTATAATGAAATATATTAGCATGACTGCTATATCTGCATCTGATAGAAAAAAAACTGAAAACTGATTTGAATTTAGCGCATTAAACTTTATATACTCCAAATAGTTTTATTTAAAGGTTCGAAAAAGTTTGTTTGCAGAACAGTGTAATTTCCAGGGTTATTAGTTTCTCCCTTTTTGGTTATTGGCGTTATATTGGCAACCTTTCAACACGATGGGAATTCACCAGCATGATACAAAGTCCTAAAGGCGGCTGCCAGCGAACGTGATATCATCCAAAAGCATTACCTCAAGACTAGTGCTGGAACACCATTCGGCCTAGAAGACTTATTTATGTTAAGATCCGCTTAAAGGGTTTTTAGCTGCACGCGCTCGAATGGATATTTTTGGCATAGTTACAGATACTCTTTCGATCACGCGCAGTGGTTGATTTCTTTCTGTCTATGCTAACTTCATGCTTGTTATTCATACGGCCACGAGATTTTCAAATTAAGTACTGCTGTGGCCAGGAATACCAACTTAGCCCCTTTCGGACTAGATTTGGCCCGTTTTTAGTTACTCACAACGCGAGAAAAATTTATAATCCCAAAGAAAATCTACCGCATTTTACATGTATTTCTAGCCCTTTTAGCAACTTTCTACTTTTTGGTCAATATGGGTACATTTTTTTATTTTTGCGAACTATTTATTTCCTCTTATTTATTTTTTTTTATTTTAGCAATAGCGACTTGTGAATTAAAGTGCTAACATCGTTTTTACTAATTTTCTTTTGTTACTTTGCTGTTCCAGTAATAAAAAGAAGAACGATGTAGAATAATCTTCTATTTCCTTAAAAATTTCTTATTATTTTAACTTTGTTCTAAAATTTAAACGGTTTTCGATTAAAAAAAAAACACTTTATAAGTTGGCCCTTTTTGCGCTTTTTTAAAAATTTTGACTGGATATTGCTTTATACATCTCTTTTTTCAATTTAGCCCATTTTAGCCCCTTTTTCAAAAACTTTTACGCGTTTTGGGTTTGAAAAGTTGGCATCACTGGCTGTGGCTGATTGGTAGCGATGCTATCCTGCCAGTCCATGGGTCGTGGGTTCGATTTCAGCGGGTTATCTTTGTCTAAATGTTTTCTATAATTTTTAGAAACATCTTAAATGAAACAAGTTTATGAATTTTCAAATATATAAAAAAAATATAACGTAGAATATGATTGAAAATTATGATGAAGTGCTAAGATCCCATATTTATGTTTCAGTAGTACAGTTATTTATTAAGCTATGCAACGATCTGTGTCTTAATTACCCATTTAGAATAATATATAAAAAATATGAGCATTTATTTTTGTTATCCCTCAGAGGAAAAATAAAAAACGAACAATGCTTACCAGAAAATTTTCAAGATTTTCTCGATCGCACTCCTCAAGAACGGGAAAGAACTATAGAGAACAAGAGTTCATGAATTTTTTACAAAAAAAAAATAGATTTTCACTTTCTTTAAACATTTTGTCTGATGAGGTGTTATGTTTTGCTTTAACTTTTATAGAGTTCTTTTGAAATCGTGTTACTTTTAATTGTTTATTATCTGCACATTTTTCCTAGGAACGAACATCTGCGCGTCAGATTTGTTCAGCATAATTGTTGTTTAGGTTGTACGGAAAAATGCATTTTTGTTTTCCTTATTTTTTTATTTTTACTGCAAATGTTTATGATTCTTTACAATTTTATTGGTAAACTTTTATTTTCGTTTTGTTATGTGAACATTTTGATTCAAGGGAAAAATTTAAATGTTCAGTTCATGGAAATAATGTACTTAGTTATTGCAAAAACATGCAGCAAAAGAGCAATAAAAATAACTTTTTAAATTATACTTTTAAGTCATAACGCTCTTAATTATTTAATTCGAAACTTTATTTGTTTAATTGAAAGTTATAAAATCTAGCCTTACTTCAAATTATTATTTTAAATTCTTTTTATTAAGGAAAATGGAGATTAGTTCGGACAATTTTAAGGTAGAACTTAATAGTGTGAATATGCAGCAGACTTTTACTTTGTGATATATTACAACATTAAAAAGTCTATGGTAGTATCCTGATTATTAACATTCCCTGATTATTAACATTCAATGAAATCTTAGATATGGGCATAAAAAAATGACAAAAGAGAGGTTTTATCATCGTACCAACCTTTTGGCACAATCAAAACAAGACTAAAAACACAAGTATTCAAGGTTTTAGGCTGGAACAATATTTTTTTAATCAGTTTCAGAGATATTGTGGAATTTGTTTCAAAAAATCACGTTCTTTTCTGTAAACATATATGTAAATATGTTCCAAACAAAAGTAGACACATTTTATTAAAATCGACCCAAAACTTTTGATTTTATTCACATTTAAGTGAGGGAACTCAATTGAGACAGAAATTAATATGTTATGTTTTATGGAAATCGTGTTTTTTATCAATGGGGCTCCTTCTTTTTTTAACATAACGTTATATCCCGCAATCTAGAACCAATTTGAAAAAACCAAATGCAGACTTACCCCAAATAACATAAGAAACTACTTTCCACTGCTTTGGTCAGAAAGTTGACTTGAATCTGCAAACTTGAGTAATTAACGCAAAAGTTTTAATAATGTGTATCTTGTTTTATTTTAAGCAAATATTTAATTAACTAACCTAGAGGGAAAAGAACCTGTCACAAGACAAATCACGTGACTGGTTCCCAAGGACTAGGAGTCGGTTCGAGTTCTGGAACTTTATATGAAAGGGGCGGTAACTTTTAATGGCGTTGTCATTGGAAGGGGGTCAATTGACATAACTAAGATACTCAGTGATAGGTTGTAGACCCAAACTTAAGCTCCTTGTCCTGTGATGGGTTCTTTAATACTAGTTATATTACTGTACCTTAAAAATATATTTTGAATTTAAAAAAAATCTGTTTGTACAATGAATGTATTTTGCCAAAAATTTGTGTTCTAGTTTTGTCATATGTCGTGATATAATTCTTTTCAACGGTCACAACTCGGGAACATTTCGTAACATTCCCATTTTCACCAGTCATAGGACAAGTACGTTCAAAACAATTGGTACGACATGTCCCGCAGGGTACCATTAAACCTAAAACAATGTTCAACATTTTGCAAAACGTGACGTATTCAACTCATTCACCACCAAGTCAATCATAATACTTTTTCGAAATGAATTTATTATATTCGAAAATGCGCCAGAAATGCCTTAAATCCACCAAATATACAAATTTCGAAATCAGAAATTCGCAAAAATTTCCAGTTACTAAAAAAAAAACTAAAGGTCTACGAAAATTCGGAAATTAGAACATTTTTGGAAAATTTTCACAAGTTCGAAACTTAACACATATTCGAAAATTATTCTAAGATGTTTTGAGAATTTCTTTAAAGAAATAAAAAAATTCGCAACAAATTTAAATTATTCCAAAAAAATCAGAAAATTTCCGAAAATTCGAAATTTAATAAATTAATTAACATGCACCGAAAATGCCTTAAATCTACCAGAAATACATAATATCACTAAAAAAATTTTAAATTAGATGAAATCGAAGTCACTCCAAAAATAAATCGAAAATTCGCCGAAAATTATAAACATAGAGCATCTTCAACAATGCATCGAAATTGG
The DNA here is from genome assembly GCA_956483635.1 of Panzeria rudis. Lineage (NCBI taxonomy): Eukaryota > Metazoa > Arthropoda > Insecta > Diptera > Tachinidae > Panzeria > Panzeria rudis. The sequence goes on along the minus strand of OY101447.1, from coordinate 146,294,618 downwards.
TTAAAATCCATGTAAACATTTAATTATCTAAAAACAAAGTCCAGAACTCGTAAAATCTATTTTACTCCGAAAAAGATTTAACATTTTTTATTTGTCGTTATAAAACTCATTTACGAAAATGCATTAAAAGTAATTAAGTTCAGCAGCAACATATCATGCTCGTAAAAAAAATGTAAAACTCGCAAAAAATCTAAAATTCTCCGAAAATTAATATGGTCATGCTAAAAATATACTAAAAGTGCTTTAAGTTCACCAACAACTGTAATTTCATAAAAAGAATCGAAAACATGAAAAAAATGAAACCACTTTGAAAAAATTGAAAATCCAAATTTAACACATATTTGAAAATGACTAAAGTCCACCAGAAACCTATAGTTTTACGAAGGAACTTACAAACTCGCAAAAACTAAAGTTACGCCGAAAAGTCCAAAATTTTCCAGAAATTGGAAATCCATCACAAAGTAGATATTTGAAAATGCACCAAAAGTACCCGTTCTCACGTAAAAAATCGAAAACGAGCTGAATATTGCTACTCCGAAGAAATCGAAAGCTACACCGAAAAAAATCAAAAATTCTCCGAAAATTCAAAATATTACTACAGATCAAAAATATCGAACTCCGTCAGCAACCCTTAATTTCACTAAGAAAATTGAAAATTGCTAAAATTTAAGTAACTCCAAAAAATTCAAAACTTTAAAAAAGTTTGAAAATCCTTCAGAAATACATAAATTTACTAAAGAAATTAAAAACTCCAAGAAATTGAAGTTACTTCGAACACACGGAACTTAACTGGTATTCAAATATGCACAACAAGTGCATTAAGAGAAGAGTTCAAATTCAAACTGTCCTATTTTTGCTTACTACAATCTTTACAACAATTCACATAATCAGCCGTGTCACAGATTCCGTTCGGATTGGTTTTGATTCCGTAGTTGCCATTCCGAAAAAGTACATTTTTGGTGTTTTAGATTCCGTTTATTTTGTATTTCGTTTTTACAATGATAATGTTCTTATACCTTAAGGCGTTTGTTTACTCTTGTTTTTAGATGCAAAGCTCACATTGAGCTTTTTATTAACATTTATTTGACGCTCCTAAAAGTATACACGTTTTTTAGTATTTACTGCAAATGAAGTCAGTAGAAAAGTGTTTTTCAATTCCACTTTGAAATTTAAAAGTGTTTTGATTACGAAGAAAATTTTCGTTTTTCGTTTTCTGAGAAGCAACTTACGGAATTGAAACTAGTTCCGATCGGATGGTGACATGGCTGTATATGTGGTTTTCCTGAATAAGCGCGGATGTCCATTTTTGTCGGTTTTGAGTTATTGATGCCAAATTACATTATTTTATATGCTCTTTTACATGGACCAAAAACTTCGCCAATAACATGGACCCATTCCGAAATTTTTTTCGAAAAACAACGTAACTTCGTAATTCATTCAAATATTTTTCAGCTCTAATGAATTAAATCGACTTATTGCCATTGAAAAAACATATACCCACATGCGCTGTTACTTTTGAACACATTTCCGAAATATTTTTTTGTTATTGTTCAGTTAATAAAGACTTACAGTGACTTGTGCGAAAACAGTTTTCAGGTAAAAAATCTTGTGTCCCTAAATTAGTTCAATATAACAAACTGTTATCGACATAGGCTTTTTTGACACACACTTTTAGTGTCCTTGGCAAATTGTTTTTTTTAATTATTCTCTGGGATCTTACCCTTAGGGAATTTTTGCCTGAAATTTTAACACAATCTTCTTACCACATATGTTTACATGAATGTAAAAAAAAAAGTCTGATAAAAATCACACAGAGCCCGTAGTATTAAAAATAAAGTATTTCGGCTTTCCTGAAAAATTAGGTTTTTAGACATACACGCTTATTCAAGAAAACTACAGATATCTAATTCAAATTTTTCCATTTATGTTCTATTACCTCATTTTAGTTTCTTTTTTTCCAGCTATTAAGACATAATAAATATAAAGATTAAAATCTAAGACAACTTTGTTTATCTGTATCTGTATTGTTTTACATTTTCTAAAGACTTTCAGTGAATATTTAATTGCCACAAACGAAGTGAAATAGTTTTAAATTTTAACACTTTCTGTTGTGTTGGCTGATTAAAATAAAATTAAAATCCTGTGTATTGTTTAAGCAAAACAAAAAAATATATATGCAAAAAGACACAACTGTTGGCGTAACATTCATTTGCTCAACACGTTTGCATCATAAAATAAACTAAAGTACGAGTAGCAAGCAAGCAACAGGCGCCACTTTTGGTATTCAAACATACAATTATTTAAACAAGTGTTTTTATAGTTTTCTTCTTGTTGTTGTTTTTGTTATTTTGTTGTTTTTTTAATTCGAATACTCTTATCTGTTGTTAAACATCCAGACAAACGAATATCAAAATATTGTCATCATGGAGGAAAAAAATAAGTGAAATGAAAGGAAATTATTAAAACATTGTCTTGTTTTTTTGCAATATTGCAATTGTTGGCAGCATGTTGCATGTAATAGCTGTCGACTATTGTTATGTTAATTTCGTTGGTGCTTTGTTAGATTTTTTTTCAAGTTATTTAGTTATGATAATTATCTAAGATCCCCTATAGTAGGCAGAGTAAAGTTGGCAATTGTATTGCATGCGTCTCAAAAACTAAACAAAATTTATTTAGTTTAATCCCTCTAAATAAAAAGGAATAATTAAAAATATTATGTTTGAAAAAAGTACTGCTATCCGTCAAATAATAACTCATTCTCATAACTCATTATTTTAATGGGCATGATAATATTTCCACTAGGTACTAGTCACGTGCACAGATGCATCTGTTTATATCAGTTTCTGTGTGTTAATTCTTATGAGTGCATATTGATAAAGCGGCCTTCACACTATTAGATCTAGTACTAATACCTGTCAAAAACTCAAATCTTAAGTAAAAATCCAACAGTGTGAAAAACAAATTGTTATGATTTGTCAAATAATACGTAAGGATTTTTGACAGTATTATGCTATTCGTCATTTTTAGGAAATTTTCTAAATAATCACATATTTCATTTTATCAGGGTTGTCTTTTGCACAAACAAACATAGTAATAACAAAAACAGTTGTGTATTTGAGTTTTTGACAGTCAGACTGATTTTGATTTGATTTTCGTCTTACAAAATCTAATAAAAATCTCAAAGCTTGTATTACAATGTGAATTAGGTGAATTAGGTGGTATTGTTATTGGCTGAAGTATAGTAGATATGAGTGGATACAGGGAGACTGAGAGAAACACATTTGTTTTCCTATGTTTCGCCCAAACATATATTAACAGATACTGATGTCGTACAGTAAGTACTTATTGTTCGCAAAATAAACAACAAAAACAGCAATAACAAAGCACAACACTGTGCTGTACCTATCAACAAGCATTAACTCTTATTATAAGCTAGCAATGAGTTTGGACATGAAGTGTATATGAATGTGTTTCATATGTATGAAACGTACGCACACACTATCTGTTGTACTAACAATTATTATCATGTAAATTTCTTATCCATTGCAAAATACTATGTTATTCTTATTGTTTAGTACACGTAGAATGTGTGCGTGGAATAAAATCATACAATATCAGTTACACTCATACCATCATTTATACTTATAGTAACAGGTACGTATCTGTTATATCTGTTTTAGCAATACTTTGTGGTATAGTGGTGCACGTCTTTACTAGGTACGTCAGTATATATCACTAACTCGAGAACGGGTAGTCCGATTTAAATAAATCAAACAACAAAAGATGCGGAATAAAAGTACCTCTAAGTCAATCACATATAATATTTTTTCTTTCTTTTTTTTTGCAAAATTAAAGCAACAAAAAAATTAAAACTGCAAAACTTTTACATTTTTATAATTAATCTGAAATTTAGGTGTACTAGGAATAAAATAAGCCATAAATGATGAAAATCGATAAACAAATGTTGATTTTATTCACAATTAAGTAAATAAGTCCCAAAAACTGGGAGTTATTTCATAATCCATTAACTTTCAAAATGTATGAAAATTCTTAGGATTTATTTAATTTATTTTTTTCGAACTTATATCCCTTGTCGCTATTTCATACAGTCTTTATTTTATTTAGCTTTAATACACACAAACTTCAATTATTTAGCTTTAATTAAATTCGACTTGGCTCAACCAGAAATGAAATGTAACCCTAATCTCATTAGCAATTTGCTGTTGAATTTGTTATAAATAAATGTGACATTTGAATGTAGTTTTGACACTGACAGTATTGATTTTATGAAAAAACTAATGACATTTTAAAAATGGTCAGGAATTAATAAGTTTTTCTTAAACGTATGTCGCTAATGATTTTATTATTGCTAATACGATATTATTTACTCAAGTATTTGCATTTTTTCCGACAGGTTTTTGTATTCGTAAGTGAAAAGTATATAAAAAAAAATTAGGTGTGTGTTTTTCTAATTCAAGCCAGAAATTCTTTAAATTAAAAAAATGTAAACATACCCCTTCGTCTATGAGCACCTCTATACTTATTGGGCGATAATACTGGTGGTCGGGGTGCCATCATTTGTGGCACTTCATCGGTGGCAGTTAACGTGCCAGCACTGCTCTTATGAGAGCCATGACGTTCACTTGCCTGACGCCAATTGCCAAATGAATGACGTCTTACGCCTGTTGAAGGTAAAGTGTGATGATGTTTGCTGTTAGAAAAAAGATAAATAGAACAAAAAATATTTTGTGTTTTAAATAAATACTAATAATTTCTGCACGATTAGTTTCTTAGCAAAAAACAAAAACTAATGTCAACAGCTGCATTAAAAGATCAAGGGGTTGGATCTTAAAGAAACATACTACAAGCGTGGCAATGAAGTTCAATTTCAAAATAAATTCTTTTTTACCTTGGTGATGTTGCAATATTGCTGAAAACATCATCATGTTCAAAGTTATGATTTGATGTTTCATTACAAGAACCTAAACGATCGCGAATTGTTTCCGAATGTGAATTAGAGGAACGTTGACGTCTTTGGTGTAACGAAGCAGTGATTTGTGTTTGTAATTGTGCTACCGATTGTTGCTGCGGCTGTTGCAACATCAATGGCTGCAGTTCAAAAGATTGCTAAATTAGAAAAAAACAAACAAAATAATAAAAGGAAGTTCATTAGTTTTTTCTTCTTATATTTTTACATCAATTTGTGATTTATGGTAATGTAACTAGTAGCTTATGCTGCTAGATTTGCTATTTATGTACAAACTCGTACTTACATGTGCAAAACCAAAACTTGCCCTTGGACTACCAAGCGTTAGAGAGGCTGTTGTATCTAGATTGGCTGAGGTTATTAGACGTGTTTGTTCTGGCATGGGTAGACGAGGACTACTTCCTTTAGAATTACGTCTTTTGAAAATGGAAAAGCCCTTATTGGATGTCTGTGAGTCAGGTGTTCGAGGCGATTTGGGATCATTATAAAAATAGTACGGATTATCTGAAAGTAATACAGAAAACAGAATAAATTAAAAATCCTACTCATTTAAAAAAGAAAACCTATAAAACCTATATACATCACTAATCTTGTTGAAACATGTTACCACTTTAGCCTCTACCATATACCCTACCATATACTCTACTTAAATAGTTTTACCCTATCCCTGTAAAAATATTAATTTGATTTATGTCTCGTCACATTGTTTTGAAATTAAAGTTGAAAAAAAAACATTTTTACAATTTTTACATAGTTATTGTGTTCATCTTGATTTGATCGAAATAAAAGCTTCCGGTTAATAATGTGTCCAAAAAATGTTTTTAAAAGAAGCGGAAATAACTATAGAAAAGTTATTTAGTTGCCTATGTTTTATCTTTTTTTACAACTGACAATCCCTCTCCCGCTTAACAATTTTTCTATTACAATCAACATTAATTCGAATGTGAGTGCGTACAGTGCTCCTGCATTTATTAATTTAATGATGTATTCATTGCTTTAGACATTGTTTAAGGGCAGATGCTTAAATGAATGCAATCTGTGTTTTAAGCATCATTTTGTGAGTGAAAAGTATAATTTTGTTGAAAACTTCTTTTGAAAATACACCATTTTTTAGTTAGGATAGAAAGTACTTTTTGCGAAAAGGATACATTTTACTCAAATGTATTTTTTGTAGCAAATATACTTTTTGCACCAAAGGTACCTTTTGTACTTTTCGTAATAAAAGTAGTTTTTGAAAAAAAAAACATTTTATACAGAAGGGGTTTTTTATACCAAAAGTACTTTTTCTACCAAAGGTATTTTTTATACCAAGGATACTTTTTTGACAAGTTATGTTAAGCAAAAAAAGAAATTTTTGTTTAAAAAAAAATTTTGCACAAAAGAAAATTTTTCTACAAAAGAAAATTTTTGTGCAAAATGTACGTTTTGTACTTTTCGTACAAAAGGTATTTTTCTCACTAAAGGTACTTTTCGTACAAAAGGTACTTTTCGTACAAATAATACTTTTCGTACAAAAGGTACTTTTCGTACAAAAGGTACTTTTCGTACAAAAGGTACTTTTCGTACAAAAGGTACTTTTCGTACAAAAGATACTTTTCCTACAAAAGGTACTTTTCGTACAAAAGGTACTTTTCGTACAAAAGGTACTTTTCGTAAAAAAGGTACTTTTCGTACAAAAGGTAATTTCCGTACAAAATGTACTTTTCGTACAAAAGTTACTTTTCGTACAGAAGGTACTTTTCGTGCAAAAGGTTTTATTATACAAAAGTACCTTTTGTACGAAGGTACTTTCTTTACTAAAAGTACTTTTTGTACGAAAGGTACTTTACGTACGAAAGGTACTTTACGTACAAAAGGTACTTTACGTAGGAAAGGTACTTTACGTAAGAAAGGTATTTCACTTACGAAAGGTACTATATGTGCCAAAGGTGGTTTTTCTACAAAAGGTACTTTTTGTACAAACAACAAGGAAACATATTGCAATAAACATAAGTTTTGTATGAAAAATACACTGAAAAGAAACATCAGTCCATCCGTACTTAAATTAGTCCCAAGCGGTGTCAAAAGATTGATTCCAGTCGGAATATTCAAGGGCAAAACACTTAATTTTAGCCTGATTAGCGTTTATTCATGTAAAAAAATTATTATTTTAAGTACGAATATGTTTATAAACTTTATACACAGTCGTACTCGTAATGTGTTGTTGTTTGTCTCCTTGATGGTTTTTTAAACCTACTTCTTGTTAAAAGGTACTTTTTTAGTAAAACATATTTGTAATATTTGATATAAAAGCACTTTTTTGCTGAAAAGCATAGTTTTTATTAAAAACCAGTTTTTCTTAAAGAAGTAGTAAAAGGGTAATTGTTATTAAAAAGAGAACTTTTTGCTCTATAGGTACTTTTTGTTGAAAGGGAACTTTATTGCTAAACAGGTATTTGCTAAACACAGGTATTTGCTAAAAATGTACTTTTGTTTTCTAAAAAGTTACTTTTTGCTAAAAAGTTACTTTTTGCTAAAAAGGTACTTTTTGTAAAAAAGGTACTTTTTGCTAAAAATTTAGTTTTTGTTGGAAAGGCTGGTTTTCGCTAACAGGGTACTTTTTGTTAAAAAGGAAACTTTTTGTTAAACAAGTACTTTTTGGTAAAAAGTTTGTTTTTAAAATGGAATTTTTTCTTATAGTGAACATTTTGCTAAAAACATATACGATTTGTCAGAAAGGCAAACTTTGCAAACAAATTTTAAATATTTTTAAAAATGTATTTTTAGTTAAAAGAGCGTTTCTTATTGAAAATGTGCTTTTTGCTAAAGGTTGCTTGCTAGAAACACGTTCTTCTTTTGCTAAAAAGGAAATCATGATGTTAATTATTGTGTGCAAAGATTACAGCCTTTGCATTGAATGTATATGCATCTGTATGCACACACATATCCTATGTATGTATATTCCGAAAAGTTCCTTTATGGCAAACATTCGATATCTGACAATAAAATCTCAAAATCGGGCTTTCCGTTACTCACAGCTTTGCCTTTATTAGTCTTTTGTACATGATAAAAATTAATTACAATTATGCAAATTTCTTGCACCCAAATTGAAATTTTTTTGATAATATTTTTTTCATTATTTACCTGAGAAAAATGTATTCGTTGCATTATCCACTGTGACAAACATTTTATTTGTCGATGTTCTTTTCCTAATCCACTTGCAGAAATCACACTTATAATTTTAAATATTTAAAATTAATTTGTTTATTTATCAATATAATTTGATATAGATTTATGTTTTTGAATTAATATTAGTTTTTTATTAAGTATAAATACAGTGGCTGACTGCTAGTTTAAGCATGTTGGCTGCTTGTATGTTATTAATTGTTTACAATCCAAAGACAAACATATTAAAAATATGTTTAATTTAAAACTTTCACCACTCATACACACTTTGCACGAACAACATTAAATATTTGTTTTAGTTGTAATAAAACACTAATTAGTCATAAATATTTAGGGGAATATGTTTTGTCTGTTCATTTGCTATTTAATAGATCTTTCTACATTTGATTAATAATTACATAGTATGTATATGAATAAAGTTAATTATTGACAACATTTTTGTTTTGGCGCGTTGTTTTCTTTCAACTTCAGAAGTAACGTATATTTGATTTAAATTGTTGTTATTATTATTTTTTTTTATAAATCCGTTATGCGTCTTGTTGCATTGACATCTCGAAACGGAATACAAAAAAATATTCTAAAACTTCTACCCACAACTCATGTGCAACATGCTTATTGAACAACTACAACAACAACAATAACAAAAAGGCAACATAAAAACAATAAAACAATCAAAGAAGACGCTTCTTGTTTAAATTAATGTATGTATGTTTTTCTGTGCGTGTGTGTGTATTTTAGTATCTGTGTGCATTTTAATTTGAATGGACGTTTTGCGTACACAATTTAGAATGTGCGTAGCATAGATCTTAGTGCTGTTGTTGTTGTTGAAAATATACTGTTTCAGTTTGAGTAGCTGTTGTTGTTTTGATTTGTTCCCTTCAAAAGTTCTTGCAGATAGATTTTTTTATAACCATCTTCGTTGGACCCCCGAATTGTAGATACTACATCCATTGAATATTTATTATTTACATCCACTACAAATATCTACTTACACTTACACATTGTACTCGCACTATTAGCATTACTACAGAGAGAATATGAGTCTATGAGTGAATACAATTAATGCGTATTGTTTTACAAAGTGCGTAAGTCTAGTATACTAAACAGTGAGGAAAATATAGAAGAGGGCAATATCTTGAATGAACACAACTGAGTTTTCGTTGTGATTTTCGTCCTATATTCAATAAAACTAAAAAAGTGCACATCGTTAAATTAAATCAATTGCTTAGGAGCAACTCACAACTTATGTAACACCATTTTTGCTGCTTTGAGAAGATAAGCTGTCCATATTGCTCAGTATCAGGGCTATGAAGTTCCAAAGTAGGGCACTTCGGGCATGTATAACCTGACCAGACATCCCGATTTAGGTGGGATTATCACGATTTTAAGAGTTCGATCCCGCGTAAAATTTTTATCCCGCTTTTTCGAGTTTTAAAATTTATAATTAGTCTTTTATAACTACTGGCAAAAATTTGGAAAAATTTTCAATTGAATAAAAATATGTCTTGTTCCTTTTTCAGCCAGTACAACACATTGCTTCAAAACTCATGAAGAGATATTTAGGATCATATGCATAACGAAAAGTAGGCACGAAGTTAGCATGAGTGCCGAAATGGAACTGGATCTTGCTGAGTTTTTCCATATATGTATTTTGAAACTAGAAATCGTCACAGAATTAGCCATGTGGCTTGGCTACAACCTACAATGATTTTTAAATTAAAAATTTATATCAAAACTCTTTAACCTCCAGTTCAATTTCGTCATTTATGATAACTTCATGCCAAGTTTCAGTTCATTTAAGTAAATTTTTCAATTTAATTATTTTTATTGAGAAAGAAATTCTCAATGCATGTAATGGCTGAAAAGACAAATTCGAACTGATGTTTTCGAGATCAAAAACTATCTCATCATCAGAGCTCTTGTCACTGCCACTGCTGCACAGAATATTAGGTTCAACGCTTGCTTCCTTAGATGTCTTGCGTCTCTCGTGTTCGGTTGAGAGCAAGAGTGTCCCTACTTCTCAGACGAGTGTGCTCTCTAAACTTAATGATGTTGCGGGCTAAGGGATTTGGATACGATTCGAGTTTTTTCTATATGTTGTTACATGTTTTGAAAATACAGTTTTTACTAATGGAACATCTAGATCTTTATGGATGCGCTGATTTCTGACATACCAAGGTGCCGCTGTAATCAACCGCAGAATTTTATTTTGTCCCCTTTGAATTTTCTCTATATTTTATGCAGAATACCATAGCTCCAAATGGGTTTAAATATTGTGTTGTATAGAAGAAGTTTACAGTCTAGACTAAATGTTGAATTTCTTCCTATTTGGGTCAGCTTTGAATCTATGTGGGCCATCCATGTTAGACGACGATCAAGGTGAATTCCTAGGTATTTACCCTCAAAGTGCTGCGGTATGATATGATTATTGATATAAATAGGCGGACATGTTTCCCTGCGTAATGTTAACGTAACATGTACACATGTTCTGTTCGTTTATTTTTATTCTCCACTGCTTTAACCATTTTTCCAGATGCAATACACATTCCGGCAATTTTTCGGATGCTTCTTGTGGACTTGCGCTTACGCTTAGAAAAGCTATATCGTCACCAAATCAAGCCCTTAGAATAAAAGGGTTCCAACTAACATTTTGACCAAAATGCCGTAGCCAGTTTAAAATGGTTCCAACTACGTGGTATCACAACTTTCGCGAAAAAGCAGTTCCATATGTTATCTTAAAATGAAAGTAATAGCTAAAATTGATTCTAACTCAGAAATTTGGTTAATATATTGATTCAAAAAGGTTCTCTTTGCAATTAGACATTTGTTTTACTTTATTTCACATGGAACCTTTTTATTCTAATAGCTCGAAATGTTAATGTGTGAATGTCCATAGCCTGTTGGCATCTCGGAGGTATATATCAGGTATAATAGAGGACCCAAAATGCTACCCTCAGGAACCCCAGCTTGAATCATCTGAGGTGTGCTTAGAAAATTACCTTCCTTGATGATGAATTTTCATCCAGTTAGATTGCTTTCTAATAGCTTGTGAGTGTTACAGGGTAAATTTTGCTTTGAATCCATTGAATGAGACGAAAACTATAATATGAACCCAACCCTCTCATATTTCTATTAGTTACATTGCTAAACAAAAAAAAAACCCCCCAAAATGTACACTTAAAATGAGAATCACTCATATAACAAATCGCAATTTTTTTCAATTGAATTCTTTTACGTACTTCATTGTAAATAAAAATAGTGAAACATGGCTTGTTTTGTTTGGAACATATCAACTTAATATGCCTGTAGAAGAATTACGGAATTGCTTTCAAATTTTTTTATTTTTTAATGAATTTTTTTTAGATAAAAAATTCAAAATTTTTTTTTGCCAAAACTTTCTCAATATCTCCAAAACTATAAGGCTAGCCAAGAATTTGTAGGAACATAGTTTGGAAATAGTTTTAGTCCAAATTTTTTATTTATTATTTAATTAAATCGAACGGCTAGTTCTCGAGTCATACCAAATCATTTGGTCTAGGCTCCTTAATTTTTTATATTACTGTAAATCCTGAGAAGCAGAGTCAATCAGAAAAAAGTAATTTATAAGCATGGAACTTAAACCATGTGCATCCAAATTGATTTTTTTTATTTTTTTTTTGAAAAATGTTCTTTTAGAAAAAGTACTTTTTTGATAAAGTTACTTTTAGTTACTTTTGAAATAGGTGTTTAAAAGCTACTTTTGACACAAAATGTACTTTTTTCATAAAATACACTATTAACAGAAAATGTACTTTTAACAGAAAAGGTACTTTTAACAGAAAAGGTACTTTTAACAGAAAAGGTACTTTTAACAGAAAAGGTACTTTTAACAGAAAAGGTACTTTTAACAGAAAAGGTACTTTTTAAACAAAATGTACTTTTTACAGAAAATATACTTTTTACAAACAATGGAACTCTTTTTTTTGTAAAAATTCTTCAAAACGATAGTTTTGTAAAATTTTGTTATTTCTGTCACGGTTTTACAATTTATCTCTTTAATACAAAATCTTGTCTTTTGTTTCTCCTTATTAAATTTCCCTCACTGTAGTAGTTTATTTTTAAACTGAGATTTATGCTATTCTTTCTCTGTCCTCTTCCTTATTTATAAACTAAACTTAGGCTCTTTGGTTCTTGTCTAAGCATTTACTCAACGACAGCTCTTTACTGCCGTCTGTCTATTCGTCCATCTTAACGTTCATATTGTACAGCCTGTTAAACATATTGCACCCACACTTTAGACAAATTATAATCTATGCCGAGTTCTGCTAATTAAATGCTTTAAGTAATAGTTTTTCCAGTAGGAATAAATATGTTTTCAAAACACAGTTTTCTTAGCGTTTGTTACCTGAATTTTCAAGTTACAGGTAGCATATTAAAATAATAGTCTTGACCTTTTTTCATTGTAAGTGTTTGATGTCAGTCCCTTGAAGTGACCATTTTGTGTTTGTAACACTGTAAACCACCTCCTTTTTAGTCTGTAGTGTTAAGTCAAGGGTTTCATTGTTTTATTTGTATTATTGTATAGACGTAATTTGTATTTTTGTCATTTCTTGTACTCGTTCGTATATGGAAATTTTTACATCAACTTCTATAGAATTTCTAATCAGACCTTTTCTATTTAGGAGTTTATTTTATTTATCTTTACAATCCTTGAGTGTAATTCGTTTGATTTTTCTATAGAAGTTTAAGAAATTATTTGAAAACTTTTAATGTAATGGGACGTTATTATTTGTTTATTTTTGTAATAATTTTCAAAATTCTTTTTGTTATTTCAACTTTTTATTATTCGATTTGTTCATCATTAGGGATTAAACACCTGGTAATGGAAATGTAATCATTTTGTTTTTAATTTTAATTTTGTTGTGTTTTACATGATTTTTTATGACATTTATTAGTGGGTTTTCATGTAATAATGAAGTGTTCAGGCAAATGAAAGAAAGTTTAAAAGTTTCCCACACTCTACATAAACATTAAAGCAATTTATTATTGTGTTTTTTATCTGATTTTTATATTTATTTATTTTGTGCGGTGTAAAGCTGCCTGCCCTAGTTTAGTTGTTTCTTTAATCAAATTTAGTATATATATATATCTTTTTTTTTGAAAAATCTTGTGTTTTAAAATAATTGTTTGGAAAATGGAAGACATTAATCAAAGAAAATTTAAAATATGGGCATGTTCATGGATTATAACGGAATTTGTTTTGCTATGTGCCAAGTAAAAATTGTTAACTTAAATGAAAATGAATAGGAGTGTTAAAATCCTATTAAAAAGCTTTTAGTTTTTTAACCGACTTCAAAAAAAGAGAAGGGTATTAATTAGTATATGGGTGACTCTCATTTCAAATGTTTTTTTCGTGTCCGTTGAAAGTATAGCAAAATATTTCATACAATAAACTCATATATTTTAAAATGAAAACTTCTTTATCATGATTTAATAGCTTATAAATAAATGTACATACGTTTTTTTTTGTAAGACTGTTCATTATGTGTTAAAAACGGAGAACGGAAATACTGTTAATACTCTTTTCATGCAAAATGGCGTGTCCGTAATGAATACTGTTGACTTTTCACATTAACCCTTTGCGACTGACGTGACTTCATTATCACAATTCCACTGACGTGGTTCCGTTTGTAAACCCACTGAAACTATTTTTGATTTTAGTTTAATGTAGTAGTTTCTTATTTATTGTAATTTTTTGTTAAAAAAAAACGACAAAGCTTATTAAAATCAAAATTATTGGCATGACATAAATTACCCTTAAAAAACTTACATCCATACAAAAAATAAAAATCGTCATATCTGATTTTTTTGGTAAAAAGTTTAACATTAATTTTAACTTATACTTAAGCTAATCAATCTAGAAAGAAAAGAGATAATATCAATGGCTTAATAAAATGTTATAACGTATTTTGTCAGGTCTACCTCAAAACTGACGTGGTAGACTTGTAGACACTTGGATGCTCACATCAACGCGTGCGCTCGTTTCAATTGCTTTCTTCACACTAATGTACGCATGAGTATGTAATAAGAAGGTACTGAAAATACCAGAATCGATAATTATATAATTATGGCATAAAACAATGTTTTCTGTTTACTGGTGTCTACCAGACTACGACGTCAGTCGCAGAGGGTTAAGAAAGTATACATTTTTTCCAAAATGAGATTAAATTTATAACGGTTTTAGAATATCTGCATTTGCTTCTCTTATTTCATACACAAAATTTTTGAAAAATTTTAGAAATTATAATTTGCTTAAATTGTTGTTTTCCACACTCTTGTGTATTGAACGTTAGACCTTTTTATTACGCTTCATTAGTCAGTTTAATTATAAAAATTTGCATTAACAACGTACACTAAAATAACAGCGTACCTTTGTACTTCTACATATTTAAACGTTTTGTAAACTTTATTAAATAGTATTATACTGCAAAAGGTTTCATTAATCAATAATGGTTTGTAACAAAAAAAAATGTATTGAGTGTTATCCAAATTTTTCTTTATTTAATTGTAATTTTTTAGTAAATAACTCAGAAGCTTATGTTAAGATTAGGGGTTTTATCCCCTGACATTTTTGTTTCCTGGGAGAGCGGGAAATAAAAAAGAAATTCCCGGGATCTTCTGAATTGCGGTGAATTGAAGAAAGTAATAAAATGTTTAACAAAAATTTCAATTTCCGGAATACATTGATTTTTATAGGATCAAAATGAATCATTGATTGAATCATTCTTTATTTGAAACTGAGCTATGTATATTTTAAAAATATTTCACAAAGAAAACAGTTTGTAATGCAATGAGATAAAAAAAAAAGCAAAAAAATTAACAAAATACATTAACAGAAAGATTCAAATTACATTTTATAGCGAAATTTTAAGGGAACTTTGTATTTAAAGAACATTTTTACACCGAGCAAAAAGAGAGCATACAAATCATTAGTAAAATCGCTGATGAACTGAAATCAAAATAGTTTTATTTTAAAATCGACCCACTCTAATTGGAAAACTATATATTTTGAATATATTAGATGAAAACGTTTCATTTTTAATTAATTCACCAATTAACATCAACAAAATTAATGCAATAATTTTGCAATACCACTAAGTATTAGTGGAAACTTCAAAATTGGTGCACTAACCCCATCTATGAAATCAAATGAAAGCGTGTTGAAAAAGATATTCGTTAATAGCTTACACACAGCTTATTTTACTACCCACTTTTATTGGGAAACTATATATTTTGAATACATTTGATGAAAACATTTCATTTCATACATGAAACTCTAAAGTAAATGATCCCAAAACAATTTGTTGGCGATTAATTCATTTCGTATACATCCATGACTTACAATCCGACATATAATTTTAAGTTTCATTTAGAAACAAATCTAAAAAATATAAAAAACTTAATGGAAAATTCAAAAACAATGAATGAAAAGTAGAATAACCAAATCCAAAAACAAACAAAAATTAATGTGTATTGACGTATACACATACATATTTACAAAAATAAACCAGGGTCGTTTTTTTACAAAATTAAAAAAGATTTAATTTAAACAAAAATTATAGTCTTCTGTCGTTGCATATAAAGAGTGCAAGTTGCAAGTACTTAAAAATATAAAACTAAAATCAGATTCACACTCAATGCCACAAACAAACGTGTACTTACTAAAGTGCAACACTTTAATACAACATTTATAAATATTTGTTTTGCTTGTTGTACACATCTGTGTGTCGTTGTCTACGAAATGATCTTGAAAACGATTGTGTCTGTGCCAAAACGCACAAGTAAAAAAAAAATAAATAAAAAATCAACTACTTAAAATAAAAATAATTTAAAAGAAAAACGAAAAAAAAACAACATAAAAAGAGTATTTTTTAAAAGCAACTGTTAAAACTTGAGTTTTCATACCTTCCTTGAAAATAAACCCCACTTTACGAAGTGAAGTTTTTTTTATTCATCTTCACTTTTTTTATAGAAAGTACGAACGAGTACTTTTATCTGAAAGTACTTACATGATCTGCAACAAGACTGTTGTTTCCTTCCTTCTTTGGCATAGTAAATTTAAGTACATTGTTGTACATTTGTTTTTAGTACTTTTGTCTACACGGTGCGTGTCATAAATCTGTAGACACTAAACCATTGTTTCAAAATATGATGGGGTTCTTCTTTAAATAGACAACCACCCCCATCTTGGTTCGCATTTAGATTTCTATCTTTTAAGATATGCTGAGTTTCTAAAAATATATGTTTTTCTTTTGTCCTTACAGAAATTTTTTTCATTTATGTTACGTCTGCGCAGTTTGCTATGTAAAATAATTGTGATGAGTATTGCTGTTGACAGGTTAATTTGATTCGGAAAATTAAGTTTTTTTCCATTGGCACGTGCTCAAAAAAATAACGAAATATTGCAAGCACCAACTTATATAGGAGACCAAATTTAAATTTAACAAAAATTTCTACTCATGGAACTTTTATAGTATGTAATAGAGTTGTGATCTTGAGTATTTTGCACTCACGATTAAAACAAAAATAAAGTTACTCATACATACACTGATAGCAAAACCATCATAACGCTGATGTAATGTGATATCAATGCTATGTCAAGTGTCCTCGTTTTTGACCCCATGATACTTTTCATCATTGTAATGTCAACCTTTATATCAGTTGGTCATTAATGCCATGGATGACAAATTTGCCATCAATGGAATGACACACTGACTTAAGAGATATGACGAATGGGAATCAATTTAATTACGAAATGTAATCAATATAATATCACTAATAGAAAAACCATCATAACACTGTTGTAATATGACATCAATGTTATGTCAAGTGCCTTCGTTTTTGACCGCATGATACTTTTCATCGTTGTGATGTCAACTTTTATATCAGTTGGCCATTAATGCCAATGATGACAAATCTGTCATCAATGGAATGACACACCGACTTTAGGGATATGACGAAAAGAAATCAATTTAATTACGAAATGTAATCAATATAATGTCACTGATAGAAAAACCATCTAAACGCTCTTGTAATTTGACATCAATGTTATGTCAAGTGCCTTCGTTTTTGACCGTTTTTTGTCATCAATGGAATGACACACCGACATTAGCGATATGACGAATGGGTATCAATTTAATTACGAAATGTCATCAATATAATGTCACTGATAGAAAAACCATCATAACGTTGTTGTAATTTGACATCAATGTTATGTCAAGTGCCTTCGTTTTTGACCGCATGATATTTTCATCATTGTGATGTCAACCTTTATATCAGTTGGTCATTAATGCCAATGATGACAAATCTGTCATCAATAGAATGACATACCGACATAAGCGATATGACGAATGGGAATCAATTTAATTACGAAATGTCATCAATATAATGTCACTGATAGAAAACCCATCATAACGCTTTTGTAATTTGACATCAATGTTATGTCCAGTGTCTTCGCTTTTGACCGCATGACAGTTTTAATCATTGGGATGTCAATCATTCCATCAGCTGCCAATGATAAACATCGATGCCAATGATAAACATTTTGTCATGAATGACATGATACACCGAACCGACATCAGAGGATGAATTGAAATCAATTTGATAACAGAATATCATCTTTGCAATGATTTAATTGACATTATGCCTAAATTAATAAGAATTACATAACTCATTTTTTTAATAATTCATAAAAAAATAAAAGTACAAAAGTAGTACCAAATAGCTTAGAATATTCTAAAGGGAATGAGGCCTCGTTTGTTGAAATTGGTGCATCACTTTTGATTTTATTCACAATTTATCTCTGAAACTAATGGATAGATTTAGAAACAATGTTAGCACGGCTTAAAGATAATTTTGTTGTGGAGTTTTGGTTTTTCTTTTTTACTGAATAGGGCAAACCCTTCTCCAGTTATGCTAATATATGTCGTGGAAGTGCCTTTAATTTTGACTTAGCGATATGTCTCGAAAAGTACACATAGACAAATTTTTTCTAGTAAAATCGTCGAAAACCAGGTTCATTTACATTTTTCGGTAGTTTGAAAGAACATTTTTCATTTTGAAATAACTATATTTCATGTTTGTTTAATATTCCAATACAGTTAAATCAAAATAAAGTTAATACTGAAATAATACGAAGAATCATGTTGAATCAAAGTTATTTTAAGTTTAAACAATGTGAATTTGATATTGAAACAACACGAAGAATCATGTTGAATCAAAGTTATTTCAAGTGTAAGCAACATGACTTTAATGTAGCTATTTTATTCATTGTTTTATTTACGTGATGTGTATTAGCATATGCATCAGAAAAATTTGTGTTGTAGTTGGCTGCCCCAACAAAGATTTGAGCTCCAGGCACTTGCATGCCACGCGCTAACCACCGCAGCCACAGCAATTTTAAACTTTACTTTAGATATACACTAAATAAATATTATCGTATGTTAAATTAATTTCATTTTAATTTAGCATGATTTAATTGATTACTTAACATAAAATTTATTTGAAATTAAAGTTATATTCATGTTGATTTAAAATGAAATGTAATGTTTATAGCAAAGTTGTTTTAACAGTGAAAAATATCAAATCAAAGAGATTTAAGATTAGGGTAATAATTTTCCGTGTAAATTTTCACTGTTAATGCGATTTTTGTCGGCTATTTGTCCGCTATATAATGATAAACAACAACAAGTCACACAACTGAGCACAAAAGTAAATTGTAGCAATAAACAAAGCAAATAAACACCTGCACACTTAAACGACAAATTATTTCTTGTAATATGATATCCAATCAAAATTGCGTCATATTGATTTTACATTCCTTTTTTCTGTGTGTAGAGCTGATAAAAAATGCAGTAGAGATTCGCGTTCAGCGGCCGAAGTAACTAAAGAACAAGCCTTCAGTTCTAGAGAACGGAAATATTGATTATCGCATAACTGCTCCATTTATGGACAATTTTTAAAATATTTTTTTTTCAAAAGGAGTTTCTTGCAGTTTGGCCTCATATATATTTTTTCGAAGATCTCTTTGAATGGCATATTCGAACTGTTCAATATTTACGGGTTGGTTTTTTATAGAAATTTGAAAATATATTGTAGAGCATTTCAGCATTCAAGTATGACGGAAGAGGAGTAAATCTTTACAAAAAATTGGTAAACAAAATTTTTTAGATTTATTCATTTTTATTTTTTACCGTAGTCTCCTTTTAACCTGATATACTTTATCCAGTTTTTTTTTAAATTGATCCACAAATTAAAATTTCGAAATTTCTTCACGGTAGGCTTCTGCTGTGGTGCTGCCTGCCTCATCATTCGATTATTATTTTATTTCATATTCAATTTCCTGAAATAATATGCCAATTGTATATTTTCTTTTATATCTTTGAAAATGCATCTAAACAAAATTTAATTACACTCAAAGATAATAAATAATTTTTTTTCCACTATAATTATTCAATAAATTTATGATTGTTCATTTTTGATAACCCTCTGCTCCCCCTCGTTGGCAGACCATGTGTGGAAGTGTTTAAGTTCAGCTGCAGTAGAAAAACGACCTTTTACCTTCTACTACATGATTGCTATGTATGTACAAAAACGTCGAACGCATTCGTAGATGCAGATACACATGTTTAAATTTTAATTATAAAAACAAAACAAAATTTTGAACAAAATTTTTAATATTTATCCGGAAATGTGGCAACATACTGACGACTGACTGCACAGGCTGCAGGTGAATTTGTTTATTGATTTAAATGTTATTGCTGTTGTGCGCTTAATTATAAATTCATATTTTATAAATAGAATAGTTTATTGAATGATAAATTTTTAAGTCTTTTTTTTTGTTTTTCTTAAAAACCATAAAAATATTTATTTAAAAAATTATGAATATATTAAATGAGGGATTTTTAGTTTGGAGAAATTTTCAAGATACATAATAGAAGTGCTAAAATAATAAAGTTTCTTCCGTTAACGATTTTTTCATCCTTGTTTGATATAAAAAGTTGTAATAAAAAATTCATAAAATATAAGATAGAAAAGAATAAGCTAAAATAAATTTTTAATAAAAATTTCAAAGATTTATGAAAGTGGCAGGAAATATAAAACCATGAAATTCGATTGTACCATCAAAAATGCAATAAATCATCTGAATTACTTTTAACAAAAATGCTTTGTTATTAGTAAAAAGTAGTTGGTTATGGATTGCAACCGAACTTCAGGCGCGTTGCTGCACCTGAAAATTCCTGGTTGCCAGAAAATCACTAAATTGCAACTTAAATTGATAGCTCTCAGTTCCCATCCGTAATATTATTTTCAGCAGCTGGCAACCCAACTGACATTTGGTTGCCATCCATAACACTGGTTCACTAATTTTCAACTTTTTGCCAAAAAAGAGATTTTCTAAGCGAATTTTTGGTCGCTGAACACGAATATAGAATTCGTTTACATATTTATCTTAAGAAACGTTTTCGAGATATTCGCGAAAACCCTGTTTTTCTGCAGTTGTCTTAGCTGTTTTACAAACCTCGACAACTGTGCAATTGTACAAAATTTGCACTGTTTTTTTCTTTCATCCAATATACATACTGCGTTGATCGGATCAAAATTCATTGAGTTACAGCCCTTAAGATTTGAAAGAATTTGACTTTTTTATTGTTTCAAAATTCAGCGCTCCATTTAGGCAAAATAAAATTTTTAAAATTTAGTTTAGACCCACATTTTAAAGAAAATTTTGTTTGATACGTAGTAAGCGTAAAACTGGTTACTTCGGACAAAAAATGAGAAAGTTACAACATATTTAATGAACACATCCAAATTTGAATTTTCATTCATTGGTACTCAAATCAGTACGAGTTTTTTAATCATAAGTCCATTACGGTAATCCCCCGAGTTACGTCGTGATTGGTCCCGGAAAATGGCGACGTAATTTGAAACAACGTAAAGCCTATTTGATATTGCACATAATAAAAATTGGATTTCCATGTATTTTTTCTTTTTATAATTGAGGCGACTTAAATCAAAATGGGAGTGGTGATAAGCAAAATATACGTGAGCACTGACGATGGAAGTGTAGTGGCTTCCGAAAATGGTCCTTGTTCTGCTGTGTACGTTGAAAAATTAAGTTGATGTTAATTTTTCCCTTGTTCCTTGGAATATTAATCATGCTCAATTATTTCTGAATATAACGTTACGAACCTTGGCCTAATAATCAATTTGGATTCACAAAGTAAATACGTTCGAAATAATCATATTAACAAACATTTTTTATTAAAATTAAAATTCGGATGTTTTCACTAAATATGTTGTAACTTTCTTATTTTCTGTCCGCTGTTAACAATTTAGCTCCTAATACATTGGCAACAAGATATGGACCAAAAACAAAATTTTAGAATCCTTTTTTTTTAATGTAGCGACTTAAAATGGTGAATTTTTAAAGAAAAAGTTAAAAATCCAATTATTTAAAAACTTTAAATTTTGATCCGATCATTACAGTATAGAAATTGGTTGAAAGAAGGAAAACAGCTCCAAATTATCATAAAAAACACCTCTTTTTGAGGCTAATTTTTGTTGTTGCATAGTGTCATGAATGCATAGCTTTTGCGTGAAAACAGATTACCAGTTGAAATATTTTAGAAACGATTTTTTCTAACATTGAAAATGGCATGTATATATGTACTAAAATTTGGTTGATAATAGCGGAAATCACTCTTGGTAGCATATTTGCACCTCTAGGATATAAACTATCATTTTCTGCTACAAAGAATGAGTGTCTTCTTCAAAAATGTAGGAAATACATGAGTATTTCCATGTCAACTCGAAAGCAATTCGGATTGACCCTCTCCGATTTCAATGAAATTATCACAGATAGTGTATGTCCTAAGATATTTGATTTAAAAAATTTTGAGACACTAAGGTCATTTTGGTTTCCGAAATATGGGGCTATGAAAATAGAACAAATCGTCAAAATTTGAGAAAAGTGTATTTACGAAAAGTGTATAACTTCTAAACTAGAAAAGTGAAAAAGCTTTACATGATGTAATTTTGCAGGTACAAATAAGGCTTCTGATATGGTGTACATTAAAATTTTTTCCGCGAAAAGTTCAAAGGTCATTTGAGGAGGTCTTGAGATTAAAGACATATATCTCAAAAAACAGTTTTTTTTTAATCTTAAAATAATACATGTTAGTCATGAAACACTTTTCTATACACTTGGAAAGTTTCATGGTGGTGCCGCTTCTAGTTTTGGAGCTATAGAGCAAAAGATGGCCCAAAGTTTGTTTTATGAACAAAAAAATTTTTTTTTTTAGTTTTTTAAGATATATTTTATATTAAAAAAAGTAATTTTAAAAGTTACGATTAAAGCATTAAAAATTATTTTTATATTGAAATTTTAAATAAATATTGACAATTATCTAAGTGTATAAAAGTAACATATTTTTCTGATGGATGTGCTGGCCAATTTGAAAATAAAAAAACATTGTAAATTTATGTCATCATAATGAAGACTTTGGATTTGATGCTGAGTGGGAGTTTTTTGCTACAAGTCACGGCGAAGGTCCTAGTGACGGCCTTGGAGGGACAGTGAAAAGCACGTGAAGCAAGTTTACAGCGTCCACATGACAATCAAATCACAACACCAAAACCATTATTTGATTGGCGCCAGCAGAACCTTAAAAATTGCAATTTCACATTGCTTTCTGAAGAGGATTATATAAAAGAAGAGGTACTTCTTAGAGATCGATTGTTTAGACTACGTACTATTTATTCCCGGTACGCAAAAATATCACTGCTTTATACCTGAAGGAAAAAGAAAGATAAGATTTACTCAAACGATAGCAATTTTATAACGGAAAACATATACACTTAGCTAATTGTCTATATTTATTTAAAATTTCAATATAAAAATGATTTTTAATGCTCTAATCGTAACTTTTAAAACTACTTTTTTTTAATATAAGTTATTTTAATGTTAATAAAATATATCTTTAAAAAAATATTTTTTTGTTCCTAAAACAAACTTTGGGCCATCTTTTGCTCTATAACTCCGAATGTAGAAGCGGCACCACCATGAAACTTTGCAACTGTATAGAAAAGAGCTTCATAATTAAAATATATTTTTTTAAGATTTTTTAAAAAAGTGTTTTTTGAGATATAGGCATTTGAACTTAAGACCTGCACAAATGACCTTTGAACTACTAGCGGAAAAAATCGAGATGTAAATCATTTTAAAAGCATTATTTTAACGAGCAAAATAGCATAAAATAAAACTTTTTCAGTTTTGAAGTTATAGTTGGTTTTTTGTGGCCACTTTAGTCAGATTTTTACAATTTTTCCAATTTTCATAATGATAGATTTCAGAACCGGGAGGGTATAAAGATTAAAATTTTTTTAATACCTGTAATGGATAACATTTGTGGCGAATATCATCAAAATCGGAGTTGGTGTTTCTGAAAATGGCATTTTTTGTCGATTTGATATGGTTTCAACTAGGGATGTAACGATACGCCGTTTTGCCGATCCGATACCGATACCGATATTTAAAAATAAATATCGCCGATACCGATTCCGATACCGATACGAATATTGAAATTGAGTTCAAGTTTAGATTAACAAAACTCAAGTCCAATTTTTTTATTATACAAAATTACATTGTAAGAGAGAATATATAAAATTGATTTTAACCCAGTATAAAAAATTTGAAGTAATTTTTAAGGAGCTACATTTTCTTTGCTTCAAAAAAATCTATATTAAAAATATGCAGAGAATTAGTAGAAAACCAAGAAAAATTTTTTAATTCCTTTGTAATTTTAAAAAATACTCGCCATGCTTTTTAAAAAATCGATTTTTTAAAGAACATTTATCAACTAATATTCTTCTAAATAACTTATAAGCTTAATTATTAAAAGTCTTCAAAAAGTTTATATTTATTCACTTAAATTTACATGAAAATAAAGTTTTGAGTTTAAATTCGCATAAAAAAAATTGTGAAAATGGATAATTTTTTATCCTTTTTCCTTGAGGAAAAACCATTATAGAACACCGAAAAAGAAATTTGTCCTAGCATCGCTTCCAATTCGGTGATTGGTAATCGAAAAACAGAACTTCTTGCAATGGCAAGGATATGTAAAACTAATTAGAAATTATCCAAATTTGCAACGCTTCCGGATCGCGAATTCTACATTTTAATGACTTCTTTGGAGTGTCTTTTTTTGCTGGAATAAGATTTAAAAAACAACGACTTGAATTTGAATTCATGGTAAAATTAACAAAAAATAAATATTTTTTTTTACAAAATAGCAGCATAAAAGATTATTAATTTCTAAAATTGATATTAATAAGATTTAAAAAATAACGAAGTGAATTTAATTCATGGTGAAATTGAACAAAAATAAATTATTTGTTTAAAAAAAACTCTGAAAAAAATTTTTAAAGTATCGTCGTATCGACAGTAAAATATCGCCGATACCGATGTATCGGAAAATCTGAAGTATCGCCGATATATCGGTATCGGTATCGGTATTCGTTACATCCCTAGTTTCAACCACATATATTATGTATAACTATGTATTTTTCAACTGTACAATAAAGAAAGAACTACTCTTACTTATTTCTTAATTTATTATTTGTAGTATTGAAAACAGTAGTAGTAAGCAAACAGGCCTACTATTAGTTTGTATTTTCTTTTGTATTTTTCTATTAATCTTTCTGAGTAATTTTGTTAATTGCATATATGCTAAACAAGTTTCCTACAGTTTTTAGTATTGCATATCTGCTACTGTGTAGGAAATGTAAGTTTCTTATATTTTGTTCTTGTTGTGTTGCATATTGTAGCAAATATCCTAGACTTACAAGAGCTGCAAAGTCTGCAATAGCAGTTTCCTACTAAGAGTGATTGCCCCTAATATAAAAGGCATAATGGTTCGTACACATTGGACATTTCTTTAGTTGTTATTTTGTGGCGTCATATTTCAAATTAACAACTCAATGCGACAAAACGACAACATGGTGTCATTTTGTTTTTCTGACTGCAATATTGTCGCATTATTGTGACAACCGTACACATTAGACGTGCAAACAGTTTGCCACTCACCGAAAAACATCGGAAGTGGCAAACGTTGCCGATAGTACACACTATCATGTTTGCTTGCGATGTCATAAAATGTCATAGTCTGTACGTAGCATAACTCCTGCTCTGTTGACATTGTAAGTCTCAAATAAATCTCATCAATCGCTTAGAAGTCACTTAGCAGATTTGTAAGCGAGAGTTGGTTGTTGTTGTGACTCCGGGTATAATTTTCGTTCACGATGTTCCAATTGGGAGTTCTATTTCAGATTATGCTAGACGTGCAGCTCGCATGCTAACACGTACATTCGGGCGCCAACAGTACCATTGCAAAAAGGGAACGAAAAAATCACATTAAAAATTATGTTTTAAAGTAGAGTGCGAATATAGTTTCTTATAATTTTTCAATTAAAATAATCTGTCCGTATTTTTCTTATGAAATTTCCTAAAATTATCCTCTTTAGAAACAAAGAAAACCTACAACTACCAAATATGTCCTACAATATGTTCACCCACAGTGCGTTCACCCTGAAAAAATACAAGATTTCACTATTTGTCATTTGAAAGAAATTTAATTGAAAACATACATACAACCTATTGGCACTTAAAATGAAACAATTTTGCATGGCCATTTCATGTTCATGGCACAGACGTCTAACGCCGACATTAAAAATGCTTTTATAAGCGCATGAAAAGTATTTAACTCACAACAATTTATTTGCACTACAAAAACCATCTGCTTAAAATTATCAAAGTGCCAAGAAATTGAACAAAAACAAAAAGTCTTTAGGAGGCCAAAAGGAAAATCCAACCACGAATATCCTTTACGCAGCACAGTGGCATACATTAAAAAAAAGTCGTAATAAATATTGAGATTTTAAACTACAGAACGGATTTGTCTAAAAAGTTGTAGAGCAGCAGTAAAGCTTTTAGAATCTTGTCTTTTGAAGTCCACAGATCCACCAGGGATGGAGCTGCAGGGGGTGAATTGGAGGTCTAACGAGCCAAACGGACATCAGATTCGGATTTAACGTATCAAAATACATGTAGGTATTTATGTGGTTCTGATCAAAAGTGCGGCCCACTTTTTGTTTTGTACCTTTGCTTGGGGAAAACATGGTTCTTCTGGCATTTTTGTCTTCTCTGCTAATTACACAACTTCAATATCTTGAGATCGGTAAAATGTATATCAATAATTTTTTAAAATGTAGTTAAACAATGTATTTAGAGCGCACAGTACAAATTTCAGAAAAAAAATAAATTTAGTTATTTTTTTATTATATACAAACTTTTTTCGCGAAATTTTAGTTTTTTTACCCGACTGCGCGACGCAAAGAAGGGTATTGTGCTTATCAGCATATGTATGTATGTATGCTGTGTGTTCCTTTGCGCCACTCTAAACCGAACGCGTAAGCCGATTTTGATGATTCTTACGTCAATCGATTTAAAAATCGGTCACTATTTAAGACAGTTACAAGCCGCACAAAGTTTTTTACACCCGAGGTAGTTAACTTTTAGCCCATGTATATCCGCCCCTGGTGCAGCTGCAGACTTTAAAAGATAAGATTCTGAAATCTCGTCTCTTCCTGTACAACTATTTCAATTTCTACACAAATCCGTTCAGTAGTTGACCAGTTCAATATTTATTACCATTTTTTTAGGTTTTCGTATACCAAAAGTGTAAAGGAACCCTATTGTTTTCGCTCCGCTGTCCGTCCGTCCGTCTGTCTGTCCGTCTGTCTGTCTGTCTGTCACAGGCTTTTTTCTCGAGAACCGTAAGAGCTACGGACCTGAAACTATCACAGAATATATCAAACTTTAGCCGCTACAACAACAATTATATGACATTTAAAAATTAAAGGGTGGTCTAAAGCGAGCAACGAAACATGCTGAAATAATAATGTACTTTACAGACATAGGCGCTTGAAATTTTCAAAGTTAGTCTATTATTATTATGACTACACAAATTAACACTGATATTTAAAACAATAAAATTAGAGGGTGTTCTATCAATTAATGTCATTTTGACTATATAATTTAGACAATTTGCTGTATCTCGGAAATCGTAAGAGCAAACTCTTGAAATTTAAAAAAACGCTAAAAGTAAAAAATTACAAAATTAAAACAAATGCTAAAACGAAAAATCGCCAAAATGAAAAAAGCACAAAAAGTTAAAAAAATCGATAAACGTAAAAAAAATCACCAAAAACCAAATAGATAGAACCCAAAAAAAAAAAAACAAAAAAAAAAACATCGAAAGGCACCAAAACGAAAAAAACGCCAAAACTAAAAAAATCGCAAAAAGGAAAAAAGTGCCAAAACTAAAAAAATCGCTAAAACTAAAAAATCCCCAAAAACCGAAAAAAATCGCCAAAGCGAAAAAGGCCATCGTGTTGGAAGGTTGCCAATGTAACGCCAATCCCACAAAAGCCGAAAAAATCGCCAAAGCGAAAAAAGGCCATCGTGTTGGAAGGTTGCCAATGTAACGCCAATCCCCCAAAAGGGAGAGACTACTAACCCTGAAATTCACCGCCCAATCGCAATATGTTCTGCACTTATTTTTCGAAATAATTTTGATATAATACTTTTTTGTTTTAAAAATTATGTTCAAAGTCGATGGTAGTAACTCAAAATATCATATTTTCTCTGCAGCCAATTAACAATAAAAAATTAAAACTAGTATATTATGATCATTTCCGTATTTTAATAAGACTGGCATAAATATTTTATTGACATTTACTTTAAATAATAATATAAACAGTTTTTTGTCTCTACTGAAAATGTTAAAATTTTGAGTAAATGCACTATTGTTAAACAAATGCGATATGTGCATTCGTGCGGAACCTTTCGTGAACGAGGCAAAGTCGCACTTTACTGAATTTTTTTTAATTCGCGCCACTGTGCGCAGACATGAATAAAAACTGTTTCATTAAAAAATGTTACGTTATATTGGAATTTAGTATAATCAATAGATATTCTAGGGCGGCAAGATGGCTGAGATACTATAGGATATCGGAGGATATTTATATATTTACCGATAGAAAAGCGGCCATCACTGGTGTAAATAGTTTCATCCATATATGGCTAGCTTATATAGCAACACGGCGGGTCTTCCACAAATATGAAGCTCTTCAAGGATCTCCAAACAATCCCATACCTTCATATGGAAAGAAGCGAATTAAAAAATCCACTTTAAGAGTTTAAATGATCTTCACCAGGGTCTATCAACAAAGTATGAGCTAATGCTTCACACTTGTCAGATTATACTGTACAATACAAAACAATACATGTTTCTAACGAGTGATTCTTGTAGAGGGCACCAAAATATATATACATATATCGGCGTTTTGAAAGTTTACATCTGGAATTAATTTTAGTTTATTTTTTGGGTTACGGTGTTATTTGAATAAAAACAATTCGAATAATTGAAATTTATTCTAATTTTTTTTTGATTAGGTAGACCGATTTAAATTGCTATTGATATACAAAAGCTAAATTAATTTCTAAAATAAACTTCTTTTAAAAAAATGTATTAATATTTTTTATTAGAAAATGTACATATTTTTAAGGTTTATATTTATATTAGAAGTATTTTTTAATTATAAATTTGTAAAAATGGCATGAGTTTGACCCACATTATGACAGGAAATAATTAGTTGTTTTACAATTAATAAAAAGTAACGTATACTATAGGTTGTGCATATTTTATAATTAACACTGTGCAACAGCACAGTTATGGGACTGCTTGAGCAAATAGCGCTGTAAAATAACAAGGTTCTAACGACTGATTATGGGCAGAAGGCATCAAAAAATATATATGTATGTGAATCGTCATTTATTTTAGGTGGAATTAAAGTTCCCCCTTTATGCACATAGTTATAGTGACTCGGCACAGGAAATCTTATAAGTCTTACGTTTAAGGTATAAGATTTACTATTTAGCATTTTTATGTAAAACGCCACGAGAAACAATTTTGTGAAACATTTTAACCCTCTAACTCTTTGCTGTATGGTTTTGGCCCTTTCTTAAAAAGTGGTCGCAAAACTCTCCTTCAGGGGTGATATAGCGGGTTGAAATGCTCCACAAAAATGTTTGGCATGAAATTTCACTTTAAGCCTTCAAGCCTCCAAGCTCCACAATCAACTTGAACGCCTAAAATAATTTAAAACTTAAGATGTGTTTAAGGGTTAAATTTGTACTTATTCAAAATTAGTACTTGCAATAAGAAATTTTGTAAGCCTTAGGTTTAAGGTATAAGATGTGTTCAGCACTTTTATGTCAAACACCACGAGTGAAAGTTTTGTGGATCGTTTTAATCCTCTAGCTCTTCCTTGTATGTGTCTTTTCGTCCCGTTATTAAGCAAAGCACAAAAAATATAGCAGTCTTAAATGTTCTATTTTCAGCAAAATATGCAGTATCAAATTGAAGAAATTTAAAGCAAATTCGTTCATTCGCAAAAATATTTCGGTCATTTCGTAGTCGGACTTAAAGAAAAAAACTTGTCTTTGAACAAGGAGACTTCTGTTACTGTTTATAGATTAAAGAAATTAAAAATGAAGTTTTAAAGTCTATAAGCAGGAAATCCATTTTCTAAAGTTTCTTGTTGGTTTTGTAACACAGTGTTATTTATATACAATATGTAAAAGAAATATATGTTATCTACAAGTAATAAAAAAAAATGCTCAAAAGTAATTTGCGCATGCGCACATTTGCAGATACAATAACATTATTTAAGCATATGAATCTCATAAACCACGGTTCAATTCTCCTTCGTACGATACAACAACTTTGTCAAAATCATGCGGGTGTGTTGCGCATGGCTTTCACGTGTGTGGAAAGGAAGAAACCTTTTCGTTTAAAAACAACATAAACAGCAAAAGTGTGGCTTAAATGAAGAGGGGGTTTGCATAAAGCGCGTACAAAACACAACTTTTCCAAATGATTATTTTTATTGTGGTTGATGATAAATAGAAAGAGAAACCAAAATAAATAACAATAAAACATAAGGAAAAATTAAATAACTTGGGTATATCACGTGTATCGAAAAAGAACGATAAGGAAAAGAAAAGCAAACTATAAAATAAAAACAAATATGCGCATACTAAATTGTATTCCTTAGTTTTCTTTTGTTTTTAAATACAAAAATGCAGCAAATTAACAATATGGAAAATTAACGGAGGCACACAAGCAAACAATGTTGTTGTATTTCCTTTGTATTGCAATCAAATTTGCCACAAGACCAGCAATAAGCATACCACACATATAACATAATGCAGCATAATAGACATTGCCAGCAAGTTGCAACCTAAACCAGCGGTAAAATGCAGGAGTAAAGAGGCCTTCTAGAACGCCTCTTTCATTTCTACCCATGCTGCCATTGCTTCTTAAAAGGCTTTCCCACAGCCTATCTGATAAAAGACCTTGATATAAAGGCCATTTTGAATGATTTCGGAGGAAGGAGTCTTAAAAAGCAAACAGAGCAGAGTTCCCAGTTTTTTGGATTTGTCCCAAAATAGGGATTTTTTTTTTGCGATTGGAGATAAAAATTTCGTGAAAGTCCTAAGGTAATTTTTTTTTGGAAAAAGCACTTTTTCGCTGGGCATTTTTGGCGATTTGAAATCTAATTCTTCTTCAGCAAAATCATTCAAGATGCGAGTGACGAAACATATATGTTCTGGTGTGTGGCTTTGGGCGTGTGCCAAACGGTAGCAAAGTACTATTGTAAGTAATTTTTTGACACTTCTGAGGTGAATAAAATTTCACTAGCCTTGGAGGCTAGTAGATCTTTTAACACAATAGATACATTTTTGACAAGCACCAAATTAGAAGCATGGTATCATAAGACATGGTTAAAACACCGCCGTCGTTTTTAAAAATTCGAGCCGTCGCCCAATAAATCGATTTTTACGGGTCTTAAATGTAGTTAGACTGTGAAAAATGCATTTTTTATTTTAATTTGCGAAAAATTATACATCATATTCGGCCTGATTGTGTAAGGCGTTGGCGTAAACGCCTATGTCGTTTTTTGTAATAGATTAAAGTAACACACAACATGTGTTCTTTAATCTACTACAAAAACGACTCAGGCGTATACTCCAACGCCTTACACAATCAGGCCCATTATACAATTTTTGGCTACAGCAGAGAATTTTGTTTTATATGTATAAAAATGTCCCTTTAAACATTTGTTGGTAGCCGGCGGCTTGTAGTCAAACTTTTTGCTTCGCCGCCGAAAAATTTTATATTGTCAAAAAAGATATCATTTCACACAGCAGAAACATGAATTTTTTACAGACGTCAAAATTGTATATTGTCAAAACAGATATCATTTGGCACAGCAGAAACATGAAATTCTTTCACCAAAGGCAAATATTTTTTACCGTAGGGATTTTCTACCATTCGACGACATACGCCCTTTGAAGACCTCATTAAAGTCATAAAAAAGACCTTAATATGCATAAGTGAATCAATAAAACACAAAAATAGCTTCGAATCGCTTTTTACAAAAAACATTTTAAAAATAGTTTAGTTTACTTCTCAAACGCTAAAACTTTTTAATACAAACAACAAAATTCCATTAACTGATTATACAAAAGATTTTGATTGTTGAAGTTTTTGAAATGATAAATATTGATACATATATATGTATGTATGTAGATATTTACAACTCAATTGTATTAATTTCAAAAATATTCAATATAAATGGATTCAATCAAATAAATATAAGCACGCATATTTTTCCTTTGAAATAAAATGGTTTTATTTTCAAAGTACTGTGGGGTTTTTGATGATGTGAGAAAAATCGAAAATTGGGTATAAGTTTATGAAATAAAACTGGGAACCCTGAAACGGAGGTAAATTTTTTTATCTCAGTATTTTTATAGCGGGTTCTATACTTTTGGTTAATGTGATTTGTTATTTGGAACTATTTCCTTTCATGTAAAGTAATTTTCTAGCTCCCGACCAAAAAAGAGTGGTGTTATAAATATGTGGTGTGTGTCTGTGTGTCTGTACACGCCATGATACAGCCCAAAGGGGTAAGTGGTAGGTAGATCGAAAGTGCTCTTAGCTATGTTTGAAGAACATTAGAAGCTATCTCCTGCTTTATAGCTGTATCATATTGAAACTGTGTTTCTGCGCCACTGTAGCTCCCAAACGCCTAGACCGATTTTAATATAGTTCTTTTCGTTTGAAAGGTGACTTTATCTTGAATCTTCTAGTTTACGTTTGAAGAAAATCAATCCAGCCGTCTGGAAGTTACCATCCATTCTCCTTAGGTTCTTTTACAAGTTTTAATTTAATGTTATTTATACGAGTACATATGAGGCTAAAGTTCGTGGGCTTATTAAGAAGGAATTGGACATGATGTAGTTTCGACGGAATAAGCATAAGTTAACTAGCCCCAACATAAACGGCATAACAGCAACACGTATGATGTCTGTTGCTCGCACATTTCAATTTAATATACAAATAAATTAATTGGGAAAAAAGAATACACACCCAGCAAAAAGATTGGCTGGAAAATGGTTACTCCGATAAAATATTAGTTGAATAAACTATATTTTAACTCACGCTATCAATTTTCTATGAATCCAAAAAACAATCCATGTTCATTACCATAAGAGCATAATTGTGATAAAGATATGATTCTGACAATTCTTAAATTATTTAGATCAAGCGATCGTATGATTTTGTCATGACTAAGTAACGAATATGATCAGCACAACCGAATAAAATGTTATGAATTGGATTTTAGTACCAATAATTAGTATTTGCAACTAAAAAATTGTCTTTCTAAATTTACTTTACTTTTTATCGGTTGTAACTAATGGTTAATTTTATTATCATTGATACACCTAACCGATTAAATGGTTCGCAATAGCGATTATTTATTATTCTAAAATAACTTCTTTTCAATAAGAATTCTGGGTGAATTAGTAAATGCAGTGAATTTGTGCAACCGGTGTGCAAACTATTGCAACAGTAATAAATATGCTGCCTATGTTGCAGTACTTTGCGACAGCACTGTCAAGTGTTTGTGTAAAGAAACTTTTGATAGAAAAAAGTATAGCCAAGTGTTTGTTTTCGAGCGCAGAACTTTGATTATTGCACAATTACTGAATTTACGAACGTGCCCTCTATTATAGTTGGTGCAACTGCCGAAATTCGATTGGCAACAAATTCGGTTGTCTCAACGAATCTGTTTTCTCTGGGCGGGAATGTTTGTTCTTTCTAAAGTACATTTTTTTTATTAACGAAAACGAAAAATCTAAAAATATAATACTCCTTCTACATTCTCTTCCAAAAGGCGGGAGCTTGGAATGTGTATAGGATGAAAAATCTAAAAGAAGGGGCTTGGCATATACATATACCGGATATACATATTAGAAAGTAGAGGTTAGGCCTTCTAGAAGCCCCTCTTTTGAAGGTAGGAAAATAATTTAGTTGTATAAAAAATAAGGGCTTGAAATTTGCATGCCTGTTAAATTTTACCTCTGGGAATGTACACAGATGTGTACATGTGTGTATATATGCATATGTTTCAATATGTATTAGTATAATCAATAAAATAAAGAAGGCGAAGAATCACAAAACAACAAAAACGAACAGGAAGAGAACGTTTTGAATAAATTATGATCATTTTATTCACGATTATGCTGCAATTGTTATTGTAAAGGCGGAGTAGAGCATTTTAATTGTATGGTGCACGCACAATTGTTTCATTGTTTTCGGTTTCTTAGTTTTACCTTTTTTTTCAGAAACTGTTACAATAGCTTGAATATCGTTGATGTTCTTGTTTTTGGAGCTGGAGAGGCCCAGTTGTCGTCCTAGCTCCACTATTATTTATTATTATAATATAGGAAGTAAGCACCGCGACTCAAATAATCTTTTGTGCAGTCAAAATGTTTAGCCAATTATTCTAGACGGTAAGAGATTGTATACTTCATCTGGAGTAATTGGGATACCTTGAAGGAACTACCGCCATACACTCACGGAGAAAGTGTTACCGCGTTTCTTCTTGCGTTTCGCAGAGTCTACATATTTTGGTCACAGAGTTACCAATGATACATTGGTGTCGTCTTAGACCGGATTGTCCGGTAAACCAACCCCTTAGTAATATGAGATCATTTTTGTCCATTAGCAGTAACTTTTGCGCTCTGCTTGTCTTACACCGTAATGGCGAAAAAATTCCATTGAAGCCCAGGATATATTGTTCTCTATGAAATATTCACGTGAAATGCCAAAGAAAATTTCCAGTCCTACACCCAAAAAATTATCACCAAAAAATTGTCAAACAAAAGTTTGTCTAAAATAAAATTTTATTTTCAGTAAATGTTCTTTACTGAAGCAGTGAATTTTTTGTTTGACTTTTACCACCAGACACAACCACAAAAACCAGTTTTCTGTGTCGTTTAAAAGCACCCCCTATGAATAAACAACAATAATTAATTATAACACAGGCAATGCGATTGTAACAATTTTGTTTACTGAAGATTTCTGAGTGAATCAATTTGTTGATGCTGTTGCGTTAATTCTCATTTATGTTTTTATAGTCTTTAGATAAATATACAGAGTTAAACACATTTAACAAAGTGAAATTTCATAAATGCTTAATGGATAATGAGGTTATTATTTAAAACTTAAACATTAAACAATTTTTTTTGCTGACTAAGACAAAGAGGTTTTTTTCCTATATTACAAAAAAATCCAGCAAATAGTTTTGTTTGATTCAGTAAACTATTTTCTTTAGAATTTTTAATTATTTTTAGACAAATTGTTTTATAAATTCAGACAAAAATATTGTTTGTATATATTTTTGTTTGATTCAGTAAACTATTTTGTTTAGAATTTGTAAATATATTTAGACAAATTCTTTTATAGATTTGAACAATTTGTTTACTTATTTTCAATGAAACTATTGAGACATTTTTGTATGTATTAGTAGGTTTGCTTTTAGGTCCGGTACCTATACAAAATATTTACTAATTCATTGAAATTATTTACTGACAATGAATTTTTTTAACGAGCACACATACTGCTTAAACCTTTTTCGTCTTTTCTGCAGAAACACCCAGGGTCTTGGCAGTAGTCGAACCTGCGACCCCCGGCTAATAGCCTAGCACACTATCCACTAGGTGTTCTCGGCATGAACCTAGATTTGGCTCCTCTGTTAGCTAGACAATCAGTCTGTTCATTTCCTGCATGGTAATCGTGGCCAGGCACTCAGCATAAACGTCAGTTTATTTCGAGCTCCAAGTTAATTTAGATATGTAACACAATCCCTGACAATACCCGGCCTTATCTCATAAGAGATTAAGGTCTTGAGCGCTGCGTGGCTATCTGACATCAAGTAGATTCGAATAACCTTGTACTTTCACCTCAACTCATGAGGAAAGTATTTTAAGGTTTGGAGAACCGTTCGTAAAATATAAAGCTAATAATGAGTTATTCCACCTCAAATCAACCAACGGGTGGGCCTCACCATCTTCGCTTTTGATAAAACTTTGTGTGGATTTTTTTTTAGTATATTAAAGTAATGGATATCAAATTTTGGATTTTTAACTCCTTCGGTTATGGAGATGTGACATCATCAAAACATAAATTTGAGTTTACTTAAAAAATGTAATATCTCCAAAAGTGCTAAAGTTACAGATGTCAGCAACATACATACACATATAGATTCCCGAAATTTAAAATCGCCATATGTTTTAAAATGTTAAAAAAAATATATACATACTTTGTTTCAATTTGATGTCTACCGAGACTACTTAGCCCCAAAGTGGTAAAGTTCCTATATCTAAAGCTATCTACAAAATTGTAGAAATAGTTAGAAAAATTACT
Source organism: Panzeria rudis (assembly GCA_956483635.1). Lineage (NCBI taxonomy): Eukaryota > Metazoa > Arthropoda > Insecta > Diptera > Tachinidae > Panzeria > Panzeria rudis. The sequence continues at coordinate 146,258,525 of OY101447.1, read as the reverse complement.
AGCATCTTCAGTTACAGTAGTATGCAAGAGAAATGCAGCTTAAAATAAAACTGAGATAATTATGGATAGCTGAAAGCGGAACTAAAACTCATTTATTTTTCTTGCGAGCCGTTTTCGAGATATCAGCGAAAAACGTGATTGGTGGAAGAAATTACGTTTTTCGCGTATATCTTGAAAATAGTTCGTAGGAAAAATAAAACAATTTCAGTTTCGGGTTCAGCGATACATAATTATCTTAGAAAGCACTTTTATATTCAATTTCATTATTATTGCAAACTACTGTAATTGAAGATTATATATAATAATTTTGCCACTTTGTGATTAAGTAATTTGGGTAGATATGAAAATATACCAAAACATATATTTTTTTTAAAATTTTAAAACTGACGTTTTTAAGCTATATCGATTTTAAATTTAAAAATTCTGTTAATTTTTCTAATAAAAATTTTCGGTAATAAAAGTTTTACCACGTTGGGACTCAGTAGTCTATGAAGACATGAAGACAACACATATAATTTTTGGAAAATTTTAAAGTTGGCATTTTTTTAATATATAGCGATTTCAATATTGAAAATTCAGTTAAATTTTCAGATTTTTGTCTATAACTTTGGATATAATAATTTTTTCACTTTGGGACTAAGAGGTCTATGTCGATATAAAAGTGAGCCAAAACATATATATTGTTGAAAATTAAAAAAAATAGTTTTTAAGATATATCAATTTTAACTTCCGGATGATCATATTACCTTTAAAACGGCATATTTTTGATCTCTGTAAGTCCATTTTTTTTCAAGATATGTGTAATTATGTAGATAAACTCAACATTTTGAGATATATTTTTTGAATATTGATTAGGTTATATCTCCTTAGTTTGGCAATCCACGAACCTGACATATTATATCCGTGTTTTAATTATATTAAAGACAGTCAAAACCAAGTTTCATCAAAATCAGAGCGGGTTAGGTCCATTTCATTCTTTTTCTTAGTTGACTTGAGGTTGAATAACTCTAATACAAAAAATGGAGTAAATTATGCAAATATTAAATGTCAATATATCTTTAAAACTAGAGCTGCTAGAAGAAAACTAATGATGCTACGTAATCAGCACTCTTAAATTAGCCAAAAACTATGAACAGAAGTCTGGAAAATTTTGGAGTATAGTTGTTAAGCATTTAAAAAGTATTTAATGACTTTTTACCAATTTGAACATAAAATTCTCTAAGGAAATTCTCTAAGAAATGTTTTTAACATGTTGAAATTGAAATTTTAACGAATTAAAATGCTCTCATGATTTCAACAAGGAAATTTTTCAAAACTGTTTTTATTTCTTTTAATCAAATCCTTGATTTAGATTTTTCATATGACTCAAACGAAAAAAAACGGAAATATCGTTTAATAAAAACACTATCAAACCAATAATTAGAAGAAATATTTGTACTTTCTTAATCTTCGATAATGGAATTTGTAATAAAAATGCTGTGAAATAAATTTCAATTAAAAGTTTTTATTTTTTTTTTATATATTAAATGAAATGAATATTTAACATAATTTTGCAAGTTAATAAGAATTTTGTATTTATCTGTTTGTGTCTGGTTGTCCGTCTGTCTGTTTGGAATGTCTAGAATTTTATTCACAACACATCTGAACAATATGATGGGATGTTCCAGTGCATGGTGCAACAACAACAACAACAACCGCAAAGTACGGAAATGCCCAAACAAAAAGTCAAGAATTGTAAAATTTTCCAAATAAAAATAGAATTCAATATGCCCAACTCATGTTGGGAAATGTAATAAATTTTTGTAGTCCCTTTTTTTCCAATTTTATTAGATTTTTGCCTTCCTGTCGCCTTTAAGGCTAAAACGAAGAATAGAAAAATTTTTTTTATTTTGACTCAAAAAAGAGAAGAAATTTTCTACTTCATTGTGATCATTATCATCAATAAAAGTGTGATGGTTGTAACCATAATACACCCCAAAAAGAAAATAAAAGAAAGAAATGTGTGAAATACATTTATTTTACTACCTGTCTTTGAGGACTGCACTTAAAATTCTTTGTTTTAGAATTACTTCCGATTATAAAAGAATGAGACCATAAAAAATCATATTTTAACACTTTTGAAAAACATAATAAAATAATTTTTAATACAAATTCCAATAAGTTTTGTGTCTGCAGCCAATGAAAAAAAAAACTAAAAATAAGTTATTTACATAAAGATGTGACATTTTATAATTGCTAACATTTCCGTCAAAGGAAAATGCTTGATAATTTGTTATTGGCCAGCAAAAAAAATGTACTTGAAACTGTATGACAACCAGAATGATGACTGCAATACTGGCCACTAACAGTATTGCAGTCATCATTCTGTTTGTCATACAGTTTCAAGTACATATTTTTTGTTATGTACCAAAACAACAATAGAAAACAGTAATGGAAATAAATTATTCATTGCACACTTTTATTTTTTGTTTTAACACAGACTTGAGTATCTTTGGGAAGATCTTGACACTTTTATCTTTAACACGTTTTCCAGTTGTTATGATTTTACCGGAATTAGATTTTCACACATCTGACAGCTAAAGAATTTTAATTATATTTTTACAAATGATTATATATTTTATAATTTAAAATATGCAAAGAATAGTTAGAAGATCTTTTTGCAGTTTGAAAATAAAAATATAAAATTTTTTTAAATCGTTTCCATCGTCTCTTTATGAATAATATCGCGTCCGTCAATAATTTGAATTAATTTCTTATACATATATGTAACTAATATTTTTTTACAGCAATTTATAGATTTTATATTACAGAATAAGATCTCTAAAAAGCAGCTTAAAAATTCAATAAGTTATGGCCGACTTAGTTTTTATTTATTTATTTATTTTTTGCTTCACTTTCAAAGCAAATTGTTCGATCATTTACAAGTTCTTTAACTTCCCGCTATCAAAAATAGGAAGTTACTAATTTTACCCTGATTTTCAAAAATTGAGTTTTCATCAGATCTCGACGTTTTGAGGTCATGGAAGTCTAGTCTGACTATTTTTATGATGAAGTCCGTGTGGATGTTTGTATGCATGTGTGGTTTTTTTATTCGTGGGATGGGAATTATCGAAATATTCTGGCAATGGTGGTGTTTGCCAGAGCTGCGAGACTTTAACACGCTAAAAATACCACTTCACACTGACCCAAATGCTCCCCGTGGGACTGCAGCAAGACTTTACGTGACGGGGTGGGAAAGGTCCTAGACCCTAAATCTAAACTATATTATTCTTCTGCCTGCGAAGGATTTTCGCTAGGATGATGTTGCTGCCGTCGCTGGCAGTGTAGGTAAAGGGCTCTGATGAGATGACTGTGTTGGTCTCAAAACGTCTGATGTCAGTTCAACCTTCCGTACATCCAAATTTTTCTTTGAGTGTTCAATATTTTTTTTATTTTTTTTATAAAGAGACGTAACACAATCAGGCAATTAATTCTTACCAGTTAATTAATTAATATGTTACCTTCTCTGGGAAAGGGATAGTGTAGAGAGAACAGGTGGTGAAGTGGGAGAGATAGAAAGCTTAATACCGACGAAGGAGGGTGCTGTAAAGTGCATTGGATATGTGAGTATTAGTCGCTGCCGGTAATGCCAAAGTGATCAGTGCGTTGCCTTCATCAATTTAACAGTCCAACAACAACCAACACAATAACACACCAATACACATGAGAAAAATGCATAATGTTGTTGGCTTGCCTGAAACTAGTTTTGAACTCAAGACCTCAGGGTTTGTAGTTTGATCAAAGTTTTTTAGATTACTCCAAACATTTATGGACTTTCCAGCGTTTGAGCTTAAAATTATTTTGAGCAAAAATCTATGGACTTTCCAGCGTTTTGAGCTTAAAATTAGCGGGAAGGTCCAGGGATGCCCTGCAATGTCAACCGTATCCCATATTTTTTAGGAATCTATTGTATTTAGAGATGCCAAACGGGGAATCCCGTTCCCGAAAATCGCGGGATTTTCGGCATTCTACAAATCCCGAATTCCGGGATTTTTCAATTTCGAATCCCGGGGTTTTCGGGATTTCTGAGTCCCGTTTTTCCACAAATAATACATTTTTCAATGTCAGCTTTTAAATAAAATATTACTTGAAATGTCATGTTAAAGAATGTTACGTCGAAAAAAGTTCAAAACAGAGCATTAAAATATAAATTAAGCAAAAATTATTTTGAAGAGCACAATACAAGGACACAATTTCGGAACGAAGTAAGAAATACACCATTTCTCAATTGCGAACTGTGCCATAAAAATTTCAACGTTAACGAGTATAGATATTAGAATTTTTAAAATGCAACATTGAAGAAGTTCAGATGATTATATTAAAAAATTATATTGAGAAGAAACCTTGTCAGGCGTATGGGGACATAAAACGATGAGCTTGCATATTCTATATTCCAAAGTCGAAAGTAAGTTTTAATTAGACTGTAAATATAAAGAAAATAACATGATATAATTTGGTAAAACAAAGCATTTGCTATCACTTTTATCAATAAGTACAGAATGTGATACATTTTTGAGCAACAGTATGTGCCAGATGAAAAACTTGTTTCATAAACATAAAATTCAAACACGAATTGTTTAATTAAAAAGACAAAAACCGAGTTTTTAAATAAAAAATAACAGTTTTCAATTAAAGCATTAATTTTTTAATAATATTTTTCGGGATTAAGAAACTTCTAAGATCCCGGGACCCCGGTTCGGGATTTCGGGACTCTATTGCTAAATCCCGAAACCTGGGATTTTCAAAAACCAGTCCCAATTGGCATCCATAAATGTATTATTTGAAAACAATTTGATAGTTGATGAAATCATTGTTCGATTCATCATACTACATATTTATGAAAAAATTCTTTGGACATAATAATTTTGTTCACTGTGTAGTTGTAATCTATGCAATCACTAATTAATGTCTCAAATAAATTAAAACTTTACTAAATTTCAAAATTTATTAAAACTTTTAACACACGGAAAAATCTTGCAACAACTTCAAATTTCTCAACAAATTTAAAACTCCCACATTTCTTTATGAAAAATATGCAACATGATGCATTAATGTTTTTCAACAAACTCATAAAGCATACAATGGGGAAAAACTGAAGCAAAATATAACACAATCTCTTGGAAAATAGAAACTTTTTGTAATGTACTCTAAAAGAAAATCTAAATAAGTTTTTGAACAACATCTCAACGTCTTCCTTCACAAAAAGCATCACGTTACATTTAACTAAAAATTTTAAAGCTAAAAGAAACGCGACGGGAAATAAATGAAAAACAAAAAAAAATATTAGTTTGATAGCTTCATATTCGTACTTGTGGCACACAAGTATTTACTGTGTGGCATGTAAATATATTTTCTAAGAGTTTCAGAATGAACGCATAAATAGAATTTTATAGTAAACTGTTTAAATAAGCAACACAATATTCTATAGTTTTTACAACATAATAAAATTTATAACAATTCAACCAACCCTGCCTGCCTGCTTAAAACCACTCATAGTTTCTTTTTTTATGGTGCATAAAAAAAACTTTGTGCTTCTACTTCTTCTGTTAAAGAAAGAGCACGCGTCATTTCATGAAATTTGATCAACAATTAGTAAAAAAAAACAAAGTTCTTTTTTAAAATTTCTTTACATAACTTTGTGTGTTTTAATAAATTTATATTTCTTGGCTGTTTTTAAAGTCTTAATTGTTATAATTTAAATTGTGGCTGTGGCAGACGTTTGGTATATGTTGCATGCAATAATGCAACATTTAGAATATAAGGTATATAATTGATATAATTTATAAGACAAATAGAATTTTTTCTGTTGGATATGAATTTTAATTAATTAAATTTTAGTATGCATTGCATTCATTGTGGAAAAATGTTCAATTATTACTCTACTGCAAGGAATGCAATCCGTAAACTCTCTCCTTGGTATAATGATGAAAAAAGATCATATTATCCATAAAAATAAAAATAATAAATGTAATGGAAAATCTTAGTTGGACTCTCCTTCATGATCATTATTTTGTTTGACAATTCTTAATGCGGGATATACCCACACATTATTGAAATAAATAAAACTACAACATACATATACACATTTCCATACAAATGGATTTAAGCAAAGAATATAAATATATATATATATATATATATATATATATATATATATATATATATATATATATATATATATATATATATATATATATATATATATATATATATATATATATATATATATATATATATATATATATATATATATATATATATATATATATATATATATATATATATATTTATAATCTTTGATTTAAGTAATGTAAATCGTGTGACTGAAAAATACATACATAAGTATAACTGAAGCAAATTGATGAATGACCTCTAACAAAGACAGATATTCGAGTTGACAAACTCTTAATGCCCGATAAAAATTCTATCTACAGGCCACTTCATCTCGACGTTCTTCTTCTTCTATTTATGTGTATGGGAGAACTAATCAATGATTTTACTCTAATGTACAAAACTATGTGTAGGATTCATGTGATTTATACTTTCACCATTTACTCGTAGCTACTGCAATTCAAATCACACTCAATATTCCTGTATGTCACATAAAACTACATAAACTTCTGGCATAATTTCAAAATTTTAGATAAGTTTGTATTCAAGCATTTTATGCGATAGATCCAGTGTATAGTAGATACAACGGTTTATGAGCGGTTGGATGATTGTATGGATGGCGCTTTCCCATAAATATCGTGGGTACAAAAACAACACAACTATACATAGAAATAATAATAAATTGTATGCTCCATTAGCAAAAGATGGGAACCACAACAGTTGAAAAGAGATTTAGCGTGAATAAACACAATTATTATTAGCGTTGCTTAGGGCTGACATAAGCTGAACTAGTGCATGAATAAAATTTTTGATTTATCTAAAATATTTTGAACATTTTATAAATAGCACAATAAGTGCTTTTTATAAAATATAATTTTTATAAAATTTGCTTTTATAAAAGGTACTTTTTTTAAAGGGTGCTTTTCAAAAAAATTATGTACCTCTAAAGGGTACTTTTTATAAAAGGTACCTTTTATAAAAGGTAGTTTTTATAAAAGGTACTTTTTATAAATGGTACCTTTTATAAAAGGTACTTTTTATGAAAGGTACTTTTTATAAAAGGTAATTTTTATAAAAGCTACTTTTTATAAAAGCTACTTTTAATAAAAGCTACTTTTTATAAAAGGTACTTTTTATAAAAAGTATTTTTTATGAAATGTACTTTTTATAAAAGCTACCTTTTATAAAAGGTAGTTTTTATAAAAGGTACTTTTTATAAAAGGTAATTTTTTTAAAGGTACTTTTTATAAAAGGTACTTTTTATAAAAGGTACTTTTTATAAAAGGTACTTTTTATAAAAGGCACTTTTTATAATAGGTACTTTTTATAAAAGGTACTTTTTATAAAAGGTACTTTTTATAAAAGGTACTTTTTATAAAAAATACTTTTTATAAAATGTACTTTTTATAAAATGTACTTTTTATAAAAGGTACTTTTTATAAAAGGTACTTTTTATAAAAGGTACTTTTTATAAAAGGTACTTTTTATAAAAGGTACTTTTTATAAAAGGTACTTTTTATAAAAGGTACTTTTTATAAAAGGTACTTTTTATAAAAGGTACTTTTTATAATAGGTACTTTTTATAAAAGGTACTTTTTATAAAAGGTACTTTTTATAAAAGGTACTTTTTATAAAAGGTACTTTTTATAAAAGGTACTTTTTATAAAAGGTACTTTTTATAAAAGGTACTTTTTATAAAAGGTACTTTTTATAAAAGGTACTTTTTATAAAAGGTACTTTTTATAAAACGTACTTTTTATAAAAGGTACTTTTTATAAAAGGTACTTTTTATAAAAGGTACTTTTTATAAAAGGTACTTTTTATAAAAGGTACTTTTTATAAAAGGTACTTTTTATAAAAGCCACTTTTTATAAAGGTACTTTTTATAAAAGGCACTTTTTATAAAAGGTACTTTTTATAAAAGGTACTTGTTATAAAACGTACTTTTTTTAAAAGGTAATTTTTTCTTCTTAAAAAAAACATAAATATATAACACACATACATACACACCCTTAAATATTTAAGATTCTTTTAACATAAACTTTGATTAATGCCTTGCACAGTAGTGGACTATTCCCACAATTTTCTAAATTGTCTCATTATTGAGGGGAGACAAAATACCTCCTATATATGAGCCACTTAAGAGTTTTGTAGAATCTTGTAAAAAAAATGTCTAAGGTTCGTTATTACATGCCCATTTATACTAATTGTATTTTAAATTAGACCGTTCTCTTTTCTTCCCACAAAAATAATACAGGCTTAATACTTAGACATTCCCCGGTTGGCCAACTTGTCGTAGAGGACATTTTCCTCAACGAGTACTTGAGGAAATTTCGACATTTTTCATGCACGATATTTGTCGATTATAGTTTATTTTAAGACAATCTAACAGAAACCGTACTCAAAGAATGACTAAAAGAAAAACTAATCAACTGGTCATGCCAACTAATTTGTAGATATTGTCTGCAAGCTAGTCTTGTAACGTTCAATTTAAAACAAGGCTGCCCAAAAATACTTTGCAGCTGTATTGCTAAGAGTACAGTAACACGATAAAGTAAGTGCAAATATTTTCATTACAATTTTATCACAAGAAATTATATTGGTCGTAAAAATGTATAAATGTACATTTTGCCACAATCTCCTTTGTTTGTCCAAAAATATCCTTTTAAAAGTTAACTTCTTGTATTAAATACTCTCTGAGAGACAAAAATTCCTCAAATTATTATTGTAGAGCACATGTAAAAAAGAAACAAACGAAAAAATGTAATGGGGACATTTCTGAGGATGTTGTCATTTACATGGTCATTAATGAAAAGATGAGTGAGTGTCGCTCTTGTTGTCATGTATGAACCAAGGCATATTTAACAGGTATGGGCATTACTAAGTCAAAAGAAATTTTTTTGTTAAACTACCTTAACAGATGTCAAAAAGCGGGTGGTATTATCAGCGCAGATATCTCTTGAAGTAAATGTCAAACACCACACAGAAGGAAGTCTGTATATGGTGTTTGATAGTTTGAAGGTAGTGGTGATATCATGAGCATTTCGCCAGCTCTACTAAGTTTGACGTTTAATGAGGTGAGTCAGCTGACCTAGTGATCCCAACTGTTAGATACACCTTGGTATGAACCTAGCGGCCATTTGTTCGAAAATGTCCTCACTGAAAATGTTGGAGCTGTCACCAACAGGTCATCGACGCTTTAATATTGTCATGCATCGGTCTTGCAAGATGTCTGAAAGACATGGCCAACCGGGTCTCGAACTTATTTAGCACAAATACTTTTCTAAGTTAAAATGATAAATTGTTTATCGTTCTGGGAAATTGCTAATGTGTTTTCCGATAATCCTTACTCATTTTATGCTTTAGTTGTTTGAATGTGTGTGTGTTTTTATTTCTAAAGCGTATGTATGTTTAATTGTAGTCTAATGTCTTTCCTTAGCCGGTACTATTTTGTGGGATGACCTTAACATATTGGTTCATTACTCTCAGTAGTTTGCAATGCAACATTTTTTGCCCTTTTTAAATGAGTTGGTGTCATGTTGGATCTAATTTCACTTGTTGAACTTTTTAGTTGTTGTTTGGATGTTGTGTTTCGTTTAACATTATCTAAATGTCACAACTCCATTAATTTCGTTTGGTAATTCTTTAGAAATTTTTGTGCATGAGAATTCTATTCTATTTTAAATACTATACATAGAAATGTTATTGACAAAAAAGAACGCCCCATAAAACCGTTGGTGAAGTAAGTGTTAATTAAAATATATTTTTATTAATCTCCTGGCTTATACTTTAATTTTTTTAACCAGAGATGGGCACCGGTCACGTTATCGGCGTAAATCACATATGATTTTTACTAAACCTTTTCCCGGTACGGAAAATCGACCTTGAGACACCAAACTTAAAGAGTAGCACACTACCAATCATACTTCCAAGGCAATCTCTGTTAATTTTTCCAATTTGTTTGACCAATAGCTTAAGGCTATAAACTTAAAAGCTTTACCATTATATCAGGTATGTATTCTAAAGCTATTGTCACACTTGGCAAATATTTGACAAAATAAGCGCAACCACTACTTTTGCTCAGGGTCAGTGAGATTTAACTTGATTTTTATATTACAAAATAAAATTAATTACTCTGCAAAAAGCTTTTTATATATAATTTTTAATAAATGCAAGCCTATATTTAAAAAAAAAAACATTGGAACTAATGGAAATAAAAATTTAGTTTGTCTGTTGGTTACGTTTTTTTTTTCGACAAATATTTGCCAAGTGTGGCCGTAGCTTAAGCTGAAGTAAGCGGCGCACACTGATATCGATTAATACATTTGCCGACAAAAAATAGAAGGAGAATGGTAGAGCAATAAGATTTGCAACATTCGTTATAATTGGCAAGGTTTCCTTATCCTTAAATGAAAAAAAAAAAATTACATAACTACTAAAATAATAATTTAGGCGTAGTGCGCCAGGCGAAGTTCAGGCCACATAGTGTGTATATTACACGAAACCATCTGAACATTTTTACCTCCTCATAGCTTTGTCCACTTAATCATAAAATAATGAGACTTGGAACATAAGGCCTCCCCACACAAGTAATCGCACAGGTAAAGTTTGAAAGAAGGTGTAAAAAGTGCATGTTTTAGTACTTATTCATTCACTCACTCATGAATATTATGGGGCACTTCCACTATAGCTAAAGAGCTGAAATTTATTATTATACAGATAGATCTTGATGAGCAATTAAGCACAAAAATCTGAGAACGGGCACTGGTCATCTGAGGTGATTGGGGTACCTCTTATTTGTATTGGGCACTTCCACTATTGCTTGAAAGCGGAAATTTGTTATACAAGTAGCTCCTGGTGCGAAAATAATCAGAAAGATCTGAAAACGGGACGTTCTTATCTAGAGAACTAGGATGCCCTTAGTTCCACGGATCACTTCCACCATTGATAGAAAGCTGAAATTTGAGGTAGGTCTTGTTGAGAATGTACTAAGAAAAATCTGAAAATGGAAATTTTTCATCTAGGCGGATTAGGGTGCCCTTATTCGTATGGGCCCTTCCACTATAGCTAGAAAGCTGAAATGTGGCCCGTAGGTCATGATGAGTCAGTAATGAACAAAATCCAAAAGCGACAGCTTTATATCTAGCTGCACTAGGGCTCGTTCCCCTTATGTGTATATGTATATGGCCCAAATAGTTTTTTAGGATTTCATGTAAATCCTCTTAGGCTGAACCCACACCAACATATCGTCAGCTTATTATTGGTTTGCTGCTTTATAATGCTTTTATGGGTCAAACCAATAATAAGGTGACGATATGACAAAACAGTTTTTGACTAATACAACAGTACATTAGTTCTTATGAGACAGCCCACACCAAACAAAACAACCGCAATATTGTCTCTTTGACTTAGGCTGAACTTGTTGAAATGTTAGGTTGATCACTAATGGGATGACGTGCCGCATATAAGGTGTACTCTAATGGGCAATTGAGAAATTATGGGGAATTATATTGAAAGGCTTGCACCAAACAAAAACTTGGAAAAAAGAAGTGAGATCCGCATAATAACAAAAATGTAAAAATAAGACCAAGTTCCTATCCAAAAATTTCGCTCGTAAAAAGAACTGAGATGAAAATGTGCCCCAGTTCTTGGTAATTACAATACCATCTCATTTCTAGGCAGCCTGTAACCTCTTAGCTTGGCAATATTTTTTTACCTGTCTAATTGGAGAAAGAAATATGAAAAGGTGTTGCCACTCTAGCAGGTTGCCTATAAATGAGATGGTATTGTAAATATCAAGAGCTTGACGACCCTCATTTTGATATCAGTACTTTTTAGAGAGGAACTTTGCCTTATTTCCACATTTATGTTTTTGTGCGGATTATAGTTTCAAGAAACTCATAGGTTCTAGACCCAAACGTAAAGCACTTGTCTGTGGTGATTTCTTTAAAACTATCCAAATTACTGTACTTTAGACAAATATTTTTTATTAAAAAAAAAATTGCTTGTACAGTGAGGGTATTTTGCTAAAATTTTTGTTGTAGGTTTGTGATATATGTATTCTTTTATTAGCGGTCACGAATCAGGAACATTTCGTACCATTCACATTTTCACCAGTCATAGAACAAGGACGTTTAAAACAATTGGTACAAAATTTCCAGCAGGGTTCTCATAATATTCGTAGTATTTGGACCAAAGTTTGATTAATTTGGAGTAAGATACCTTTTGCTGAAAAATTTTACTCTTGTACGAAAGTCTTGATTTTTATCAATTGCGCTCCTTCACTTAATTGTAAATAAAATTAAACGTTGTGGATCGATATTAATGAAACGCTACTCATATTGTTTGAAACATGTTAACCTATATATATGCTAATAGAAAAAGGAAGAAATTTTGAGTTTTTAAAATCAAAACTGTTTATACCATTTATAGCTTTTAGTTTTTTTATAATTTTTTAAAGTAAATTAAAGGAAACGACTCACCCTCCATTCTGTTGCAGTAACAAGACGGAGGCACCCGGGTGGGTCTAATTTCTTATCTTTTCAAAGAAAACTGCAAATGTTCAATTTTATAAAGCCAGTTTGGTTCGTTCATATCTATTAATCCAAGTATGTAATGCAAATATATTTTTTTGTTATTAAAAAGAAAATACTGCAGTTGTATACAAATTTTCATCAGTTTTCGTTTTGCAATATTTGAATAACTTCACTATATATTTTTTTCAAGACAAAATATCGCTTTTTATTGAAAAAATTATTTATTTTTCGTAGTGAAACGTTTCTCTATAAAACTGCATCATTCGATTTATGAAAAGTAATTGCCGAAAAGTTTATTTTTTTTTTGCACCAAAATACCTCTGTGCAACGTAATGATTTTAAGTGATCTGACTTCGCTTTAAATCAAATCAAAATTTTATTGAAAGTTTTATGCAACCAATTTTTATCAGCTCAGTTTTAATTGTAAATGACAGTCTCTTTCTTTCGCTTTAATTTTAAATTAGAATTTTCTATGCCACAAATATCACGAGTATTTTTATATTATGGACACGCACAAGTTTTAAATCTGTTTAGTTCTTTTTCGTTTTAATTATCTTTTTTTTTTATTATTTATTAATTACATAACTTCTCACTGCATACTGCTGACTGCAACATGTGCATCTGTTCAAGTATTTTAAATCGCTTTACACATACAAACAAACAAACAAATCATAAATTTAAATAGGTGGAAAGCATAATTTAATGGGAAAAAAATGAATGAAAATTTGCAGTACATATTTACTTTGTGATCACTATAATACAGTCGAGTCATAAGAAAAAAAAACTCATAAATTCTTGATTATAATTATCATACCCAACCAACACTTTTTGCCTGACTCGGTTCGAATTCGGTCAGAAAATGTGCACAAGATGTCAAATTCGTAAGCGAAGGAGTTTCTTGGGGAAATTCTGAAAAAAATTTCGACATGTTTGTATAATGTAGGAAAAATGTCTGACGAAACTTCAGAAAATTTCCCAACCTTTTGTGATACGTTTTACGATCTGTCGTATCAAAGTCGGAGAAAAGTCGATAAAACTGCAAATTTATCAGAAATGTCGTATAAAACTCGCACATAGAACCGAAATTGTAGGACTTCTATGACTCCACTTGTAACATAAATTGTTCTGCTATTTATGGCAGCTCATCAGAAAATATTTACGCATATTTCATAAGTTTATGCAAAAACTCTCAAGAAATAAATGTGAATTATTGTGAAAATTAAAATTAGACAATTTTCAGAAGTAATAAACAAAAGTCGTATGTCGTAGGTCAGGAAATGTGAAGACTGTTCTGTTAAATGTTTCAAAGAAAATTACATTGCCTTCCGATAATGTACAAACTAGTCTGATATTAATCGGATGATATTTTTTGAGAAAATTGGTAGAACCGTCGCACGGTGGCTCAGAAATTAAATTCGTTGGCCAAAACCTAAATTGTTTATTGTTACCGATTTTAAAAATGTAACACCATTTAATAGTAAACATATCTAAACTAAGGTAGCCAACAAAGAGGTAAAAATATTTGTAAAAGTGGGCGTGGAATGCAGTTAAATACACATATTTTATATAATTTTAGAAACAATGTTATTTATTTATATTTGATGAGAAAGAAATTATAATTTCTCGCAAACTGTAATCGATAATGGGATGAGGTTTTTTGGTGGACTTAGTAGGATTGTAGTCTTTAAGACGTGGTATGGCTCGTTCTGCACTGTTTATATTAAAGGTGCGACAAAAAACATTTTTTAAACTACTACGAGTTCAAATTTTAGAGGAATACAACTTTTGCAGAACAAAAGGGATCAAACAAATTAATAGCCCAGAGAAACGTGAAAGTGTCCTCTTTAACGCTATATATAATTTTGTAGCCGTTCATAGAACACTTTTTTAGTTTTACTGAAATTACTCAAAAGCTACTATTCAAAGAATGCAAATTTGTTCCCTTTTAGTATTAAATTGTGTGCTAAATTTTCACCAAATTCATGTTCACACATGTCAGGATCCTATGACAAGACAATTAATTGGATATAAAAGTGGGCAGTACCACGCCTATAGTAAACGAATCTCATATCATGAAAACTATAGAAGTGAGGGTATTCATATATGGTGTGGGTAACTTAAGGAGCAAAATCTAAAACGTGTCAACAAATTAGCAGTATAGAAGCGAGCGAAGGGGTACTCGCAATACAAAGTAATCAATAATTACCTGCTAACTCGAAAGATATAACAGTAGAAGTCTTCAAATTTGGTACGAACTGGTTTTTACACATGATACGAAAAACATAGAAAAAATCTGGCGGTGTAAGTGCAGGAAAGAGTTACTCCCCATACAAAGTAATTAATAATACCTACTATCTAGAAATCTATAACAGTAAGAGTCTTAAAATGTGGTATGTGTTAATTTAAAGACAAGATGCGAAGTTATGCAAAAAATTGACGGGGTAGGTGAGAGGAAAGGGATACTCCCCATACAAAGTAATCAATAATTACCTGCTAGCTGGAAATATATAACAGTAAGAGTGTTCTAATTTGGTGTGAAATAATTTGAATGCAAGATAAAAAGTTGAAAAAAAAAACTGACGAGGTGGGTGCGGGGATAGGGTTTGCCCCCCCCCCCCCCAATATATCGTTGCAATTTATTGATCTATTGGACTATAGTTTTTAAAAATTACCTATCCTAACCTGATCCTAGGATGATTATTAAAATTGTTTGTTTATCCACATATGTCCTTTTTAACCGACTTCAACAAAAGGAGAAAAGTTAGCAATTCGTCATGTATTTCTGTTATGTATGTTCCCTCAAAACTCCACCATTTATAAACCAATTTCGAATTTTATTTTTTTATTTTAAAGGGCGTACTTCCAGATTGGTCCCTTTGAAAAAGAGGCGGGTTCACGCCCATACGAAGTAAATACACATTCCTTTTCATCTACTTCTACTCAACCGATTCATAAGAGACTTTGCACAGACATTAAGCTTCTTTTTGAATACTATATCATGATTAAAAAAGTGCGCAGTACCACGCCCATGCAAAGTAAATATTCATTTAAACTACTTCTACTTCACCGATTCTTATGAAACTTCGCACACAATTAGTTCCCGTGAAAGTACAGCATTATGATAAAAATTATTGGCAGTGCCACGCCTATTTTTTGGTGGGTTTTTGCAAGAATTATTTTAATAAATAAAGAAGTTCAAAAATTAAAAAAAAAACCAAATTTTTATGTGGTAAATTAAATGACAAAAAAGTTCAAAAGTTCAACGTTGGGCTTGTATTTCTCAAAAGCTGCTAAACTCATTTTAGTGAAAACAAAAGCTGCTAAGAGTGCAAGGAGCTATCTGTTCCTTAAAAAAAAACATTTCAACTGGTTAAAAAGTTAGATAACTTTGGCCAACGAAAAACGATTATGGGCCACTGTGCGTCGTACCAGAAAATTGCCGACTATATATTATGTTAAATGTCTTAAGACAATTTTACAGAGCCCGGTTGATTATCTGGTATTTATAGCTATAGATTTTTTTTACGTCAGACATATCGGCAAAAAACGCTCTCTGGGCATACACAGATTCATTCATTCGTATTTATGTACACATAAATACACAGATCTTGCTGATAATGTTGTGGCATATTTCTCTCTGTGTGTAAATACGACAGTATGTTACAGTAAAAATTGTACCATGTTCACGGAGACATCACAGGAAATGTGTATTAAGCATTTTATGCTGTTCATGCTATACATAGTTGGTTTATTTAATTTTTTTTATTCTATTTTATTGTTTTTGTTTTTTCTGTTTTATGTGATTTTAAATATTTTTACATACAGTCCTTGGGCAGTTTATTAAACGCATTCACTGTAGCAAATTGTTTTTGCAATTACATCAATACTTTATAAGGGAATGGACGCAGTAAGCGAATAAAAAATATAAATTGTGTAACGCATTAAGATCAAATTTAAGAAAAGATGCGAATAGAAAGAAGCCTCTTATCATATCAAGGTGAGAAAAAATTATTTATTTTTTGTTTCCACCACGATCGGATCTACGTTCCGGTACGACTCGAAAGATCCATGCAATCGGACTAAGAATCGTCAACTCAGCAACATCAAATCATGTACATATGTATCACTTCCTCTGTGCAGCAGCATGATTAGAAGTAGGGATGTAACGATACGCCGTTTTGCCGATCCGATACCGATATTTAAAAATATATATATCGCCGATATCGATTCCGATACCGATACGAATATTGAAATTGAGTTCAAGTTTAGATTAACAAAACTCAAGAAGGGCAATTTTTTATTATACAAAATTACAGTGTAAGAAATCACTAATGTTTAAAAAATTGGAAATAATTTTTAAGGAACTACATTTTCATTGCTTCCAAAGAATCTATATTAAAAATATGCAGGTGATTAGTAGAAAAGCAAGTAAAAATTTGTAATTCCTTTATAGTTTTAAAAAATACTCGCTTTTTAAAAAATCGATTTTTTAAAGGACATTATAAACTAATATTCTGCTAAATAACTTAATAGCTTAATTACACGCTGTTACAAAATGGCATGTTTTTTTACTCGTGAAAAACGACTTTGTGAGGCTCGTAGGTCTAGTTGAGTATATCATTTTGCCATTTTAAAAATTGCAATACACCCGCAAAATCGGAAGTTATCGATAAAAAACAATTTTTTGCGACTTCACGAACAAAACAATTTTCACTGCGTTGTTTCTGCACCGATTTTCAATTTTTAAACAGTGTCGAATAGAGTAGAACTTAAACTTTCCGTGCATATTTAAAAGATTTTGTTTTGACTTATATTTCATGTAAATATCAGGAACAAAAAATAATTATTTTTACTTAATTTTATTTTTGAACTGAAATTTTATGAATTGAAAAATTTAATTTTTTATTTCATTCCGATTTTTTTAAATTTTGGGTGTTTTTGCTTGAAAAGCTACCCATTTTTATATTTTCATACTCGTATATAGCGTATTTTATAGCGATTACAATAAGTCTTGTGTCTGTTTTTGTTGGGAATAAGATTTAAAAAACAACGAATTGAATTTGAACTCATGGTAAAATTAACAAAAATTAAATTATTTTCTTACAAAATAACAGCGCAAAATATTATTAATTTTAAAAATTGATATTAACAAAAAATAAATAATTTGCTAAAAAAAACTCTGACAAAAATTTTCAAAAATCTGAAGTATCGCCGATATATCGGTATCGGTTACATCCCTAATTAGAAGTACATATTATTTCCTGTACAACAATGGATATTTTCTAGCACGAACTTATTTCTATATGTACATTTCTACTTAAACATCTTTTTAATTTAATCTCAATCTTTCAATCGAAATACGCGTATCCTATTATTGCCTTAGGAATTTTTCGCCATAAATTGTTTATTATTACGAATTTTCTTTTGAAGTAAATGAACATGGCTTTGTGTGGGAGCATGCAGGAGGTGTTAGTTTAAAAACTTATTTTCTTTAAAGTAAACTATAATAATTATTAATACAAAAATTAAAAAAAAAGATTTAAGGAAATTTTAAATCAAAAAGTTTTGAAAGTTAGAAAATCTTAGTTTGGAAAAATAAATAAAAAATACAAAAAACTAAAACAAGCCGCTTAATTTAATTTGATTTTTGATATGCTCATTGTGGCCTCTTTATCAATACGATGACGTGTTAAGTTATATTTGAAAACCACAATTATAAAAAAATACATACTTTCCCCAGGGATTGAAACAATTGACATCTAACATTACAACCTGTAGCATGTTGTTTTAACAATTGTGACAGCCTTAAAATAATTTTTTTTGTCATTGTACTTTTTGTTCTGCCTAAAAATTGGAAATTCGAAACTTTAATTTATTTTAAGTTTAAAAACACAAATAATTCATAGAAAAATCACCTTAAGACAAAAAATCCCACAACAGTTGTTGCAAGGAAAATTCCCCTAAATTATAAAAAAAGATAAATTAAAAAAATTGTTCAGCTATGCCGAATCTTATATACCCTTCACTGAAATATGGAGCAAAAAAAATTGTGTTAAAAAAGCTGTATCTAGTGTTGCTGAATAAAGGCTTCTTAATTTCATTTTATGCGTTATCGTAATTTGTTACACAGAAAAAAACTAAATTTCTTTTTATAAGCAGATTTAGTAAAGAAGGAGGATCGCAAATGAATATATGTTAAAAATTACAAAAGAAAGGACATGCCTATATGTACCTCTACCACCTGTGCTGAAGTGTATCAAAACATGACAATCATGCATATGCGCTCGTGCTTTAATACTTACACTCAAGCAGTAAAAAAAAAATAGCCGTATATACGAGTTCTTGTATTTTGATGCATCGAATGCCTAAGTTGGATGTCAATCTGTCTGGCTAGCCGGCTTTAGTTTTTACTCTACCAATGAATCTGTTAGCAAAACTCCTGTTATAAATTTAGATTTTTATACGTGGGTTATAAAAACAGAACGTTAAAATTTCAAATTTTGTTTTTTAATTGAAACGAAAAAAAACAGAAAATTAAAATGAGGGGAGTTTTTCAATTTCATTCTTTAAATTTTGAAGATGCAAATACATATTAAACGCTGCCTGGTGCTCGGTGCTCGCTCTTGGACTGAGTGCGAGTGTGTGTTTTATGAAAATAATCAACATTTGCTATTAAAAAAAAAAACTGTTCATGGTGGTGTTGTTTTCAAAGTATTTTCATAAATTTTTCTTTCGTTTTCTCTTAAAATATTTCCAATGAAATCTGTTCAACAGATGTGTTATTCTTGTTACTGAAGCTGCTCGAATAGCAGAGTTTTAATTTGTTTTTTGGAGGTAAGATTTAAGAAACAAAAAAATTACAAACAACAACTTAAAATTAAACACCGAGTACGAGCAGGGGCCCGTTTCTCAAAACTACAAGTTACAAACCAACTTGTCTACAGGTCTTGTATTAAAATTATTTTTTTAAGTCTTTATTTTTGTTTGAAAAAAAAAAACATTTTTGCTTTAAATTTTTTATTATTTTACTCGTTTGGTAGCCGGGGCAGTTGTAGGCATTTAGGTATCATAAAATATGTAGGATGTGTGTGATGTGCTAGATATGATATGTTCATATGTTTAACAGCACGCGTTTCTGGTTCGACTCTTTACTTTTGCCGGGTTACTAGAAAAAACATGACATATTGCAACTTGGGAGGAAAAAAGAACATTTTGAATGGCGGTATTTATCATAAATAAATATAATTTTATATTCAAAAGCATATTTTATGGTTTTCAAAATATTTTCTTCGATTTAGCATAAAGCTAACACCAGATATATTGGACAGTAAAATAAATTTTCAAGATTTATTTAAAAAAATTGTATTTATTGAGCTCTGACCGGCAAAGAATCGCAAACACTAAAAAAATAAAAAAAAAATTCAGGAGTAGGTTTTGCTATTATCTTTAGCGATGCATCCAACCCCGATACCAATATATCGACGATACTTCAGGTTTGATATGTTGGTATCGGCGATATTTTTACTTCCGATGCAATGATACTTTTCGTAACTTTTCTTTGACAAATAAACCTTAACAGTAGTCGGTTTTTGAAACTGCTGAACTATTTTCAAGAATGTTGAAATTTGGAACAACATGTTGAAACACACGGTTAACTACATTATGTCATAGTTGACTACCTCGGGCATGAACAACTTTGTTGGTTTAATACCTTTTAGAAATTTTAAACAAATTTAATGAATTCAAACTTGTTGTAAAGTTCATACACAGATAAAGAAAATACGGTATATTTCGTTAAGATATCTTTAATATTATCAAAGATATTTGGCTTTGAATTTTAAAATTTTGGTTGTTTTGCAGCGACTTTGTTCTCTATTTCGTAAATATCTTCGGTAATAGCATAGTGAAAAATTTCCAAACAATATTTTAGGATTTCTAACACAAATATTGATAATATGCAAACGCTTTAATCGATTTAAAATTTCAACTGCAGTCATTTTGGAAAAAAAATTCTTTTGAAAATTTTTTGATAAAAAATTCAAGGTCTTGCCTTTGATTCTTTTTCACAACTACATGAATTGAGATAATAAGTTTGTTTGCATATTACCAACGACTGTGTTAAAAATCTTAAAATATTTTTTTGAAATTTTGGCTATGCTATTATTAGATATTAAAGAAATAGAGAACAAAGTCGAGACCTAAAACCAAAATTTTAAAATTCAAATTTAAATATCTTTGAAAATATTAAAGATATTTTAAGAAAACAAACTGTATTTTCTTTATCTGTTTATAAACTGTGATTAAACTTATAATATTTGTAAAAGGTATGAGGATAACAAGATTTTTCATGCCCGAAGTAGTCACCTTCACACCCTGTAGCTCACAGTGTGTTTCGACAGGGTAGTCCAAATTTCAACAGGTTCTCCTCTATGACCTTTAAATACATCATTCATCAAGATAACCTCACATTCCACCAAAATAGTAGTGACCTTACGAGCCACTCCATCAGCTAGGAACACCTCCATCAGTGAACCAATGACACTTTTCAACTCTATCGCGAAATCACCAACATCCTTCAGTGCACCCACACTAGCGGCCACAATTTTCTTGTGACGATTATTCCTCCTACCAGAGGCTACAGCACTGCCAGTAGCATCAGTGCCATTGAATGCGACTGCCTCCTAATCAATACCATTTTCAGCCACACAGATACCACCCCACATGCCAATCGAACCAACAACAGCGAGACCAAAAATAAGAGCGGAAGCAACTATAGCGGGACCAGAAACAGCAATAGGAACTTATTTAAAAGCTAATTCCACCTAATTTAATACATAACACCAATCTGTAGAAAGATAATAATTTAAGCTTCCATATGAAAAGAAGAAGGTACTTTCAAAATTCGTCAGCAGTTAAACCAATTATCATTTGGAAGATACTAAGACGTTACTTAACGCCAATTGTTAGCTGAAACACCTTCAGCTAGCACGATCGCGAACCACTTAGTAAGTAAAAAGCATTAAGCAAGGACACAAAACCAGGTAGGAGATTTCGAGCAACAACAATAAAAAATCCCCCAAATCCCAGGAAATCCCCGGTACTTCCCCTGAAGACTTCGGTAACACCAGAAACCGCGAAAATTTCGCAGCGTTAGCAATGGTCACCATTCGGAATTTGAACCTCCTACCGGAGTTTCACCTTCGACTTGAGACACCTTGCTAGCGGAGTTTCAAAACAAACCAACCCCCTTATTCCGCACTTCTATAAAGCTAAATCTCCATCGCTAAAATGCTAACCAAATACAATATTAAACATTTTTATCGATGACATAACACACTAAAATTTCGCAGACTCGATTTTTAAGACATTGCCTAATTTAGCAATACTCGTTGCAAAATTGCGTTCGAAGCCAAAAAGCGATAAATCGACTTTATAGATTTTTAGTTACAGAATAAGGGGGGCAGTATTCGTTACACGTATTTTTTCAGATATAAAAAAAAAATCTTACGCCCAAGCTACAATCAATTATATGCACAACGTACCACAGCGAACTTCCAACATTTTTCCCCAAATATTTTCGACAAAAATATCTCTCAAACCACTTCAGCGGTTTAGATCCAATTTTGCGACGATTCAACCTTTTTGATTGCTTTATATTCATACAAACACGCGCACACATGTATTTTTACACAAGATTCTTAACCGTAAAATAGTCAGAACAGCGTCCTAGAAACTTAAAGCATCGAGATCTAATGAAAAGTCAACTTTAATAGCTGAACGTTAAGAAGCAAATAGACGGCTTCGATAAAACTGTTTCCCATGACTTTTAGGCTGCACTAAAAATGAGAGACCGTCATCAGTTCATCAATGCAACCCTAGCCATCACATCATTGCTCAGATTGAAATAGAATTTACAACAAAGTTGGCGGAATAACTAGCGCGTTTGACTACAAACCCTGAGGTTTTGAGTTCAAGACTAGTTTCAGGCAAGCCAACAACATCATGCAGTTTTCTGATGTGCATTGGTGTGTTATTCTGTTGGTTGTTGTTGGACTGTTAAAGAGATGAAGGCATTGCACTGATTACTTTGGCAGTACCGGCAGCGATTAATACTAACATATCGTAATGTATTTCACAGCACGCTCCTTCGTCGTTATTGTAGTAGAACCATCAGCGAAGTAAAAAGAACTAATAGAATGGATACCAGCGTTGTCAACTCAGTGCTTTTTGCACCGTTTTTAGTGCTTTTTCAACTTTTCGACGCGAATTTTGGAGTTAGTGTTCGGTGCTTTATTAGTCTAATTTTTGGTGTTTTTATTTTTTGACGGTGGCACTAAACCCAAAATTCAAAAATTAATTTCTTTATCTAAAAAATGTGTTAAATTCTTTGCTAATGCAACTATTTCCTGAACACGTTTTTTTGCAGAAGAATGAAAAAATTGATTCGAGCAATCATCTTTTGTCTTTTTTGTTGAACCCCATTAAAACTAATTTTTGCACATATTTCGTTTGCTTGGCACTTCAGATTTACAGACATACATAAACATATGTATATTCTACTCTTACGTGCGCATCACGTGGAGTAAGCGCTAGCCCGATACTTTTTATGGTTTCTTTTTATAGCCGTCTAAACTTGGGTATCTCGGCCATTTTTTTTAGAAATGTTCGTCATATTCCAGATTGAATAACTTTAGAGCGCGTCATGATATATTAATAAAGTTTATCTCATTCGAAAGGTTTCAGTCTCCTCCTAATAAGTATTGATTAAAAATGATATAGTTTCCCGCTAGAAAGTCCTCTAAAATGTCAAATTATCATGAAAAAGGTATTTGTAATTTTCTTTATTTTTTAGCCGACATCAAAAAAGAAGGAGGTTATGAATTCGTGTGTATTTTTTTATGTTTGTAATGGCATAACTCTGTCATTTGTGAACAGATTTTCAAAGTTCTTGTATTGTTTGAAAGGGTTTGCCTGCTGTTTGGTTCCACAATCGAAAATTTTCGAAAATCGGCGAGGAAATTCGCTCCTCCTATTCAAAACTCTGTCATTTGAAACCCGATTTTTTTTAAAGGGTTTGCCTGCATTTTTGTTGCATAATTTTTTTTCCAAAAATTTGCTCTACCAAGCATAAGTCTGTCATATGTGAGCCGATTTTCAAAATTCTTTTTTCAAAAATCTGTAGGGCATTATCACCTCTCCCGGAAATATTGATTATCGCATCATCCTCCATTTATGAACCAATTTTCAAAACTCGTTTTTTCTTCATGTAATCAAATGAATTGCTTGCAGTTTGATCCCATAGAAGTGAAAATCGGGCGGACAAAGTGGTAGCCCGATATATTATTTATCACATAACTCCGACATTTCTTGACAGATTTTCAAAATATTTTATTTGAAAGGAAATGAAAGGTTTGGTACTATGAAAAATTGCGGGCGGACACCCTATTTGTGGACAAGCACAGCATTTGATATAACATAAAATCGCATTGGTTTTGTAATCTGGTACATAAGATCTTTGCATTGAAGTCGGGGGTTTTTTTTACTTATAGCTATAACAGAGCTACCTACTACTGACAGGTCTTTATTGTACAAAGTCTTTTAGTAGAAATGAAAACACATTCAAAAGTTAAAGATTTTTGTTTATGATAACCCGCTCATTTCTATGAAAATCCTGTAGCAATAACTATGATGATCATATATAATGAATTAATATCGGATATGATATATTAAGCTCTAAAAAATAGAAAAATACAAGAAAGTCAGAAAATTCTTTGGTTTTAGTGGATTTAATTTGTCTAAAACAATTCCTTTTAAATCGGCTCGATTTACAGAACAGGCAGATATATAACAACTTTTTTAAATAAAACTAAAAAAATAAAATTGAGCGCTTTTTTCAAGAATTACGCGCTTTTTACTTGTTTCAGTGCTTTTTGAAATCTAAAAGTTGACAACGCTGATGGCTACACAGGTTAAAAAAATAATGCCTCTACTTGATACCAGAGGGTACTACAACACTGCTCTACAAAAAATGCGTAATAGCAGAGTTGTTAATGAATTAAGATTTCTATCTCTCTCCTACTTCACCACCTCTTATCTGTTATCTCTACACTATATCTTTCGCAAAGAAGGTAACACATTAAAAACCAAATTCACAACAAATTTTTTGATTAATAAGAGAATTATAAAACAAGTTTTTGTATGAAAATTTGTTTTATTAATCTGTTATATGTCAGAAAATTTTTTATGAATTATAGCATAATTATTTAACTGGTAGGCATTAATTGCCTGATTGTTCTTCTTCTACTTCTCTTTACAAAAGAAGAACAAATAAATAAATTTCAATTATGTGGTTAACAATTTTCGCAGAGTTCTGATCATAAATGCAGTTTAAATTTAAGTTTTTACATTAAAAACGTATGGGTTGTGGACATGTCTTTGTTTGGATTTTTTTCAAAGTTTAAATATTTCTAATTTAATATTATTCCAAAAATGTGCCAAACCAACTTGGCTCTAAACTCTTCCTTTGGCAAAGACTTACCGACTCCTCCTAGTGCCAACAAAATGCTTAACAATAAAATTTCAAAATTCTTCCGCCTATTTGTAACGGCCTGTGTAGAACTAGCCTTTATAAATAACTTGAATTACTGAGCAAATCTGTATATCTTCTATATATTATTTGAATGATAAACACTTGAGTTATTACACTTTCTTGAAAGACCCTCAGAATTTTTCTTTTCCACATATTTTATAGTTATGTTCTTTTTAACAATTAACTAATTATGTTTAAAAATTATAAACATGTAGGCGATGTAAACTTGTTGTAACAACAATTAAAAACATTTCTGGTTTGTATCCCAGTATTAAATCATAAATAAATCTAAAGAATTAAAAATAACAAACACATTCAATCAATGAAAAACATGACAATTATGAATGAATAAATTATTTATGAGTCCGAACAAATATTTGTAAATACGAATTACGAGTACAATGGGAGGCTACAGGCTGCAGCTAGAATTTCAAATATGAGTTTTGTTTATGCGAGTATTTTCTTGTTATTAAAATGAAATTGTTTAATAAATTCTTTACTACAATCAATTTTTAAACAATGAAACTTTGCTTAACAATTTTAGCATTGTGATTTGTATATACGAGGGTTGTTTGCTCTTATACCTGTTGTGAACTTTCGCAACTTTGATAGTTGCTACACTGAGTAGAAAAACCTTCATAACGCTGATGTAATTTGTCGTCTATACTATGACAACTGTCTTATCACTTGGT
This sequence comes from Panzeria rudis, assembly GCA_956483635.1. Classification (NCBI taxonomy): domain Eukaryota; kingdom Metazoa; phylum Arthropoda; class Insecta; order Diptera; family Tachinidae; genus Panzeria; species Panzeria rudis. The sequence continues at coordinate 146,232,558 of OY101447.1, read as the reverse complement.
CATCAGTGAAAATGTTGACAATTCTGTCATTAATAGAATGATTAAAAAAGTTAATTTACACCGAGAGAAAAAAAATCAATAAAAACCATATTGATTCAATAAGAAACATTTATGCAAAACTGAAAATTACTTATTTTGTGTATTTCAATAAAGACTTTTTTTAATTGAAAATTATTGAATTAATATGAGGAGTTTTTATATTTGAATTGCCCTTTTTCCCTTAGTGTACTATATATCTTTTCTCAAAGCTATGATGATCCTGTTATGCAGAAACCGGTTTCCTACAAGTTTTGAAAAAATCAATTGCTGTTAGACTGTATAACACAAAGAGCGTTAAACTAAATTCTAAATGCAGTTTCTTTTCAAAGTTTTTTTATGGCGAAAAGTGTATAAAATTCATCACAACCAAATATAATGTGAAATTTGCTATTAAATTATTTTTTTGCACGTGTGATGTTTTTTTTTTAACTCAGCAGTTTTATATTTCAGTCTCATTTATAAATTTCAGCAATCGAGCTAATTGCAACTTGTTTTACATGCTATACTTGCCTTATGTGTACATAAATAAATTAGTGGTCGAATGAATTACTAAATAAATTAATTGTTATACAATTGAAATAATTAAACAAACAAATCTGTAACAAATAAATAAGAAAATTAAATGACATTTTAATTGCTTTATTTTTCCCATATACACACATTTATCGTTTGTATGTGACGAATTAAAAATAAATGAAAATAAATTAAATCAATACAATGAGTAATCGTACAATATAAAATTTAGTTTTATATGGAATGTTAAAATGTTAAACTTTTATCTAAATCTTTTCTTTTTCATGTCATTGTTTCAAACCAATTGGCTTTTTAATCCCTTGTTCCTTGGAAATATTCACCATGCCTAATTCTTTTTGAGTATAACGTTCGAAGCTTAGCCTAATAATTTCAAACATTTTAATTTCAAAAAAATTTGTAAGAATAAAATGTTGCTTGTGGAGATTATAACATTTTATAGCATAACAACATTTCTCAAAAATGTAACAAATGTTACATTGGATTTTTTTGTGTAAGACTATTCACTATGTGTTAAAAACGAAGAACGAATATACTGTTTATACTCTCTTCATACAAAATAGCGTGTCCGTAATGCATGCTGTTGATTTTCCACTTTAAGAAAGTATGAATTTTTCAAAAACGAGATTAAATTTATAACGGTTTTAGAATATTTGCATTTGCTTCTCTTATTTCACACATACAATTTTTGAAAAATAATTGAAAGTACAATTTTTTGTTGTCCGCAGTTTTATATGTTGAGCATTACGCTTTTTTCATACGCTTTACACAGAAAAAATATCGTCAAACTGCAACTAACATTTCGAATTGATAATATGTAATTTAAATTAAAAAATAGTTATATTTAGTTATTGTAACAAATTAAGTTGTTGATACGACAAACACAGAAATTTGTTTCAACAAACTTAATTATCCAAATTTTTTTATGGACGGCGCATAAATTTAAAAATTTTTGAATATATTTTTCATTAAAAATGTCAACTAGAGTTTTTGTTGAAACATGTGAAAAAATTAACAATCATCATTATTGATATAACAAATTTAAATTTTTCTAGTCAATTAAATTACGCAACAAAATTATTTGTTAGACTGTATCATAACGCAATGCACACATGTAAATGAAACAAAAAGAAACAAATCAAATCTTGTGTGTAGTCATTATTTACGTATTTAATAACTAATTACTCTGTAGCTGAGAGTTAAGAACTTTAGTCCTATTAGTCCAGAGGTCGCCGGTTCGATTCCGCCCAAAGACATTGAGTATTTTTCACAGACAAGCAAAAAGTCGCTTCTAGGGTTGGGGTTGTGTATAAAAAAAAATATTGTTAGTACAACAATTATGATAATTAAAATTTGTTCGAGTAATCAACAATTCACATTGTTAATATAACAATAACTTAATTGAAATAATTTTAAAACCTACAAAATCTACAGAAATATTTTTCTGTTGTTCTTTTAACTTACAATTTCGTAATTGTATTTTAAAAAATCGTTGTAAGCTCAAAATCAATTAATTATATAATTGATATAACAAAGAAATTAATTGTTTTTACAAATCTTTTTTTGCGTTTTACTCAGTTTAATTATTAAAATTGCATTAACAACATACACTAAAATAATAACGTAGGTTTGTACTTTTAAATATTTAAAAGTTTTGTGCACTTTGTTAAATAGTATTATGTTGGAAAACGTTTCATCAATAAATCATGGTTTGTATCCAAAAAACAAATTTATTGAGTGTTATTCATATTTTTTTAATATAATTAAAATTTTTTAGTGAATAACTATGGAGTTTATATTAAAACTCATCGAAGATTATACATCTGAATTCTTTTAAATTCAATGTGTTCTGAAAAAAATACTGAGTTCCTATGAAAATGTATTGAGCGTTACGTTAACGAAATTCCTAAGTATAATTTATGTATAAATTTTAGGATTGTAAAAAAGTTAACAGCTGCGGAAGGGCAGAAACGATATAGAGAAAATTACCGGTTTAGAAATTTCTGATTTACTTTGAAAAAATTTTGTTTCGAAGAATGTATCTATTATAAATGCGGTATTTTGGAGCTATATATCATTAAAATCGCTCCACAACTTTTGATTTTATTTACACTTAAGTGTCGGAACTTAATTGATAAAAATACACATACGCACACAAATTAAGATTTTACTTGTTGTATGAAAGTCGTGACTTTAATCAATTGAGTTCTCTCATTCGGATTCAGCACCCCAAAGTACATAAAAAACAACTTTCAGTTTCTCCAGTCCAAAACCTTGTAAACTTTTATTAATATTATTATTTCGAACGTATCTGCTTCTGAATCCAAATTAATTATTAGGCTAAGGTTCGTAACGTTTAATTCAGAAAGAATTGGACATGATTAATATTCCAAGGAACAAGGGAAAAATTAACATCAACTTAATTTGTCAACGTACACAGCAGAACAGAGTAGCGCCACTTTCGGAAGCCGCTACACTTCCATCGTCAGTAGTCACGTGTATTTTGCTTATCACCACCTGTCAGATGTCTCTGTTGAATGTAATTTCAATTCTTATACATATATACAACTTTTTCGTGAAAATTGAAAAACGAAGGAAGCATTGAAAACAAGAACTGATTTACTAATATTTATGTTGGAATTTAGAGAAAAGTTGTTACAGTATAAAATATTCTAAACTTCACAAGCAACACTTATTTTCTTATATAATTTTTTTGTGAAATTTGTATTTTTGAAGTTATGGGGTAAGAAAGTTAAGCTTTATTGTGTTTCCTAAATTTAAGCGGGCTGGCGGCATGGCACATCTTATTACCAACCGATTTATGTGAAAATTCGGCAGGTTCATTTTATTTTATTAATAGCCACCAAACTAGGGTGAGAGACTGGGAGAAATCTAACTCTTATGCTCATATATGGGTTTATTTTTTTAACTCGGCTTTAAACGAGTGCCAGCCGTAAGCTTTCCAAAACGGTGGCATGTCATAATGTCCATGGACATTATATCACTCCAAAAAGTGTCATAACGTCCATGGGTATTATTTGGAAGTGTCATAATGTCCATGGACTTTATGACATTATTATTGTTATTATTGAAATTATGAAACTTTTAAATGTGTCATAATGTCCATACTTTTAAAAATGAAAACAAATACAAATGCAAAACTCTTTATACCATAAAAAGTGTCATAATGTCCATGGACCGTACGACACTGCACTCATGGACATTATGTCACTGGGCATCATGACATGCAACCTTCCAAAACGCCGATACAGGTGTACTATATTTTGGTTCCCTCTAGCAGAATAATTCATTAGAGCCTTGCTATTTTGTTGTTGTGAAAAATAGCTTTGTATTAGGGAGCCAATATACATAGCTCAAAAAACTGATCACATGATATATTTTGAAAGTATCTTGGGATATTATATTCATAAAAAATTAAAGGTCACAAATCAAATACGGTAACTAACTCCTTAACGTCAAAAACTAATAAGCTTTTTATTGTAATTTTTAAGCTAGTTATTTTGAAATGTTAATTTACATTAAAAGTTTTTGTAAATATAAAACTTTATTTAAAAATAAATAATTAAACTTACCCACAGACATGTTTTGTAATTTAAATATTTTCCAAATTTGTTGTATTTTGCTCCTTGTTTGAAATTTTGGACTTGTAATTAAAAAATTGTCAATGTAAACAATCTGTTATGCTGTTTTTGTACTGCACTTCCTTAAGTGGCCAACAACCTTTAGATAGATGATGATGATGATGATGATGAACTTTTACACAAGAGAAGCAAACATTATAAATTTATTTCACACATGCAAGAGCACAACAATAATAATAATAATCAAAACGTTTTTATTTAGTTTTATTTCTTATTTTTTATATAATTTTATTATTTTTGGCAGTGTGCACTTGTTGTATTGAAAAATACGACAACAAATTTTGAATTTAAACTTCTTCTGTTGTGCTCTTGCGGACGTATGCGTATGTGAGTAAGTTTTCTAGTGTGTGCTGCTCGTAGTATCTTCTTCCCCAAAAACAGTATTTGTATATCCGGCGGAAACGTAATGTTTTGGATTTAATATTAAATATATTTTGTTACGTGCGTGTGTTATTGTGGTTTATTTCGTACATGCACAAAAAAAAACTCAGCCAAAAGTTTTAAAAAATAAAAAGTATAATCGACGAAATCTTTATTTGCTTTTCTTTTTATTCATGTTTATTATGTTTTAAAGAAAGAAAAAATGAAACAAAAACAAATCCATGAAGCACAATGACCTGCAAAAATAAAAACAAAACAAAAACTTTATTACCAACTAAAACAGAAGAAAATGCTAATTTAAATATTAAATGAAAAATTTATATAAAAATAAATACAAGCACTTATAATTAAATATTCTAAAGTACCTGTTAAAGAACGACAGGTAACAAATTATTATTAAAATGACATAAAATATTATAAACTTTATTAAATTAAAAAAAAAACGCAAAGAAAAACGTTTGAAAACTTTGAGGAAGGCACACAAAATGGGTGTAGCTGATGGCCTGTTAATAGTTTGATGGTTGGGTAAGGAGTTCATATACATAAGTGATATAATTGCTATTGTTTTGCTGTTGTTGTTGTTGTTGTGGCCAGTTGTTAATAATGTTGGGCAACCAACCCAACATGCCACTATCAAACACATCAATAATTAATAACATTTCATTTTATTTGATTCCATTTCACTACCAACCAATATTATCTATCCATCAAGGGTAAAAATTGTTAGACTGATAATATGATTTGAAGTTGATGACGGTATGGTGTTGCTGTTAGAAATGGTCAGCAGGGGTGTACAACTAATATTAAAAATACTAAAATGAATAAAAAATTTTGAATTTCTTAATAAAATAAAACATCATAACGCTGATGTAAAAAATAAAAACTGTGATATTAGTCTAAGGATGTGTTGATTGTTTTGTAAACGTTTTGTTATGTGCTAAATTTAACTTTGTTTTTATAATTTAATATGAATATGGAGGTAATTCATAAATAAATAAAATGTATTTGAAATATATTTTAAGAAAATTTTGTATGAAAAATTTTAAATATAATTTTTGCGAAAAAAACCGACTGCAAAATAGGCGTGACACCGCCCCCATATTTTATCATCATGTACTTTTACGAGAACTTATTGTATGTGCGAAGTTTCATAAGAATCGGATAATCAGAAGTAGCTAAAATCAATATTTACTTTTCATGGGCGTGGCACTGCCCACTTATCTAACTGCAATGTTTTATAGTAACGATAACTAAATATTTTTGCAAAGTTTCATAAGAATCGGCTAAGTAAAAGTAGTTAAAATAATAATTTACTTTTCATGGGCGTGGCACTGCCCACTTTTTTTATCCTCATATAGCATTTAAACAGAAGCTTAATGTGGGTGTAAAGTTTCATAAGAATCAGTTGAGTAGAAGCATTTAAAAACGGAAGTGTATTTACTTTGTATGGGCGTGACCACCGCCCAATTTTCAACGGGACCAATCTGGAAGTACATAATTTTGAATAGAGAAAAAAAATCCGAAATCGGTTCATAAATGGCGGAGCTTTGAGGGAACATACATAAAAAAAATACATGACGAATTGATAACCTTTCTCCTTTTTTTTGAAGTCGGTTAAAAATACATTTCAAACTCATTTTAAATTTTATGTCAATGGGGGTTAATATGTATGTAAGTCACTTTAAAAATCGTCATACTGGTGTATAATAATATTTTTATAACGTTTTTTTGTTTATAAATAAACAGACAAGCCCTTGAAAAAGTTGACAAACAATCGACGAGAAATCGGGTAAAATTGTAATTAATTTGTTTTAATTACTTGCATTGGGATAAATCCCCTTTTTTTGGTATGTTGATAATTGTCGCATAGCTGGTTTGTTCTCCAAAATTCTTCTTTGTGATGAGGTGATACGTTCAGCGGATCGGGGGAAATGTTGTCTATACCTGGAGACTATTGTTCTTTAGTGCTATTATGGAGTTCAAAATTTCGGGTATATCAGGGCGTTCTTATGTTATTATGAGCCCAGTCATAAGGATTGTGCTGCATGTTACTTCGATTCGACAGCATTTTAAAGTAATGTTGATGATATTTCGGCTTCTCTGGCAGGATCATCTACCAATTTTCGCTTGTCTTCACGCACACTTCTTTTAGCATTCTTCGCAATAGTACGATATTTTGAGCGTAAGAGTCAGAGTGTGAAAACAAACAAAACTTTTCGCAAACGTTTCCTGCGAAGATACAAACTTTTAAAATATTTTTAATCGTTTTGTATATGAACAAAACCAAAATAGATACTTTTGCAATGACAAAGATTGCAAACAAAACAATTTGTTTTCCACTCATCTGTTTGCTTTAATATCCCATTTCAATCGTACAATTCCAAACAAAATAAAAGCAGAAATGTATTTCGTTGAATGATTCATTGTATTTAGCCTAAATACGCTAACATATTCTCTACTTTGATGAGCAAATCAATTGGGAAACGTTTGCAAACGTATTTTCTTAAAACTTTTCAATTTTGTTCTCATTCTTTTCTTTTCCAACTGCGTACATTTAAGTTAACGTACATCAGTGGTGGTCATACATACACTATCTTATTCTTTGTTTATGTATGTGCTTCGCGGCTCTACCCAGCGGTAAAAGGTAACAGGACTTCTTGAAGGCCTGCAAGACTGATACGGAAGATTAACTTACATCAGATGTTTCGAGACTACCACAGTATTTTCATCATAATTCTTTTCCGCCTAGACATCACTGCCACCGCAGCAACAACCAACTAGTTGAATATCATTTTTTATTTAATCAATCGACACCTGAGCCCTCCATCTTGTGGCGTATTTCTCAGCTATTTTTTATTATTTTTTTTACATAAAATATAGGAAGTTCACTATGTTTCTATCATGTTCAACTGAAGCTTTTTAATTCTATAATTTTTCAAACTTTTGGATTAACTATTTATTAAAAAACCTGCAAGCTAGAAAAATAAACCACGAATCATACTCCTCCTTCCTTGTATATTAGAGCGACTCACGGCAAGTTTAAAAAATGTGGTACCATCATGGTCCAAAAAGTATATTTTAATGTCATTGCTAGTACAGAATCTAAAACCCATTTTCCATCGCTGCCGTGCCAGAAAGTTGTTCTTGTCTGCTCTACAAAAAAATCTATTGGATTTTAAAATGCATATTAAAACGTTCCCAATAACGGAAGCAAATAACACAGGTCAGCACTGTAAGTACTTTATGGCACTTCGGAGTAAATGTTTGCTTATTTTTGGTCTATTTTACATGCAATTATTTATATTAATTATTTTGAATATGGAAAAATAATAAATGGAAAATACCATTCATCATTACTAGAAGAATTTAAAAAAAATCGACTCCATTTAGCAAAAAAAAAAAAAAAATAGTCCTTAATCAAGATAATATTCAGGATAGTGTTCTTTTGTGTAGTCTCAACTTCAAATTTAAAGGGGTATAGGTTCGAATTGTTGCAGCAATCAATCACCTCATTCTCCATATTTAAGTCGCAGCTACAATTTTCTATTTCAAAAACTATAAATAAATTGCTCGGCATTAAAAGAAAGGAATCACAATAGAAAGTCTTCTCCTTGAGAAAAGAGAACACTGGAAGTGGCACATAGCCGAAACCGATCTGCTAGAAACCAAATTTGACATGGGATGATGGAAAATCGTTACAAACTCTTTGAAGGCTTTTACGAAATCTTAAAAAAGTTTGACAAAAATTTTTTCTATTGTTCCTCAGACTTATTTGTTCAATTCACAAGCTCAGTCGTTTAAAATAAGACGACACTAGCTTATGTGCTTGTGAACAGACAAATTTGTTGTATCGTTATTTTGTCGTATCTTAAATGTCAATTTAATTAATACCAACACAAGGCGAATTAATACCAGGTAGCCTCGAGAGATCAGGTGACTAAGAAAACGTTTCTGTATTTGAACTATCAACAGTGTTAATATATCAGCATTTTGACATTCCAAATATAAATTCGCCATGCATAATTTATATTTGGACTATCAAAAAAGCCGATACATTAACACAGTTGGCAGTTCAAATATTGTAAGCAATTCGTAGTCACCTGATCTCTCGAGGCCACCTGGTGTTAATTCACCTTGATTTGATACCATGAAATGAAACCAGGCATGGGAGTTTTAATTTGACGCCAAATAGAATAACTTTTTTTCGCGACAAGCAATTTTAATTAAAATAGTTTGACAATTAAATTGAAATGAATCAATTATATATTTATCATTAAGAAGAATGTATTTTCTGGTGTTACATATCACATATATGAAAGATTTTTACAAATTAATCTAACAAATAGAATATTCCCAGACCTAGCCTCAATACAACTATTTGAAGAACATATAAAATTCAATCGTATAATAATAATCCACTTTTGTATGAAAATTACCAACAACAAAAATACAATATTGTATAATTAGACGATTACACAACACATACGACGTTAATACGAGCTTGTGAATTGAACAATTGTCTTTACTTAGTATTTAAAATGCACAGGTACAGAAAAGATTCCCTTTTTGTTCTCCTGTGTAATTTTTAAAATAATTGTAAACGAGTGCTCGAATGTAAATGAAAATTATAAACGGACAGCCAGGCAGCGAAACAGGCAAATGGACAGAAAGATAGACAGGCATTAGAGTAAATACACTCGTACTCTCGGTCTGCATGATTTCCCAATAGAAGATTTTTTTGTTTTATATTTATAAAGTTGCTTTGTTTTGATTATGATTTTGTAAGTTTAAATTTTTTATTTTGAAATTTTATTTCTAAGTTTATATGTGTGAACAACCAACGGTCCGTCAGACCGTCAGACGGCGGAGACTATGATTGGTTTGACTGGGATGGTTGATTTCTTAGTAGAGGTCACTAGGTGGTGGGTGTATGAATATAATTGAGAAATAATGTCTGATTGGGTTGGCTAAAGTTGGTTTTTACGTATTATTTTTTATTGCTATATTGTATGTAAGTATGTATGTATGTATATGTTGCAAGTTGTAGCATTTGTTGTAATAAGCAACTGTCAAAACGGATATGGCACACAGGTGCTTAAAGACGGAAATAGTCACATTGTTTAAACTAATATTTTGTTGACAGTTGTTGGGTCTGTTGATTGTGGGCAATGAGGTGTGCGTGCCACTAATGTAGCTGTAAATGCTTATATTAAGCTGTCTATTTTTAATACCAATATTTATTTATAATATTTAAAACTATTTTGTATATTTCTATATATTTATTTTTATTATTGTAATGGAAAAATTCTCTGTAATGCATAGAAATAGTTTTAATTAGAGGTTTGTGGTGGGAGACAGACCTGCATTAAAACTGTTTATGGTTTATTATTTCCTGTCATAATGGTAACCTATAGTAAGTAGTGGGAAAATCCCAATTTTAAATTTTCTCTTTTAATTTTCTTCCTTCTTTTTAATCACATTCTTGAGTATTGCATAATTTTATGTGCACACACACCAATTAATAGTTTCCCTTCCTTTGCAATTACCATGAATTTCAATTGGGCTTTGATGGGAGTTTTATATATATATATGTACATATGTATATGTTTACCTTAAGTTACTAAAGAAATACGCGTATCTATTGGACTTTAACAATAAGAAAGTTTGTATGGTTTTCAGAGGCATTTGTTTGTATCTTAAAGTAATTTTTATAACAGACTGTGAATGTTTTTTTTGGCAATAACCATAATATTCTGCTTTTAACTGTTATATTTAATTGTTTGTTTGCAACTTGTTATTTGCTAGCAAAGTAAACCACCCAGAAACACCTCTTAAGGCCTGACTAAAGGTTGTGACTAAAATTTGCTAATCAAACTACTAAAACTTGAAAAGAACTCAAACAGTAATTTGCTAAAAAGTATTAAAAGTGTGAAATGTTTCAATTAGGGATGTAACGAATACCGATACCGATACCGATATATCGGCGATACTTCAGATTTTCCGATACATCGGTATCGGCGATATTTTACTGTCGATACGACGATACTTTTAAAAAAAATTGTATGAGTTTTTTTCTGACAAATTATTTATCTTTTGTTAATTTTACCATGAACTAAATTCATATCGTTATTTTTTAAATCTTATTAATATCAATTTTAAAAATTAATAATATTTTATGCTGTTATTTTGTAAAAAAGTTATTTATTTTTGTTAATTTTACCATGAATTCAAATTCAATTCGTTGTTTTTTAAATCTTATTCCAGCAAGAAAAGACACTCCAAAGAAGTCATGAAAATGTAGAATTCGCAATCCGGAAGTTTTGTGAATTTGGACAATTTCTAATTAGTTTTACATATCCTTGCCATTGCAAGAAGTTCTGTTTTTCGATTACCAATCACCCAATTGGAAGCGATGCTAGGACAATTTTCTTTTTCCGTGTTCTATAATGATTTTTCCTCAAGAAAAAAGGATAAAAAATTACCCATTTTCACAAATTTTTTTAATGCGAATTTAAGTTGAAAACTGTATTGTCATGTAAATTTAAGTGAATAAATATAAACTTTTAGAAGACTTTTAATAATTAAGCTATTAAGTTATTTAGAAGACTATTAGTTGATAAATGTCGTTTAAAAATCGATTTTTTAAAAATCATGGAGATTATTTTTTAAAATTATAAAGGAATTAAAAATTTTTTCTTGCTTTTCTACTAATTATCTGCATATTTTTAATACAGATTTTTTGGAAGCAAAGAAAATGAAGCTCCTTAAAAATTACTTCCAATTTTTTATACTGGGTTAATATCAATTTTAAATATTAATAATCTCTTGCACTGTAATTTTGTATAAGAAAAAAAATTGCACTCGAGTTTTGTTAATCTAAACTTGAACTCAATTTCAATATTCGTATCGGTATCGGAATCGGTATCGGCGATATTTATTTTTAAATATCGGTATCGGTATCGGATCGGCAAAACGGCGTATCGTTACATCCCTAGTTTCAATATTTGGCAAAATGTTTTGTGGCTTTTAAGGAAAATGTTGCAGCCATATTAAAAGTATTTCAACAGACTTGTGTCTAACAGCTCTATATGCACTCATTTGGCACAACTTTCAAAGAGCAAAACAATATAATACAATTTTTTTAACTTTTCATTTATTTATTGAATTGAACTAACAATAAGTATTCAAATCTTAAAACTGAAAATGTTAGCAATAAGTTCAGCCACTGCTAGACAAAATATAGCCTTCTTTGGTTGTCTAACGTCTCTCGTGTTCGGCTGAGCACAAGAGTGTATCACCTTCTCAGCCGAGTGTGGCCTCTGAAGTGAAAGATGTTGCGGGCTAGAAGATTTGGCTGCAACTCAAGTTGCGCCCAAAACACAGTCTTTACGAACGGAACTTCTAGATGATGGCGTAATAACTATACAGGTGGCAGCACAACGTCAGCTGATTATTTTTTGCTCCTGTAGTGTTGTGCATAAGCCACGTCCACCATGTATACTTTTTTGACAAGCATTATCTAGTTTTTTGTTGTACTGTTGTATTTGTTATTCTTATGCGGCCACCTGTGTACTTATTACACCATGATATAGATAGTTATGAAAGCGTATAGGACCTAAAATGCTTGAAGAACTCCGGCTTGAATTGCCTGTGGTGTGCTTAGAAAATTACCTTCTTTGATGAGGAATTTTCGTCCAGTTAAATAGTTATCTAATAGCTTATGAGTGTTGGATGGTAAATTTTGCTTTAATTTCTGGATTAATTTTTCATGCAACACTTTATTAAACGCCTGAGAAACGTCAACGAAGAGAGCACAACAATATATTTTTTCTTCGAAAAATTTCCTTACATTTACAAGTCGATGTGTTTGCTCGAGAGTGCTCTGTTATGTTTTACAAAGTTTTAATTAAATAAAAGTTATATTTGTAATTCAATAATTTCTTGTGTTTAAATTTTAATTTTTTTTATCAGTTTCATGCATACTTTTCAATATATTTTGCTGGAAATCACATCTCTGAAAGTATTGAGTAACTACTTTTTAGTATCGAGTACTCAAAAAACTATCGGTATTGAGTACTCAATACCCAAATACTCAATACTTTTACAATTCTATAGCACAATGATACAAAAATAGATTATTTGCTACAATTAAAATATTTATTTCATTTTTAACAACTTTATGTGGCAACTCATCACGTCAAGCCAAAAGTAAAATTTAGGAAGCCGTTTGGTACAATTTGAAAACACCGTTTTGCCATGCCTGGTTCCTACTAGAGATGGGCGCGTGTCGTGTTTTCTGATTTCATTCGTATTCGGGTCATGTCGTATTGAGCAAACTTGAGACGAAAAACCACGAAACGATTTTAAGATTAAAATATGTATGAATGCAGAATCTTGCCGCACAAGATTATTGAGCGAAAATTTTGATAAGTTACTGTTCGTCAACAAAAATATGTAAATAAAAATACAAAAATAACTTGAACATGAAACGTTAAAATAAAAGAAATATATGTCTTTGAATATAGAAAAATGTTTTTCTTTTGTTTGTTTTTGATTTGATTTCGTGCGTGTTGTGTCTCGCCGTGTTTTGAAAAGTTTCGGCGAGCGTGTTTCGTACGTGTTCGATACGCGCCCATCTCTAGTTCCTACACTAAATTGTAATGAGATCATTTGTATTTTACTTCAAAGAATATTTTTATTTAGTAGAGATTCATTTGAAATATACTTTCAATTAAAAAGGCTATACTCAAATAATTGTTTATAGTTTATTTAAAAAAATTAGGTCATTCTTTAAATAAACAATTTTCCAACGTAACAAATAAAAAAAATACAATATTATGTAAACTTTTCAACTTTTAAGGTACTCTAGTCTGGTACATATCGTATATAAAGCGTCACGACAATGCCTTAGAATGTTATAATTAAACAAGTTCAATTTTGTAAATAAATTAAGGAACAGAAAATTTATGGATTTCATGTACATACATACCCTGCGGTAAATGTTGTACCAATTGTCGTGCACGTACTTGTCCTATGACTGGTGAAAATGGGAATGCCACGAAGTGTTCCCGAGTTGTGGCCGGTGAAAAGAATTATATCACTACATATCACAAAATTAGAATAAAAATTTTAGCAAAATACATTCATGGTACAAGCAGATTTTTTTCAAATTAAAAATATCTGTTTAAAGTACATTAATTTAATTAGTATTAAAGAACCCATCACACGACAAGGAGCTTAAGTTTGGGTCTAGAACCTATCACTGAGTATCTTAATTATGTAAATTGACCCCCTCCAATGACAACGCCATGTAAAAGGTAACGATCCCTTTCATATAAAGTTCCGGAACTCGAAACTGTTGCTAGTCACGTGATCTGTCTTTTGACAGGTTCTTTTCCTTCTAGGGTACATACAGATATCTTGTTTTGACAACAAAATATAATTTTATAATAAATAATATTATGGTAAATTTTATTTTTTGTTTTATTTAAGAAAAAACAATTTATAAAATACTCAACAACAAAATTGGAGTAAATTCAAAATAATTTAAATATAATTTGTTTAAACGTCATAAAGGCAAAGACAGTAGCTGCTGGTGTGTATCTCTTGTTTGTGTGTGTGTGCGTTTTGTGTAGAGATATGGTGACATTCAAAATATCCTCAAAGTCTTTAGTTCAATTATGTGTTTGTTTCTTCGTTCAAATTTATTCAAAAGCAATTTATATATTTTTAAAAACAGTGTGTCAAAAAAGAGTGTTTTTGAAGTGATTCAAATTAGGGATGTAACGATACGCCGTTTTGCCGATCCGATACCGATACCGATATTTAAAAATAAATATCGCCGATACCGATTCCGATACCGATACGAATATTGAAATTGAGTTCAAGTTTAGATTAACAAAACTCAAGTGCAATTTTTTTTCTTATACAAAATTACAGTGTAAGAGATTATAAATATTTAAAATTGATATTAACCCAGTATAAAAATTGGAAGTAATTTTTAAGGAGCTACATTTTCTTTGCTTCCAAAAAATCTGTATTAAAAATATGCAGATAATTAGTAGAAAAGCAAGAAAAAATTTTTAATTCCTTTATCATTTTAAAAAATAATCTCCATGCTTTTAAAAAAAATCGATTTTTAACTTAATAGCTTAATTATTAAAAGTCTTCTAAAAGTTTATATTTATTCACTTAAATTTACATGAAAATACAGATTTCAATTTAAATTTGCATTAAACAAATTTTTTGAGAATGGGTAATTTTTTATCCTTTTTCCTTGAGGAAAAATCATTATAGAACACGGGAAAAGAAATTTGTCCTAGCATCGCTCCCAATTGGGTGATTGGTAATCGAAAAGCAGAACATATTGCAATGGCAAGCATATGTAAAACTAATTAGAAATTGTCCAAATTCGCAAATCTTCCGGATCGCGAATTTACATGACTTCTTTGGAGTGTCTTTTTTTGCTGGAATAAGATTTAAAAAACAACGAATTGAATTTGAATTCATGGTAAAATTAACAAAAAATAAATAATTTCCGGATCGCGAATTCTACATTTTCATGACTTCTTTGGAGTGTCTTTTTTTGCTGGAATAATATTTAAAAAACAACGAATTGAATTTGAATTCATAGTAAAATTAACAAAAATAAATAATTTTTTTACAAAATAACAGCATAAAATATTATTAATTTTTAAAATTGATATTAATAAGATTTAAAAAATAACGAAATGAATTTAGCTCATGGTAAAATTAACAAAATATAAATAATTTGTTAGAAAAAAACTCTGAAATTTTTTTTAAAAGTATCGTCGTATCGACAGTAAAATATCGCCGATACCGATGTATCGGAAAATCTGAAGTATCGCCGATATATCGGTATCGGTATCGGTATTCGTTACATCCCTAATTCAAATGCTAAGAAGAGTCTACGTGGTGTTTTCGGAGGCCTCAATTTTCTAAATAAGTTAATTTTAATATGTACGTATTTTCTTCTAATTGTATTGGTTTAAGTTGAACGTTATAATTTCAGCTTGAGCTCAAACTTGAATTTACATATTACTTTTTAATTAAGAGTTTTCTGATAATTTCAAATTGTTATTAAGGAAGAAATATTAAAATATGGGCAATTCCATGTCAAATCCACCAACAGTTAGGCACGATCCCTTTCGAATGTGTTGAGTTTAGTTTTTAAATATCTGGACAACTATTTTATAAAAAAGGATGATTTGTACGTCATTTTAAAGAGAATATTTATTTGGGACTACAAAAAATATGTATGTATATAGAACAAAAAAAAATTTTTTTAAATTACTATCCGAAAAGTTTTGAAATTTTAAAAACTGACTAAATCAAAAACCTATGGGGCTTATTCATAACGAAAACTTGGCAGGAAGTTAGATAACTGACGAAATTGAACTGGACCTGGCTGAGTTTTTCTATATATTTTAAAATTAGAAATCATCACAGAATATAGCAATGAGTGTCGTCTACAATCTATAGTGATTTTTAAATTAAAAGTTTATATCAAAACTCGTTAAACTCCAGTTCAATTTCGTCATTTTGCTAACTCCATACGGCATACCGCCGTATATTTTTTCGGATGATTTTTTTTATATAATACTTCTTTCTAACAGTTCTTTAAAGATCCTAAAATTTAAAAAAAAGTTATATTTTGTCTTTCTTAAGATATGACCAAAAATCGTTTTTTTTAACACAAAATGTCCAACATAAAATTTCACCCAATAAGCAAAAGCGCAACTTCATCAACGTTATAACTTTTTTTCCTTCCAACACTTGAAATTAAATTACATTTAATACCTATAGCTCAAACTAACAAAGTTTAATTTTTTAATAATAGTTTGTTAAAGGTTGCGAACGAAAAAAAATCATATCTCAAAAAAAACATCTTACAAATTTCAAGATTTTTTTAGCACATTTACGGCCCTTTTCACAATGTACGGTTAAGAGTTAATGTGGCCTTTAACGGGAAGTTTGGCATACAAAACTTGCCGTTAAAGTCGACGTTAGCTTTTAATCATATTCATTAGAACACTGAAGATGGCACATAGCCGAAACCGGTCTGTTTACAAACCAAATTTGACGTGGGATGACGGAAAATCGTTCCAAATTTTAATCATACATTGTGAAAATGGCCGTTAGAGGTAATATAAAAATAAATTCAGCCGAAAAAATTTAGGTTTTTAATTTAGTAATAAAGTAATGTTAAAAAAAATTTTTTCTACATATTTTTGGTAGCCCAAAATATTCTCTTTAAAATGACATAAAAATCATCCTTACATATAAAATAGTTTTCGAGATATTTAAAAATTAAATATGAAAAAAAGCATCTGACCTAATTTCATCAACATCTATAGGGGTCGTGTTTAACTGTTGGTCCATTTGACATGGAATTATCCATATATAATTACACTGAACAACAAAATTAAATTTTTTGTAAAATAATGACTGATTCTGGTAGACGGAACCAAAAAAATACAGAGCGAAGTTTTGAAAGTTTACATCTGGGATTAACTTTAGGAAGAGTTAAATTCCCGCTATATCGCTGCTTAGGAAAGTTTTTTCCTCCTTTTTCAAGAAAAGGAACAAAAAGATCCATGCAGAGAAGAGCTAGAGGATTATAATGTTTCACAAAAATATTTCTCGTATAATCTTAAACAAAAGTTCAGAGCATACCTTATACCTAAAATATAAGCATTACAAAATTTACTATGCCGTTTCACTATAACAATATCGACGGACCATATTCGATTTTGAGGAAAATCTTTTTTTGATAGTAAAGTATTGCGTAAAATAAGCCGGATCTATGGTATAAATTTTAAAGTATATTTTTTTTGCAATTTTATCGTAATTTTTTTTATTTCTTTATCTTACGCAGTTAACTTTTGACGAATGCAAAATCCTTTATCTCATAAAATATTATTTAAATAAACTCAATTTAAATAGAAATCAGCTGATTTTTTTGATTAAGATTTGCTCAAACTGTATGGAATGTCAAGACCTCGGAAAACATCGCGAAAATCCGCAAAAAGTTGCTTATATATGAAATATTAAAATGCTACTATTGAATAAATGCGCCAAAAATGTAAGAAAACTATAAACTTTAAAAAATTATACCTATCGCGAAAATAGCGAAAATTCGGGAAAAATTGCAAAACTTTAAACAAGTCATAATTTGTATTTAAAATCCCTGAAGCTACAAGGGATGGCAAAAAATTTAAAAAATCACGAAAACGACGAAAATTCGCAAAAACTTGCTAACAGCGGCATGATAACAAAGTCTAATACGGTTTAAAAATCCTGTAAACTGTAAAGAGCCTATCAACTTGCAAAAATTCGCTAATATTCCGAATATTGAAAAAATTCGCGAGAATTTGCAATATCGAAAATAAGCCCTAACATTGATTAGAGACTGCCGCATGTTCACGAAAAATTGCTAAATATATTGAGGAAATCACTAATATTGTAAAGAATAAGAAAATTTCAGAAAAAATTGCCAACATCGCGAAAATCGCAATGTATAGTAAATGTTTTTGTTGTTTAATTTAGATTTCGTAATAAAACTTAATCATATTATTTGTTAAAAATTTACTTAATTCTTTTTTTCACTATTTTTTGACTACACAAAATTCTCCATCTTATAGCGTATTGAGTATTTTCGAATAACAAACCCCTCTATCTTTTTATAAAATTGCCAATAATACAAAATTTTTAAAACAAATTACACACAATATTGAGTCCTGGATTTTAAAATATATTATAGAACAAAGATTTTAAAACAACCTATCAATGAACGAAGTAAACAGTTTTTATGAATATAGGCCATCGATATGCTAAATTGGGGGGAACTGTAAACTTTCAAAACGCCGATACGCGCGTATTGTTTTTTGGTTCTCTCAACAAATCAATCGTTAGGATCTCGTTATTATTTGTGTTTGTGTAGTACAGTGTAATTAGTTCTAAGTGGGAAATATTTCCCGATTAACTGGGAAATAAAAAGCGTGGGGAAAGAAAAACTCTACTTAATACACATACATGCATACGTATATTTTACGTTCATACTTTAATACATCATTTTCTAACTGTTCACTTACTTTCCTCATACACTGTTCACTTGTTTTGTTACTTTTAAATTCGAGATTACATACAACAACGAACATTCTTTTCACATATTCATTCTATATAATTTAAATTATTTCATTATAGTTTTGTTGTTGATTGCTACGTTTATTTTTATTTTTTATTACAGTTTATTTTTTATTTTATTAAATATACTCGTACTGTTGGTTGACCGTTTTTTTTTCTTTCCAATTTTATTTTACCGGAAATTCCAATTTAGGTAAATGCGCCGTTTACTCTGATGGCTGATTTGTGTATGCTTAACTCAGTTTTGCAAAAGTAACTTTATATTTTTCATTTTAGGATCAAGTACAAATAAAGATTTGAAGACACCAGAACAAAAAATAAAACTTGTTATAAGCCCAAAACATTAAATGTGACATTCATCTTTTTAACAGACTGGGGCTCACAAATGCCCCCAGCCAAAGTACAAGTTCAAGTAGAGTGTTGACTTTTAAAATAAAAAAAGGGAATTTATAACTCAAATCCAAAAACATTAATTTGGATAAAGTTGTTTCTTTTATTCTTGTTAAAGGACAGAGATGCGAAATAAATTAAAAAGAAATAATATAAGCAAAAAAACTGAAATCTGTTTAATCATAGTCAAACTTTTTCGTTGGTTTTATGTATTCCAACATAATTTGATTAATAAGTAAGATTTTTTTAGGAAATTCAATAACATACATATCGTTACCCTAATATAGAAACGCCCTAACTTATTATTTCGATAGATAAACTTCAAATATATCAAAAAAGACAAAAAACTTAATTTGAAAAATTAATGAGTTGGTACGTTTCTATATTAAGGTCACGAATATCATATGGCAGCAATTTTAAATATTTGTTTTAAAATAGACTATAAGATTGGAAAAAAAGCCTAAAATAGCTTCTGAGAATCAGGAGAAATTAATAAATCTTTGCTAAAACACACAAAGCTGATTATTCATTCGGGTTGGTTTTTTTTTTACTTTCCAACGATGATGTCTCCTTAAAACTCGACACACTTCATCCAGTGATTCTATAACTTATCTTAACACTCTGCAAAGTAGTATTATTCAATAATAGACTTCTGTTGTAGAGATGACCGTCTCATTCGAATTTAGTCCTAAATCCAAAGGTAATGCAAAATTATTGCACTAATTTTGTTGATGTTTAGTGGTTGGTGAATTGGAAATTATCAGCATCAAAAAACATTAGTGATAGTGATGTAAATAAATTTAGCACTAAAATAAATGTACGATTTTCGCACTAAATTTAAGATAACATTTTTTTAAAAATTAGTGAAAGTATGTTAAAATGCAGGCAGCTGTTTTTAGTGTTAGTTCAAATTTTTAACTAATTGAGCGTAGTGTAGACTTTTGCAGTAAATCTGCCTGCAGTGACAGAGAAAAATTATCACAACCACAAAATTTTTTTTAGTGCTAGTTAAGAACTGTTGTTTTTTATCACTGCTGAAAAATAGCGCAATATAAATGTTTTCTAATTAACACACACACACACACATTTTTTACTTTTATTCTTTTTTAAGAACAAACACAACCCGTGAAGCGATCAGCTTGTCTGCGGAAAAACACCCAGGGTCTATGGCGGGAATCGAACCCACGACCTCTGGACTGACAGGCTAGCGTCGCTACCACTCAACAACAGGGGCTAGTGCAATCCTTATTTCAATCAACATTTAGTGCACTACACCGAGCTCTGATCCTTTTCCGTATATACATTTCTTTAAATTAGGAAACTGGAAAAAGTTGCTGGGAGCCAAATCAAAGAAATATTTTGGACGAAAATTTCAACCTGATCTCATGTAATTGTCTCCATCAAACTTTCATAAGTGTGCGCTCGGAAAATATTGTGGTGGCAGACTACATTTATGGCCTAAAGTTTTGAATTTTTTATAGCCTTTTGTATTTAGTTTAGTTTCACTTTTGTTTGTCTGTTAGTTTCTAATCATATCTTTCGACATCATTTTCTACAACTTCTACTGTACTGAATTGTCTGAAAGTTTTCATACGCAAACTTACAGCATGTAGGGTATCATTTCCATACACAAATTCAAAACCAAAAACCTCTCAGAAAAAAATTATGTACTACACACAAAAAAGAAATCTAATAATTTACACATGTTGAATACTGAATAAAAATATGATTTATTAATTATAAAATTCAGACAAACATCATGCAGCAGCTACACAACAAGTGGTTTCACTACATCATCATGATCATTATCATGATTTTCAGCATGATCATCGATCGTCACAACCTAAAAATAATATTTTATTTTTGCATTAAATTTTATTTTATTCTTCAACTGCTATAAATAATAAAAAATATATTATTTCGGCTGGTGCTTTTTACTGAAAATTTCTTTTTTCTTGGCATTAATGCCTTTCGGCAGTTTTTTTTATTTTTTTTTTGTTTTATTTATTTTTTTTTTACAATTTATTAGAAAATGTTTGTAAAACAAAAGAAAAAAGTGGCTGCTTAATTATACTGTTGAAATTTGTTTATGAGAATATTTAAATAAAAACGTCAGTTTATATTTATATTTTTTGTTTTGAAAATTAAAAAAATAACAATAAAAACGAGGGCAGAGGAAAAATCTTGCTGAATGAGTCATAGAATTTCTTAGACATTTTAAAATTTGTTTGAATAAAAATAATTAAATGCTACACGCTTTATTTAGAATAATTCTGTTTGTTTTATTAGGTATGTAAGTATGTATGTAATTTCCAAAATTATTTTTACAAAACATGAATCAGCTTTGAACAAATTTTTTTATAAAAAATTATTGTTTACAAAGTAAATAAATAAATCTTATAAGATGATCATGGAAATAATAAAGTCACTCGCTTACTTACTTTGGTTTTTCTTTAGGTTTACAAATTTCCTTTAGAATTACTTCGCGTGTTTATTTCATGTGATTATATTTCCATATAAATTAGTTTTTAATCCAAAGTGATTGTTGTTATTATGCTAAAGTTCGTATAATTTTTAGTCAAAAAAATTAAAGAATAATATTCCAAGTATCTAGATTAAAATTAAACTGCACGGCAGAAATTTGGTTGATAAACAGACCGGTTTCGGCTATCTGCCATCTTCAGTGTTCTATTGAATACTCGGAAGCCGCAACACTCCCTCGTAGTGTTTATTAATATATCATGGATTTTGCCACTGATCGGGTGGATCGGTTGTATATCAACTTATACAAAGCATACATAAATCGTGTATTTCAGAAACTCCACAAGTCACGTTCGGGAAGGCCAGAAGTCAACAAACTTTTAGCGGATTTTTCAAGACACTTAAATAAACCGAAGTATTTTTTTTTTTTTTTTGAAAACAAATTGTAACATGCAAGTAACTAATTTCACTTAAGAAAGTTAATCCACTTAAGAACAATTCTGTTTTAGAGAATAGTTCCTTGTCTCTCCTGACAAATTATACAAGCTGGACGACTTATGGGGTTTCTGAAATACAGCATTCAGATGGGGTTAGTGCACTAATTTTGTAGTTTCCACTAATACTTAGTGATAGTGCAAGATTATTGCACTAATTTTGTTTATGTTTATCTAGTGGTGAATTGAAAATTAGCAACTTCACTAAACATTTTTGACAGTGATGTTAAAATTTTTTACACTAAAATTAAATAATTTGAGTTAAAAAAATTATTTTCAGTTTATTGCAACCTTTTTTCATTCACTAATTTGAGTGCAATGTAAAAATTTTGCATTAAAATTAAGGTAAAATTTGTTAAAGTTTAGTGAGAGTATGTTTAAATGCTGCTTTTATTTAGTGCTGGCTTAAATTTTGCACTAATTGAGTGTAGTGCAGATTTTTGCACTAAATCTGCTTGTAGTGATAGTGAAAAAATTAGCATTACCACTAAATATTTTTAGTGTTAGTGAAGAAATGGTTTTTTTATCACTAAGCTGGTGAAGAATAGTGCAAAATAATTTCTTTTTTATTTGATACTAGTACAATTCTTATTTCAAGCAGCATTTAGTGCACTACACCCAACTTTGATACAAATCATTATTGGAAATGGAATACGAGAATCATATAATATTCTAGCACAAACATAGCTCCATCATCATGATCGACGAATTCAAATTTACCGTCACTAAGTTAGTTCTACAAATCCCTATTGCTGCGTATTTCTTTTACCTCATGTACCATTTTGCTTCGTTCTTTTTGTTACAATTGCACTGTGCAATACAAAAAATAACATGGTTCTAACAACTGATTCTGGTAAAGTGGACCAAAAAGAAAAAATATACGTGTATCAACATTTTAAAAGTTTACGCCTGAAATTCATTTTAGGGCAAGTTAAAGTTCCTCAATTTTGCGCATTATTATAATTATAATTATTATAATCCTTACATTTTCGTTAAGGATTACGAGACTTTGACAAATGTGACATAAAAACCAAATAATTTTGGATGGCGTTAGAATAGGAAAATTAAAAAAAAATTAATTTTAGTCGAACTGTATGGCTTTATATCCAAAGAAATTTTGTTATTATGACTAGTTAGGTTTTAATTTAATTTTCCAATTAAATTATATTTTTATTTAGAGATAAATGTCTTTCACTTGAGCAGAGTCACTTTGTATATCTTACTGTTATTGGAACGATGTTAAAAATCGTGTGTTTTCGGTTTAGTCTTTAGACTTGTTTTGTTTTCTGAAATGAAAATAAGTGATTGTTATGTATTTTCTTTCGTCCCCTGATTTCTAGCACCTCTTGTGTTTAAAAAATTTTTTTATCCAAAGAAATTTAATTATTATGACTTGAGTTAGGTTTTAACTTAATTTTTCAATTAAATTATATTTTTATTTAGAGACAAATGTGAAACATGTCGACAAAGAAAAATTTGACTGCGTTGAGGGTTGAACTGACATGTTTCGAAAGTTCCCACTCTTCTCGTCAGAGTTCTATACCGCGTAGACCACTCGACCAAAGTCGGTGGGTTGCAGTCAAAAGCTGAATGTCATTTACTTTTAATCAATTCATACTGTCACTCTTAGAGCTATACATATTTCATTTGATAGTTATTGATATTTACTTTTTCCTTTATGTATATTCAGTGATGTCATACCGTACGCCTTTTTACGATATAACAAAACTGAAATAGCCATACTGTATTGTCGTCATCGTAAAAATAGTCTGAATAGTTTTTCAGGACCTCAAAAGTTCGAAAAATTACGAAAACTTGATTTGAAAAATCGGGATGAAATCAGTAACTTCTATTTCACAAATGCTGGAAGTTCAGATATACATATGAATAAAGAAAATAAATGCAAAAATATTAACTTTTTTATTACCCTAATTGTGCCGGTGTGTTGATTAATTATTTTATTTGTTTTTTAAATCTTATATTTTTTGATTAACTTTATTTGACATATAAAAAGTTGCTTTTATTTTTATTGGCTCTTTGACAAATTATTTAACCACCAATTGAAATTGATTTATTTCTTGTTTTTATTCAAATAATGGTTGGCAGTACTTTATGAATGACAAAAAGAGCTGGCAAAGAACTAAATCGTTGCAGGTGCTACTCGGTTTTCACATATTATGTAGCACTATTTTCGCTGTTTTTAGACCCACCTCCCTTCCCTTTTCAAAGCTTTTTGAAAATCCTCAGTGTAAATTAAAAAATCTTCTTCCGGGGATGACGTGCTAGGTCAATAGTATCACAAATTTTTTTGCAAGAATTATTTTTTCAGCAAAATTATTTCATAGCAGTCAGTACAAAATCTATTTGAATCTATGAACTCTTTTACTGATTTTGCAAAAAGTTTAACAATTGTTTTATTGGATTCATTAATTGTTTTTGTTTAAATTAAATTTTACTATGGATTAGAACAACAAATTTATAACAGTTTCTTTCTCAGTAAAGATAATTTCTAAGTTCGGACAATAATGGAATTCACAGGGGTGTACTAACTGTTGTATGTGCTAAGTTTTTTCAAACATGTTGATGACATTCTCTATGACAAAAGATACGCAATAAAATACAAATATGAAGTTGATAAAATATAGCACATACAACCGATACAATAGTTAGTGTACCTTTGTGAATTCCTTTAATGTTTTGCTTTGCCTAAATTTACAAAAGCCCAATAAAATGTATGAATATTTTTTCTGTGTAATATTTAATTTAATTTTAATGGTTTCTTGGCAAATTCTTTTTTTTATTACCAACGTATACGTGCACTTTCCAGTAAAAAATTCATTAAAATTGATTTCTTTGAGCTTTTAATTGTGTGGTTAGATTGTTTTTCGTTAATTATTTTGGTTTTCAATATGTTTATTACTTTTGGTTACGATGTTATGGTGGTGATTTTAATTGTTAATAAAAAATGTTTTTCTTATTGTGAAAATATGGACAATTTTAAACATTTGGTTTGCTTTTTATAAGGTTTTTAATTAAATTAAAAGATATTTAACTATGCTGGCTTAAGTTCGTTCGTTAGGTTTAATTTTTCAATTATTAGAAAAAAATTCTGCAAAATTTTTAATGGAGAGAAAATGAGTTAAAATGCTAATAAATATTATGTTGGGCCGAAAAATGCTTTTTTCGATTTTTAATAGGGCTCAACGATAAAAAGGTGCTAAATGGCGAAGTTAATATCCCAGCAAAAACTTTTGTGATTTTTGTAATCGGTATTAATGGGTTACAAAGTAATGCGTGGTACTTATTTATCTTATTACTATGCTTTAAATTAGAAGTACAACCTAGCTCTTAATAGAACTAGTACGTATTTTTCTCATTATCTGAAAGTAGTAACAATTTGTTGATATGTATTAATAAAATAAGTACACAACCACTTTTTAAGTCAACATGTGTTTGTATATGAAAACTAATTTTTGTCGCTTAAACGTATAAGTCAACAATAGCTGAGTAGGCAAAGTTCTTGTCTTCAATAATTGCTGTGACAATGTAAATACATTTGTAAGGAGTACCCCTTATTTTTTGGTCTTCTCAAACAAAAATAAGTAGTTATCGAGTCAAATTGTAAGTAGTTACGACTTAAATCCTCATATACTTTTGTGCCTACCAGTAAGCAAAATTTTTGCTGGGATATAAATGCAGTTTTATTAAGATATTTTAAATTTGGTCACCTTCGGATTGGGTCGGAAATTTTTTTAATATTAAAATTTTTTAGTGCACACCTCCAGTATTGTAATCCACTTTGATAGAATTTTAGTTGTTACTATGTAATTTTGTTTGAAAATTTCACTTCAAAATGTAAACATTCACAGCAGTTTATATATAAACTGAGTTGCTCGCATACATTTTTTTGGCATTTATGTCGAAGTGTTAGGAATCGAACCGTGAATTTTTTTTTTTTTTCAAAAAACGAAAGTTGAAAATTTGAATTTTTACCGCTAAAATTGAAAATGAACACAGAGTGCACTGCTTGAATAAATAATTTTTTTTGATGATTAAAATTTTCTAATACATTTTTTTATGGTAGTTAGGATGTGCCAAACACGACGGTACTTAACTTTCTAATGTCATTCATTTTCTTCCTATTCCGTTTGTTCTTATTTTTGTTGTCATCATCTGTTTCTAGTTTGTGTACGAGTATATAATTAGTCTAAACAATAATGTAGAGCATCCATTTATTTTTAACATCAAATGAAAGATTATTTAAGAATTAGATATGTAGAAGTAAATAAAAATAAAAAATATTGGCATACATTCTTCCTCATCTTCATCAACGTCATTTTAATTTTCTTTTTGTTGTTTTTGTATTTTTTGAAATTACAACAATAGCAACAATAAATTTTAATAGTTGTGAAGGACAAGCGGACGGACATAAATAGAAATAAAGTGAGCGACATAAAGACCACTAGACAATTACACTATGCTACAAAAGTTGAGAAAAAATTTATTCAGGGGTTCTCATGCACCAATTCTATTTGGTTGGAGTCCATAGAGAAAGAAAATACGTATCATTTTTCTAGGTCACTTCGTAAAGTGATTTTATAATGGTAAATGTAGTGAATAAACGGGTTTCTTAAAGTTTGAAATTTAAACAGCCATAACTTCTTTACTTCAAAACGGATATGTATCATTCTTTCCAAATTTGAAAGATATGATTCCCATCTTTCAAATAATATATGATTTTTGGAAATCAATTATTAAATGACTATGTTATGGTGGTTTAAGTATAAAAAAGGACACACTTTTCAACAATATTTTATTTTCCGCCAGCTCTAAGTTGCTTATGAGATACTAAACCACTATACGAGTTAAGTTTTGTGAAAAAAGGCATTAAAATAGCTTTCCAAAATGTGTAATTACAATTAAATCGGTTTTGACATTTTTGCTTCTTATTTAAAAATAAGGCAGTCACGTCAATCTATTTCGTCATAATTTGAGAACGATTAACCCGATTTTGATATTATAAACAGGAAAATATGCGGAATAAAATTATCTTTAAATCAACTGCAAAGAATTTAATTTTCAATTGCTTCCTAGTTATTTAGAAATCAACGGCGAAAAACTAGTTTTTTCATGCAATTACAGATTTTTTTTCGTTTTCAAATGCTCATAATAAAATAAGGAGAGCTAAAATGTAAAATTTTTATCAATAATACGAAAGCTGGGTGTATTTGGAATAAACTAAGCCATACATCATTAAAATCGCTCGACAAATGTCGATTTTATTAAAGATTAAGTGAAGTAACTCAGTTGATAAAATCACAATTTCCATATAACAGACAAATTTGAGTATGCGTGTGTGTATGTGTGTTGTATGAATATCGCAATTTTTGTCAATTGGGTTACTCCACTTAATTTTTAATCAAATCGACATTTGTCGACAGATTTTAAGGATTTATGGCTTATTTTATTTCAAATACACCCAGCTTTCGTATTATTAATAAAAATGTAAAATTTTAGACCTCTTTATTTTATTATGAGCTTTTGAAAATGAAAAAAAGTCTGTAATTGCATGAAAAAACTAGTTTTTCGCCGTTAATTTCTGAGTAACTCCGAAACAATTGAAAATTTAAAAAACTTGTGTGTAGTTGACTTAAAGATAATTTTATTCCGCATCTTTTTCTGTTTATAATGTTAAAATCGAGTTAGTCGTTCTCGAGTTATGATAAAATATATTAACGTGACTGCTTTAGTTTTAAATAAGATGCAACAGCAAACATACCATAACTCATTTCTTTTTAAACCGATTTTAACGTAATTACACATTTTTGAAAGCTTTAGTAATGTTGATTTTTACAAAAGTTAATCTGTATAGTGGTTTAGTATCTCGTAAGCAAACTAGAGCTGGCGGAAAGTAAAACTTTGTTGAAAAATTTGTCTTTTTTTATACCTAAACCACCATAACTTAGCCATTTAATAATTGGTTTCCAAAAATCATATCTTGTTTGAAAGATAAGAATCATATCTTTCAAATTTGAAAAGGACCATAGAAATCCGTTTTGAAACAAAGAACTTATAGCTGTTTAAATTTCAAACTTTAAGAAAACTGTTTTTTCACTACGTTTACCGTTATAAAATCACTTTACGAAGTGACCTAGAAAAACCATAGGTATTTTCTTTCTCTATAGGCTCCAACAAAACAGAATTGGTGCATGAGAACCCCTGAATAATTTTAGTGTAGCACAGTGTTATTAATAGACACAAAAACATGAACGCTAAATTTCATTTTTAATTCACAAATTAATTTTCTTTCTATTCAAATGAATTTTCTGTTTTTGCTTTCTTGGAGCATAATTTTTAAAATGTTTTGTTTTGTTTTCTTCATTTCTAAATTGGAAATAATTAATTGCTTCTAGGCTTGTCCAATGACACAACATTTATAAATATAGGGTGGCTTTTTGCCATTTTGTATTTCAGGGCATATAGAATTCTTTGTAATTCTTGACATGGATCAAGGTAAAAACAGGCTCATTTCGAATAACTATTATAGATTACAAATTATATTATATCATTGTTTTAAAAGTTGTTATAAAAAATTTATTTATAACAACAATGCCATGAGAATACACATACTTTTATTTTTTGTGAAACACGGAACATGCCCGATACTATGAACTAGTTATATTGAAATTTGCATTAGTCTACTTGCCGGAAAAAATCATAGTCATAGTCTAGCAAGATTTCCGACTAGCTCAGGAGACCTATAGCCGAATTGGGAACTAAGGCCCAACGAGGTGTATACGAAATTTCAGCGTATTATATCTCATTCAGAGGTTGGCCCCCTTTTTATTGCTTATTTGACTGGACTAATCGCTTAATAAAGAATTATAATTAATAATGCAAGCTTTAACTAAGAATATATTAAAAACATATTTCCTCTCAACTTGTATGTACAGTGAAACTTCGATATAACAAAAAACTCAATATAACGATTTTTTTGAGTCCCTTGCAAAAACCTCGTTATTGCAAAATATTTAATACAAAAATACACTATAACTATAACGAAGAAATTCTGAGCTATAAAGCCTCTACATATATAGCGAAGTATTCATTTAAAAGCCTCTTTACAACGAAGTCAGAAAAAAAGCTAAATTAACAAAATGGTAAAGTCTCGCTTTCAAAAACTATAGCTATAACGATTTTTCTTCGTATTTCTTTTAATTTCGTTATCAATATTTATTACGAAGTATTTTTCGATCCTCTTCAGAATCGTTATTTGTTCATATGTATTTGT
Source organism: Panzeria rudis (assembly GCA_956483635.1). NCBI lineage: Eukaryota > Metazoa > Arthropoda > Insecta > Diptera > Tachinidae > Panzeria > Panzeria rudis. The sequence goes on along the minus strand of OY101447.1, from coordinate 146,203,123 downwards.
TTCATATGTTTTTTTATAAATATAAAAGACTACCCTCGTATATGTATTTGTTCGTATTTTAGTATGATTTTAAAATCTTTTTCGTAGAATTGTTTTTTTTTTTGTGCCAAATTTGTTTAATTTTTATATTTGCTTTAAAACAATCATTTTTTTTCATTTTAATTTTATTAAGCAGAAATTATTCATAATGTGTATTTGTACGCGTATTTGGAGTGTGGGTTCTGCATAATGTTCGACGGTGCAACTACTTCAATAAATGGCGTCATTTGAATGTGATGGAGTAGAGCAAAATGTTGTTTGTACGTTAAATAATTTGTGCCAATTTCAAAAATAAATGCAACAAATAATGTATGTAGGTGGAAATGGTTTTATAATGAAATCGGGAAGAAATATCAAAAGAATATGGTGGGTCTGTGGGGCCTCAAGCCTTCATTTCAGTGGAGGAACATTTCTGTAAGTGGGAGGTAAACTAAACCAAGTAAAATTTTTTTCAGAATTTTTTCGTCTATCGATAGGTGAAATCCAGTAGATACTATGTTTTAAGGGACAGTAGTACTGCTCAAAAGTTTCTGCGAAGTAAACAACACCAAGTCTTTTTTAATATGTAACGGTTAGATAAAAAAATAATATATAAAGAGCTGTATAAAATATTTGGGGTAAGTCAAATTGCTAATCAACCAGAGATAGAACCATTAGCGATTTTTAAAATGTTTTTGCGGTCTCCTATAACATTTTCAAAATGTGACTTGGCGTATTTTATCTCCCACATACAGATTTTAACCCTCTAAATTTTCTATATATGTATGTGTCTTTTGGCTCCTTTCTTAAACTGTGAGAAAAAAAATTAACTAACATTTATTTAACGTTTAATGAAAATTGTATGTTATTTTTAAAAAAAAGCACATTAAGTGTTTTTTGGGCTTCTTTCCAATTTGTTTGGGTACAGCGAGAAAAAAGTACCTAGCAGCACGTTGTGCTAACCGCTAAATTTATACATTATGGACGCATTTAGTACACAGAAAAAATTATTCAAAACAAAAGTTTGTCTAAAAAGATATTTCATTTTCAGTAAATGTTCTTTACTAATTCAATGAATTTTTGTTTGACTTTTATTTAGCACGCAAAAACCAAAAACAGCAAGAAAAACTATGTCGTAAAAAGCCAACCCCGATGACGACATACACACAAATAACAACAACAACAACATCAATGATAGCAAAAGGAATGCGATTGTACCAAGTTTGTTTACTGAAGATTTTTGAGTGAATCAATTCGTTAATGTCGTTGAATTAATTCTCATTAATTTTTTTAGAGTCATTAGATGAACATTCAGACTTGAACACATTTAACAAAGTAAAATCTCATAAATGCTTAATGGATGATAATGATGACCCAGATAAAAATTTTGTTTGGTATATTAAAAAAATCCAGTAAATATTTCTGTTTGATTAAGTAAACTATTTTGTTTAACATTTGTTAGTATTTTTAGACAAACTGTTTTATAAATTCAGATAAAAATATTGTTTGATATTTTTCAGAAAAACCAGTAGATCTTTTTGTTTGATTTAGTAAATTGCTTTGTTTAGAATTTGTAAATATTTTTAGACAAATTGTTTTATAGATTTAAACAATTTGTTTACTAAAAAAACATTTTTTTTTTCAATGAAATTGTTGACATATTTTTGTCTATATTTACAAATTTGTTTGTAGGTCCGTTTCTAGACAAACTATTTACTATTTCATTGAATTCCTTTACAGTTTTTTCTGTGTATATAATATTTAACTTTGCAAATGAACGAATACATTTTCTACTCACCAGCTTGCTTTTCTGCAGCCTGGTATTGGAATAAAATTACGAAAGCTTTAAATGCAACTTTAGACTACTGCTATTTGTATGTTGCTCGTCCAAATCACTTAACAATAGTTGTATTGTTTATTACTTTTTTATTTTTAATTTAATCATGAATATTTTTTTAAAATCAGAGTTCAAGTGAAACTGCCAAAAACATATCAAGAGATTTAATTTATTAGCGAATGGGATAAAATTTTAAACATGAATTTATTATATCAAGTTTTGTACATATTTTTTCTTTAACCACACACTAAATTTCCATATAAATATTAAAATTAAAAAAACAGAACATTTTAACATGGACTTACGCTAAAAAAGACATGGTTTCATTATTTTGTTAATTTTTTTCCGACATCTCGGCAAAAAGTGTGCGCCTGCGCATTTATTTCATTTTATTTTTGCATATAGAGAGTAGAGATGGGTGCGTGATTGTTTTTATAACTAACAATTCATCAAAGTGAAACCTCGATATAACAAGCTTCAATATAACGAATTTTTTTGAGTCCACTGAAAAAACCTCTTTATTGCAAAGTTTTTCATACAAGAATGCAATGTATCTATAAAAAAATTCCGAGCTATTAGGCCTCTATATAGCGAAGTATTCATTTAAAAGCCTATATACAACGAAGTCAGAATAAAACAAAATTAAATTTTAAGCAAAATGATAAAGTCCCGTTGTTAAAAACTATAGTTATAACGAATTTTTTTGTATATTTTTAAATTTCGTTATATCAAGGTTTCACTGCTACATGTGTAAAACGAATCAATAGCTATATCGAAGTATTTTTCTATCCCCTTCAAATTTGTTATATGGAAGTTTCACGTATAATTAATTAATTAAGAATCAATTAAATTTATTTATTGATTTTTTTAACAGAAGTAACACAATCAGGCAATTAATGCCTACCAGTTAATTAATTAATGTGTTACCTTCTTTGGGAAAGGGATAGTGTAGAGAGAACAGGTGGGAAAGTGGGAAAGAGATAGAAAGCTTAATTCATTTACAACCCTGCTATTGCGCGTTTTTTTTTGTAGAGCAGTGTTGCAATCCCCTCTGGTGTCAAGTAGAGGCGTTGAGTTGTTTAAGCTGTGTAGCCGTTTTATTAGTACATCAACTTCGCCGACGGTTCTGCTACAATACCGACGAAGGAGGGTGCTGTGAACTGCATTAGGAGATATTAGTATTAATCGCTACCGGTACTGCCAAAGTGATCAGTGCTATGCCTGCATCCCTTTAACAGTCAAACAACAACCAATACAATAACATACCGATGCACATGAGAAAAATACATGATGTCGTTGGCTTGTCTGAAACTAGTCTTGAACTCAAGACCTCAGGGTTTGAAGTCAAACACGCTAACTACTCAGCCAACATAATTATTCCATCAACTGAGTAATTTAAATTCTCAATAAATTGATTGCTCGAGAAATACTATTGCAAATAATTAAAATAATGGTTATTTTATTATTACAAACTCAATCACAATCACGCGTGACACTAAAAAAATCACAACACGCACACTACTCTATTACTGAGTAGAAATTGTTGTTTTTTTGCTTGTAGTTTTGTTTTTAGTCTGTTCTTTATTTCGCTTTTCATTTTTATTTAACGATCGATATACAATGTGCGTTTTTATAGCAAATACAACGTCGTCTTATAAAAAAATTCAAACTGAGATTGTTATAAACAAAATATTGAGTGCTTGGAATACTAATTAAAAACAAAGAGAAATGTTTGATGTTCATTCGACGCAGTTATACCGACTTTATTATTATTATTATTATTGTTGCTTCGTACAGAGTTTGAAAGATATCGAAACATTTTTCGAATGGATTTATAAGGTATGTAGGTACTTTTTCAAAAGGTACTTTTTAAAAAGGTACTTCTTTTAAGGGTACTTCTTTAAAAGATACTTTTTTTAAAAATGCCTTGTTAAAAGTTCCCTTTTTAAAAGGTACACAGAAAAAATTATCACCAAAAAATTTTCAAACAAAAGTTTGTCTAAAAATAAATTTCATTTTCAGTAAATGTTCTTTACATAATCAATGAATTGTTTGTTTGACTTTTATTTAGGACGCAAACACCAAAAACAACAAGAAAAACTATGTCGTAAAAAATAGCCCCCATGACAACATACACACATATAACAACAACAACCATTATAGCAAAAGGAATGCGATTGTGCCAAGTTTGTTTACTGAAGATTTTTTAGTGAATCAATTCGTTAATGTCGTTGCATTAATACTCATTCATTTTTTTAGAGTTTTTGGATAAACATTCACATTTGAACACATTTAACAAAGTGAAATTTCATAAATGCTTAATGGATGATGATGACCCAGAAAAAAAATTTGTTTGCCAAAAAATCCAGTAAATATTTTTTGTTTTGATTGAGTAAACTATTTTGTTAATAGTTTGTAAGATTATTGTTGACCTATATTTTGGTAATTATAAAGTTGTTTGATTCAGCTTGAGGTAATTAAAAACACAATATTTTCATTTATGTGTGTTTATTTTAACAACTTTTTATTTTTCTCATTCCCGACATTTCGATCAACGTCGTTGATCATCTTCAGGGGTATAAAATATAATAAATAACACAATTAACAATAGAAAAATTAATTTTTGTTTTCCTTAACTATTAATAACTATTAATAAAACAAATAGCAACTTTATACGGAAATCAATTAAATTATACTCCTGATACTTCATGAGCTTTAGGATTCGTATTTTTATTCACATTAGGAGGATTAACAGGAGTAGTTTTTTTACGAGATAATCTGAGAAAAGTAGACACTCCTTTAATCTCAAGATAGCTGGCGTTAGGTAGGGACCTCCCCCGACCCCGACACCGAAAACTCAAACTTAAGCTCACGAGCACACGTGTAACTAAGTGCAAAGCCTTACTGGCGTTTTTAAAGCGCTTGTTTCGGCTTTTGTTTTATTAAATTTCAAAGTTTAAAAATTTAAAACTTTTAAATTTAATATAAGAAAGCGAAACGCGAGTTTTAAAAACGCCAGCGTGGTCACCACCCTAACACGGTGGAAAGGTATAACAAGAATTCCGATGATGAGATCGTGGTTGATCTTTAAAATATCATGATGTTAAGTTCGAACCTTATGCAGTAAAAATTTTTTATCTTTTTGATTATTACATGCTTTAAAAATTCCATTCTCAAAAAAAATAATTTAATTGAAAAATTAAATTGAATGAACCTAAAAATCTGAAAGATTAAGGTCCTAATTGTTTAAATCACGTCACAAAAGTGAAATTTATATAAAAAAATTTCAAATATTTTATAAATTTGTTTTATTTATCACACATGTTAAAATTTTAGTTTGTTTGGTGAAGAATTTGTATAAATAATTCTTGCAAGAAAACCGACTACGAAATAGGCGTGGCACCGCCCCCATATTTTATCATCACGTACTTTTACGAGAAGTAATTGTGTATGCGAAGTTTCATAAGAATCGGATAAGTAGAAGTAGTTAAAATTAATATTTACTTTTCATGGGCGTGGCACTGCCCACTTTTCTCACCACAATGATGTATTGTAACGATAACTAAATGTGTATGCAAAGTTTCATAAGAATCGGGTAAGTAGAAGTAGTTAAAGTGCATATTTACTTTTCATGGGCGTGGCACTGCCCACTTTTATAAACATAATGTTGTATTGTAACGATAACTAAGGGCGCAAAGTCTTATAAGAATCGCTTTAGTAGAAGTTGCTGAAAAAGAATATTTACTTTGCATGGGCGTGGCACATCCTTTTTTGATCCTGATGTAGTATTTAGACAGAAACTTAATGTGTGTGTAGAGTTTCATAAGAATCGGTTGAGTAGAAGTAGTTGAAAACGAATGGTGTAATCACTTTGTATGGGCGTGACCCCGCCCACTTTTCAACGGGACCAATCTGGAACTAGAGAAAAAATCCGAAATCGGTTCATAAATGGGGGAGTTTTGAGGGAACATACATACAAAAATACATGACGAATTGATAACCTTTCTCCGTTTTTGAAGTCGGTTAAAAATAAAAACAAATTTTTTTAATATTTTCAAATTTGTTTTTGCTTCAATATAAATTTCACATCGGCTTACTATCTTTGAAGAAATTAATATTTTTAAGAATGCAAAATTTTTTTAATACATGAGAATTAAAAGTTATAATGAGTAAATTTTAACATATAAAGATCTCATTCCTTTAATTTTCTGCAATTGCAACATGCAGAATATTTTATTATTATTGTTATTATTTCTATACTCGTAAACTTGTAATCGCCATCGAACGAATATTACGACTAGCAATTGTAAGTAGTAAGTATACTTAAATATTTTCCATCTTAATTCACATGAATGCGGCATTTAAAACATGTGCAATATCTTACAAACAAACAAACAAACATGTTTTGCGAATAAAAACATAAACATTTTTTACATATTTATTTAAATGAAAATTAAAAACAGTTTTCTTTTAGTTTTTATTCAGTACAAGCACCAACCAGTAGCACAAGAAAAAAACTAAATATATAATACAAAAAAACATAAATAATTAAAAAAAAGAAATCACATTCCATTTTTTTAGCGTATGAGATTCCAAAGGGGAACATGTTGTTATGCAGTTGTTGTGGGTGTTTACATATAGTTTAATAAAATAAGCTAGGGAAGTATACCTAAAGAAACACAAATTTTGTTATTTTTTTATAGACTATAAAGCATGGTATTGTGTTCAACATTTCTCGTGATATGCTGTCAAAACACATATAAAAAAATTGGCATGAATTGTTCATGAAAAAATGTTGCATAAGGGCCCATTCACATATTACGTAATGCGCCAGGGGGGGGAGTTAAAAATTTGTTACGGATTAGATACTTTATACTGAAAATTTTGTAAAAAGCCTTACGAATGGGTGGGGGAGGCATATAAAACATCCGAAAAAAGCGTAACGTAATATGTGAATAGGCCCTAAAGTAGTACTCTGTTTTTCTTAAGGAAAACATATGAAATATATTGGCAATATTTTAAGTTCTCACACGAAATAATAAAGATATTCATGTCAAAAGTTTCACTCTTACGAAAAAGCAAAATTGCAAAAATATACCACAACAAACACATAGACAATTATTTTGCACAACATGATGCAAAATTGTCAGGGTCTAAGTAAGTGCAAAATTATCAGAGCAAAAGCATTGCCATCTACAACAAAATGGTCAAAAAGTACATACATAGTCGACTCTAAACGAAATAGCATATTAGGCAACTTATCAAAAAAGTGCCTACATTATTTTATTAATGTGATTTATGTTTTGTTTCAGCATCTTGAATAAGCACTTAACAATCAAACTCACTGTTTGCATACATTTATATTAGACATTGGGTCAACTAAACAGAAGAGGTTGCTCACGTCAAACGAATGCAAGTACGCAATTTTGCACAGTTGCAAGAGTAAAACAATTTTACGTGAATACCTTTAATATGAGTGGCACTTTTTTCGCATGGAATTTACAACAAACACATGAAGATTATAGCAAACGTACATGTCAAAATTTTCCCATCAAACAATCAATGTTGCCCACCATTTTTCACAAATTTGAACATAGTACCAGGCTTAAGCTAACATAGTATATTCCTTTAGACAATTTTTATTATTTAAAAATTTATAAAAAATCGAAAATTGCAAAGAATTATACGTTTTATTAACTGATCATAAAAGCCACATATATTACAAATAATATAAGCTTTATTTCATGAAAATCAATGGATAAATATTGATTTTATTCATAACAAATTGAAGCCACCTAATTTTTGCAAAAGTTGCGAATATTTACACTGTACAACAAAATCAACTTTTTTTTAACTAACATGGTTTTTGCAACTGATTCTGGTAGAAGTCACCAAAGAAATACATACATGTGTCGACGTTTTGAATGTTTACTTATAGGATTTATTTTAGGTGGAGTTAAATTTTCCGCCCTTTTTCACATAGTTATACTGACTCGGCATAGAATATATTGTAGGGCCTACGTTTAAGGTGCAGGATGTGTTAAAAAATCCCAAATTAAAAAAAAAAATTATGAAAAAAATTTTTTCCACAGAATTTAAAATGTCTCCTGGTTTTGTAGTTATTGGACTACAGCGCATCAAAAAAATATAGTGGTACTCCCCGGCATTTTTATTGTTGCATAGTGCTGCCAATCAACGAATTGGAAGCGATTTTAAGAAAAATTTCTGTTTTGGCGTTCATAATGATATTTTCATCTAAGAAATATGATGAAAAATTATTCATTTTCGCAACTTCTTTCTTTTTATGCGAATTTAAACGCAAAACAGTGTTTTCAAGCAAATTTAAGTGAATACATATAAATGTCCCTTAAAAAGTCGATTTTTTGCCTATTGTTACCCGACTGCGCGACGCAATGAAAGGTATTGTATTTATCAGCTTATGTATGTATGTAAGTGTGTTCCTTTGCGGCACTATATAAACCGAACGCGCGCACCGATTTTGATCATTCTTACGTCAATCGATTTGTACTAATCCTGCGAGTGTCACTAAAGATATCACAGTAGGCAAAATTCAATATGACGGCCAAAAAACGCCATTTTGTGAATACAAAACAAAAATCATTTCCTTCCTAAGAATCTATATTAATAAAAAATAAATTAAAAAATCAAAAAAACCGGACTGCATAAAAAATCTAAAAGAAAAAAAGAAGTGCAGTGTGCGGAACATAGCGACTTTTACTTCCAGGAAGCAATAAAAATCGACTCTTCAAATCTTTGCAATAGTTAAGGGTTACCGAATGTAAAAGTCACTATGTTCCGCACACTGGATTTGTTTTTTTTTTCTTTTAGATATTATACGCAGTCGGGTTTTTTGATATTTAAATTTATTTTTTATTAATATAGATTCTTAGGAAGGAAATGAAAATTTAGTTCCTTAAAAATAATTTCCATTTTTTTACTGGGTTAATATCAATTTTAAATATTAGTAATTTCTTACACTGTAATTTCGTATAATAAAAAAATTACTCTACTTGAGTTTTGCTAATTTTAATTCAATTTCAATATGCATATCGGTATCGCCGGTATTTCTTTTTGAGTATCGGTATCGGTATCGTATCGGCAAAAAGGCGTATCGTTACATCCCTAGTTTAAACGCATAATATTATGCGTTCAATAAATGGTTTATGCATATATTTACTGATTTACCTATAGATTTGCTGCCTTAAACACTTTTTAAACCAAAAAGAGAGGTTAACTTGCACTGATTTATTAGCCATTAATACTAAATATTAAGTATACGTATGTATGGCGGCTGCTCATTATGATTGTCAGGCCAAGTAAAGCTTTTTCCGTACGAGTTTTTACTTGTTATAAGTACATTAATTTTACATCTTTAAAAGAGAAAGATAGACATATCAAATATAAAAATTTACAAAATTATGTGCAGTTTTTAATCGTGTATTCAAATTTTAGCGAATTAAAATTTTTTTGAAGACTGCAAAAGAAGAGGAAAAATGTTGTTATGTGCTGCATTGTACTTATTATTATTTTTTCTTTAAAATTTTTATACGTTTACTCTCTTTACATGTTAAAAAAAAATAGTTGCCCTTTTCACTCTTTGTGCTCTTGCTCAAAAACTAGTGGTCTGAAACAATCGATGGTACTATCGATACTATCGATAGTTTTTGATTATCGAATCACTATCGATAGTTTCCAATACTATCGATAGTTGATGATAGTTTTTGTTTTTTAAATTATTAGGTTTGATAGCGTATCTTTTGGGTAAAATTTTGTAAAATGAGAGTAGCCAAGAATTAATCCACTAAACACAAAATTACGGGAACAGCAAAACAACTTTCAGTTCTAGGGAACGACAAAATTTACCAAAACTTGTAATTAGTGTTAGCTTTTTGAAATATTAATTGCTATGTGTTATCTCGATGTTGCTGTTTATTTTGTTATATATGATATTTAAAAAAAGTGGGTAAGGTAAAAGATGTCGGAAAATTCAGAGACAACAACTTCTCAGAAGTATATTTTTTGTAAATCCTGTTTATTTAGGTTCAATATATTAAGGTGAAAATTCCCGGGAATTCCCGCACTAATATTCCAGGAAATTGGGATTGAAAATATTGCGGAATTCCCGGGAAGTCCTAAGAAAAACTGTAGTGACATGTCCAAAATTTTTATTTTTTCCGCTCCCCGGTAAAAAAATATGAAGTGCACAAAAAATAAGCTACTGAAGTCTAAAAGCTGTCCGTTTGCATTTAGGAGATCAAAATTTATCCGTAAAAAAACTGCTAACGGCCAATCGTCGGCTAAAAACTTATATGAAGAAAATGTTTCTCATTTTACTACCAGAAAAAAGTTTGTTCAACTTAATTGCGAAAAACTTTTAGTTCAAAACTTATAGGTAAGTTAACCCTGCTGTTAGATTAAGCCCATTTGGTCCAATATTTTCCTCGTTATACTAATAACTTTTAGACGGTGTTACATATTGCTTTGAGGTTTCGGCTCACGTGATTTATTATATTAAAAACATTATATCCATAGTTTCAAATGTCTGTCATAAAGCCGGACTTAGAAAAACAAGAATTTACGTATCTTGGATTAGGGACCATTTGGTCCAGTGTAATTTTTTATTTGAATGAAATCAAAATACTAAGGTTTTTTGTACTTCCTAAACAAATTTTAATTTATTGATAGTTGTTTTCATTACATGTTGAAATAATTTGATGGTATTCTGGTCTCAGAAAAAAGTATATATGCATTCCAAGCGGATGTGGCTAGCATATTTACCATCGATTGTTTTATGTTTTATGGTGTAGGAGCCAATCATTTGGTCAGCAGAGTCTACGGCTCCTATGAGAACAGAAATATAAGAACCTATCGAAGAACAACAATATATAATTATGGGCCGATATACATATTTACTTCTTCTCGAATTGTAATTAGAAGGAACCTCTGGCATTTCCTTCGACTCACTCCCATCAAGTTCAGCTGCTCTATGCAATTACTACTTTCTTTTGGGACGGATGTATGATACCAATATCGCAATGTCATAGAAAGCAAATGTAGACTTATACAATGGGAGCTTTTTTATATTCACTAAGTTTTATTTTTACGTTCTGGGGCCGATTTCTCAAAATTACAAGTTACAAATCAACAAATAAAATACCCATAACACAACAATAAATTTTGTAAAAGTGTTGTTGTTTAGTATGTAATTTACTTGTAGATTTGTAACTTGTAGTTTTGAGAAATGGGCCCCAGTTCCTACATACTTTATAAGTTACCTTTCATGTAATTTTCTTACCAAATCAAAAGTGGAAAACAAGTTTTCGTCAGTCAGATACAACGCGTTGTCCTAGGTATGGTTCAGGCTTTGTATTTTCACCTTTTCCAAGATATGGTACAAAAACCACTGGAGAATCAACATCACCTTGTAAAAATAATTTGACTTGGTATAACTTCTATTGTGTTTACGATATGGGTTAAAAAATTCCATATAGCGCGATCCATAATAATATTTATAAATTGTGTTAATGAGGTAATCAATCAAATTAGATACAAAATATTGGTTAAATATTTTACTTTTTATAAAATATGTTCCATACTACATATTTTATAAAAATGGTCTTCTAATGTAGGATTCGTTTATTTTTTCTAATCTAACAGCAGGGTTAAACTGTATGCCTTTTTAGGGTATTTTTGGATCGCTCTATATTCTAGAAACTTATTTTTTGTTCACTTCGTATTTCGGGGAGTAGAAAAAATAATACTTGCACATATAAGTATGTGGTCTAATGTAAATATATGTATGCATTTTTATTTTTTCATAACTCTTATTAATAAATTTACTGAGTTTGTAAGAAATGTATTTCTTTTACAAATATACCAAGGAAAACATACGTATGTATAGCCAAATTGAGGTTTTAAGACTATCGAAAACTATCGATAGTTATCGATGGTTTTTGAAAAACTATCGCATGCTATCGATAGCGTAGACTATCGATAGTTTCAGACCACTATCAAAAACGGTTGACCCTATGAAATATCACTTTAAACAAAATTTGTGGTAAATTTTATTCTGTACTACTCTTCAATAATATTCAATCAAAATTATATTCAAGACAGGAAACGAAATATTCTCAAAAACCCAATTTTAACGAATTTTGACCTCCGATATCTCGTGACGAGATTATTTGAGCCTTTTGAGATAGCTTATACAACGTCAAGAAAAACGCGTACATTACAAAATTTCAGCTCGTTATCTAAAATTACGAGATTTAGCACTTTTTCCATCTGATTTCTTGACTAGGCTAAAAGATCTTGATTTAAACTCATTCATAATGGTTCTTTCCCTTTATTGTGATAAACATAATTTAAGCATATTTTTCATAATTTACTCCATCATCTTATAATATGTACTGTGTTTTTTTTAGTTCTGACAGAGTTGAGGTTGATCGACAGCTGACTTTTAATGTCAAAACTGTCAAAATTACTTTCTTGTTCAAATTGTGCTACAACAATGTTTGTTTACATTTAAAAAAGTTTAAACCAGTAACCGTTAAATATGAAAAGGCTTCCTCTGGAATCTCTTAGTTAAAAGTTAGTAATAATTTAAAATACATTTTCTTAAATAAGAAATAAATACACAACAAAACAATATGATGAAGGCAATAGGTTTTTTTATTTTAAGTCATATAAATAGTATACTATGTATATACAAATATTTACCTGATTAGTTTAGCTTCTTTATATTTTTCCAACGAAATTAGTTTTTATTAGAGATTCATAAAAATTTTCACACGATTTACCTATAACATTTTCAAATCTTTTTTAGTGCAGCTAGAAATAATTTTATTTCAAACCAATCGCAATTGTTTACATTTGGCAATTCTCGATTTTCTTATTCATAAAACATTGAGACATTTTCTTCAAACCATCTTCATCAATTCTTAATGGGTATTCAAAAAAAAAAGACTTGTTTTGCATATAATAGAAAATTTAATAGCTTTTAAGCTTTCACTTTCCGACAAGCCTGACTGACATGCACTACCACTCACTCACTCTTTTGCTGTACAATCAATTGTTTTAATTTTCCTTAACACATTCTTTAGGCAATTCTCCAGAAGAAACGTTTTTTGTTTACTTTTAGAACTTGCAAAAACAAATGCCTAAACTTCCATAAACTCGTACGAAAAAAAAAATACAAACAAAATAATGAAAACAAGGCACGCTTTAATAAAATAGTTTCGGTCTATATAGAGAATACTCATACAACACGATAGATAGATGGATGAAATGCCGCGTCCGTCGTAACGCGTTGTGTTGATCAACTGCTTTCACGTACACACAACGAAATGTAAAATGAAAATACAATTCGCGCATACCACTACACCACAAAACCTCCCCATTGAATTAAAAAAAAAACGCACACTTATTCACGAACAAAAATTTTTTCCAATGAAATGTTGCCGCTTTGGTTCGATCGCAATAAAATTATTAGAATATTTTGCTACATAATTAATACATACATATCGAGTCATAACCGCCAAAAAAGCTTAAGCGACATGCTTTTCAAAAGCTTTTTTTTTAACGGAAATCGATTATTTACGATAATTCGGATAATCTGTCAAAGTTTCAAAGTCATGTCAATCAAGTACCGTTATGGAAATACAGCAAAATAAATTTTAGCCTAAGTGCATTTTCCACATAAATTTTTAATTTGTTTACATTTTTTATAAACACTGCAAAGTTTCGCTAAGCTAAAATTCTCTTTTTCAATTAGAGCAAAACTATTGACAAAAACTGCAAGGATATCAATGAAACTGTTAAGAACATCTTGCTAAGGATAATAACACTGTGCATGAATTCGACACTATTTTTTCCGTCAGAAGGGGCACCCGACGGGTAAACTTAATTTGAGTACGCTGATTTCTTTCAGTGTCGTTCGCCGTTTTTCAATGTTAGTTCTTAAAACAGATATTTAAGATTTAAAATTTCAGTTTTAGGACCACTTTCATCGGATTGAAGGCGCAATTCTGAAGATAATGGACGAAATTCGGTTCATAAGTTAGTCATGCACTACAAATATACCTAACTAAAATTTAAAGAAATCGTTCCATGTTTACACTTAGTCTTTATACAAGCATCCGCCAAATTTCACCTGTCGATAGAACTCATGAATTGTTTTATATATAGCTCAAATTTAAAATGTAGTTAAGTTATATTCGTAGAAATCATATTGTGAAGTTTAGAGTATTCAAAATCATTAGTGTTTCACATAACATGTAAATTCACTGTTTTTTTTAATGTACATAAGCTTTTAAATAATTTGCCACCAGTTTCCACCGTAAGACTTCCAGAAGTTGTTGAATTGGAGTATTGAGATTTTAATTCCGTTTTCGTTTCATGCATTTTTTTCCGATTTTCGAGAAAGTAAAACTTTTTTAAAAATAGTCGCTCCGCTAAAAATTTTAAAACATGTTTCAAGGAATAATTAAAACAGCGAATTAAAAGGTCTTTAAGTAATATATAGAAAAAATCTATCAAGAGAGGAGTTCTGAGTAATTTTGCTTATATAACAGAAATGCCCGGATCCGGGGACGGAAAAATATTATCCTCCCCAATACGAAAAGCCTATAAATATCTTAAATATTTCTGTTGCGTTTTGCGAAAAATGTTTGGGCTCATACGCAACTGATACACCAAAGTGTTTTGGAACATTAGGTCAGTTAGTACTTGTACCATGAACTAGTTATATGAAAAAGAACGTGCATAAAAATTCGGTATTTTTCAAAAATTGTGATAAAAAAAGTTATTGCGTTTGATGCAGATTTTTTTAAGATTTTGAAATAAAAAGCACTATGTATGGATGTTTTTTATTTTTTATGCTCTATCTGACTATGCTGTGCCATTTTTCCTATTTGCAAAAATTTTTTAAAAGTTATATGCCTACTGTATACTGTTCCTGTTGGAGAAAATTATATTAATTATTACGGAAGAAAAAAGTAATGGTAAGAATGGAAGAGCTCCTTTGCATGGGCGTGACACTGCCCATTTGTCATACTATTGGACTTTTAGCGGATCTTAATGTTTTTGTCAAGTTTCATAAAATGCGGCTAAGTATAACTAGCTGAAAAAGAATAATTCCTTTGAATGGGGATGGCAATGTCCACTCTTCTAATCATATAATTTCATTTATGCTGGAGCTTAATGTGTGTGCCAAGTCTCATTAGATTCGGCTAAGTAGAAATAGTCTAAAAATATATAATATAAATGGGCGTGGGAATGCCTACTTTTCTAATTACAATATTGCATTTATAGCCGAGCTTAATGAGTGTGCAGAGTTTCATAAGATTCGGTTAAGTAGAAGTAGTTTAAAAAGAATATTTACTTTGAATGGGCATGACACTGCCCACTTTTTCTTCATTATATTGCGCTGTCAGAGGAAGGTAATATTTCTACAGTTTCATAAGAATCGATTAAGAGCTTCGTCCTAAAATAGTTTTGGCCAAAGAAAGTGGTCGTCTGAACCATAGTGCAATGGCGTATACTTAATATTTAGTATTAAGTGTACATAATACCCCTGCCGGATTTTTATTAGCCAGCTCAAAATATAGTTGACCTTTTCTACTTTATTTACAACTGGCTTCTGAGCTAACTCACAAATTATACAGATGGGAGTCAGTTGTTTTTTGTACAACTGTCTTCTTCCTGATAATTAGTGAACTAACTTCTAGCTAACTCAAGACTGATGCAGAGACTAGTGAGCTGTTTTTTTACAACTAACTTCTTCTCGATAAGTTTTGAACTAACTTTTAGCTAACTCAAAGCTGATGCTGTTTTTGAACAACGTTGTATAAACTTATCTCTATTACTCTGAGTTAGCTAAAAGTTAGTTCAAAGCTTATCGATGTTTAAATTAACTTTATTTCGTCTATATTTTATGTAGTGCGTTAGCAAATGGGTAAGCATGATGGCTGACAAACAAGTGGTCACGGTTTCATCACTAAACAAAATTTACATTTTTTCCCAATTTAAGTTGACTCAAAAATGCTAATCATTAATTAGTCAAATCATAGCTAACTCAAAGTGAGCTAAGTTATGGCTAGCTGAAACTTATGAATAGTGAGCGAGTACTAACTTTTCTGAGGGCATTACGTTGAAAAACTGAATAGCATTTAACATAGAAATAAGTTAGCTTTTGAGTCAGCATCCACTCATATCTGATTAAAAATGAGTTAGATTTAAGCTAACTCAAATTCCAATAAAGACTTAAACGACAGTGTCTTCTGTATATGTAATAAATTTGTTTAGTGCTATAAAATCGTTGCTTATTGATATTTTCGAATGAAATTTTGCAGTTATATAGGCATTTACGTACAATAAGGGAAAAAGGTAATTTAAAAACAAAACTCGTCATATTAATTCAATGATTTTCAATACAATAGAAAAGCTTTATTGAAATGCACTAGATCAATAATTTTCAATTTTGAATAAATATGCTTCAATATTGAAATAAAAAATTTCAATATGACTAAATTTTCGTTAATGCTTCAGATTGAATCAATATATTAGCCCAATTCACAATCTTGTGCAAACGGTCTTGCATCGTAGCATTTGCAAAATGGTATATCGATACTCACCACTTAACAATTGTTAGTGGTGAATATACCAGTTTGCAAATGCCACGATGCAAGACCATTTGCACAAGATTGTGAATTGAGCTATTGATTTTTTTTCTCTGGCTGTACTAAATTCAAAGCAAGAAATTCAATTTAAAACATTAAAAAACCCGACTGCGTTAACAAGTAGAAAAATCAAAACCAAGTCTAGTATTGAGGAACACAGCGACATTTACAGTCGGGAAGAAGGATTAAAAATCGAATATACAATTCTTTTCAATAATGGCTCCTGGCTGTAAACTTCGCTATGTTTCGCAATGCTGGACTTCTTTTTTATTCTTTTTTAGAGTTTCGTACACCAAAAGTGTAAAGGGCCCCTATTGTTTTCGCTACGCTGTCCGTCTATCTGTCTGTGTGTCACAGGCTTTTTTCTCGGGAGCCGTAAGAGCTACGGACCTGAAACTTCCACAGAATATGTAAAACTTTGGCCGGTACAACAACAAATATATTAAAGGGTGTTCTAAGGGCGAGCAACGAAACAAGTTTAAGGGCCTAATTTCCTAAAACACGTCACGAAAGTGAAATTTATGTAGAAAAAAATAACAAAATTACTCAAATTTTATAAATTTGTTTTTGTTTTCATACAAATTTTAAAAATTATGAAAGGCAAAGCAAAGCCTGAATTTTTTATGTGTTTATTCGGTGAAGAGTTTGTGTGAAAAACAAAAACAAATTTATAAAAATTGAGTAATTTTGTTTTAGAAAATTAGGCCCTAAATAATAATGTAATATACCTACATACACTTTTAATTTTGAAAGTTAATGTTAATTGGTGTAGTCTATAGAATAGATTATACCAATTAACACTGATTTTTAAAACCGCTTACAGGAAAAAGGCACCAAAACTAAAAAAAAATCGCTAAAACGCACTAAAAGTAAAAAGATCGCCAAAAAACTAAAAAAAACGAAAAAAGTCGTCAAAACGAAAAAAGCACTAAAACATAAAAACATCGCTAAAACTAAAAATATCTAAAAAACGAAAAAAATTGCCAAAAATGGAAAACAAATCATCAAAACGAAAAAAAGCGTCAAAACCCAAAAAAAATCGCTAAAACTAAAAAAATCACCAAAAACCGAAAAAAGCGCAAGAACTAACAAAAAGCGCCAAAAAGTAAAATAAATCGCTAACACTAAATATATCGTAAAAAAGCGGGGGAAAAAAACGTTAAAACAAAAAAATACGCCATAACCAAAAAAAATCGCCAAAACTAAAAAAATCGGCAAAAAAAATTGCAAAAAAAATCGCAAAAAAAAATTTAAAAACTAAAAAACTAAAATCAAACGAAAAAGCAAAAGGAAAGAATTGCCAAAATGAAAAAAGGGCAAAAATGAAAAGGAAGTGTGTCCCACTTTCCTTAATATTTTTAGTTTTTTATGTAGTCGAGGTTTTTGATGTTTTAAACTTTTTTTTATAGTTTTTTACAAGGCAGGTAGTCGCAAGAGAATTCGCCGTGGAGAATTTATATTTGGGCAGCCAAAAAAGCTGATACATTAACGCTGTTGACATGTTAAATCAAGGTGAATTAATTTTATCATGTGGTGTTGATTCTAAAACAACTACAACATTACAATAACATTTGACATCTCAGCCCCTAAGCCAACGTATACAAATTTTGACAAATTTTGATTTTTTAAATTTGTTTTTATTTGTTTTCTTTTTAATTTTCTTACACATTTTGGTTTTAGATTTTTTGTTTAAAGTTCATATGTTACGCAATCGGGGTTTTTTGGTTGCTAACCAATTTTAAAAAGTTAAGGACCCTAAATGGACATTCGAAATGATAAATTGTAAGAGAAACCTGAAGATTATTTTTAAATACCTCTTCAATAGACCACCCATAAAATGTATTGGATTTGCAAAGGTGTTATTCTTCCAGCTTCCCGCTCATTTTTAGTTGAGCCGATAGTAAAAAATACGAAGTGCATCAAAAATAAGTTTCTAAAGTATAAACCGACTAGTCCGTTTGAATTTAATCGGCCAAAATTGCCCAAAAATACCCTAAAAAGATATACGGCTTAAGTTAAATATATGTAAAACTTAAATTAAAAGGTTTTAGCGACTGAGTTGTATAAACTTTTTTCCCGTAGTAAAGCAAGAAACATTTCTTCGATCACTTGGTTGGTATATGTTATTAGTGAGTTGATAAAATAGCTATGATATACATATATTTAGGTTTAGCCCATTAATCGACTGAAATGTAAAAATTTTGATTAATCGATTATTATTTGTTTTGCAATTTTATTTAAATTCTCATACGGCCCTGTTCTGTAAACCGAATCCGAGTAAATTTCTCGTTTTCCAAAAATAAGTAATGCCCCTATTGACGTATTTTAAATCGTATATGTGACCATCTCCGAGAAACGGGACCTAGTGTGTGAAAATTAAATTTTAAGAAAAACGCATTTAAAGTTTCATAACGCATTATCACTTTGAACACACCTTCAGTTGGGATATGCGATTTGGTATGGTTAGTTATGATTGGGTGCCTACTTTGGTGACGTCATGCCGATGTGGTGACATATTTTTTTTACTTTTAGTGTGACAATACCTTTGCTTTGTTGCTGCTCTGTACACATTGTAAAAATAAGTCGACGTTTAGACGTTGTAAGTCTTATTGATCAGCTTCTTATTCAGCTGTGAGAAAGACAGAGACATTTGTATATATTTCTTTGTCTTCCTCACAGCTGAATAAGAAGTTGATCAATAAGACTTGCATCGTCTAAACGTCGACTAACTATAAGAAAGGAAAAGAATAAAGTGACGCTTCAGTCTTGTACCAACTGTATAACGAGTGTTATCAATATCTCAAAAGTTGTTTCGTAATTTTGGTTCTTTTGTAATTTTGTTACTAATCTGATGTTAACTTGAAGTAATTTTTATAAAAATGGATATTTCGTTTTGTACGTTTTTATGGGGTTTAATTTCTCTAAATCGAGCATTTTCAAATCGACTCGGTTTCCAGAACATGCAGGATAATAAAATATTTAAGCTAACTGAAACAGCAACATTACATATTTTGAAGAGATGCATACTATTAATTAAATTATGTAATCTAAAAGTTTATCAAATTACTTTTTGAAAAATTAGTTGCAGGTACATTTTGTATATACTCCACAAAGTATGTCATTAGATTATTATTATTAATGGTGTAGTATTTGGAAAACTTAAGAAAAAAATCGAAGGGGTCGGACTTTTTGAAAATATCGATTTTCATTTGCAATCGTTAAAAGCTAAATGATAATTACGCAGAAATTTGTTTGTTTTTTTCTGAAAGAGCATTTAAAGACGAATAAAATGATACCCTACTCTTTTGACATATCAATTTTTATTATTGATCTATAACATTAGTTCACAAAAAAATGCACCTCAAAAATTAGATGTTTTGTAAGCTAAATTGAGCAGCTGAACACGAATATGGCATTCATTTATTTTTCTTAAGAACCGTTTTCGAGATATTCGCGAAAAATTAGTTTTTTTGCAGTTTGTAAAGATATTTCCAAAAATCTTGAGTAATGTTTACTTGAATTGATCAAATTTGGCATTGTTGCATATATATGTTTTTCCTCTTTCAGTTGATAGAAGAACAAATTTTCTTTGTGGCAACGCTGTAATCGATTTTAGAAAAGTCTCTCGCGAAATACCGTTCACATAGATACGATTAAGCAACCGACCCGACCGATCTATCGACAAACAACATAAAAAATTGCGAGCAAACTCATTACAAACAATAACAGCAACAAAATAAACAAAAAATATTTACTCAAATTTTTATAAACTTCTACTTGTCGTATCAGTAGCAGCAATTTAAATTCTTTTCAAATTCAAATGGATCCAACAAAACATACGGCACATTTATGTACGTGCACAACTACAACTACTCTCTTTCTTACATTCCGTTAGGTTTCATTTGACCATCTCCCCCCAAACAGTACTAGACCATTTTTTAATTTTATTTTTTTGCAAATGTAATTTCTCTTTTTGTTTTTTATTTACACATATATACATATACACATACTAACAAAAGCCAAAAGAAAAGCAATCATAACAAGAGCAATTGTTTATTTTTGAGAAATTCTGCAATAGTAGGCAAGGAGGCACCAGCATCCTCAAATGTATAGGAATTTTCGTTGTTAGTTTTTAATTTTCTGAAAGTTGTAATATGTTTATTGTAAAAATGTTCAACAGATGGAAGGTGTGAAGGTAATAATTGATAAAACAAAATGGTCAACCCAGCAAACTTGAATGTTTCCATCACTTTGATGGCCCTCGTTCCATTAATCTGAATCATACAACGTTGAAGGTACCCGTTCACAAAACTATGTACTATACATTCAGTGGCGGACTTAGGCCTGCTTCCTTCCTAGGCACTCTTCGATATGCCTCCCTTTTTGATCATATAGAAGTGATCATCAAAAAAAAACCAACGTTGGTAGCCGATACCGTAATTAATACCACTACAGATTAAATATCGTTTAAAATTTAATTCCGGTATCACTACCGATACCGTAATTTTTTTCAGTTGTAAAATACCGGTATTCAAATACCGTTTCCTTCAATACCAGTACCATCATTTCGGTACGAAAAATAATATAATTCGCCAAGAATAAAATTAACTTTCGAATAAAATTTTTAAAAAATGTGAGTTTTGCTAGTCAAATACTACATACATACATTTTTAAGCACCTTATGCAAAAAAGGGATTGTGTCAGACCGAACGCTTGGTGCCGGAAGTCGGCAGAAAGCTTTATTTGTGTAGCATCCCTGCGGGAAATGTTGTACCAATTCTCTTGAACGTACTTGTCCTATGAGTGGTGAAAATGTTGATGGTACAAAATGGTTCTGAATCGTGACCGGTGAAAAAAGAACATATCACGAAACAAGAACAAAAATGTTAGCAAAATACTCTTAGCAGATTTTTTCCAAATCAAAAAAAAATTGACTAGTACTAAAGAAACAATCACAGGACAGGAAGCTTAAGGTTGGGTCTAGAACTTATCATCGAGTATCTTAATTATGTCATTTGATACCCTGAAATGAACGCCATGTAAAAGTTACTGGTACCTTTTAGTGTTTTTGTGTGTTGTAAATTAAAAAAATATATCAATTTGTTTGTATCCAAACAAAATTCTGTATAGAATTCTACACGATTATTTTTCCGTGTAGAAATAAACCTGAATTTCAGTAAAAACTGCATAATACGCTTTACAAGGAATTATGCCTATATGTATTCACCTCCGAAATGGCTTAAAAAGAGATTTTTCCCAGCCTCTACTTTCTTTTTCCACTATATTACTAAACTTTAAGGCCCCTATTATGATTCACAACTAAATTGATAGTTGAGTCGTAGTTGTCAAATTCTTATTATGGAATACAACTTCATCAAAGCAGTTGTCTCAGTTTTTTATCAGTTGTGTGTTGGTTTTTATTTCGACTATTGTGTTACTTTTAATTACTTTTAAAATGGTTCTTTTAGGCGCCAATCTATCCCATTTGTCAACCCACATTGTTGACATATGCATAAAATATAAAATCTCACGAAAAACTAATAAGGTCAAAACTAAAAATATTTAAAATATTGTGTGATGGCTACTATGGTTTCAAAAAACAGAGAGTATACATAAGCACCTTTTTTCGAAAATTTTTTCGAAAACTAAAATTTGTTGTGAATCATAATACAAAAAAATGGTTGAGTTGGGTCGTAGCATTGACAACTCAACCTAGTTGAGTTGTGAATCATAATAGCGGCCTAAATCTCATTTACACAAACCTCTATTTTTAACCCCCGACTAAAAAAGGGGTGTTATAAGTTTGTAGTGTGTGTCTGTGTATCTGTGTGGATGTACGAACCCTCGTACAGACCAAACGACTGGACCGATTTTGATTTAGTTTTTTTCTGTTTGAAATGTGATTTGATCGAGAGGGTTCTTAGCTATATTTGAATAAAATCGGTCTAGCCGCTTAGAAGATATCACATCTTTTCTAGATGTATCCTGTTGAATCTGTGTGTCTTTGACACTGTAGCTCCCAAACGGCTAGATCGATTTTAATTTAGTAAATTTTGTTCAAAAGGTGACTTGATCGAGAGTGTTCTTAGCATATTTAATGTTATAAGTACATGTCTGGTTGAAGAGTCGATCATTGCTGATCGAGTAAATATTTGCGATTCTGTTACTTCAATAGTATTAGTGGAAAATAGGGTTCTTAAACTTTTGATACAGCATCAACTGCATCGGGGGTTTTTAAAATTTTTAATTTTTATTATTACATTTATAATATTCTAAAATTCTTATCCCGGTAAATTGTTTTAATTTCGCTGTAACAAAATGTTCTTTCTAGTTTAGGAAATGTAGCTAGCTCAATTTCAGCATCCGGAAGATAAGCAATATAGTATAAGTACAAGTATAAAAACGGAAACTAAGGAATTCGGATATAAAATATTTTGCAGAATGTTAGTTGCTGAGCTTTGCCTAGGCTTTCAGGAAAGGTATGCATAAAATCTGTATTACAAGAACGTAGATAAGTTTTTTTATCAAAAGTTTCACTTTTTTCGTAATTTTTGAAATTCAACAATTGTTATTTTAATTATTTTCTATGAAACCCTATCTTTGTTTGCAATGTTTTTTAAAGACTATTTTATATAAAAAAACGAGACATTACTTGTTAAAGATGATTTATAGTTGCAAAAAGTATTAAACTTTTAAAAAATTACAAAAAACAAAAGACTTTGCATAATAAGTTGATCAATTTGTTTGTTTTTATCCATATTTCTTGCGCTGATGAAGAAAATACTAAAAAAGGTGATAATGAAATGTTAAATAACTTTTAAAATTTTTATCTGATTTGAAAAATAAAAGCCATGTTTTGTTAAGAACACAATTTTCATTATACATTGGTATAAATTTTTATAAGCATTCATATCAAAATAAGCAATGAAAAGCTACTAAAATCAAAAAGTTGATAAATTACTCTTTTTTAGATATGCTTAACAAAAACAATACTTATAACTTACAAAAGTATCAAAAAGTGCACGTCATTTTAAAGCGTAATCAGTTTACAGCGTAATCAGTTTAAAAAATTTAAATCGTACAAAAACTGACTGAGTTACAAGTCGATAAGTTGAGGAACATCACTGAAAAATGTTTTTTTAGAATAACTTTTGAATTTGAGGGTGTTTCTGAAATTTTTTACACAATTTGTAATGTACTCAACAAGACCTATAACTACGGTGACTAACCGTACTCTATTATAGTGAACAGTTCACTATTTTAGCCTCTTGCCTACTATTTTTTTGTGTACGCTATTTGTACATTTTTTTTAAAATACAAGGGGTATGTACACTATTTTTTCTTACAAATGTTCACTTTTGTTCACTTTTTTCATTATTTCCAATATATTTAGCAAACAAATTTTAAATCAGCTTAAATTACATAAAAACTCGAGGTGGAAACCCAAAACGTTTGATATTATTACATTTAACAGGCCTAGATGACAAGTGGTGATAAGCAAAATACACGTGAGCACTGACGATGGAAGTGTAGCGGCTTTCGAGAGAGGTGCTACTCTCTTCTGCTGTGTACGTTGAAAAATTAAGTTGATGTTAATTTTTCCCCTGTTCCTTGGAATTATAATCATGCCCAATTCTTTCTGAATATAACGTTACGAACCTTAGCCTAGTAATCAATTAGTTTTATTATGTTTTTTAATCAATAAAATCTGTACTAGGGTGGGCCAAACAATTTTTTTTTGGTTTTTTCACTTTATACTTTGAAAAATGGGTTATTAGACGTCTCAAAAAAATCTCTCCAAGTATTAACTAATAATTTTAATAGGAAGGTCCTCAGCCTCGCAGGTTTTTATTTCTCCGTTATTATTAGAAAGAAAAATTCATATCTCGGTATTTACTATTTGGAAATATGTAAATATCTCGTCTCATATATATGTAGGAAATTGAATTCTCTACAAAAAAGGTCTACTACAATTTTTGTAAAACTCACCGTTCAAAAGTTATTAAAGGTTGAAGATTGATTTTCAGGCAGATTTGTTTTTTTTTTATGAATTTTACAACTCGTTAAAAAAAATTTATTATGACACGCGCAAATCATAATTTTATAGGAAATTTACTGCTCTACAAAAATGCTCTTATATGATTAGTCGATTAAATTGACCGTTTAAAATATAGTCATCGTCAAACTTGATTGCACACTAATTTTAACAGTTTTTGATTAATAATTCGAAAATTTTCAATTTAATTTATGAATTTCGGGGAAATTTGCGCGTATCATAATAATTTTTTGTTAACGAGCTATAAAATTCATAAAAAAATGAAATCTGCCTGAAAATAGTCAATCTTCAACCTATAATAACTTTTGAACGGTGATTCTTACAAAAAATTGGAATAAAGCTTTTTTGAAGAGAATTCAATTTCCTACATATATATGAGACAAGATATTTTTTCCAAACAGTAAATACCGAGATATGAATTTTTCTTTGTAATAATAACGAAAATATAAAAACCTGCGAGGCGGAGGACCTTCCTATTAAAATTAAGAGCTCATACTTGGAGAGAATTTTTTTGAGATGCCTACCAACCATCCCTTTTTTTAGAGCATAAAGTGAAAAAAGCAAACAAAAAAAAAGAATTTTGGCCTAATGTGTACACTAATTTTCCATGGAATTAATAGTCACCGTACCTATAACCCACGCTACGTCGTTTTCAAAGTTTTTTTTATTTTCACTGTATCACCGTGTAATCGACGTGGTTCTTTGTCTTCTTTCAATTGGAGGTAGTGACATGTGTGCGAGAAGTCTAGTTTACGAGTTATCAGGGAATAAGTAAAGTTGTATTTTTTAGCGCTTTATTTTTCAATATAAAAAAGTTTGCTGCGCTAGAA
The DNA here is from genome assembly GCA_956483635.1 of Panzeria rudis. Lineage (NCBI taxonomy): Eukaryota > Metazoa > Arthropoda > Insecta > Diptera > Tachinidae > Panzeria > Panzeria rudis. Next base: position 146,177,683 of record OY101447.1, on the reverse strand, counting down.
CTTTTCTCAGAAAGTCTCCCATCCATAAAAGATGCGCATTGTTATCTTCTTGCGATTGCAGGTAGTTGCATGTGCGCACGAAGTCTAATTTCGGAGTTATTAAGGAAAAACTATAGGCCCATATTATGATTCACAACTAAATTGATAGTTGAGTCGTAGTTGTCAAATTCTTATTATGGAATACAACTTCATCAAAGCAGTTGTCTCAGTTTTTTTAATCAGTTTTGTGTTGGTTTTTATTTAGACTATTGTGTTACTTTTAATTACTTTTAAAATGGTACATTTAGACGCCAATCTATCCCATTTGTCAACCCATATTGTTGCCATATCCATGAAATATAAAATCTCAAAAAAAATAATAAGGCCAATACTAAAAATACTTAAAATATTGTGTGATGGCTACTGTGGTTTCAAAAACAGAGAGTATAGATAAGCACCTTTTTTCGAACATTATTTCGAAGACAACTAAAATTAGTTGTGAATCATAATACAAAAAATGGTTGAGTTGGGTCGTACCATTGACAACTCAACCTAGTTGAGTTGTGAATCATAATAGGGGCCATAATTATTGGCTTCAATGGTTTTTTAAAAAATATCGCTGCAATATTTTAACGACATTCATAAAATTAGATTAGAGGGCTTTGACTGGTATGCGTATAGGTTCTTTAATTTACTTAAAAATTCTCTGTAAATTATTGTTCTAATTTGACCAATTTTTGTTCAGTTTGTTTACATTTTCACGCTGTCACGTTGAAAAAGTTAAAAAAAAAGTTTTTAAAAAGATTGTTTTCTTCTCGGTGACAATTTTCAGCAAACAATAGCAGAAGAAACAATTAAATACAATGACATACATACATATGTATATAAACAAAACGACAAATATTACAAACTTAATGCTCAAAACTATACACGTAAATAGATGCTACAAGTTCTTCGTATTTCCCGAGTTTGTTCAAATATAGGCCCCTATTATGATTCACAACTCAACTAGGTTGAGTTGTATTATGATTCACAACTAATTCTAGTTGTCTTCGAAAAAATGTTCGAAAAAAGGCTCTTATCTATACTCTCTGTTTTTTGAAACCATAGTAGCCATCACAAAATATTTTAAATATTTTTAGTTTTGGCCTCACTATTTTTTTTTTTTTTTTTGAGATTTTATATTTTATGGATATGGCAACAATATGGGTTGACAAATGGGATAGATTGGCGCCTAAAAGTACAATTTTAAAAGTAATTAAAAGTAACATAATAGTCGAAATAAAAACCAAAACACAACTGATAAAAAACTGAGACAACTGCTTTGATGAAGTTGTATTCCATAATAAGAATTTGACACTACTACTCAACTTGCAATTTAGTTGTGAATCATAACAGGGGCCATATTCTTTCCCTTACTTATATGTTGGATTGCGTTGTAATGAAATCAGATGGCATCTTTGTCAGTTTTAATCTCAGACTAACACCATGGGTAAAAAGATGGCAGTCGAAATTGCATATTTTGATAGCACCGTATTTAGTGTTACTACTTTATTAATTGTATTAACCTAAAATAAACATTTTGTAGTGTATTAACCTAAAATAAAGATTAAAACCATTTAAATCTTCAATATTTTAATTAATTGCTTTTAAAATAATGAATGTATACAAGAAACAATTTTACGGAAACTTTGCTACGAAAACCGCCTTATCAGCCATTTATTTCCTTGCAATTTTTACTTTCCAACTTGATTAGTCTATTTTTTGTTTGGTTGTTTGATTGTGCACAAAACAATATAATGGCTGTCGTGTCAGTTGCCGTAGAAATCGTACGCAGTTTGCTACTTTTAGAAAAATATTTCTTGAAAATTTTGGCGTGTTGTGCAGTGAAATGTTATAAAATTGTAAGCTTATAAAAATTCACATAAAAAATTACTGTAAAATTTTCAAGATAGAAATAACCTCAAATTGTTCTAAAATAGAGGTTATAAACTGTGTATGAAATGTAAATAACCAAAAAACCAAGAAAATTATTTTATGAAAAATTAAAACGTGCTTTTGACGGTGCCCGAAGAAGGCACATGTGATGTAATCAAGATAATGGCTACGCCTGGCCTGTATTTGTTCTTTATGGGAACTTGTTAAATATTTTTAATGTTAATAGCGGTGTTTGTGCTAAAGCAAAAATGTAAATAAATGGTATAACCTCACTTGGCCATAACCTTAAATGGAAATTGGAACAAAATTCTTAAATTTTCATAAACTTGGAATTATTTTTTATACGTATGTATGTGGATTCTAAACATTAAACAACTTCGGCTAATGAGTTTCATATAAGAATTTACTAAAGCTTTCGTTTGTGGATTTTGTCGATAGTACAGCGTTTAATATTGTGGATGCTAAACTTGAAAACGAGTAATTGGTGTTACATATTGGCATCCTTGTTGATGTTACCATATCAAAATTATATAGGCAATTAATTATGAACAATCTCGAAACGTGTGTGTGTGCTTGTATTGTTATTAGTTCTTCGTTCAGCTCAAATTTAATGTTTATTCTTTACCATTTGTTGCTGTTTTTCTTTCATTATAAAAATAAACAATTTTAAGAACTTATTTCTTAATTGTTTTAGGGCGTCCATAAATAATATATATTTTTTTCAATAAATTCTTAACACGGCTTTTGATTGTTTTAGTGTTTGCGAACTTGGAAAAACAATTGTACATTAATATATTATGGATAATCATGGCTATGGCGGCATACAGTGGATGCAACACCACTCAGGTAGTATTTCCTCCCATGTAGGAGATATGAAAACTGCTGGTCAATTGCTTATTGATCCTCAGCCACCGCGTGAAGAGGACCTTATGGCCAGCACCAATTCTTCGGACTTTATGGGGACCGAAGATGATAACGATTCTACAACCACAGCACAAATTGCTGCAGAAAATTTAATCTTCATGGCACGCGATGGTCAAATGATGACTGAAATAATAAGTCATTCTACACACGATATAAATGGAACTGTGGTTGTGACTGCAAGTGACGGCGAACAAATTGACTGCGATACCATTATGGAACAGGCTGCCTTAATACAACAACACGAAGATGCAGGAGGAGGAGTTTATAGCGTGGATCATTTTACGGAAAATACTCCCCAGATGGTTACGGAAGAGGTCATCACTGATGACTGGGTGCAACATCAAGGTGAAGAAAGGTGAGAAAAAGGTTTATACCAGTGGTGTCCAAACATACACGTTTAATATATGTGTAGATAGGATGTGAGTCACACACAGTGTACGTGTGTTGATGGCAAAAAATAGGCTATACACGAGTGCATAGGAAATTTATCAAATGCCCGCCCGCCACACCTTTATACATACTAGGATCCCGCCCGGTGGTCGAAATTCGACCACTTGATTCGTAACTGGGCTTTTTTGTAACCAATTGTTTTAAGCAAAAAACTTTATTGTGAATATTTAGAGAAAAATACCTTTCAAAACATATTGAAAAAAAAATCGGGTGGTCTATTTATATATTACATATGTATACCTACATACATATGGGTATTTCCAGAAAAATTAAACTTTTGTCGCGTCCGTTGCCAAACATGAGGTGGTTTTTTTCAAAAGAAAACTGTTTGTTTTTTTTTTTACTTTATATTTTGAAAAAAAAAAACAACCTTAAGTGCTTGGCAACGGACGCGACAAAAGTGGACTTCTTCTGAAATTACCCATATAACCCCATAAATTACCTATCTACCTATATAGTGGTAATGAAAATAAATTAATTAGTATGTATGTACAGAGAAAAAGGTTTTTGTTATCCCTTTAAATGTGATATAAGTACATACATATATACAGGACTCCCAACACGGTTTGGGTGGCATCAAAACAGTCAACTCAAAGTGCTTGAGGTACTTTTAGATAAATTATTCTTCGAAAAAGATCACAACTCGCTTTTTGTGCTGAAGTAGTGGTCAGAACAACACAAAACTTACAGTTGCTAGATATGAATAAATAACGTTGATATTCGGTAAAAAGTAATAAAATAAAAATTTTGAGTTAATACAGTATTGTTAAAGTTCGTTTGAGACTATAATACAAGTATTAATACTTTTGGTACATGATATTTTGTTATTGTGTTTTTGAAAAATTTTAAACTTCAATTATATCGGAGGCATTTTGTTCAAAAGTATTAATACTTGTATTATAGTCTGAAACGGCGTTAAGGAGGTACGATATGATAAATTATTTTTATACGTTGTTTTGAGAGAAAGTATGAAAATATACAAACAAAATATACAACTCACGAACTTGAAACCTCATAAAGGAAACCAATGGGAAATGCATTCCTTTTGCCTAAAATTGTGATAGCCAATTCTGCATTGTTGTTGTGTTAGTGTACTAATTTCTTAGCTTTTATCATCATTTTTTGTAAATGGGAAATATTTCAGGTGAACAAAATGTTCGCCTCTTATTCCCGATAAGGGTGATTAATTTAAGAGCGGTAACAAAAACACGATTTTAATCTTCATACAATTCGAGTGGCTCTAAAAAACTAAAAATTATAATGAAAATTATTAGACTAAATACAAACGAATTTCATTAAATGTTCTTCATGAAGCTTTTTTATTTGCTTGCAATAAAGTTAAAATATCCTGATATACCCACCAATGTGACTACTCAAATGAGAGAGATTTTTATGTATATTAATAATCCAGAAAGTATTTTAAGGTTTGGAGGTCAACGTCCGTGAAATATTAAGCGAATAATAAAAAAATGGTGTAAATTATGCAAAATTAAATGCCACTAGCTATATCTTTAAAACTAGATCTGCTAGAAAGAAACTAATGATACCATCATAATCAGCAGATGAAAATACCTAAGTATAAGCTATTTTAATTTCACACAATTTAAAAAATTCCCATTTTGCTGGCTGTGTTATTAAAAATTAGATTTTATATAAAAAATACAAAAAAAAACTTTAATCGCAAAATCTAATTATTTATAAACGTTAAGGCCCCATAATCAATAGAAATACTTACATCTCAAATTTTATTTTTATCTTTAGAGTTGAAATACCCGCGGAACAAATTATTGGTTCTAGTTCTCAAGTTCTACTAGACATTGAAGTTCCATTGCCCACCGTGCAAGATGAATACACTGCCCTACGACCATACCCCTGCGACTTTTGTAGCCGCCGGTTTCGTAAAAAGGCCAGTCTTATGAATCATATGGTAGCCCATCAAACAGATAGACCACATTTGTGCAAACTATGCGGAGCAAGATTTTTAAGAAGGCAAGATCTTATTAATCATCTCAAGGGACATGCTGAAGAACCAATGGAACAAACACAAATGGATGATAGTGATTGTAAGTAAATAAAATAATATATTCTTAAAGAATATAAATTTTAATAATAATAATGCATTTGTCAGTCATACATTTCGTTGCCGACACTACGTCCTCTACACAACGTACTGCCAATGATCATTATTATGAACAGGATTGGAGTGTACCCGCAGATTCGGTAACCATACCAACAAAATCTAGTCGCAAAGAACAACATAATACCTGTATTTCTAATCAACAAATAAGAATGGATACTATAATATCTTCTTCTCCGGATGTGCTAACAAGTGCACATAATACATCGGCACCACCAAGAGGTCGTATAAGTCGTTTGAAGCCTAAAGAAGACACTTCCTATGTCGTGGAAATACCAAATAATTGTTCATCAAGTGAAATGATTATTTCGTCAGCCTACAGCATTGTAGAATGTGATACTTTGTCTGCCAATACGGCAACAGTTAAACTGTCTCAAGATAATACACACGCTTTGCCAGAAAATGACGAAGTACAAAACGTTTTACAGTTTCCCGTGATTGACGATAGTAAGCCATTTGTTTGTCAACAGTGTGGTTTAGCCTTTTCAAGAGAAAAAGCTATGCTTTCACATACAAAGGTAAGAAAACAATTTTGATTTCGTAAATAAATATGCGTAGTATAGTAAAACTTGGTTAGAACAAACTCCCGATTCCTTATGTTATAACCAGGGAAACCGAAAATATGCCATAAAATATCTTATGCGCATTAAAAACGCACTAAAACTTAAAAATATGCTCCAAAAATATATCATTTCGTTTATAAATTTTATAATATTAATTTCTGACACCACGAACTTATATATTCTGGTTCCTTATATATATATGGTATAGGACTGGGCAAAAATATCCATATTTCTAATATATCGATATGTCGCGACCTCATTTCTGGCTTAGCTCATATTCCCGTCCCGGGAATTCCCGGGAAAATCGCTTATTTTAGCTTTCCGCTTTCCGGGAATTCCCGGGACTAAAAATATATTTATGTACATAAAAAGGACTGATTTTGGTCTTTTTCTTTATATTATTGTCGTTCATCAGGAAATAATATCTATGTAAGAGGAAAAAAACAACGAAGACGCAAAGTGTATATTGAATTATTTTCGAGGGAAGAACGAAGAGAAAAAAGTTGTCTATTTAATTACAGCCATATTCATAAATATTTAAAACGGGAATAAATTACTTTCAAGCAAAATTTCATAAAATTGCATTCAAAAATGTATATTACATGATCATTTTAAAATAGGTTTAAAGATGGTATGAACCTACTATAAACCTTCAATAAATTCATATGATCGAAATATCAATTTTAACTTCAAATATCTTTGCAAATTTAGCACACAGGAACACATGATATGCTTTAAATTAAAGCTTGAAGTCTTGGCTATAAGGGTTTAAGTAGGTTTTTTCTAATTTGATAGAATATGCCACTAAATTGTTTAAACAAAACTCGCAACAAAATTAGCAAAAAAGCACTATCAAAACACAAAAAAGCAAAAAAAGAAATGTTAGTGATGTAGAAACAATCAACACAAATAGGCTCGTTATTCGAATACCTTTTTCATACATGATATAAAGAGTACTGTGAATTGTTTTGTAATCATTTCTCTTTTATGCTTTTACTTCATAGAAAACTTGTATTAAATAAGTTGAGAAATATATTATAAAGACAGTAAAAAAGGCGTGGATAGATTTTCCATACAAAATACACGTAAAAATAATGTGTTTTTATTAAAAATTCTAATACTAAGCATTTTGTGCTATTACATTTGTACTTGACCTTGATTTACTCGGAATAAAACGGGCTTCAAAAAAGCATATGGCGACGAAAGTGTAACTTGTAGTGGTGAGTTGGTACGGGTCACTGAATTTGATTTTTACCTAAAATCATGATATAAAAAAACAAGGTAGTTTCACTTACAATTATTTGACAAGAATGGAGATTTTTGAAGTCTATATGTAAATATATGAAGTTTGTATGAAATCACGCATGAAAGAAGGGAAAAATATTCCTACAAATTTTATGCAAGCATGTGTAGTATTATGTAATCGAATTTTATGCTGATTTCAAATAGAGCCGATGGAAATCTCTTAATCGTGTATTGCAAAATTACAAAAATATAAAAAAATATAGCTAAAAATGGAAACAATCCCTAAAATTGATTAATCTTCTATTGTGAATATGCCGAAAATTCGTGAAACTTTTTACATACGGAAACAAGTTTCAAAGTTGATTAAAATTGCTAAAAATGTCAAGAATACCAAAAACAGCAAAATATTCGTCAATAATTGCTAGTTATTTCACTATTATTGCCTATTAAACAAATATTGCGAAAATAAAGAAAACGGAAAAATTCCAAAAATCCACAAAAAAGTGCAAAAACTTTTAGTAATCATGCCTAAACGAAAATGTCGAAAATTCGCATAAATCGCAATATTGCCAACAAGCCCTAAAATTGATTAAAACTCGCTAAAAATGTAACGAAAGTTAATGTCTCGGGAAAAATCGCGAAAATTATGAAAATTCGCTAAAACTTTCGCTTAAGTTTTTAAAGCGTAATAAAAACGTAAGAAAGAAAAATTGGAAAAATTACTCTTGTCGTGAAAATTTGCGAAAAATAGCCAAATTTTAAACAAGCCATAATTTTGATTAAATATAGCTAAAACCGAAAGGAATACCAAAAATTCGGTAAAAATCGCGAAAACTCGCAAAAAAAATTGTCAAGTTCCAATATTGTTTAAAACTCGCAAAAACAGCAAAGAAGATGTAGTCGCTTTTATCGCGAACATTGCAAAAATTTTCAACAAATTGCGAAATCGGAAACAAGCCCTAAAATATATTATTTGGTTGAGCGCTGCGAGTTCCCTGCTATCTATCTCAGAAACGGTATGAAAAAATTGTTTCATAAAAATTTTTATAATAAATGTTAACATCATTGGAGCTATAGAAACCGAGATAATCGCGAAAATCTGCTTTTTGTGACCTTTGAATAACATACGGCGCCGACACGAGATTTTACGAGACTTTTGAGAATACTTTTACAACACCAAAATTAAGGTGTATACGAATTTACAGCTTATTCAGCCATGTCACAGATTCCGTTCGGATTGGTTTTGATTCCGTAGTTGTCATTCCAAAAAAGTACATTTTTGGTGCTTTAATTTCCGTTTAATTTGTATTTCGTTTTTAAAATGATAAAGTTATTATATTATACCTTGAGGCGTTTGTTTACTCTTGTTTTTGGATGCAAAGCTCACATTAAGCTTTTTATTAACATGAAAAGCTCATGACCAAATATATATTTGACGCTCGTAAAAGTATGCACGTTTTTTAGTATTTAATACAAATGCAGTCAGTAGAAAAGTGTTTTTCAATTACACTTTGAAATTTAAAATTAATTACGAAAAAAATTTCGTTTTGGTTTTCTGAAGAAGCAACTTACGGAATTGAAACCACTTCCGATCGGAATGGTATTCTGTGACATGGCTGATTATCTCTCATTCCGCAGTGAAACTGGCCCAAACACTTAAAATAAATTTTTGGTGTTTTACAGGCAATTTTTGCGGCTTCAAAAGAGTAGCAATAGTTATTTTGGGTCTCTGGCAAATTTGGATAATTTCTAATGAGTGTTACATATGCTTGTTATTTCAAGAAGTTCTCTTTTTCGATTACCAATCACCGAATTGGAAGCGATGTTAAGAAAAGTTTCTTTTTTTGGATTCTATAATGATATTTTCCTCAAGAAAAATTATGAAAAATTATCCATTTTCGCAACTTATTTCATTTTATACGAATTTAAGTGAAAAATATAAACTTTTAGAAGAATTTTAACAATTGAGCTATTAAGTTATTTAGAAGAATAATAGCATACATGTCATTTAAAAATCGATTAAAAAAATTTTTTTTTTAAAAGAATGGCGAGTATTTTTTTAAATTATAAAGGCTCGTTTGTAAACTGTGAATTATGAAATAAATAAATAAAAATAAAAAAATTGAAATTTTTTGTATAAGTTAAATAAATGTTACTTGTTTTTCTAATAATTATCTGCATATTTTTAATATTCTTTGGAAGCAATGAAAATGTAGTTCCTTAAAAAATACTTCCAATTTTTTACGGGGTTAATATCAATTTTAAATATTAATAATCGCTTATACTGTAATTTTGTATAATAAAAAAAATTACCCTACTTGAATTTTGTTAATTTAAACTTGAATTCAATTTCAATTGCGTATCGGAATCGGTATCGCCGATATTTCTTTTTTAGTATCGGTATCGCATTCAAACAAGAAAATAATTGAAAATCGTTTCACTAATGGCAGGCTTACGTGTGGGGGAAGCAAGTTTCGACACCGATTTTCGAAAAAATATTACAGAAAAAACTGCAGGTAACAAACTCTTAAAAATTTTTTTTTAGATCGTTTGACAAATGACAGAGTAATGCGTGGGTTGGAGGGTCGAATTTCCCCACCGATTTTAGAAAAAAATTATGGGCCAAACTTGAGGCAAACCCTTTCAAACAGAAAAAGAATTTTGGAGTTCACAACTGACAGAGTTATGCGTGGGGGGAGGAAATGTCCCCACCGACTTTCGAAATAAAATATGGGCGAAACTACAGGCAAACCATTTCAACAAAAAAATTAATTTTGAAAATCGTTTCACAAATGACAGGGTTATGCGTGTACAAACATAAAAAGTAAAACAAAAAACATTAGAATTGATAACCTCCTTTTTTGAAGTCTGTTAATAAATCCTTTTCTTTGAATTCAGTGCCCCAAAAGATATAAGAGAGACGGTTAAAAATAAAAATTTGAAAGTGATGATTGAGTTAATACATACATTTTATAATGTTTGAGGGCTGTGTGCTCAACCTTTAAATGTTACGACTAACAGCACAACCTTGAAATTCATCTGATTCAGAGATTTGATATCTGTCTGCCGTCATCTTTACTCCAGATTTTCAAAATGTTTAAAAATATATGTATGCATTTATATCTTTTTCTTCCATACAGACCCATCGTAATGATTCTCCGTTTGAGTGCCCCCAATGTAACGAATTGTTTTGGGATCAAAATAGCTTACAAGACCATCAAAAATCCCATCAGTTTGAAGAGAGTAATTCCGAGTATGATCCAAATGAGGGCGAAGATGAAACACAAACCGAATCAGAGTCCGAACAACAGTTATATGGTGAATATTATTGCAGTGAATGTGGGATGTCATTTCATCGGCAGGATCTCTTAAAACGGCACGCAAAATGTCATGCCAAAGGAATAGTAGTTTCGGGTCCATTTAATAATAATGGCATGGAAAGTCAAGATCAACATTGTTGCAATACATGTGGTGAGACCTTCTCTGAAGCATTAGATTTATTGGCTCATGCTGAAATACATGCACGTTACCCGCCTTTTAAGTATGAAGAAAATATGTAGAAGAAATAAAATGTTTTTTATTTAATTTAATTTACTTATTTCCAGATGTGTCTTATGTGGTGAATCTTTTTTCGAAGAAAATACCATTAAAAAACATTTGCAGTCTCAGCATTCTAGTGAACTTACAGAAAACTCTTGTATTTTGTGTGGTAAGGAGTGCCGTGACCGCAAAGCTTTAATGAAACATGCCTGGGATCATTCGAGGGAGAAATGTCACTCGTGTTCAAAATGCGGAAAGAATTTTCACAACAAAGCTAGACTTAAACGTCACATGGCGTCTCATCGTGATAAATCCGTACAATGCGATGTTTGCCACGAAGAATTTCCCGACGGTCGAACACTTTCAAATCACCGCCATTCACATAGTGCCACTTCGGCGGGAAAACTATTTCCCTGTCTGGAATGTGGTAAGACCTTTGGCTCTCGCAGCTCTCAACAAATTCATGTGCGCATACATACTGGGGAAAGACCATATGGGTGTCGTTTTTGTTGGAAAGCTTTTGCCGATGGTGGTACATTGCGAAAACATGAACGTATACACACAGGAGAAAAGCCCTATGCATGTTCCGTTTGTCCTCGTGCCTTCAATCAACGTGTGGTGCTTAGAGAGCATATACGTTCACATCATTCGGGCTTGGATGCAAAAAGAGGTGTTTATTATTGTACGGTTTGTGGTGCTGAATTATCATCGTCGGGAGATTTGATACAACATCTAATTCAACACAGTGATATGAATACAGCCATGCAAAGGCAACCAGTGGTGAGTTTTTTTTTCTGATATCTTAAAACCGCAATTGTTGCACAATCAAACCATCATTTTGCAAATTTTAATGTAGTATTGAAATTAATTTGAATCTACTTTTTATTTTTTCTTCCTAATTCAAATATTTTAATGTTAAAATTTCAAATATGTTTCAATCCTAAATTCATATTTTTACATAGACTGGCCCTCGTAAATATAAACGGCGACGTAAATTAAAACCTCACGAACTTGCACGTCTTAAACGTGAAGCAAAACATAATGGTGGCGCTGGTAGCGACATTGATTTATCCGACTTTGATATAGACAATGTGGACGAATTACTAAGCATGACAACGGACAGTCATAATATTACTGAAACAAAAACTGCGACCCAAGAGCCATCAACCATTATACAAGGCAAATCTACTAAAAGAAAGCAAGTCCCATCTATTGCAAATATCGAAAGTAATAATAAAAATAAAGCCCCTCAAAATAAGGCGAAATCACACATTTTAGAAGAACAAGATGATTTTGATTTAGATGTGGTCACAGATGATGATACGCTGAAAAAACAACGTTACAATTCTACCAGTAGCGATAAAATTTGGCCAACAAAACAGACGGAAGACTCCTACAAGTCCTTATTTTCGAATTTAGAAACAACTCTTCAAAGTATAGATACTTTGGTAGTGGGTCCATCAACCAAATCCACGCATATTGTAGAAAACAGATTGCTAGAGCCACATCATCGCCAAAAAACAAGACGCAAAATGAAACAAGAGACAACCACTACTGCTCAGAGAACACAACAGGTGCATTTAAACAGAATAGATAAAGAATCAACACCGTCAGCAAATGGCAGAGGTCGCAAGGGTAAAACCGGTGGTGCCAAACAGACCAAAGGCCCACAAATGATACATACAGAAAGATGTACTATTGCAACAAATGATATGGGAAGCGGTCTAGGAGGATCGACTGGTAGAAAGAAAAAGTCAATTATAACCCGAACATCAAATGCCGAAAAAACTTCGACCATAGTAGATGATTACGACATAATTTCTCCTGCGTTGCAGCCACCTAAGCAAATCAGCTCTAGTCCTTTACACATAAAACAAGAACAAGAAAATCATAATTTTCATCAGAAAAATCACCCACAACAGCATCATCTAATGAAAAATCCTCCAAACTCAAATCATAACACTTCTGCTCGTACACAATCAACTACCCGCCATACAAACGCAAATGAACTCTATGATGCCCATTTATTGCTAGAGGCCTCTTGTTTGCGTAACGATCTAGATGACTTTCTTAGATCTCCTTCAAAGTCTGATAAATCAAGGCAGCGTTTTACGAGTGAATCTTCTACTCAATTTTTGGCTGAGCAATCAGAAGAAGAACAACATTTGATAAAAATAGAACCAACATCACCAGATTTAAGAGAAATAGTTAATGGTGCTATCAATACTGCCTCCTCTCAAGCAGACCTGGACTTAGAAGTAAAGTCTGTCAAAAATCGTAAAAATCCAAAGTCTTCCCGAAGTCAAAGGGCACTAAGTTCGAATCGCAAATATTTAGAATTCACGAATGATATAAGTAACACTGAAACCACAAACCTTAATAAAAAGCATTCAACAAAGTCAATAATCTCAAAGTCGTTGAAATCTGCTCAAAGTAATACAACCACAACTTCATATTTAGATTATACCATGGTAGATACTTTCAATACGGTTACAGGTTCCTCTGCAAATAATAACTCCTTCGCTTCTATCTCTGCAATAGTTTCAGCAGCTGATGCCTCTGCAGCTGCTCAACAAAATTCCTCAGCTATTGCTGGTGTTCGCAAACCTCAACGTTATTTTGAATGCGAAATGTGTAGCGCTATTTTTTCAGATCGTGCTCAACTGTTGGATCATGTGCCGATACATATATAAATGCTTTTATATGATATGTATGTACATAAATATAATGCCTCTTGCACTATTTACTCGTATCGCATCTAAAAATAATTAAGTAACCAACCACACGATTGTGCCAACAACTTTTTTGTGTTCAATATGACAAAATTTATTTTCAAAGTGATTTTCATCTGGAAGTATAGATAATTTAAATTAACTGTTTTTAAATATTCTTTTCGTTTTAATACTAGCGCTAAATCTTTTTAATTTTCATTTCATTAATATTATACGTATATATTAAGTATTTAATAGAATTTTCTTGAAATAAAACACATAATGTAGTATTTAGTATTAAATCTTGGAGACCTTAATAACTTAATTGAGGTCTTTTATTTTAATGAAATACTTTTGCTAACAAGTTTTAATTTGTTGTATTAATTTAATTTTCCTAAGATGATTGATTCAAAAATTTCAAATTTTGTTGCTATATTAGTCTGCCAAACAGACTCTTTAATTTTTTTGCCCTCTTTTTTAACTGAAAAATAAAGAAAAAAGTATTTTTTAACAACTAAAACAAATTTGTATTCAAAATGGTTATTTCCGCCAAATTTATAGACCCAATAATCGTATCTAATAGTCAGTCGTATTTCAAAAAACCAAAATGTTCTGAAAAATGTGTTCCTTAATTAATAACTTCTTCAAATGTAAATAAATATTTTCAGAAAGATATCTTAATCTAAACCGAAGTTATACCTACTTAAAAGATAATACCGGCCACATACCAGCTAACATTTTTAAATTTTTAAATGCATTTAGGGATTAGATAATTTATACTGACAATTTTGTAAAAAGCGTAATGAAGGGTGGGTGGAGTAGGTATTGGCGAAAATTTATCGATATATCAATATTATTATCAAAGTCTTGTTTTATTTATAATTTTTTGTGTATTTGAAAATTATCTTTCTTTGAGAATAATTTTGTTGGAAAGTTAGTGAAATTAACTCTTTTTTTAGATTAATTATTTATAAGAATAGTACTTTTTCTGTAGTATTAATCATGCCTTAAAATATATCGAAGTATCGATATTTATTGAAATATCGATATTTTTATTCGTATATATCGATGCCGATCGATATTTAAAAATATATCGATATATTTTTCACTTGCCCATCCCTAGGGTGGAGGGTATAAAAGCTAGCGAATTGTCATAGTCTATGGTAGCTATATTATTGTATCATGCCACTATGAGATTAAGGGCTTCGTTCTCTGGATCTGCCTTTTCCACAGTGTGGTCATATTAGCTTTTTTGGATTTTGAAATAAATAAAAATGTTTTCCGTAACCCTACGTCTATACCTGATATATTTTTATCATGACAAAAGTCAAAGTTTATATTGAAAAATAATTAGTTTTATGTTAGCTGTTTTTCATATCGCACTTGATCAACAAAAGAGGGTATTACCTCAAAATTTTAAAAATTTCACTTTTTGCAAGAAATCAACTAACAGCATCAATATCTATCTACTGTAAAAATTTCAACGTATTCCGATCACTCTTTCATCTCGAAAACTACATTTGAGACCATTTTCGTGTGTGTAGTGATAGCTTTATATCAACAAAAATTTATTATTTTGAGTTAATACAAAATTTGAAATAGAAATACATCGTATATTTTCATAAAAAAGGTATTATTTTGATTTGAGCCTTTATTCAAGTTCAAAATAATCAAATTGTTTTATTTAAATTTGGTTGTATTTTGAGTTGATACTGTTTTGTTGATAAAATTTGTTTTACTTTATGATTTTAATTCGAATGTGACTCTTTTTATGATAAAATTGTTTAATTTTTTTTAAATGAAATTTCTTTTTATGAAATAATTTAGTTATAACCATTTTCATGCAATAATGCAAAAATTTAAAAGAAAAACAGTGCAAATATATTTTCAAATGGAATTTGCTTACTATGATGTATTCGGATTTTCAAATTCTCTTAAAATGTAACCACAAACAGTTTTTGGCCTCTACTGATAAATTTTAAAATTTTTAGTTAATACCCTCTTGTTGATTAATTGCGATATATGGAATTTGACATTTGTCATGATAAAAATATATCAGGTATAGACGTAGGGTAATAAATTTATGTATTAAAGTAGTATATCAAGTATGTAGTTACAAAGGTACAGTTCATTTTCATATTGGTTTCTACACCTACATTGATGGCACAGTTTCGACAAACTCGTTTTTTATGGGAGGTGTTCTGTAAATCGTGCGTTTTAAAATCGCCTAACTTGCAGGAAAAAGCTCAATTAAAAATGTGACTTATTGCACAGTTTTAATTGGTTGTAATGTTTTAGATGTTAAAGATATTTTATACGAACTTAACTTCGAGTGCACTAAAATGTGCGATCAACAGAACACTGGTTTTCGTTTTTGGAAATCGCACGAATTCAAAACGCGCGATTTATAGAACACCCCAATATGTTTTAGATTTTCCAGATCAATATCTTGGAAACCGTATTAGATAGACATTCGAATTTTCACTAGATGACGAACGGAAATCTCTAGATGCCGAAAATTTTATGAGAGTTCTCAGGAAACAAATTCATTTTTAATATGAGAGTAAAGCGGCCCACCCACTTGCAGCACAACTGTGCAATTTTTTGTATTGGATAATAATATCGCCAATGTGTATGTCATATCCGAAGGTGGTACAATATATTGGCAAAAATTAAAAGACTTGATTTTTACTGTACATTCAAGAAAATTGTGTGATATGGTGGCCACGTTGTTCAGTGTTATGTTTACTTTTCCAATGTCAGGAAAATTGGGCAATATTTTCTTTGAAAATATTGTGCCCTTTAGTGTATAGTATAGCTCAAAACGACAATAATATGTGCAATAACATGCAATAATATTTTATAATGGATGGGCCGCTTAACATAAACGAAAACGTCGCTGTACTACGCATTAGGTTGGAGTGAAAATGGCAAAAGAAAATTGTTTTCATATTTTTAAAATCTCCTGTATTGTTAAACGATGACGCTACAGAAAAGCTTAATTCACGCCGAATGTCAAAGATCTTCAGCTTTATTTCGAGATGGCGAGATGGGTGAAGTTTGTAATGGTTTGATTCAAAACTTGGGGCCTTATTTTGTAAAACGCAACGCTAAGCGTTAACTAATTTTGTGTGTGCTTTGTTTTTGCAAATTACATTTTTTCCATACAAAATTTATCAACGCTTGGCGTTGCGTTTTACAAAATAAGGCCCTTAAAGTCCTCTGCGCCACCTGAAGAATTTAGCCGTGGAGCTAAAAATTGTTTCCAGTGTGTTGAAAACTATAGAGCAGCGATTCATAATACAGGAAAATTTAAATTATAAAAAAAATTTTTTCCCTCCACCCTACTACACAGACATGTGTGTTATTTAAAGTGTTAAAAGTATCTAGGGATGAAAACGAGCTATTAGAAAGTAACTAAATAATTAAGTGTTGTGTTTTTCTTCCGACGGGGTTTTTTTTGAATTTGGAGCGATTTTTCGTCATCCCACGTCAAATTTGATTTGTAAACTGACCGCTGACCGGTTTCGGCTATGTGCATCTTCAGTGTTCTATTGAATACTAATTTACTACTATTTAGTATTCAATAGAACACTGAAGATGGCACATAGCCGAAACCGATCTGTTTACAAACCAAACGACGTGGTATGACGGAAAATCGTTCTATTTAAAACATTTCAAAATCTAGTTTCTACTTAGTGATCTGGTCACACTGTTCTTCCAATAGGCGGAAGAGTATGTTCAGTGAAACGTTTTGTATTAATTTATAAACCACTATAAACAAAGAAAATAATATTTACAAAAATATATGCGAATTCTTCAATTGTTTTATTTGCTTTGACCGGTCATCATTACTAAAGAAATGCCGAATGAGGTAAGATGCATACTAATATAATTACGTTCTGAATTAAGAAATAAATTTGATCTGTTTTATTTAAGGAGAAACTTGTTGGTGGTGTCCGCCCAACAGATCTAAAGAAAGCTGAAGATGCTCTTAATGCATCTCTTTCAAAGCTATCTGCTGGTGATGGTCCCAGCTATAAGTATGTACATATATATAAATTTCTGGAAATTTTCCATAATCTCTAAAGAGAACTTTCTTCATAGACTTGGTAAAATGTACTCTGCTGAAACTCAAGTTGTAGCAGGAACCTTGACTCGAATTGTTGCCGATCTTGTTGATGGTGATGGCAATACAAAAAAGTGCAATGTTACCATTTGGAGTCGTCCTTGGTTGCCCAATGGTATTGAAGTTACTTTTGACTTTGATGGAGAAGAAAAAATTGTTAGGAAGCACAATACCTAGATAACTTCCGCTGCATCTCAGCAGCTTGTGATAAGTTGTTTTATTCATATATACATAAATGTGTGTAGATAAGGATGTAATTATGTGTATGTATATTAATCGCTCTTTGATGGATTTTACAAATACTAATATGTTTGTAGATACGCATTGAATTTTTTAAACCTGTAATATGTATTTCTTTGTTCCAAGCTTTTATTATTAAAACTCGTTGGGTTTATTTTTAAATTGTATTTATTTCATTTTCGTGTGTATATAGAATCTACACTAAAAATTATATTTTTTATCGACGGACACAAATCTTATTTTTATGTATTCATCACCATTTGGAGGTCATCCGCAAGAATATGTGTGCCATTCTTAATGCTCTTAGTATATTTTTTAACACAACGGGACCTATAAGGATCCAAGTGGACTGGTTTTAACCTTAATCGTCAATGAAAACAAAATTCTATACATTAACAACGTAAAAAAGCTCAAACGGATTTTTTTTCGTTACTGGAATTTGGGGAAACAAGCCTTTAGTCTGACATAAAATTCCAGTTAGCCATTTGTTGTGCCCAAGTTTTTGCAAACGGCGAGGAATGGAGTCGTCCTTAAATTAGATTTAAAAAAACTGAAATTTGTTGCACATGACCCTTATATGAGCTAATAATATTGTTATAACCAGAGTAACCAAGCATATGATACGTACTTGTATACTATGTATTAGTGAATGGTAAGTCAATTTCGATTGTAGTCGAAATCCGATTTTCAATGCCAAAAAACGATTTTTTTGTAATCGATTTTTAGTTGTCAACTTTATACTGAAATCGAATTTTGGCTCCGATTGATCGAAATTAGAAAAACTAGAAAACAAGTTTAGTCCCCTATTATGATTCACATCTCAACTAGGTTGAGTTAGTTGTCTATGTTACGACCCAACTCAAGCATTTTTTGCATTATGATTCACAACTAATTATAGTTGCCTTCGAAAAACAGGTTCGAATCTATACTCTTTTTTTTAAACATAGTAGCCATCAGAAATATTTTAAATATTTTTAATTTTGGCCTTACTATCTTTTCTTGAGATTTTATGGATAAAGCAACAATATTGGTTAGCAAATGGGACAGATTGGCGCCTAAAATCAGCATTTTAAAAGTAAGCAAAAGTAGCACAATAGTCGAAATGAAAACAACACAACTGCTAAGAAACAGTTGTCTCACTTTGATGAAATTTGTAATCCATAATAAGAATTTGACAACTACTGCTCAACTATCAATTTAGTTGTGAATCATAATAGGGGCCTTAGAAAGAAAGGTTTTGTGAACCATGTACATTTCTATGGTTCAATATAGAAGAGGGGTTTCTCTAGTTTTAGTTATATTACAAGAAAAAGAAACACTAAATAAACTCATTTTTAGATGGCTTTGGTCAATTTTCTTTACATTTGCTTTTCCACACTTGCAATTAAGGAGCAAATAAAAAAGTTTCAACAAATATTTCATCGTGTAAATGTAGTATTAGAAATAAAACGAAAAAACGAATACTAAATTTACGCTATGAAATAGGTATTTCATGAAATTTTCTTCATGAAACTTTTCTTAGTTGCTTATTGAGAGCGCGGAAAACTTGTTTTCCAGTCCATTCATAAGAAAATTCAACTTAAAACGATTGAAATTTTTTATAAATTTATATATTACTTAAACCAATTTTTGAAATATAAAATCAATTTATTATATCGCGACCTCAGTCCTGTTTTGGCCCACCGACCATTTTAAAAAAAATTGAGTTAAGTATGTGGTATATATATTTTGAGTAACCTCTTTCAGAATCCAAAAACTGTTTCGCGAAATTGTTCCTGGTTTCTGAGATATCAAGCATTCATTAATTGTCATTCATTTTGATACATTTTTTGTAAAAAAAAGTTTTTTTAAATAAAAAAATAGAAATCAGAAATCAAGTAAAATAACAAGCTTCATCAATATCAAGGTAGATTTATTTACCAGGTAGTCGCACAAGGTAGATTTATTTACCAGGTAGTCGGAGTTCCTTGAAAATGTCAAATTATTAAAACACATATAACAAGCTACTCAATACACAGCAGTTAGTATACAACTGGAGCAACAAGAGCTACTTTTCACAAATAAAATAAAACAAGTGGCTACTGGAGCACAAAACAAGATTTTTTACTTTCAGTAAAAAGATGTTAATTTCTAACCGGATTGATGAAAGTTCACAAAAATTTACATTATTATTCTTCCAAACATATGCCGGAAGCAGTGGCGAGAATACAAAAAAAAAATTTATCGGATATATTTTGAGAAAACTTTACGTAAATCTTCTTTGTTGTTTTTCTCCATTCCGACTTTTTGACATATGAGCTAAACCAATAATGAGGTCGCGATATTCTAATTGAAATTTAGTTTATATTTTTAAAACAAAGGAAAATTTAATGTATTTAAGCGTCCAAAATTTGAATAAAATTCATTGCAATATTATTCAAATCAAATAGTTTTTCTCAGAATTTTATTTAAGAAAAAATATAAAAAATGAATTCAATCAAACTGTAAAGGGCAAAATACACCATCAAAATGCTTAACAAGCGTGGTAATAGTATGTGTGAAATTACGTTAGGAATATTTGACACCGACGACGCTTGATGGATTGATTCTTCGTCAAGCACACGTACACGAATCTGACATCAAGCATTTTGATGGTGTATTTGTCCTTTATTTCTGGAATAGAAATTATTTCTCAAAAATAAAAGAAATATTTTTTCAATTAAAAAATGTATGTATTTACACACATATAGCAATCATTAATGAAATATTTAGGTCAGGGAGTTCTATAGAGGAACTTTTTGTGCGAACGCGTTTTTCGTATAATTTTTCTTGCTACTGAGCGCCCGCCTTTGGTATTCATTGTATTCTTCAGGCCAAAATGACGAAAAATTTCAACAGAGTTTTAGAATCAAAAACAATTCTTAATATTATTCAAACTCTGAGAAACTGGACAGGAAGTAAGAAAAAGAAAACATCAGTTTTTTTTCGCGAACTTCCGTTATTTTTGCAACTAGTGATCTTTTGGCCAGTTCTTGTGCTTTTTTACAGTTTAATGATTTTTTATCAATATCATTTTTTTAATGTTACTAATTTTTTGCGAATTTTTCCCATTTTTGCGATATTTTCCAAGTTTTTAGCACTCCTTACAATTTTAGCAATTTTTAAGCATTGTTATCGCTTGTTTGCAATTTTTCGTAATTTGTCGCTATTTTCGCGATAAAAATTATGTTTTTGGTTTCTTTTTGGCTTTTTTTAAGTTTGCTGATTTATAATCAATATTAGACTTTATATCTTGTTGATGTTATCAAGTTTTTGCGAACAATTTTAGAGCTTGTTCGCAGTTTCACAAATTTTCGCGAGTTTTTACTATTTTTACGATTAAAATTATTTTTAACAGTAGTACTTTTTTATTTATTTTAGATCTTGTTTCCAATTTTGCAATTTTGTCATTTTTGCGATGTAACTATTTTTTTATAGCTATTATCCTCTTTTTATACGTACATATTTAATATTTTTCTACAAATTTAAAATATTTTAAATCGTTTTTATGAATTTTAAATATTCAAACCACTTCAAGGTAGATCTATAAGGTATATTATCGGCTCAAACTTAAAGCGAATATTAAAATGTGAGTGGTAAAATATACTACAATTTGACAGCACAATTACCGAACATCATATGGGCTGATGGACAGACCTTATATATCGACCTTGACTATAGAAATACAATTTAAAAACATTTGTATCGTTTTATTTGAGTAGCGCATTAATTTATAATGAGCCTTATTACGGTTCTCGATTCGACTCGAGAGTTGGTAATAGATTAAAGAAAACTCTCGAGTCGATTCGAGAATCGTAATCAGGCTCAATGTTATTATTTGAATTTTTGAAAGTATAAGTTTTTTTTTTAATTTTCTGACAAAAAATAAATTTACATTTTTAATTCATATGAGGAATTTGAATGATTTCAATAAAATTCTATTTCTTAAACGGAAGATTTATTCCATATAAAACCAACGAAAAAAAACAAGATTTTGGCACCGACACCCTCCGAACCGCACCAAACTCGGTATGAGTGTAAGTCTTGAACAACTAATATTTCACAAAAAAAAAAATTAAAGCAATATTTGCAGAGGTTCATATATTATGATGCAGTTAATATATGAAAAAATAAAAAATTTGCTTGAAACTGCTTTCATATAACTGGCTATAACTTTTTTAATATCTAAGCTAGACGAATGATTCATGCCTTGTTTTAATGGTATTATAATAGTTTTTTAACGGCTATAAAAATAAAAAAACTATGACAATTATAGTTTAATATTTTATGGACAAATTTAAATAAAAAAAATTCTTATTGAATAGCTATGCTTATATATACATATGTATATCCGTTTTATATATTTTTAAGAATTACGGAGTCTATTTGTTCCTAGTAGTATTATGTATAATTAAAAGTTGGAATAAGTGATGAAATTTAACTTGGTCTTAATGAGATCTTCCATGCAATGTGATACTGAAAATCGCCGCATAATGTCGCTACAACTCACGATTACATCCTAGCATGATTTGTAATGAATGCCAAATTGTACTGCAAAACTCCTTGAGACCATATTCAATTTTGTCAATTATGCTAACAGCATATTTTTCTCCTACATGCGTGTTTTAAAGGAGTATTTTCTGAATTATTAACATATCTTTTAAACTAATGCATATCACACTTCAAAACTTACATTATTATGAGCATACCCCAGGCGAATTTCGAATTTTAAAAATGTAAAAAATTGGAGCTGTTACAAAAACTGAAATTTGAAATGAACACTTCCGGTTACGGATATCCCATTATAAAACCAGAGTTAAACATTTTTCATGAATGACGGTTGAATATTTGGAATGTTCATATATTAAATACTAATTATTATTTGTGTTAAATATATAAATGTAATGTTTATGAAATTTATTTGACATATTCTCATAATTTTATTTTAAATGAAATTTATTTGCTGGTGCTTAAGCATTGTCTATATGCAGCATTTCATTGGTGCTTTACCAAATCGTCAGTAGAAAAATAAAATAGATTCATATCGAATAAAAAATTATTTGCTGGGTTTTGTATAATTTTCAAAGCCTACTTTGCTTATTTTTGTAAATCATTTACATATTTGTGAATTCTAAAATGGTTTTTGAAAGTCTGTACATAAGATAAAGAGTTTGTAACTGTTCAAAATTGTGTCTACTGACGATTTGGTAAAGCACCAATGAAATGCTGCCTATAGACAATGCTTAAACACCAGCAAATAAATTTCATTCAATATAAATGTAATGTATTATACAAAAAATTGTGTAAAAAGGCGTTAAGAATTGTTTTTTTATATATTTTCAACAGTGCTGTTTTTCCCCTGAAGATGAATAGCGAAGCTATTCGAAATATTGGGATAAAATAAAAATAAAATTTAAAATGAAACAAATCGTTTAATATTTATTAATAGTCAACTTTGACATGCTGTAGCTCAACGTGTGGTTCAACAGGGTGGCCCAAATTTCAATGCTCTTAAAGCTTAGGTCCTCTTCTGTGCTTTTTAATACATCATTTTCCAATTAGATCGCAAGTTTCAAAGATACAGATTTATTACCATTTTTCAATTGGAACCACTGTGCGGCGTACTAAAAAAGTTTTTATTATTCTGGTAAAAGTCTTAAAGGAATTTCAGAGAACTCGGTTGATTGTCTGATAAAGTTTCAGATTATTTGTCAGTCATGTTGCCACGAAATGTTGATTGGGATGTTGTAAGTAGGTAATAAAAAAAAGAACGAAAAAATTATACGACTTTTTAACAAAGACATTTTTTATCAGTCTTTATTATTGTTTTGGGTTTATTAATAAGTTAATTAACATAACGTGTGAAATTCACAGTACGAGTATTTTAACAATGGATTCTAAATCTAAAAGGTGCACTTTCATTGTAACCCTATCCCTCGATTAATACGGTAGGTAAAAAATCGTGTAAAAATGTAATTAAATAACAGGAATGGATGGCAAAATTGGTAAAAATGTTCCACTTTTGGTACAAATCGGACTTCAGAAGTACAATGGTACACCAATGGCTTATTTAGTACAATTACCCAGCAAAAATAAATTTGGTACAAGAAAGCAGGTAGATTAATTAGAAGTGCTTCGGAGATGCGGAAAAGCACACAGTGCATCCCCTTTGCCTTACGTGGATGCAATAATGTAAGCTAGCGAAGAAACTTACCACACACGATGAATTTGGTCGGCTATTTATGTTTTTTCATGTGTTTAAAACACGAAGTTTTTTATTCAACTCAAACTTTTTTATAGTGCATCATCTCTCGCTTACGTGGGTACAAATATGGATGCGAGTGTGATTTTTGCTTCGTAATTTAAATTTTTTATTCTTCCACTGAATTGTGTATGAAAATAAATGTGCCTCGACAGCTTAGTGGTTAGTGTTCTAGTCTACCATGCGGAGATCGTGGGATCGATTCCTGATTCAATACGCGAACAAAAAGTATTAAATAAAAGTAAATTGTACTGTAATATAATTTCCAATTGTATTTGTACCATTGAGTACATAAATAAATAAAAAAAAAACATAAAATAATGGCAAATAAAAAATTAATCTAAGTGTGGTAAAATTGTGATATAAAGAGCAACATTTTTTAATTATATACATATAAAAAAGACATGAGGTTAATGCATCTAAGATGCGCAGAAAAAAGCTCATGCCCCCAGACCTACCAAGTGGGACATCCCATACAAAAATCATGTAATACCGAAGCAGGTTGGTAAGGGAGAGTACCGAAATCTCTCCCTTACAAACCTGCTTCCGGTAGACGGATATTTTTGCTGGGTAATAACTTTTCTATTTTTCTTAAGAAAATCTCCTTATTGCAGATATTTTATTGTGATAACATATTTTATTCTCTTCGCTCACTCGTACATATGCGAAGTATGGAAAACAAAGTTCGACTTAAAAGGAGGAATATTTAAATTGGTCAAATAGAGATAACTCACAAAACGTAGTCTCTGTAATTTCAAACTCTTGCTGCCACCTTATTTTTTAATTCGCTTAAGCTAAATCTCGATCGCTAAAATGCTGAAAAAATACAAAATTAAAATATTTGCCGAAGACATACCTGCCTGTTCTGTAAATCTAGTCGATTTGAAACCGATCGATTTAGAGAAATTTAACCAACTAGTAGCAACATTTTTCAGACTTTTTTTGCAGTTTCATATTTTTAGAGCTTAAAATATCAGATCTGAAATTAATTTACTATATATGATTTATATATGATTCCGAGTAAAATTTATTTTTGGAAAACGAGAAATTTACTCGGATTCGGTTTATAGAACAGAGCCGATAAACTACTACAATTTCGGTGGATTAAATGTTTAAAACCTTGTCTAATTTAGCAATACACGTTGCAACATTGTATTCGTATCCCAAAATCGATAAATCAACTTTATAGATTTTTAGCGTTAGAGATTTAGCTTTAGCGAGTTACATAATAAGGGGGCTGATCATATTGAAGTCTGAAAATTATAAATTTTTAAAAATTAATTGCCATTCTACTAAAGATAAATATTTCCGATTAAAAATTGGAACTGCTAAATCCGCGTTAAGCACAGTTTCGTTTTTGCCACGGATATACATACATATAAAAAGAAGTGATATATTTTCAGTACTTACACCGCTATTCTCTAGAACCGCTCTTTTTGAAAATATGAGACTTTAAATAGGTTAATAAAGTTCCAACTCATTGTGCAATCTTATGATTTACAGAAAAGAAACAAATCACATGTGAGATTTCAAAACGGCATGTGATTTATATATATGTAATATATTATCAAATGTTGTACTTTGGTTCAATCCTTTATCGTCCAGTACACTACATTTCAACAATTAGTTTTATAATTTACAGAGGCTTCCAATTTTATTTGGAGTTTATCCGAAGTCAAAATATTGTAAGTATTGAAAAAACTGTTTCTGTATTACATGCAGGAAAAGTAAAATGAATGATTTGCTAGTTCCAAAATCGAAATAGCTCAATCAAATTATTGGTATTCCAGATGACTAATGTTCTCTTCGAAATCAAGGATTACTTACATATGGGCGTTTCCACAGATAGTTACCATTTCGTCATGTTACGTAACCAAGCAATTAGATTAAATACACCAAAACACAAAAAAGTACATAAAAATATGTCTTTTAAGCTTAATTGGCTTGGCGTAACGTAACAAAATGGTGACTTTTTGTGGAAATGCCCATATGTATATTAAAAATCTTTATATTTAAAATACCAAGTTAATATATAACTCCTGAAAATCATATGCAAGTGAAATTTTGTAAAAAAAAGTATCTTGCAAATCGAGGGATAGGTTATTCACTCCTCACTTGTTTTTGTATCATCCGGTAATTACTCATGTGAAACTAAATTACATACCGATTTTGAAAACTTCCTTTTACTGGTTGCAAATAGTTAGTATACTGTACATACATACATACACATGGGGTATTCCACGCCAAGTCGGCCGGTTTGAAATTTTATATCCATAATTTTGGAATACTTTTGGTACCCCTCAAAAGCGTCTTTTGATTTCTCATTCAAAAGATAATAAATCTTTAAAGAAATTCCATTTTCTTATTTTTGTGCTCATAAGTTTCTTAATAATGGAAGGCTTACTACCGGACTGGTCTTAAAAGTTGTTAGGTGGTTGCACCCAAAATAAGATATTGGTAATAAATCTAATCTCATAGGTTAGAATTGCACCAACCCATAAAATTCAGTAAAATCAACAAATGGAGCTGTTCTTTATTTAGTTGATAGTGAGCTAAAGTACTAACCGGAAGATCGCAGATTCGAGTCTTCGAAGGCTTAACCAGTAAGTGAGTTTGTTTAAAAAGCAATTTTTTTGTTTGCAATTTTTTTGCTCTTGAACTTAGGCTCTATTTTACTCATATTTATCGGCCATGTCACCGAGTTCAATTCCGTTCGGAAACGAGATTCAATCCACCCCATTTTTGTAGCAGCAGCTGGTGTCTAAAAAAGAAAAATAAAATACGAAAACTTGTCACGTATGTCTAGACTGTTGGAGGCGGTGGTATGCTCCGGCTAAGGCTTGACATCTTGAGGTGAATTGAATTCCGTTTCCGAACGGAATTGATCTCTGTGACAAGGCCGTATAAACCGGACGCCTTTACCATCTCAGCTAAGAGATCTTTTTAAATAACGATAACACAAAGTATACATAGACATGTACATAGTCTCTTCCTTTACTTAATACATTAATTTTTGTAAAGTACCTATTTTTGTTATTATTCTAAATTGGTAATTTTATCCATAAAAATTTATAATTTTAAACTAAATTAGTAATTCTAACTAATTGAGTTATGAATTATTAGTCGAACTGTATGGTTTTTATCCAAAGTTATATAATTAGTTTGGCTTAAGTTCATTTTTAATTTAATCTTTCGATCA
Organism: Panzeria rudis; assembly: GCA_956483635.1. Classification (NCBI taxonomy): domain Eukaryota; kingdom Metazoa; phylum Arthropoda; class Insecta; order Diptera; family Tachinidae; genus Panzeria; species Panzeria rudis. The sequence continues at coordinate 146,150,348 of OY101447.1, read as the reverse complement.
AATTATTTTTTATTTAAGAAAAAAATTCTAAAGCATGTGAATATTGAACATTCAAAGAAAAATTTGGATGTACGGAGGGTTGAACTGACAGCCGTTTCGTGACTACCAAGTCTACTCATCAGAGTCCTTTACCTACACTACCACTGACAGTGGCAACAACACTGTAGCGAAAATCCTACTAATTTTAGTAAGCTCAATTAACAGACTGTCGCCATCTTGTGGCGAGTCGCACCTATTAATTAACTTTTTCTAAATGTTCTAACTGTCTTTTCTTAGAATGTTCAACTATTCTAAGCTTTTTCATTTCAGTCTCACCAGCGTGGAATATCATCGAATAATCTTAGTTTTCAAACGTGGTTTTTCCCAAATTTATATTTTACGGTACAATTCGTTTGTAAGCCACACCGTTTATAGTAGAATTAGCGATATATTCCAAAATGTTAGTTTTTCTGTCAGCTATAAGTAAAATACCTGCAAAAATTTTTTTATCTAGTCCATTAGTCCTATAGTCCATTTTCGCTTATACCCCACCAAGATTTGGTTTGAAATTTCTTAAATATATGCAAGTTATGGAAGATATAATCCAAAATGCAAAAGTCAAAAATAAGAAATATTTTAATCATAATTTTATGAAAATATTACTCATATTGAAGTAGAAATTGTTTTTGAAATTGTTAATTGTAATATTTGTGAATTGAGTAAATATATATTATGGCTAGCGAGGTGTTGCGTGGTCGTCCTTGGCGACGCTGGCCCTGTTGGTTCCATTCCAAGGCTGCTCTGGCTATCTCAAAATTTGGATGTCGTAGTATATGGCCAACCCATGTCCATTTTCTTCTCAGTATTTCATCGCCGACGGGAATACAATTTGCCTCTTGCCACAAACTATCATTGGATATTCAACTTGGCCAGTAAATTTTTAATATATGCCTGAGACACCGATTTATTAAGCTTTGCAGTTTACTCTGCGTTGTTTTTGTAAAACTCCATGTTGTGCAGCCATAGAGCAACACTGACATAACACTGCATTGAAATATCCTTAATTTGGCCTTTTTTGAAATATTGTTTGCCCGCCATATTTTGTGTAAGTTAAGGAATGCAACCCGAGCTTTGTTTATACGCTCGCATATATCTTCCGTGGATCCGCCATCTTTATTTATTTTACAACAAATTTACATGTTACAATTCAGTAAAATGTAATATGTAGTTTGGTCTTGAACTTAGGTTCTCACAATTCTTCGCATGCTTATGAACCGAACGCCTTTACCATCTCATCCAAGTCATCTTGTTAAATAACGATAGCACAAAGTAACAATAGACATGAAATGGCTTACAACTCTAAAAAAATTTTTGAACCAATGAAAATTGTTATTTAATAAAAATTGCAACAACAAATTACATAAACAGTAAGTTAACTATTGGTTAAATTTACCTACCATTTTATTTTGAGTGTATAATTTTAAAATTACAAATTTTCAAAAACACGATTTCAAATTTCAATCAAATCAAAATCAAAACCACTTGGAATATTTTTCTTCTATTTTTTTCTGTAAAAAACATATAAAAACAACAATTAAAAAATTGTCCAATTGGGACCATTATTAAGAAAGTTATGAGCAAAAATAAAAACAAATAAATTTTTTTGAAAATGTAATATATTTTAAACGAGTAACCTAAAAAATCTCGAAATTTGCCATAAAGGCTCGTTTGAAGGGTAGGTACTAAAAAAAAATCACGAAATTAGGGAAATAAAAAAATCAAACCGTCCGATTTGGCGTGGAATGCCCTATAGTCTACATCCTACAGTTAAATACTTAAATATATGTTATGTATGTATATAACATAAATTTTAGTATTATGTACTAAATATGTATGTATGGATACACTTTTTAATTTCAACATTATCAGATACAGCCGCGGATACAGGGAGTAGGGGATGGGATATTACCCTCCCCCCAAAACGAATAAAATATACCACATTTCTATTGAATTTCTAAAAGAATTTTTGAAAAACTGTATGTTTCGGTTAAAAGTGATCTCCACTTCCCCCCCCAACCCTCAAACAAAAAAAGCTCAAGCTGGATCCGCGCCTGTGAGATATGTATATAAAATATTTGTCTTCACCTCTGTTTTCAATTTTTATTTCGTTCAAAATTACAGTTAGATAATAAGTAGTTAAAAATTTTCAAATGGCCAAAGCGAATACTTTTATCAGAAAACCAAAGACAGCGACATCATTGTAGCCCTCTAAAAATTTAAACTAGAATGAAAAAGGTTTTTGATTCCTGTATGCCTAGTTAACTATTTTAATACAATTCGTAATATTTAGATTTCATTTGATATATTTTGCATAAATATTTTAACACGAATTTTTCTCTCATGTTGCTGTTTCATTAAACCATTATTTTAGTTATAAAACTATATTAGTGGTGTCGACACATTGTTTTCATGGTGGTCTTCTTTTTTTAATTTTTGTTTTTAAAATGAATTTATTAAAATTAAACTTTTGTATTATTGCTGTCACGTTCGTTGTTGTACTCTTCCCCCTACAGTGTACTGTAAGTTTAAATGTGGTTGTGTTGTGGTTGACTGATGTTTTTATATGTTTAATTGTTTATTTTTCTAATTAAAACTTATCTTGATTTTGTTTTTATATGCAGAATGCTTTGTGCGTTGGTACTTCACCTGCATCATGCTTAACTGAAGTGAGTAGATAAAATATTGAAAAAAATATGCTTTACTACATTTTTTTAATTTTTGCCAAAATTTGTATTCAAGTGTTATAATTATACAATAAATTATATATAATTTTTTTTTTTGGGGTACTCACAAGTCGTTCTATCATATTGCTCTAAAATTTTAAAGTCGTTTAAAATATTTTTAGCCCCGACCAAAAAAGAGGGACTTATAAGTTTGTAATGTGTGGCTATGTTTATGTGTATCTGTCTGCGCCATCGTAGAGCTCAAACGGCTAAACCGATTTTGATTTACTTTTTTCTGTTTGAAAGGTGACTTGTTCGAGTGTTCTTAGCTATATTTGAAAAAAAATCGGTCATGCAGTTTAGAAGATATCACCTCTTTTCTAGCTGTATCCCCTTGAATCTGTGTGTCTGCGACAGGGATGCCAGAATTCCTTCACCATTAATGGCTAAATGTAGAAAAAAAAATGGCTAAGCGAGATCGAATGCAAAAATCATGAGTATTAAGCAAAAGTAAGAAAGTAATTCATATACTATTATCTTTTAGATCAAATTGGAAAGATTTTTTTAAGTAAATAGAACCCTATGGATTACCATTATTGCGCTCACCGAAGTTTTTTCTTTTTATTAGAAAAAATTTTTTCAGCTATTTTTGTCAATCTTAAAAATTTTGTTGGGTATAGGTTATTAATGCAAGTATTTCAGATAGTGACAACCCCTGTTTCTGAATTGTATTTTGCCGCCTTTCGATTGCCATTAGCCATTATTGCACACACCAATGATTTTTATTTTTATAAATGAAACACTTTTCGGTGATGTTTGCCAATTTTGAAAAGTTTGCTGGGTATAACTTCTGAATGCAAGTATTTCAGAAAGCGACAATCACCCGTTTCTCAATTGTTTTTTTGCCCCCTATCGATTGCCATTCTATTATTCGTTTGGCTTTAGCTCTTATTGCGCTCACCGATTTTTGAAAAATTTTAAATAGCTTGCTGAGTAAACTTCTGAAACTTCAGAAGCTTTCAAACCCCCTTTCTGAATTCTATTTTTGTCTCCTATCGATTGCCATTAGATATTATTGCAGTCAACAAAGACTTTTATTTTTTATAAACGAAACACTTTTCGGCGATTTTTTTTGCCAATTTTTAAAAAGTTTGCTGTGTATAACTTCTGAATGGATGCACGAATATGAATGTAAACAAAACAAAATACCTTGTTTTCATCTCTGAAAAATGGTTTTACCAAAGTTTCTTTTCTTCTCATGCGTTCGAAAACATATTGCGAGTTTAAATTTCTTATGAAAAATCGTTAAAAAATTTTATGTATGAAAAAAATGGTTAAAAATGGCTGGATTTAATTAAAAGTGGCTAAAAAATAGCTAATGGCTACATTAACTTTTGTCCTGGCTAAACCTAAGATCGAACATTTAGTCCTTTATATGGACAAGAATAACCAAAAAAAAAAAATTTAAAATATTTTTATTAATTAAGTTATATTTTTATTATAAGATTTATTTAATAAATATCATAAAGTGTATGGGTTTTCATTAAAAAATATTTATTTCTTATAACTTTCACTAATTCTAATAAAGAAAAAAGTAAAAACAACGAATGAAATGACGTTTCATATCATACCATATTCATCTGAGCTTGAGCTCTGATGATTATATCATAACGCTGCTATAACATTTAATAAATTGAGTCTATACGTGATGAATTTTCATCATGATATCAATTAGACATTCATCATGATATAAATTTATCAGGTGTGGACACTATGTTAGTTGTCGCTATCTACATTGTCTTTTAACATTCTCGAATAATCTTGGATGCTCTCGGCACTGTATCCAGAAAGTTCATTTTCCGCTATCTTGAATTCTAAGGGCTATTAAAAAGTGCTGGCAATACTTTTATTCTGATATTACATAGGCAGTGTTGTATTTAGTGTTAGCAAATACATATTGTCATCAGAGCTGTCATTTTATGTCGTTATATTTGAATCTCCATTTTTCATTTCCTAACAATATCTAAAGCGACCCCCACTTGTAATGTAATTGTACAATTTTATTGTACAATAATATCACCAATGTGTATGTCATATTAGAAGGTTGCACAATATATTTGTCAAAATCAAAAGGTTTTTGATTTTTATTGCACAGTCAAGAAAATTGTGTAAAGTGTAGGCAATATTGTTCATTGTTATGTTTACTTTATCACTGTGAGGAAAATTGGGCAATATTTTATTTGAAAGTATTGTGCCATTTATTGCACAGTATAGGTCAAAACGACAATAATATATACAATAACATGTGCAATAATATTGTATAATGGATGACCCGCTTAAACTAAGGTAGCCAAAAAATTAGGTAAACATTTCTGATTGTGGGCGTGGCATGCTGTTAAATACACATATTTTATATAATTAAAAAATTGTGATTTGTTTATATTTGATCAGAACGAATTTATCACTCCTCACAAAGTCTCGGCTCACACTATGAAAGTTTTCTTTCAGAAAGTCTCCCAGCGGGAAAAGTAGTGATTGATTGCATATATAATGAAAGATATAATGCATTATTTTAAAAAGCGAAACAATGCATTCCTTTGAAAGCACGAAGGTAATTTGATCAGACACAAAAAATATACATTCATTACCACGTATATTACCACATCCAATGAAGAAGGAATGTATTGTTTCTGCTCGTAAAAATTGTTCGTGCTTCCTCTGCAGCTTAAATTTACAATTTTCTTTTAGTTTTCATTAAAAAAATTCAGTATGTAGACATGAATCAAGGTGTATTTAACAGGTGGGATCACTAGGTCAGCTGACTTACCTGATTAAACGTCAAACTTAGTACTGATGATGGAATGCTCATGATATCATCACTACCTCCAAACTATCAAACACCATATACAGACTTCCTTCTGTGTGCTGTTTGAAATTTACTTCAAGAGATATCTGCGCTGATAATACCACCCGTTTTTTAAAACTGTTAAGGTACTTTTAAAATATTTTTTTTATTGTTTTAGTAATGCCCGTACCTGTTAAATATGCCTTGACATGAATGAAGTTTAAAAAAGAATTAGAGAAACTTCCAGAAAGAAAACGTTCATTTGTGAACCGAGACAAACTATCATCGATAATGTGATGCGGTCATTTTGGCGAACTTAGTAGGATTGTAGTCTTTAAGAAATTGTATACGTGGCCACGGTAATGTTTATACTTAAGATGCTATAAAATATTATTTAAACTACTATATATTTCACAAATTTGAAGATAAAAAAAAAGTAAATCGCCCAGAGAAAGGTCAAAGGGTCCTCTTTAACCCTATATATACCTTTGAAACCACCCAAAGCCGGCCGTAGAACACTTTTTAAATTTTAATGAAATTACTCAAAAATTATTATTATTATTCAAAGAACGTTAATTTTCTCCTTATTAGTATTAGTGCTAAATTTTCACCAGCTTCAAGACGTCCGATCAACTTGAAACTTCGGACACATATAAGGTTCACACGATAACACAATCTGATGGTTATAAAAGTGGAGAGTGTCACGCCTATACTAAGTAAATATCTTATATCATGAAAGCTATAACAGTCAGAGTATGTATTCATACATATGGTATGGGTTATTTTTAGAGCAAAATGCGAAGTATGTGAAAATATTGGCAGTATAGGACCGGGAGAAGGAGTAATGCCAATATAAAGTTATTAATAATAATGTACTATCTGGCAAGCTATAAAAGTATTAATCTTCAAATTTGGTATCAGTTAATTTGAATACAAGATGCGAAGTTAGGTAACAAATTTACGGTGTAGGTGCGAGGCAAGGGACATTACCCATACAGAGGAATCAATAATAATTACCTGCTAACTGGAAAGATATAACAGTAAGAGTCTTCAAATTCGGTAAGAACTAATTTGAAGACAAAATACGAAGTTATATAATAAAACCCACAGGGTAGATGCGCGTGAAGGGGTACTCCCCATACAAAGTAATTAATAACTAACTACAATCTGGAAAGGTATAATAGTAAGAGTCAGAAACTTTTGTATGAGTTAATTTGAAGACATGATGCTAAGTTAGGAAAGCAACTGAAGGTGTAGACGTGAGGGAAGAGGAACTTCCCAAACAAAGTAATAAATAATTACCTGCTAAATGGAAAGATATAATAGTAAGAGGCTTTATATTTGGTATGAATTAATTTGAATACAAGATGCTGGGTAGGTGCGCCGGAAGAGGTACTCAACCCTATATCTTTGCATTTGATTGATGTATTGGACTAAAATTTTTAGAAATCACCTATCCCATCTGGATCAAAAACGTATCGTAGGTATTATTAAAATTTTTTGTTTATCCAAATATTGCGTACGGTAATTTTTTCTTACACAGAAAGAATTTTGCTTCATAAAACCAATGAAACATTTTCATTAGATGTTTTATTAATCAAATGAAAATTTCACAAATCCAATGACAATTTCACAAACCCAATAAAAATTTCATTAATATTGTAAAAGATTTTCATTGGTTGAATGATAATTTCATAAATCTAATGCAAAAATTTGATTCAAATTCAGCCAACGAAAATTTCATTAAAATTCAACCAACGAAATTCTTTCACAAGTTTAATGAAACTTTTGATTGGAAATGGTCTAATCCAACCAATGAATTCTTTCATAATATTAATGAAATGTTCATCGAATTTGTGAAATTGTCATTGGATTAACGAAAAAATATAATGAAATTGTTTCATTGGTTGTATGAAGAAAAATTATTTCAGTGCAAAAATGGCAATTTTTCGTGGAACGTACGGCAATTGAAAAATAAAAGTTAACATCACTGTTCTAGACCCAAACTTAAGGTACTTGTCCTGTGTACTAGTTAAATTATTGTACTTTAAACAAATGTTTTTGATTTGAAAAAAAACTGTTCTACAATGAGGGTATTTTGTTAAAATTTTTGTTATAATTTTCTGATATGATCTCTTTTTACCGATCACGACTCAGGAACACTTTGTACAATTCCAATTTTCCCCTGTTATAGTCCAAGTATGTTCAAGACAATTGTTACAACATTTACCGCAGGGTAGTGATAGAATATATTAAAAATCGTGGTTTTCAATTGGTTATTGGAATGAAAATATTTATTCATTATTCGTTCGAATATTCGAATAAAAGTTTAAAATTATTCGGATGTTCGAACAAGAAAACAACTATGAAATTTTATTCGAACGATTATAAAACCCGAATATGTGACATTACTGGATATACATTATATGTATTTTTCAGTGGTAATAAAATTTTTTCACGTTGGTCTTGTTAATTACACAGTGCAACAATGCAAAAAAACACGGACTTGACAGTATAGGTTCGAATTTGGTGACCAATATTTTTTATGGGTTTCTAAAGTTTCTGAAAATCAGTTGGTCACAACAAATTCAGATTTGTTGATACCGCTTAATTATATATGGCTTTAATGTATCTAAGAGTCCGATAAACAAATTTTATTAACATTTCATGCCAAAAAATAATTTATTCATGTTCCTTTTTTGAAAAATGTTTTTCCAAAAGTCTTCATTTGTCGCATAGTGTTATAAATACTACGCAGAAAAAAACCATATGTATTTACAAACAGGTTTAAATGCAAATGGGAAAACAACTTTTAATAACTAATGTAATCAACACTATTAGCGTTGCCGATTTAGTTATTTTAACACAAACTCTTTTTAATAATTAATTTTTATTCGGAATTGCTAAAATTCAAGTTTTTAAATTATAATAAAACAATTAATATTTTACTGAATAAGTAAAATATTAATTTTAGGAAAAAGTGCGATTATAAATTTAAAAAGTTAAAAATTCTTTTTTCCCGTAATATGGTGACTTTAACTGTTTCGATATTAGTAACTTTTTTGGTAATTAACAAAACGTAATTAATTTTGTTTATCTTTCTTAATTTTACTTAACAGTAGAACAAGTTTTATACATACATAATTTTATTACGCTACTTAAATAGTGGAAAAATGCATAAACTCTTAATGGTGCAAAACTCAGAAGAAATTTGCAAAATTCTGAAGAAACGAGCTTTTTAAATAAAATATCGACCCCTTTGCGTGAAATGATCGTAAGCGACATTTTGTTTAAAACAAAATTTTTTATTGAAATCAAAATTTGATGAGCCTATCTATAGTTTAAAATTGTCAAAAGGTCAAAATTGTTATTAACTTTTGAAATACAGGCTGTAACATTTGATCGCAAACGATAGTTTATGAATATAAATCATTTCGCGCAAAGGGGTCGATATGTTATAAAAGCAAAGGGAATAAAAAGCCAAAATAGATTTAAATTAAGAGCTCAATTTTGGTGTGAATGTAGTTGTCCATAGAAGTCAAAAATAATGGATACAAAAGTTTTTTACTCGTGGCAACACTTACCACTTGTCTAGCTAGCAGATGTTCCAATCGTTGGCAATCAAGATGTAAATAATATTTTAATTAATAAACTTAATGTAAAATGCAAATGTGTATTTTATATAGTTTTACTAGAAGTTTTTACTAGAGTATCCAATCGATCAATCGTTAATCGACTAATAGAAGAATTTTGGGTTTTTATTTGATCGAATAATAATATATTGCACAAAGAAATTCATGAAAATGTAGAATTTGCGATCAGGAGTAGTGCGAATTTGGATCAATAATTTTTAATGATGTTTACATATGCTTGTCATTGCAAGAAGTTCTCTTTTTGATTACCAATCACCGAATTAGAAGCGCTGTTAAGAAACATTTCGTTCTTATAATGATATTTTCCTCTAGAAAAAAGGATGAAAAACTATTCATTTTCGCAACTTGTTTCTTTTTATGCGAATTTAAGTGCAGAACGTGTAAATTAACGTGAATAAATATAAACTTTTTGAGGAATATGAGTTCATAAATGTCCTTAAAAATCGTTTTTTTAAGCATAGTGAGTATTTTTTAAAATTATATAGGATTTTAAAATGTTTGTATGACTTAAATAAATTTTTACTCATTATCTGCATACATATTTTTGATATAGATTAATAATCTCTTGCACTGTAATTTTGTATAATAAAAAAGTTACCATACTTGAGTTTAGTTAGATTTAACTTGAATTCAATTTCAATATGTGTATCGGTATTGGCGATATTTCTCTTTGAGTATCGGTATTGTATTGACAAAAAGGCGTATCGTTAAATCCTTACTATTTAAACTACTACATAAACAACGGACAATATTAAATGAAACTTAATATTTAGTTTTTTTAATGAATATTAGAATCAGTTAAAACTAAAATTGCTTAGAACTTTAAATGATTATTTATTAAAAAATGGCTGTACGTAATACTTCTTGAATTACGTTAATAATATTGTAAGTATATACTGCACAGGCGTTCGCATTTTCACCAATATATGATAGGAGCGGTACATCCCACACAAAATAATCATTAATTATCGCATATTTGGAATACTATATCAGTGAGAGTTTAGAAACTTAGTGTGAATTAGTCCCAATTCACACTATGCAAGTCTTATTAATAAACATCACTTATTCTTCTTTAAACTTTCATTGGCGTTCGCACAATGAAAGTCTTATTGCTGAATTGTTTCTTTCTGTTGCATGAAAGTATACACAATGTGAATGAATCTGTGCGTTTTTTTTACATTACAAATGAAAAGTAAAACGAATTTCAAGAGTACATGCTGGTATGCACTCGTTTCTTTTCCCCTTATCTCTCTCGCCTACAAACTAATAAGCTTATCAATAAGACTTGCATAGGGTGAATTTGGACTTACTTTATAGTCAATCCTGGAAAAAACTGTTGGTGTAGAAAGAGGGAGGGATACCTCCATACAAAGTAGTTACTAATTATACTGGCACTCAAAAAAGAAAAAGTGGGCTGCATATTTCACCAGACCCACCCACCTGCCTGAATCCGAATCTAAGGTCCGTTTGGCTCGTACTCCCTTAAAATTTCGAGTTAATTTTAAAAAACTGTTAAGCATCTCGAAAAATTGCAGTTTTCCGCAATTACTTGACTGATATGTATTTACAGTATAATTTGCTTATAGTCAGTCCACTGCCTCATTTGACGCTTTTTGTGGATTGTAATACGAATTGAACTATAGCTTGATTTTTATATAAGCCAATTTTTGGCTTATATGCGAAACTGCATATAATTATTTCTTTAAGCAAGAGAAAAATAAAACCAACATTTAGAAATTACTTCTTTATTTACTCAATTCATAAATATTGCAATGAAGATTGCTAAAATAAAAGCAATTTGTACTTAAAGATAAAGTATGTAATATTTTTCTAAAATTATCATTAAAAAATCTATTATTTTTGACTTTTGCACTGTGGATTATCCCCCTTATTCATAATACTTATCAAAGGTTTATGCAACAAATTTTGTATGGAAATCTGTTTCATAAACCTTTTATAAGCATTTCATAATTTAGTATGAATAAGGTCCTATATCTTCCATAATTGCATATGTTTAAGATTTTTCATAACACAATCTTAGGGGTGTATAAGCGAAAATGTACTATAGGGCTAATGGATATAATATATATAATGGACTAAATAAAAAATATTTTGCAGGTATTTTACTTATGGATAAGAGAAAAGTGAACATTTTGGAATATATCGCAAATTCTACTAAAGCAGTGCGGCTTATAATAAACGAATTATACTTATATGAAATGCTTTTGGTTTTATTGGATTACTTTTAAGATAACTTATATTTGTTTGGTTAAGATTTTGCTGTCATGAAATTTTAGTTAATTTAATCAAATTATGTACATATTATAAAATAATTATCCATATCACGGGATCCCAAGATAAAAATAAATAGAAAAAACTGCACCCATCTGCCAAAGAGATGAAACATATTTTTTTAGCAATCGTAATACATCAAGGAATATATGAAAATTGGTCAAGGTTGATTTCGCGGCGACTGCTCATCAATTTTAATTATGAAACCCCTTACTTGAAACAGAACGTTTTATATTTTAGTGTCGCTATTTTTGCGTCGAATCGATTTTATTAGACAAAAGTTCGTAACGTGATATTCAGAAAGAATTATACATGATCAATATTCCATGAAACAAGGGAAAATTAATATCAATTAATTTCAAGCCTACACGAAGATGAACTGCGATGACATTCAACCTAGCTACATTGCAAATCAGGGTTAAAAAAAACCCGTGTTTTTTAAATATAACCCAGCCCAACGGTGTTTTTCTGTGGTTTTTTTTTGGGTTTTATTGGGTGCTTTATTGAGTTTTATTGGCTTTTTAATGATCTAATAATTGATCTGAGCAATGTTGTCAAATTAACCCTTCCCAGCACAGGTTTAGCAAGACAATCTTCAAAAATTGTGATCGCACCGTTAAACAACGTTCAGTTGTATAATGAAGCTTTAAATCTCCAACAAATGTTACTAGCAGTTCAACAAGCCTTAAATGCTTTTCAAAGTGACTCCGCCACAATTGCAACGACCGTTGAAATTTGGTATAATTATTTGAACAATGCAACAATTCTACTGTCAAAACAGGATTTTGTTAAAAAGCTTCACTAATGAATTGCCCTGTTAGTTCACCATCAATAGAAAAAATTTCTTCTTTTTATGGTTTAATATGGAGAACCTTAAGGCTCATTTAGCCTTGTAGTTGCATGTGCTGATCGTTTCTGTTCACATTGAAAGCTATGAATTGCACTTTTGTGCAATTTTAACTGCACAAAAGTGCAATAATAATAACTTACTTCTCCAGCTACTTCTTGTACTTGGATCTGCATCACAACAACAGTGGTTTATACGCATTGTTGTCACTTTAAGTCTTTTTGTGCTTTATTTTCTAATTTTGTAGACATAAATTTTGTATATTAAAATTTTTTATTGATATTTTATTGGCGTTTTATTATACCATCTTTGTTTAAATGTAGATGACGTAAAAACCCACTTGGGTTTTTTTAAACAAAATACCCATAAAAACCCGGGTGGTTTTTTTTTGGGTTACCCAGTGGGCAGCCAACCCTGTCGCAAATGAGCACTAATGATGCGAGTGAGGCGATTTCTAGAAACAAAGTTTTTCTGTTCTGCCTTCCAGATTGAGAATTATGTTTTGACCAACATATGGAAAAAGTTTTTCATAAATTATATTGAATGCGGAACACTAAAAGCATTTGCCAATTCATACAAAACTTTCGCCCCTGTTTAGTGTTTCACTCTAAATGGTAATAATGTAAAAAATAAATAATATATATAAAAATGAACCAAGAAAATATTTTAAAACGCAAACATCTCCACTTTATACTATTTTTAAAAGAATGTATAAAAAATGCGATTAATGCCTCGTCATCCCAAAATCGACTAAATACTTATTCGAACAAAACGAATAGTCGAATAATTGAATACTCTAGTTTACACACAATAGACAGCGTCAATGGTTTGAAATATGATTTAATGTCAAATGTTAGTCTTAAACTATCGTCAGAAAATAAATACGTTACTCATTTTAAAATGTTGTTTGATGCTAATTTGATGTGAAATGTTTGCAACTGAAAACGACATCATAGTTTAAACGTGTTTTGTTGGGTATACATTGCATGCATAATACAATAATATAGGTACTACAACGCTGATAACTAATACAACACCAAAAACACATGTATTTTGTTGGTAGAAACACACCAGAAATATGTCAAATCTATTGTCTATGTGTTTGTTGCACACATTCATAAGCTCTCTCAAATTTACATGACCGTTGTTGATAGAAACATACCAGAGATGTGTCAAAATCTCTTGCCTGTGTGACGCACACATTCTCAAATTTACTAAAACAGCGGATCTCGTAGTGATACCTGTTCAATCTACCTTGATTGCGTGTATATGTGGGTTGGTAAAGTGTTACCGCAGTCGCTATTCAATTTTGTAAAAAAAATAAATAAAAAAAATATTTACATTAAAAAAATAGCTGAAACTTAGAAAAATTTTATAAATTTGAGTTCAAAAAAGTTGTCATATGGCGTCAAAGTCGTTTTTTATAAGATTTTAGTTTAACTTTTTCTTGTGCTGGCCGAGTGAACTATTTGCTATAAACTATTTCATTAATTACTATAAACTAGTTCATTAGCTAGGATAACCAAAAAAATTTTGGTATAAAATTGGATTTCCTCCTGCAGGTAGGGAAAGTGAATAAATAATCGATTTATATATTAATAGATTTTTTTTTCATTGTCGGTTTCTTGTAATCGATTTTATTAAAAGTAAACATGGATTTTTAATAAATCGATTATAAGAATTACTCATTTTTCATCGATTTTTGTCAATAGTGCGATGGATAAAAAAAATGGTTAAGTTTATTGAACAAGTCGATAAAAAATCAGCGCCATCTGTACGGACTAATATATACTTAGTTGTCAAGGCGAATTCAGTACCAGGTAAACTCGTCATTAAAACAAGTATAACAATACTATTGTATATTAGGGATGGGCAAAAAATATCGCCAGTATCAAATTCGGTATTTTTTTTAGCTTTGTTTTGTTTTTCGTGCAATTTTTAAAAACATTTCGGCACTGTCTTCATCAAATAGAATATTACTAACAAAATCTTTTGTTTTATTTATAATCTTTTGTCTATTCGAAAAATTATCATTCTTTGAGTGTAATTTTGTTCATGTATGTTCCATGAAATATTGGTGGAACAGTTAGGATCTTGGAAATTAACTCTTTCCAGCTTAATTATATATAAGAAATGTACTTTTTTTGTTTTATTTAAAAAAAATTTGGGCACTACGTATGAATTATCATTGTTGAAAAAATATCAATATTTTTTATTCGATATATATCGATGCCGATCGATATTTAAAAATATATCGATATCGATATATATCGATATATTTTTTCATTTGCCCATCCCTATTGTATATATACAATACTATTATTGTTTTGTACTATTTGTACTGTAATAAAATTTTTAGGAGTATTAAAAATTTTGTATGTGAAGAATTCAAATCTGAATTAATAAAATCTGAAAACGGACCATTTGGTTATTTTTTGATACTTATTATCTTGAATAATTTTCACTCGAATTAAATTTAAATTAAATATTCATAATATATTTTCACTAATACATCGATTAGGCATTTTTCGTATAGAAATCGACTATTTTTTTAAAACGATTTTTCACATATCGATTTATCTCTACACAAAAAGAAATCGATTATTGAGTAATCGATTTTTCCGACTCGAGGTCACATCCCTAAATGCTGGAGCAATTTATGCTTCTTTTAAATTATCACTAGATTTTAATGAAATTTTAAACACATATCCCAATGTGGAAAGGCAATAGACCATGCGTATCAATAAAAGTATGACAAAGTGGAACGGGGAAGGGGGTAGCAGGTCAATTTATTCTTTTTGAAATATCATTCGCTTGCAACTACATTTGTTTTTAGAATGCTTCCAAAAGTTGTGTTTAGTTCCTCGATAACAGGTCTAATCAAGTAAACTCTATACCGATTAGGGTCATCGCGAGAAGGCTGATTATTTTCGTCATTAAAGTGAATAGTTTCCCGAATTTCCTCAAAGCAATTTCGCCCTATTAGCCTTTTTACTATATTAGCACCATTGATGTATGTCATATAAAAGAGTATTCCAATATATTTTCTCAAGTCAAATATATCGAAGTCGTACGTTTCTATTCCAGCGTATTACATAGTTTCGCCGACTATTTGTTCCTCCAAAGATTCAGGAAATATATAACGCCAGAAGAGTTCCGTAGTTCATGAACACGAACTAGTTCAATTGAACTACTCACACAAGTGAACGAAGTGAGCTAGTCATATCATTGAGCTATTTTAGCTCCCTAGTTCATATTTTTTTACGCTTCTTTTTAGTTCGTATTTCGTATTCTTTTCGCTAATCGGATTACATTTTGTAATCAAGGCGCAACCACAAAAGATATACTCGCTAGTACAACCAGTACGAAATCTACGAAAACCACAAGTACTTTATATTTATAAAATCATTGCACGATGTCAGAAGCATAGATAAATACGTAGATTTCCAACTCTCGGCCTGTCTATAAAAAATGGACAACTCTCTTACACGTATAGGTCTTGTGTATTCAACAAACTTGAGAGATGCAATTCAACACACGTCACAGAGCGTAATTTTTGCACTTGAAAACACGGTCAAATGTATCTTTTTTTGCACACACAAACGCTTTTTTATATTATTTAATTTTTTTTATTTGTTTTGTGATAAATTTTATGTTTCTTCTTTTTGTAATTCTAAAATAATTTTTTAATTTTGTTGACATTTGTGTGTTGAAATTTATCAACGTTTTCAACCATTTTTTTCATTCAACAGTATTGCATTTTTGTTACTATTTGGGATACAATTTTTTAGTACCAAATAGAAAAATTGTAAAAAAATGTTTAGCAAATCAACATTTTCTGAGATCAAATGTATAAAAATTATTCTAAATTTATATTTTCATTAATTAATGCTAAATTAATTGTACATAATAACCAAAAGTTCATGTTTAAAAAATAAAAAATTTTGTAAAATACTTTTTGTACAACTAACTATGGTTTAGTGCTGAGGGGAAATTTTTATTTAAAACAATACTAATACAAAATCTTCTACTAATACATTCTTAGACTTAGGTTTTTTTGACAACCGACTTAGGTTTCTGACAACTATTTGCGGACAGTCAGGCTTCTATGTTATTCTATGGTCAGAAGCACAAGGCAAATAACAAATAAAGAAATTTTGATATTCAGCCACGATATTAGCACAAACAAAAAGTTATCAACTGCGCTGTCAACTTTACCTATTATGGATGTGATTGCCCAGTGCACATACTTATACGGAGCAACTGAAAGATCTTCCTAGTTCAGTAAAGTGAGCTGAGCTGAAAGGAGCGCTCACTCAAAAGAGCTGAAAAGCAGAACTCTAAACGCCAGACTTAATATGGTGATCCTTTATATGTTCCGGTAAACTACTATCACCTCGAAGTTTTACCGGATTGTCATTCAGTAGATTTACAATTCATTGCTAAAGCCCTTACGACACTACCCTACGGTAAATGGAACTGACGCAAAACAAGTCACGTTCTAACACTTCCTATGAAGCGTACCAGTCACTTTAACATGGAGATGGCCTAGGCTGGGGATAATTGATACTTTGAATGAACTTTGTGACTTGTCACTGAAGTATCTTATGGAGACCTAATCGGTATAGAATAATATAAATTATAGTACATTTAAATATTATTGCGACATTTAGCTGTAATAATTGAAAGTTTATTTATTTTTTTATTGTTACAAATGCATGTAGAAATTGTATTTTATTTCTAAAGGTACGTTTACACTTGGCAAATATTTGCTCAAAAAATCGTAACCACTAATTTTGGTAAGGGTTAGTATGATTTTGCTACAACAAGATATTTTTATATTATTTTTAAAAAATGCGAGCCAATATTTAAAAGAAAATATTGGAGTTAAATTAAATACAATTTTAGTTTGTCTGTTGGTCACGTTTTTTCGGCAAATATTTGCCAAGTGTGACTTTAAGCAGAGTCTTTGATGGGATTCGAACCGACAATCTCCGGCATGACAGGATAGCACACTATCCACTCGACCACATGGGCATTTATGTTTCAAAATTATAAATACCAGTTAAGCTAAAGTTAATATCTAAATATAGTTATGGGACTGAATTCTGAGTGGCATGGCTGCCTCATTGGAAGTAGACAATTAACATTATTATGTGATAGGTCTTAGATCCAGTTGCATCGAATTTCTTCAGTGCCTTTTATTACAAAACTAGCCGGAGTCCCAATTAATTGACTGAAAAATGTTAATATGTGACCATTTACATGATATGTCTCTTCTCAACATTCACTACACTTTACTTTTGGTATCACTCCCATCTTTCATGTATTTTTAAGATTTTGGAAAGCAGTACAAATATATTGTAATATAAAATTTTATCAAGAGTGAAGAGTTCGGCTATATTAAAAAATATCCCTAAGCGTCAGAATTTGTATATGTTTTATCGATAAAAAAAAGTCTAAACTGTCAAGAAACATCTAAAAGTTTTCAACTGAAAATTGACATTTCGAGCTTAAAACGTTACAGTGCTGTTGATTCATTAGGTTTAACCCCAAATATAGCGATTTTAGCGCAAATTTGTCCAAATTAGCTGTTTTTTGGAGAATAAATGAGGCAGCATTGAAATTAAACAAGAAAAAAGTGGCAACCCTGCAGCCACACGAACAAGTTTTCCTTTCAAGTTTTGCACACACATTGCTTGCCAAAACTAGTTTTTATTAATAGCTGTGACATAGGCTGCACGCAACTTGAAAGCAAGTTGAAAACAAAACAAATAGAAGACGAAATCCCTTGAAAAAGTGAACATAAAATTCAAGGACGTCGGGAAAATATGAAATGAAAACTTGCATTTTTATTTACATAGAACATGGTAGGCCAGTAGCTTATAATAAAAAATAAATATCTGGCGGCAGAATATTTGTACAAGAAAATTGTAATCAGCTGTTTTCTTGAACGTAAATTGAAACATTCAACTTGAAGGAGAAATTGAAAGCAAGTTCGTTTCAATTTTTAAAAGTGTGCGTGTTTGGTAAAAGAGTGTGAGTGTATTAAAACTTGAAAGGCAAAAGTTGATCGTGTGGCTGCTAAGTAAACAAAAACATATATTTCGTATATTTTTCTCTTTCTTATATTCCTATTTCACTCTTTCAATCTTAGATTAATAAAATACGGGAAAAAGCAAGCGTCATAAGGGCTTAAGCTACGAAATTCGGAAGGAAAGTCATTCCAAGCATTTATTCGCTTAGGATTTGGGACACTTGGAATGTTGTTACAAGTTGGTTGAACGGATGATACAGACCAAGGTATTGAATTTAAAAGACGAATTTGACATATTCGATAGTTGGAAATGGTAGAGACGATATGTACGTATGTATGTAAACAATATTTTAGAGGAAGCGATTGTAATTATATATTAGTAAATAAATAAAGAAAATTTTAAAGATCTTCCCCAAAACAAAATGCCAATATCTTCTCAAATAACGCCGATGAGAACCCCAAATGAAAATTTTCATCCTTTTTGCGATGGAGAAAATATTGTACACATTTTTGTTGAATTTTTCCATTTCAAGTCGCCATATCTCGCGAAAGTGAAATAATATTGAGCCTCAAGACTTTAAGTTAATAGTACATAGTTATGCTAGACATGTCATTGGCTGGGCTCAAAAACGTCAAAACACATTGCAGTGATGCGGTTTTTCATGATATATTTCATGGAATTTGTGGCATGAAACTTTCTTTGTTGGCTAATTGAATGGACAGGGAAGCAGGTTGTGTTGAAAAAGTGGCAGAAAATAAAATTTCAGTTGGTTTTTGTCAACTTTCCTTGCTTTGATTTTTGATTTTCCATGCTTGCAATAAGCAAATAAGAAAAATGTTCATGAAATTTCATGAAATATTTCATCATGTAAATTTACATTTTGCTTTTGTTTGTTTATCGATAACTTTTTTCATACATTTAGGTACGTGCGTCATTGTCAATCTTTACAAGGTTGCGTTCAGGGATGCATGACTTTGTTCAGTTGCATTACAAATGACGTTTTCACCCATTCTTACTAAATTTTATATAAATCTGAAGGGTCAAAGAATACTGGTTTGTCAGCCTTATTTTGAATAGAAATTTGAAACGTTTAGAAACGAAAATTTTCGCAAAATCCGCCTATTAAAAGCAAATTAGCTAGAGCATAAACCTCATAGCAAATACACAAACCCTGCAGCGGTTTATTTTTTATGTACAATATATTCTCTTGGTAGTTCCCATATTTTACAAGATTTTCTTAAAATCTAAATAAAATCGAAATCTCGTTTAAAATGGATTTAGTTTCTTAATCATCTTGAATTCACTCCTGAGGAAAAGCTTTATTTTAATAAGTGTAATAGCTGGCAACACTGCGACCAAGAGATAAGTGTTTGTTTTATTTTAAAAAAACAGTTTAAAAAGTGTGAATCACTTTTGTGATATAGTCAGTTGTATTTAGTGTTTCAATTAGCAAGCAGCATTCGTAAAAATAAAACCATACAATGAAATATATTATTATTTTGTGTCTAATTTCTTTGGGTAGTTTTGCCTATGGTAAGCCTTCCTGTACTGGTTGTCCAACAAAACTAGAGGGTGATGATCTCAAGAAGTCTGAAAAAGTTCTTAACAATTCATTGACTAAATTAGCTGCTGGGGATGGTCCATCCTTTAAGTAAATATTAAAAAATAAAACCTGTTTTTGTTTTTCAACAACGCATATTATTGTTTAATTCTTTAAGAATTGTTAAAGTCCATTCTGCTTCAACACAAGTAGTGTCTGGTTCTTTAGACAAAATAAATGCGGATCTTGAGGATAAAGATGGAAGAGTAAAAAATTGTGATGTTGAGATTTGGTCACAACCCTGGATAAAAGAAGATGGCATCAGTGTGACATTTAATTGTCCCGGTGAAGAGAAAATAGTTAAAAAACACAGTGCTTAAAGAGAAAAGTTTTGGATAATACATATAATGTTGAGTGCTTATTTTTACTAGTATATGTAACGTTTTGTTTTTAATAAAGATTCCTTAAAGAAATACATTCTTAAATTTATTAGAACTATTGCACAGGGCTCCAAACACTTCATATATTGGACAATTAGAATCTGCTATCAAATCTTAAAGGTGAAAAATATTTGAAAGTCATGCACAATATGGTCCAGAGTTTCCAAAAACTATAAAAAGCATTGGACAATCAAATTGAATTATATTTTACATTTCCACCTGGATGATTTTTCTGACAAACTCTGATAAGAATAGGTAATTATGTATGTATCAATGAATGTACATAGAAAGATTCATATTTTGATTGAGGGCCTGCAAAAAACATTCATTGGAATTTAATCACTCTAATATAGATATCAGATGTACAGTAGGGTGGGCCAAACAATTTTTTTTTTCACTTTATACTCTGAAAAATAGGTTGGTAGACACCTCAAAAAAATTCTCTCCAAGTATGAGCTCTTAATTTTAATGAGAAAGTCCTCCGCCTTTTAGTTTTTTATTTTTTCCTTATTATTAGAAAGAAAAATTCATATCTCGGTATTTACTATTTGGAAAAATATCTCATCTCATGTATTTGTAGGAAATTGAAATATCTACAAAAAGACGCTCATACAATTTTTTTGTAAACCTCACCGTTCAAAAGTTATTAAAGGTTGAAGTTTGATTATTTTCCGATTATTATTTTTTGATTATTACTTGCCTGAAAATAATCAAACTTCAACCTTTAATAACTATTGAACGGTGTGGTGTGGTCAAGATATATCAACACCAGGTAGTCGCAAGAGAATTCGCCGTGGAGAATTTACACTTGGGCTTTCAAAAAAGTTGATACATTAACACTGCTGACAGGCCAAATGTATAAACATTTACGTAAACAGCAGGGCTCTTGCGGCCACCTAGTATGAATTCGTCTTGGGTGTGGTTTACAAAAAAAATTGTAAGAGACGTTATTTTTTTTCAAATAGTAAATACCGAGATATGAATTTCTCTTTCTAACAATAAGGAAAAAATAAAAAACTGAGAGGCGGAGGACTTTCCTATTAAAACTAAGAGCTCACACTTGGAGAGGATTTTTTTGAGGTATCTACCAACCTATTTTTCAGAGTATAAAGTGAAAAAAAAATTGTTTGGCCCACCCTACTGTACATGAATTGTTTTTTGCAGGCCCTCAATCAAAATATGAATCTTTCTATTTTTCAGAGTATAATGTTCAGATGTATATGTCGTCATATAAAATGCAAAAGTACCTATCATAAATGTTAAAAAATTTTCTGGAGATAAAAAATTTAATAAAAAGCGAAATATTGTGCAGAGCTCTGGAAAATAGGTATTTCAAATAAATAAATTCAAAAAATAGTTTTCTATTTCAAATAAAAAATGAGTGATTCCACGTAAAACGGTCCTATGCAAGGGAAAAAAATTATAGAAAAAAAATACACTATTTAATATTTTTAATCAATTTGAGGCACATTTAAATTATCATGCAAGAAACATTTTGCTCTCCCTCTTTGTCTGTTTAATATTTATTTCAGATTTTCTTTTATTCCCTTTCCCATTATTAATAAAAACCATTATCTCTGAAAAGAATATACTTTTTTTGCTTTTTATTGAGTTTAAAAAAATATTCAGCTAGAGTACTCTGCTGTCTATAATAGAACGGATAGCAAATAATTTAATGTCTTATTTTCTTATGAGTTTATCTTTATATTATTTATATAAATTAAATCAATAAAAAGCTTTATTTCTTCGAATTTCTTAAATTTTCGTACTAGGTCACACCCGTTGGTCACACCCGTCTCATTTTAAAAATAGTTTTTTTATAAGAAAAATAATTTTTTGTCAAACAGATTAATACATAGAACAATTAAAAACACTTTGAACAGATATCTATAGCAAAATTATCGTGTACCTTATAGTAAAAATTTTACAGAATTTATAATGAAAGCCATAATTCTTTAAAACTAAGATTTTTAAGGTCACACCCGTCGCAGCTTTCTGATGACCGTTCTGAGCAGAAATCGCGTTCTATCAGCGTTATTCAACGACTTTAATGTTAATGTCCTTGCGAGCCGCAACGTTTTTTAAGTAAAAAATTTTATATTCTTGATTTATAACAAAAAATGTGTGTAAAATGGTCACACCCGGCTACATGGAACTACTCAAATACAAAATAGATTTTTTGCAAGTATTTGGAATAATCACATTAAATTAAAAATTTTAAAAACCTCGGAAGAAAATGTAGATAACTTCAAAATGGCTGAACCGATTTTTTTTCAAATATAAGTTAGAAGATCTTAAATCAAGTCACATTTCAAAGAAAAGAAACTAAATAAAATCGATTAGGCCGTGCACAGTGGTGTTTTCTTGGAAAAAAGCTATTTTTCGACAACACATCACTTTTCAAAAATCTAATAATGCAGTTCATTAATGCTGACTTTAGACGACATGTAGTTTACATCTGACTTGTCAAATTTCCCACTGCCAAAGTGATACATGCCGTGTGAAACATATGAAACATTGTCAGATGACATTTCCAGAAGCAAAGTCAGATGAAAAATTTTCAATTAGAGCGTGTTCTATTTTCATCTGACAAGGCGTCTGACATCAGCTGTATTAAATTATCAAAAGTGTTGTTTGGCTGAAAAAACATTAAAAAGCAAAGAGCGATTTATATATTTACGAAACTCAGCTGTTGTGAACACTCAGAAGTTATGTCAGATGTAATTTCACATGTACGTGTGAAAGCAAATATTATAAACCGTCTGTAAATTGACAATTTTGACAAACATGCGAAGTCTCACACACCTAACAAGCCATATGTAAAAAACATGTCGTCTAAAGTCAGCATAAGAAAAATCCATAATTGCTTTTTGTAAAGTCACATTTCGTTCTATGAAAAATTTAGTGAGGTTACTAAAATAGTTTACAATGAAAAGTTTCATTGAAAACTAATGAAAATGTTTATGCAACTCAGTGGCTTATGCGTATAAGATATTTTCACTGCTAACATTTAAATTCCGTTTTTATTGAAATATACCACCTTCTTTTTAATTAAAAAAAAGAAAATTATTTAAATTGCATATATATTTTAGTAGATATAACCCTAAAAAGAAAAGTGAGAAGAAGGAGGTAGACGGAGCTAACTTCTTATTTTCCCAAGGAAAACTGCAAACGCAGAATTTTATGCCATTTTAATTCCCTACGGTAACCCTACGTCTATACCTGATATATTTTTATCATGACAAATGTCAAATTCCATATAGGAAAAACAGCTAACATAAAATAAATTATTTTTCAATATAAAGTATGACTTTTGTCATGATAAAAATATATCAGGTATATATGGGCGGTGGGAAATGGGCGTGGCCGATATTTATGAAATTTAATATTTTCTTAATTTAGTGAATATAATGATCGGTGCAAATTTTCAATGATCTAGGACAACTCCTTATATTTTTTGCACAAAAATGTATGAAGCCATTCATCCTCCCTCTGTGCGGTGCCATAGACACACAGATTCAAGATGACTTATATAACACCCCTCTGTTTTGGTCGGGGGTGACCAACCGTTTTGGAGTTATAAAGCCAATAAAAACCAGAAATTTTTAAAAATTGCTTTAAAATCATCCACAACTCTTTTTTTTAGATATTTTAGCTTTAGAAAACTACGCGTCGAATAGTGGCCCTAATTCACTTTGATAGAATAAAATATGATTGAAGTGGAACAAATAACAAAAGAGTTTTTTAAATCTCCTGCAAAGTTTTTAAAAATTATGATAGACCCTTTTGCATTTTATATTACGATATATATGTTTGCATTCGTATCTACGTATCGATAATGAAATGCACACATTGATCAGAAAAATTTCCTTTGAGTTTGAACATGAATTCGTCTTTATCTTGAAAAGTCAAAAATCATTCAACGCGTAATCGAAACGTAAATTGTATGTATTTATACATAAATTAATATTATTTACACTAGTCCACACAAAAAAATTAACCTAAAAAAGATGATTTATAAACAACTTTTTTTGTTAAAATGAGAAAGAAATTAATTTTTTATGAAGAGTTTTCGATATATTTGCCAAAAATCTATTTTCCAGTTGTAGACAACATCTTCAGAGCGATTCATCTGAATACATAAATCACACTGCTTTAAAAATTTTCATTTTTGGAAAAGTTTGAATTACATTTGGTAAGGTGATTAAGATGTGCTGAACAAGAAAAAAACATATTTGTTTTTCGATGTATACTTCTCGTTAAAGCGCCATCCAGAGTCAAAGGCTGGTTCGATTAAATTAAACCATATCTTGCTTGAAAAGCAAGATATCGCGTCGAATAGTTGCTAATTGACTTTGATCGGATAAAAAATGTCTAAGGTACAATGGATCGGAGTTAAAGTTTTATGATTTTTTTCTGATTTTCACCAATTGCTGTCATTCTATTATTTTGGCGGTATAATTATAAAATCTACTTTTTCCAAAATTATATATTTTTTATTTTGTTTTATTCAATAACTCTGTAAGCCACACTAACTTTACTTATTCTTTTTTTCATCTATAGATTTTCATGAAACTGGAAGCGTTTTTCTAATTTTTATAATAATTCTATTAAATCAATACGTAATTGAGGACTCTTCCCAACAGAGATCGAATTTATATCAGAAACTAGCGCGGTATTTTCTTTTAAGTTTTTGTGGCTTACGCAGTTTATGCGCCACAAAAGTATAATTATTTTTTATGTTTTTTAAATTTATAATCGCACTATTTCCCAAAATTAATATTTTATTTATTCAGTAGAATATTAATTGTTTATAAAAACACATTGACATTGATTACTAAGGGGTATTAGCTAGTTCCTATGCGCATTTCACTGGGGCTAAATGCAGATCATCAGGGAACCTTTACCCAAAAATTTCATAGAAAAGCTAAAGATATTGTAGCAAACTTTTATTTAAATCAATAAGAAGCTTAAACAATATCAAAGCTTAAACATGAACAAAGTAATCAATGATGTTTTTTTATTTTCTTACTGTAACAGGCAGGCCTTTTTCCTGCTCTAATTGCAGATGTAAATTTATTTTTGTTGATGTGGCTTACAGAGTTATTGCTGTTTATAAAAATGTGTTTTAAGGTTTTAGAAGCTATAAAACTGATTTTTCGGATGCAATGACATTTCATTTCAAAGCTGAAAACAGTGCGTCTATTTTTATGAAACATTCCATTGATAAAGACCACCAGAAAATAAACACTATAAAACAGAAAGAACAGCAAATAATACATTAGGTGGACTTACAAGGAAATGCACTGAATATATTAAAATAGCGGCTAATAAGATGATCAATATAAAATAATTACTGTCATACATTCTACCAGTTAATCACAGTTTCTAACTAAGCTAAAGTGGATGATGTAGAAATTATTTAAACATTCTTATCATTAAGTTATGAGTTTTAGTCGAACTGTATGGGTTTATATCCAAAGAAATTTAATTATTTTGACTTGAGTTCAGTTTTAATTTAATTTTTCAATTAAATTATATTTTTATTTAGAGATAAATGTGAACTCACGTTTCGATAGCTGTGATATATCCCATACAGTTCGACTAAAACTCATAACTTAATTGTTAAACTCTAAAGGCAACTAGCAAACGAATGTTTGTTTGTTCAAAGAAACTGAACAAACAAATATTCCACACACTAGTACTTGTAATTAACAATGATAATTCATACTAGAATAGAGAAATAACAAGAAGCTTAACACAAGACATAAAAAAAACAGTGAATATCAATAACTATCAAATGAAATACAGCTATAAGAGTGACAGTATGAATTGATTAAAATTAGATGACATTCAAACTCTTGACTGCAAAAACTTACCATTTTTAGTCATTATAAAAGCACATATATTACAAATAAAAGTAAGCTTTATTTCATGAAAATCGATAGATAAATATTGATTTTATTTATAGTAAATTGAGGTCATATAATTTTTGCAAAAGTTGCGAATATTTACGCTGCACAACAAAACCAACTGATTCTGGTAGAAGTCATATAAAAATACATACGTGTATCGGCGTTTTGAAAGTTTACATCTGGGACTTATTTTAGGGAAAGTTAAATTCATCCTCTCCCCTTTTGTACATAGTTATACTGACTCGGCATATAATATCTTGTTGGACTTACGTTTAAGGTGTAGGTTGTGTTCAATAAATTTATGTAAAATACCAAGAGAAACATTTTTGTTGAGCAATTGATTTTGTTGTACAGTGTAAGTATTCGTAATTTTTGCAAAAATCAGGTGACGTCAATTTATTATAAACAAAATCAATATTTATCCATTGATTTTCATTAAATAAAGCTTATTTTATTTGTAATAGGAGTGGCTTTATGATTTGTTAATAAAAATGGTAAGTTTTTGCCACTTTCGATATTTCATATGTTTAACGAAAATAAAATTTTCGAGTTTTGCTTAAAAATATTCATTTTTCACCATTGCGGTATGATTAATTGCGAAACCATTGAGTATTGAGTATTTTGGGTGCCCCTGTGGCTGAGTGGTAGCGATGCTAACTTGTCAGTCCAGAGGTCGTAGGTTCGATTCCCGCCATAGGCCCTGAGTGTTTTCCGAATACAAGCTAATCGCTTCGCGAGCTGTGTTTGTTAAAAAAAATATATACAAAATAATGTTAGAATGGCTTAAAGATAATTTTGTTCCAAGTTGTTTATTGTTTTTTGTAAGGAAATTAGATAACCCTTTTCCAAGTTATGATAAAATCGGTGGACCAATATCTCCAAAACTCTGTTTTTTGCAAAAATCAGGTAATTTCACTTTATTGTGAATAAAATTAATATTTATTAATCGATTTTCGTAAAATAAAGCTTTTTTTATTTCTGGTATATGTGGCTTTACGGTCAGTGAATTTTTTATAAATTTAAAGAAATAAAAATATTTTGATTTTCCATAAAAAAAATATATTTTTCATTATTGAGGTCTGAATAATTCTGAAACCATAGAGTATATAAAAAAGTAATGTTAAAACGGCTTCAAGTTAATTTTATTTAAAGTTTTCTTGTGGTTTTTGTAATAAAATTGGACAACCGCTTTATAAGTTATAAAAATCCTTTAAAAAATCTTTAAAAATCCCAATTTAAGAAAAATTAATAAAACAAAATTTTATCCATAGAATTTAAAATTTCTAACGTTTTTGTAGTTAGGGGTAGTCCCATAAAAGATTATAGTGGGCCTCCCCTGCATTTTTCTTGTTGCATAGTGTAATCAATATTCAGATTTTCAATAAAAAATATGGGACCAAACTGCAAACTGCGGTCCGCAAATGATATAGTTATGCGTTTAAAACCGTAAAAAGAAGTAAACAAAATACAGACGAATTGATAACCTCCTCCTTTCTTTAAGTCGATTAAAAATGCAAAAATTTTTGCTTTTTCGGACAAATTACAGGCCTTAAACTATCAAGAAAACTAAACTTTCGAGGTTTTTTGAAGTGAATAATATTTTATGATCCGTTGAAAAGCCAACGTTTGTCTGAAAAAATAAAAATTCAAATATATTTTCTATGGTCACTTAAGTAAATGGGATCTATACTTCATATCTTCTATTAATTAATAGGCAAGAGGATTTATTATTATTATTATTTTTTAATCATAATATACAGCCGATTTAAACAAAAAATATATGTATTTATAGGTATGTATAAATTCACAGATCAGAGCTACCCAGTTGGCCACGTCTTTCAGACATCGTGAATGACGGGTGCACGACAATGTTAAATCCTCGATGACAAATGTTGGACAGCCGGAACAAATGATCAAGAAAGTTTTCGAACAAGTGTCGCGAAAATTATAGTTCACATAATACTAATATCAATACATAGGCGACATTGCCGCCTATTTTGTCGTCAATGATTTAAAAAGCGACAATGTCGCCTATTATGTCGTCAATGACTATGTAGGCTACAATGTCGTTTATCTTGTCGCCAACGATTACATAGCTACAATCTCGCCTATTTAATCATAGAACGGACTTTAATTAATATCTTTAACACACAAATTTAACTTCTTGCTTACCCGTTTGTTTCCATTTCATTTAAATTATTGATTGATTTAGCTGGGATTCGAACTGAGGCTGCAAGCTAATAAGCAGGAAAACCAGAAATATGCCCTAAAAAATGTGTTTTATGCGCATTAAATATGCACCAAAAACATAAAAATATGGTCTAAAAACTTTAAAAAATATGCTCTTAAAATTGTACACAAATGTTATAATTTCGTTTATAAATTTTTATATATTCATTTCTGACCCCACGAAGTATATATATATATATATATATATATATATATATATATATATATATATATATATATATATATATATATATATATATATATATATATATATATATATATATATATATATATATATATATATATATATATATATATATATATATATATATATATATATATATATATATATATATATATTCTGATCCGTTATGGGCATGGGATTCGATCTAACAATGCTAGTATGTTCTTTTATCTGTTTATATATAAAATGATGGCCACCAAGGCCCCAAATAATTTATATGAAGTTAAAGGAATGGTATTTTTTTTTTGTTTATTTAGGCAGTAGCAAGTTCTAGTTTTTATGTTAGGTTAAGTTTTTAGTTTTTGTTAGTCAAAGTATTAGGTTAAGTTTATACCAAAGCCGTTTTGTTATTACGATTTTTTTTTAGTTAAGTCACACATTTTGTTTTAATTATTTTTTTATTAAAGATTTCAATTTTAATAACAGTTAGTGGTCAAAAGACCGTTCCATTACAAATTTAATTTAAACCTTCAAATTAACGCATTTAGCCCAACAGGGGCGATAATTTCATATAATTTAAAGGAAGATAATAATAATTTTAGAGGTAGTTTTAGAAAATTTTTAATTTGGTAGCTTTAATATTTTTAATTTAATAAATATGTAATTTTTGAATTGTGACTAAAACGAATATGTTTGCGTGCTAATTTCTGTCGTTCGGGTGAGGATATGTGAGACCAAAGTTTGAGGTGAGTGTGTGTGGGATTTGGGGGACCAAAAATAAAAGTATTAGGAATTTAGTGTCCCAGGTAGGGAGGGCGAGTAGTGAACGTGCACCTTGTTCACTCTCCCAATTGTGTCCGTTTTGTGTAGTGTTTGTATTATAGTTTTTATCTAAATTTTAATTGCTCATGTCTCTGGGCTACAGCTGCAGGTTGGAACCTGCCATGGCAGTTCGATTGACCTGGTCGGCTTTGCAGCTGTAGTGCCACCATAGAGTCACGTACAATAATTTTCCATATATCAGAAAAATCGCATAAATAGCTTAAATATTTGCAAAACGCGATTATTTTCTTTGTGTTTTGTTATGACATGTAAATACGTAAGCGAACAATCTCGAAAAAATGGTATCGTCAAAGAATCCCCAAAAAGTAACTAAAATTGTGAAATCTTTGAATAAACTCGAAATAAATTAATGGAATAAAGAAAATTTTTTATGAAAGTAGGGAGAAAATGCATTAGAGCAAGTGTAAAATCGCCAAAAAAAAAAAATTTGTAAATTTAAAAAAATTACTGAAAAATTTAAAATATTTTTCGATTATAAAATAGGTTTTGTTGTTTGTATTAACATTAAGAAAAGCCAAAATATGGAGAAATAGAGCCATATATGCCACAAAAACTAGAAAAATTCCCTAAATATGCGGCTAAGTCTGAAATATGCAAAAACATGCTGTAAAGGGCAAAATATGCAAAATTATGCGCTAACAAAACCATGTCAAAATTCTTAAAAAGATCTGAAACGTACAATTATCTTTTTTGTGACTAAATACATCGCACAGGAAAAAATATGGAATTGCATATTTGAGGTTTCCCTGCTGAATAAACAATGTTATCAGCTCGCGCTTACCACCCTGCTGCAGCACCACCTAAAATATCGGCAACGAGAGGCCAACATATTCGTTTACTTGATTGAATACAAAATGCAAGACATTGTCGCTCATATTGTCCTCAACATAGTTGGATTGAGGACAACAATTCAGACATTGTCGCTCATATTGTCCTCGACAAAGTTGGATTGAGGGCAAAACGAAGACAACAAAAGAGACAACATGCGACAATTTGTCACTCAGATTGTCGTAAACAACGAACTATTCATTTAAATTGTCGATTAGTAAACCTAATCGACAGGACAATTTGTACAAGAATCGAGGCAGTCTGGCCAACTGGGAAACAACACATGAAAGCGCATTTGTTCATTTTATTTTTGTAAAGAGATTAGCTATAACCCAGCAAAGATCGCGACTAATTCACACACACATCAGACTTAGATTGTCTTGAGTTTACCAATTAAAAACTAAAATCATAATTATGAAATCAATTTATACAATTTACGCTTAAGTGTTTTTAACTTCCCCCTATCAAAAATAGGAAGTTACTGATTTCACACCGATTTTCGGAAATCGGTGTGTGCTTGTGTGGGTGTACGTATGTGAACTTCTCATAACTTAAGAATGTCTTAACTGATCGGAACCATATTGACTGCATTTAAAAGGCCTTGACTTCACTTAGATTTCGTGAAACAACGAACCAATCCAATTCGGTAGATTTTGAGAATTTCCGAAAATGAAATTTTTTCAGACATATTTTAAACTACTAAGCCGAATGAATAAACAATCTTATCAGCTCTTGAGCTGCTGCAAATTTGATTGAAATCGATTAATCCGTTCGAGAGATATCGTTAAGAATTTTTTTTTGTTATATTAATAATTATGGGCTTTTGCGGTATTTTGCTATTTATTTAGTTAAATATGCGATAAAGATAAAAGTCCGAAAGGCAAAAGCTGTTGGAAACTTCACAGACAAAAACTTTTTATTAGAAAAACTTTTCATGATGTTTTCATATTTTTTGACTTGTGGTCATCATGCCTGCCTGTATGAGTGTAATTGAATAAAATTTCAACCGTTTGAGGGGTGAGACAAAAAACATTTCCTCTTTAAAAAATAACGGACAACCTAATGTATAGTCATAAAAAACAAGACAACCTCTATTCAATTGTTATCAGTCGGCCTTTGGTATTGAAAACGAACATATAATTTTTCTTAGTCTTGCCTTTAAGAGATAATGAAGATCGTTTTAATTTTGTGTTTGTTTGTGCTAGCAGTCAATGCACGTTTTGGTTGTCCCGGATGTGTGATGCGATTGTCGGCTAAAAATCTAAAGGAAGCAGAATATAGATTGAATTGTTCCCTTAGTAAATTAAATGCTGGCGATGGACCACACTATAGGTAAGTACATAATTGTATTTATTAATTCTCGATGTTGGTGTAAATGTGAATTTAGCGAGATCTTTTAAGAATTCTAATTTTGATGCACACACGAGACAAAAATGCACCGATCATTTTACTTCAATATTTCTTTCTAGAATCATTTTACTAACAAATAGTTTTTGTTTTTGCTCGTTTAAGACTGACTAAAGTCAATGGTGCTACCATTCAAGTTGTAGCTGGTATCAAATATGTTATCAATGCCGACTTGATTGACAAGAACAACCAGACGAAGACTTGTAATGTAACAATATGGTTACAGCCTTGGATGCCGAATGGTACCGCAGTCATTTTCGAATGCCCTGGAGAAGAAAAGATCATTGGGAGACATGGTTCTTAATGGCATGGTTAATAATTTCGAAATAAATAAAATACTTTTTAAAATAGTTCTGTAGAAATATATTACCACATTAAAAAATGCTAACTTTTCTTTTGCAATGTCGAAGCAAGTCTAATGATTCTATGGTGGTTGTCGAATGGAGAGTATCCCTTAATGAGATAGCGAAATATTCAAGAGTGAAACTAGTTTGGGTTCGGGGACATTAAGAGTGCATTGGAAATAATATTGCGGACGAGGCTGTCAGACAGGGTGTGATATTGAGCAGCTTAATGATTGCCAATTAGAAGGCACCTGCCGTTCTGCCAAGCCATCTCACGATCAGGATCAACAAAATGAATTTTTTTTCGTGTAGTCTAAGGTTTTTAGTCAATTTGGATACACATAGTACTGAGCTTCAATGCCTATAAAATACTTTTTATGAATTGACTCGGGTTCTCGAGATTTACCTTTGTATAGCAAATTGAGGAGGCTGCACCATCGAGAACTAGCCGTTCGATTGAATTAAATAAAATACCAACAAATTGCGACTAAAATTATCTTCAAATTATGTTCTCATCAGATCTTTGCTAGCTTTATAGTTTTGGATATATTGAAAAAGTTTTGAAAAAAAAACACATTTTTCAAAGAAAATTTCAAATTAGTGTTCTTTAAAAAATTCATAAAAAGCTAAAATTAATATAAAAAAAAATTTATTAATAAAATGAGCCATATTTTGTTAAAAACCATTCATAAATTCTGACTTTATTCAAAATTAATTCTTAGCATTTCATTTTAAAAATCATGAAAAGAGAAACATTTTAATATGTGTGTGTACGAGTGGAAATACGTAGTAATTTTTTCCCGTTGAGTTCCTTCACCTAATTGTGAGTAGAATCGAAAGTTGTGAATCGATTTTAATGAAATATCGCCGCCTTTCTACTTCAACTTCGTAACTACATTTTTTTAGAAATAGAAATTACTAGTTAAAAACATTCTGTAGCTCTCATATTACGTAACAAAAAACGACGAGAGGTGTCTTGCGGACAGCAAGGTACAGCTATGCTTCTTATATCTTAACATTTATTACTAATATTTACATGAATGAAGTAATGCTTGTATTGATATCCAGAAAATTATGATTTTGTAGATACGAGGTTAAAGTAGCAACAAAACAAAAGGTATGCCTCATTTTATTTATAACATAAGTAGGTATATAATTTTAGAATAAAACTTAAGATTTTGTTCATTTTAAATTTTTTATGAATTTTTTAAGAAAAAAAATTTTTAAGTTTTCTTGGAAAATGTGCTTTTTCCAAAACTTTCTCAATATCTCCGAAACTATAAGGATAGCAAAAAATTTTAATATACTTTTATTCCAAATTTCTTGGTATTTTATTTAATTAAATCAAACGTTTATTTCTCGAGCTATAACAAATTATATACTGCAGCCTCCTTGATTTTCTATATAACTGTAAATCTCGAGAACCAGAGTCAATTCAAAAAAGCAATTCGTAGGCATTGAAGCTCAGTATCATATGTATCTAAATTGACTGAGAAACACCAGGCCACAAGATTTATGTTGGCCTGTGTTATGGGTCGATTATGGAAGGCAACGGAACCTCAGTTGGGTTGCCAGTTGCTGAAAATTATATTACGCATGGCAACTGGCAACTAAGAGCAGTCAATTTTAGTTGCTATTGAGTGCTTTTTGGACAAACAAGAATTTTAAGTTGCCGGTTGGAAATGCAACTAAAGTTCGGTTGTAATCCGTAATCGACCCATTAATGTGCTCACAGGGAACTGTAATATTGGAAGCTATGCCAGACGGATGGTTGCACACACCCAGAAAAAAGATTGTTAGAAAATGGTTAGGTACGGGTGTTCCTTATCTGTATGGGGCACTTATTGTACCAAATAAAAGCTTAGAAAAAAGAACTAAGATCTGCACAAAAAAAATAAAGGTGAAAATAAGGCCAAGTTTCTCTCCAAAAATTTCAAAATAAGGACCAAGTTCTTGATAGGTACAATACCATCTCATTTCTAGGCAACCTGTAAATATATCTATGTAAGGAGAAAGAAACCAACGAAGACTCAAAGTGTATGTGTGTACATTAAATTATTTTGGGTTGAAGAACGAAGAGAAAAAAGTTGTTTCTTTAATTAATTATTTAAAAGAATCAAATGTTTTTAGTAAAAGAAATTGCAATGTTTTTTAATATGCAGTAAAATGTACGGTAATTAGCAGGTCTCGGACTTTCATGCAAATATGTACATGTTTTTTGTGGTGATAGATGAAGAGGTATTGACTAATTATCTATGTGAATCATCAAATTTCAAGTAGTTTGGCATCGATTTGTAGTTGCATATTTTTGCATATTATTGCATATTTTGGCAATAAATGCTATTTTCATCACTTCCGCCTTCTAAAAACCACGTGTTCAAATCATTGATGAATGATCAGAAATGAAACTGCTTTGATTTCAGTTTATCAGTGATTTTACTAGTGATTTGTGATGTACTAGTGACCTTCTGCTCGGTCTAAAAATAGTTTTTAAATACGAAGTTGGCTTAAAATTTCGATAAAAATATTGTTCTTTTTTACGTAATTTTCTTTCAATTTCATTGTTTTTTTTTTGCTTTTTATCTAATTCGTTAGAAACTGTTTCAATTGTGAAATATGTTTAAAATATAGCTCAGTTTAAAATATATAAATAATGATTAAATGATTCATTTTGCTGATATAATAATCAATGAATGCCGGTAATTAAAATTTTTGGTATATATAGATATTTTATTTAATTTTTCGATTCCCGGGAATTCCCGGAATACCGGGAATTTCTTTTTTATTTTCCGCTCTCTCGGGAAACAACAAAGTTCGGGAATGAAAAACCCAATTTATGACCAATCCACAAAGACAAATGGTAGAAAATAAATGTTTTCGGATCGTTCATTTTTGCTATTTTACACGTAACATACGAGTATTAGGTGTAAATAAACTGAAATCAAAACAAAATGAAAATGTACCACAAGATCTCAATGATCGGCGAAAGTTGACATTTAAAACTGTTGAGAAATACAATTCGAAATTATTATTGCTACCTTGCAGCGGCCATAAAATCGGAACTACTGGACGGATTTGAAAAAGGTCTTCAGAATTTGAAAAGCTATTTGTTCTCTAAAGGAACAGTGCCAAAGAAAAAAAAATGTGTTGGAAAGGCACTCCTTCAAAATGTGCCTTTAAAAAATCCCACCAATCGTAAGTGTATAATAATTTCATAAAAATTTGTTGGAATAGAAGTAGTAAATATCACTTTGTTCAAGCCAAGTACACTAAGAGAAAAATCGTAATTTAAAATCGAAGCATATCGTTCTTGAAACGAACATGGTTTAACTTTGAGCATTTCAACGTTAATTTAAGAAAGGACAACTTCGAAATGATGTAAAACCACATGAAATCAACGTACTATAACGTTAAAACTCGCACTCGTCCTTAAAACAAAGAAGTTGTTCCTTAATTTGAAAACATCCAACATTGAATTAAGAAAGAGCAACTTTGATTTCGAAGACTATTCAACAAAGTCTACCTTAATTCAAAAAACACATTGACATCGATTCGAATATGCAAAAGCTTAAATTTTAAACCGCGAGCCTTTGAATTAAAAATGTTATTAGTTAATTCAATGGGTCGCAGTTTTAAATTAAAGATTTTGCATATTTAAAATGAAGTCGGGCATTGTTGAATTCATTCTCATGGTGAAACAATGTTAAATTAACGGTGATCCATAATTAAATTAATGATGCATTGTTGATTTCAAGTTGTTCGACTTTAATTTAAGGTTGTACGACAACGATTTAAAGTTGGGCAACTTTCAAATAAGTTGGAACATTTTTGAATCAAGACGACAACTTTGTTATTGCAGGAAAAATATTATATACTTGTAAGCTGCGAGTCAAATAGGGTAAAAAGTATTTATAGCCATAAAAGGCAGAAATTTTTGTGAAAAAATGAATTAATAATAACTAAATGAAATTGAAAACTTTGAGCTTAATGATGAAGTCTTAAACTCTGTTCAATAACTGAAAATTGTTAATAATTGTTAATAGTTTTCACTGAAAAGTGTTCACGTACCGAACACTTCTAGTAATAACTATTAACAATTGTTAACAATTTTCAGTTATTGAACAGAGCTTTAGTTGGTGAGAATGAAATCATAACAAATGATGGCAATCAATTGAAAAAATTATTTTAGACGAACATCTAGAGGAGAATTTGAGAGGTTAAAATCATTATTACAGGACTTGAAATTAATGCAAATATTGCCAATATTGGAAAGTAAGTACATATATCAGGGATGATAAATGAAAAAACTCATTTCGTACAATGAGCTTCTAAAATAGTACTTTTTCGGCTCTAATAGTACTAAAATCTTTTTAAATTGTTGTAACCATGTAAGCCTCACGATTTTGATTGATTTTATGTGCTCATTGTGTCAAAGATCAAATATGGCTCTGTTTCTTAAAAATATCTTTGATAAACCCTTTTTCAAATAATGGTGCCAAAAATTAAACAATTTAAATTTGAATTTATTTTAATGAAAGAAACTTCACTTTTGCCGTATAACAATGAACCTATTTACTAATTTCTTTATTCTTATAAACTTGAAGTTTGTTAAAAAATTTAAAGTTCTTTTACAATGGATAAACAAGCCGTAGCACAATATATTTTGTCTATTAAAAATTTAAGTTCGACATTTCTGTGGTTTTCTTGAATAAATACGTAAGTCGACTTACGCAGATTTTGAGTTATTAATGCGAAATAGCTCTATTTTAAGCGCTTTTTCCATGAGAGTAAACATTTTCGGAATGTCTTGGACTAGTCTCGGTACTTTTTCATGCACAACAACCTGGCTTCTATATTGATTCCATAAATTTTCAGCAATAGCGACTTAAGTGTTTCTGTGTGATGGATTATTTAAACACACAAGCAAAGATGTTATTATCTAAACACATTTTGAAATTTGTTGTAAATATTTTGTTCTATTTTGCTTAGTAAATGTTATTTATGTCGTCATATGCGGTTATATTTGGCTGGAATTTTTGGCAAATGTATGCCGAAAGTGTTAAAAAAATCAAAGATATATTGATACCGTGGACACAATTTCAGAAATATATTGTTTTAAGACATACGAATTTATTCAAGAAAACCAATGATTTGAGTATAAAATATGGAGTTTGACATTAAGCTACGCGATCACCATCGCTGCTGATATTTGGCCTTGAGCACTAACAAGCAAATATCATAAGCTGTGTTCGCAAGACCACCTGTTATGTATGTATTCTCCTTAAATAAGTACGCAAATCCCTTTACGAAATAACCGCCTAAGTTGACTTAAGAGAGAATTAAGCTAAGGGCCAAAGTAGAGATAAATTAATATTATATAATCAATGGATACTACCCAACAAATTGGGAAAGTTTGCAAATAGTACCAAATAAGTCACGCGGGGTACCATCGTACTTTTTTGGTTTCAATAGTACCAAAAAAAGTACAATTGTACCAACTTTATCATCCCTGACATATATATTTGAAACTAATATTGTTGACGCCACTTATTGTGATTGTATTTTTGTAATTATAGCTGCTAATGTGACATATCGATGCTTGCACGACATTAAAAAGAAGACCTTGTCGAAGCAATCCCACACTTAAATCTTCAAGTAGAGTTTAGAGAAAAATTATTTGGGTGGCGTAAAAAAGAAGTAAATACTAAAAATATTACATGACGTTATCTAACAATGCATATGTACGTACATTATTTTTTTACATTTCATTGCAGTTTTGAATATACGATGACACTATTTCAATCTTGACTTAAGTCCAACACTGGATTAACAGAGATTTCCCAAAATGTCTCTTCACCATTTTCCTCTAATTCATCAATGAGAAGTGTTTTAAACAAGGCGATTTTACTTTTTATATGATACAAACATAATTTATCGATACATTAAATTTAAAAGATTTGCTAGACATATTAAAGCAAACATCCGAAGAATATTCCTGTCTGAAGATATATAAAGATTCCAAAAAGCTTACAGATCGAGGAAGTTGTCTGCAATAAGATATCCATAAGACCAAATGACTTCTTTGGAATTGTTGTGAATTTTTCGCAGTGAAGCAGATGCGAAGGTAAAGTTCTAATTTACAAACATGTATCAATCTTTATTTAAATTAATTAATTTTACAGGAGTATTACTATTCTAAAGGTAAAAAGAATCCCAACGGCAAGTTATAACCCAAATATGTTAATGCTTGATGCAAACGTATAAAAAACCTCTCTAGCTCTAACTAGCAAGACGTCTGCGAAAAATGGAAAATATATGTTATTTAAGAGAAAAAGATTTAAAATTTGTAAGCAACCTCGATTTTCTAACAGCATGGTCTAAATGCTCAAATTTCGGAGATCCTGAACTGGTATGTTAAATTTTAAATATATAAATCATATGAAATAGTTACAGAAATTTATAAAATTTATGTATTAAATTAAAATTACTTTAATAGTGCTCCTATGCATTCCTATTTTATAAACAATATAAAAACTTATATCCACCCAAATATTTGTTTTAAATATGTAAATATTAAATAAAGTTTTAAAAATATATAATAATTGTATTTTTCAGTTAAGAAAAGTAATAAAATAAAAGTAAATATAAGTTTTGAAAAATACAAGCTATTGTCCCACTGTAGTGGAACGGTACCAACTTTAAGGCTGAGACCACACGGTCGTTTTTAAAACGCGGCGTATCTACTTTTTATATTAAATTTGAAGTTTAAAAAAGTTTAGAACTTTCAAATTTAATATAAAAAGCAGAAAATCCGCGTTTTAGAAACGCCCGTGTGGCCTCAGCCTAAATCAACGTTGAACGTTTTCAGTTTAAACACGCTACGAATTTAAAAAGAAGTTGTGCAACCTTGATTAAAAAATTTGCAATTTTGATTAAAAAAATGTTCTTCTTTGAAACAAATTAGTACTTTTTTGATATAATGTTGCTAGTATTTGATTTAAAGATGCCATATTTTTGGTGCTCCTTATTTGTATGGAGCACTTATTGTACCAAATAAAAGCTTTTTAAAAAGAACTGAGATTTGCACAAAAACATAAATGTAAAAATAAGCCCAAGTTCCTATCCAAAAATTTCGGCCTTAAAAAGTACTAAGATCAATATAAGGACCAAGCTCTTGATAGGTACAATACCATCTCATTTCCAGGCAACTTGTTAGCTTGGCAATATTTTTTTGCATTTCTGATATGGGAAAGAATTATGGGAAAAATGCTGCCAAACTTACTGGTTGCATAGAAATAAGATGGTATTGTACATATTTTGAACTCAGTACTCCTTAGTTCAGTTCTTTTTAAGGCCGAAATTTTTGGATATGAAATTGGCCTTATTTTCACATATATGTTTTTTGTGCGGATCTCAGTTCTTTTTTCACACTTTTATTTGGTACAATAAGTGTCCCATACAAATAAGGGGCACCCTATCCCTCCCCCTGTATTTTCTAAGACAAAAACCTACTTTGAATCCCAGTAAAAAAGAAATACATTTCCAAGAAGTCATACAAATTTAGTTGTTTTTTTAACCATGGTGAGTATTTTCTAAAACTATAACGGAATTACAAATTTGTGTATGCCTAAAATAAATGCATATTTTTAATATAGATTCTTTGGAAGCAATGAAAATGTAGTTCGTTAACAATTACTTCCATTGTTTTATTGGAATCTACAGAAAATATAAATACATTGTTCGATATCGAATGTCATAATCTTAAACTAAGAAAACTCGATCGAATCAGCTCGATATCGAAAGTGACGATTCGGCCCCTGGTAAACTGCAAACTAGTTAGTTAAGTCTTTTGCATTTAATAGATAATAATAAAAGATAGGGCTTTTTATTATGTCAATAAAATCATTATATATGGTCGGAAGAGTCTGAAATTTTACATTGAGATCATTTGGACTTACTGTACCAGAATCAATGTAAATCTCGATTTTGAATTGTTTTGTAGCGTTGCAGCTGAAACAAAATTCTCCTACCAATTTTTCTCATTATTTTTTAATAGCTGTGTGCAGTGTTGTCAGATATGGCGATTTGTCGCCAAACGTGGCGATAAAAAATTGTTTTTGGGGATGAAATTTTTCAAATGGCGTTTGGCGATTTACTTGGCGATATTAAAACTTTTTGGCGATATTTTTGGCTATATTTTATATGATTTCAATAAGATAGAATAATCTTAAAAATACAGCTATTTTTTATGTACAGAATTTTTCTATACCATAAACAAGTTGGGTTAAGCGCTGCTTAATCTGGTAATACAATATTTTCTTGATAAAATTGACTTTCTGGCAGCTGTTGGCTGTTTCCACAAGTATCGCTTTTGTTGAAAGAATATTTTTTATTGTTTAGTTTTGATTCAATAATTGCACTTAAATATACGTTTAAGTGTAAAGCGTATATACTTAAATATACGTTTAAGTAAATGTTATTTCTATTTTATTACAACATTTATAAAATTCATTATTTGAGATATTCTCCCAATTTATTTAAAATAATGATTTATTTGTTGAGGGTTAAGCAAAGTCTATATGCATTTCATTGATGCTTTACCAAATCGTCAGTAGATTTCAACCATACTTTTGGAAAGTTTCAAACCTATCATCTTATGCTCAGACTTTCAAAACACATTTGAGAATTTACAAATAATTTTTTGAAAATCGCAAAAGAATAAAAAAAGGTGTAGAAAAATAATATAGATTCATATCGAATATAAATTGTTTGTTAGGTTTTGTGTAAGTTTCTAAACGTACTAAGCTTATTTTATTCTCAAAAATTATTTGTAATTTCTCATATGGGTTTTGAAAGTCTGTGCATAAGGTGAGAGGTTTGAAACTTTTCAAAACCAACGAAATGCATATGAACGCTGCTTAACCCTCAACAAATACATCTTTATTTTATTGCAAGATTTAAATAACAATTTGGATATCGATGTTCAGCTATTTTTGAGAATTTTTTATACGCCAGTATTTAAATATCTTATAACAAACCAATGTAACCCTTATAAATGTACTACAGTTAATTAATTTAGAAACTTTTTCTTATATGTCGTAAGCAATATAAATTTTGTGTTCTACGATGAGCACCTTACTGAATTTTCAATATTACACAGTTTGCAACTCAAATTTGACAACACTGGCTGTATGTAAAACGTTTTTAAATAAATGCATTGAAAAAAATAAAAAGTAATGTTTAAGGAACTACATTTTCATTGCTTCCAAAGAATCTATATTTCAAATATCAAGATAATTAGTAGAAAAGCAAGTAAACATTTATTTTAGTCATACAAAAATTTTGTAGTTTCTTTATGGTTTTAGAAAATACTCACATGCTTTCTTTAAATCGATTTTTCTAAAAGAATTTATGAACTAATTTTTGTCTAAAAATGAATAGTTATTTAATGAATTTTGCATGAAAATACTGTTTTGCATTTAAATCCGCATAATTTTGTATCCTTTTTCCCAGAGAGAAAATATTATTATAGAATGCCAAAAAAGAAATTTTCCTTGACATCGCTTCTAATTCAGTGATTAGGAATCGAAAAGATAACTTTTTGCAATGACAAGCATATATAAAAATCATTAGAAATTATTCAAATTTGCACTACTTCCGACCCGCAAATTCTACATTTTCGTTACTTCTTTGGAGTGTCTTTTTTACTGGGAATATGTATTAATATTTTTTTTAACTTACAAAAGCTAAATGTAGCCTACTATCTTACCAAACAAAAACAATTCCAAGCAAATTTTTTTATAAAACAAAACACAACGCTCGAAGCAATATTAGCTCGTCTGCGGAAAACACCCAGGATCTTTATCGGGTATCGAACCTACGACCTTTGGACTAATAGGCCAAAGGAAAGACCAAAAATTTTAACGCTCGTTGGGTATAAATTCTATTTGGTTTGATATTTAAAATTAAAATATGTAGTACTAA
The DNA here is from genome assembly GCA_956483635.1 of Panzeria rudis. Lineage (NCBI taxonomy): Eukaryota > Metazoa > Arthropoda > Insecta > Diptera > Tachinidae > Panzeria > Panzeria rudis. The sequence goes on along the minus strand of OY101447.1, from coordinate 146,108,257 downwards.
CAAAGTACATGTTGTTTTCTTAATGTTGTATTTATTGTAGGACCAAGTTTACTAGATAAATAAATATGCCCTTGGTTTTATCTATTGTTAAGCTATTTCAAACAATATCTTAAACAAACAGTGAATAAAAACAACCAATTTATTCGTCGTAATTTCAAATGTTTCTTTATATTGCCAACGCAATAAAAAGTGTGAGTTAGTTCCGTATATATAAACAGTTATAAATCAATCCATCATCAGTAGAAAATACAATACATACAATGAAGTACGTTTTCGTTTTATGTCTATTTTTGGTTTATCCTTTTGTATTTGGAACTTACGACGATGATTATGACGAAACAGCCGAAAAAGAATGGAATGATAAAAGGTGCATAGAACATATAAATAGAGCCTTCACACAACTGGCGGATGTTCATCATATAGTCTACAAGTAAGTATAAAAAAAATAATTGAAATATATATTATCTTGTTTTGTATATATGTTTTTAACAATTACATAATTGCTTGTTATTCTCTTTAAGACTTTACAAACTCATTGAATGTAACACTATTAACGCGGGTGCGACAACTGACAAAGTACAAGCTCACCTTATGGATCAAAATGGTAAAATAAAAAAATGCTATGTAGAAATTTTTGTAGCGCTTGGGTTTAAGCCAGATTCCACGAAAATCAAAATTAAGTGTGACAATGAAGGAGAAATAAATAAATCAGTCAATCAACTGACGTATAGAAATGAAACTGAAACTGTTTATTTTCCTGCTGTTTCCAGGAACAATGCTCCCGATCCCTATGCTGATTATGTTTATGATCCACAGAAAAATTGGGATTATATGGAGAAATATAACGATATCTTCGAAAATGATGAAATTTATAATGGCCGTCAGAATGGTCAGAAAGAGCACAATAGTAATTATGGCAATTATGCTCCTCCAAGAGCTTATAACTCTCGTGATAGTTATAAAGCTTACAATTATCGTGACTATTATCTTAGAGCATAAGGTAATCAAGTAAATGCAAGTTTATTGCTGATATTCTTAATTCACCCTTAATAAAATATATTTGTTTATCAAGAAATTTGTATTTTAGTATTTTTTTAGCCCCAGACCAAAAAAGAGGGGTGTTATAAGTTTGTAGTGTGTATCTGTGTGTTTGTGTGTCTGCATATTTGTCGGCTGGACCGATTTTGATTTAGTTTCTTTTGCTTGAAAAGTGACTTGAACGAGAGTGTTCTTAGCTATGTTTGAAAATCGGTCCAGCCGTTTAGAAATTATCACCATTTTTCTAGATGTATGCTCTGGAATTTGAGCGTCTGTGGCACCGTACCTCCCGAATGGCAACGCTGATTTTAATTTAGTTTCTTTTGTTTGAAAGGTGACTTGATATAAAATGTTCAAGATATATTTGAAGAAAAAATCGTTCCAGCCGTTCTGAAGTTATCATCCATTTACTTTGGTGGTTTTGGAAATTTTTATTTTTTAGTATTTATTTATTTATGTCTATGGATTAATAAAATCCTTATATTAAAAATTCTCTATATTCGATTTTGATGGCAAAGTATTGCGTAAAATAAGCCGCATTTATGGTATAAATTTAAAAGCAAAATTTTTTTTCGCTATTTGTCGTAATTTTTTATTTCTCTATCTTAGAACAGTTGATTTTTACAAGTGCAAAATCCTCTAAAATATTATCTAAGCAAACTCAATTTAAATCGATATCATCTGAATTTGTTTTAATAATTTCGTATGACTAAAGCTCGCTCGAATTGTAAGGAGTGTCAAGACCTCGGAAAAAATCGCGAAAATTACGAAAATTCGCAAAAACTTTCTTATACATTGATTAAAAGGTCCAAAAATGTAAGAAAACCAAAAACGTCGGAAAAATTATGCCTATCGCGAAAATAGCGAAAGTTCGCGAAAAATTTAAAAATATAAACAAGCCATAATTTTTATTAAAAATCGCTAAAACTGTAAGGAATGCCAAACATTCGGAAAAAAATCGCGAAAAAGGCGAAAACCATAAAAATTTCATCAATCAATCATGGTTTGTATCCAAAAAAAATCTATTTAGTTTTATCCATAGTTTTTTTAATTTAAAAGAAATTATTTAGTGTATAAATAAGGAGTTTATGTTAAAAACGTCATCGAAGATTATGCATTTGAATTGTTATAAATTCAAGATATAGTGTTTGTTCTGAAAAAAATATTAAATTCGTAAAAAACGTATTTAGCGTTACGTTAATAAAATTCTTAAATATAATTTATCAATAAATTTTAGGACGGTAAAAAAAGTTAGCAGCAGCGGAAGGGTAGAAACTATATATATGTAGAGAGCATTATCTGTTTAGAAATGTCTGATTTGCTTTCAAACAATTTTGATTCTGCCGCTCTCTGGGTTGTTATATTTCTAAAGAAAGTATTATGTAGGTCGAATATTGGTACGATAATTATTTGAAATTGACATAACTTTTATCATTGTCGGTCGATTTTATTAAAATTAGTCTTATTAGCTTTTTGCTAATGTATAAAAGTCTTTGTAAGGAATTATTTTAAAAGATATTAATTTTTTAGTTTTTCATGTGAACCCAAGTCAAAAAAAAATTTCATAAATTTTACTTTTGTCATGCGATTATTTAAATTTTTTAGAGAGTAGATATATAGTGCTTTCAAACGGTATACATACTGACTTTCTGTGGAAGCAAATGTAACCGTGAAACAAAATATACACCCAAAATGAGAATTACCCATTTATATATGGACATTTCCACAGAAAAGTCCTCGTTTTGTCAAGTTACGTTACCAAGAAAAAGAAATTGGTTTGAATTTAAGACATTCTTTTCTTTGGTTTTGATAAAACTTAGCTTGGAAAAATCATTTTACTTATCGTAGAAGTTGAAGAAATCGAAAGCAATCCATAATACAGAATACCAAGTTTTTCAATCCTTTTCCTGGATTTCTCTAAACATATAAAATCTTCCATTATGCCATTAGAGTCCTGTTTTAATTTTTTTCCAATTCTTACACTTCTAGTTGTTTCGGTTAATTCTGTTAAAAGATTTCTTGTATTACTATCGATTGTTTCTTGTATTGTCAGGTTATCATTCGACTCACACTGGCAGAGCTTTGCACCGAATATTCTGAAAAAAGTTTATTTCTGAATTCCTTAGTTACCGTTTTTGTACTGTATTTTAAAACATTGTTGCTAGAAGGAAATGTTTCTGAGTGAAGGTATAAAATAATTGAACTAGTCTCTCATTAAATCTAATCTTTAGATTTTTAATTAAATCGTTGGCAATAGTATTTGGCTTTTCTTAAACTATGAAACAAAAACTTAATACCCTCAAGTTCAATTAGAGGAGCAGAGTCTTTACTAAACTCTTTTATAGCCCACGTCCAAAAAATAATTTCTAAACATACTTTTGTGTATGAGACGAAACAAATAATTAAACACGCAAAAATAAGTTATTATACCTACTAAAAAATATGAAAATAGCCAATTTTAAATTAACCGATCATTTATCGGGTAGTAATTAACCGGCTAACGGTTAACCGAATGAATACCCTATTAGGTACCCAGTAAAAAGAGAGCATATAAATCATTAGTAAAATCCTTGATGAACTGAACAGAAAGTAGTTTTATTTCTGGTGATTCTGCAATGAATTGAACACATGGCTGGTATGTGGTTAAAATGTTATCTAGACCAACTTATGCTAACAAACAACAGTTTTAGAAAATTAAATTCATTGCTTATACTTCATAGTACGCAATGAAAATTCCTTGCCTTTGGAACAATTTCCGACTTTTTTGCTCAGTGTGCAATAGATATTATATAAATACATACTAGGGTATTCACTCGAATAATGTTTGCTCGATTAATCGAAAAATTTTAGTAAAATAATGCTCGATCAACGTATTACTTTTGTTTAGTTATTTTACGAATTACCCTGCAACAAGTGAAACGGCAAATATAAACATTTTCTTACTTCTTAAATAGAGTATTATTTCACAAACAAACTTTTTTAGATTATCGAACTGTGACCTAATTTATATACGAATAAATTGTTTTCTTCTGTTTTTATGAATGAAAAAAAAAAATATATATATAAAATAAAATGCTAATAAAAGTTGTTTCATTTTATTTTCTCACACAAAAATTAGAAAATTACCGAGTAAAAGTTATTCGAATAAGTCGAACGAAATAAAAGTTCGAGTAGTTAAAAAAACCTAAATTTTGGTTAATTTAAAATGACATAAAAAAGTGGAATTTAAAAAATGTTTGACTTATAATATGCCCCCCTATCGAAATTCAAGGTTTTACTGTTTAGTTGACAACTGCTGTAAAGTGTAAATTGTATCAAATATAACTGTTAAATCTAACTTATTTTATTAGCGAAGCAGTTATCGGAATATACTCGTATTTAACAAATTATTTTGATAATAACTTGGCTTATTTTTACATTTATGCTATTGTCTACATATTTACATTACCTTGAGGAAGAAAAACTGTTGTATTAGTTGAAAAATGCCACAATATGTCTTACTAAATACAATTCGCTGAAGGTTGTTGAGGTTATTTTAACAACTGTTTTACAACGCGGAAGAGATTCATTTTATTTTATTTTTTGGCGGTAGCAAATAGTTTTCTTAGAACAACAAAAGGTACGCACAGAAAAATTTCCATGTAACATCGTCGAAAACCAGGTTAATTTAACATTTTTCGGTAGTAATTTTGCTTCATAGGCGTTTCATTTTAATTCAACATGATTTAAAATAATTTTGAAGGAAAATTTATCGTTTTGAATTAACCATATTTCATGTTCATTTAATATTGCAGTACAGTTAAATCAAAATGTAGTTGATACTGCAATAATACGAAAAATCATGTTGAATCAAAGTTATTTCGAGTTGAAACAACGTGAATTTGATATTGGAACACCACGTGTTGATTCTGCATAACAAGATGAGTAAATTTCACATCCGTACAATAATGAAGGCACTAGGTATGTTTTAGCCAGTAGTAATCTAATTTTCATCGGAGTATAATGATAAGTTAACCAGAGGGTTCTTAGCATGGAGTATGTCTTACCACAGACATATATTGTATGATCACTCCAGGTGAGAGTACTGTCGAATATGACGCCCAAGTTTTTCGCGCTTTCATCTACATCAATCGGTTGACTATTTATATATATGTTAGGCTTTGCAATTATTTTACTTGTTCTTTTTCGTAGGATAATGCGTAGTTTTGCTGCGCAATGTTCTGCTGTTTCGTCGTTCCTGCTGCTGATGTATAATTGTGCATCATCAGCGTAAAGACGTATTTTAGAGTGTATCAACTGATCTTGTAGGTCGTTCGCATAAATTGAAAATAATAACGGTCCTAGTATCGATCCCTGCGGGACGCCTCTTCATATTTTTATTTTATTTTATTTTTTTGAAAGAGAAGTAACACAATCAGGCAATTAATGCCTACCAGTTAATTAATTAATGTGTTACCTTCTTTGGGAAAGGGATAGTGTAGAGAGAACAGGTGGTGAAGTGGGAGAGATATAGAAAGCTTAATTCATTTACAACTCTGCAATTGCGCGTTTTTATTGTAGATCAGTGTTGCAAGCCCCTCTGGTGTAAAGTAGAGGCAATGAGTTGTTTAAACTGTATAGCCATGAAATTAGTTTAACGGAGGTTGAAGAAAAGTTCATAAATGTGTTAAGTTTTATTTTCAGGATCGTATGGTCAACAGTATCAAACGCTTTGGAGTGATCTAGCAAAACTAGGATAGTTAGATGGCCATCATTTATATACAGCTGTGTTTGCCACGGAAACCAGACTGCCGCTCAGTATGTACCTTATATAGCGTGATGTATGATGTAATTAGGGATGTAACGATACGCCGTTTTGCCGATCCGATACCGATACCGATATTTAAAAATAAATATCGCCGACACCGATTCCGATACGAATATAGAAATTGAGTTCAAGTTTAGATCAACAAAACTCAAGTGCAATTTTTTATTATACAAAATTACATTGTAAGAGAGAATATTTAACATTGATTTTAACCCAGTATAAAAAATTGGAAGTATTTTTTAAGGAGCTACATTTTCTTTGCTTCCAAAAAATCTATATTAAAAATATGCAGATAATTAGTAGAAAAGCCAGAAACAAATTTTTTAATTCCTTTATAATTTTAAAAAATACTCGCCATGCTTTTTAAAAAATCGATTTTTTAAAGAGCATTTATCAACTAATATTCTTCTAAATAACTTAATAGCTTAATTATTAAAAGTCTTCTAAGTTTATATTTATTCACTTAAATTTACATGAAAATAAAGTTTTGAGTTTAAATTCGGATAAAAAAAATTGTGCAAATGGGTAATTTTTTATCCTTTTTCCTTGAAAAATCATTATAGAGCACCGAAAAAGAAATTTGTCCTTGCATCGCTTCCAATTCGGTGATTGGTAATCGAAAAAAAAGAACTTCTTGCAGTGGCAAGGATATTTAAAACTAATTAGAAATTATCCAAATTTGCAATACTTCCGGATCGCGAATTCTACATTTTCATGACTTCTTTGGAGTGTATTTTTTTGCTGGAATAAGATTTAAAAAACAACGACTTGAATTTGAATTCATAGTAAAATTAACAAAAAATAAATCATTTTTTTTACAAAATAACAGCATAAAATATTATTAATTTTTAAAATTGATATTAATAAGATTTAAAAATTACGAAGTGAATTTAACTCATGGTAAAATTTAACAAAAATGAATTATTTGTTAAAAAAAACTGAAAAAAATTTTAAAAGTATCGTCGTATCGACAGTAAAATATCGCCGATACCGATGTATCGGGAAATCTGAAGTATCGCCGATATATCGGTATCGGTATTCGTTACATCCCTAGATGTAATCTGATTATGCAGGATTCTTTCAAAGACCTTTGACAAATGTGGAAGAATTGCTATGGGCCGAAATTCATTGTTTGTTTTAGGTATCGGCAGGACCTTTGCTTGTTTCCATCTTAGAGGATATTGGCTTGTAGTAATGATTTTATTGAATATATGACTTACTATTGGTAAAAGTGAGGGGACTAATAACTTAAAAAACTTGAGATGTATACCATCAACTCCAACTACGTTCGACTTGATGGAGGCAAAACTTGACTAACAGAATCAAAAGAAAAAGGTTGTAGCGATGAATGCCTTGATTGGTAGTCATCATAAGAACTTGGATCAGCTTCTTGCGTCTCATTGTTAACGAATTTTTCGTTGAGTTCGTTGATGTTAGAAACTTTCCTGGTACTATTATTGCAACTTCTACTAATTCCAATCTCGCGAATATTTTTCCAGGTTTGTTTACTTTCAACAGAATTTGCAAAATTCTCAGCATAGAAGTTTGATTTGGCTTCTCTTATTGTTTTGGTAACTTTATTTCTCTACGTACGAAATATTACATAAAGCTCTGTTGTTTTATAGCGCTTCCATCCTTTATATGCGCGATCACGTTCGACAATAAGGTTTTTAATTTCCTGCGTAAACCAGTGTTTCTGTTGAGGGCCGATTGTTTTAGTTTTCACGGGAACTATTTTATCAAACAAACTTGAGAGATGTTGTTCGAGAAAGTCTAACTGATCATCAATAGATACCATAAAATAAATGAGACTCCAGTCTATTTGGTGAAACTCTTCCTCTAAGGTTGAGAGGCTTATATTTTTAAGATCACGATACATAACAGTTTGGCTTGAACTTTGTATTTCAAAGTCATTATCATAAAGATAAGATCATGCTTTGAGAAACAGGGTGCAGATAGTTGGTCGTACAGTTATAATTTGGATTCATAAGAGATAATAAATATATCAAGCAGCTTGTTGCACGAAGAACTAAAATGCGTAGGTATATTTGTGTTAGTTGGAAAAAGTCCCAAAGCTTTCATGCTGTTGAATAAGTGTGACTCAATTAGGACGTTAGAGTAATAGTCCCCTGCGATAATTATTTTGTCATACGACGTCGTCATTATTTTCAGCATACTTGTAAATCTAATCAGCATTCTAATATGCCTATTAGGCCTATATAAATTGCCAATTAATATGACATGGTTATGATCACCATCCCCAGAGTGAGTATCTACTAATCTGTGTTGATCATTCGACGTACATACGACCTTGCACATTAAATTATTTCTCACGTATATGGCAACACCTTACGCTAATTTCATTCTATCAGCTCTACACACAAAAAAATTTCCATGTAAAATCGTCGAAAACCAGGTTAACTTAACATTTTTCGGTAGTGAGTTTGCTTCATAGGTGTTTCATGTTAAATCAACGTGATTTACAATAATCTTGAAAGAAAATTTTTCCTTTTGAATTAACTATATTTCATGTTGATTTGATATTCCACTACAGTTAAATCAAAATGAAGTTGATATTGAAATAATACGAAAAATCATATTGAATCAAAGTAATTTCGAGTTGAAACAACGTGAATTTGCTATTGGGACAACACGAAGAATCATGTTGAATCAAAGTTATTTCAAGTTGAAACAACGTGAATTTGATATTGGAACAACACGAAGAATCATGTTGAATCAAAGTTATTTCAAGTTGAAACAACGTGAATTTGATATTGGAACAACACGAAGAATCATGTTGAATTAAGGTTATATCAAGCTGAAACAACATGACTTTAATGTAGCTATTTTATTAATTATTTTACTTACGTGATAGTCATCAGAAAACTTTTCGTTGTAGCTGACTGCCCCAGCCAAGATTTGAACTCGTGCCACCTGCATGATAGTCCACGCGCTAACCACTGCAGCCACAACAGCTTCAAACTTTTCTTTACTTATACACTAAATAAATACCATCGTATGTAAAATGTATTTCATTTTAATTCAACATGATTTAAATTATTTAACATAAAACTTATTTGAAATTAAAGTTATAGTCATATCGATTGAAAATGAAACTTAACGTTTATAACAAAATTGTTTTGACGGTGATTTAAGGTTAGATTAATAATTTTCCGTTTAAAATTAATATGAAACAATGGTAATTTTAAACCAGCAGCAGTAAATATTCGCTGGTAATTCGTTTTTTGTCGTATACATAGACGACACATGTAAGAATAAACAACAACAAGTCACACAACTAAGCAGAACAGTGAATTGTAGCAATGAACAAGGCAAGTAAACACTAACACACTCAAACGACAAATTATTTCTTGTAAATTTAATATGATTTGCAATCAAAATTGCGGCATGTGGATTTTACATTCCTTTTTTTTTCTGTGTGTATGTACCGTGAATCCTTTTGGCGTAACTAAACTGTTCGGAGTTGTATCATCAAACCAAGTTTCAGCAACTGAAACAATATCCACACCGGAATCTTCAAAGACCAAACTCAAGTCCTTTAGTTTATTATTTAGACTTTGAGCATTAATATGACAGATCTTAAGGCTGATTTAGCCGAGCGTATATGTAGAAAACAATGATGTAGTTGCATGTGCTGATCGTTTCTGTCTCATAGCTTTTCAATGTGACAGAAACGATCAGCACATGCAACTACATCAACGTTTTCTACATATACGCTCGGCTAAATCAGCCTTTAAGGCCATTACGCTGTTTGGACAAAACTTTCACCATATTTGCCGTTACGTCTTTGGAACTGAAACCACTAATATTAAATGATGTCATTATAGCTACAGATACGAGTATTATACCTTGGAGCAACGCTAAGAGCACAATTAATTAAAACGCGAAATATTTCTAAGATAAATACGTACACTATTTTGATTTTTGGAAATAAAGTTAAAGTATGAAAATTGTAATTGAGAGAATAAGGAATATCAACACATTTCTCCTTCATTGGCATCCGTACGAAATAAATGGTTTAAATCAGTTAAATCATCCATTAAAATGGGTTCATCCGCGGAATTCAGCTTTACGCACACTCTAAAACATTAGTTCTAATTTAGGATCATATATTGCCTAAAATTGTGTTGAAAATTTCTTCTTGTCTGAAATTACATAGATTTTGTAGTTATTTTATTAAAGAAAAAACCTTTCAAATTAAACATATTTAGCCCAAGTGGAAAAAATTTAACATAAAGTATAATACGGCTATGGCTGAATGGTAGATACGTCAGACTATCGGTCAGGAGGTCGCGGTTCAAATCTGCACGCAGGCAATCGCCTTTTTTAGAAAAAAGATTTTGTTCAAAAATAATGTGTGTGTAATTTTAGGTCGATAGTAATCTGTAAAGTGCTGCCGACTATTATCGACCTAATTTTCAACAAAACTGTTTTAGAGTGTATAGCAGACCACGCCTTGAGAAAGCTGCAGCAACTTGTTTACTCTTTCGCAGTTTAATTGCTTCACGTAGTATGCGATTATTATTCGCTGTTAGGTTCTCATTTATGTAGAACTTTACGTAGAAACTATATTGTGCATATCTAGAGAAAAATACCTTTCAAACCACATAAGTTTCATCAGTATTGGTGGACAATAAGATACTTAAAAGTGTACGACAAAAAGTTGTGTGACCTATTTATATATAAGATGAAGATTGTCATAAACTATTTTACACAGTGTGTTAAAGGTAGGTAAATAATTTTTAAACTTATGTTTTTCTTTGAGTGCCGCCAAATTTTAAAATCGTTAAAAGTGTGCCGCAGCAAAAAAGGTTGAGAATCACTGTACTAAAATAAACAAATTTCCCTGTTTTAAGTGCTTATCGAAAAATCGGCATTTTTGGAGCAAAAATCGGCAAATCGGCACTTTGATGATTTTGATATAAAAGATCGGCCAAATGCCGATAAATCGGCAAATATGGCAGGCCTGACCATAACACAATTACATAAGAGAGATAAAATGAGAGAAAATTCAAATCGAACTAAAGAATAATATAAAAATAGTTCTTGCAAAAAAAATCATAAGAATTGGTTAAGTAGAAGTAGCTAAAATTAATATTTATTTTCATGGGCGTGGCACTTCCACTTTTGTAACCACAATGTTGTGTTGTAACGATAACCAAATGTGCATGCAAAGTTTCATAAGAATCGGTCAAACATTTGTAGCTAAAATGCATACATATCTACTTTTCATGGGCGTGGCACTACCCACTGTATTGTAACGATAACTAAAGATGTATGCAAAGTTTCATAAGAGTCGGTTTAGTAGAAGTTGTTGAAAAAGAATATTTACTCTGCATGGGCGTGGCACTGCCCACTTTTTTAATCATGATATAGTAGTATTAAAAAAATTTAATGTGTGTGTGTGTTAACTTTCATAAAAATCGGTTGAGTAGAAGTAGTTGAAAAGGAATGTGCATTTACTCTATATGGGCGTGGCCCTGCCCATTTTCAACGGGACCAATCTGGAAGCACGTCCTTTTAAATAAAGAAAAAAATTTTAAGCCGATTCACAAATGGAGGAGTTTTGAGCGAACATACATAAACAAACAAAAAAAGACATGACGAATTGCTAATCTTTCTCATTTTTTTGAAGCCGGTTAAAAAACATGGAACATAAATCGTGCTCGACCCCCAAAAATATTGCCATGATTTAATCGCGTCTTACACAAAAAAAAACTTGTGTAAATTTATTTATAGTATAGAGCTAAGAACCTTATTTTATAAAACGCAACACATAGCGTTCATAAATTTTGTATGGAAAAATTTCAAATTACAAAAACAAGACATATAGAAAATCTTTCAACGCTTAGTGTTGCGTTTTACAAAATAAGGCCAAAAAGTCACGTTAAAGTAGATTTCATTTTTAAATTTAGGCGTTTATTTTATGAAATATTTTACTATACTTTCACCCATATATTCCTTAATTTTTCATTGCAGTTATCGGACGAGGAGGCTAATGAAACCTTAAAATATGTCATGAGTAAATATGAAGAAGTTGAAAAGAAAATTATAGGCCAACCAATATCGTAAGTACAATGTTGTTTTTAATTAGCTCTTATTTAGAAACTATCGCTAAAACAACCGATAATTGGCTCAACCCCATGTAAATCGAACTATACTTGCTAGAGCAGTTAAATCTACAACTAAGATTTGTAAAAACATTAAAAGATTAGCTTTAGTGGTTCCCAATTGAAGCACAACCGCGTATAACGTTGTAAAAGCCAGTCACCACAACATTACGCAGACACCAAATCAGCCAAAATAATGAACTTTATCCAGGCGCGGATCCATGGGAGGGGGAAAAGGGATATTTCTCCCTTCAAAACGAATAAAATACTCCTCGTTTCTATGGAGTTCCTAGAAAAAATTTTACAAAATAGTACATTTCAAGTTCCCCTCCCAAAAGCTTAAGCTGGATCCGCGCCTGACTTTATCCCTATCAAAATGCAGTTACAAAAAGTCAGTCAGTGGAAGAAGATTTTAAGTTAACAGAGCTGTAAAAAACTGCAATCAATTGGCATTGAAATCAAAGTGATTTCAACCAAACTGATATCATTCTTTATGCCCTTCGGTTTCTGTTAATTACATGCAGAAATATAAGGAGGTTGGAAGCCCTTGCACAACATGGCGTAGATCAACAGAATCCGAAATGAGCGAACTATTTGAATCGTGGAAAGAGCTAAGGTCGATTCGTTATTCGCGGTTGTACTTCAATTTATGACGACTTAATGTTAAGAAAAATATTCAGTAAAGTGCCAATTTAGCTCGCACACGAAGGGTTCCGTACGAATACACACATATACCTTCTCAATTTTGCCCTTTTTTCATTTTGACAATTATTTTCGATTTGATTCTTCGTTTAGTTTTAATTTTTTTCATTTTGGTGATTTTTTCGGTTTTTGGCGATATTTGGTTTTTTGTACGATTTTTTTGTTTTCTGCCGATTTTTTAGTTTTGGCGTTATTTTTTAACGATTTTTTTCGTTTTTTTATGACATCTTTAGTTCTAGCGATTACTTTTAGTTTTAGCGATTTTTTCAGTTTTGGCCCCTTTTTCTCATTTTGGCGATATTTTTCGGTTGTTGGTGCTTATTTTAGTTTTATGTTTAGGTATTTTTTAGTTTTGGCACTTTTTTCGGTTTTTGGAGATTTTTTCGGTTTTTGGAGATTTATTAGTTTTGGCACCTTTTTTTGTTTTGGCGCTCTTTTTTCGTTTTGGTGATTTTTTAAATTTTTTTGCGATTTTTTTCGTTTTTGACGATGTTTTTAGTTTAAGCGTTTTTTAGCTTTGGCAATTTTTTTTTTCGGTTTTTAGTGGTTTTTTAGTTTAGAGGTTTTATTTAGTTTTTGCACTTTTTTTCGTTTTGTCGATTTTTTCGCTTTTCGGCGATTTTTTTAGTTTCGGCGCCTTTTTCGTTTTGATGATTTTTTCGGTTTTTGCGACTTTTTAGTTTTTTGGCGATATAGCGATTTTTTTTTACTTTTGGTGCTTTTTTCCTTTAGGCGCTTTTTTCATTTTGGCGTTTTTTCGTTTCTTTTTTTTAGCGTTTTCTTTTGAACTTCAAAAGTTTGCCTTTAAGGTTTCCAAGATATACAAATTGTCTAAATTACATACTAAAATTTACATTAACCGATATAATACCCTTTCATTATTATTGTTTTAAATATCAGTGCTATTTAGTGTAATTTGTATAATAATACACTGACTTTGTAAATTTCAAGTATCTACATATATATTACATTAGTATTTCAACATGTTTCGTTGCACACTTTAGAACACCCTTAAATTTTTAACTGTTATATATCTGTTGTTGTAGCGGCCAAAGTTTTACATATTCTGTGAAAATTTCAGGTCCGTAGCTGTTACGGTTCTCGAGAAAACAGCTTATTACAGACAGACAGACGGGCAGCGTAGCGAAAACAATAGGGGTCCCTTACACTCTTGGTGTACGGAACCCTAAAAAGATACAGATATTGAGTAAAAATTGACTCCCTATGTGGAAACAGGAGATACATATGTATGAATATGTACAAAGTATTTTTGTTTTATCCAAGTGCATTAGTTTCGGTTTTTTATTAAGATTAGAAAATATGCATAGAACACATTTGCTTATTTGTTTGCAAATTATTTTAGATAACTCGTATCATAGCAGTGAAAAACAGCTTTGAAAATCATTTCACATTATTTACTAACAATTCAGCAGAAAAATAAAAATCACATTTCTATGATCAAAATTTCCTTATCTATCACAAACAAATGCAATAAAATTCTATTCAATTCCTTGCGGAAAGTCAAACAAACACTAACTAACATGCCTTCATAAATGATTTTGAATTTTTATATACATATTTTTTTCATATCCCCTTTTCAAGCATCTACGGTTTGCGTTTGTCATACGGCGATGCTGAGGAAGAATTGAACATTCATTTCAAATATATTGACAATACACAACAAGACATCATACAAAATTGTGTCTTTGCTTTGTATCATCGTCAAAACGAATGTGAATTGATTAAAACCGTTTGTAATACATTTCTGCCGTTTACACCGCGTCCTCTTATGCAACGAAAAGATTTGCGTATTTGTAATGATGGCAATGACGTGCAACTAGTCGAAAAGGAAGATTTTGATGGGGAGGAAACGACAGTGATGACAACAACAGATATCGTACAGGTTGTTCACAATGCTGAAGATGTTGATGGTTTTAAAAATAATGATACTGGTGATGAAGGCGGTGAGCAGATAAAACAACGTACAACTGAAATGGAAAAGTAATGAAATGCAAACGAGATAAATGAATGATTAAAGTTTTGCGCACACAGGACTATTCTATTCACTTTGACTAAAAAACATGATGAAATAGTTGTAAGGACGCAAGTTTTTTTTAATTTATATTTTATACTTATTTTATACTTTTTTAATCTATATTTTATACTATTCTTTTTTTGCTTACAAACATTATAAAATAAAATGAGTTAAATTTTTAACGTTATACGTCTATAGCACAGGCCAATAAATTGAAATATTTTTGTGTAGTCTGAGGGTTTTCAGTCAATTTGAATACACATAATAGTGGGGTTTAACGCCTATAAATTACTTTTTTTAATTGACACTGGTTCACGAGATTTATCGTTGTATAGAAAATTAACGAAGATTGCTGCAGCACATAATTTGATATAACTCGAGAACTAGCCGCTCGATTTAATTAATTAAAATACTATTTTGAAAAATTGGGACCAAAATGATCTACAAATTATGTTTTTTTATCAATTCTGGGCTATCCTTATAGTTCTGGAGATATTGAGAAACTCTTGACAAAAAAAAAAAAACAATTTTTGCAAGAAAATTTAGAACTTTTTTTTCTTAAAAATTTCATTAAAAATATAAAATGCATAGTCTTAAATTTTATTCTTAAATTATATATCTGCATGTGTTGTAAATAAAATGAGCCATATTTCATTAAAATTGATCTACAACTATTGATTTTTACGTAATTTTTATTTTGAACTGAATAGGTATAAGTCTAAAATTTGTATTATTTCGGCTTTTCAGTTCAATATTTGAATTAATGTAAATTCAAATTATTTTTATTAAGAGTGGAGTGCTGGAATATTCAAATCAGATTAGCAGAGCGGATCAGTACTATTGATTTCGATAGGCCACTACACCGTCTCATCAGCGTTCTTGTTCACTTCTACCACTTATTAAGGTGGATGCTTTTTACAAGGAAACATCAGCTGTTTAACTAATTTTTGCCATTTTTGTTGGGGGTTAAAAAAATTTTGATTAAAAAAAATCGGATGAATATATTGAGTCGCTGATCAGCTGAGTAATTCGCCTTGGACCCTGCACAAAAAGTATGTTTCACAGGGTTCTTATATTTTTTAACTGCACATAAAAATTCGCTATAATATATTTTCTATTTTTAAATGAGCGATTTTTAGTAACAACCAAAATGAAAACTATTTTCAATATAACAAAAGCTATTTCCAATATAACAAATATTTTATGAAACAAATGCTCTTAAAAGTAAAATATATTTAAATGACTTCTAGTTATATTTAAATGACTTCTAGTGACTTTCAATCCTATGAGAAAATTAAAAGAAAAAAGTGAGTAATTTTCCAAAAGAAGCATTGCGCTTATTAATATTTGATCAAAACATAGAAAATGGTGATGATGCTGACAATGATTTTTCTCATTTACTAAAAATTATTTTTCTAATTTTGTCAATATCATTTTTTTCACACTTAGAGAATAAATAAAATAAAATGAGATAAATAAAATATATATAAAAGATTGTTTTACACTAAATTATGCATAAAAACTATTTATTTTTACATCTCTAACTAAAATATACTAAAAACATTGAATTTTGATTTCGGGAAAGGCTCCCCGAATAGATTCCCACCTTAGACATACTATACCCCACTGTGCACCAGTGGCTACATAGTAGAACTTGGTGTACAATTTACTTCAAAGTCGTCCTCATAACTGGTCATTTGGTTTGTAGAGCGCAGACTCATTGAGTATTGAAGTTTACTAAATATTTATGTAAGTATGTATATTGTTCCGGCTAAAGGGAATGTCGGTTTTAGTAAATAAAAATAAAAAACGCCAAATGTTTGCTATATACATATTATAACATTTCGTAATATTTTTCAAATATTATACCTACACAAAATATTTATGCAGTGGCAGTACTGGTAAATTTGCGTATATTGTCGATAATAAGGTATCTATGAATAAAGCATGGTAATGTGTTCATCATTTCGTGCGAACTGCTGTCAAAAGTTCATATAAAAAAAATTTTCAGGAATTTCTCATGAAAAATTGTTGCAGAAGTAGTACTCTGTTTATTTTGTGAAAAACATATGAAAAGTATCAACAACATTTTGGGCCTTCATGCCAAATAATATATATTGGGTGTTTTTTATTGAGGTATAGAACTTTAATTTGGCATCACTTTTTTAACTGGCGGCCATTTTGTCAGCTGTCAAGTGATTAATATTTAGTTTGGTTTGCCATTTCATCATGAACAGGTTGACAAAAGAACAACGCTTGCAAATCGTGCAAATTTATTTCCAAAATAATGGTTCAGTTCGCGAAGTTTACCGCAAGCTCCGTCCATTTTATGGTCGACATAATCGTCCATCAGAGCAATTAATTCGGTTAACCATGGATCGTTTTCGCACTACGTTTACTCTATGTGATAATACGCATCCGCAGAGACGTCGAACAGTGCGCACCGAAGAAACAGTTGCCGCTGTAGAGCAAAGTGTTGAAGAGGACCCGAATGAATCGATTCGCCACCGAAATAATGCTGGAGAGTCAGTTACCGTTAATGGAGACCGGTATAGAGCCATGATAACCGACTATTTTGTTCCCGAATTGGATGGCATGAATGTGGATGAGTTGTGGTTCCAACAAGACGGCGCTACATGCCACACAGCGCACGTCACAATCGATTTATTGAAGGAAACATTCGATGAGCGCATAATTTCGCGGAATGGACCTGTCAATTGGCCACCAAGATCGTGTGATTTGACACCATTGGATTATTTTCTTTGGGGATATGTGAAGTCGCTCGTCTACGCCAACAAACCAGAAACGTTAGGGGACTTGGAAGCCAACATTCGTGGCGTTATTGCCAACATACGGCCCCATATGCTCGAAAAAGTGGTTGAAAATTGGACCTGTAGAATTGGCTTTATTCGAGCCAGCCGCGGCGGCCACATGCCCGAAATCATATTTAAACATTAATGGCATAAAATTATCCTTCCAATAAAGCCAAATTGAAGGACATTAAAACGATTTTCTTGTGTTTTATTTCAATTCGAAGTTCTATACCTCTAAAAAAACACCCTGTATAAGCACCACTTTTTTCGTGTGGAATTTACAACAAACTCATTGGGTTTTTTTAACGTACACAACTGCAGCATAATTGGTTACTTGTCATATTTTTCGTATGAAAAAACTAATGTTGATCAACATTTTTCGCAAATTTGAACAGAGTACTTAGCTTAAGAGAAGAAACACAACAAACGTCGACACGGCTTTTCAATATGACTTTGAGATAACTGGTACATTCGTAAATTCAGTAATTGTGCAATAATCACAGTCCTCCGTTCGAAAACCACCATTTGGAAATACGTTTCTTCGTCAAAAGTTTCATTATGCAAGCATTTTTATTAGTGTTGTAATAGTTTGCATACCGCTTACACAAATTAACTGCATTTACGAATTCGCCCAACAACTTTCCACTCAATTGTCTTTTCAAGCACAAACGTGCATTTTTAAAATACTAGTGTCGCTATAGCATCAAGTGAAGGGGTGTTTTCAACGTCAAGTTTTATAAAATCTATAATATTTTACAAAGAATATCTAAAAATATGTATAATCTAATCAATAATATTATTTTTATATTTTTAACCCGGGGGGAAGGGGGCTGGGCCCACCAAAAGAGAGGGGTGCTATAACTTTATACACAGAATTTTTTTTTTTTAATTTTAGTTTCAGAAAAGCATTTGTTGAAATTAATGCCTAAAATCAATAAATAGTTTATCTAATTCAATAAATGTTTCATTTTGAGCTCTTATTTAAATTAAAAAGCAACAAAAAAAAACTATTTTCATTTTCATTAAATGTGCTGTTTAATTTTACAAAAATCATTCATAGGACCGTTTTCAGTAAAAAATTTGCCTTAATTTATAAATTCTGCAAATGATTTTGTTTGACTTTGGTTTTTCATTATGAAATACAATAACAAATTTTCAAGATTTTTTTCAGAAAAATTGTAAATTTAGTAAATTATTTGTCTGAATTTACAAACTTTTTCATTGAACTTTATTCATGAAAATGAAGTCATAACGAAGTTTAATTTTTTCTGTGTCTGTCTGTGCCATCGTTTATTTTTTGCAATGTGACATGATCGAAAGTGTTTTTAGCTATGTTTCAAGAAAATACCTCCTGCGCCTTAGAAGATATCACTTCCTTTCCAGCTGTATCCTCTTACATCTGTGTGTCAGTGCCAGGCACACAGTCTAAGATTTTTCAAACCTAGCTAGACGAAAGTAATTTTCTTAATTTTGAATTCTTTTAAATTGTAGGCAAATATGATAAACATCATCATACCCAATGAGAAAATGTAAAAATAATTGAGTTATGAATTTTTAGTCGAGCTGTATGGTTTTTATCCAAAGTTATTTAATTAGTTTGGCTTAAGTTCATTTTTAATTCCATCTTTCGATCAAACTATTTTTTATTTAAGAAATAAAGAAATTCTAAAGCATGTGAATATTGAACGTTCAAAGAAAAATTTTGATGTACGGAGGGTTGAACTGGCAGCTGTTTCGTGACTACCAAGTCCACTCGTCAGAGTCCTTTACCACACTACCATCGATATTTTCAATGCTGAAATTTTTTGAATGTTTATTTTGCCCAAGATTTTGGAACAGTACACATTCATGTTTTAGCTAAGTACCTTTAGAGTTTTAATAATTGAATTATGAATTTTTAGTCGAACTGCTGCGACTCGCCACAAGATGGCGACCGTCTGTTAATTGAGCTTACTAAAATTAGTAGGATTTTCGCTACAGTGTTGTTGCCACTGTCAGTGGTAGTGTAGGTAAAGGACTCTAACGAGTAGACTTGGTAGTCACGAAACAGCTGTTAGTTCAACAATCCATACATCCAAATCTTTCTTTGAATGTTCAATATTCACATGCTTCAGAATTTCTTTCTTTCTTAAATAAAAAATAGCTTGATCGAAAGATTGAATTAAAAATGAACGTAAGCCAAACTAATTAAATAACTTTGGAATATGTAAAAATTTAATGAAATTTGTCAATATTGCACTAACGGCTGTGCTCTGAAATCAATGTTTTGAAGAATTTATTTTTGAAAAAGTACCAAAACAACTATTTGAAATTATTCAATTTTCAGAGCGTGTAATATTTTATTGCAATTGTCTGTTTTTAATAATTATTTTTGTGACTTAAAGATTAACCATTTTTTTTGTCAATAACGTTTATGCAAACTTGTTTTTTTTATACAAAGTTTTTTTTTTAATTTACAACTGCTATAAAATTTTTATTTACATATTTGGTCTGTAGTAAGAATGGATTAGGTAAGGGATAACTTTTTTCTTTTCAAAGCTTCTCATGAAATCTGATCTTAATTAAATTAAAGGTTGAATACCTAACTTTAAGGCACTATACAAATCAATTGCAGATTTGCCTTAAAATCTCCAATAGCTGACTTGAGTTCATAACAGGAAGTTTTTGATATATGGGTAAAAACAGACAAAAATACTTGATCGTTCTGTGGATTACATACGTTGAAAAATTAAGTTTACTTCTTCATTTTATACGAACTATAAAAAGTTACAAAAATTCTTTAAAAACTTTTCATACAATTTAATATATTTTTTATTATTTTTTTTTATTATCAATTGTTTTAATTTTATTTTTTTATTGTTTATTTTGTATTTCATAAAATTTAATACATATATTGGTTTTAGCGGTTTCATTATATAAAGTAATATAAACTTAATCATATTCAACAAAAAATTTTGTGCTAGTATGGGCAGTGGGCGTGGTAGTTGTGCAAATTTATCCAAAATTACAAAAGTTGTACGTTGGTCTAGTAATGCCTTGGACGAAAATTCAAAACTCTAGCTCAATTATTTACCGACATATTAATTTTGTCTAGCTAGATAGGCTAAATCTTACACTGTGCCAGGGTACCTCCGAAACGGCTAGAACGATTTTAGTTTAGTTTTTTTTTTGCTTGAAAGGTGACTTGCTCTAAAATTTTCTAGCCTATGTTTGAAGAAAATCGGTCCAACCGTTTTGTACTTAATGTACTTAAATCAAGCCGAAAACGGGATTATCACGTAAAAAATCTTGAATCAATAACAAAATTCTTAAATTGTGTACAAAAATTCTTATTTTAAGTACTACTATGTATTTGTATAAACTTTTTACACAGTCGTAGTGTGTTGGTATTTGTTTGCTTGTTGATGGCTTCAATCGTATGTTGTGCCTAAGTTATTGTTTTGTTGTTGGTTATTCCGTTCGTGCAGTGCCAACTAATAGCCTACAAAAGTCGTATTACAGGCTGCTGGTTTATAATGGATTTTAGCTGTCGTTCTGTCTATACTGGGTTAGCTGAGTGGTCTAAGGCGTTGGCTTACAAACATGATGAGCTAAGCTCAATACTAGGAATTTAAAAAATTTAAATTTATATAAGTACAGTATTTATCGCTTATATGCACGCCGGTTATAAGCATTTACCGCTTTTATGCACTTGTTTTTCTGCGTTTGTTATATAAAATACACCCAAATATTTTTTATAAAAGCCTTTTCCGCTTATATGCACCAAAAATCGTGCAAATTTGGAAATGCATATAACCGATAAATACTGTAGTAAAAATATAAATTCTCCAGTCTGTTGTTTCAGAATTAAATAACTAAAAGTTAGCCTGATTCGGGCTTGATTCAAGTACGCGGCGGATGGATTAAAGTACGCAGTTAGGATTGATTCAACTCGCGGCGGGATTGATTCAAGTATACAGCGGGCTTCATCTAAAACGACGTTTGCCAGCTGCTTGTCGGCTATGTCCCAGCAACGAGAATAAACAACAACAACAACAAGAGCACAACAGTTAGTACTCGATACTTAAAAGTAGTACATTTTATATACGTTGATTGAATTAAAATTGTATTTATTTTAAAAAATAAAAAAAAAAATTTACGAAGAGTTTTTTTGGTTTTTTTTTTATATTGCATCAGTTTGTGGATACTCTTAAAAATTTACTTGACAACACTGCGTGTAATATACACACTGTGTGGCCGGAACTTGGCCTGACGCACTACCCGTGCCTAGATAGAAATATGGTAAATTGAATTTGTCGATCATTGTGGTTGTAGAATTAATTAACGCTAATTTTTGCTTTGATACTTTGAATTTTGCCTCAAGGTTTTTACGAGGCTGTTAATTTCTGCAATCCTTAAAAAGAATGCTGCCAACTGGCGTAATATGAAAACTTATACAAGGTGTATCAACTAAGGCATTTTTGCGAAAAACTTGCGAAATATGCTAAATTATGTTTTTCATGACTGAAAACTGAAAAAATTTGCCATAATTATAATTATACGGACGTACCTTGAGTTTGAATTATATATGTGAGGTTATTTATACCTATAAAGTTTGGCATTTTTGCACGATTTACGTCTAAAATTGTTATTTTATGTGGCAACTTTTTTATAGAACACCCACCAGCTGAGTTTGTTCTAATAACGAAATAGAGAATAAGGAAATTTTGTCTAAAAGTATAAAAGAAAATTTGAGAGAAAAATTCTAACACCACATACAACTAACTGTATATATTTATTTTCATACATACATATATAAATATATATCTTTGCACATACGCATGTACATTAGGGTGCAGCGTCGTTGTATGAAGGTGAAAAAAGTCATCCAATCGATTTCGAATATCTCCAGAATCTAGCTAAAAGTCAGAGTAATTTTTTGAATTTTATATCCATGAATTTATAATTTAAAAATGGAAAGAGTAAAATCGTTGTCACTATTCAACATTACATCAGGCCTGTTGTCGTCGTTGGAGATAAATTGGTGAGGTTTAAAATCGTTTATTAATTAAAATTTTTGTGTTAACAACATGGCATAATTTATATGTATGTATATTTTTTATGTTAGTAGCATACAAAACAACTCCTCGATTATTAATTTTTTTCCTTAAGTTATTAATTAAATTTTTTTTATTAAAATTAATATATACACACACTGCACAATATAACACTTTTATTTTATAATAGTAATAAGAATTTTCTTAGTAATGTTTGTTTGTTTTTTTATAAATTATGATGATTATTAGTAATTGTTACTTCATATTGCTCATTAGATAAATCTTTTGTGAATATGGTTAACTAAATAGTTTATTTCATTCCACGAAAAGTTAGGTCACAATAGGGTAGGATAATATAGATAAGGGCTAATTATGGATCGGACTAAAGTTAGCATGGATGGGTGGGTAAAAGAAATATTGGGCTTAATGAACATCGAATCCTCTTTATCAGAGCTTCATTCAAAATTATAATTAATAGTCGGTATAAGGATTTTGCTACCAAAATTTTATAATTTTTGTTGAGAACCGAAGGTAGCATGACCTTCATAGATATGAAAACCTTAATAGTGGTTCGGTACAATACAGAGTTCTCGCAGACATTTCGGCAAAGTTTTTAGAACCACTCATATGACTATCGGTACGTTTTCTGTCCGACTTCGTATACGAATTCTGAATCTTGTGCAGACTTCCTGACCGAAATTGGCAAAAAAATGTTTGCTGGGTATACATGTCTGTTGTATACTCTCTCTTTTACGCACTTTGTAGGAGTAAATCAAAAAACAAAATGTGAAGGAAGTTTTATGATAAAATAACGCTTACATGACAGTCGTAAAAATATGACTGGGAATATCAGACTTGACACAATTCTTGGATCCCTAGAATTTAACAGTCGCAATGTGGCGCCATAGCTAAATGGGAGCTGAAAATAAATAAAAAGAATAAACTAAACTAAATAATAATACCAATAATACATACTTATGTATTAGTAAAATGTGAAATAATTTTAAGAATTAGTGAAATTAATTTAAAAGTTGTACCGGTAGCTGCAGCAACCAGAATTAAAACAATTTTATAGTTTATTTTGTATGAATTAAGTTAATCAAATTATTTTTTTAATCTTGAGCAAATGTGAAACATTTAACTAATTACGTACTATATATGCATGTATGTATGTATGTACTTGCATACTGCAGGACATAGTAACTTGTGTTCGCTTGTGTAGTCGGTGTTGCCAGAAAGTTTCGAAAAAACAAAATTTTACCATGGTATTTTTTTTAATAATACTAAAAACTACCTTTAATTTTGTAACTTGCTTTATCCCAAATATTTTAATACTTAGTAAAATTTAAAAAAAAATGAATCCCAAGATATTTTAATTACGTTTAATTTTTCAATTAAATTATTTTTACTTCAGAAAGAAATTTTTAAAGCATGGCATAATTAAAGAGAAAAAAAAATCAAATTCTTGACTTGTATAAGGGTCGAACTTATTAACACTATGATATTCTCGAGATCAACCACGATCTCATCAGAGTTTTTCTTATACCTTTCAGCGACTACGGCTGGCAAAGTCAAGTAGACAAACGACTAACATTTAACCAATATGCATTAAGCTCTATTTACAAGGGTGGAGCTTTTTATCGAGGAAATGAAGTGATTTAGAAAAAAAATGCAAAATCGGCCATAAGCAAAGTTAAAAACTTTTCAAAACCGCTTTTTACGGTTTGCCCTTTTTTCTGTAATTTTAATATTAAAATTTTCGTCAAATCCAAGCTAAAACTGTAAATACGTTCGTAAATTTCGAAATTTGTGCAACCAATTTGCAAACTATTGCAACATTAAATATAATGCTGCCGTAGTTGTAATAATTTGCGGCAGTACTGTCAATAGTTTGCGTGGAGAAGATTTTGAGGAAAAAAAGCTAAAGAGCCAAATAGTATACGCAAGCGGCTTGCCATACATAGCAGAAATTTACGTTTGTACAAGCCTGTTGTGTAATCTATGGCGATGTTTTCATGTTTGACAAGCGGCTTGGCAAGAATTCAAATTTCCCACCGATTTTCGAAAAAACTGCAGGCAAACCCCTTCAAACAAAAAGAATTTTGAAAATCGGTTGAGAAATGACAGAGTTATGTATGATTTTCGAAAAAAAAAATTATGGGACCATACTGCAGAGAAAAAAAACGAACATACATACATACTGCTTATCATTTTTTCGGCTTTTATGCAGAAACACCCAGGATCTTGGCAGGACTCGAACCTGCAACTTCCCGGTTAATAGTCTAGTATAATATCCACTGCACTATGGGAGTACCTTTTCGAACAAAAACTATTTTTGAAAATCGGTTCACAAATGACAGAGTAATGCATGGGAAAGCAAATGTAGCTTAAAACGTTTTTATATATTACCCTCTCTGGAGCGTTTTTTGAGGTACGCTTTTATATTTTTTTGTTACACATATATGCATTTCAACTATTCCTCAACCCTTCATCTTTGTTATACTATACTTATCAATTTGGTTCGACAATCATTTTGTTATTAACATACAACGTTCTTCCATTGACTGATTTTTTCTAATTGCATTTTGATAGCGACAAAGTCCATAATTTTGGCTGATTTGGTTGGTGTTTGAGTGATGTAAGAAAATTATGTTAGCGGTAATATGCCAAAAACAGGTCTTGGAAAAAGTGGCTGTTTCAACGTGATTCGCGGCTGTGCTTCAAATATCTAAAATAAGCCTTAAACAGTGCAATTGAACTCGTATCATTCTCATGACAAAAAATGGATGAGATGAAATCGTCATTCTGGCAACGCTGACTGTACTAAAATAACGGTATATTTGGTATTATTTATTTTATGTGCGAATAACAAAAACAACAATTTAAGAGAGAGAGTAAAACTGAAACCGTGACGGACCCACTTTTAAAGTTAAAATTTACTTTGTTTTTGTTTTAGTACACGTACTAAAGTGAAACGATTGACTACTAACTAGTCTTACCGGGAAACACAAAAAGTATTATGCCACTAAGAAGAAAAAAAAACAATATATAAATTGTCTAGATACCTATTTAGTGTTACTTAGTGCTCCTTAAACAAACGATCAAAGAACTGGCGGAAGGAAAAAATAATTAAATCCTCAATAAAAATGCCCAAGTAATTAAATAAATAAATTAAACAGTATACGAAAAAAATAAATCAGTAAATTTTTAAATATGTACATATATACATATGTAACATGTGCGTTTTATGAAAATGTTTAATTCTAAGTAATTTATTAAATTTAGTGCTTTCATCACTGTGCTGCACGAAAACAAATAAAAAAGTTATAAACAAAATGTGTGTACGTCTATAATCAAATAAATGTACACAAAAAAAATTGTGTTTTGTTAATCATTGAAATAATAAAAATAAAAAACAAAAATAATTAATAATTCAAAGCAAAAAATGTAAAAAGAAAAAAAGAATCTATTTTGCTGCTCCATGCTGACATTAAAAAAAGGTTTGTATAACAGTACATAATCGCTTTTGTAAAAACATTTCAAAAGGTTGCGAAAGTTGTTGTTTCAAAATCTCTTAATTACTCCAGTTCCATGCCCCGACTACCGTTAGTCAAGAACTACCAAGTACAGTTTCTCACAAAAGTTTTCGCATTTAATTATTTGTGAAAAAGGAACTATGTTTCTATAGCAAAACAATGTATTAATATACGCCATGGTCTAAGCCAGGGGTGGCCAAACATATACTATCTTATTCTTTGTTTGTATATGTGCTTCGCGCGTAAATAGAACCCAGCAAATAAGTTTATAACTAGTTACGTTTTGGGACAGTCATATTACTAGTTGTAACGATAATAGTAAAAAAAGCACTGGCATATTACTAGTTGTAATGAAGTTAGTAACGATACTAGTCAAAAAACGACGTTTTGGAACAGTTATTTCATTAGCTGTAATGATATTAGTAATTTAAATTATTTTTTATAAATTGACATATTTTCAGGTGTAAAACAAAATTTTAGATTTAAATATAATAAGTAGAAAGTTGCTCAGTGGATAGAGTACATGCCTTAAAATATGAGGACTGTGTGTTCATACCCCGGTTGAGCCAAATGCTTTTTAATATTTAAAAACCTATAAATAAACTAGTAAGCCCACTAATCTACAATAACTAGTATTTCAACTAGCATATAACTATATACAAATGAACTAGTTGGGCTCCTATGACAACCTAATGCTAAAATCGAAAGTTCGATATATGAAAAAAGGACAGATATGCAAGTATGTAGTTTGAATTAAAAAGCAAATAGTATATTTCTAACCACATATTAGTCATTTTGTTTGCAGGGATATGCTGTGTGTGTCACACACAGTGTACGTGTCTTGATGGTAAAAAACAGCCTATACTTGCGAGTGTTGGAAATTTATAGAATGGCCACCACTGGTCTAAGCATATCAAAATATTTACAGTGGCGAGAAAAATATTTGTCACTCAAATCACATATTCATCAACTGTTAATTATATAATTAAAAGAATTTAACATAAATATTTACTTAGCTTCGTTTATTTATTTACTTTTTTGAACGCATTTCATTACCTTCCCTGCGGGAAATTTTGTACTAAGGTGCAAATACAACACATCAATTAACTAGAATAAAATTGTTAGCAAAATACACTCACTGCTTAATCAAAGTTTTTTTCAAATCATAAATATTTGATTAAACTACAGAAATTTGGCTAACTACTATAGGACAAGCATCTAAGTTTGGATCTAGAACCAATCACTGAGTATCTTAATTATGTCTTATGACGCCCTCCAGCGTGACCGTTTTGCGACTAAAGTGGCAATTTGGCACTTTTTCAACAGCATTGCCACTTTTAGTGCCACCTTTTTAAAATTACCTAAATCTGCCACCTTTTATAACATTATGCCGCTTTCTACCCCTTTGTTATGAAGTGATACTTTTTGTTTTAATATGAGTTTTATTACGGTACGAAAGTGTTTTTATAAAAAAATCTTAAGACAAAAATGTGTTTTTGAGTCCATTATTTAAAAAGTCATGAAAAAAAAACTATTTTGAAATAGTTTAATAGTTAAGATCAATAAATAGTCATTATTGCACTAAAATTATTAGAAACTAAGACCCTGATTCACTTACACGAACTAGAAACACGTTCTTGTATGAAAAGCATGCAGTTTTAAATATTCTTAGAGTGATTTTCATGCAAATTTTTGAATCAACGTTAGATTTATTTTTACCAACTCAACCCCTAAGACAAAAGTAATAATAACATATTGAAATTGTACGCAATTCGAAAAATTGGATTGACGAATTTTTATAATGAAACTAATTAGCCGTTTCCCCATCATTTTTTACATTCACACGAATATTAGTGATAAAACTAAAAAAAAAACAGTAAAAAGTGTGTGACAGGGCAACATTTCTTATACATAAAAGAAAAAATTATCTTTGATCGATACCAACAAACGGAGTATACTATGAATTTGTTTGTATTTTTTATGCATGCTCCCTCAGAACTCCGCCATCTATAAACCATTTTGGTCAATCATTTAAAATGTTTATATTGAACTTGTTATCTGGCTGCCTTTCTCTTTGATTTACAGCCAGGTATAACCACATACATATGTACGCATGTGTTGTTCAAATAATTCGATAGAAAGCGGCGTACTTCGTTGGTTCTGAAAACTCTTTCTTTTGTAGATAGAAAACACATCAACATTTATTCATTTTATTCCAAAACATTACATGCCCTAGAAGTTCATTAAATACTAGAATTTGGTTCAATTATTCCCTTTTTAAAAAAGTTGCCTCTTTTTTTCGAAGAATCCCCTTTTTGGTGCCACTTTTTTCCTCAAAATCCCCTTTTTGTGCCACTTTTTAAAAATTTTCAACGGTCAACCTGACCCCCTCCAATGACAATTCCATGTAAAAGTGACAGGTTGATCTCATATAAAGTTTCAGAACTCTAACCAGTTGCTAGTCCTTGAGAACACGCCACGTGACCTTTGACATGTTCTCTTCGCTTAGCAATACAATATAGCGTGTTATGTTTGATATACATACAAATTTTTGGAAAGCAATATATGTATGTATAAAAAACTGGAAAACACCAGATAACTTTTAATAGCCGGATCACTACAACATAGCTAGGAACACTCCAAAACATAATCAGCATTGGCTTATCCGTTTGGGAGCTACAGTACTACAGCTACACAGATATAAGGGGATATAACCAGAAAAGAGCAGATGAATTATAAATATTTGGATTTTCTTCAAACATAGGTAAGAACATCCTCGATCAAGTAACCTTAGAAAAACTATAATAAAATTCGCCCAAGCATTTAGGAGGTACGGTGCGACAGACAGACAGACAGACACACAGATGCACACTTGAAATAACGGGGGCTAAAATATAAGCTAAAGTACGCCTTATTTTATAGATGTGTTCAAGATTAACGTCAGTACCCGTCTTTCGGTGCTCTTAACACCGTATCAAGTTTTCACGACCAGCCGCGAGGGATTCCTCAAGGTACCTTTTTGACTTACAAGAAATACACAAGTTTCAAGCTCATGCACATACACAAGTTGCAAGTTCTTGCACATACACAAGTTGCAAGTTCTTGCACATACACAAGTTGCAAGTTCTTGCACATACACAAGTTGCAAGTTCTTGCACGTGGGCCTCGCACCATGAATGAACACCTTGCTAGAGTATTTGAGCTATCTAAACTTCTTACGGTAAATGGAACTGACACAAAACAAATCACATGACCGGTCACCAGAGGATAGGGACCGGTCTGAGTTCTAACACTTTCTATGAAGCGAACCATTCACTTTTACATGGGGATGAGCTACCAACTCGACCACAGGGATACTCATATTGCAAAGTTATTAATACCAGGGGGTTACTCTGTAATTCGAAACGAAAGATATTTTTTCGCATTGCAATGTAAATAACATACAGATGCGAACAGTTTTCCTTTCGCATCGCATTACAGAGTAACCCCCCAGTTATGCTGAAACTAATATCTAAATATAGTTACGGGACTGGTTCCTGAGTGACATGGCAGTCTCATTGGAGAAAAACAATTAACATTATTTAAATACTACGAATTACTTCAGTGTCGTTTAATGTAATACAACCCCGAGCGCCAACTAAATTGACAGAAAATTAAGACGACACATCACGAAAATGGTTAATAGGTAATCATTTACACGATATGTCTTTTTTCGCCATTAATATGGAACACAATATGCCATTAATGGCAAACATCATCCATTTAACGATCAAGAAGACAGGGTGTTACTCCGGAATTCGATTGAAAAATAACACTGATCGTATCTTATTTAAATTGAAATTCGAAAGTAATTGAGTAAGACTCCAGTGCCTGGTTTCTGTAACTATTGTGAGAGTTTCTCGCATCGAAAAATTTATAATCATTCTGTGAAAAACAGGATGAGTGAGAAAAAAAATTAATATTTTTGAATTTTTATAAGGTTCGCAGGATGAGTCATATAATCCCCCTTATTCCGTAACTATTTGTCAACGTCACGTCAAGACAATACTAATAAGATGGCTCCTTTCTACTCGTCATCGACAACAATCTACTATTACTGACAACCACTTACTACTCTCTAAGGCACAGAAAATGGGAAGAGGCTGTTAATATTGGGCCTGATTGTGTTAGGCGTTGGCGTAAACGCCTGAGTCGTTTTTTGTAGTAGATTAAAGAACACATGTTGTGTGTTACTTTAATCTATTACAAAAAACGACATAGGCGTTTACGCCAACGCCTTACACAATCAGGCCGATTAGTAAGTTTTATTGACAGTGAGTAGACAAGAGCCAGTTTTTTGGTATTGTCTTGACGTGACGTCGACAAATAGTTACGGAATAAGGGCGAATAATGCAACTGCTATTATACTATAAATCGTCCTACAAAGATCGGATGACAAGCATAATTATTAATTTTTTCTCGATGTGAGAAGTTCTCACAGGTTACAGAAACGAAGTACAGGTCATCTGTGGCACCACTGGATCCCGTGTTACCTGTGTTATGTTACTGGTCAGAGCTCGAAAAAACTCCCCTGTAGTTTAACTTTCTATCGACTTTAGTCTTGGGCGAGACCTTAGGTGGCTGTGCACATTCTACCAGACTAGCGTAGGTTATCTTACTTCCTTCGCCCGTTGCTGTTATTTCAGAGTTTTTGGTAGTAACAAATAATTTTCATGGGTCTAGAAAAATCAATTACCGTTTTCCCCAGGAAGCACAGCACCAATGTGTCCATTATTCACCAATGTGCAAAAGTGTGGTCTTTTTTGACTTATGTATGTAGGTACAGTAGGGAAAAACCATAAAACTTAGTTTTCTGCTTATTGTGCTGTATGCATTCTGAAGTTGTGACTTTAAGAATGTTAATGATTAATTTTTAACTTTTAATATTTATATGTTGGTATATATTAGTACATATTGCGAAATGTAAAAACTTATTTGACCAACTGTATTTATTTTAAAGTGAAAAACTTCACACCTTTAAGGCGCTTTTAATTTCACAAATCTCTTTTGTATACATATCTGTTTATTTTTTTTTTATATTTTTATTATTATTATTATGTATAGTTTTTTTCAAGTTTCCTATTTCAGCTCTTATAGTCTGAGAAATTTTTATTTTGTTACTCTTAAATTACTTTTTGTTGCCTGGGTTTTATTGACTTTTTCCATCTTCGTAATAACTGTGGCACTAGATTAGATATTTACTTTTTTGTTGTTGTTTTTTTATTTTCCCCTCTTGATTGTTTCTTATTGTATTGTTTGGCTTTACCCACAGTGCGTATTACGTGTAAACATTGTGACAAAATACTCTACATTATGCATGTAAATATAATTAGTTATTGTGGCAGATTCTTATTAAATTAATGATAGGGCTAAGGCTAGATTTATTGATGTGTACTTGGCATATTCTTATATCCTTGAGCTAAATCTATGACATGAATGTACATAGAATGAATAATAAATATTTATTAATAATTTCCAACTTATTTTGATTGTAATACACTGAACAAAAAAAAAACTTGTACTCTTTCTCCATTGAAATAATTTGATTTCTTATACAATCAATATAATAAAACTCGACAAACTATATACCAAATTAAAGGCTAGACTGTGTAGACTTTGAAGCCACAAACAACTTTTTGAACACTCTGTTGGAAAAGTTTTAGTAATTTACACAAATATAAAACATCAATTTCTAATGCAAAAAAAACTCGTACACTTCAAATAAAAGAAAAACTTGTATACAAAAGCAAAAGTTTTAATTAATTTATTTATGGCATTTTACTTCCCTTATGCCCCTTAGTCGATTCGGAATAAAATTTGCCAATTTTCCTGTGTAATTTGTCATAATTTTAGACAAAACGTCCCATAGTGCACTTCAAAGACTTTCATTTCCTTTAATTCAAAAACTTATTGATCTGGAGACCCATATTGACCTAGCTGTTGCTTAAATAGAACCTTCCTAGGTGGCAAAACGTACCAATTTGACATTATTTTGCCCCAGGTCCTTAGCATTTGGAACTATATGCTGTATCCCGTCATAATGATCCAAGTCAATAGCATAATCTTAGACTATATATATATATATAGATTGTCCGAATTTCTGTGCAGAATAGTGAAATAGTCTATTAACTTCACACGTTTCCCCTAAAAATTAGCTATCGATATACCTCATTTTATCTTCTTGTAGGCTAATATCATAATATCGCCTTTTCATTTCGAGGATCTCAAGTTATCATAAAGAAACAACTGTATCTTTTGAGTCTGTCTTCATCCCATCTTCAAAATTGTGTATAATAAAGACATGTTAGTTGGCTACATTCTGTAAAAAATAAAGAAAATTAAAATACTATTCTTCAGGATATTTAAGGATAAAGAATACTTTGACATTTTAGACGCACTTGTAGCATGAAGATATGCCCTTTTTAATCAATACTCGGCAAGAGGAGACTAAAGCCTTTCGAATGGCATCAATTTATATCCGAGGACGCGTTCTAAAGTTATTCAATATGACGAGATTTTCTCAAAAATGGCCGTGATGCGCAAGTTTAGCGGCCTACAAAATAGTTTTTCGCTATGTTACGCGCACACAGGAATATAATTTATGTGTCGATTTTGATTTAAATCGGAGAGGTGAAAAATCCAAACCCTATCATTGAAACAATTAATTAAAAATATTAAATTTGGCTAAGCATTAAAAATATAAATTCAAGTCTGTTCCAGGATTAAATAAGTAAAAATAAGCCTGATTCGTGATTGATTCAAGTACGCGGCAGGCTTGATTTAATGCATGGCTTTGTTGGACGATGAAGGACTATACTATCATCTATTCAATCCTCGTCCATCATGCATCCTATCCGAAGCAGTTAAATTTTCACCTTGTTAACTTTTGTTTTAGAGTATGTAGCGGTTTAAAAGTTCCACTTTGCTTGTAATTGCTTTTTGTCTTAAATGTTTGCTTATATCCATAATTTTCATTTCTGCCAGCGTGAAATACTTAATATGGATTTAAAATTTCTTGTTGTTATTTCTCGATTTTGTTTTTATTATCTAAATGTTTTTATTTTGTTCTTTTCATTTTCTTCTTTTACACAATTTGTATTTGTCTGTCTGTTTGTTTGTTTGTTTGTTTTATGTCGTCATCTTTTATTATTTATATTTTTATTGTAAATTTTGCAAATATGAAACCTTTTTCTGCTATGATTTTCTTTTAGGCTCTTATATTTAAATTTTCTCTTCATTGGAACTTGTCCAGTGTCATCATACGGTTTCATAATTAATTTAATGGTTTTTACTAGAGATGTGCATGTGAGTGAATTTTCGCTCACGATCACACAAAGGTTTTTTTTTCACGCACGCTCACGCACAGAAAATTTTAACTGCCAGTTTTTGTAAATAAAATAAAAATTTTCGTTGGGGAATTTATATTGAAACAACAATAAAAAAAACTCAAATTTGTTTTTGTTTTCAATTCAAAGTCACTAACGAAAATTTTAATTTTATTTACAAAAACTGGCATTAAGACTCTCACGATCACGCACGCTCACGATCAAAATTGGTTTTATCACGCACGCTAACGCACGACAAATGCCTAAGCTTTCACGATACTTATTTTTTATATCCCAGAAAACACAAAATCGACCGTTTAAAGTTTTAAGAATTTTTTAGAGTTCATACAAGAACGAATTTTTGGACCAATGAAATAATATACATGGGCGATTCTACTTTTGAGTGTACATTTTGTGTCTTTTATTATTTTTTAACTTTACCAATATAATTAATAGAAATATGAGAAAGTAGGATTCATGTTATATTTTTTGCCTCATTTAATTGATAATAATATAAAATATTTTTAGATTTTTTTAAAATTCTTGTGAATTGAGCGTTGGATTTGCTTTCACGGTTGTTCTGGGAATGATTTTTGGGAAAAAAATACACCACAAAAAGTGAGTATTGGGTTTTAAGGCACTATACATCTGCGCTCTAAAAAAAATAAAAATCGCAGGACGAAATTAAAAGTTATGACAATTTTTTAAACTTTGACTTCGGTTCACATGGAAAAGTAAAAAATTAGTGTCTTTTAAAATAAGTATTTACAAAGATTTATACATGAGCAAAAGACAGGCTAACTGTTCTTTCAAATTAGATAAATTTTAATAGAATCTACCGACAATGTTAAAAGTTAAGTCAATTTCAAATGATTATTCGTACCAAAATACAGCCCACCTAATAAGAGATTTTTCGAAAATATAACAACCCACAGTGCGGTAGAATCAAAATTTTTGAAAGCAAATCAAAAATTTCTTAACGGGCAATGCTATCTATAACGTTTCTGTACTTCCGCTGCTGTTAACTGTTTTTCACCGTCCAAAAATTTATAGATAAATTATAGAATTTTGAACGGAACGGTCAATACATTTTTTTATGAGTTTAATATTTTTTTCAGAACGCACACTATATTTTGAATTTGAAACAATTCAGACTTTTACAATTTAGACTTTTTACATAAAAACATCGTTATCACGAAGACTGACCGATATAGCGGTACTCAAGAGGAAATTCTAAAAACTTTGTCGAAATGTCTGAGAGAATTCCCTGCGAATTCTGAAGAATTTTCTGGGGAAACTCTAAAGGAATTTTCGACATGTCTGACCAATGTCGCAAAAATGTCTGACAAATAATCAGAAAATTTTCAGGTTTAATTGACTCAAAGCTTTTACGTCGTTTCGTATTACTGTCGGATATAAAATTAGAAATTTGTCGAATAAAACTCGAAAATAAAATAAAAATCTTGTAAGACAAAAGAGGAAATTTTATTCAGCAAGCTACGAAATGTAATTTCGTGAGTGCGTGATAATTACATTTTTAAAATCACGTACGATCACGCACGGTACTTAATTTTTAGATCACCCTCACGCACTATTGCGTGACGTTACCCTCATCTGGGTTCCCGCACATTGCAACTTCCCTGGGAACGAACAGGCGGATGATACCATGGACGTTTCCACTGCTGAATCGGTAGCCATGCCGTTTGGTACTATTATTATTCTCAAATATTACCGGCAGAAAGCTGAAGATAGGTGGCGCAAGTAGAGCACGTGTAAGGTAGCCAGGAAAGTGTGGCCTTGCTACAACGATAATCGCACAACACAACTAATTAGCAAAACCGTAGCCACATCTCGAGACTCGTCGCAGTAGTGACAGGGCATTGTGCAATCGGCAGACATGCTAGCAGGATATGCCTTTTCTACAATGCGTTCTGCCGTAGTTGCCGGGATCAAAGCAAAGAAGAAACAGTCTTCCACTTTTTTTGCCAATGCCCAGCCTTTGGCCTCTCGAAACACAAATTCTTGGGCATACTAACGAACTTTCGCAGTTATCAGTGATAGGTCTGGTGACCTAATCAGGTATCGCAATGCGACGGGTTGTCTAGTATCTAATACCGAATCCGAGGCCTGGGCTCTGACCTACCATCACTTTCGTCTAATGCCTCGATTTTATCAATAAGAAGACGGTTATGAAAAAGTTTTGCATACAAAACTATAGAAACTGTGTTAAAAATGTCTAGATTATTAATGTAGTTTATCATTATAATAAGGCAGTGGTGGCCATATATATTAGAGGGCTGCACGAATATACTCTCAAGTACTCGTATGTATGTTTGTGTGTGTATGCATGTATGTTTTTTCTGTATATGTACGTATATATGTATGTTTATATGTATATTTGGTCGTGGCTATGTATGTACACACATACACATGCATTTATACATAAGAATATAAATAAGAACATACATCTATGCACACACGAAATTCATACGAGTACATTCTACGAACTTTGCAGACCTCTAATACATATACTATCTTATTCTTTGTTTGCGAATGTGCTTAGCGTCTAAATAGATAGGCTGTGTGTCTCACACACAGTGTACGTGTGTTGATGGTAAAAAAACGTCATATACTCGCGAATATAGGAAATTGACAGAATGGCCATTATATTAAGGGGAAAACATTCCCCGGAATTCTCGCACTAATCTTCCGATATTTTGGTATTGAAAATTTAGCCGAATTCCCGGGGATTCCCGAGAAAAGAAACGTTTAAATTAATGAGCTTGGTATATACCACTTTTCTAATTACAAATTTTGTATTAATACGGGAACTCACAGTGTGTGCAAATTGTCAAAAAATCGGCTTAGTAGAAGTTGCTGAAGAGCAATATTTGCTTATTATGGGCGTGATATTCCCATATTGCATTGTCACCGAAGTTACCTATATAAAGTTTCAGTTAATATAAAGTTTCAGTTAATCGTATAACAGGAATTGGCTAAAAAATGGTCTTAACATTTTTAATCAAACGTACATGCAAACTTTGCAAGTTAAATAAATGCTTATAATTATGCAAAGGCATTCCTTGTGAGTATCCTCAGCTATTATTTATTTCAGAAAATATTTTTAATTTTTTTTATATAATTAAAAATTTGTGCAAATTATCTTGTTAGTATCAATTTGTACTTGTCGATTTTAGTTATTACATTAAGCAAACTTCACATTCTTTTATTTAATTTTTTTTAACAATACCCTGATGGAAGCCTGGGACCAAGTGTCTCCAAGTCAGCACTTTTGTCGACAAGTTTGCTGACTTTTTCGTGACATTATCAACGAATCGTCTGCACTTTTTATTTGCCCTTATATATTAAAACGTTTCATAGGTATTGACTAGAATCATTAAAATGCACTAGTGAATCTCTGGTGCCAATATCTTAATGTGGTCCCATGAGAACTATCTAGTGAATAGTTAGTCAGTACTTCTGAGGTTACTAGTGGAATCTCAATGACAAGCACATATCGCTCCTTTATTGCAACGTAGTCATATCTAAAAAAAATGAAACTTGGAAAATCACGTTTAAAGTTTTAAAATTGTTAGCAAGTATGTGGACGGTGTTAGGGTTTTAGTGGTTATATCTTCGGTTTAGTTTAAGATATGTTTCTGAAAATTTGTTAGCATATAAAAAAGGTCTTAATGAACACTTTTTCTTAAGTAACTTAAAAATTTTTTGACATACGACTACGTTGAAATAAAGGAGCGATATGTACATGATAAATGCCTGTGTGTGCCTGAAGTATACTTTTTTAGTAGTACAGGTGACAAAGTCAATAGTGAATCAGTACAATTCTACTATCAACATTTCCTGCACGGTAATTTCATTCCACTTTTGGTTCAAGAAATAACTTATAAATAAGTCTTCGCATTTACGACTATTTGCAAATTTGAGAAAAGTTAACATCTATTTTCGTGTGCATTATGTTTAATGTTTCCTGTCATTTTTGCTGCTTCTTTCGAGTTAAAAGAATAAAGAATTAATTTTTTTTATTATTTTTATAAAATAAAACAACATAAAAATTGTATACAGTTAAATTTATAATACAATTTTCAACCAAAATAATAATAATAGAAATGGATTGTCTTTAGTAGTCTGACACAATAAAGAAGAAAAAAATTTAAACATTTTGCGCTGCAGTAGTCCGAAGCAAGATATATGTACATACTTATCTGTGTCATTTTATCATAACATCTTAAGTCGAGTTAAGTCATAATCGAGTTAAGGTCATATTCTGGTTCGACTTCGTACAATTCAGATTTGGGTCTAGTCCGTTTTCAAATACTCCAATTTTCGATAAAGTTAACACGGTTTATTTTTTAGAACACCAACACAACAGATTTTTACACTTAAGATGTTATGGTAAAACGAGACAGATATGATTGAAAAGTGGCCGAAAAGAGCGAAACTATTTTGATACCTTTTTCGAACTTTCACAAAAATAGCTCTAAAACGGGCACAGATTATTACCTACCGTCCAGTCATGAGTCAAATTCAACATTCTACACGTCGTCGGGAAGTGCACTTAGAGGCGTGGATGCAGTGGATGGAAAAATATATATTTCCGCTTCTAAAGCGAATAAAATATGCCTCATTTCTATTGAGTTTCTAAAATAAATTTTACAAAATGCTAAGGGCCTAATTGTCTAAAACACATCACGAAAGTGACATTTATATAAGGGCCTAATTGTCTAAAACACATCACGAAAGTGAAATTTACTCAAATTCTATAAATTTGTTTTTAGTTTTCATACAAACTCTTCACCGAATAAACACATAAAAAATTCAGGATTTGCTTTGCCTTTCATAATTTTTAAAATTTTTATGAAAAACCAAAATAAATTTATAAAATTTGAGTAATTCTGATTTTGTTTCTTATATAAATTTCACTTTCGTGCCGTGCCGCGTTGTAGAAAATTAGGCCCTAAGTTTCATTTAAGAAAACTTTTATTTATGACCGAACAAGATGGGGTTATGATTTTGACGTCTTTATCTGTGCTTCTGTCTGGGTCATCGTTAGCTCTTAAACAGGTGAACCGATTTGTCTTTCGCTTTCTCGTGTTGGCAAGGTGATATGGTCGATAATTTATGACAATATGGTCAGCCGTTTGCCACAAACAGCGATGGCATTTTTGGGTTTTTTTTACGATATAACAAAAAACGACATGACATACTGTGTTGTCATATCGTAAGTTTTTTACGATATGATGACATAGCGATATGACAGCACCGTATATGACTATATTAGTGTTGTCATATCGTAAAAAACTTACGATATGACAACACAGTATGTCATATCGTTTTTTGTTATATCGTAAAAAACCCCAAAAATGGCATCGCTGGCCACAAATTAAATTTAAAAATTAATTATAAAACATGGCAGCACCCGAAAAAAAACACTTGTCTGACATCACACTATATTCAATATATAGTTGTTGCTATTTTTACAATTATTTTTCTACATCCCTTCCCTGCAGACAAAGTAACTAGTATGTAGTTAGAACTATACTACATAATTGCTTTTTACTTCAGACTAGTTGCCCATCTGTCCTTTTTTCATCGAACTATCGATTTTAACATTAGGTTGTCATAGGAGCCCAACTAGTTCATTTGTATACAGTTATATCCCAGTTGGAATACTAGTTGTTGTAAACTAGTGCTCTTACTACTTTGTTTATTTAGATTTTGTATCTCTTAAAAAATCTTTGGCTCAACCGGGGTTTGACGACACATTCCTCATATTTCAAGGCAAGTACTCTACCCACTGAGCCACTTCTACTTATTTTTTTAAGCTAAAAAATATGTTTTATATACAAGTCGTATAACTAAAAATTTTGTCCTTTTTTGACCAGTAGTATCGTTATTGTCTCGATACAACTAGTAATATGATTGTTCTTTTTTTACTAGTATCGTTACATGTCTGGCTTCAACTAGGAATATGACTGTCCTTTTCTAACCAGTAACATTACAACTAGTAATATGCCTGTCCCAAAGCGTATCCAGTTGTAAATTTAGCTGCTGGGTTCTTACAACTACAATTTAGAATGGGGAAAAAGCCCATCAGTGTGGTATTGGTATAAAGTAAGAAAATACAAAGAGATTATTCGTTGCTGAGTTCATGTTAAAACTTTAATATTGTTTAAGTTTCTTATTTATTTAAATAAAATTTTGCTACAATATCTGTAGTTTTTCTATGACATTTTTGGGTAAAGGTTCCCTGGCGATCTGCATATAGCGCCAGTGAAACGCTCTTGAGAACTAGCTAATACCCCCCGGAAATCAATTTCAATGTGTTTTTAATAAAACAATTAATATTTTACTGCATAAGTAAA
This sequence comes from Panzeria rudis, assembly GCA_956483635.1. Lineage (NCBI taxonomy): Eukaryota > Metazoa > Arthropoda > Insecta > Diptera > Tachinidae > Panzeria > Panzeria rudis. Next base: position 146,068,412 of record OY101447.1, on the reverse strand, counting down.
ATATTATTTTTGGGAAAATAGTGCGATTATATATTGAACTCTATGGTCAGATATTTCTAGGTGGACAGCCGAGGAATTAATTTATTTTTTGCCAGGGATCCCTAAGGAGCATTCAGTCATACATATATGTAGCTATTTTTAGACAAATAGTTAAATTTAATCATATGCATGTCCTTTTGCTGTTTATTTTAATTTAAATATTAAAATTTGCTCAGACTTAATCATCACTGTTTGACTTCTATATTCTTCCATTTTATGTTTCTAAGTGGTACTAATTATAGTATAGTACGCGACAATGGCAGTGTGCCATCCGTCTAATGCTTATTACTCGAGTATCTTCTACACTTAACACAAGAATATTTAAACACAAACCTATTTAGCGAGCTTCTTATTCAGAGACTTCTTTCATTTAAACAGATTTAGTAAGACAGCCAGAAAACAAATCTCATTAAACTGTTTATTACGACAATTATAAAGACAATGAATGAAATAACGAATGAATGACTGTCTAGCAAAAGTGACAACTGTTCGGGCATTTGTAATAAAAACAAATACAAAAAAAAAGATATTTAACGTTTGCATGTCTTCTGTTTATGGTTTTGGTGATATGTCTACTATAAAGTATAAAGACGGGTCTGTGTGAAAATTTTGTTATTATAAATATTACATAGCGACTTGACGAACCATCATTTTGTTCTACATTTGTCAAACTTCATACATACAAAACATAAAAAAGGTTGTGCTATTTTTTCATATCGACTTTGTCTTTTGTCAAGACAAATCAATGGCTTGTGAAGACGCTAAGCTATAAAACAAAATCATTAACATCAAAACATAATGGAGAAATGAAAAATATTTATTTTAAAAGTGTGCTATAATGAAATAACAGAATTTCTTATTTTTCAAAAAATTTTTAATTGTTTTGGGTGAAGCTAGTCTATATATGTATATATATATGCCTGCATTTCGTTGAGGCTCATGCCAACTCATCACTAGACTTCTAACATTATTGGCATAAACAACAACGAAATGCAGACATATGTATGTAGATATAGACTGGATTAACCCAAATGAATTGGTAAAATTTTCTAAGGAATGTAATAAATTCTGTAATTACTCAGCTAAAATGCAATCTGCGACTTTTAACATATTATTTTTTAAAAATATACACTAAAATCAACATATCTGTGGCAATAAAGAATAAGTGCTTGAGTCGAGATAAAAAAAAGTTTTAGTTAATACAACCATTGTATTCTTCATATTTAAAAGTATCTCTAGGCAAATTTTCATTTATTTCGTACGATTTTTCAGGAAGCTATAGCGTAATGACTTATTTTTTTTCAACTCATAATCTCATATGGAAAACTGCTTAATTCAGCTTATAATATATTAAATTTTTAAATTGAATATATTTATTATAGTAGAAAGTAGTAGTAGAAAGAAAGAAAAGTCAACATTAAGTGTAATAGGAATAAACTAAAAATCCACTTGAACTTTTAAAAGTACTCCCGTACAAAACTATAAAATATGACTTAAGCACTTTTTCCTTATTGCGACAGATATATTGGCATCCAATTTTTTCTCTTCGTAAAACTTCGTATAACAAATTGTTCTTTTTATTCTATATTAATTCTTCTTGCATCAACAAAATGCATACATATAGATTAGCTTAACGCACAACAAATGAACATAAGGTCCTGAGAATATCTCGAATAAATTTAATGGCTTTTTTTTAATTTTCAATTCAATCTTAAAATTGTAGATATGTATGCAGAGATTTACGAAAACTAGTCCCGTTTGGCATCTCCAATACGTATACACTAGGGTGACCCTTAATTTCAAAAAGTTCGATTCCAGTGTTATCTCCCAGTTTGGTAAATATCGATAAAAAATGAAATTGATCAATCCGTGCCGCCAGTGCGCTCAAATTTAGGAAAAAAAAACATAAAAGTTTGTTTTTTGCCTTATAACTTCAAAAATATTAATTTCACAAAAAAATGTGAGAAGAAAATGTTGCTCGTGAAGTTTACAAACAAACTATATTTTACGAAAATCGAATTACAACTTTTGACTTTAGTCACAATTTTGTGAGGAAACTCAATTGGCAAAAAGTGCGATTTCCATACATCACACAAAATGTAGTCTATACTGATATGTTCAAGTTATACAAAACAAGCTATATAAAAAGCTATACGAAAAGCTTTTTATACAAGCTACACAAAAAAAGCTGATTTTATAGCGCTGATATAATGCAGGCTTTTAAGCGAGAAAGAAGAGTAAGTAAGTTTATTTGAGCTTCTTCATGCCGTTTTACAACAGTGTTTTAGGCGAGTAGTTGGTACGTTGGATTGCAAACCTGAAGACACTTAGTTCGATACTAGTTGAAGTTAAAATAACAAACAGTAATTAAAAATATAAAATTAATAAAAATAAATAAAGTTATGAAGTAATAAAATTAAAAAAAATGGCTTTAGAAATGGTTTTAGGGATGAAAATCTTGATGATTTTCGGCGCTTCAAAAAGCGCTTTTGTGAGCAAAAATGTAGTACTCCAAATCGCGAACTCGCCATACAAAAATCAGCAGGTTTGTCAGTGCTACTATTACTCTATTATAGTAGAATCCTGCTTTATTTGAGCCATTTTTTTACTGGGTTTGTATACAAATTGTTACTTTTAATAATTGAGTTCCATTACTTATTTGTGAATAAAATCAAAAGTTGTCAATCGAGTTTAGTAAAATACGTCTTCTTATATTAATAAACGTATTGTTTTGTTTAATTTATCAGTCATATACATACACATTTTGAGCAATGCTGAGCATTTTATTGCAAAAATTATTTATTAATTTTACCATCGAATTTATTTGTTGTCAATAATTTAATATTACTAAAAATTATGTTTATTTGCTGATGGTGAAGCATTGTCTATATGCATTTCATTAGTGCTTTACCAAATCGTCAGTAGACTTCAACCATACTTTTGAACAGTTACAAACCTCTTATCTTATGTACCGACTTTCAAAAACCATTTGAGAATTTTCAAATAAATTATTTAAAAAAATAAGCATAGTAGGCTTTGAAAGTTATACAAAACCCAGCAAATACTTTTTTTTCGATATTACTTATTTTATTTTTCTACACCTTTAAATTTTATTTAAAATAATATTATGGCAATATGTCAAATAATAAATTTCTTATTACTAAAAAACTTTATTTCCCAGCAAAAACTTTTGTAATTTTTATAATCGATAGTACTTTGTTAATGGGTTACAAAGTAATGAGTGGTATTTATTTATTTCATTACTATGCTTCAAATTAGAACTACTACTTATTTTGTATAAAATTAGTACGTATTTTTATCATTATCTGAAAGTAGCTAGAATTTGTTGGCATGTATTACTAAAATAAGCAGACAACCACTTTTTGAGTCAACATGTGTTTGTATATGAAAACTAATTTTTGTCCTTAAACTTATAAGTCAACAATAGCTGAGTGCGTAAAGTGATTGTCTTCATATCGGAACGAGCACAGGTTCGTATCCCAGCTGGTTCAAAAAAATTAAAGATTAAATACAATTGAAAAAATATAAATAAAACATACTGCGTATAATTTTTTTTAAACTTTAATTTGTTTATTTGACTACTTACTTGTTAGCTTCAAGTAAGCCAAATAATAACTAGTTAATTGCTGTGACAATGTAAATACATTTGTAAGGGTTACCCCTTATTTTTTGGACTTCTCAAACAAAGCAATTTTTTACTGAGTTGTGTTTAAGCAAAGTTTTTGCTGGGTTATATTTTGCTTAACCCAATGTACGCATTTTACACTAACTTTTAATTGTATTACTTTTTTCTTTTATACTTTATAAATACATAGTATTCAATTATATTTCTTCTCTTTTCAGACATTTTGTGTACTTATCCCATAAAGACTGGGTAAGTTTGTTTTCTTAGAAAATTTTTCTATTTAGTAATTAGTAATTACTTCCGTGCATTAAGTTTTTCATAAAACCGTGTTGTTGTAAGCAGCAGATAGAATAATATTAATAAGAGCATTAAAATAATGTACGCAAAAAATTTTTGTTCGCAAACTTTATTTATAAGTAATTAAGTAGATTAATTGAAAACAAATACACTGTGGTATCGATTGTATCGAAATCAGGCTTGCAGCACTATAGTGCTAGATTTAGAATTTTTTCCCTCAGTTAAATTTAAAAGTTTACAAAAAAGTGGCTAATCAGTTTATCTAAATTTGTCTCTTAACCACTTTGCATAACCAATATTCCATTCCAGCTGGATTTGGAAATTCATAAAATAAATATTTAAGAAAAAATGGAAAAATGAAAGACTGCTACCTAGCAGTTTTACTCTTTCATCTTATGGCAACACCAATCGAAATTAAAGAAAAATAAATATTAGGCTCTGAATAAATATTAATATATGCACAGAAAAGTCCACTTTTTGTCACGTATGTCAACAATCAATTAAGCTTATGTCTTCAAAAAAAAAATTAAAAACTTAAGTTTGTTTATTTCTTTACATTCACAAAGCAAAAACTTGGTGATGTGTTGCAATTACCAAACAACATACTTTTAAACACAACTCAGTAAAAAATTGCTTTAAATAAAGCATATTTTTACTATGAGAGAATAAAAGTAGTTCTTACAAACCCGCTGATATCGCTGCTCATTTTTGATATAAAAAGCGCCTTTTTAAGCGGTGGGAATTATCACCATTTTCAGCACTAAAACTGTAAGTATACGAAACTTTCTTGCTTAAAAACCTGCATCAGCTTTTTTTTTTGTATAGTTTCTTTTATATACATTCACTGCTCTGCAGCAAGCTCTTCTTTTAAAGCATATTTTAAAGCATATATGCTTCAAAAAACATGCAAAATTTTTACTGGGAAACTACATATAGTCTTAATTACTGTACAGTAGTTAAATCAATTACTTATTAGTAAATACACAAGCCATTTATTGTCTTATTATATAGTTCAGTTCAGCAGTTCAACCCCTGGCAAAGCAAAGTGGATTTTTTGTATTATCTGTTTGCTCGTAAAAAAACTCGTTTGAAGCCCGTAACAAAATGGTTGTGCAGGAAGTAAAACACTTGACAGAAAACACATTAATAACTTAAAATGGCACGAGTTCAATGCTCAGCAGAGACATTCTTCGTCTTAAAGGAAATTTGTTAAAAGTATTAACATTACATATGTCAGTCCAAGAAATTCCTATGTTGTCAATACGAAAGCTCTACTTAGAGTTAAAGTAAAGATCATAAAAAATACTTCTCCTGTAAAATTTACTTTTTGATGGTTACGATTTTCATGCGGTTAATGCTCGATATATCCGCAAAAATTTCTTGCAATAAATAAATTAAAAATACAAATTCTCAAAATGTAAAATTATCAAGAATGAACATCATTGAAATTTTTACGTTACGTTTTCAAAAATATTTATTTTAAGATGATGTCCTTTAGAAATATAAATACGAAAAAAACGTACATAAACTTTAAACTTTTGCAGAAATATATGTGTGTTTCTACTTGTTCACACATGGAGACTTTATAAGTTTTCTTTTCACAACACTCAACAAACAGAAGAGAGTTGCTGTTCTGATAAATGGTAAAGTTTAACTTTGTGACTGTTTCCTGTTTTCTTTGTTTGCGGATGTGTTCATTTTATTTTTTTAAGGATTATACAATGTAAAATCCTGATCGTTAAGCTGTGTTGTGTTGTTCCCCTCAAACATGCTTTTGAAGATTTTTTTGTATTCCATCATCTTTTCTTACAAAATTTACTTTATATTTTATAGACAGACATTAACCATAAACCTACTTTCTATTCATCTTAGAATTTGTAACCCTTCTTTATGAAAATAAAACCCTAAAAAATCATTGTATTTGTGTGTCTATCTGTCTGTCTGTGTTTTTCTATGGCTTAAACAATTCTTGCTGAAAATATTTATGTACGTGTTTGGGTTTTCCAAGTTCCAACTGTTTTGCCACTTTTCCTAAATTTTACTTTTCATTCACTCTTTTGTGTTATTGACTATAAAAAGTTATAAAAGTTAGTTTGTTGGCACAGCGCTATTACTTTTAACAAAACTTGTAGTGAAAAAGCGCAATTAATGCTCACACAGCACTTTAAATTTTTTATGGCTCCAACAAGGAAACATGAAATAAATTACTTTCGAGAATCATTATTGAAATAAATTACAACGTATAATTTAATTTATATTTTTGACAGCTAAACAAGTTATTGAAAACTTTTAAGTACCTATGGAATTTTTTCCTTTAAAAACTTGTACGTTTTCATATCAGTTATGCTCCTTTTTATGTAAAAATATTACAAATTGAAAGGAAGATTAATACATATATTTCTGAGCAGCAAAGAAATTCTATGAATTAGTAAATATTTTGTATAGGATCTACAAGAAAATTTTAAATTCAAACAAAAATGTTTCAAAACTTGTATTGAGATCAGCGATGCCATCATAGCTGCCAGAAATGCCGACTTTTTACTATATGACATACTGTGTTGTCATATCGTAGGTTGTTTACGCTATGACAACACAGTATGTCATATCGTTTTTTGTCATATCGTAAAAAATTGACATTTCTGGCAGCTATGGATGCCATTTATGCAGTTCTTTACGATATGACAAAAAAACGATATGACATTTAAAACCTTTTTAAACAGTTTATTAATTATTTCGCCTCTTCAATAATAAATTGAAATGGCAATAAATATTCAATCTTAGCTTTATTGATTACACTGCCTTACAACCATAAGATATAAACTTTGTAATGCATTTTTTAGGGTAATTAGGATGTGCTAAGCAAGAGAAAAATAAAAAATATAATTTCAAGGGTACATTTCTGCTTTTGATGTATACTTTTTAAAGAGAGCGTCACGTCAGCTGGAGTCAAAGTCATTACAAAATTTATGTCAACCAAAAATAAAAATTTGTAAAGCAGTTTTATTAATTCCATCCGATAATACACAAAAAAATCGTTTCTCCGGATGATTCTGTGGTGCCCCTCGTGTTAATCTGAGAGCAAGAGTGTTCCTTAGAGTGGTCGTAAAAAAATAAAAATTTTATTCCTTCTAGTCTCATACCCCAAATCGATGTGTCATTATAAAAACTACCCAAAATACATTTCAGTTCAATCAGTTAAGATTAATAGTAATGAAATAAAAATTAAGAATTGAAGTTTGGTATTATTTTCATGCAGGTAAATAAAATGCTTCTGAAAATTTGACTATTTTAGAAAATCTGCTCTTTTGGCCACATCTTTGATCAGCCGGGTAACAATTAAAATACAAATTAATTATATTAAATGTAGCTAATAGAATTTGTAAAAACACTCTATGATCGTTTCTTTTCTTAAGCGATTAATTTAGAATTTCGTAGAAAATTTCACTATATTCGGCCAACAACGCTGGATGAAGCGTGCATGCTTTAATCGCTTTAAAATTTCAACTCCAATAATTTTTGAAGTGAAAAAATCACCAAAATTGCATAAATAGCAAACGCGACTATTCTCGTCCTTCTATTTTTCTATGAAGTGCAAATAAGCCAACAATCTCGACAAAATTGTAATTGCTCAAAAAATTCTCAAAATTACATAATTGAAAATTATTAAAGCTGTGAATAAACTGGGAATCAGTGGAATGAGGAAAATTTTTAAGAAATTGGGGAAAAATACATTAGAGTAAATTTAAGTCGTAAAAGAATAATGTTTTTTATGTGGAAAAATTTCAAAATTTTCGATGGCAGGCAGAATTTTTTTCCTTTCTTTGAAAATATGCATATTGAAATTTGAAAAAGCAAAATATGCAGGAAAATAGCCAAATATGCCACAAAATATATTAAAAAATGCCCTAAATATGCGACCAAGTTAAAAATATGCAAAAACATGCCAAAATTCTTGAAAAAGTTCTGGAACGTATAAATATCTTATTTGTGCCTTCATACATCGCACAGGAAAAAACATGCCATTGCATATTTGCGATTTCCCTGGTTATTACTTACTGGCACGTCAGAAACTCCATAAAATCATGTCATGGCAGCAGATATAGAAGTTTCGAAACGCAAAAATTTTTTTCACGAGTGTCTAAAATATTTTTCTTATGAAACTTAGACCGATTCTTTCAAGAGGATGCTGATAAAAATAAAAAAAATGATAGTCTGTTTGGTAGAGAGGGTACGAGTGTTTTCTATGTTGCATGGAATTTTTTCAGTGTAGGATATAAGTATTTTTTCTCTGTGTATAAACTAACGTTTACAAAAGCTAACTTTTCTACTATGGTAAAGGCTATTAAAGACTTTGTACAGCCGAATATAATACTGTCATTTCTTTAAAAAATGGTTTTCCATAGACTAATATTTAACATTACAATAAATTAATGAAGAAATCTTAAAATGATTTCGATAACTTTTTATTTATTTGCGCTATTTTTTCTTTGTTGTTCTTTTATTACAAGTGCAAATTTTCATTGTAGTGTTAACCATAAAAAAACACGAAACAGTTTTTAGTATCGATTTATTTTACGTACATTGTACAAATATAATGCTTCTCTTTTCTTCGATATATTATTTAAAGGCTTTCGAAAGGAAAAGTTTTATTATTCTGTCAATCAAATATCTTTCTTTTTTGTTTTTGTTTTTTGTTAGCAACCACAGTTTAAGAACGCAATAAGGAAAACCCAAAAATAAAACAAAGAAAAAAAATTATTATAAAATATTCCAGTGAAGAATGAAATGCAAAACTCAGTATAAAAAACAAACTTTTTCAAACAGTTTTCACCAGAAATAACAAAGTTTATATTCGTTTAACCATAGTTTTATTGGGTATCGATTTTTTTGTAAGCAACAAAATTTGATTGCTATAATTGTATGATATTTTGTTAACAAATAATAATAATAATAATAATAATAATAATAATAACTTACTTAATCAACATAAATATGAACAAATATATTAAAATTTTGTTCTGATTGTTACTACATAGAAAAAATTTTTGAACACAAATACATATATCCCAGCGAAAACTTGGTAATGAGTTGTCATTACCAAACAACATACTTTTCAGCCACAAACTACATACCGTCTGAATTACTTTACAGTAGTTGAACAATTAAAAGCTTTCGCATATAGAAAAAAGCTGCATTTTATTAAACGAATGCGGTTCGAGGAACATTTGTGCTGTTTAGGATATATACGGCTGTATGCATAACCAAGACTTGGGTGGAACTTATCATAAGTGACAAAATTGAACTGTGTCTTAAAGAGTTTCTCCATACAATTGGACATTAAAAACAACTGTGCCTTGTAGTCCTGACACATCCCTATATTGTACACTGATTTTTAATGAAAAATAGTCCAGTATAATTCGTTAAGAGACAGTTCAATTTCATCGGCTATGCTATCTTCATGCCAAGTTTTCGTTATGCATATGGCCCATAGTTTTTGAGTTACTCAACGAGAAGTATCGTTTTTACCAAAGTTACAGACTTTGAGAAACTGACGGCGCACCAAAAATGCTTCTATTGATTGGCCTGAAACTTTCCACATTTTTTTTAATCTCAAAAACAAAGGATTTGGTGGGTGAGAAATATAAAATATAAATATAATATAAATATAATATAAATAATATAATATAAAATATAAATATAAAAAGAATTCTATTTTGCATGCAAATGTTATTTTGTGTGGCGCTAACGAGGTTTTCGAAATGGCTTTAATTTCTTTTTTTCATACAAAGTTGTCAAGATAAGACTGCAATCGGATGGCAAATGTTATTTTGTACCATAAAAACCAAAAAGGTTAATTTCGAAAAAAATGGCGCTTACGTGGTTTAAGAAGAAAGCCGACGATATACATTTTGTGTTGGTTAAAACGAAACATTTGTGACACCAGTGCTTTTGCACGCAGTAGCCTTTTAAAAAAATATATACTGGCAACACTGTCTACAACAATATGTGCGAATACCAAAATTTTGTTTAACTAAATGGACAATTAATGAACCCCTGATTCTGGGAAAGAATAATTTTAGTTGTGGTCATACCAGAGGAAATTACTGAATGTATTATACATCAAATTGAAGGTAATTCACTCCGATTCAGTAATATACAAAAATATTTGGGAATATCATAATTACCTTCAATTTGATGTATAATACATTTAGTATGGACACAACTAAAATTATTCCTTCTCAGAATCAGGAGTTGAGTAATTTGGTCATTTAGTTAAACAAAATTTTGGTACTCGCAAATATTGCTGTAGATTACTGAATGGGAGTGAATTACCTTCAATTTGATGTATAATACATTCAAAAAACCAAAAAAGTCAATTGCGAAAAAATGGCGGTTTAAGAAGAAACAAGATTTTTTTGGAAAAAGAGCAAGCATATTTTTGGGAAAAACTACTTATCTGCAAGTTTTTAAACTTTCAAAACTGATTAAATCAAAAACTTATATATTTTTTTGCTGATTTCTTTTTACATAATATGTATATCTAAATATCCTTAAAAAATCATTAAGTTTTTAAGCAGGTGTTTTTTTCTTCTTTTTTTGAGATATGACAAAAAATTTACGTTTTTAACACAAAATTTCCGATTTAAAATTTCACCGAAAAAACAAATTCACAAATTTGCCAATGTTATTACTTTTTCCCCCCTCAAAAACTTTAAATTAAATTAAATTTAATGTATACTGCTCAAAATTACAGATTTAAATTATTTTTGATACTATATTGTTGAAGGATGCGAAAAAAATCATGTCTCAAAAAAGAAAAAAACACCTCCTCCAAATTTTTATGATTTATTAAGGACATTTAGAGGTATTATATAAAAATAATTAAGACGAAAAAATATATGTTTTTGATTTAGTCAGTTTTGAAATTTTCAAAAGTTTCCAGATAAGTAATTTTTCCAAAACAAATTTTTGTTCTATCTAGTTTTTGTTTCCCCAAATGTCCTCTTTAAAATGGCATACAAAACATCCTTGTATATAAAATAGGGGTGCCTCGGTAGACTAGTGTGCTAGCCTATCAGTGTGGAGGTTGTGGGTTCGATTCCCACCATAGACTCTGGTCTGTTTCACTACACGAGTGAAGGTCTTTGTTACTATTCTCGTTTAAATTAATTTATGATATAATTTGTAATTGTATTTGTAACATTAGTAAATAAATAAATAGTAAAAATATAAAATAGTTTTAGAGATATTTAAAAACTAAGCTCAACACATTTTGTAAATTTGGCGAAATAATGACATTTTGAATATGTCATAACTTTTGAAATAAAAATTTAAAATTTTTTCCTTTAACATAAATTCGTTATAGGATGAATGACAACATCTGACCAATTTTCATCAAAATTGAAAGGGGTCATGTCTAACTCTTAGTTGATTTGACATGGAATTACGCAGCTACAATGTATGTATGTGTATCGTATCGAAAACAAGGTAAAATAAGTACCTTTTTAAAAAATTCCTTTTGAAGACGACGGATTTCCGAAACATATCTAAATTAAAAAAATACAAATCTTTAAATTACCATTCTGTAACCAATTTTTGGGTAAATTTAAGCGATTATTTAGCAGCAAATTTTCTTAAAGCTCACAGACTTTTTGATGGAAGAATAAAACAATTTAGATTACAATACACTTTTTCATTTAATCAAATTAATTTTTTTTAATATTACATATGTAACTAAAAAATAACCATTGAAGTTTATCAGGCGTGCTAGTTACCTTTCGGTTAATTATTATATTTTTTATTGTATACATTTTGTGGTTAATACTCTCACATTCATGAAAAGTTTTGGATTATTTTTCTTTTTTCCTTTTCATTTTGGTTTTTATTTTTATATTGGCAGATATAGTGCTTAACAAATTACCCATATGCGAACATTTAAATTAACTATTTTATTGTACGCTTTTACGTTTTGTGTTTCATGCACGCTCTTGTATGACTATAATTCCTTTCAATCGTTTATTTTTGTGCATTTATTCCTTGCTCTTCGCTTTAACCTTGATGTTTTCCTTTTAGAGGCCTGTGATGGCAAGTGTTTGAAACAAAACACTCTTATGAAAATTTTAGCAAACATTGAGTTTCTTACGGCACTTTTCACTATGTACGATTAATAGTTAACATGGACTTTAACGGCAAGTTTTGTATGTCGAACTTGATGTTAAAGTCGTCGTTAGTTTTTAATTACACATTGTGAAAAGGGCCGTTAGAATATATAATTTAATTATCAGAAATATAAGCTATGCCACGCCTACTCAAGCGAAATATTATTTTTCAACTGGTTCTACTTAACCCATACATGATATTGATATAATCACATATTATCAAAAATATACCGACATGTATCGTCGCTATTTTAAATTCCGATATTTTATCAAAAAAATATCAACAGTGTCGAATTCGATAATTTTTTAACTCAGTTTTAAATTTTTTGGTCAGGTTTTAAGAAATCCCTTAACAATCTTCATCAAATTGAGTGTTGCCAAGGAATTTTTTCAATCCGTAATTATCTTTCTTTTGTGTGTAATTTCGTTGATATACATTAGAGCAGAGCGTCGATGTCGGAAGGAAAAAAAATCATCCACTCGATTTCGAATACTTCCAGAAAGTTACGCCTTGCTAAATTATATAAAATATTTTCGGGCAAATCTTTTAGCCATCTACCACGGCTGGAAGTTGGAACAATTTTAAAAATTTAATTTTATGTTGCTGCATTATTATGGCAAAAATGTCAATACTTTTTTTAAGCATACACGTAAAAGAAAATTGTTTACCGAATAAAAGAAGCTTAAAATAGTGGAGATCTGACAAAAAATAAGGAAGTTATAAGCAATTAAGTGAAAAAAGCCGATTTTATTTCCAATACAAATTTTTTTAATCAAAGAAATTTTTTTACTACGAACTGAATTAAGGCCATTATTATGATTCACAACTCAACTGGGTTGAGTTGTCAATGTTACGACCCAACTTAAACATTTTTTGTATTATGATTTTTCACAACTTGTTTCTTTTTATGCGAATTTAAACACAAAACTGTGTTTTCATGTAAATTTAAGTGAATAAATATAAACTTTTAGAAGAGTTTTAGTAATTAAGCTATTAAGTTATTTAAAAGAATATTAGTTGATAAATGTCCTTTAAAACTCGATTTTTTAAAAAAGCATGGCGAGTATTTTTTAAAATTATAAAGGAATTGCAAAATTTTTACTTGGTTTTCTACTAATTATCTGCATATTTTTAATAGAGATTCTGTGGAAGCAATGAAAATGTAGTTCCTTTAAAATTACTTCCAATTTTTCATACTGGGTTAATATCAATTTTAAATATTAATAATCTCTTACACTGTAATTTTGTAAAATAAAGAAATTCCCCTTCTTGAGTTTTGTTAAGCTTGAACTCAATTTCAATATTTGTATCGATATCGGTATCGGCGATATTTATTTTTAAGTATCGGTATCGGATCGGCAAAACAGCGTATCGTTTCATCCCTAGATAAGAACTTGCTTAGGATGTATGTAAAATAATTATTTTCAGTTCTTGTTGAACATTTAATTCAGCTTCTTCTTTAAAAAAAATTTATACATTTTAATTGCTGTGTTTTGTTTGTATATTTTATTGAATCATATGTTTTTCTCTTCTACTGGATTTTACTGGCAAAAATTTGTCCAGTAAAAATTTGCAGGCTCTCAGTCAAACAACTGTCACTTTACTCTCTCAATTGATGCCCTCTTTTGCAAATTCATGTGTAAAAGAACGCATTTCAGTAAAATCCAGTAAAATATTTTGCAAATTTTAGGGTAAACGAAAATATTAAAGATATCTTAATGAGTGTATTTTCTTTGTCTATTTATAAGCTTTACAAAAAAATTAAACTCATTAATATCGGGTAATATTTGTAAAGGTTATAAGCCCAACAAGGGTTTTCATGCCCGGGTAGTCAACTTTGACACCCTGTAGCTCACCGTGTGTTTCAACAGGGTGGTCCGTGTTTTATTATTCTTAAAGCTTGGATCCTTTTCTATGATTTTTGCATACATCATTTTATAATCAGATCGCCTCGTCAACTTCCAACTTAAATATTAAACGTTTCGAGGGTTTACAAATCGTTAAAACTGGATCAAAAACACTTTGTTGACATCATCTTTAAGGCACATTAAAGTTTTTTTTTAACAATACTTTACTGTTAACGGTTATTCTCTATTTTGCTCTCTCGCTATTTTCTTATTCAATGTTTTTAAACTGCATGTGTGAGTGGGTGGTGTATGGAAATATGTTTTTAAACCTTTTCAATTCCGCTTCCTGTGTTGGCGTATGAGTATCTGCTTATCTAGTTATTTATGTTCTGTTTTCTTATTTCGTACCTTTCAATGAGTTTTCCTCTTATGGTTGGGTATTACTTAAGTGTAATTTTGACTTTTTGTTAAAAATTTTTAAATTAAGCCATGTGTAAATTATTACTGAATAAATATCAAATATATAATTCTGTAGCAAAAAGGAATAAGTGCTAAGTCGACTTAAGAAAAGTAGTTTTTCTGAAAATTTTTACGATACTGCTAAGAGATTTATAGGCTTATATGATATATTTTGTATGTGCCTCTTCCTAGTTTTGGTATGATTGTACCCACTGGAACCTTCAACGGAATGCGTTAATATTTAGGGATTAAAACAGTGTTAAATCAAAATTTACTTAAGTCGACTTAAGCACTTATTCTTTATTACCACACAATTATTGATTTTCGATTTATCTAATCAAGTGTAAATCATTCTTAGGCCAGATATATGTAAAATTTTGCGGTATCAAAGTTTTTTATCGACGTTATGTACAGCTGGGCAATAATATCACGCTTGTGTTTATATTTCAGAGAAACAAAAAACACCATAATTATTGTTTCTAGTTCCTTTGATTTTTATTTTAGACAACCGACATGACTGGTTTCCAATGACTAGGAACCGGTTCGAGCTTTGGAACTTCATATGAGAGAGACCTGCCACTTATGTTGCAATGTCATTGGATTGGGTAAATGACATAATTTAGATACTTAGTGACAGGTTCTAGATCCAAACTTCGGATATGTGCCCTGTGGTGGTTTTTTTAATACTAGATAGTCAAATTTCTGTACTTCAAATAAAAATATTTTTAATTTAGAAAAAAATCTGCTGTACAATGAGAGCAGTTTGTTAAAATTTTGTTCTATTTAAGAAATGTGTTGTCTTTTCAACGCTTATGACTTGGGAGCGCATTGTACCACTCCCATTTTCACCACTCATAGGACAAGTACATTGAAAGCAATTGGTCAAAATTTCCTGCAGGATAATAACTACAAGAACATTTACTTTGATATTTAATGAAAAACATGATTTACATTTTTCGTCTGTTACATGGTTTTAAAATTGAATTTGCATCTTGTTTAAAATACTTTATTTTATTTTTATATTCAGCTAACCAGTCTTATGAATCAGTTGTATGAATTAGAAATCTAGAATTTATGAAACATTCTTCCTTAACTTCTCTATTCTTGGAAATCTCATAAATTTATTATCGTTTCGTTTAAAATGCCTTAATTATCATATTTATATTTTTCATTCTACTAAAACTGCTTTGTATATTTTAAGATAATTCTATTATCTTATCAATTAAATTATGTACATGTTTTGTTAAAACTTTGAAATAAAATGAGAAACATAATTAAAGATCTACTGATGAGTTGGCATTAGCACCCAACGAAATGCAGGCACATAGATTATCTACCCCATAACAAATAAATATATTTATGATATAAAACGTTTTAATTGTATTAAATACAAGAAAAAAAGTCTTATCCTCGTCAAGCTTTATCAAAGTAAACATACTGGAAGCTTGAAATTAAAAAAGGCATTAAATGAAATGAATTATGCTTTCAGTAGTTGATATTTATTTCTGAAAACTTTGATAAAAGAAGTGAATAAAAAACAAATATTATTAAAAGCAAAAAGGAAAATTAGAAACAAGCAGTTTTCTCAGATATGATCACCCACTTATTTTATTTTGTTGGCCTGGCCGTAAGCCATTTTAAAATGAAAGACGCAACATTGAAATAGAATTTTTAATGGATTATATTTTTATGGATTAAAGAAATGCTTTTATTAAGTACTTTTTAATCAAGAATATTTAGAAACTAATAAAGGAATTCACAAGGGCGTGCCAAATGTAATATCGGTTATATGTACTGAGTTTTTTAAAATTGTTGTTTGTATTTTGTTGTGGAGAACATAAATAAGAATTTTAAAAGTTTTAAAAAAATCTTAGCATAAACAACTGATACAACACCTATTATACCCTGTGAATATATATATGTAGCATTCAGTACAAGTATAAGCAGTAGGTACAAGTATAAACAGATAACACTTTTCCAGTACATAAAACCAAGAAGTACACAGGAAAAATTTTGATGGCAAAATAATGAGTTAAAATGCTAATAAACATACCCTTCACTACTTTTACTTTGGCATTTTGACCAATTACTTTAACATGGCGAATTTCATTGCAGGCAAGTACTTACCACATTGGATTACAAATAACAAGTTATAAATTTCAATAATTGGTAGGTATTGAATAGTTACAAAGCACAATAAAAATTAAATGTCTCTGCTAAGCATTGAACTCATGCCGTTTTCAGTTATTGTGTTATTTTATGGCAAGTGTTTTGCTCACTAGACTACAGTACAGTTATTTTGTTACAGGCTTAAAACTTGTTTTCACAAACATGAAGACGATTAAAAAATCTAAATCGAAAAAACAGCTTAAGCGACATATATTTTAAACTTCTTTTGACCAAAATCGATTATTTACGATCGTACATAATCGATTTTCGTCAAAAAACGAAGTTCAAAAATTATGCCGCTTAAACTTTTTTGACGGTTATGGCACGATAGATAAAGATTTTCATACATGCATTTATATATTTACAATAAATCTATCGATATTAAATAAAAGGTTTTAAAAATCGGTAAAATTTCCCCAACAAGTCCCCAATAGGTCCCCACTTTGAAAGAACTGATGTTAACTCACTAATTTATAGATGGGCTATCCCAAAAGGTTCCCAGCCATATCCCGAATGCGATAAACCTTTTGCGTTCGCCCCATGCATTCCCAACTGGGCCCCAATATGTGTATTGGGATAATTTCTAGTCGGGTGGTAATGAACATGGATTGTTATTTGGTTTCATAGAAAATTGACAGCGTGGGCTGAAATGTAGTCTATTCAAGTAATATTTTATCGGCCTAACCATCTTCTAACCAATCTTTTTTCTGGGTCTAGTATATCACTCCTGAAGGGGGAGTTTTTTGCCCCCTTTTTAAGCCCTTGTTTTGCAAAAAACTGGGAAAATCTAATTTTTTAAAATTTTAAAATTAAACTGCGTACAACTTGTGACTGAGTTGTGCTTTTTAAACAAAATTTTTTCAGAATATTTTAATATAATCGGACGGCCCGTTTAGAAACTGCATATTTAATTCCATTTTTTTTCCAAAATCCCCCACTGTGGGATATCGGACCGTAATTTCATTAATTATTGAAGTGGCAACATTTTTATGCTGGCAGGTAACAAAAAATTCTGGGGAAAATGATGAGATTCCATATTTTTCAAATATTCAATTAAAAATATGGATAAAACGATGAAACTCGCAAAATTTCCAAGAGATTGAATGCTTTCAAAATGTTTTTCTGAATCTTGGTTTTAAAATGTAAAACGTATTTAGTTGGGATCATATTAAGTACTAGTTTGATGAAAATCAACAATAAAAGAAAAAAAATTTAGTTTTGAGACTTCAAAGTCTGTTTTTGATTTTTCTCTTAATAAAAAAAAGTGCAATCTCATCGTTCATTTATTGTACAAAACACTAAAAATGTCATTAAACTTCAGCTTCGATCCACTGTAGCTAATTTTTTTTTATCCGATCAAGCGACTATTTGATTAACCAGAGCAGGAAATTGTTAAGTCCGGCCAAAGGCCTGCAAGGCAAAAAGTCTTTACTCAGCGAATGCATTATTTGATATTCTCAGAGGATAAAACCATGGATGGTATTTCCAATTTTTGATGGACATTATTTCCTTGAACATTATTGCATGCCACCATAAAAAATCTGTGTATATTTGTGTATTGTTACTTAGCACTCTTAATAAAAATAAATTAATTTCAATCTTCCTTTTAAATTCCAATTAAGTTTGCAAAGAAAAACCACTAAACAGATTAATTTACCTTAAAGATACCTGGTAAGCGCACGATGCTTTAGCAAATAAAAACAAATATTTATATTCTGTTAGGACGTACTTGTAGCCAGCCATGAGCTCTTATTTAATTTTGTCTTTTGTTTTGTAAATCGGTTTTGATTTTTTTTTGCATGCATTTCCTGAGTAACTGTAAATTATAAAATATTTTGTTGTAACTTGATATTTTTGACTTTTAATAACATGTTAAGATAGATGCTTGCTTTTTTCAACATGTTAAGTCTTACACACAAATACATCTTTTAAAGTATTAATAAGAAAAAAAATTTTTGGAAATAAAAAAAAAATGTTTCTTTTAAGAACTCGTTTATAAATTGTAATTTAGTAATTTAGTTGTTTAATTTTAGTTTTCTAGATACATTCGCTTAAAAAGTACAAAATTTAGTTCCTTATTTTTATGATCTGTATTGAAGATATATACGCGTTTAAAAAGTATATTTTCAATTTCTTTTATTAACTTTTTTACAACAATATTTGGTTTCACATTTAGGAGAACACTTGACATTTTGCTAACATAGAAACAGAGCTAACAGTGTGTAAACTGACATTTTCAATCATTTTAAATTTGAAGTGCCATTAAGAGTGTGTTAAGATATTATTTTAGTTATAAAAATAAAAGGTTATTTATCAAATTTCAGAGCTTGTGCACTAGGATTTTTTCAACAACTAAAAAACTGACGCCCACTGTGATGTAATGAATGACAAAAAGTAATTTTAAATTTGTAATAAGTATAAGCTTCTTGTAAACCTTAAACAAAGAATTTAAAAATTCAATTTTGGTTTTCCTTTAAGGCAGTAATCACCCTGCAGGAAATGTCGATAATAAAATTGTACTGATTCACTATTGACTTTGCCACGGATACTAGGGATAGACAAAAAATATCGATATTTTCTTAAAAATATATCGATATATATCGTCGATATTTTTAATTTCGTTATATCGATATATCGATATTTTTTCCAAATATATCGACAGTATCAAATTCGATATTTTTAACTTTGGTTTTGTTTTTCATGCAATTTTTAAAAATATTTCGGCGGTCTTCATCAAATAGAATATTATTAACAAAATCTTTTGCTTTATTTATAATATTTTGTCTATTCGAGAAATTATCATTCTTTAAGTGAAATTTTGTTGATGTATGTTGCATGAAATATTGGTGGAACAGAAAGGATCTTGGAAATTAACTCTTTCCAGCTTAATTGTTTATAAGAAAGTTTAAGGACTACGTATGAATTATCATTGTTGAAAAAATATCGATACTTCGATATATCGATATTTTTATTCGATATATATCGATGCAGATCGATATTTAAAAATATATCGATGTCGATATATATCGATATATTTTTTTCACTTGCCCATCCCTAAGTACTACTGACTAATTGTACCCAGGCAATGTTCTGTGATATAGACATTTAACATGTGCTTGTCATTAAGATTCCACTACTGACCTCGGAGCTGTTGACTTACTATAGACTAGGTGGTTCTTATGGGACCATATGGAGACAGTGGTACCAGAGATTCACTAGTGCATTTTAATGATTCTAGTCAACACACTTTTTACCAGCTAAGACAAATAAATTCGATTTTTTATGAACATTTTTAGCTTTCCGTTCAGCCGCGTATATTTTCAACACATCAAAATGAGACCATAAAAAATCGTTTTCTAGCTGTTAAAACCTTCTATTCTCATTAAAGGTAAAATAAAAAGTGTAGACGATTCGTTGACAACGTCACCAAACTTGTCGACAAAAGTGGTGACTTGGAGACACTTGGCCCCTGGCTTTCTTCAGGGAAGCTTCATTATTTTGGTTTTGTTTTTGGGTGCCACAGTAGACTAAAAGTCTGAGGGTTGTGGCTTCGCTTCCAGCCAAAGACTGAAGGTGTTGTTTCTGTAGATAAGCAAAAACTGGTTTGCTGCTTGTATTTGTTTAAACAAATTTTGTATTAACAAATTTTGTCTAAAAATAACGTTTTCAATGTTACTCGAGTAAACTAAAGAAATATAATTTTTACTGAATTTAATCTAAAGTGGTGTCAATAGTATAATACTAAGAAGCCATTTTCCTAAATGAAGTATAAAATTCAAGTACGACAATTTTAATTTTACCCTCAGTATGGCCGACGCACTTGATTTCAGGCAAAACAAACTTAGCGCTTTCTCCTCTGGGTATGTTTAATAACGAACGGCTTTGCTGTGTAATGCTTTTCTCGTTATATAATTGAAAGAAATATAATAAAATGCCCATTTCCATAGTTTCGTTTGAACAAAAACTTTTTTTACTTTACTACACCTTTTATTGTTTGCACAAGCAGTTTTGTTCTTATTTTAATCAGCCATAGGCCAATACGAATTGTTTTCTGGGTTTAAGTTAAAGTCTACATACGTTTGTTTATGGTTTCCCAGCAAACATTTTTTGCCGATTTCGGTCCGAAGGCGGTTTTAAAGTCTGCACAA
The DNA here is from genome assembly GCA_956483635.1 of Panzeria rudis. Taxonomy (NCBI): domain Eukaryota; kingdom Metazoa; phylum Arthropoda; class Insecta; order Diptera; family Tachinidae; genus Panzeria; species Panzeria rudis. Next base: position 146,047,647 of record OY101447.1, on the reverse strand, counting down.
AATGCCGAATTTGTATCCGAAGTCGGTCAGAAAACTTATCGAAAATCATATGAGTGGTTGACAAGAAACCGGACCTCTTTATCGGGGGAAATTCTAAAAAAATATCTAAGAGAACTCTGTACGAATTCTGACAAAATTGTTTGGGGAAATTCTAAAAGAATTTTCGACGTGTCTGAACAATGTCGGGAAAATGCCTGATAAAAGACAAGAAATTTGTGTGATACTTTTTACATTCTCTCGTATTACTGTCGGAGAAAAGTCGGATCTAAAGTTAAAACTTTATCAGAAATGTCGTCGAAAATTCTGCATTAACTTTTCTGCTGTATATAGCAGCTCATCAGAAAACATTTACCCATATTTATAACTTTAAAAACTCAAATATTGATCGAGATAAATGAGAATTATTACGAAAACTAAAAGCAAACAATGTGCAGAAGTGACTGCTGAGACGTCGATCAGAAAATCTGCAGACTATTCTGTTAAATATCTTAAAGGAAATTAAATAGCCTTCGGATAATGTGCAAACTATTCTGATATTAATCGGATAATATTTCAGAAAATGTTCAAAAACGTCGTACCACAAAACTGCCGACTACTCTGCCAAATGTCGGAGTCAAATTTATACAACTCGGATGGTTGTCTGGTAAAGTCTCAGATTTTTTCTGACTTTAGACATGTCGACAAAAAATATTTTCTGGATTACTTTTGTGCCACATTTTTCGTAATGCAAGTAAATTCGAGTACATTCCCAGGAAACAGTTTTTGACGACATGTCGGACATCTGAGACTTTATCAGACAACCAACCAAGTTGACTAAACTCTTTTGACAGAATAGCCTGCAGTTTTCTGGTACATTTCTACACATTTTCTGAAATACTTTCCGATTAATAACAGACTAGTCTGCATATAGTTTAATTTTCTTTAAGATATTTACAGAATGGTCTGCACATTTTTCAACCGCCGATTTAAAACTTTTACACATTGTCAGATTTTAATTTTCGTAGTATTTCTAACTTATCATTTATCTTTTTCCGAAATTGTGCAGAAATGTCGAAAATTCCTACAGAATTTCCATGGAAAATTCTTCAGAGCTCGTACAGAATTCTCTTGAACATTTCGGCGAAGTTCTTAGAACTTTGGAACGATTTTCCGTCATCTCACGTTAAATGTGGTTGATAAAATAACCGGTTTCGGCTATGTGCCATCTTCAGTGTTCTATTGAATACTTAGAACTTCCTCATACAAAGAGATCCGTATTCTTGTCAACCACTCACATGATTTTCGGTACGCTTTCGTACAGACTTCAGCATCTTGTGAAGACTCTGTGACCTACTTCGGTTCGCAATCAGCATAAAATGTTTGCTGTGTTCATTCATTGTTAAATCTACATAAAAGAAATTCAACTTAATCCTACTGAAAGTCATGACTCTTTATGATACCACCAATCAATCCTCTGCGATTTTTACTTTACATTGTCTAGTCCCAGTGCCACCAAACTCAGTACTTAAGAGTTTTTAAAAGTACAAGTATTGTAGTTTTAAAGCAAAAATATTTAAATAAATTTGCATGTAAATATACAGAAACATATTTTATGCTCGAATAAAATTTTTTATTCAATCTATATGGGGCATTCCCTGCCAAATCTAACATTTTTTTGTGTAGTGACTTATAGTAAAATTTTCCGTAAGACGTATTTTTAACACCAACTAGCCTCAAGAAATTCGATTTTATGTGATATTTTAATACTAATTATAATTATTAGACACATTTTTAGTTTTGAGTGATTTCTGGCATTCAAGTTTAGATTGGAGCTTTGGTGTCTTTGGCGATTTATAGATGAATTTTATCAAATATTTTTGTAAGACGTTTCAGCCGCTACATCATCGTTGCACAGTGGTTCCAATTACAAAAGAAAGGGTGATAAATGAGTATCTTTCAAACTTGCGATTCGACTACAAAACGATGTATGTAAAAATGATAGAAGAGAACTTAAGCTTTAAAAATTTTGAAATTTGGATCACTCTGTTGAAGCACATGGTAAGCTACGGGGTATCAAAATTGACTACTCATAACTTTTACAAATATTATCCGATTATTTGAATTTACACTTCTTGTAAAGCTTATGAATAGATAAAGATAACACACTTTATTTTATTAGGAAACTTTCATATTTTCAATGATACTTGGTTTTGAATCTTAAAGTTTTGGTTTTTGGCCTCGACATTTTTCCTTATTTCGTAAAAGTCTCTGGTAAGAGCATAGCCAAACTGTTCAACAAATATTTTATGATTTTTAACTAAATAGACTTATTCCATATAAAACCAAAGAGTGATTGGGCCCGACTCCCTCCGAATCGAACAAAACTTGGTATGGTAGCTAAGTCGTGTACAACTAACATTTCACCAAAAAAATTAGAGGAATATTTCCTGTGGTTCTAACTTTTTATAACTTTTATAAATTTTTTAATATATTATAACTTTTTCGTTATAACTTTTTTAATATATAAGCTAGAAGAATGACTCATGCCTTGTTTTAAAGGTATTATAATAGAGCTTTAACGGCTATAAAAATAAAAAATTTATCACAATTATAGAAGTTGTTTTTTCATAATCCGCGATTCATGATGCTGTAACTAAAAAAATGGTATTTTTAAAATGTTCAAAAAAATATATATTAATGCTTAACCCCTCCACTATGTCGTCACCAAATCTCCATGTGGTACTCTTACACGTTCCTGAGTTATTAATAAAACTTTTGAGCAAAGCAGAAATTTTAATAAAATTTTTAGAAACCACATGTGTTTTGACGCCCTGAATCCGAATCTCAGGTCCGTTTGGCTCGTAAGCCATTAAGATTTCGAATAAAGTTGCAAACGTTGTAAAATCTGGAAAACTGCAGTTTTTTGCAATTTACTCAAAATTTTGAGAGTATACGAGTTAAACTGACCTCGAATTAAGATTCAGCGCATCGAAATACATATAGGTGGGTGGGTCTGCTTAAATGTACGCCCCACTTTTTTGTGCCAATATACCAGTGCACCGGCACACAACAAAATAGTTTGTCCATTTGACCAAACTCACCTACCTACATGTTTATTTATCTGCTGAATATGCATCTAAGCTGCGTTTGGCTCGCACTAGCTCACATTTAAGTAAATTTCGAAAAACTGGTACAGTTCTCGAAAAAACTGCAACGGACCAAACGGACTCCAGATTCGGATTCAGCGCATCAAAATACATGTAGATAGATAGGTCTTGTCAAATTTACAGTCCATTTCTTTGCGTGCCTGTGCACCGGTGTATTGGCAAACAAGAAAAGTGGGGTGTACATTTAAGCAGACCCACCTACCTATATGTATTTTGATGCACTGTGTCCAAATTTGAGGTATCTTATAACCTCAAAATTTCGACTAAATTGCGAAACACTATCGCTTTCCAGATTTTTGCAACTTTTGCTACTTTATTCGAAATCTTGATGGTTTACTAGCCAAGCGGACCTTAGATTCGGATTCAGGGCGTCAAAACACATATAGGTTCTGATCAAATACAGAGATAAATTTTTCTTGTTTGTGTGCCAGTGTTACTAAAAACTTTATTAAAATTTCTGCTTGCTTAAAAGTTTTATTAATAACTCAGGAACCTGTAAGAGTACCACATGGAGATTTGGTGACGACATGGTGGAGGGATTAAACATTAATATATATATTTTTGAAAAATTTTAAAATACAATTTTCTTAGTTACAACATCATGAATCGCGGATTATGAAAGAACTACTTCTGTAATTGTGAAAACTTTTTTTATTTTTATAAACGTTAAAGCGCTATTATAATACCTTTAAAACAAGACATGAATCATTCGTCTAGCTTAGATATTAAAAAAGTTATAACAACGTATATGAAAGTAGTTTCAAGCAAATTTTGTATTTTATCATACAGTAAAGGCATCATAATTTGGGAACCGCTGGAAATATTCCCCTAATAATTTTGGTGAAATGTTAGTTGTGCAAGACTTAAGTACCATACCGAGTTTGGTTCGATTCGCAGGGGGTCGGCCCCAAAATCTTAATTTTTTCGTTGGTTTTATATGGAATAAGTCTAGTCTATTTACTTGATAATTTGTAAAAAAAAGCGATTTTAGTTATCTCAATTCATCTAGTCGAAAAAATAATCAAGGTCAAGGCATGTAAGCTACTACCTCCCGGCTAAAAGTTTAGTACACTATCCACTACATTACAATTCCAGTAAAATCAACCTACCGCATTTTGCAATTATAACCAATGACATTGGCTAGGTTGACCAATACATATTTTATTTTGGGTATAAGAGATAAAACTATCCCACACTTTCTAATAGATTTTGTAGTAAAGAGTTTTAAATCGTATGATTATAATATGAGATTACCTTATACTTCTTAACAAATGTCCCAGTGAAATATTGTACAGCTTATATTATAGTTAAAATGCTGCTGGGGAATGATATTTACACTGTTAATAGTATTGACGTTATACCAAAACACTGCAAGAAACAAATTTACACAAATTTAATGCCTAAAAATTCAGTTAATACTCATAAATCTTTCTTTCTAATCTAAAGATTGAAAATCTTAATGATGCGAGCAATTATTATGACAAAAACGGCTCAGGCAATTAACCAGCTTAAGTGAGTTTCGACTAGAATAATACCTGCTTACTTAATCTGCATTGTCGGTTTCTTTAATCTTATATCTTACACTTTGTTGTTCAAGACTCAAGGAAAAATAAAAAAATTATCACAGTCTGTTTATTGTAGTTGGAAAACGACAATTTCTTCTTTCATCATCCTTTGCTTAACAAGGATAAACATTCAAACTTTTCGGTGTACATTTTCTTCAATCAAATGAATTTCTTCAAAATGCTTAATGAATGGTTTATAAAAGTGCTACAGGATTTACACGTTTTTTTTTTCTTACAAGAAGATTAGAGAGAAAAAACAGTGAAGAAGGTTTAACCCAGTTTATAACAGCATGTATTTTTCCAGCAGGTTTTATTATTCTCTTTTAAATTTGCTTTGATATTAATACAGACGAATTTTTTCCTCGAAAATTCTATTTCAATTGCAGAGAATTTCTTTTCATTTCAAATTACGAATGGAAAAATAAAATTAAATTCGAGTACAAGCAAGTGTGTTTCCGTTTCTGTGATTCTTTCATTTTTTGTCATAGAAAATCATCAAGAAACTTGCACATTGATGATGAAGTCGAATCTCTTCCTTTGTGTTAATTTCGTCTGTAATATCGGGGTTTTTTTTGTTAAGAGGAGGAGAACTGCGAACTTTGTTCCAGCGAATTCCATCAGCTTTCTTAAAGGCTATTCAAAGAGGCTATCACAGCAACAATGTTTTGTTAATTTAAAGTTCTCCGACTACAGGAAAAAACACCATATAATGGTATGCTTAAATATTCTAGTTGAATATTTAAGCATACCATTATTGACAAAAGTCAAAGTCGATATGAAAAAACAGCACTAACATTTTTCTGATGTTTTTATGTATGAAGTTTGACAAATATTAGAACAAAACTATATCTCGTGAAGACGGGGTGTCAAGACGCTATGTTATAAATATTTAACATTGATAAATTGTTGTTTAAATTTATAACTAAAATTGAATATTTATACAAAAATGATTTCATTTCCAGATTCTTCATCTTCTTTTTTTCTTTATTTGACTTAATTAACATATTTAGTTAGTTATGCTCTTCAGTATTGTTAAAATCTTGATTAATTATTTTTACACTGACGTTAAATAACAAAAGTTGTAATAAATACAGAACTTTCAAATTACTTAACCGATTTGCATGAAACAAATTGTAATGTATGTGATTGCAATGGAACAAACATTTTTTATTTACTGCAGTTGCGTAGGATAGGATGTCTAGAGTACTATATATTGCTACACAGAAAAAATCTAGCTTCATTATGATCAGTAAGGACCAGTGAAAAAGTTTGTAAATTCAAACAAATTTACACATTTCTTAATTAAAAAATCGTAAAAATTTGTTGTATTCCATAATAAAAACCGCAAATTCAAACAAAAGCATTGACTGAATCTGATAAATAATTATCTATAAATGTCTTTTTTTTCATATGAAGTAAAAGAATTTATAAATTCAGATAAAAGTTTTTACTGAAAACGGGCCGCTGAAAGATTTCTGTAAAATCAAATAATACATTTACTGAAAATAAAACCGGTCTTTGTTATTGTCACAAAATTTTTAAAATATTTTATGTGTATTTATGTTTATGCTAGTGACTCATTTATTTCTAAAAAGTGAACATTTTGTGTGTCACTAAATTTAAATAGGAAAACTTTTAAATTGTTTTCACACTTTTCACCGGTTTTTGTTTTTATTATTTTATTTATTTCGGTCTACACTTGACAAAGAATACAATTTTGTTAATATATTTTTTTCACTTGTGCTATTTTTTGCTGTGTTTTTAAACTTTTCAAAAAAGAAAATAATTTGCAAACAGCCGATGATGCTGTTGACTCTGGTGACGAAAATGATGATGTGGTGGGTTAAAGTGAGTGGGTTAGATATTAGATATTTTATACTGAAAATTTTTTAAAAAGCATAATGAAGGGGTGTGCTGGTGTAAAAACTTCGAAAATAGCGTTATGTACGTAATATGTGAATAGACCCATACGAGCACTAAAGTGTTGACCAGCAATTCCTTCATTCAAACGAAACAAAAATATTAATCATGCCCGATTTTTTCTGAATATAACGTTACGAACTTTAGCCTAATAATCAATTTGGATTCACGAAACAAAAATATGTTTACCATTTAGTTTGCTTTTGAGTTTGCTTTTTTAATTTTACTTGCCAGAAAGTTTTATGATTTTATTAAATAAAAAAAAAGTTATATATTTAAATCTATTTTCAATATGTTCCTGCAAGCTCTAAAAAATTACCTCCATTTTTATTTGAACTGTAATTTTTTTGCAGATTCATCGTATTGTGCAACAAACCTGTGGCCACTTCTATGAAACAGTATCCTGGTTGAAATGTAAGTTAGGTTAGGTTAAGTAAGGAGGGCAGTCACGACTGTAGAAGTGACTCACTTGGGTCCGTTGATTCGGTGCCTTTGTGTTACCCTAGAGCAGACAGGGCATGGAAATTACGACTGCCCTGTCGCCGTGTCAAACCATCCCGATTGAACTAAGTACGAGGATAGCCTGACTAGCCCTACATTAGCCAGACTCTCTAAGTCTGGAAATATGCTAGCGCTCAAGATTCTCGTCCTTAAGCTGGCTAGAGCCGTACACTGACATAGAATATGGGGAACAGTCTCCTCCTCTTCCTCATCATTACAACTTCTGCAGTAGTCGTTATGATTTAGACCCATCCTTCTGGCATTGGTCCCAATATTACAGTGCCATGTGAGCACTGTTACTAATAGTTTCATTCGACCTTTACCGAGCCTGAGCAGATCTCGTGTCCTGCTGAGGTCGTAGTGGGGCCACGTGGACCTAGCCACGCGGCAGGTGCCTTCACGTTCCGACCTATATTGTGCCAGCCTGAATGATTCACAATGTTATAGAGGGATGCCAACGAAGTAGCATATCATAGAGTTGCTCAATGTCACGCCCTGTTTAGCAATTCCGTTGGCAATATCGTTCCCGGGACAATCTGAGTGTCCCGGAACCCAACCCAGTGTTACTCTCGAATGTCTCGCTATCTCGTTTAGAGATACCCGGCATTCGACAACCGCCAAGGAAGTGGTGTATACACCATTTATAGCGGCGATGGCCGCTTTGCTGTCGGTAAATATATAGATATCTTCCGATATCCTATAGTACCTAAGCCATCTTGCCGCCCTATGGTTGATATGTAAGTGTTTGCTTAAAATTTAACTTGTGCTAAAAAGTATATTTAAATGAAATTTTATTTAAAAATTTTTTGGTTTTGTATTCATTTTTATAAAATCATAAAGATATCGTGCCTATTCCACTATGTCGATAAGAAAATTTCTTTCGTATATTTATATTGAAAGCAATACACTCAAAATAAAATATTGGTAAATCTAATCAATTTCATAGGTTGGAATTGCGCCAACCCATAAAATACAATGGAATTGTAGTTAAGTTGATAGTGTATAAAGCTGCTAACCAGAGGGTCGCAGGTTCGATGCCTGTCAAGCCTTAAGTAGTAAGTGTGTTTGTTAAAAAAATAAAAACTTATTTTTTGTAAGTTTTTGGTCTTGAACTTAGGTTCCCATGTTTATAGACCGGACGCCTTTACCAGCTCAGCTAATTCATCTTGTTAAATAACGATAGTACAAAGGATACATAAAAATGTGGTGTCTTCCTTGACTTCAATACAGTAATTTTTGTAAAATAACTATTTTCGTTCTTATTATTTTAAATTAGCATTTTAACCATAAAAATTGGTAATTTTAACCAAAAAAATTAAAAAAAAATTAAATTTGTAATTTTAACCATAAAAAATAATTTTAATTTTCAAACGTCGTTTTTTCAAAATTTATATTTTACAATTCAGTAAAATGAAATATTTCGGTCTTAAACTTAGGTTCTTATGTAATCTTGTAAACTAATCTAAGTAATCTTTTGAAATAACGATAGCACAACATAACCCTATGACAAGATTTGACTTTCCACTTTAAAAACTTATTTTAAACAATGAAAATTGTAATTTCATAAAAACTGCCACAACACTTTACATTAACAGTACTATTTAAATTGGTTAGATTTACCTACCATTTTATTTTGAGTGTAATATAATTCTTGAAAAACCCCGACTATAAAATAGGCGTGGTACTACTCACATTTCCGATCATCATGTTGTACTTTCAAAACTATTTGCGTGCGCGAAGTTTCATAAGAATCGGTTACGTTGAAGTATTTAAAATATATGTTTACTTTTTATGGGCGTAGTGCTGCCCACTTTTCTAACCATAATATTGTATTGTAACGATAACTAAATGTGTATGCAAAGTTTCATAAGAATCGGTTTAGTAGCAGTTGTTGAAAAAATATTTAATTTGCATGGGCGTGGCACTGCCCACTCTTTTAATCATGATGAGCAATATTATGGTACCGTCATCGTACTCATAAGCGCTACATAAACAATATTTTGGATATCCGCATTTTCTTCACATATATTTTTTTAAATTAAAAATTCATAAACAAAGGACCGTTACTATATCGTTAAAATGTTTTAAACATAAGAGGATTGCTATGTTTTTTTTTTAACAAATAGTAAAGAAAAAAAATTAAAAAATTAAAATTGATTATTAGGCTAAGGTTCGTAACGTTATATGCAGAAAGAATCTGGTATGGTTAATATTCCAAGAAACTAGCGAAAAACTAACATCAATTTAATTTTCAACATACACAGCAGAACATAGCAACGTCAATTTCGGAAGCCACTTCCATGTTTTGGTCATTAGATGATTAGAGCTACTATATATAACAACTTTTCGCGGAAATAGCATACGAGAATTATGTCACTACTAAATTCTGTTAATTTTTCTGTTTCACTACAGCGATTCCCAGTGTTACCGTTGGTTTCTTTTTCCTCATGCCCATTTTTCTGATTTTTTGTTCTACTTAAGTCAAATTTTTTTGTTTGATATTTATACTTAATTATATATGAATATGTAAACATGTGAAAAGCTCAAGCCAGTAGCTAATTATTTATATAATATGATTACTTCGAACTTATTTGCTTATACGTTATATTCAGAAAGAATCAGGTATAATTATTATTTCAAGGAGCAAGGGAAGAATTAATTTCAATTTATTTTTACAACGTACACAGCAGAACATAAAGGTATGATTCATATTTCAAGGAGCAAGGAGAAAATTAACTTTAATTTAATTTTTCAACGTACACAGCAGAATATAACAACGCTGTTTTCGGAAGCCGCTACACTTTCATCATCAGTGCTCATGTGTAAATAAGTTCGAAATAATCATATTAAATAAACAATTAGCTACTAGTATGCTATTCTCTTATTAAAACTTAGATTTTCATTGATGTTAAAAGCTATAAAAGATTAGATACTGCATAAACATAGAAATGTAGCACGCATAATTATTTATTAATTTACATTTGTCACATGCTAAAATTATCACAACTTTTATATCGAATAACAATTAAAATCATTAGCAAAACTGCTAACAAATGCCAGTGCAAAGTTTTACCTCTATTATTAGTAGCACTATTGAGTTTGACCAGAAGTAATATACTGGTTAACATGCTGTTTAATTTACGTAATTGTATCTACGCTTTTACTTTTAAAAACGACGACAAAAGTAATTGGTAACAAAATATAATCATTAAACGTTTACGTCATATTGCAACAAGTTAAAGTAACTAAATTATGTTTCATATTCCCTATTTCATTCTTTGCCACTATGAGAATAGCAACCCAACAAACACTGAAAACTGGTAAAAGATAAATATTGATACAAAACAGAATTTCAATGATTTATATACATTTTTCCTATGGAAATATCTCTTTATATAAGATTATTATTTTTTTGAATTTGGAACGATTTTCCGTCATCCCACGTCAAATTTGGTTTGTAAACAGACCGGTTTCGGCTATGTGCCATCTTCAGTGTTCTATTGAATTATTTTTCGATTCGATAAACCGTGAAAAGCTTATACAACACATAAGTTAAAGTCTAATATCTCAAGAAATATTAATCTAAGCAAATTGGTCTATATAAAATAATTTGTTTTATTTGCATTATGAATCTTTAGGCCTTATTAGCTCATTTCAAAATACACAAAATACAAATTTACATTGGCCATACAACAAAAATAATTGGTCTATATAACATTTTTGTAGGAAATTACGTTCTCAACAAATGTTCCATTTACATTTTTTTTAGGTAAAAATCAACTTCCGCGACCCGTACCAATTCACCAGGGGGCTAATTCTAGCTGTCGTGATCGAAATTACATTCGAATCGAAATTAATTTCGATAGTGTGAAATTGTCTAATGATGTTACTCGATACGATACGAATCGAGTTTTTGTTTCTGTGTTATAAAACGCGTAAATAAATATGTTGTTCAACACTGAAAAATATGTACGAGATTTTAACAGGTGAGATCACTAGCGCAGCTGACTAGCCTGATTAAACGCCAAACTTTGTGGATGTTGATGATAGGCTCATAATATCACCAGTATGTTCAAACTAGCAAACACCATATACAGACTGCATCCTGTATGTTGTTTGACATTTACTAAAAGAGTTGTCTGCACTAATAATCCCACCCATCTTTCAAAGCTTTTTTTACAACTGTTAAGGTAGTTTTTACGGCAAATTTGTTCTTGTTGTAGCAATGCCTGTGCCTGTTAAATGTGCCTGGCATGATAATAAAGAAAATGTGTAAACAAAAAAATATATGCATGTATGTGTGCTAAAACATAAAAAGTAGATTTTACACAAAATGTGACAAAGTTTTCTTTCTATTGGTTATTTTAGAGCTAAAAGCACTATTTTATATAAAAAACTCATCGTATTGACAAATGTATAGCAAATATATGCAATAATATATAATTATAACCCCCACTTTTCCTTTTTTATTCTTGAAAAATATCATTTCGATTGCCTTTTTGCTTGCGAGTAAAAACTCGCAAGGTTGCGTTCGAATGCTCGCTCGCTACCGAATGTCATCATTAGAAATTTCGATACACTTTATTAGATATCGAATAAGAGAATCCCAAAAGTGCAAAAACTCGCACGTTCGAGCAAGATTTCGCTCGTAAGCGAATGCGAGAATTAACCCCCAGTACAATTTACACTGTTGTCGCTATGGGCACTTTTGAAGACTATTTTATTCCGAGTAAATCGCGACTAAGTAAAATGTAGTACCATGAAATAACACTGAATTATACAATTTTTAAGAAAAACCAATTATTTCTACGTGCATTTTATATGGAAAATCGTTCCATGCTTTGGGAAAGCACTTTCAGGGCACTTGTTTTTCGACATATCGAACAGAATTTTAAAAAAGATACATAATTGTAAAAAAAAAATCACCCTAGTATATATGAACGTCTAAACATGTGGAAAGCTCAAGCCAGTAGCTAATTACATATTTATTTAATATGATTATTTTGAATATATTTGCTTATGAATCCAAATTGATTATTAAGCTAAGGTTCGTAACGTTATTTTTAGAAAGAATCATTCATGATTAATATTCGAAGGAACATATTGCTAAATTATACACAAATATATATTTTTAGATTTTTTGGACATATCTTTTAGCTGGAATTTGGAATAATTTTATGATATATTTGAAAAATTTACTTTTTACACGTTTTTCTCATATATTACACAGGCCAACAAAATGAAGTTTTTTTGTGTAGACTGGTCAATTTGGTTACACATAGCCCTGAGCTTTTTTTAAACTGACTCTGGCTCTCAAGATTTACGGTTATACAAAAAATTAAGGAGGCTACACCACATAAATTGCTATAACTCGGGAACTAGCCATTTGATTTAATGAAATAATATACCACAAAATTGGGACAAAAATTAAATTTAAATTATGTTTGTATCAATTCTTGACTAGCCTTATAGTTTTGGAGATATTATAATAAAGTATTGAAAAAAAACAATATTTTCGAAGAAAATTTAGAATTTTGTTTAATGTTCCTACTTGACACCAGATGGGCTGCAACACTGCTCTACAAAACTAAAAAAAAAACGCGCAATGGTAGAGTTGTAAATGAATTTAGCTTTCTATCTCTCTCCCACTTCACCACCTGATCTATCTACAATATCCCTTTCCCAAATTGTATTACTTCTCTTTATAAAAAAAAATAATAACACTATGCGGCAAAAGAAGACTTTTGGTAAAACACACGGACTGGACAGTACAGATTTGATTGTACTATTACGAGGTAGTAAAACCCTATACTCAGTTTGTCGAATTTGGTGAACAATTTGTTTTATGGACTTCCAAACTTTCTAAAAATTAGTGGGCCCTCAAAAAAACGTGTCATTAGTATTTGGTCGACAGATTCAGACTTAGTGCGACCGCTTAACTATATATGATAATAATGTAACTAAGAGTCCGCTAACAGATTTTATTACCATTTTATGCAAAAAAATAATTTTTTCGTGTACTTTTTTTAAATTTTAAGGAAATTTTTTTTTCAAAATAACTTGCTGGGACTCGTAATTTTTTAATAACGATATTTGGCAAAGTTCTACAACTTTACGATAAATCTGAACAAATTTTGTGAACATATCAATACAATCTGAACGTGTCTAGGCACTCTAATAGCTCATACAGACCACTTTTTATCTTAAAAATGTATTTTTTTTAAATAGCATATTCAAGAACACACTTCTCTACTGTGTTATATTGTGTTTCATTAACATTTCGTGTAAAAAAAATATTTTCCCTGCACTTTTTTTGAAAAAATATAGGAAACTATTTTTTATTCACTTTTTTCAGCATAACTTCTAGCGACTGCAAATTTTTAACTAACAATATTTGGAAAAACAACAACAAACCCAAAAAATAGTAAATACTAAAATCAGCAACATAAGAAATGAAATAATAAAAAGAAAGTAAAAAAAATGCAATAAAAATATAGCTTTAGCTGTTGGCCAAAAACTGATGACACCTTTTTTTGAGGCACCAGTGATTTTCAGAAACTTTGGAGGCCCCTAAAAAAGTTGGTCACAAACCCACCAAATTGAGTATAGGGTTTTACTACCCTTTGATAGTAGAAGCGAACCTATAGTGTCAAGTCCGTGTGTTTTTGCACTATTGCACTGTGTAATTGGTAGCACCTCATTTGAAAAATAATCTGGTATGTGATGGAAATCGGTCGATTTAAATCGACGCCGATTTCCGAAACAATTTCTACTGAAAGATGACTTATTTACGCTTTTTATTGTTTTATATCGAAAAAAAAATATTCGAATAAAATATTCTCAGCCTTAAAAACAATAAAAGCGGTAAATAAGTCATCTTTCAGTAGAATTGGTTTTTGAAATCGGTGCCGATTTAAAACGAACGATTTCCATCACATACCAGAATGATTTTGATACAACAGTTAAATTTGATTTTGTGCATGTGAATGTGTGCTGTATGGACATAATCTGGTATGTGATGGGAATCGTTCGATTTAAATCGGCGCCTATTTCAAAAACAAATTCTACTGAAAGATGACTTTTTTGTCCCTTTCATTGTTTTTAAGACTAATAATATTTTATTCGAATATTTTTTCTCGATACAAAACAATAAAAAGTGTAAATAAGTCATCTTTCAGTAGAATTTGTTTCTGAAATCGGCGCCGATTGAAATCGATCGATTTCCATCCATCACATACCAGAATAATTTTTGCCAGTTGACTTCCGTCACTTAATTGTAAATAACATCAAAAGTTGTGGATCGATTCTAATGAAATATGGCTCATTTCATTTGTAACATATGTAGGTATATAATTTAAGAATAAAATTTAAGACTTTTATTCATTTTAGATTTTTTATGAATTTTTTAGTATGTACGAAGTTAACATAAACTTACTAAATTTTATCCATTCAACATAAAAATTTAAAAAAAAAATCACGCGCATAGTGTTTGCTGAATTAAGCATGTGACCTCCCGGGTAATAGTCTTACGTATAATTTAGTCATATATTTGAAATTACAATTTTAGCTAATTTTACGTACAGAATATTTTGAGTGTGCGTGTGTGTTATTTTTATGCATGTACTTTTTTGGTACTTATAACACCGGACGGAACAATGAACCGAAAACCCATATTAATGTGTATCTATTTTTTTATTGAATGTTAGAATCAGTTAAGAATGAGATTGTTAAGAATTTTAAATGTTTATTCATTTAAAAATTACTGCATGGAGTACTTCTTGAATAAAGTACATTCCGTTACTGTAATAATATTGTGAGTGTATACACCTATACACTTATAAAAACTTAATAAATAAAGAAAAAGGCTTTCTTCCTCTATACCAAATCTTTTATGTACCCTTTACTTAAAGTTGAAGTAAACAAAAAATGTGAAACTTTTGCAGCGGTGATTTAACATCAGTGACTGAATATTAAGAAAACATTTTGCGGACGATGTCATAGAATGTCAACATAGACCTTCTTTAATTGGAAAACCTTTAAGTATAATATTTAAAAAAATATTGAAATCATTGATTTTTTTTAAGAGTTACACAAGCGATTAAAAGGAACTCACACTAAAAGTAAAAGAGCTATGTATATCGTTACCTTAATAGAGAAAGGCAGAACATCATGTTTTTTTAAAATAAGTTTTTGTTGTTGCATATTTCACTAGTTGAACGTTTAATCTATCGAAATATAAGAAAACGATTTGAAAAAAATTTGTTACGGCCTTTGTATATTAAGGTAATTATATATGTATATATTTATATGTAACCCAATTTTGAAAAAAAACCTTATTATAACAAAAATGTATCTAAGATTACGTACAGATATGAATATTTCTTTAGCATTTTAGCAAATACAATATAACATTACACAATATTTTTTTATTGCAATAAAATAATGTTTACACTTGAGCTTAAAGAAAATATCTTGAGTCTCAAGAATATCATGGGTTCGATTAAGTATTTTTCTTTTTTGAAATATTTTGTCTTTCAATATCATAAACATTGTTTTGCTTTCAACAATGCCAAGGGAATCTAATTCTAAGCATATTTATCTCACATTATATATTCCGTATCCAAAGTGAAGAAAAATCTAAAAGAAATCTATGTTGATTGGGATATTTGAGATGTGATATGACAACGTTATAATGGCAGACGATAGGGGAAAGAAATAATCTTAACAGAGTAAATAACATAAAAATACGCAAAGTGGTTGTGTCAGATGATTGCAAACAAATTCCTAAACACAGGTAAATATTTTTAAATTAATTGAAACAAAACTCCTGCCAGTTGTGTGAAGTATGAGTATAAAATGCTAAAAAGAAATTGTAAATCTTTTTTTCATGAACGATTAATTGAAACATAAAAATTGTTTCATAGAGGCTGTGCGCAGCGTAAATTAAAAAAAATATATATTTTTATAAACTTAAATAAGCTCCAACAAAATTGTAATATATATTTTTATAAACTTAAATAAACACCAACAAAATGGTAATATCTAAATACATAAATAACAGAATTGTTAATGGCTTTTGGCCAGCAGTTACTCATTTCATTAGTCTAATGCGTAGAGACTATATTAAAATAACAACAAAGTTAATTATATGAAATGAAATTTAGAAGTATTTTATTGTTTTCCTAAATAAGTAAAAAAGTTACAGGTTACTTGCTTACTGTTCATCCTTTAACCAACCCTGTGTATTATTTTTTTTATCGAAACCCTTATTTAAGTGCTTTCAACTAATAAGCCTTGTAGGAAAACCATAAAAAATCAAACATTGGAAATACTTGTTGCTTAAAATTAATTTTAGTTAATACTTTTGATAATAAGGTAACTGCTTTTATTGAAAATATATTAATCCAAAGTTATTTTTATTGCATTAGGATTTCACAATGTTAACGTAATTATTTAATTAAAATGCCAAGGTGGAAGAAGTAGAGATTAGTTTATTAGCAGTCTAACTCATTAATTTGCAATGAAATCCAATAAATGTTGTGCGATTTTGTTCCTACTTTACAAATAGACATGAATGAATACCTTCTACTGGTTCGATCAAATCGTAATTTGGCATTAAGTTAGTCAATAATTTGAAAGTCATTATTTCGGCTAAAGTTCGATATTTGAATTTATGTACAGACAAGCAGAACGTATCAGTACGGATTTCGAGGCTAATATAGCATCTCATCGGCGATTTATGTTAATTTTTACAGGTTTTCAAGCTGGATGCTAGTAAAGGCCGTTTCAGACTATAATACAAGTATTAATACTTTTGCAGAAAATGCCTATCTGAAAATTAAAAAAAAAAAAGACAATAAGAAATTATCATGTATTATACGGCCATGTTCTGTAAACCGAATCCGAGTAAATTTCTCGTTTTCCAATAATAAATAATGCGCTCATTTATGTATTTTAAATAAAATATAGTAAATTAATTTCAGATATTATGTTTTAAGCTCTAAAGAATAGAAAACTTCAAAAAAGTTTGAAAAAAATTTGTAGGAATTTCAACTATTTAACCAATTTATTTAATGAAATAGAGCGTAAGACGTATTTTTTCTTATATTCACTTAAAAGTAGTTTTTCACGGGAATTCCGCTAAATTTTCTATCCCGAATTCCCGGGAAAGTAGTGCGCGAACTCCCCGGAATTTTTTGCCTTAATATACTGTACACTCTGATAAAACACAGATATTTTTAGTAAAATCTAGAGTCCATTCTCAAATGTTTGAACAATTTCTATAGTTTTGTATTCCCAGCAGTTTTAGAACCACCTTTTTGATTACACACAGAAAAATTTCATATTAAAATCGTCGATAACAAGGTTAGTTTAACATTTTTTGATAGCGATTTCGCTTCATAGGTGTTTCATGTTGATTCAACATGATTTTGCAATAATCATCAAAGAAACTTTTTCTTTTTCAAATAACTATATTTCATGTTGATTTACTGCCTGGCTCACGATGTCGACAAGTCGAGTTCGTTCTCATATTTATATTGAAAACAAAAACAAATATAATTTTTTTATTGTTGTTCTCAATATAAATATGAGAGCGAACTCGACTTGTCGACATCGTGAGCCAGCCAGTTAGTATTCTAATACATTTAAATTAAAATGAAGTTGATACTAAAATAATATGAAGAATCATGTTGAATTAAAGTTATTTCAAATTGAAACAGCATGAGTTTAATGTAGCTCTTTTATTATTTTACTTATGCGATATGTATTCCCATAAGCATGAGAAAAATTTGTTTTGTAGTTGGCTGCCCCAGTCAAGATTTGAGCTCGGAGCACTTGTTTGGTTGTCAACTCGCTAACCACTGCAGCCACATCATCTTTAAACTTTACATTAGATACACACTAAATAAATATCATCATAAGTAACATGAATTGCATTTTAATTCAACATGAATTAATATATGACTTAACATAACTTTTTTAAAATTAAACGTAACTTTGATAAAAATGTAACTTTAAAAGTGAAAAGTATTAAATCGAAGAGATTTATTCAGTATTAAATCAAGGAGTTAAAACAATGGTAATTTCAAATCAGCACAGGAAACTTTCGCTGGTAATGAAACAATTTTCGGCTATTTACATTTACACAACACGAACATCAAAATAAACAACACCAAGTCACACAACTAACAACAATGCACACGATGCATTAGGCAAAAGTGAAAACGCTAAATATTGACATTTTACAAGACAACATTCTTGGGAGATTTCGTTTGATACAGAAAGTAATATTAGCGAAACTCCCAAAGGCAACATCCGATTCAAATTCTAAAATAATTTTGATTTATGATAAAACGGACGACGTAAATCCGCTGAAAATAATTTAAAATATCATTTCGGATGAATTTTTTGGTGCATTGCTGGTTGGGTCACGTTTATTATCAGGTTTCTATGTGATGACATTTTCATTTAATTTCATGTATATATTTAATAATTTAATCGAGTCATATACGATTAAAGTAGTTAAAAGAACAAATAGTAATAATGAAAGATATTAATTTATAAATTTTCAAACGATTAATTTTAAAATAACCGAAACAATCTCCAATTCTTAATTTAAAAAGCAGGTCAGTAGATAAAATACAGACAATCTGGTATGTGATAGAAATCGCGCGATTTCAAAAAACAAATAACAAATCTAAAAACGATTTATTGGATAGTTGGACATGGAAGGAACGACATACCCAAAGCGAAAATTATTCGCCCATCAGAAATATATGTGGGCTTAAATCGTATCGTTTTTTAAATCGGCTTTTATATCGAACTAAACACTCTTATATTTTAGTTATTAAATTATTTTCGGGGTTTTCTTGTTTCTGTCGTATTATATTTGTTTTTCTTTCTTTTTTAATAGATTTTATAGGTACAAATTTTCTAAAAATCAATCTACTAAAGCAAAAAAATAAATTATTCTTCAATAATTTTTTCTGAGCGGGAATTCCGGTGATCCCAGGAAACTGCAAAAATAATTTCAGATTATCCGGGAAATTAAAAAGTTCGGGAAAAGAAAAATTCCCATCTCTGATTATATTAGAAATATTCCTTGCTCTCTCTGAGATCAATTTTTTCTTGTTTTCAACTGGTTTTCCCATTTGTAGTTGAATTTTTATTTTCATTATTCCACCCGGTATAACCGCTTTAGTAACACTATACAACACAAAAAAATATAACATGGCTCTAATTCTGGCAGAGGCCAGCAAAAAATATATATGTAACTTTAACTTAATTGTATTATTCATTATTCATGAATTAAAAAAAAGTTATTTTTGTTATGAATTCTTATTAATGTTTATATTTTTACTAGATTGTGAAATTTTGCTGTAATTGATGATCATTTAGTACAAAGTTACCATTGCGGCGGTACAATTTCAAGTGCCATATCCCAACAGTGGTCTGTACTCTCTCTCCTTCATTCACTTTCCCCTTTTCTTCTATAAACTCAAGACTTTGAAAACTAAACTTTTCCTGTGTAAAATGTGTCTTATTGTGTCAAGTTTTTTTATTGTGCAACCGTGCGTATGAGTGACAGCCACAACATTAGAATACATAACACGTATACGCTGTGTAGAATAAATACCCAGCTAGCATTTGGAAGATTGCTTTAGCAAAAATCACCAAACTGAGTCTATTAAGACTATCTTAGATGATCAAAAACTGATTAATCAGTTGTGCGCTTAAAAAAATACTCGAAAGTGATTCCCACAAATCATTAAAGAACGTGCGCAATCATAAATTGATCATGCAGATGCCGGAAATGCTAACTGGGTAAGCACTAAATGTAAAATAAAACATGAATTCTTAATTACACTAATCGACAAACTTTATACCTTGCAAGTGAATACCATATACATAAAGCACATATATTCGTAATACATATTTTGCAAATTGAACTTTGAAATTATGGAATAACTTTGAAGATTATAAATCACGGCTGGCCTGGGAGGAAATTCTACGAAAAAAAATGCTACTCTCTAAAATAAGAAAAATAAAATAATAGTAGGAGGAAATTAGGAGTTATGACTTTTTTTCTATTTTTTGGCTTGGGTTCCCATAGAAAACTTTAAATTTCGTATCTTTTAAAATATTTTTACAACGATTTATAGATGAATAAAAAGCCGGCTAATTCTTCTTTCAAATAAAACTAAATTTAATGAAATCTACCGACAATGTTAAAAGTAATGTCATTAAAAAAAATTAAAAGAGATAGGCTTCTGGCACGTGTTCTTTTTGTTAAAAAAAAACACCTTAATTTTTTTTTGTCAAAACTTTTTGGGGCGTCCGCGAAAATTTCATTTGTAACGACCACCGTTATGTCCATATGTTACAAGTTTTCGTACTATTGAACGTTAAATTGAACTTTGATATTATAGAATATCTTTGAAGATTATAAATTTATGCAAAATTAACTTTGATTTGATTAAAACGATGTCGCGTGTTATATGTGGATATACTGTAGATTTTTGCTATATCTCAAAATTTTGATTTTTTTAGCTTAACACCGAATTTATAAAATGAAATATAATAGGAGAGTTCTTTTCTTGGCTGTTGCGTAGTGTTATTTTTACCAGCATTTTTGTTAGAGAATAATAAAAACAACATTACACAGCAAAAAAAAAATAACTACAAAAACGATAACGAGCTATTATCGTAAGGATATTAAAATTTTTTATTATAATTTCATTATGTATAATCATAAACATTTCTTAATTATAATATTAATAATTACGTTCTTCTCTTCCTCTGTAATTGTGAATGTTATAGAGAATAAATGACAACGAAATTATGCCATTTTATAAATTTAATTACGGCTGCAAAAGAGAAAGAACAAAATAAGGAGAAAACAAATAATGTACATATCTGAAACAACAGGCACAACCTCAAAACGGATAATTCAAGAAATTACACTAGTCTGCAAAAAAAAAGAAAAATATTCGGGTCTTTAAATAAAAATATGTGGAATATATAAAGTTTGATGCGCTAAGTTCTAAACCGTTTTCAGTTTGTTTCTATCAGGTACAGATTTTTTAATGGGCATGGGCAACCGAAATAGAGCGGTTTGCTCGATTTAAAAATACAAAGCAGTAGAAGATGCGGAATAAATTTGCCTTAAAGCCATTTATATACAACTTTTTCACATTTACAACTGCTTCGGAGGTATTCAGAAATTAGCGGCGAAAAAATGTCCTTTCAAGCAATATTACATATTTTTTCTTTTTCAAAAGCTCATATCCAAATTAAAGGAGCAAAAAATTAAAATTTTTTGGCATTTATCAGAAAGATAGATAGATTAGGAGTAAGGTAAGCATCAAATTATTAAAATTGATGGACAAATATCGATTTTATTCACAATTAAGAGAAAGAACTCAGTTGAAGGTAATTTTATTCCGCATATTTCGGGGTTTTTTTTTTATTTGTACGAAAGATTATGTATGATGTTCGTAAATGACATACTATTTACGAACATCAACAGCAGAATTTCCTTTCTAAAAGTTTCAAATTTGTATGAAAAATAACGAAAATTCGCTTCAAAACAAAAATTTTCCATACAAATTGCAAAGCGAACAAAAAAAAACGTTTTACTGCCTGTTCAACGATGTCGAAGGAAAACCTGAGCGAGTGAAAGCCACTGTCTCGAAATCTAGTCAATCTGGGTTCAACAATATCGACAGCTTTCGTTTGCTTGCACTTACGTGTGTCAATTTTTCTCTCTTAAGAATTAAAATTATACAATAATGCCATATTGTAAATTTCTAGTTTATTTTGGCTATTTTCATCAAAACACTGAAAATACTACTAAATTGTTAGAAGAAAAATACAACCAAACATAACGACAAGAGAGTCCATTGTAAGGTACTCGCGGTTGTACAGGATATTTTCATAATTTTCTAATACAAATTCTAGTTTTGTTGTACAAGTGCGACTACCTTGTTTGATGGGCCTTACACAGTAAAGAAAACAGAAGTTTTTAATGTGTTAGTGGCTTTTATTTTGTTTAAAAAAATCATGAGTATGTGCATACATAATAAAAAAAATTAATAAGAATGATAAAAAATATTATAATAAATGGAGATGTTACGAGTTCTAAAAATTTAATGGACTTTTATGCAAAATTTTTTACCAGTCGCAAGCAACACAGTAAGTGAGTGATTTTGACATTACGTTCGTATTGCTTCGATATTGTTGAATCGGATATCGTATGAAACCACTTACGTTTTCTTTCTACTTGTTTTTCGAGTTATCGTTCGTATAGAAACATATTTATGACTTTGTTCATGAACGCAAATCAGTGTTCTTTCGCTTAGAATACACATGAACATCTTTTTTCGATATATTCTTATTCGATATATTTCGATATATTCTTAAAAGTAGTAGAAATTCAAAATAGACATTGTCAGTATCGTAAACTACGAGTGATCATGAGTATTTTTTTCTTTTCAATCATGCGTAGCTGCATAATCATAAATTTCAAAAATTTTGAAAAGTATATTGGATTCATTAAAAACAACCGATAGGAGTGAAAACTTAAAATTACAAAGTCCCAGGTTTTTGGCCATTCAAATTAATTATTCTAAAAAAATTACATCCCACCATTATTTTAATATACATACTATATCGCTACGATATGACAAGTCTAGATAGCCAGAAATAAAGTTGACAACATTAGTTGTTAACAAATGTTGCTTAATCGACATGTGAACTTAGCAACATTAGTAGTTATAGCCTAGTAAGTGTGTATTGCTTGTGTTATGCAAACTCACATTAACATTCGTTGGAAAATTCCTTACATGCCTTGAGAGTTCTCCGGTTTGGCCAAAATTTTTTACATACACGCAACGAAATATTTTTTTTTTTGAAATTATGCTTCGTTTTGGCGAATTTCTCAAAAATTGAACTTTGACCTCTAGGGGTCGCACGTTATAGTTATCAGCAGGGCTCGGACTTTCATGCAAATGCATGTTTTTTGTGGAGATAAATAAAGAGGTATTGACTAATTATCTATGCGAATCATCAAATTTTAAGTAGTTTGGCATCGATTTGTTGTTGTATATTTTTGCATATTTTGGTGGTAAGTGCATATTTTTGCATATTTTGGCAATAAGTACATAATTTTGGTGTAATAAAAAATTTTTAATGCATATTTCTCGATTTTTTAAGAAAATATTAATAGGCCGATAATGGATGGCAACTAAGCCTCAGTTTGGTTGCCAGTTGCTGAAAATTATACTACTGATGGCAACTGGCGACTGAGAGCTGTCAATCTAAGTCGCTATCTAGTGCCTTTCAGGTAACCATTAATTTTCAGTTGGCGACTGGCAACGCAACTAAAGTTCGGTTTGATTAAATAATAGGACCCAATTATGTTTGTTTTATGTTTTTTTCTTTAATAATAATAAAAAATTAAAAAAAAATATTTTTATATTTTTTTAGTTTTAGCACTTGTTCGTAGGTAAATGCACATTTTTGCGCATATTTTTAATTTTTAGTTGCATTTGTTAAGCGCTTAAAATCAATTTTTAGTTGCATGAAAGTCCGAGCCCTGGTTATCAGACTTGAAAAATAGTTTTATGTGAACTGAGCTAAATTTTGAAAAATTATATCTATAAAAAAATTTTTATTTGACCTCAATGAGCCACGCCCAAAAGTTATCCTATTTGGCTAAAATTTTCTCCACGTAAGTTTTAGACCAACTACCACAATAATCTGAAGGGGCTACTTCTTTCATTTCCACCCTAATGTATGAAATATTTGTTAAACAAAACGAAAATATGCACTTAAGTACTTGACATGACATGCTGCCGGAAACTAAAATACTCATAAAGAAAAAAATCTCATACACGCTCACAAAGGGTGAAATAAAAATTTTAACATTAAGTGTTAATGCACATGTAATTATATTTAGAAACCTTGATAACTGTCCCAACACATTTAAAATAAACGAAAACATAAACAGTTTCATTAATATTAAAATGAATGTGAAATAAAAAAGCAATAGTAATAAAATTTTAATGGAATCTCACATTCTTTGCTTTTATTCTGCAATATGTATTCCGCTCATTTAAGGAAATATATTGTTGCAATCATGTTGCTTACTTAACTATAGACAAAACGAACGCAATTTTCCATACAATTTCCACTTTTATACAAAGTTAAATGATTCAAAGATATTTTTGTTCGATCCATAAAATCTTTTTTATTTTTAAAACAATGTATCTGCATTGACTACATTTTGTTTACTGCAACCATACGCTTGTATCGTATTATTTATAGATATGCAGTTGCATGCAGATACGTGCAGGCACATGACAAAACTAATTGCGAGATACATATAACTTAAAACAAGCCAGGCTACCGACCATTGTTTTTGTATTTAAAAATTTTTAAACATGTTTGAAAAAAGCGACAATTGCAAAAAGTTTTGTGTTGTCATCTTGCAATTTTGATAATTTTTGTTTTTGACATCATGATATTGTGTGCGAAATTGTTTTTAGTATACCAACAAATGTTGTAGTTTGGTCATTATTATCTAGCGAAACTAAGTTAAAAGGGAGTAATAAAACAAGGGCGAATGGTTTCATTAAATATACACACTGCTTGCTGGTCTGGAACTTGGCCTGGCGCCCTTTGTCAGGATAAAAAAGTTTAAATTATAATTTTTTAGTAGAATATCTCCTAAACTGTAAGCGGAAACCCATAAATGTAGTAGAATTTTTTTACCTGTTAGATAGGAGAATCTACGCGCAAGAGCTCTTTTTTTATCAGATCAAAAGCATCAGCTTGGCATAGGTTTAAATTTTTCAGAAGCCCGACGTGACCCACTTCAGGGTTTGGGGGCCTCCGCCACATTTAGATATATAAAGTCTAAACTTCAAACTTAAGTTCAGCAACACCTTTTTAAATGTCGTATGAAATTTTATAAGAATCAGACTGCGCGTTTAGAAACTGCACATTTATTTCAATTTTTTCAAAATCCCCCACTGTGCGTGCGCATAGGTTATGGACTAAGTTGAAGATAAGAGTTATCTAAAAAATCATATACATATTTATAATCCACATTTTGCCCAAATCCAGCAAGCTAAAACCATTTGACAAACATTTTTCTCAACTTTTTATGTTAAAATTTTGTAGTTTTTCAATTAATATTGCCATTATAATTGTGTGCTGGTATATAGAAAAATATATTTTTCTATTCAAACCCGTATCATAATTTTATATTTATGTTATTGTTTGTTATATAATACTTTTGTATATTGCTTGAATGCTTACAAATTTTTTTATGATTTTCCGATAATTGCATTGTACTTGAATGCCTCTTATAAAATGTAAAGGATCATTATCTCATAAATTGTGTTTCCTATTGTTCGGTTTGTGTTTTCTTATTTGTATATTAAAAGGGAAGATTGTTGTTACAATATTTATCATGATTCTGGGAATGGAAATGTGCACATTTGTAAAATCATAATGAAATTTATTTAAAATTAAAACTTCAGTTGTTTTTAATAAAGAAATATTAAAAAACATATTTTATGATTATATTAAATTATATTGAATTATATTAAATGTGTTCAACTAAAAAGTGTAAATGAAGGAGTGGATTGGGTTAATGTATGAAAAACGTGGCAAATAATAACGTGACGATATAAGCATCTAGATTTCTAGATTTTGTATGCAATTATCAAAAAAAAATGTTGCAAAGAAATTTCTACTCATAAAAAACCGATGAAATACGAAGAAATTTCAAAACAGAATGAAGATTAAATTTAGTTTACTAAAAATATTTGGGGAAAAGTGTAAAAAGTACGATAATGCCAGGCAATTGCTAAAAAGAAGGAGTACTATCCCGCACGCCATGAAAAAGGGGACAGCGTACGGGGAAAATAACAGTGCGGCAACCCTAGTTATAACTTGATTACCAACCAAATTTCATTTTCATGTTCATATTTCACCCACTCAAGCCACTGTACTTATAAACATAAAAGCGCCTAATTAAAACAATTATTATATATTTAGGGTTTGCGATTTTCCGGACTTTTGCACTTCCCGGGAAACGGGAATAGAAAAATTGCGGGAAAAGCTGATTTTCTAAACTAAGTAGATTTATTAAATGAAAATTGCCGAAATTTTCATTGTTTTATTAATGTAAACATTCTTTTTAAACAAAAATGAATATAATAACAAATCTAAAACAAATTTTTAAAAATTTTCAAGTGAACTCAGGCAAATAGAGTTTATAGTTATTACATAGTAAGAGATCGTATAAAGAATAATTGACGACTATTACCGTAATTATTTAGTTAACAATTTAATTTTAAGGCCTCCAAATTATTTTATAAATAACTTTCCGTAATGTTTCTTATTTTTCTTGCCAAATTGCCGGGAGGGTTCTTATCGTTAAATACTAGTAAGTTACAGTTACCATACTCAGCTGCGCCGAATTTTACATGCCCTGAGTCACAGTCTGTCTATATGTCTTTGATTTTTTTCTATTATTTAACTTAAACATCTCCTTCAGGGTTTCAATAATAGCGTCGACTTATAATAAATTTAAGTCATAACAATTAAAACTTCTTACAGCTTCTATGAGGTTAAAATTTACACTAAATTTTCCAAAATGTTTTCATTAATTCACTCAAAGTTCGCTTGAGATCGAATTATTTACTTTAGAAAACGATTAGAGCCCTGCGATCATTAATACTTGTACAAAGTATTCCAGCTTGTTCTGATATAGTGATTGAACGATACTTTACAAAATTTATCTTGCAAATAAATTGTTAGGAAATTTTAGTGTTTAAACATTTTTTAGTCAAACGAACTTTTTTAATATTTTATCTATCACCCATATTCATAAAAATTTATTAAAGTTAATGTTGGTTTAATGTACAAATTTTGTATGGGAAACCCGGTTTTAATGCATTCATTAACTTTACTAATCGTTTATGAATATTGAAAATTTTATTGATATTAAAGAAAAACGGGATTGTAATACAATTTCTCATATCCGACATTTTATAAATATTTCAAATAAAGTCCATATATTTATGAAATAATGTGTGCTTTTAATTTCCCGTTTTCCCGGGGAAATCTCAAATATTTCCCTGGAATATTAGGTAATCTTTTCCCGGGAATTCTCTATTCCAAAACTCTATATATATTATATATGGGTGATTCTCATTCCAAATGCTTTTTTCGTGTCCATTGAGAGTATAGTAAAATATTTCATAAAATAAACCAATACATTTCAAACTTAAAACTCCTTTAGCATGATTTATTAGATTATAAATAAATATACATACGTTCTTTTGTGTAAGACTATCCATTATATGTTAAAAATGAAAAACGGAAAGACTGTTGATTCGCTCTTCTTACAAAATGGCGCGCCCGTATTGCATGCTGTTGATTTTCCACATTAAAAACTTCTGAATTTTTCCGAAAACGAAACTAAATTTATAACGATTTTAGAATACTTGCATTTGCTTCTCTTATTTCACACATGAAATTTTCGAAAATATTGCAAATTAGAATTTTTTTAATTGTTGTTTTCCACAGCCTTGTGTATTGAGCGTTACGCTTTTTTAATACGCTTCATTAAATACTCTGTTTAATTATTGAAATTGCATTAACAACATACACTAAAATAACAGCGTAGTTTTGTACTTCTAAATATTTAAAAGTTTTGTGAACTTTGTTAAATATGTAGTATTATATTGCAAAACGTTTCATTAATCAATCATCGTTTGTATAAAAAAAATGTATTGAGTGTTCTCCATATTTTTTTAATTTAATTAAAAGTTTTTAGAGAATAGCTAAATTCAACATATAGTGTGTGTTCTAAAAAAAAATATTGAATTCGTATAAAAATGTATTGAGCGTTACGTAAAAAAAATTTTCTAATATAATTTATCTATATATTTTAGAACGTTAAAACAAGTTAAACGTTAAAACAAGGCTGAACAGTAGAAACGATACAAAAAACATTATCCGTTTACAAATTTAGGATTTCCTTTGAAAATATTTTGCTTCTACCGCACTGTATGTTGTTATATATATTTTTGAAATATGTATTAGCTAGGTCGTATTTTGCTACGAATAATTATTTGAAATTGACATAACTTTTAATATTGTTGGCCGATTTAACTAAAATTTGTCTTTCTTGAAAGAAGAGTTAGCCTACTTTTCGCTCATATATATCATTGTAAATAGTTATTTTAAAACATAAAATTTTTGACTTTTCCATGTGAACCCAAGTCAAAATTGACAAAAATAGTCATAACTTTTAATTTCGTCCTGCGATTATAATATTTTTTTTGTTTTTATAGAGTAAATTTGTAGTGCTTTCAAACCGTTTACTAATTTTTTGTAGTGTATTTTTTTGCGAAAATCATTCCCAGAACAAACGCTAAAGCAAATGTAACCCTCAATATACAAAAATGTTAAAAAATTTAAATATATAATTTTATTTCAGGATCCATTGAATGTGGTGAAAACTATAATATGAATCATAACTTCTCGTATTTCATTTAGTTACATTGGTAAACAAACAAATAAGTTCAGTAAAGTGCGACTTTGGCTCGCTCACGAAGGGAGGGTCCCGTAAGAATACACATATATCCCTTTCTACCCGACTGCGCGACGCAAAGAAGGGTATTGTGCTTATCAGCCTATGTTTGTATGTATGTGTGTTCCTTTACGGCACTATATAAACCGAACGCGTAGACCGATTTAGACAATTCTTACGTTAATCGATTCGTCTTAGTCCGGGGAGTGTTACTAAAAAAGAATAAATAAAGTTAATAAATAAATGTTTTAGATGTTTTTTTATTTTTTGCATATTATTTATGTTCATATTCATAAAATTTCTAAATTCAATATGACGGCCAACAGACGCCATTTTGTTTATACGAAAAAAATAAAAAGTCGGCGAACTATATCAAAATGGGTACCAATCGACAAATATTTGAAAATCATCTTTAGCTTTCTCTTATGATTTTTAATTTCGAATGACTATTTAGGATCTGTGGCGGTTTAAAGTTGTTTTCTTTTTTTACCCAGTCGGGTTTTTTTGATTGTTTAAATTTATGTCTTATTTCATTTTAACACCCCGTCTTCACGAGACATAAGTTTGGAAATTTGTGTGTTAGCAATTGTCAAAATTCTGTCCTAACACAAGAAATTAACGTATGGACCGAATGTGTTTGTGTCCTAACACATGTTTGGAAATCAATGTTAAAACACAAGCCCGACGAAATATGTTAGAACACAAGCTGTCAAATTTAATATATATGCGTGTTTTTTTTTACAATTTGTTTGATTTTATTGAAAAAAGAATAAATAAAGTTAATAAATAAATGTTTTAGATGTTTTTTTATTTTTTGCATATTATTTATGTTCATATTCATAAAAGTTTTACAAACAGAAAAATAATAAAGTGAAATCTATAAAAAAAAAAATTACAAAATGCCGTGCAAATTTACTATATGAATATATAAAATTTGTGTCCAAACATCAGTACGTTTACTCCACCCTTAACACAAGTTTGAACACATGAATTTTTTGTGACGTCATTCTGCCGACGTTATTTCTTATGTTAAGAAATATCAAATGTCTCGTAAAGACGGGGTGTAACAATTTTTTCGTTTAATTTTAGTTTTTATTATTTTTTTTAAGTTTTGCCGATTTTTGGTTGTGGTGTTTTTTATTTGTTTTAACGTTTTTTTTTTTTGCTTGACGATATTTTCAGTTTTAGCGATTTATTTTAGTTTTAGCGCTGTTTCTAGTTTTGGCGCTTTTTTCGTTTTGGCGCTTTTTTGCTTTTTTCGTTTTTTTTGATATTTTCCATTTTTGGCCATTTTTCTTTTTTGTTTTTTGACGATATATTTGGTTTTAGCGATTTTCTTTAAGTTTTAGTGTTTTTTTCGTTTGGACGATCTCTTTATATTTTGGTGATTTTTTGCGCTTTAACGATTTTTTTTATTTGTGGTGCTTTTTTCCTTTAAGGAATTTTTCATTTTGCAGATTTTTTGTTTTTAATTTTGGAATTGTTTAGTTTTAGCGTTTTTTAAATTTCCCGAGAGAACAGCCTGTGACAGACAGACAGACAGACGTATAGATAGACAGACATACAAACGGACTGCGTAGCGAAAACAATAGGGTTAATTTACACTTTTGGTGTACGGAGCCCTAAAAACACACAAAATGTACGTTTAGAATGAAAATCACTAATATACCATTCCTATCTGGCAATTGTGGTATTAACGATTTGCGCTTGTAAATACGTTTTTATTTTAACAATAAAGCACTAAAAATATTAATTTATAATTTATTTTGATTATGAAAGGAAAGAAAAATCGATACTGCTTGTCTTGAATGATATTTATCTAATTAATCACGTTTTTATAATTAATCAAAATGTAAATTTTTAATTTAAAATCAATGACAGGGTGTATATTGAAAAATGTTTTATATTGTTACATACATACCCAGCAAAAATATATCGTACAAATTATTAGTAAAGTCATTGATGAACTGAACTGAACTGAACTGAAAGAAGTTCCATTTTTGGTGATTCAGTACTTATACAGCTTTGTATGCAATCGAATTGCTTTAGAACCACTTCAGATTTTTTGCTGCGTATTTAGGAGAAATAAATGCTTTAATTGGAAGAACCTCCACCGATTTTGAAATTATGAATTAGCAATATAGAGTCGTAAATATATTGAGCATTTGGCTATTGAGTAGTCAATATTACCTATTTTTTGTGATTTCTCGATGCTTAAAAGTAGTTACTCAGTACTATATTTAACCCCAAGAAAAATGAATTCCAGATGTAAATGTTCAAAACGCCTATACACGTTTATATTTTTTGGTGCCCTCTGCCAGAATTAGTCTTTAGAATCATGTTATTTATTTATGTTTCTTGGTTGTGGTATACAGTGTAATCAGTTAGACAAACTCAATCGTCTTGAAGTCAAATATACTTATATTAAAGAATGATAAAGAAAAATAAAATAGAGGAACGCAATATAATTCCAGGAAGAGATTTTCATTTATATCATACATACATACATAATTGCTAAAATGATGAAGATTGTGAATTATACTGTTGTTGATGATAAGTTAATTAGATGTTTCTGTATACACGAGTAATGCGAGTGCTCTTTGTCGCTGCAACAGATTCTGCTTGAACTTTTCTGGTATTCATTAAATTTACCGAAGGCTACAAAAAAAATTGAAAAACTGTCTATTTAAATCAGTAGTGCCCAGTCAAACAATATCACATTCAGTGTTTGTGTGTGTGCTTCGCGGCAAAATAGATAAGCTATGAGTCTCATACACAGTGTACGTGTGATGATCTTGAAAAAATATCCACATGTTCATAGGCAATTTAGAACTTGACCAACACTGGTTTAAATGCTTACAATAAACAGCAATGTCACTAAAGGATATAATGCAAATTAAAAAAATCACACTTTCGCAGTGGCACCAGATTTTATAAAATTATAATGCTAAATCGATCTCAAGGAAAAATTTTATTAAAATTAATATTCTAAGTATAAATGTTTCGATTAAGTTTTCGAATCGCAATTAACATTTTTAGCATCTTCTACAAAATATTCTTCGAAGCAACTAAATCAATTTGAAAAAGTTAGATTATCATTGTGATCATATCGAAATTCTTACAATTAATTACATAATAATTGTTTCCTGCTATTGTGCTTGCGAGGAGTCTGGATGAACCAGGCGCGGACACACCTTAAGCCTTTGGAAGGTTAACTCTTAAATGAAATATACAATTTTGTAAAATTTCTTTTAAAAACTTATTAGAAATGAGGTATATTTGATTTGTTTTTTTTTTGGGAGGAAATATCCATTTTCCTCTCCCCATGGATTTCTTTCTTTGAAAGAAGTTCAATTAGTTTTTGTGGAGGATTTGTAGCTTTTTGTAAAAACTTAAAAAACCAAGTTGATTTTCGAGTTCAAAAATTATCCATACTCTCTCAAGTGTATTGAACTGGAAAAATTATTTTTTTATTGACAGGACGACAGTTGGCCATCTATGTAATCTATGACTAATGTGTACATTGTTTAGAATCTAATTGCCTTAAGCATGACATAAAGTAAAATTTATTGTTCATTATGAATGTGATTTATATAAATAGAGCTCATTTTGTTGGTGTACGAGTTAAGTGTTGTATGTTTGCCAATTTGCAAATATATATATATATATATATATATATATATATATATATATATATATATATATATATATATATATATATATATATATATATATATATATATATATATATATATATATATATATATATATATATATATATATATATATATATATATATATATATATATATATATATATATATATATATATATATATATATATATATACATATTTATATACTTGCTTACGAGTATGTATAATAGGGTGAATATATTAGGAACTATGCTTTATTTATTTTTTTTTTACTGTAATCCCGAAATTTTTTTGAAAGTGTGTAAAAGTAATTCCCTCTTATGAAGCCTTAGTTATTAACCTTGAGATTCGAAATAAAAGAATGCTCGCTAAAGGGATGAATTTTCGAAACAAAATTCTCTCTTCAAAATGCTCGTGAATCTAAAAAAATCTAATATTCGCTAAAGCGAGCTTTTCGGCGATAATATCGCGATACTAACGAAATTGTCAAAAAATTCATAAAATGTGAATATTCGCAATATCGAACTATTTTCGATAATTTCTCGAATGTGTAATTTATTGACATGTGTGAAATAATTGATAATAATTCAAAAATAAATATTCCATTTATATTAGAATGAATAAATTAAAAAATAAAGATAACAATCTTGAAAAATTACTTTTTCCAGCTTTTTTGCGGTATCCAAATTTCGTCGATATCTGTAACCTTTGATATTGCTAAAGATTCTCTATTGACTCATTAGCGAAACATCGAAATAGAAAAACTTGCTGCCACAAACTGAGTGATAAGATCTTTCTCTTTCCGACTTCGTGAGTGGTTTATCCGCGAAATGTTTAAGCAACATTCGAATGCAATTTTAATATTAAATACTCTCCCTCAACGTAAGAAGATATCCAATTTAAAATAGATATTAAAGTGTTGATCCAATATAAATCTATAGTCAAAAACTAGTAATTGAAACAAAAACAGCAATATCCACTGGAGATAGTCGCTTTTGTTCTGACTACTCACATTTTTTGTACTTTAAAGCTTAGATGTGAATTTTTGTCCTACTAATATTATAAATGAAAAAGTTTGTATGTTTGGATTTTTACATGTTTGGATGTTTGATCCGTTATCACGCGAAGACCACCTAATGGATTTGGATGACATTTGGTAGATGGATAGCATATGGCCCAGATAAAAATATAGGATATACATTTTGCAAAGAATTGAGAACAAAGTTCGACTTAAAACGAGGAATATTTAAAATTGTCAAATAAAGTTAGCTCACAAAACGTAGTCTCTGCAATTTCAGGCTTTTGCTGGTTGGTCATCATGATACATATTAAAGTCTGAAAAAAAAATTTTTATAAATTTATTTTCATTGAACATTGAATACGAATATTTTGGAACTATATTCCAATATGCAATTTGGCCAAATTAATGAGTTATTTCAGATTAGAAATTACAGTTGCTAAATCCGACATAGGATTTTTACCACAAATATACATTCTGGATCAGGGTGCTAGCCTGTCAGTCCAGAGGGCGTGGGTTCGATTCCCGCCATAGACCCTGGGTGTTTTCCGCAAACAAGCTAATCGCTTCGCGGGTTGTGTTTGTTTATAAAAAAAAAAGATGCACTTAAATTTCTGTCTTTAGTAGGCCACATCTTTTTAAATTTTTTGTCAACAGCCAAAATTTTCTACCATCGTATACTCGATTTTCTCAAGATTACAAAAATAATAAGAACAGCATTAAAGTTTAATGCAAAAAAACCCCCCTTCGACGGCGACATAGCGGGCTAAAATGTCCTACAAAAAATGTTCTTATAAAATATTATTATAATTCTTTTAAGACAATAAAGCTCCAAACTAAACTGGAACGCCAAATGCTTTGCATTATGTACTACGTTTTACAGTCGCCAAACTAGCTTTAATGCCAACTTTTTCTTTCATTTTTGCCTTTAAGTACTTCGAATTGTAGGCATATCTAACGATTGCTCGTTTTCAGCTGCTGATGTGCCTCTATAAATGCCTCTTTGCATGTTCCTTCCATAGTTGGTCTCAGTTCGTATGAAACTACTCACACAATTTTGACTTCCATGAACTTTTTTTGGGGGAAATTATTGTAAGCAAGACTTTCTTCAGCATATCACTTAATTTTAAATTGCAAATTCTTTAAACGGCTTAGAAAGTTCAAAAGCTTATTGGAAACTGACCATCCGCGGCACACTTATAGTGCAAACTAATTAAATTAATCATAAACCAATTGTGATGAGCGAAAAAAGTCAATGTTTTTGCAGAAAATTTGTTGTGCAACAAGTATTTAAACAATGGTACAATCTTTCCGTAATTTGTTTGCACAGACTCCACGTACAAAATATACTTTATTAATAGACACAATTTTATTAGTACTTTTTGCAATAATTTTTGAGAGAACTGCTAAAAAGTATTGTTAAAACATTAAACCTAATCAGATGAGCGGCAGTGACCTAAAATAATTTTTTTCAGTGCATTCAAAATCGTTAGCTTTGACGAAAAAATAGCTAAATTTTCAGCACTGCTCATAAGGTTTTAAAGAATACTTAGGTGATTCCCTTTTGCAATAATAACACTGTGTTCGGACTTCTAACTTTTTTTTAGGCAAAGGTTCTGATAGTTGATTTTCTTTGCAGATAGCTTATTTGAATAATAAGCAAAAAAACATTTTGCTGATGGGAGTCCCACAATTCCAAAAAAAGGGAAAAACATAAAATAAGATTTTAAAATTGTTTGCTGTATTTACCGTACTCGAAGTTCAGTGTGAAAAATTTTTACGCATTTATTTTAGACCCTGAAACATTTTTTTTTATTTAGTGATTTTTTAAGCTCTGGTTACCGCAGTAGCTAAAATTGTCTGAGAAATTCTACGCACCAGTTGGCTATGTGGTTATTACTATCGGACGGCCCATTTAGAAACTGCTGTATTTCTATTTTTATATACATATTTTTTTAATTTATATCCCACTGTGCGATGTTAGATTCAATATCCCTAAAATTCCAAATTAAGACTGATCAAAACAAAGAAAAGCGTTTAAACGTAATTTTACCGAACGCCGTAGAAAGCTATTTGCCGACTTACGGCACCAAACGGTTGGTCAGACACCAATATAACACCCCTTTCTTGTTTGCGTAGGCTGCTTAAAAATATTCTCGACTTGCAAAACAGAAATTTATGAAAAATAAGTCGGAAGTTATTATTATTTAAATTATTTTTTAAGAGTGGAATATTAGAATATCTAATCGGACTAACAGAACGGATTAGTACTACTAATTTCGACAGCCGCTACGCTGTCATCATTAGCGTCCTTTTTTTCGCTTTTACCACGTTTGATCGTGGATACTAGTATTAAAGAAACATCAGCTATTTAACTAAATTTTATGAGTAAATAGAATATTAAATAGGCAATAGAATTTTGAAAAATTTTATTCGAAAGTTAATTTTATTCTTTTTATTATTATTTATATTATTTTTCATACCGAAACGATGATACCGGTACTTTGCAATCGAAAATAATTACGGCATCAGTAGTGATACCGGTATCAATTCAATTTAAACGGGTATTTAATCGATAGCGGTATTAATTACGGTGTCGGTTGCATACCTTGGTTTGTTACATAATCACTCCTATATGATCAAAAAGGGCGTAGTGCCTGGGAAGAGACCAGACCTGAATTATCCACTGATCATCCTACAAAAAATCGGATGACAAGTATAATTATTACATAATTTTTTCGATGTGAGAACTTCGCACATGTGAATTAAATAAATATAGTGTGCTAAAGATCAGTACACTGAAAATAATATATATGAAACATTTTAAGGAACAAAATTTCGCTGTTACTTTTTTCGTAGAATATATAAAAATTTCTTACATAATTCAAATTGCACTTTTGAAATTTTTTTAAATATATTTCCTTATGAATATGAACAACCAGTTTAAAAAAGATCATTTGAAATGAAAAATCATCATGTTATATGATAAAATAGCCATTAATCTTTAACAAACTGCGTATGACTAATATTTTACCACAATATTTATCATACGTCACATATATTAAAATATACATTTATTTTAAAAATATGTATACATACGTACATTACCTTGTAGAATAAAAATCATTAGTAATTCGCTTTAGATAAATTAAATAATGTTTCAAATTGCGTGTATGTAATATTTAGTGTATTTTATATGTGTAACATATGAAGTCACAAATGTGTTTGCTTTGTAAAGCTTATTTATTTGCTAGCAAGAAAAAACACTTTTTAAAATCTCTTGACATTTGAATACTTACATACATAAATGAGTAACAAATAATTTAGCCCCTGCTTTTTTATGCGCCCACTAAGTTGATATTACGTTTCCGTCTCATCTTTTCTTATGTGTTTGCTACTTACTTTAATGTTAATGCTCTTGATTTTACGTCTTCTTTTTACTAAGTAACAGACAAAATGCACACATTAACTGTATAAATTTTTTAAAATGTTCTTCAGGAAACATGGAAACTCATACAAAGATAATAAGAATTACATATGAATGAATGTGTGATTATAAGCAGATGTATCTCCTCACCTTTTACATACACAAACGGTAATGTTTTCGTAGAAAATTTTTAACTATGCATGTGTGAGTGTATGTGTGAGTGTATGTGTGTGTGTGTATGTGTGTGTTCTTTTTACATTTAATTTACACACATGTTGTGTGTGCTTGGTAAACGTGTATCATATCAGTGCTTGGATTTGAAATGTTTTATTGTTTAAGACTTTGTATCACGGTTTGGCATGGTTGAAGGTGTAAGGCTTCCACATGGCTGTTATTGCTCTTTTTGTTAAATATAAAAATTGCGTTTTCCTCTAAAGATTATCTAATATTTACTTTATTTTTTCTGTGACATTTGTGTAGTTAAAAAAAAGTACGAGAACAAGACATAACATAAATTATGTTACACATGTTGTTGTTAATTTTGACATCAGATATATTTATATATTAAAAAAAAGTTTCAGGTTCAGTTTTCTGTGATGCTACAAAATTAATCTGAATGCATTGTTTGTTTTCTATTTGCGAAGTGAATTTTTTTTTATCAAACTATTCTGCTCGTGTCAGAAAAATTTCTTATAAATATGTAAGTATGAAATAAGTATGTAAATATGTACATAAATGTTTTATGTATGATATATACGTACATACAACAAAAGAGTTCGCGTTTTTTAATAAAATAAAAACGAGAGCTAAATGTGCATTGCGTCAGTATTTTGTTCATTAATATTTTTTTATGTTTCCTAGCTATTGTGTTTTTGATAAAACATTTCTTTTGTGCTCTAAAAAAACGTTTATTGAGAAATAAAAAAAAACAATGTTTTGTGCATAAATTTCATTTGAATGAATTAAATACATGCCATGTACTGTTAGTGTTGTAGAAATGTTAAGTGGTGGGTGCAAGTACATAGTCTTTTTTGGGTACTCCATACATAAATAAAATTTTTTTCATTTATAGTAGATATTTTCTAAAAAAAATTTAATGACTAAAATATTACGCCATTTAAAAGAGTAATAGATATGTGTTTATTAGTATTGATTCCTATGGTTCCAAGTTGGAACAAAGGGCCGCAGTTTATTTTCAGGCCAAGTTACTGTTGCGCCGGCAAATAGCATATTTTGACTGTCTTGTTGGGCATCAAGACAAGCCATGGGCTCCACATGTTGCTTGCAGTTATTGTAAAAGATGTTTGGAAGGTAAGCAATTTTTAATAAAGCGGTGAATCAAATATAATAGACATATTAATTTTTATTTCTATACTTTACGTTGGTATCGAAGTGAGAAGAGGTCCATGAAATTTGCAAAACCAAGAATCTGGCGAGAACCAAAAGACCATGTCAATGGCTGCTACTTTTGCATTGTGAATCCGAGTAAAAGCCGTAGAGGTAAAAATGCAAAGCCTATCGAATATCCTGACCTTGAATCTTCTTCTGCTTCAATTGCACACGAGCCGACACGACCAGTACCTGAGCTACCGAAAAAATTAGTAGTTCATCTCTTAGTTCTACTAAAAGTAATTCCGATAAGGAGTTTTCACTTACACCAGAATAACCAAAAACACCATCTTATTGCTGCAGAAGATTTTAACGACTTGATAAGAGATTTAAATTGGCCAAAAAATAAAGCAGCGCTTTTAGGCTCCTGCTTAAAACAGTGAAATTTGCTTGATGATGTTAATATCACGGATCAGCGGACTAGGCATGAACTATTCTCCACGTTTTTCACAAAAGAAAATGGACTTTGTTTTTGCAATGACATAAAAGGTATGTTCGAAGAAATTGGTATACCCTGTATTCATAGCGAATGGCGTTTATTCATTGACAGCTCTACAAAAAGCTTAAAAGCCGTTTTATTACATAACGGAAATAAATTCCCTTCTCTTCCAATCGCTCACTCAGTACATCTTAAAGAAAATTATAACAGTGGTAAAATCTTGCTTGAATATGTGTCGTTCATTGTAACAGTGAATTTCTCCTTGTAATTAAATTTCGAGAAAACGGGGGTTACTTCCCTCTTATTTTGCAGTTTTACTTCCGCGAGCAAACAAGTAGCGCCATCTATGGGGTTTTGGTGCAAATATTGGAGTTGCTTCACTGTTACTACGAAAGATATGACTAAATGTGATACTATTCTACAAAAATATGTATTTATTAAAAATATGGAGTTACACCAATTTTACAATAAACGACACATATATAAAGTATCGCGAGTATAACTGACAACTGATTGGAGATTTTAAAATGGTGGAATTTTTAATGGGACTACAGAGCGGATATACAAAGTATCAGTGTTATCTGTGCTTATGGGATAGCTGATGCTGAACACTATCGGATACTGAACACTGTAATCAGCGGTCATGGCCTGTAAGAACAGAACAGAAGAAAGAAGAAAACGTAAAATTTGAGGCAA
Source organism: Panzeria rudis (assembly GCA_956483635.1). Lineage (NCBI taxonomy): Eukaryota > Metazoa > Arthropoda > Insecta > Diptera > Tachinidae > Panzeria > Panzeria rudis. The sequence continues at coordinate 146,008,279 of OY101447.1, read as the reverse complement.
TTGTTGAAGCGGAGAAAGTGTTAATGTCAGCTCTGCACATTAAGCTAGAGTTGATGAAACAATTTGTTAAAAAACTGGATGAAACTTCAAAGCTTTTGGATACTTGAAACCGTTTTATCCAAAGTTATCAGAAGCAAAAGTTAAAGCTGGGATTTTTGTTGGTCCGCCAATCAAACAGATTTTCGCCGATGAAAATTTTTCTACGTTGCTGAATCGTACTCAAAAAGCGAGTTGGAACAGTTTTAAAGCAGTAGTTTCTTGATTTTTAGGAAATAAAGCTGAAAACTACGAAAACTTAGTTGAGGACATGCTAAAAAATTTTAACGCCATGGTCTGCAGGATGCCATTAAAAGTACGTATTCAGAAGAGCAAGGATAACGTTTTCATCAGGTTTTTTTGAGCTTCGAACAACGTTATCAAGGCCAATACAATGAAAACATGATGGAAGATTATATTTGGGGCTTATAGAGAGAAAGTACTTATGAACATAGGCCCAGTTTAGATGATGAATTTTTATGCATGAATTTTTTCAATTTATCTTTGAAAACATCTTCTAAAAACCTCTTGCATTTATACGATGAATCTTATTTTCATGCTTTTTTATAAACTTCTCTCAAAATTTACTTTATTTACTCATTCATAACAACAAAAACCATAACACAATCACATAAGAGAGAGAAAATGAGAGAAAATTCAAATCGAGCTAAAGAAGAATATAAAAAAATCAGAAATCGTGCCGTTTTTTATGCCCCGTTTTCTTCTCTACCCCGCTCGTCCACAAAAAAAAAATTCATGAATTTTATGCATGCATTTAATGCATGGTCTAAATTGAGCCATAAAAGAAAAAGTAAAAGCGCGCACTTTTAAATCATTTTCCACTTTTTTGTAAGTTATTTTGATAGTAAAACTTAATAAAAATAATAAACATATTTATTTCAATGGTTTCATCTTCAATTAAAAATTAAAACCACAGATTTTGAAAAATATCATTCAATCGGTCTCTTAAATACAAAAGCAAAATTTTTCATGTCATATATGTATATATTTTTTTGTCTAATTACGACCTAAAATATCAGAATTGTAAATAAAATTTCTTTATTTTTTTATATAAATAGCCAGTTAGATTTATACCATCATGATTTTATTCATGAAATTCAATATTACACTTGTAAGCAATTGTTTTTTTAAGTTTTAATCAATGACTCAACTACTAACGATCTTTAGTTTCAAATAAATCAAATAAATTTTATATAAAAAATTGCAACACAACTAAAATATACTCGGCTAAAATTACTTTAGAAAAGTCTTTGAAAAGCTATTGCAACTAAAAAGTCAGTTTTACTTAAGTCACTTTAGTTTACTTTAATATAGATTGTACAAACTACTATTTATGTACTAGAACAGTTTTTACATTTAATTTTCTTGCAATCCTTTGCCAAAGAACAATATTAAAATCTAAAGTAAATGAGATTTTAAGTGGAAAAGAATTCTTATGTAAGTGTGTCAATATGAATGTAAGCTTAAATGTGCATACATGCAAAAGTTAATTTAGTAACAATGAGTCAATGCTCTCATAAATTAAGAACTTTAATAAGAAAGAATTCATCTTTTTTGCACTAAAAATAAAAAATACATAAAAACATAAAAAAAAAAAATATTCAAAGAGATATTACGTCGACAGTATATAACATACAGTGCCAGCCACATTAATAATGAGCTTAATTTAATTAATTTTAGAAAAGAGTTGATGAAACTTATTCTATTACCCAGATTTTCAAAAGGAGATATTTCCAATTTTCAATTTTCGTTACTCGCACGTTTTTCAATAGATTAAAGACGAAACTCGGTACATACGTAAAAATATAGCCAACTGAATCTGAAAAAAACGGCACATGTTTAATTATTATAAAAGCACCCGCCAACAAACATATGACATAACTGTTAATAGAACTCCTCAAAAGCTTTAAGAAATCATGCTTTATTTGTTATAGTTAAATAATCTTATATATAAATAGGCCACACAATTTTTTGTCGTACTTTTTTAAGTATCTTATTGTCCACCAATATTGATGAAACATATATGGTTAAAAAATCGGTTAAAAACAAACCCGGTTACGGATCAAGTGGCCGAGTTTCGACCACCGGGCGGGATCCTAGTCTGTATAAATGTTTTGCAGTTTTAAACAAATTTTAAAAAATCAATTTTTTCCAATTACTTTTTTTTTGCTTGAAATTTCTTTGTAAGTCCGTTGCTACACAAAATATTTACTAATTCATAAAATTTCTTTACTGAAAATTAAATTTGGTTTTTTCTGTGTGTGGTAGTGTACTAATACTGTGAAAAGGACTTGTAGTATAAAAAGAAGCATGTTAATTTGATATGACCTATTGCTTTTAGTTTTTCATTTTTGTTTGCCTTAATAGACATTTTTATTTACACTTCACAAAATGCTGTAGAAAAACGTTTTATCAATAAGTACATATTTTGAGGACATGTATTCAATACTCAAGATTTCTAAACCCTCAAGCTTTCAAAGAATTGTTATAGTAAACACATATGTATGTATGTCGCATATACCCAGTTGGCCAGACTGCCTTGCACGTCATTGTCATCTACGATTCTTGTACGAATTGTTCTCTGTCGATTAAGTTTTTTAATCGACAATCTGAGTGACAAGTTTTTGCATGTTGTCCTCTATCATACACTTTTGACGACAATATCAGCAATAATGTCTTTCGTTTTGTCCTCAATCCAATATTAGCGACAATGTCTTACAGTTTGTCTTCTGTAACACTGTGGAGGACAAGATGAGCGACAATGTCTTAATTTTTTAGCTCAATCCAACTTAATTGAGGACAATATGAGTGACAATGTCTTACATTTTGTCTTTACTCAAGAAAATTAATATGTTGGCCTCTCGTTGTCGATGTTTTTGGTGGTGCAGCAGCAGGGTGTTAAGCGCGAAAACTTATAAACATGCGGCCTCAGTTCGAATGCCAGCTAAGTCAGTCAATAATTTAAATAAAACGGAAACAGACAAGTGAGCAAAAACTTAGATTTGTGTGTTAAAGATATTAATTAAAGCCCGTTCTAGTTATGACAATGCCGCTATGTAATCGTTGGCGACAAGATAAACGACATTGTAGCCTACAAAGTCATTGACGACATAATAGGCGACATTGTCGCGTTTTTAATCATTGACGGTAAGACAGGCGACATTTTCATTTATACAATCATTGACGATAATCTGAGCATCATTGTCGCTCATTGAATCATACACGATTTTCGCGACGCTTGTTTGAAAACTTCATTGATGATTTGTTGCGGCTGTCCGACATTTATCGTCGAGGTATGTACCCGTCATCAATGACGGGTACACACCCGTCATTGATGATGTCTTAAAGACGTGGCCAACTAGGTACGTACATATGTGCATGGCAACATACATTTATACACATAATGAGCACTCTTAAGTATGTAAATATGCTTGATAGTAATATAAACATACTGACCGCTCAGTGCAAAATTATCGTAAGCGAAGATATATAAATATTTTAGGGGAAGGATATATAAAAAAATTAATGATTATTTCGAACTAATTTGATTTTGAATCAGAAGTGATTATATTACGGTAAGGTTCATAATGTTATATTCAGAAAGAGTTACATTCAAAATGAAAATCAAGTCATCCGTACTTAAATCAAGCCAAAGCAGTGTTAAAAGTACGGCAAGAATGGCTTTCTTAAAGCAAGTACAGAACAATTTATTCAAGAATTCAAGTTTACGAATCTCTTAATTTTAATTATTAATAAAGCTGACCGAGATTGATTTTAAGCTAACAATTACTATAAGAAATTTTTAAATTTAGTTATCCTTGGCTTTCATATTTTATATTTTAATTGAGTTTGAGGTTGTCCAAATTTTGTACTAAGAAAACTTATGATCACAAATCCTACAAGATATTAAAAACAATAACTAGAAAATTCAACGTTATTTTTAATCTATGGAAATTTCTCAAAAAAATTTTTTGCTTATCAACTTCTCTTTGATATATTGATCATGTCTAAGTTTTTCCAAATATAACGTTACGAACCTTTGGCTATTAATTATTAATCATTTTAAATTCAACGTTAATAGGAAACATATTTTTAATTTTTTTTACGCAAGGGCAGCTAAGGGGTTTACCAAAAGGGCGGGTCACTAATGCAGATAGAGCTGGTTCTATTTATCTTTTCAACTAATTAATTAAATAAATTATAATCAAGTATTCGATCTAATATGTATCATTAAAATTCTCATTAAGGTAGTTATTTCAGCAAGACACTCCTAAACTCTTACAATATGTAGAAAAAGAAAAACCTAAGGTATCATGTTTATCCATTACTAAAAAAGCACTATTAGATAAATATCCTGACTTAAATATTTACTTGAAGCAACTGAACCAACTGGAATTTTATTACGGTCAATTGATTTTGTCATCATTTCTTTTATCAAAAATGAAATCACATCAATAGACTCATAATAAGCTTTTTGCTTTCTATGCTGTTTTAGTTTTCATATCTTCCTAATTCCATCGCATTTAGTTTCTACAGAAATAAAGAATACTATCAGCAAACAAAAACATGAAACAGACTGTTAAATTATCCAGCTTATGATAAATATCAAATTTAAGCAGTAAATGAAATGCGATTGTAGAACTATAAAGAAGGACACAAGGAGAAATGAGAGAAGAAAATGTTCGCGTATAACCCTAAAGTTATAAAAACATTAAAGATATTTAAGTATTTAACCTCAGCTACATAGTAAAACTTTAATCAAACAAGAGTGTATAGACAAAATATGAAAATGTACGGGAAGGAAAAACACTTAATAGCTTGCTACATACAGAATTTCGCTTGTATTCCGTTTGTGTATAAAAATGTGTACATTAAATAAAAACATTTACAACACTCAAAACATTTACATTTAATTATTTGCGTAATTTTATTTCTATTTTATTTTATTGGTTTAATTCAACGTTATGCAATCAGACTTGACAGAGTTCACTAAATTAAATTACTCAAATTTAAATTATTTTTATTAAGAAAGGAATATAGGAAAAAGTTATAAGCTCTTACAAAGCTAGATCAAAATGGAAGAGGCTGAAACACCCTCAGCAGCGTTCATTTGTTTGTTTTTACTACTCTTTTTAGATGATTGTCAGCTGTGGGGATTATTAGCAATTTAACCGAATACTTTAATGAGAAAGAATACCAATGGCCAAATTACGGCACTTAATATCCATCGAAATTACAATACACTTAAATGGCAATTTCGATCGATATCGAATGCCCTAATTTGCACCCAGACTTATTCCTTCATATCAATTTTTATAACACTAACAAACTCAGCTATTATGCAACTTCTTTTCCTGAAAATATAATAAGCATGTATGTTTCTTTTAACAAATAACTGCTTTCTAAAAAAAAGTGTAATACAAACAAACATATGAACGCTACACAGAAACAAAAAACTCGTCCAAAATTTAAGATTTCCGAACAAAGCGCTTACATTCACATAAAAAGAAGCGAGTTGCTAGTATAGTTAATATAAAAAAGACATATCTTTATAATTAATAAGCAAATCGTTTTTTGTTATGTATATTGCGCCGATTTTAACAAAATGTATACAATTTTAAAAATATTTATTGACAGATGTGCACAATCTATATTTTGCTAAAATCGATTGAGTTTCTTGAGAGCTATAAGCGTTTAAAGATGGTACTAGTACAGGCGTACATAGTACACATGAATGTATTAACTTACAAGTTGAAAAACACACAAAGCATTTAAGTGTGTATATTTAGCCTTTTCAAAGGGAATAACAACACAACATTTTTTTCCTCCTTGAATTGGTGTTATTGTAGGAAATTCATAAGATTAAAATGGAAGGGAGTTCAGTAGATTAAATAAGCTTAGTTGAAGGGATTTTTTTTTTTGTAAAGAGAACTTCTTCTAATAATTCAAAAAGACAAAGACAAATTTTTGACTTTGTATGAGGGTCGAACGTAACACCATGATATTTTCGGGATCAATAACGATCCCATCATCAGAGGTCTTCTTATACTCTAGGCTACTAGAGGCCCCAAAGTCAAGCAGGTAAGTACCCAACTTTAAACCAATTTGCATTAAACACAGGAAAAATGATGACCAAAAAATTCTCAAACAAAAGTTTGTCTAAAATAACATTTCATTTCAGTAAATGTTCTTTACTGAATCAGTGAATATTTTGTTTGTTCTTTAGAACGCAAACACAAAAAACAACAACAAAAACCAGTTTTCTGTGTTGTAAAAAAACAAATCCAATAACGATATACACATGAATAACAACAACAACGAGAGCAAAAGAAATGCAAACAAGTTTGTTTACTGAAGATTTCTGACTGAATCAATTCGCTAATGTTGTGGCGTTAGTTCTCATTCATTTTTTTAGTCTTTACTGACCGCTTCACAAATAATGCCCCATATTGCAACAAATCATGCAAATATGAATTTTGTGTGATTCAGTGCAATATTTTGCTTAAAACTTGTAAATATTTTTAGACAAATTGTTTTTAGAAATGGACAATAGACAAATTGTTTTTAGAAATGGACAATTTGTTTACTTTCACCCCCCGTTTTTTTTCCAATGAAATTGTTCAGACATTTTTGTCTGTAGTTACAAATCAGGCAAACGCAACTCGACAGCTGTTTATTGTTTACCATCGTAAAGATGTCAGACTTCATATATAAAAAAACCTAAACAAAATTTTTTATATATGGAGGTTGTTTGACATCTTCACGATTATGGCATTTTTGTTGTAGAGATGCACAGACCTAATTATTGGATCATGGTTTGTAGGTAAATTTTTACTGAAAATAATTTTTTTTTTCTGTGAACTATGAAGATTTTTCCAAATTCATATAAACTCCATACTTTGGTTTTTGTCGTAAGCAATCATTACTTGTGCTTTTTGCTATTCTCATCATAGTGTGAAACCTTTATGCTTTGGAAGCCTATGGTTTAACTACGTTTGTGAAATATTTCCCATGAAAATAGATGGTAAACCATGTAAAAATAGTCGCCAAGAGAACAACAACGTAAAATTGATGATTACAAATTTTAGGGAAAGGGAACGCATTTCACGTGAACTTTTATTCCCGAAAAGTCTTTACTAAACTTTCTTAAAATTTTTTTTGCCAGTGTGCATCACAGTTATCGTAGGAAATCGTAGTATTTTCGTTAAAGCAAATACAGAGCCATAGTATCTTTGTACACAACTATGTAAGTGCGTTTTAAGTAAAAGTAATGGAAGATGTTAACAAGATGCTCTGTGAGTCTGCAACTAAGCTTAGTCAGTCAGACATTTTTTTATGACTGGTTGCAAGACTTTTTCTCAGCCATTCAAGGATGTTGTCTAATGAACGTGCTTTAAATAGCAATGAAATCATGTCCAATGCTTGTAAATGCTTTTCCTTCCATATTCCTTTTTTCGATTGTTTTCTTTGCTTACTATTTGTTTACAGTATTCTATGTTAAATTGCATGTCTTCCGATTGAACCTTAAAGTAGACTATTAAATAAAATAAAAAGGAAAAAAAATAATAGGCTAATGTGTTAAGAGAGTGCAGTATACTCTAGCATACCTATGAGTAAGAAAATACTAATAACATTTTTACACTATATGGGTAAATTTCATTTAGCATCGTACAAAAGGAAATATGAACTTTATTATTTCAAAGTTTGAAAATATGTAATGGATGCGCCATCATTGCCTGTAGATTGTGGAACATACGAAATGGTAAAGTTTTCTTTGCAACAAGTTATGCTGAATTAAAGTTACGCTGAATTAAAATATTTATTTTAATTATTTTTTCATTTTAGCCCTTGTGACTTTCTTTCTTAGGAGGTCAGTATAGTAGTGTGGCAGTTTTTTGTTTAATTTATTGCTATTGGCCCAAAGGGGAGACTTTTTCAATTAAAATTTAAATATCGAGTGGCGTTAAATTTCAGATTGAATATTCTTATTCGTATTCGCGAATACTAAAAACTGATATTCGTAACATCACTAGTCTCAATACACGATGGCGTATGAGTATAAGTTTTTATGTATCGATAAAATATTAAGTATACGCTGGCAGGCCTACAAACTGCTTCGAGCACTTTTTACCCGACTGCGCGACGCAAAGAAGGGTATTGTGTTTATCAGCCTATGTATGTATGTATGTGTGTTCCTTTGCGGCACTATATAAACCGAACGCGTAGACCGATTTTGACGATTCTTACGTCAATCGATTCGTCTTAATCCGGGGATTGTCACTAAAGATATGACAGTAGTTAAAATTCAATATGGCGGCCAACAGACGCCGTTTTGTTTATACGAAAAAAATAAAAAGTCGGCGGGCTATATCAAAATGGGTATCAATATCGACAGGTATTTGAAAATCATCTTTAGGTTTCTCTCGTGATTTTTAATTTCGAATAACCATTTAGGATCTGTGACGGTTTAAAGTTGTTTTCTTTTATTTTTGTTACGTGTCGGGTTTTTTTGATTTTTTAAATTTCTGTGTTGTAATATTTTCTATAATACCGCCGTCTCCTAATTTTTTGGCCAAATCTTAGTTGAACAAGACTGAACTATATCATACCAATTTTTATTCTATGCGGTTAGCTCTCGCCCAATCAGTACTTGGTTTTATACGAACTAAATCACACTTACAACATATTTGGGGATTTACGCAAGCCCGAAATCCATTTTATAATTCTTCCCCTACAAAAAAAAAATCAATCCACCCTAATGTACACCAAACCACTGATATTATTTTAAAGAAAACCTTTTATTGCTTTAACATTAGCAGACTTAAAATGAATGGAAAATATGTTTTCATAAAATATTTAAGAAACTATAAAAGCAGTATGCTTGAGCACATACATTTATACCTTCAAATGTATTTTTTTAAATAGTCCTGTTAAAAAAAAACTACTTTGTCATAAGTACACACACTTAAAAAGAAAAGATCTCTTGGGGACACCCAGTTAAAGTTATGATTCTTAATTTTATACAAATAAAATGGTGAAGGTAAATTAACTGAAAACCAACTAAAAGTAGCAAAAAATTCTAGTAATCTTGGCTGCCACTTTTAATAAATTTAGCTTATGGCATTAAATATTATTTTCTTACGTAATTCTGACACTATTTCAAGAGAGATTTAGCTCTTCTATGTTATTTTAAAAACTTACTCACAGCATATTTTTAATTTCCATTTTAGACCCATGGTTTCTAGGGCAAAATTGTTTGAAGTTCTTCATAGAATCATTCCAAAATAATTTTTTTGTCATCTATACAAATCGACCTACCCTAGTCGGGTCGATGATAGAATAAAATAACAATTTTGTTAGGATTGCAAAATAGTAATTTAAATGAAACACAATTTTGAAAATTTGCTTTTGGTAACACAATAGAGGTAAGAGAGATACTTTATTTGTTTTGTAGAGAAGAGAGTGGGGAGTTGTAATTTTTCCATTCTCCAGGCTCCACGATTGTCATCTACGTGCACATGTATGTATGTATGTATGTGTGTATGTATGTATGTATGTATGTATGCCTATACAATTTTTTTATTATTACTTTTATTAGAAACGCTTGAGTACTCTTGTAACAACCGTTTCATGGAAAAAGGAAAACGTGTTTAACTATTTATGGCAGTGACGCAAAAAGTGTGTAAACATGGAGTAAATGAAAATCATTATGAGAAAATCATAAAACCTTTGTTCGCCAATGCTGAGCATCAATATTAAACAATCAAAAGAAATTGGTTTTAAAAGTTAGAGCTAATTATGGTTGCCTGTGACAAGAATGCTCAAATTGTAAATGTTACCGCATAGAAAGCTATTAAATATCGATGATCACACGTTGATAATACGTAAATGATTTTTACTACTTTTCAGTCGAAGAAATTACATTATAATTAGGCTGAAAGCGTTACTAGCCGGGGAATAAAAGAACTCGAAACTATTTAGTAGATACTAATTTAGTAGATACTATTTAGTAGGTACTAATTTCGATTTTTTTATTTTTAGGATTGGAACGTTTCTAGGCGATTTATATAAGTTTTTTTTTTTATAAAAATTCAGTTACGTGTTGTCAACGTACTGCTATCGATATGTAAGTGGTTGATTCTCATTTCAAATGTTTTTTGCGTCCATTCAAAGTATAGTAAAATATTTCATAAGCTAAACGCATACATTTTAAAATGAAAACCAGCATGATTAGCATGATTTAATAGATTATAAATAAATGTACATTAATATTTTTTGTGTAAAACTGTTCATTATGTGTTAAAAACGAAAAACAAAATTACTGTTTTTCCCCTCTTCATACAAAATGGCATGTCCGTGATGCATGCTGTTGCTTTTCCACATTAAGAAACTATGACTTTTTCAAAAACGAGATTAAATTTATAGCAGTTTTAGAGCATTTGCTTCCCTTATTTCACACATCACATTTTTGAAAAATACTAGAAATTATACTTTTTTTTTAATTTTTGTTGTCATCAGTCTTGTGTATTGAGCGTTGCGCTTTTCTAGTACGCTTCATTACTCAGTCTTATTATTGAAATTGCATTAACAACATATGTACAATAAAATAACAATAAAATATAAGGTTTGTAGTTCTAACTATTTAAAAGTTTTTTTGAACTTCGTTAAATAGTATTATATTGCAAAGCGTTTCATCAGTCAATCATTGTGTCAAAATTTATTGAGTGCTATTGATATTTTTTTAATATAATTGAAATTATTTTACTGAATAACGAAAGAGCTTATGTTAAAATACATCGATGATTATACATCTGAATTGTATAGAATTCAAAATATAGTGTATGTTCTGAAAAATATTGAACTCGTATAAAAATATATTGATTAAGTTATGAGCGCAGTCAAAATTTTCTTTGTCTACATGCTTCACATTTATCTCTAAATAAAAATATAATTTAATTGAAAAATTAAAATAAAACCGAACGTAAGCCAAAATAATTAAAATTTCTTTGGATTTAAACCCATACAGTTCGACTAAAACTAATAACTTCATTGTTACTGAATAAATGTACCAAGTTTTGTCAAAATCGGAGGCCTATCATCAAAAAGAGATTGTTTTTTTCATGGAATTGTTGTATTGCCAAATGTAATTTTTTACTACATATTTATTTGACATCAACGAATTAAATTGTAATAAATGCCTAATATTTGTATTGCGCTACCAATAGCACATATACATACTTTGCTGCACTTTACGCGATCTTAATCTTTCCTTTTTGATTATAGTCAAACTGATTTGTATTTATAATTCCATGAATAACTGCCAGTTTTTGTAAAATAAAACGAAAATTTTGTGTGAGAAATTATACTACCAACAAAAACAAATTATCGTATTTTATAGTTGTTTTTAACAGAAATTCTCATTCAGTTGATCTAGAGGATGACATAAAAAAATTTGAATACTTTGTTTTTTCATATTACAGAAAGCCACATTAATTTTCATGTGCACATCATTTGTTGCAAGAACGCCATAGCAATAAAAGAAACACAATTGATTATTACGCTAAGGTTCGTAACGTTATATTCAGAAAGTGGCGCTACTCTGTTCTGCTGTGTACGTTGAAAAATTAAGTTGATGTTAATTTTTCCCTTGTTCCTTGGAATATTAATCATACCCAATTCTTTCTGAATATAACGTTACGAACCTTAGCCTAATAGTCAATTTAGATTCACAAAGCAAATACGTTCGAAATAATCATATTAATAAAAGAAACACAATTTTTGAGTTAAAAGTATAAAATTATTTGAGAAGTGATTTTTCAAAAGGGCTTATTTCGATGTTAAACCAAATTTCACTAATGATGAAAAACGGTTAATAGATGTTAACAGTAAATTCTTTTTTTAATATATAAAGTGATATAGTGTGCTGATCTAATTTTCTGACCCGCTTAAAACATTTATTTCAACTTATTTGTATTTACCCAGCAAAACGTTTGTCATTTTTGTAATCGATAGTACTTTATTAATAGGTTACAAAGTAATCAGTGGTATTTATTAATCTTAATACTATGCTTCTAATTAGAATTACTATCTAGTTTATAATAAAATTAGTAGGTATTTTTCTCATTATCTGAAAGTAGTTACAATTCGGTGATAAGTATTAATAAAATAAGTAGACAGCCACTTTTTAAGTCAACATGTGTTTTTACGAGTATATCAAAACCAATTTTAGTCGCTTAAACTTATAAGTCAATAATAGCTGAGTAGGTAAAGTACTTGTCTTCAAATCTGAATGAGCATAGGTTCGTATCCCACCCAGCTGGGTGAAATAAATAATGAAAAATTTAAATATACATAAATAAAATATAATATGAATAATATTTTTTTTAATTTAAATTTTTTAATTTGACTAGTTATTTTTTATCTTCAAGTAAGCCAAATAATAACTAGTTAATTGCTGTGACAATATAAATACAGTTGTAAGGGGTACCCCTTATTTTTTGGACTTCTCAAACAAAAATAAAAACATATCGAGTCAAATTGTAAGTAGTTACGACTTAAATCCTTACATACTTTTTTGCCTATCAGTAATCAAGGTTTTTGCTGGGTATTGCAAAAAGTAAAAAACATTTATAAATGTGCCCTTTTGTTGTAAAACATTTGGAAATGTGCGAGTTTATTGTAATATTTCATTGATACTTAAGTCTGTAATTATCACAGTTTATGAGGTCCCAGCAAAAACTTGGCTTACTGCTAGGCAAGAAAGTATATGAGAACTTAAGTCGTTACTATTTACAAAATGACTTGATAACTACTTATATTTGTTTGAGAAGTCCAAAAAATAAGAGGTACCCCTTACAAATGTATTTACATTCTCACAACAAATTAACTAGTTACTATTTGGCTTAATTGAAGCGAAAAAGAAGAAGTCGAATAAACAAATTAAAATTTAAAAACAATTTTATATACAAATTTGATACATTAATGGCGTCCTTAGGTTTGTTCAATGTTTAAAGTGAAAATAAGCCCTTTTGAAAAATCACTCCTCAATTATGCTTTAAGGTATGAGAAAATTGAAAACATTAAATTCGTTTCCTGTAAATCGGTAACAGAGTTATGATGACCTTGTAGCAAGTTAGCAATATGTACAACTGTATGTTTGCTTTTTATTTGCTTTAAACTCTATTTGCACATACTTTTGTTCAAGGTTTTATCTTTAATTATTTTGCATAACCCCTACTTTGCAGAAAGTGTTTGTATGAATATGTTAAAATATTTGTATTCACAAAGCATGTTGCACATTATCAACAATATTATTATCCTGACACCTGCTGATTTTTAGATTTTTTCAAAACTCTTTTCAACACTTCTTCATCATTCCCTACAGAATTTTTCCAGAACCTTGAGTAATAATTTTGTTGATATTTACATGTGTGTGCGTATCGGTTTGTCGAAAATTTTTACATGATTTTTACTTGTTTATTTGTAACTGAGTACCAGAGTTTGTTTTTAAATCATCAACCCATTAAGAATGCAAAAATATTAAAGCGAAAAAAATTTATTACTGCTGCCTTAGAGCATGTTCCAAATGACAGCAGATCTGGCGCCACTAAGAACATTTTGCTGGTTTGTTTCCAATTTCATTAAATTGACTGTGAATATAAAGTACATTAGCTCCGCGCAGTTTTTTTTTCTCGAAAGAAAATTTGTTGTAAACATGATCAGTATTTAGATTAATGCTAAAATAACATTGTTGTATTTCCTGTGTGATGGCTTGTGGTTTTAATTAACAGCACGCTTTTACATACATGCATCATATTGCACAGTGGGGACTTTTGCAAAATAAATGGTAATAAATCTGGAACTTCTAAATAGCTTATTGGATTTATCTAAAACTTCGAATATCTTTAGAGGAGGAGTCAGGCCTTACAACGCGTGTCTTGGTAGCATTCTGGCTTAAGCATGAGAGGAATTACAGTGGGCTAACGATTACTCAAAACAAGTTCTGAGGTTGGTAACTTTTTTAAATGTTAACCAATTTGTTAAATTTAAAGCGCTTTGAGTTAAACTGAAAACTACAAAGAAATAATGCCCTTGCAAGCGTTTCCGTATCTCTCATAGCTTAGAAGATATTTGACTTTAATAAAAAACAATTTTTTTCGCCTTAACTTTTTTAGTATTTCGCCTCTAAATTTTTAGTTTACAGATAGATTTTAAATAAAAAGCCATCATTCGATTCTGGACAAAATTCAAAGTAAAACTGGAAAATTTTTTTTAATATCTGTATTCTTGAAGTCGGAAAAAGGCTAAAAACTCAAAATTTTGAAATTGACCTGAAAACCCCTTTTTTAAGTATTATTTTCAAATTTGTAAAAAACTTTGTTTACCACATTCACTCTTTAATCCCATATTGCAAAAGGTAATCCATTGACAATGTGTTTAGCACCAATAATTATATATTTTGGACATGCACCCTACATTCAGCAATGACCGAAAATCGTCAATTTTAAAAATATTTTTTGTGTTTAAGGGCCTATAATAAATTGTGACGGCAGTTGGAAAATTCTAACTACAACGTTTTATAATGTAGATAGCTCTAAGAATTTTGGCGAGAATTGAAGATCCTTTTCATAAATGTGGATATACGCGCAGATTTTCTGAAAATTGCCCTTAACTCAAGGCGCTTTAAATTTTTAAAATCGGATAACATTTAAAAAAAGCTACAAGCCTCAGAAGTTTCTTTGTGTTCCACGTAGTCCACTTTGGGCCACTGTAACTCCGTTGTAAAGCTTGACTCATTCTCTAAAGATGTTCGAACATTTATTTTGCAAAAGTCCCCACTGTTTATTGTGCTTCATTTTCAATGATGAGTGTCAACTAAACAAAACTATATTGTAAAAGTTGTTAACGTTTTAATTTCTATATCATCCCCAGCAAAAACTTTTTAGAAATATAGATAATGGGTGTAGATTTTTAAAGCGTTACAAATTTAATTAATTTAGATAAATGAGGTAATGAGGTTGAATGCCTATCAATCAGTTTTTTTTAATTGACTCTGGTTTTAGAGATATACAATTATGTAAAAAAATTAAGGAGGTTGCAGCACGTAACTTGCCATAAGTCGGGAACTAGCTCTTTGATTTATTTAAACTGTTATAGCCCACGGACGACTCAATAAATACCCAAATTTACTTTCATAATTTTTTTTTAATAAATATTATCTGCCATATTCTAAAAAAAAAATAATTTGGGTTTGAAGTGTATGTTAAAAGAAAAGTTTCATACAAGTTTTGACTAAAGCACACTTGAAATACAAATTAATTTTTATAGAATACAGTTGTATATCTACAGCTTTATTTGATATATTGACTTATAGTGAAACTTTACGTAAGACATATTTCTGGACTAGCTGAAATTCGGGTGTTGTGCGATATTTTAGCACTAAACTGAATAAATACAAAATTTTTAAACAAGTTTAAGTTTTGATTTATCTATTTGTGGTGTTCAAGTTGAATTTTTAGCTTTGATTTCTTTAATTACTTGTGGTAGAATTTTCCGACTAATATTTTTATGGGACATTTTAGCATGCAATATCGTTCATTAGGGGACTTTTTGCCCTCTTCTCAAGAAAGGCACAAAAAATACCCCTACAGCAAAGAGTTAAAGAATTAAAATTTTTCACAATATGTAGGAATTACAAGATTTCCTGTACCTATTCACTGTAACAATGTGCAAAAAAGAGGGAGGGGAGACTTTAACTCTTCTTAAAAAAAGCCAGACGTAAACTTTAAAAATGACGTTACAAGTCTATTTGTATTATTCCCCTCTACCTGTATCAGGTGGTAGAGCATTGTTATTTTGTAAAAACTTGTGTTCAAACTTGATCGAGAGATTAGAAATTTAAATTGGTGTCTGTTCATAATTAAATATTCAGCAAAATATGAATGTTTTGTTTAAACAGTTGACTTTACTTCGTTATTCCATTAAATTCAAAGGTTTAAAGCGGAATCGGCTTTGTTTCGCTTTTTAATTTATTTTGTTTATGAAAGGCATATGAAAACAAATTAGTTGCGAAATGATGACTTGTTGTTAATTTTTCATAACAACAAAAAATATAACTACGCTTTGGTTTTGCCAGAGAAATATGTAGTTATATAAAGAAAACTAGAGGGAAAGGAATCTCTCACAAGACAAGTCATGTGACTGGTTCACAAGGACTAGCAACCGGTTCGACTTCCAGAACTTTATATGAAAGGGATCGCTAGGTTTTACATGGTGTTGTCGTGGAGTATGTCCATTGAGATAAATAAGATACACAGTGATATGTTCTAGAGCCACACTTAAGGTACCTGTCCTGTGGTGGTTTTTTTAATACTAAAAGGTCCGCCAGATAACTTTTTTTTTGAAAATGCTATAAAAAAACTACTGAATATTTTCTCAAATTTCTTTTTTTATTTGAAAAAAAAATAGTTTCATTCAAATGGCTGCCTCGGCTGGCCATGCAGTAGCCTACACGATCGGTCCAATTTTTAAGCACATTATCGATTGTGTGCAGCTGTATTTCACCGATGGCTTCACGAATATTGTCCTTTAAAGCGTCAATTGTCTCTGGCTTGTCGGCGTAACACTTATCTTTGACGGCACCCCACAAATAATAGTCGAACGGTGTCAAATCGCAGCTCCGAGGTGGCCAAACGACATCAGCTCTGCGGCTGATAATGCCATCGCAAAACATTGAGTGTAGCTTCGGCTGTGTGGCACGTAGCGCCGTCCTGTTGAAACCAAATGTTGCCAATATCCTCCTCTTCAATTTTTGTGAAAAAAAATTCGTTCAACATGGACCGATAACGATCGCCATTGACTGTAACGGCCACTCCTTGCTCATTTTCGAAGAAAAATGGCCCAATTATGCCTCTGGACCAAAATCCGCACGAAACAGTGACTCGTTTTGGGTGCGTCGGCTTTTCAATGTATGCGTGCGGGTTTTCTGTGCCCCAAGTGCGACAATTTTGCTTGTTTACATACCCGCCAAGATCAAAATGAGCTTCATCTGAAAAGATAATTTTTTTTGGCAAAATCGGCATCTTCTGTAAGTCGATTTTCAAAGTAATGTCGCAATATTTCCCAGCGTTGTTCGAGCGTATACACAACCATATTCGTTCCGCGGAAGGATAAAACTAATTATCTGTCAAATCAGACATGAGCTAAGTGTTACCATTCACGAAATAAGCACTAGTTGAAAAAAAAAACGTTAGATGGCGGACCCTTTAGTTAAATTGCAGTGCTTTAAACAAATATATTTTTTAAATATGAAAGCTCCAGTTCCAAAATCGTGTAGAACATGGAAAAACTAAGAGCAGTGAGTGAATCACTTTTTCACAATTGTGAAAAAAGTTCACGCACCAAATGCACTAAAGGTTTGTATAGGGGTCAATTGCAAAGTAAATGCTATTTAAATGCTCAAGCCAGTAGCTAATTGTTTATTAATATGATTATTTCGAACATATTTGCTTTGTGAATCCAAATTGATTATTAGGCTAAGCAAAGAAAAAAGCAAATACGTTCGAAATAATCATATTAACAAACAATTAGCGACTGGTTTGAGCTTTTCCCATGTTTACATGTTCATATATACTTAAGTATAAAATCAAACCAAAAAAGTTTGTCTTGATTAGAACAAAAATCGGAAAAGTGGGAATGAAGAAAAATATACCGATAGCAACGCTGGGAAAAGTGTAGTTAATATCAACTTGAGAGTGATTTAATTCTCGTATTCAATTTTCACGAAAAAAAGTTGTATATAAGAATTAAAATCACATTTAACAGAGCCACCTGACAAGTGGTGATAAGCAAAATACACGTGAGCACTGACGATGGAAGTGTAGTGGCTTCCGAAAGTGACGCTACTCTGTTATGCTGTGTAGGTTGAACAATTAAGTTGATGTTAATTTTTCCCTTGTTCCTTGGAATATTAATCATGCCCAATTCTTTATGAATATAACGTTACGAACCTTAGCCTAAATGCTATTTTTGTCGCCGCTGTTCGAACTCTGGTTTGAGGTAGAAGGATAAAAAAAATATGAGAGTAATGATGGAAAAATATGTCATGAGAAACACGTTTCATAGAATTCAAAATTTTCCAAAATGATTGAGAACATTATTTAATTGCAGCCTCATACTCGTTCTACACAAAAACCCTTGTCCCCAGCACCACTTTTTCATGAACAACATGAAAAAAAACTTTAAAACAAAGTATATTGGAAACATCATATAACTGTTTTTAAAATATTGAAATTATATTTCAAAATTTGCTGTTTTTATTCATTTTCTTAAAATTTGATAAAATAGTCATCATTTTGAACTAAAGAGCATTAGGGACAGAAAGTGCTCGGTTTAAAAAATAAAAAATATGAAGCTGAAGCATTATTTTACGTCATTTTCTAGTACATAATGGCAAAATACGCATAAAAATGTCTTGACCGTCATGTAAATTTTGTGAAAACCGAAAACATATATTATAGGAAAATTTAAGCTTAACGAGATTGTGTCATAGACTTTGCCCATCTCTACCAAGCACAAACATGGAATTATTTTATGTAAATCCAAACAAACTTTTAATCTCAACAAAATATTGCCCAAAATTTTGAAAACCGTTTATGCTTAATGACGGTCAAGATAGACTTAACAAAAGACTTTAAGAAAAACTTAATGTATTGGTCCATATTCATAGTAAAACACCAAAGTCGGTTTATTTTAGAAATTTCTTTAAATGAAATTTTTGTTATTAACTAGTTGTCTACTATGTATAGTCAGTAAGTAAGTATGTTTTAACTTGAGCCATCTTAAAGTTGGTGTTACATATTAAATGTAGAAAATATTTTCATACAATCTGTAATAAAATATCAGCCAGTGGCATCACATTTTCAAAGCATATATATACAAAGTAGATGGAAGACTACACCTACAACAATATAGATTTAAGCCATGAATATTTAGATTTAGTGTCAAACTCAGCAGATTTAACAAAGCAAAAGCGTATTTGTCTTTAAAGAAATTTACACACCCATATACGAAATTTAGATACACGCAATTCATACGACGATTTGTTCCATGTTTTTTAAAACATGATTTTTGGAGTATGATGGCGAAGGGGGTAGAGAAGCAAACGGGGTAGAGAAAAAAATCACATTCAGTTTTCGGTGATTTTTTCATATTTTTCTTCAGTTCTATTTGCATTTTCTCTCATTGTCTATCTCTTATGTAATTGTGTTAGGTTTTTGCTGTTGTGAAAGAGCAATTGAAGGAAATTTTGAGAGTAATTTATAAAAAAGACATGCAACTAAAAATCATCGTTGAAAATCAAAGTTGCTTTCAAAAGCTTTTTGAAAGCAACTTTTAAAGAGAATTAAAAATAAAACATGATTTTTAAATCAGCGTATGAATTGGGTGATACACATTTATAGCAAGCATGAAATGTACATTGAAATGGAAAACATTAACAGCTGGTCGCTTGCGACTACTTGCTACAGTTATACTTTAGTACATTGAGGGCCATTATTACAACTTGCCAATAGCTAACGTTAAGACGTTATCGGACAGATAATTCGTTTTTCATTATCGGGAGTATACTTTAAGCTAAAAGTGACCGATAAGCTAAAAGAAACCCCATCTTACCTTTAACTTTTAACGTATGGTTTATGAACTTGAAGCGGCCATATTTTCTAGTTTATATTAAAAATATAATTTATTTATGATTTGGCTATTGAAATGATTTTTAGCACACACAAAAAATAAAATAAAAGCAAAATTAGAAAAAAATTGGCTCCATGTTTGTTTGCTGTAACCTTAAGTCACCACGTAGCAATTTTTATTGCCAGCAATTGCCAAATTTCATATTGAAATTTAAGGCCAGATTTTGTAAATGCAAACGCTTTTTTGTGTTTTGAAATTTGTATGGAAAAACATTTTTTTGAAACGTATTTGCGTTACTTTTCATAAAAAAATTTTAAGCGTTTAGAAACGAAATTATTATTAGAAAATCAGCCTATTAAATTATTTTTTCTATGTTGTATTTTTTATATGAAGTTTGGCAATTTCTGCAATAAATATTGTGCCATATTTTCAAAAATACAAATTCTATTTTACAGGGAGGTTGTGATGGCGAAAATTTTTATTTTATTTTGTTATATTTTCCTAATGTGCATTTTAACGAAAAGTTTATAATAATAGATAAACAAAAATAGAAAAATGTATTAAATATTTGTGTATTGTTAAATAAAAGCATAAACGTGTTTAAAAAAAATTTTTATAATATTTTATAATTATTTTCGCAACAATTGCATTGTAAATTGTTAAGAGAAGAAAAAAATCTGATTTTAAGTAATACAGACTTTTGCGCGTAAAGTATGGTTTTTCATGTATATAGTTAACAAGAGAATACGTTTCATTAAAGTCATCTTTAGAACTCATAAAACATACTTTTTTGATGACTATCAGTATGGTCCATTAAATTTTTGCAGCGTCTAAAAACGACTTCGTATTCTTTATCAATTTTATCGTAAATGGAGTAGTATGCAAGTATATCGGGTAAATTTACGAAGCTTTAAAAATTAAACAACCAGAACCCTTTGTGTACGTTTTGATTGAAATTGACCCATATATCTATCTAGGGTCATCCATATGTATATAATTAAAAAAAAATTTTTTTCACTAAACAACAACATAGGACTACCCTAATGTACATACAAGTTAAATGCATTAGCAACTTCTGAATAAAGTAAATGACATGTTAAGACTCAATAAATTGTATCTAACATTTGCATGCACGCATACAAACACGTTTTAATGTAAACCTACACGCCATCAAGATAATGAACTTTACAATAATTTTGTAATTAAGTTAAAGCACCAATAACTTTCAAATTGTATGAAATATTTGAATGACTACAAGGATACTTCAAAAACTTAATGGCCAACTAGAAATTAAGTACATATACATATATGTACTACACTAAGAGAAAATACAGTCATTCATCTAATGAAGCGGCTTCATTGATATTTCTTCATCATATGAATTAAATGTTGCATTAATATAATGATAGGTTTCATTTGCGGAATGAAATTGCTCTCTTTCAACATTTGTTAATTTTTTAGCTTTCATTGCATTTATGATAATGTATTTGTTCGTTGATATTATGAAGTTAAATTTTATCCAGTTTTAAGAAGAATTCATAAAAAAATTTTTGACTTATAAGAGATTAATAAAACAAATTTTTATACAAAAATTCGTTTAATAAGTCTCGTATTAATAAAAACTTTTTGTGAATTAGGCTGCAAAAGTTTATCTCATTAGATTTTAGTATTTGTTACAAAAATATTTCACAATACATGAAGTAAAATAAATTTTGATACAAAAAATACCCTTTATTTAATCGATTTTTTCCAAATTCCCTAAAAGTCTATGAAATTGTTTCATACATACAATGAAAATGTTTCTCGTATACAATGAGAAAGTTTTCATAGTAAATATTTTTTATAGAAAAAAATCGGCGATTTGAAATCGGCCGATTTTAGAGTCCGGCCGAATATTCTGCTTCGGTTTCAGATTAGGTTAAGATTGTGGCTTAGGCTGATATTCGGCTTAGGCTACTCTACTCGATCTCCACACATACTAGATTATATAGTTTTAAGACGGCTCTCTTCCTTGCCAACTTCTTTTCTCAAGTAAATATTTTACTCATAACTTAATTGTAAACATTTTACTTCATAAGATTAATTGATTTTACCTCCATTAGCTGTCTGATTAGAATGCTTATAATTATTTGGTGCACATTAAAAAATACTTATTAAACTATTCCATGCTACTATATTTACGTATGATGAAAAAACCTCAATAACTCAAATAATGTTTACCCGCTAAATCAAAAATTTAAGTTGATTTACATTATTGATTTTTCAATAAAAATAGTCCTTGCAAAAATGCTCCTACGTCATATTTCATAAGTTTTCCTTTGTTTGGCAGATACTTGTTTTTAACGAATGCAATTTTAGATTTTTTATACATTTTCACACTTAAAAATGTTGGCATTTTAATTTTGCTAATAAATCTTGATGTCTTGAGCACGCAAAGCCTTTTACACTTCACATTTAACATACACAAAAAATAGAACATTGTTTTTATAATCTTTTCAATGCATTTCATGTGTATTGTGCTTAAAACTATATCCTGCATTGGTTATGCCACTTTAATCCTAGTACCCTGCAGACAATATTGTACTAGGTGATCCATTTTAGTTGAAATAGACTAGTTACAACATGGGCCTATGCCATGCAGTCATGGAGCTTGACATTTGCAAACAAGAGTTTAGTTAACCGACAAGGGTTCGGCTTTTAACGATTGCAAATAGTATACGCATTCGTTAAAACACGAACACTTGAGTGATCCATCAAGTAGCGACATAGACAAGTTTTGAAACTACTCCGATGTATGCAAATTTGGGTTATAAGGTCTAGCCCTAGGACATCGTAATGTTAAATCGACGATGTTTTCTTCATACATTTTGGGCTACCTTTGGACTAAAGCTAGTCCTCTATGGATTATAATTTACATGCGAGTATGGACTAGTCACGTTATCTGCACGGTACATACAAACTACATGCATACATACATATTTAGTTCTTTCTTTCAATTTATTTCTCTAGATAATAGATATGGTTTTGAAGACAAAAGATCTTTTTCTTTTAATTTTTATTTATAGGTACGAAATAGTTAGCACTAAACAATAGCATTTAAAATTTTTACTTAAAGCACACTTGAAAATATTAAAGTTTTTTTTAACAAACACAAAGTGCAAATGGAAATTTATTGTATTCGCAGATAATGGCATTTAGTTATTGGTATAATTATTTAAGACCTTCCTAACAGTCCACTAAAAAATAAAAGCGGCACCCATTATTTTTTCGCAGCAAATTTTTCGTACAAAATTTTTATATATAAACTATCTAATATGGCGGTGTCCTGAAATAGCTCACGTATTTTAGTTCATCGTTCACTCAAAAATCTTTCGACGATTTCCGAAATAACCAATTCAGCTAAACGTCCTGAATGAATGAGGTTCATCATATGTGGATGTGCGAACACAGCCCAGCAAAACGCGACGCGATTAATGAGACAAAAATCGAAGTAAATAAAGAAAATCATTACGGCACAGTAGTTTCGGAGTTTGAAACACAAAATAAAAATTTGTACACCTACCAACTGAAAAGTGCAAAAGAGATACAATTTTGGCTGATAAGTAATAATTTTAAAGTGAAAAGCGTTACAAACATCAAAAACAGATAAAGAGTCCCCCAACCACTATTTCGGGTGGGACTAGAACCAGGTGATTTGAAATTAAAAAAAAAAAACGAAATACAACCTATATATAATTTAAGATATTTGCTGTATCGAATAGTTACCGTAGAGGAACCACATACACGAGCTAGGCCAATACAATGCCTGAATTTCTAAAAATATGGCAACACCAAAACATAGTGCAAGTTGCGTACCGTTTGCGTCGTTTGTGGTGAACTATACAGTACTGCCAATTGTAAAAAGCCAAAAGATGATTCCAAAATTAAAAAGTATAACAATTACCATGAAAATCACACTGCCAACTACAGAGGCTGCCCTGTATAATGTACACGTCAAGCAGTCTTTGTCTAAAAGACGTAATCATACCTATGTTCCACCTATTACTTTTGACAACACCAATTATCCCCAGTTGCGCCAACCAGCTACCAGCCGGCCTTCATATGCCAACGTTTTTATTGCTATCAGGCCACAGCGCAAGACATACATAACAGAAAAAATTCCTGATGTTATTGACTTCGCAGTAGTAAAAGGAGTTCCCAGCGAAAAAATTAAGGTTGAAGCTTCCTAAGATTTATCTTCAGACCACTCACCCACTATTATTACCATTTACTCACTCTTAACGACCTCACCCACTTGCAATTTACTGCACGCACCAATTAATGGCTAAAATACAAAAAAATTAAGTGTCAATTGCACGGGAAATTTGCCACTTAGAACGCCCGAAGACATAGACGTTTCTATTATACAGTTAGAGGCTAACATTAAGCAAGCTGCTGAAAATGCTACTTCTACCTTCGACAGGTGAGATTTAACAAAATTTGCTCTGAGGATGTGGAACGGCTATTGTCTGAAAAAAGAAGAGTTCGAAGAGAAATGGCAACGCTACAGATCCCCGCAGTTACAAATTATGCTGAAGGAATGCACAAAACAGCTTAAAAAATTATTAGAACTCCAAAAAACTGCATCTTTGCAAAAATTCCTGCACGAACTCGACGTAACTCGACGATGTTTCTCAGGCTTTTGATAAAGTATGACATGAAGGATTAATCCAGAAATGAAAGCAAAATTTACCCTCTAACACTCACAAGCTATTAGAAAGCTATTTAACTGGACGAAAATTCATAATCAAGGAAGGTCATTTTCTAAGCACACCTCAGATGATTCAAGCTGGGGTTCCTCAAGGTAGCATTTTGGGTCCTCTATTGTACCTGATATATACCTCCGACATGCCAACAGGATATGACATTCACACATCAACATTTGCTGATCATACAGCTTTTCTAAGCGTAAACACAAGCCGTCAAGAAGCATCCACATAATTGCAAGAATATGTATTGCATCTGAAAAAATGGTTAAAGCATTGGAGAATAAAAATAAACGAACAGAAATGCGTACATGTTACGTTTACATTACGCAGAGAAACATGTCCGCCTATTTATATCAATAATCCTATCACACCGCAGCAATTTGAGGTTAAATACCTAGGAATTCACCATGATCGTCGTCTAGCATGGAAGACCCACATATATTCAAAGCTGACCCAAATAAAATTGAAAGCAGTTCAACTTGATTGGCTAATAGGAAGAAACTCTACACTTAGTCTAGACTGTAAACTTCTTCTATACAACACAATACATACTCAAACAAATTTGGTGCTACGGTATTCAGTTATGGGGCACTGCCTCTGCATCAAATATAGAGAAAATTCAAAAGCGACAAAATAAACTTCTGCGTTTGATTACAGCGGCACCTTGGTATGTCAAAAACCAGCGCATCCATAAAGATCTTGATGTTCCATTAGTAAAAACTGTGTTCTCAAAACATGTGACAACATAATATGTTGTCTATTATATAAAAAAATCGAATCGCATCCAAATCGCTTAGCCCGCAACATCATTAATTTTAGAGGGCACTCTCGGCTGAGAAGTGCAGGTAATTTTTCTTTCAAGTAGGAGTCACTAATTTTCATAAAAATTTTTCATTCGTCTTTTGCAGCTTGCCATTTTTCCACAATATACTTTGTTTTAAATTTTGAATGATCCTTATATGATTTTGCAAGGAGTTATTCCCCTTGTAAAATAAGAGTAGTTTTCGTTTCCAAGAAACGTGTAGGAATTTTACCGATTTTTTTTTATTGTAGTCCCTGCGAAAGGGAACTATTCATGTGAAAATCCTTTCCTTTGAACTCTGGAAGTTTAAGTTAAAAGTAATTATTTCGGCTTAAGCTCAATATTTGAATTTACAGAACAACAGACAGAAAAGGTGCATAAGAACTCCTGAATAATTCTTTTCTCAACTCTTGTATCATAGTGTTATTTATTCCATATAATCCATATTCTCTTTGCTTTTCCCAGCGCAAATGGCTGCTGATATCAAAAGGTGTTTGGGTCTATGTTTATATTGTTTATGTCTACTTGTAGTTGAATTTTTTTTTATTTTTAGTATTCAATAGTGTCCGACCGAAGGCACTTTTTCAGACCAAATCCGAACTTTGGTAGATTTTTTAGACCTAAGTCGAAACGGAACTTTTTTATTGAATAGAAACCACTCAAACTATCAGGTAAGTGATTGAAATCGATTTTGAAAACGAAGCAGTTTTAAAATCCCTTTTTAATACATTTTCATCCAAATTTTATAATTTTCATGATAAAACTTTTTTTTAACAAAGACACACTTTTATAATATTTGTGATAAATTTCTTTTTAATAAAGAAATATTAAAAAAAACACATTTTAAAATTGCTTCGTTTTCGAAATCGATTTCCATCACATACTTACCTGCAAGTCATCTATTTATTTAATAAAAACAAAATAAACAAATGAATTGTTAATTGTACTTTTATATTTCAAAGGGTTTTTAATTAAATTATATTTTTATTTAGAGATAAATGTGAAGTATGTAGACAAAGAAAAATTTGACTGCAATGGGGGTTTCGAAAGTTCCTGCTCTTCTCGTCAGTTCGAATAAAAAATTCATAACTTAGTTTTTATTTATTGTCTGCTACTATTGTATTGTAAAACTTGTTGATATTATTTTAATTTATTTATTCAGTACTTAACATTACCAATGAATTATATTTCATTTCTTTACAGAGAGTGGTTTTTCGTTATTGCCTGCCTGCTAAGTTAATACAATAACGAAAACTAAGCAACAAGAACAAAAACAGCAGCAAAAGAAAAATAATGCCATCAGGATAATGTCTTTTAGTACAATTCAACAATGATGTGTAAGAAAATCAGTTAAAAACAAAATACTTGGCAACCAAGTAAATTATCTGACTTATTTACCAACTTAACTCAAAGCAAACAAAAAACTTAACACAATTAAACAAAGAGTCTTAGACGAGACACAATATTTTAATGAAGCTAAAATATAATAACGAAACTCTTTCAACTGTGTTTCTTAATAAAAACAAGTGAAGATTTCGAAAAAAATACTCGCAATAATAACCAAAATGCTGATAAAAACCAAACAATAGCAAAATCTAGAAAACCAAATATAAAAAGAAATATAATATTAATTTACATATTTGCTAACAGCAAAATAAAAATAACCAAAGGAAACGGATTGAAACATAAACAATACAAAGGCTTAAATCAAGTTAAAAATAATTTACGAACATTGAAACGGTAACAATTTATTATGGTGACAAAATTCTATGGAAATTAGCAGGAAAATTTATTCAACGAATGAAAAAATAATAATTAGTTAAAAAGCCACTGGTAGTAAAATAATCACAGCAAATATTTATAATAACCACTAATAAAAAAAGCCAACAATTCGGGCAGACAGGATAAAGTGGGAAAAAGGAACATTTTGAAATTTTTGGAAAACTATTCTGTGAAGAAGGCCGTCTAGTATTAAATGACAAACTCAGGTGTTTGTGTTAGTTTTTGATTGATGATAACTAAAATGTTTGCAAGTTAATTAATTGCTTTAAATATAAAAAGTTAACACAAAACTTTTAAAAGTTAACTTTATTTGTTGTTTCAAATACATAAATATTTCGTATAATAAATGGCTAAAAGCAAAAAAAGGCAAAAAAGTAGTGGAAGGAAAGCTGGTATACCAAACATATCGTTGTACTATTTCTGGTACATTGAACACAATGACAGATGTGTCAACGACACAAGCCGACGCACATGAAAGTGCTAAATCAATAACACCGAACAATGAAACATGTCACTCAATTGTGGATACAGCAACAATAGTTTCTCTAACAAATGGTGCTACTATAACAAAAGTCAATAACATACAGAAGGCAAAAATAACAAAAAACGAACAACATTTGATAGCAGTAGCCACAACAACAGCAACAAGCACAAACGTAACAAACAAAATGTCAACTGTTGGTATTAAAGGTCCAACACCCACAACCCAATCGCCGGTAACAACACCTAATCAAACATTAGTTTCTTATGACAGCAACACCTCCGTATGTTCCACCAGCTTAATATCAAATACGAATCAAACAAATCAAATCATTATAACACCCGCCTTACAAACCGATAATGAATCCATAGCACCGGAAGTGATTGTCACTGCATCCTCATCAACATCAACTGCGACTATGACGAGCAGTAGTAACATTTGCAATATAAAGGGTGACACAACAAATTTAAGTTCACCAAGTCCCATTAATATAACTGCAGGTGAGCAGCCACGTGAAGCCACTGCAGATGATGTAGACGAAGTGGCCCGGTTGTTTGAAGAGAAACCCGAAGCATTTGAAAAATGGCTAATGGAGCGTGCACCACCAGAAGCTATAACGAGACTGCATGAATTCATCGAGGGTCGTAAGCAACCTTTAAAAAGGCCTTCTGTAACATCTGACCTATTTCAACAATGGATGTCAACATCACCTATTCTGGTAAGTTTAAACAACTTTTCTTCTTGCTCTAATGATAAGCTCTTTTTGTTTTTGGATTAAAGTAAATAATTCAGAATAAAAACAGCACGACGAACAATTATTTGGAACATTTCAGTCCGCTTTATTGTCGCTGATGGTAAGTTATTTTCCTTTTGTTAAGAAAGGTACAAAAAGACACATACCGCGAACTGGTATTGGGTTAAAGTGTTCCACAACAATGTTCCTTGTAGTGTTTTATATAAAAGTGCAGAGTACATCTTATACCTAAAACGTAAGGATTACAAGATTGTCGAGTCAGTATAACTATGTTGAAAAGGGGTGAAAATTAACTCCCCTAAAATGAGTTCCAGATGTTAACTTACAATACGCCGATAATTTGTTTGTGTCCTCTAACAGAATCAGTCATTAGAAACCTGTAATTTAAATTGATTTTATTGTACCGCTTGCCATTTTTTTTTGTTTCTCATCAGATTTAAAAATTTGTTTGCTATATTATAGCCCTTAATAAGATCTAAATGTAAACTTTCAAAACGCCGATATAAGGGCATATATATTTTTTGGTGCCCTTTATTGGAATCAGTCCTTAGAACCATGTGATTTTTTGTGTTGTACACTGCTTTTTAACAAATCATAGGTTTCAGAATTTGGTACATAAAAAATATTAGATACGGTTGACATTCCAGGCCATTCTTAGAAATAACCGCTAAAAAATTAAACAATTTTTCGAGTAATTTAAAAAAATATATTTTTTAAACATTTTCTATAACGATATCTCTGCAACCATTTAACCGATTGAGATCAAATTTGCAGCACTCGACGCAAAGTTTGAAGTTCTATTTAATATTATAGATCGATTTGACAACCGTTTTGGCGTAATTAGAAAATAACACTTTTTTATTTTCCATAAAGAGAAATTAGTAAATTATTTACTATTTTGATATATTCGAGCATGTCCTGTGTTTCACAAGAAATAAAATTATGTGAATTCTCATTGCATTGCTGTTATAAAGAAACTTTTTATAACAACAATGCCATGAGAATTCACATTATTTTATTTTTTGTTAGACACCGACCATAGCCGATTATTAGTAAAAGTAAACTTCCTAATCGCCAAAGTGCATTGCAATGATGCGACATTACATTGTTTACAACAACAAAGCATATAAGACTTTGCATCACTGCAATGCAATTTGGCGTTTAGGAAGACCGACTTCCTATACATATCAAACATAACAATTCTTGAATTAAATCAGACAGGAGAGGAATTCATAACTATAATTAAATAAAATATTAGTTAGTTTATATATATTTTTAATTTGGTTCAAATGTTTAGGATTTATGCGACCTGACTTAGAAAAATTGTTTCAGTTATCGTAGATGTTGGAGAAATTGAAAGCAATCCATATTAGAGAATATCCAATTTCGCAATCCTTTTTCATGGGTTTTTTTTCAACATATCAAATATTTTATTATGCCATTAGAGTTTTGTAACTTCAGTTAATTCTGTTAGAACCCTCTTTGCATTAGTATAGTCAGTTTTTTCTATTTACACGTCATTATCGGACTCATCTCTCAATCTAAATCGTTTCATCAAATTATTAATCAAAAAGTTAATAATTTTCTAAAGTTGAATTAGAGTAAAAGAATCTCTATTTAGCTCTTTTAGAGCCACGTTCATAGATTTGTATGAAAAATAATTTTATAACACATACCGTATGTATCTGGCACGAAACAAATAATTAAACACATAAAAAATATTTTCAAATACTACAAAAATAATATATAAATATTTGTATAGTCGGTTAGTTGGTTAATCGAACGAAATTAAACGATTTAATTGTTAATAGAAAATATCGTATTTTCAATTAATCGAACAATTAATCGGATAGTAATTAATCCGTTAACCCGTTAACGGTTAGATGGCTAAATGACCTGCTTAAAACTTAAGTAAAAAAACAAATTTTTTTAACATTTCGTTTTTGGAAATTCGGGAAATCCACAAAGTCGATCCGGTTCATATTCACGCGATATCTAAGATTAGCCAAAATCTTAAGAATGGCACAGATCCATACGGACAATATCGCAAAAAATGTCAGAATAGCTTCCTAAGACCGCAAAACGTCGAGATCTGGTGAAAACCCGATTTTTAAAATCAGAATGAGATCAGTAACTCTCCTTTTTTGATTGCGGGAAGTTAAAAAAAAATTTTGGAATAGTAGCAAATTTGTGTCAAAATCGGCCACGTAACATAAAAAAAACTAAATCCTTTTCTTTAGAATTGCTCTTGACTCAATAATACTACTGTTCTAAATGTTGAATGCAATTGTTATACTACAATACTAAAACTACAATATAGCCCGCAAAATAAAAGAACTTAACTCAACATCAGTAGTCAGCAGCAATCAAAATTAAAAGGCAAATTACTTACAATGTTTGTGGCAGAAAAACATGTTGTTCAAATAAAATGTTACACAAAAAGATACAATTCTAAAAACGAACAAAAAAATCCGTGCGAAACTATTTTTTTAAGTCGGTGCTGAGTACGTGCAATATGTGGCATATCTAGGCGCACGGTAGTGCTCCAGGCCAAGATCTGGCCACACACTGTGGATATTTAGACGAAACTATTCGAGCAGTTCTTTGCTCCACTTAAACATAAAATACCAGAAAACCTAAAAACGAGCACTTTTTACCTGGGGGGACTAGGGTGCCCCTTCTTTATATAGGGCACTTCCAGTATAGCTAGAAAGCTGAAATTCCAGTATAGCTAGAAAGCTGATGAACAATTAACAAAAAAAAATTTTAAATGGACACTTTTCGTCTGGGGGGACTACGGTGCCCATTCTTTGTAAGGGGAATTCCACTATAGTTACACACAGAAAAATTTCCATGTAAAATCGTTGAAAACCAGGTTAATTTAACATTTTTCGGTAGTGATTTTGCTTCATAGGTCTTTCATGTTAAATCAATATGATTTACAATAATCTTGAAAGAAAATTTTTCCTTTTGAATCAACTATATTTCATGTTGATTTAATATTCCAGTACAGTTAAATCAAAATGAAGTTGATACTGAAATAATACGAAAAATCATATTGAATCCAAGAAATTTCGAGTTGAAACAACGTGAATTTGATATTGGAACAACACGAACGAAGAATCACGCTGAATCAAAGTTATATCAAGCTGAAACAATATGACTTTAATGTAGCTATTTTATTAATTATTTTTCTTACGTGATAGTCATCAGAAAACTTTGCGTTGTAGCTGACTGCCCCAGCCAAGATTTGAACTCGTGCCACCTGCATGATAGTCCACGCGCTAACCACTGCAGTCACAACAGCTTCAAACTTTTCTTTACTTATACAGTAAATAAATACCATCGTATGTAAACTACATTTCATTTAACATGATTTAAATGATTATTTAACATAAAACTTATTTGAAATTAAAGTTATAGTCATGTCGATTGAAAATGAAACTTAACGTTTATAACAAAATTGTTTTAACGGTGATTTAAGGTTAGATTAATAATTTTCCGTTTAAAATTAATATGAAACAATGATAATTTTAAGCCTGCAGCAGTATATTTTCGCTGGTAATTCGTTTTTTGTCGTCTACATAGACGACACATGTAAGAATAAACAACAACAAGTCACACAACTAAGAAGAACAGTGAATTGTAGCAATGAACAAAGCAAATAAACACTAAAACACTCAAATGACAAATTATTTCTTGTAAATTTAATATGATTTCCAATCAAAACTGCGCCATGTTGATATTACATTTCTTTTTTCTGTGTGTAGAAAGCTGAAATTTAGTACATAGGTAGTACCCAATGAGAAAATAGTTAGACAAATCTGAAAATGGACACTTTTCACCTGGGGGGACTATGCTGCCCCTTCTTTGTATGGGACACTTCCAGTACAACTAGAAAGCTGAAATTTGGTACACAGGTAGGTATTGTTGAGCAAACAACCAGAAAAATCTCAAAACTGGCACTTTTTATACGGGGGGACTATGGGGACACTTCCACTATAGATAGAAAGCTGCAATTTCGTATACAGGTAGGTATTGATGGGAAAGTACAAAAAAAATGGGAAAACGGATATTTTTCATCTAGGGCTTATTGTATGGGGCACTTCTTCTATCAAGTAAAAGCTTAGAAAAAAGAACTGATATTCGCACAAAAACATAAATATGAAAATAAGGCCAAGTTCCTATCCGACAATTTTGGCCGTAAGAAGCACTGAGATCAAAATAAGGACCAAGTTCTGGATAGGTACAATACCATCTCATTTCTAGGCAACCTGTTAGCTTGGCAAAAAAATTTTTTTGTTATGGGAAGGAATTATTGGAAAAATGTTGCCAAGCTTACGGATTGCCCAGAAATGAGATGGTATTGTACATATCAAGAACTTGGTCCTTATTTTGATCTCAGTACTTTTTACGGCCGAAATTTTTGGATAGGTACTTGGCCTAATTTTCACATTTATATTTTTGTGCGGATAAACTTTACAACTATATATTTACATGCAATACGAGGTGTACTATTTATACTGTCAGCGTAATAATGTATATTGCATTTCAAAATTTTCTTCTTTGTGGAATATAAACTTTTGCATGCGATCTACATGTCATAAATTTTTTTAGATTCTTCTCCAAACTCCTCCAAACCATGATTCTTGAGAGCATTAATGACTTCTTTTTGCGACAATGTCACCTAATTTTCCGTCAACGATTACATAAGCGACAATGTCGCCTATTTTATCATATTTATATAAGTTGCGCTTACCACCTTGCTGCAGCCCCATCTAAAACATCGGCAAGAAACGGTCAACGTATTCATTTGTTTGATTGAAGACTAAATGAAAGACGTTGTCGCTAATCTTATCCTTAAGAAAGTTTGATTGAGGACAAAATGTAAGACATTGTAACTCACCTTGTCCTCAATAATTTTACTGAAGCCAAAAAGTAAGACTCTATCGGTCATATTGTCCTCAACGAAGTTGGCTTCAGGATAAAATGTGAGACATTGTCGCCTATACAGTCCTCAACAAATTTACTGAAGACAAAACATAAGACATTGTTGCTTATCTCGTCGTCAAAAGTATTTAATAGAGGACAACATCTAAGAATTTGTCTCTCAGATTGTCTTAAATGACTATTTCCTGTCATTTGTCGATTGGAAAACTTAATCGACAGAGGACAAGTCGTACACAAATCGTAAACGATAATGTCGTGTAAGATGATCTAGCCAACTGGGTACGTAGCACAAGTTTTGAACGGCCTAACCGAGCGCCACTTTTAATATTTCGGCTAAACTTAGATATGAATCGATTCAAGTTGATAAATTTCAAGAATTTTTGAAAATAAAATTTTCGGCATGATTTTCAAAAAAGTTTGAAGCCAAATCCAAAAACCTGCTCTTGTTGGCTTAAAGTAGAGGAAGATATTTATACAAGAGTTCAAAATTAACGTTCTCGAAATTTTTTGCAATAACCAAAAAAAGGAAAACTGAAAAAATACTTATTTTGCTAATATCTTAAAAACACGATTTAAGAAAAATAGATGAGTTTCATATTCGTGCTCAGCTATCTCACAGGCAATTTTTATTAATTTACCCGAACAGTGAACAAGTTCATAATAGACAAAAGTTTTAAGCCTTGTTCAGAAAATATCACATGGCACTAACAAGAGGCACTTAGCAACCGTGCTCGCAGTACAAATACATAGTAGCAACCCTCGCATTGATACTAAAGCTAAGAATAAACTTTTAAAATGTGGTTTTCGTTTAATGCTTTGTAACGAGTTTTTTTCGTTTATATTTCTGCAACATACACATTGTTTAATTAATATGACACGTACTATATTTGTTTAAGTTGCACCATGTACATTTACATCTCATTCACTTAGATTTCACATTTATTCGTAGCGTTTCCGTCTCAAGTCGAATCAAAATTTTAGTTGTTCATTTACGTTATGATCGTAGACTGTTAGATTGTTAAAAGTAATTAGTTTTCGTTTGCTTTGTTAATTTGTTTTTCTTTCTTTTCTTTTTTTAATTTTTCGCCAAAAGCTCTTAAGTTTTGAAGATTCCACAAGTTCTTACATACAAGTTCTTCATCATACTTTTTTAGTTGTAAAAAAATATGTTGGCAAAAAAGAGAATTTTTAGTTGAGGTTATTTCAACTTTATTTTAAAATCTAGATTTTAACTAACATCTGCTTTGCCGTACTCATTGTAAAAGAAATATTAATTTAAAATATTTCCAATTTATTAAACTCTCTGCTTAAAAGTATATTTCGTAGAATAAACAAAACTTTCGTACATATTACGAAAAAAGGTTTAGGCAATAATTTTATAATTTTATGAAAACCTTTCGTACAAATCTTTACATTCCGAGAGCCTTCTGCAAATTTCTGCAATGATCTATATTAAATAAATTTTTTAGTAATATTTTGAAGTAGTGGAATATACTGGTGCAGGATTGCCTCATTAAATATGGCCGCAAGTATTTTCTGTCCTCTGGAGCGCGCCATATTGAATTGTATGTGATGTCACATTTCCTATAACGAACATATGATCAAGACGCTTCTAATGATACCTCATTTTAATGGTGTATTCTGATAACTCTCATTAATTCTTGTCTATATTAAACAGCTGCTAACCTTAAGTTGCGGCCAAATCAGGAATGGTAACTTATTTTTTTTAATTCCTTATACACCCTTCTGTGACGCGAACTATAACTTACATATTTAAAAAACACATGACCGAAAGTGACCGCCAAAAATTAATTATTCCTATTTCAAATGCAATAGTTTTTTACGCTATAATAAAGAAAAATAGCACATTTTTATACATTTTTCAATTTGATATAGCTGTAAGTAATGCTTTTTATTAAAAAGTAATCCATTGAAAACTATTCCTTGACACTTCTTGAAAGGCCTGTTTCTATTTCGTCTTAAATTTTGGTAAAATTTTTTTCGAATAACCTAATATTGCCGTTGCGTTCTTAAAAAATCGTATAGATTCAGGATGGGTAGGATAGAAAATCGAAAAATACGATGCGCACTATCTCATCACTAATATTATGAGCTTATATTTTAGCAGGCCTATTTTTTTACCTATACAAAACTTTTGAACTTGGTTCTGAGAAAAAAAACGAAAATTTTTTTTGCTAATTACCCTAACTAATATACATATTTAAAAAAATTGTCTACAAAAATTTTACAAATATTTTTGTCTCTAAGAATCGCCATTTCGGAGATATCGCGATTCTAAAAGTTAAAGGAGTTACATTCTATATAATATGCCACGTGCATATCGTCGCGTTTCTTCTTAAACCTCATAAGCGCCATTTTTCGAATTTGATTTTATTGGTTTTATGGTAGAAAATAACATTTGTCAACCCATTATATTCTCATCATGACAACTTTGTATGGAAAAAACAAAATTTAAGCCATTTCGAAAACCCAATTTTATGAGGAAATAGAATATGAGTATCTTATTCTTATTTTTGATTATTTATTCCAATTTTTCCAACTCTTATTTTTTATTTTTGGTTTTGCTTGTGCGTAAGCTCCGCCTACGATCAATCAAGCTATTGTTGTTTTAAATGTTTAAACATTATATATATGTCTTATAATTATTATTATATGTCTTATAATTTCAGGCTCACCATATTGAAAAAAAGGAACAAGATACTCATATTCTATTTCCTCATAAAATTTTGTTAAATAGCTGATGTTTCATTAATACTAATATCGACGATCAAGCGTGTTAAAAGTGAACAAAGGACGGTGATGATGACGGCGTAGTAGTACTAATCCGTTCTGCTAGTCTGATTAGATATTCTAATATTCCACTCTTAAAAATAATTTGAATTGACATTAATTCAATTATTGAACTTAAGCCAAAATAACAATAACTCGCGACGTAACATATTTATGCCGGCAAACAAATACACAACTGTTTTTGCTGTTCCTATGTTAGTTTGTGCAACAGGCAAAGTGTGATTGTTTAGAAAATTTCCTAAAATGACGAATACCATAATACTGTCAAATTTCTTTACGTATTATTTGACAGATCATAATGATTTGTTTTCACACTATTGGATTTTTACTTAAGATTTGAGTTTTTGACAAGTATCATTACTAAATCTAATAGTGTGAAGGGGGCTTAAGTAAGACAACTGATAATGTAATCCCTCTCATTGAAATTTGGCTTTTAGTTCCTTGTAAACGAGAATGAAAAGATCTTGAATTAAAATTTTATTATTAAAAAGCACTTTGCCAAAATAGAAAAAATGAAATAATTTACACAAATTATTTCAAAAGAGGTACATCTTAACAATTGAAATTAAAAGAAATTTTACTTTGCGTTTCCATTTTATAAGACTTAAACGACATTCGTTTCAAAATTTAATTATCGAAAAGCAATTTGTTAAAATCTCAACAATAGCAGAGAAATTACAAAAAACATTGATTTAAAATGTTATTGTGGTTTCTTCTTTCTGTATCCATATAACAAAGTAAGAAATGTGAATTTAAATTGTGGTTAAATACACAGATCAATAAATGGAGAACATTTTTTAAACAAAAATATAATTGTAAACATATAAGTCTTGTTTTATGTGCATTTGCCGCTCTACTTTCACATCAGTATTAATAAAATATGGAGGACAATTTGCAACTTTTTTCTTTTCAAACTAAATTTTCAATCGGTCATTTGTCATAACATAATTTACATTTCATTAAGGTGTGCCGCGCCGCGCCGCACAGTGCTGTGTCCCATATAAAAAAAATACAAAAAAAATAGAAGTTCTTATATTGTAGATAAAAATGTATCGATCGATAGATAACAATATAATTCAAACGAATTTCAAAGATTTTTTTAGATTTAACTCCTTTTTGAGTAAGAATTGCTAAACAGCTACATGAGCTTTACATGCTTCAGGAAAACAGTTGCAAAAATTCATTTTTTGGAGTAGGCAATTGCAAATTTTTTCTGTAATACTTAATTATATTTAGAACTAACTGTAAGAGAAATGTTATGTGAATTCTTTTTTATAAGTATTTTTTATTGGTTTAAAGAATGCTTATTTTTCACTTAAGCTCTACAAAACTTTTAACTTTGATGGAATATTAAAAAAGAAAGAAAAATATGGTCTGTGGGTTTTTTTCCCTTTTCGTACATTTGTACTAGAAGAAAAAAAAACTAAAAAAATTTTACGACATCTTAAAAAAATTAATTAAAAAAAGGCTATCTTCGTGATTTTTGATCAAATTTCGAAAACTTTCAGGAGTTTAAAAGAAAATAAACTAGAAATACTGTGAAATAGAAATTCAAATTAATACTGATTAATAGAAAACAACAAAAAACAAAATACATATGTATAAAAGAAATTTTGCTTTTGTCTGTATTTTACGCTACAAGAGGGCGCTAAAATCACAAAAGACGTTGGTTTTTTATTGTTTCAAGAAAACATTTGTAAAACCTTCATTCTTTTGAGTATTTCGCAACGGCTTAGAGTCAACAAAAATATCAAATTGGATTAATTTTTTTCTAAAATCATGTTCATGTAAATACCGTTTAGATACATATAAAATAATTATATGTTCCTGAAGAAAATATATTTGGTTAAAAAAAAACAATGTTGGTGCTTTTTAGATCAAAAATTGTCTAAAATTAAAATCTTTTAATTTTCATTTTAAAAATTTTATAATTTTCCAACTCAGAAGGGATATATTCATACATTTTTTTTAAACAATTTGAAATTTTGCTCTTTTACTCATAAAGGGACAATTGTGATAATCGGCTCTTATTTGCATTCGCAATCATGAAAATACTAGAACAAGGTTTTGAAAAATGAAGAAATTTTCAAATCAGTATACCTCATTAACTATAAAAGATAAGTGCTCAACAAAAAATGGTTTTTAGAACCCTGTAAGAGCTATAAGGCCACAAAAAACATTGGAATCGGGTTAGAAACAAAACAAATTGCAAGCTTTGAAGAATTATATATGCCCAAAGTGCCCTGTTTTGGGACTTCATAGCTCCGCTGATTCGTTTCCAAAATATTTTGATTCTGCCCCACTGTGCATTGTGTATGTCCTTATAATATACTTAAATTTAAAAAAGTTCAACAAAATATATTAAAAAAAGTTGAAATGAAAATGAAGAATATTTTAATAGCGATTTTTTTTATATAGTTAACTTTTCTATGAAAGAAAAATAGTCTTCAATCTCTTACTTATATATTTTCAGCCTTCAGCGTAAGAAAAAGTACGCGTCAGTCAGCCAGCTTCTTGTTATGCATAAAGGCTGTAAATAAGTAAGAATTTTTAAAGATTTGCTTTTCATGAAATATTTAACTTTGTAATGAGAAATTACCCAGTAAACATTTAAAGCGCTTCATAATTCGCGTTAAAATATGACCTTGTTCAGAAGCTGATCTCATAGCGTCACAACAATGCAGGTTTTGAAGCGAGAAAAGTATTTGCTTTTTACTAATACAAAAGCTTCGTACACAAGCTAAAAAAAGCTGATTTTATAGTGCTGATACAAAGCAGGTATTTAAGCCAGAATGAAGAGTGTTTATTTAAGTTTCTTGGTGCCGTTTTGCAACAGTGTTTTTGGTCGACTGATTGGTACGTTGGACTTCAAACCTGAAGGATCTTAGTTCGATATTAGTTGAAGTTAAAATAACAAACATTGAGTAAAAATATCAAATTAATAAAAATAAATAAAGAAACGAAATAAGAAAAATTCAAAATGGCGTTAACGACGCCAATCCACATCAAACCATTTTTTCATATATTTTCAGCTCTAGTGCTGAAAATGTTGATGATTTTCAGCGCTTCAAAAGCGCTTTTGTGAGCAAAATTTTAGTACTCCAATCCGGAAACTCGCCATACAAAAAACAGTAGCGATATCAGCAGGTCTGTCAGCGCTACTTTTATTCAATAATAGTAGAAACCTGCTTTATTGGAAGCAACTTTTTTACTGGGTGCTATTAAAATGTTTTTCATTTTCAACTTTATTTTATTATTACTTTTATTAAACTTTCTTCAACAAGGATTCAAAGGAAATAAATTACAAAATTCTTTACATTTTCGGCAATAAATCAATTTTTCAGTTGTAAAAATAAAATTGTTTAATAAATTTAAAAGGCGAATAACTATTTGTTTAAATAAATAGCTTTGTGAATGAGTTGGAATAAAAACAAATATTTTTGTGGTTTTGCTTTTTACCGAACAATAAACCATAAAAGAGACAAATGAAAAATAAATATTTTATAAAAGAAACAAACAATAATGTATATCGATTTTGAATACATAACTACAGAAAGTTACATGTTGTTAAATTATATACAAAAATATAATTTTTTGATATATCTTTTAGTTATCTGCCTTAGCTGGATTTTATGAAATTTGTTTTAAATTGCTTCTATAATAAAAAATAAATATATATATAAAAAATTTGCCCCCAAATTGTTTTTAGGCTAAGGTTCGTAACATTTAGTTCAGAAAGAATTGGGTATGATAAATATTCCAAGGAACTAGGGAAAAATTAACATCAGCTTAATTGTTCAACGTACACAGCAGAACAGAGGAGCGCCACTTTCGGAAGCCGTTATCACCCAGATGTAAAAGGCAATTTTGCGGCCTACAAACGAAGAATAAAATCGTTGAGATCCAACAAAAAAGAAAAAAGTTATAAAACATTAAATGAAAAAATCTAAATTTATTTTTTACTAAAAACTGTATTTAATTTACATCTAAAATTTCCCAGTGGTAAATGAAACGAAGTACCTAGATAATAATCGATGATGTCGGGATGACGTTCTAAGCGAGCAACACAAGTACTTAGATTGTAATGTGCGTGTAATCTAATATGT
Source organism: Panzeria rudis (assembly GCA_956483635.1). NCBI lineage: Eukaryota > Metazoa > Arthropoda > Insecta > Diptera > Tachinidae > Panzeria > Panzeria rudis. The sequence goes on along the minus strand of OY101447.1, from coordinate 145,968,099 downwards.
CATTTAATAATAATAGCTTCGAATTTATCCCTTATATGTAGAAAATAAAAAAACTGTGGCCTACTTTCGGGCTATATTTCAACACCAAGATGGCCTACAATTCCACTTATTATGTAAACGCACAGTAGCCACACGTACTGATATCGTAGTTTACTTTTTAAGAAAGACCGCACCGATTAAATAGCCTATGACACGCTTATGCGAAATCCAAGTGGCATAGTAAGCCAAAACATCATCACTACCTGCTACTAAATATACCTTACATCAGCGATTACGTAATGGGTATTTCTACCACTGGGTTGTTAGGGAATATTACGAACAGCACCCTACGAGTAGCAGCTAAAAGATGCGATGATGGACAAATTCGAGTTGAAAAGTTTGACCACCACTGTACAATCAAGCGTAAAAATAAAGAAAACAACTTCACACTATCATTTCAGGTGTGTTTGACATGTTTACATGCATAAAAAACAACAACAAAAAGAATAAACAGCAAATAAAACAAAATGGAATAAGTTGAAAATGTGTGCAAATTAGTTTTTATGTGTCAGCGTGCACGTAAGCGAATAGCGGAAAAGGATGTTAAAGAGAAACATTTATAATCTGTAAAATACAATTGCAATAACGTCTTATTGCATATGAATATTTTTTTTTTTGTATTTCAGTTGTGAATTATACGATTATTTGTTATTTATTACTTTAAAGAATTGTTCTGGCTCTAGATGACTACAAGAATTTCAATTCTTTTGTTTTATCTGAAATCGATATACGTATGAAGTGAAAACGTTTTTTACTATTTTAATTCATTTAACTTTAAAACTACATTTTAATGAAAATTCTTCTTCCCTCGGGACATTCCCCCCAAACGAGTAAAATATACAAAATTTTTATTGAGTTTCTAAAAGGAGTTTGGCAAAATAGTAAGTTTCAGCTATCGAAACGTCAGTTCAACCCTCCGTGCAGTAAAAATTTTCATTGTCTACATGCTTCACATTTATCTCTAATCTAATAATTTATTTAATCTAATAATTTATTTAATCTAACAATTTATTTAAAAAATTAAATTAAAACCGAACTCAAGCCAAAATAATTCAAATTTCTTTGGATATAATTAATATTTTAACAACAATTCTATGACAATTACGAAATATGTCATTCCGAATAGAATACAGAACAGACCTAATGTGTTTTTTTTTAATTCTATAATTCAGCCGCATTTTACGCTATTATATTGCACTCGTCTCGATTTACTCCGAATAAAACTGTCATAAAAAGTGCCCATATTGACGAAAGTGTAACTTGTGGGAATGTCAAAATTCTATAAGAACTCGAAAATACGAAAATGGAGAAAATTCGCCAAAATTTTTCTAACAGAGGCATGGTAGCAAAGTCTAATATTGTTTAAAAACCGCGAAAACTGTAAAGAAGCTAAAAACTTGCAAACAAGCCCTAAAACTATTTAGAAATCGCCATATTGTAAAAAATACCAAAAAATTCAAAAGAAAATTGGAAGAAAATTTTTCCAATTTTTGATTTTCAGTTAAAGAAGAATGAGGAAGGTGAATATAGTCAATAAATCATCCTACATATAAATGATGAAACAGAACTCCGGCGCATCGTGTTTTTCCACACAAAATGATATTTTAGATACGTCGACTGTAGCAGTTTTGAAATAGAATTCATTTTATTTTGAGAACGTATTTTCATTTGCTTTTGTTTTAAAAGTCTCACTCTCACAAAAGAGGCACCATATTTTCATAAATTTTCATTAACTTTTTAAATAAAACATTTGATTTGCGTAAAGAAAAATTAAAATAAAACGAAAAGGAAAAATTTTAATAATGTCGCTTCGGTTGTAGTTTTTATTATGGGCTTTATTGCTCTCTGGCTGATTTTCTGTCGTCGTTACGGTCTTGTTCTGTTTCATCACTAAGATTTAAAAATCCCAAATTTATTTAAAAAAAACGCAGAAACGTGCATTTTAAAAATTTGGTTTTGATGGCAGCGAAAAAGTGCCACTAATTTAGTTATTAGTTTTTTAAGTACTTTAAAGTATGGCTGGCGGCTATCTTCCTTTTGATGTTCTGAAAATTTTTCAAAAAATTGTATGCCTAATAGTTATACATACATATGTACTTTAATTGCCACTTAACACTGGAACTTTTTCGATTTCATTTAAAAAAAAACTTTCTCAAAATTTTTTAAATAAAATAATGAAAGCACTTAATTTGCTGTTGATGATCTCCTAAGATACATTAATGTATATACTTACATACATATGTATGTAGTTACATTAAGTTAAAATAGATTTATATGTAGAACTAATGCTGAATGGTTTATCGTTAAGCGGGTGCTAGACGAATCAATATTCAGCTTCAATATATGTGTTTGTGTGCGTTTGCTATGGAAATCAAAAACATTTTGATATTTTTCATTATTTCCACTACGTATATAAGTAGCTATTTTTTGTAAGCAAACGCACACAAACACATACTTATATTGAAGCTGAAAACTGATGTGTCTAGCACCCACTTTAAATCGTTCGTCGATGTAAAATTTTATTCGTAAGTATTTTAGTTGTTGCCTTTAACTTAAATTTTATTTACTTTACATGCAAATACCAAACAATTAACGATTTAACTAAGTAATATACATACAATGTATATAACACATACATAAATATGTACGCACATATACCCAGTAGTGCCAGTTGTTGCCGACGACATTGTCATCGATATTGTCTGCAAGACAATCAATGATTTGTCGGCTTTAAAATACATTTAGAAATAAGTTTGACGACAAGGTGGTATACGTTGTCGTGTATAGCGAATTTGTTCTGACTAGATTATGAAAATTTGTCCTGCAAAACGTTATTGACAACAAGCGTAACAAGTGCACCGTGGTTGTCGTGTGTACAGTTTTATTGCCGACAAAAAGAGTAACAACTTTATCGAAGTTGTCGTGTGTCTAGTTTTATTGACAATAACAAGATTAACAACTGCATCGAAGTTCTCGTGTATACGGTTTTATTGCCGACAACAAGATTAAGATCGAAGTTGTCGTGCTTCCATTCATGTACATTGAAGAGTTTAAATTGCGCCCTAAACGTGTTCTTGTATAAAGGTTTTTAAGTACCTCGGTAGGTTAGTAGGTAGCGTACTAGCTTATCAGTGTGAAGATTCTGGATTCGATGTGATTATTAATTTTTAAATTTTATTATTATTCATTGATGACAACTTTAGTAGCATGTTACCAATGTTATCATTAACGACTTTTGTGCCCTTTGCTCGAAAATGTCGTCAATAGTTGGCTTGGAGTGTCGTCAATTCGTCGTAGGTGATGTCTCGAAGACTTGGACTACAGCGTACTCACATTATCCAGCTATAAAACACACAAAAATGATACTGGAAGAAATAAAATATAAACGCATATCCAGTGTACTTTTGAACACGCAATATTCTCATTTATTCCCACTTCAAAAAGTTGTTTATTCTTTTCAAATTGTGGCAAGGTCGTTGTTGGGATTTAAACTTTCTTTATTTATTTACTTTTTATTTATTTATTTATTTTCTCCTTTTTCGTTTGATACTTCCACTCCAGATATTTATTTCTTTCTATTGTTGCGTGTTTTAATACCTTTAATTGCATATGAATAAATTTAACAAAATTAAAATCCAAAACAAGTGGGGTTCTAAAAAGAAGATGTTAGATAACATGGTTTCCCAACTGGTACTCACAAAATGTTAATTCAAAAAAAAAAAAAAAAAAAAATATATATATATATATATATATATATATATATATATATATATATATATATATATATATATATATATATTTATATATATATATATATATATATATATATATATATATATATATATATATATATATATATTTATATATATATATATATATATATATATATATATATATATATATATATATATATATATATATATATATATATATATATATATATATATATATATATATATATATATATATATATATATATATATATATATATATATATATATATATATATATATATATATATATATATATATATATATATATATATATATATATATATATATATATATATATATATATATATATATATATATATATATATATATATATATATATATATATTTATATATATATATATATATATATATATATATATATATATATATATATATATATATATATATATATATATATATATATATATATATATATATATATATATATATATATATATATATATATATATATATATATATATATATATATATGTGTGTTTTGTATCGGAGATCACTTCAATTTTAAAAAAATTTAAAAAGGAGAAAGCTCCAGGAATTAGCGGAACCAACAACAAGTGTTTAAAAGCACTGCCAAGAAAAGGGATACAATTAATAAAGAACTATTTGTAAAAAGCTTTTAAAATGGGTTCGTTTTCGAAATCGATTTCCATCACATACCTGCTAACTGTAAAACCTTTGAACGTGGTTATAAAAGAGCTTAGAATGAATTATTAAGCTTTTGATTAATAAGTTAATAACAACCAATAATAATATTGCTAATGATTTAATTAAAAATCTAAAAATTAGATTTAATGAGAAACGAAATGATGTTTTAAATACACTGATTTTATACCTACACTCAGGAATATTTGCTGTTAGCAACAGTGTTCCAAAATATAGTACAAAAACGGAAAGTAAGGAATTCGGAACAGACAACAGAAGGAACTATCGATAGTAATACAAACAACCTTTTAACAGAATTAACCGAAACAATTAGAAGTGTTAAGAATTTGAAAAAATTAAAACAGGTCTCTCTCTAAGGGCGTAATGGAAGATTTTATATTTTTAAAGAAATTCAAAAAAAGGACTCAGAGATTAGATATTCTTTATTATGGATTGCTTTCGATTTCTTCGTAAACTATTGCAATAACTAATAAAATTATGTCACAAAATAGTTTATTTTTTAATTAATACATATTTATGAATTCTTTTTTTCTGCATGATTTAGTTCAAGAATTATTATGTTTGTTATGTTATTGTGTTTTTTACTAATAAACTCAAAGTAGTAAATAATTTATGAATTTTTAATTATTGAAATTACTTAGTTTATGAAAAACCGATTATTAACTGATTAAACCAAAACCTCGATTAATTAATCCAGCGATTAACCGATTAAAGCAGAAGCCCGAATTAATACCGTAATATGTATTATTAGTAAATATTGTAAACTAATATACAAATTTAAATATTATTGTTGTAAACAAATTGAAATGAGTTGTAATTTTTTGTTTTCTTTTTTTTCTAGTTCTAGACAATCATTTAGAAAAAAATCAAAAACGGCAACATTTTAGCACTCTATATTTCGACAAATAAACATGATACAAAGAAATATATGGCATCCACATTCATATCTACTAGAAGTATAATTATGCCAAATATCGACAAACTTTTTTTTGAGTTATCCATTTCACCTCTGCCTCTTATGTACAATTATGTGATCTAAACTCCTAAAGTGTGCCTAAAATTCTGTTTATACTTACTTCGCCAAATATTTGCCCAATCTGATCGTACCTTTAATGTAAAATTTAAGTGCAAACAAAAATTTTCTATTTCTTTTTTTAAATAAATGTTTGAGTTTACCACCCCCAGGGAGACTTAAAAGTAAATTGATGTTTTGCATGTTTCCAAAATGAAAAAGTTAAAACACTTGAATTTATATTATATGATATGTATGTTTCATCTAAACTTTTTAGCAGAAAAAAATAATAATAAAATAAAAATAGATAGATAGATAGTTAGTTAGTACTCGTAAATTTTTTACCTGATTATGTAAGAGTTTTAAACAGAAAAAAAACGTATAAAAAGGAAGACAATCAAATAAAATGAAATAGAAAAATATAATATGTACCTTTATTGATTTGATTTTTAAATGTATCACTTAGTACGTACAATTCACATATGGGCAAATCCTGTGTGACGAATGCTACATTTGTACGCTTTTTCAAATTAAAATATGTATAAATATTGTTTGGTCTTTCAAAAGAGATATCTTCAACTAATGCATAGTGTTTAGTGGCATTTAATTGTACTTTCGAATGGCATAAATCATCATTTCTTAACAGCTATTTGTTGCGAAATTATTGATCACAAGGTTTTGTGACGCACGCAACAAAAAGTGGAAGTAACTTTGAAAGTTCATGTGTGTGAAGATAAATATGCCGAGTTAAATATGTTTTTACGTAAATGCTTACGTTACAACATATTTAGGTGTGAAGATAAATATGTTATGACGTAACGAAATTGGAGTTAATAAGCTAATTATGTGGGAAAAAACATATTTAGGAAGTTTTTATAGATTTTTTTATTCGATTCTATTGGAATATAATTATATTTAATATAATTACAATTCTGACAATGATTTTCTGAAAAGTTTTATGAAAACTCATCTTTGGTCATACGTATGTATAATCTCTGAGAGATTTTGGCCAAAGTGGCCAAATGAAGGGTTGGCATGCAATCCCACTATATAGGAAATGACTAGTAGGATACTTTCTACAACCAATTTCATTGGAATCCCTGAATTGAGTTTGTGAACAATTTTACAGCTCATTTAAACTCATTTTTTGTCATACGTATGATCTCTGAGGGATTTTGGCCAAAGTGGCCAAATGAAGGCTTGGCATGCAATCCCACTATATAGGAAATTACTACTAGGATACTTTCTACAACCGATTTCATTGGAATCCCTGAATTGAGTTTGTGAACAATTTTACAGCTCATTTAAATTAATTTTTGTTCATACGTATGATCTCTGAGGGATTTTGGCCAAAGTGGCCACATGAAGGGTTGGCATGCAATCCCACTATATAGGAAATTACTACTAGGATACTTTCTACAACCAATTTCATTGGAATCCCTAAATTGAGTTTGTAAACAATTTTACAGCTCATTTAAACTCTTTTTTGTCATACGTATGATCTCTGAGGGATTTTGGCCAAAGTGGCCAAATGAAGGGTTGGCATGCAATCCCACTATATAGGAAATTACTACTAGGATACTTTCTACAACCAATTTCATTGGAATCCCTGAATTGAGTTTGTGAACAATTTTACAGCTCATTTAAATTAATTTTTGTTCATACGTATGATCTCTGAGGGATTTTGGCCAAAGTGGCCAAATGAAGTGTTGGCATGCAATCCCACTATATAGGAAATTACTACTAGGATATTTTCTACAACCAATTCCATTGGAATCCCTGAATTGAGTTTGTGAACAATTTTACAGCTCATTTAAATTAATTTTTGTTCATACGTATGATCTCTGAGGGATTTTGGCCAAATGAAGGGTTGGCATGCAATCCCACTATATAGGAAATGACTACTACGATACTTTCTACAACCAATTTCATTGGAATCCCTAAATTGAGTTTGTGAACAATTTTACAGCTCATTTAAACTCTTTTTTGTCATACGTATGATCTCTGAGGGATTTTGGCCAAAGTGGCCAAATGAAGGGTTGGCATGCAATCCCACTATATAGGAAATTACTACTAGGATACTTTCTACAACCAATTTCATTGGAATCCCTGAATTGAGTTTGTGAAAAATTTTACAGCTCATTTAAATTAATTTTTGTTCATACGTATGATCTCTGAGGGATTTTGGCCAAATGAAGGGTTGGCATGCAATCCCACTATATAGGAAATGACTACTAGGATACTTTCTACAACCAATTTCATTGGAATCCCTGAATTGAGTTTGTGAACAATTTTACAGCTCATTTAAACTCATTTTTTGTCATACGTATGATCTCTGAGGGATTTTGGCCAAAGTGGCCAAATGAAGGGTTGGCATGCAATCCCACTATAAAGGAAATGACTACTAGGATACTTTCTACAACCAATTTCTTTGGAATCCCTGAATTGAGTTTGTGAACAATTTTACAGCTCATTTAAATAATTTTTGTTCATACGTATGATCTCTGAGGGATTTTGGCCAAAGTGGCCAAATGAAGGGTTGGCATGCAATCCCACTATATAGGAAATGACTAGTAGGATACTTTCTACAACCAATTTCGATGTATGGAATTGCGTTTTCGTCGACGACGATTACGGTGTATGCGGAAACGAACCTTTATGCGTGTTTTTTAGCAGAAATGAGCTTTTCCGTTCTTAGTATATTTCGATTGATATTTTCATAACTGACTTTATTTGATGTTTTAACTATCTATCGATTTATAACTTTTCTCTCAATAGAACATTCTAATGACGATTATTTCGAAGAAATTATTTCTCATCTTCTAAATTCTCCCCAACATAATATATCCCAAATAAACAATACTGCAACATCAGATATTAAAATAGATGAGTACGCCGTCATCAGGAAAAAAATAAAAATAGAACCAGTCCCGAATCAAGAAGTTTTTACAACTACTAACAAAAATGAAGAGCAAAGGCGCACGTTGGGATACCAATACATAGCAGGGGAATTCATTTTTAAAGAACAGGAAGTTGCCTATTTAAAGGAGTATTTTATGGTGGATGGAAATGTAGAAAATAAGAAAGAAATGACCCAGTATATCGAAGATTTGGTTAGGGAAAATAGTAATAATAGTAAAAGATTTTCGATTTTCAATTTTGGGAAAATATGTATAACTTATTACTTTTTAGTTCATATGAAAGTCTAACTGATGTAAAATAGTTATACATACATACATACTTTGTTTTTTACCTTTAACACATATTTTATTAACATTGAATAAAATAATAACATGGAGTAAAACAATAACATTGAATAAATAATGTTAACTTTACATTACAAATAAATTTGTAACGTATTTTGTATTTGCAGCTTTGGTAAAAAACGTCTACGATGTTTCTGTTGTATCAAAATGTATCTGCTTTTTTCGAACACGCAACCAATGATGCTAGTCCGGCAGTTTTGTTTCAATTTTGCCAAGCATAAAGAAATTCTTAACAAATGTGTAAACATTTTTTCTCTCAACCAGAAATGAATTTTGATAATACTGAATTTTCATCACAAACTCAGTTCAGGAATTCCAATGAAATTTGTTATAGAAAGTATCCTAGTAATCATTTCCTATATATATATCATTTCCTTCATTTGGCCACTTTGGCCAAAATCCCTCAGAGATCATACGTATGAACAAAAATTAATTTAAATGAGCTGTAAAATTGTTCACAAACTCAATTCAGGGATTCCAAGGAAATTGGTTGTAGAAAGTATCCTAGTAGTCATTTCCTATATAGTGGGATTGCATGCCAAGCCTTCATTTGGCCACTTTGGCCAAAATCCCTCAGAGATCATACGTATGACAAAAAATGAGTTTAAATGAGCTGTAAAATTGTTCACAAACTCAATTCAGGGATTCCAATGAAATTGGTTGTAGAAAGTATCCTAGTAGTAATTTCCTATATAGTGGGATTGCATGCCAACCCTTCATTTGGCCACTTTGGCCAAAATCCCTCAGAGATCATACGTATGACAAAAAATGAGTTTAAATGAGCTGTAAAATTGTTCACAAACTCAATTCAGGGATTCCAATGAAATTGGTTGTAGAAAGTATCCTAGTAGTCATTTCCTATATAGTGGGATTGCATGTCAAGCCTTCATTTGGCCACTTTGGCCAAAATCCCTCAGAGATCATACGTATGACAAAAAATGAGTTTAAATGAGCTGTAAAATTGTTCACAAACTCAATTCAGGGATTCCAATGAAATTGGTTGTAGAAAGTATCCTAGTAGTAATTTCCTATATAGTGGGATTGCATGCCAACCCTTCATTTGGCCACTTTGGCCAAAATCCCTCAGAGATCATACGTATGAACAAAAATTAATTTAAATGAGCTGTAAAATTGTTCACAAACTCAATTCAGGGATTCCAATGAAATTGGTTGTAGAAAGTATCCTAGTAGTAATTTCCTATATAGTGGGATTGCATGCCAACCCTCATTTGGCCACTTTGGCCAAAATCCCTCAGAGATCATACGTATGACAAAAAAGAGTTTAAATGAGCTGTAAAATTGTTCACAAACTCAATTTAGGGATTCCAATGAAATTGGTTGTAGAAAGTATCGTAGTAGTCATTTCCTATATAGTGGGATTGCATGCCAACCCTTCATTTGGCCAAAATCCCTCAGAGATCATACGTATGAACAAAAATTAATTTAAATGAGCTGTAAAATTGTTCACAAACTCAATTCAGGGATTCCAATGAAATTGGTTGTAGAAAGTATCCTAGTAGTAATTTCCTATATAGTGGGATTGCATGCCAACCCTTCATTTGGCCACTTTGGCCAAAATCCCTCAGAGATCATACGTATGACAAAAAAGAGTTTAAATGAGCTGTAAAATTGTTTACAAACTCAATTTAGGGATTCCAATGAAATTGGTTGTAGAGAGTATCGTAGTAGTCATTTCCTATATAGTGGGATTGCATGCCAACCCTTCATTTGGCCAAAATCCCTCAGAGATCATACGTATGAACAAAAATTAATTTAAATGAGCTGTAAAATTGTTCACAAACTCAATTCAGGGATTCCAATGGAATTGGTTGTAGAAAATATCCTAGTAGTAATTTCCTATATAGTGGGATTGCATGCCAACACTTCATTTGGCCACTTTGGCCAAAATCCCTCAGAGATCATATGTATGAACAAAAATTAATTTAAATGAGCTGTAAAATTGTTCACAAACTCAATTCAGGGATTCCAATGAAATTGGTTGTAGAAAGTATCCTCGTAGTAATTTCCTATATAGTGGGGCTGCATGCCAACCCTTCATTTGGCCACTTTGGCCAAAATCCCTCAGAGATCATACGTATGAACAAAAATTATTTAAATGAGCTGTAAAATTGTTCACAAACTCAATTCAGGGATTCCAATGAAATTGGTTGTAGAAAGTATCCTAGTAGTAATTTCCTATATAGTGGGATTGCATGCCAACCCTTCATTTGGCCACTTTGGCCAAAATCCCTCAGAGATCATACGTATGAACAAAAATTAATTTAAATGAGCTGTAAAATTGTTCACAAACTCAATTCAGGGATTCCAATGGAATTGGTTGTAGAAAGTATCCTAGTAGTAATATCCTATATAGTGGGATTGCATGCCAACACTTCATTTGGCCACTTTGGCCAAAATCCCTCAGAGATCATACGTATGACAAAAAAAGAGTTTAAATGAGCTGTAAAATTGTTCACAAACTCAATTCAGGGATTCCAATGAAATTGGTTGTAGAAAGTATCCTAGTAGTAATTTCCTATATAGTGGGATTGCATGCCAACCCTTCATTTGGCCACTTTGGCCAAAATCCCTCAGAGATCATACGTATGACAAAAAATGAGTTTAAATGAGCTGTAAAATTGTTCACAAACTCAATTCAGGGATTCCAATGAAATTGGTTGTAGAAAGTATCCTAGTAGTCATTTCCTATATAGTGGGATTGCATGCCAACCCTTCATTTGGCCACTTTGGCCAAAATCCCTCAGAGATCATACGTATGAACAAAAATTAATTTAAATGAGCTGTAAAATTGTTCACAAACTCAATTCAGGGATTCCAATGAAATTGGTTGTAGAAAGTATCATAGTAGTAATTTCCTATATAGTGGGATTGCATGCCAACCCTTCATTTGGCCACTTTGGCCAAAATCCCTCAGAGATCATACGTATGACAAAAAATGAGTTTAAATGAGCTGTAAAATTGTTCACAAACTCAATTCAGGGATTCCAATGAAATTGGTTGTAGAAAGTATCCTAGTAGTCATTTCCTATATAGTGGGATTGCATGCCAAGCCTTCATTTGGCCACTTTGGCCAAAATCCCTCAGAGATCATACGTATGAACAAAAATTAATTTAAATGAGCTGTAAAATTGTTCACAAACTCAATTCAGGGATTCCAATGAAATTGGTTGTAGAAAGTATCCTAGTAGTAATTTCCTATATAGTGGGATTGCATGCCAACCCTTCATTTGGCCACTTTGGCCAAAATCCCTCAGAGATCATACGTATGACAAAAAAGAGTTTAAATGAGCTGTAAAATTGTTTACAAACTCAATTTAGGGATTCCAATGAAATTGGTTGTAGAAAGTATCGTAGTAGTCATTTCCTATATAGTGGGATTGCATGCCAACCCTTCATTTGGCCAAAATCCCTCAGAGATCATACGTATGAACAAAAATTAATTTAAATGAGCTGTAAAATTGTTCACAAACTCAATTCAGGGATTCCAATGGAATTGGTTGTAGAAAATATCCTAGTAGTAATTTCCTATATAGTGGGATTGCATGCCAACACTTCATTTGGCCACTTTGGCCAAAATCCCTCAGAGATCATACGTATGAACAAAAATTAATTTAAATGAGCTGTAAAATTGTTCACAAACTCAATTCAGGGATTCCAATGAAATTGGTTGTAGAAAGTATCCTCGTAGTAATTTCCTATATAGTGGGACTGCATGCCAACCCTTCATTTGCCCACTTTGGCCAAAATCCCTCAGAGATCATACGTATGAACAAAAATTATTTAAATGAGCTGTAAAATTGTTCACAAACTCAATTCAGGGATTCCAATGAAATTGGTTGTAGAAAGTATCCTAGTAGTAATTTCCTATATAGTGGGATTGCATGCCAACCCTTCATTTGGCCACTTTGGCCAAAATCCCTCAGAGATCATACGTATGAACAAAAATTAATTTAAATGAGCTGTAAAATTGTTCACAAACTCAATTCAGGGATTCCAATGGAATTGGTTGTAGAAAGTATCCTAGTAGTAATATCCTATATAGTGGGATTGCATGCCAACACTTCATTTGGCCACTTTGGCCAAAATCCCTCAGAGATCATACGTATGACAAAAAAAGAGTTTAAATGAGCTGTAAAATTGTTCACAAACTCAATTCAGGGATTCCAATGAAATTGGTTGTAGAAAGTATCCTAGTAGTAATTTCCTATATAGTGGGATTGCATGCCAACCCTTCATTTGGCCACTTTGGCCAAAATCCCTCAGAGATCATACGTATGAACAAAAATTAATTTAAATGAGCTGTAAAATTGTTCACAAACTCAATTCAGGGATTCCAATGAAATTGGTTGTAGAAAGTATCCTACTAGTCATTTCCTATATAGTGGGATTGCATGCCAACCCTTCATTTGGCCACTTTGGCCAAAATCTCTCAGAGATTATACATACGTATGACCAAAGATGAGTTTTCATAAAACTTTTCAGAAAATCATTGTCAGAATTGTAATTATATTAAATATAATTATATTCCAATAGAATCGAATAAAAAAAATCTATAAAAACTTCCTAAATATGTTTTTTCCCACATAATTAGCTTATTAACTCCAATTTCGTTACGTCATAACATATTTATCTTCACACCTAAATATGTTGTAACGTAAGCATTTACGTAAAAACATATTTAACTCGGCATATTTATCTTCACACACGTTGAAAGTTCAAGTGTGTTTTCGTAACTTTTAGCGAATTTTGCTAGAGAGAGGTATATAAAAGAATTCTAAAATAACTTATTTGCAGCCAAAAACATTCTGTCGCTTTTATCAAAAGCCGTGAACCCTTTGTGACGCACGTTACCTTTTGTCTTAATAGCTATAACTTTTTACTTGCACAACTTACAACAAATATGTGTTTAGTGGAATTGTAGATAATATTATTATCTAAAAGATAATAATATTATATACAAAAGATAAAGATATTATTTAAAATGATAGTTTGCGAGATAATCTGAAAAAAATATTCACTCCCTTATTTCCCTCCGACCGAGAAAATTTAAACTTAAGCTTACGGTCAAATGTGTAACTAAACTCATAAAAAATAGCATCCTATATAAAATGCAAGGTTGGGTCTTTTTCATTTTGTGTAGGTATATCCCTGCCATTCATAAAGGAATCGCCCAAAATACGTTCCTTTATATTTTTAATGTTAAATATAAATAATGGAACATTATTCCATCAACATATATAAACAGTTTTGATAACTCTAAAATTCTATCCTTAGTATACCATTTCTGGAATTTGCCCATATACCAAAATATCATTCATAACTTATTTTTAAGAAATCAGCTTTCAACCCAAATAAGCATATAACCTTTGATTGTTATCATTTTCTAATACTATATGTGTATGAGTTTCATTTTATCTTCTTGTTTTAAAATTTTCTAAACTATTTATTATTGTTGAACTTGTTTCTTTGTAGAAAAGTCGTTCTTTAACTTCAGAATCAAATAGCAGTCATTTAGTATTGAGCAATCGACGTCATTTAATGGAATTGGATGAAGGTGAATTGTTTATGGAATTAATACGTGATGTGGCCAATGAATTGGATATCGATGTATTGTGTCATAAAATTCTAGTCAACGTTGGCCTACTCACACATGCAGATCGTGGTTCATTGTTTTTGGCGAAAGGGCCACCGAACAATCGATACTTGGTGGCCAAATTATTTGATGTTACACAAAAGACACGTAAGTTAAAATGCAAATACATTGATTTTGTTCTTTTGTATGTACATAGATTTGTGCCATCAATCACCACTTTGCCTATGATTTTCATTTAATACGAGTACATTGTTTGTTGTTAATCTTTTAAAAGAATAGCAAAGTTAATGAAATACACATTGCATTTTTATTTTATTTTGTTTAATCCTATTGCATTATTTTCCATTTTACATGAAATGGTTGGTTCTTTTAGGATTAAAACGTATTTAAACTTGATGAATATTTGATACGACTTAATTATTTATTTACTTGCATAAAAGCTTTTAAAGCTTATTGTTAATTCAAGCGGCCTTTAGTTGTTTCGAAATAGTGAACTAAATAACATATGAATGTAAAGAACTTATTTTTATTAAACATTTGTTTATTGTGTCTAAAATAAAAAAACTTTTCGAGAAGTCGACTAAAAGCCAATTTTTTCTTAGCGTCATAAAACAGCGTCTTCGCGAAACATTAACTTTGAGATAACATGATACATGATCTCATACACGGGGTAGACGTAATTTTACTTTTCCTATAAGATTTCATTTTATGCAAATTCTTATCGAGTTAACATGTACTACTTTTGCATAATTAATTATTTTATTTTTAATTTTTCACACAAATTTTAATTTATAAATCAATTAAACACATTTATTCATTTATGTAACAAAGAAATTTTATCAAAAACATCGCTTTTCATTTATTTCAATAAACACTCACACATGCACACCAATTTTTTTCATGTACTGCGTTTCTTGACAGTTCTTCTTATAAAGTCGTTGTTAAAAGATTTCTTATAACAACGCTCTCATAAAAATTCTTATAACATTGAGATAACACTAATTTGAAGTCTACACGTAACATAATTCTCTCCGCGATTGAAGTTGACAATCTCATCTTACATCTTCATACAAAAACTAAAACTTAGGAATCATGAAATCCAAAAACTAGAGTCGCTATTTTGATTATTTCCTTCCATTCAAAAAGCTCAAAGCGCTAGAAAATCCTCAAATTTTTAGAGTACTATAAAATACTTTTTTTTAAGTTTTATAAAATCGTTGTTCTTAAAAAATCATAAAAAAGTTAAAAAAGAACAAAAGTACAGTTCTTTTTACCCGACTACGGCAACGCCTAAAAGGAAGGATTATGTGTTTTTTTTTGCAGTCTATCAAAAAATGTTTGTAAGCATGTTCCATCCATCCAATAGAGCCTAAACTACTAGCGCGTGTCGATTTAAAAAAAATTTTTTTTTCAAAAATGACGGGTGTCAAAAAGTTGTGTTTTGGTTAGATTTTCACAATTATATTTACAAAAAATGGCAATTATATTGGTTTGCTTGGTAAATAGCTACTTCAAAGTCGAGACATTTTTTTGTATCGGAGTCCCCCTAAGGAATGGAGATGGGCGATGGGTATGTTTAGAAAAAGTGTTCAGATTAGAAAACTAATAGGGGTCGGCTATACATTTGACCCGTCTAGGGCCCTCCTAGTAGCTTCAGAGTTCAAATTTAACAATTTCATTGAACCAACATATATTATATAAAAAACAATAGAGTCTTTTAATTCATTTAGTGTCCCAAGGACCATAAGCCTAACAACATCAATTACATATACATAGTCATATAAAATGCATAAGGGCATATCTACATTTTTAACAATTTTTCAGGAGAGAAAAAAACTTAATAGAATGGAAACTTTTGTGATCATAAAACGATTTTTTACTACCTAGTATCATTAATAAAGTCTGAATTAATGATACTGTGGTGAAAAATAAATTTTTATAATTACAATAGTTTGATTTTTTATTCACTTTTTTATCTCACCTGAAAATTTTTTAAAAATGTAAATAGGTCCTTTTGCATTTTATATAACGATATGTATTATTTAACAGAAAAGATCTACAGAAAAAAACGTACCTTGAAAGTTACAGGCAGCCCTCAATATTAATTTTAAGTAGTTTCCGAAAGCGTGGAAAGGTTCTCCATACCAAATACACCTAAAAATAATGTTTGTTTTTCTTAAAAATTCTATAATTCAATTAAGTTTCCAACAAAATTTTAATTAAAATTTTTTTGGTAAAGTGAATTATCTCTGAGATAACAGAAAAAAAGGAGATTCTTAGGTAAAAATCAATTTCAGTGACCCGTACCAACTCACCAGTACAAGCTACACTTTCGTCGCTATGGGCACTTTAAAAGATTGTTTTATTCAGACTAAATCGAGACCAGGCGCGGATACATGGGGTAGGAAAATGGAATATGTCCCCCAAAAGCGAATAAAATATATTTAATTTCTGTTGAGTTTCTAAAAGAAATTTTGCAAAATATTATGTTTCAGTTAAAACTGACACTTTATGTAGTTATTACAAAATTCTATGATGACCTTCGTCACCTGATTGATGTCAGTTGTCACAATTCTAATGACTGTGTATAGCAATTCAAAGATGAATTTTTCTATGAGTGCGGGTACGTTTTTCAATATAATGAATCGACTTCCAATGTGAATGTAATACACAAAAGCCAAAGGGCTATATTTTTGTAGCGTGGAAATCTATTTTTATTAATTTTAGGAAACCAATGTAAACTAATTTTTAATCGTGTGGTTGACTGGCTTAACTTTTTATATAAAACTTAATTTATTTCATTATCTTTTCAGCACTTCAAGATGCTGTTAAAAAAGCTCGATCCGAAGAAATTATTATACCATTTGGTGTTGGAATTGCTGGTATGGTGGCGCAAACCAAAAAAATGATCAACATACGGGAGGCGTACAAAGATGCACGATTCAATTGTGAAATTGATTTAAAAACAGGCTATAAAACCAACACAATACTTTCGATGCCGATATGCAATTATGAGGGTGATATTATTGGCGTGGCACAGATAATCAATAAAACGAATGGCTCAAATGAATTTGATGAACATGATGTTGAAATATTTCGCAGATATTTAACATTTTGCGGTATTGGTATACAAAATGCTCAACTATTTGAAATGTCCGTCCAGGAATATAGGCGCAATCAGATATTATTAAATTTAGCGCGTAGTATATTTGAAGAGCAAAACAATTTAGAATGTTTGGTAACGAAAATTATGACCGAGGCTAGGGAGCTATTGAAGTGTGAGAGATGTTCGGTATTTTTGGTTGATTTGGATTGTTGCGAATCAGTAAGCGAAATTTAATTCAATTAAACTAAATTTTTAATAATTTTCTTTCAGAGCCATTTAGAAAAAATTATTGAAAAACCCAACGAAATGCAGAGACGATTAAGTCGAACTATTAAAAGTAGTGAAAGCTTTGAAGAACAAGTATGTAGGAGTAACTCATACTTATGCATTCACTATATTATACATATGTATATAAAAATTTTGATATTTGTATTTTAGCAAAAAATGTCTACCCGATTTACAGTGCTTTTTGAATTGGGCGCAGCAAACCAATCAGCAAACATTTCTAGACCTTCTGTTGATGACCTAAACAATTCAACTTTGGCTCAAATAGCACAATATGTAGCTTCGACAGGACACACCGTGAATATAGCCGATGTTAGAGAATGGGTTCTAGAGCACAATCAAATTAAAGCCGAATATGAAATTGACTGCATTAAGGCCATACTTTGTATGCCAATAGTGAATGCTCAAAAAATTGTGATTGGTGTGGCTCAATTGATAAATAAAGGTAGCGGTGTACCTTTCACCGATTCGGATGCTTCAATATTTGAGGCCTTTGCCATATTTTGTGGTCTGGGCATACATAATACACAAATGTATGAAAATGCTTGTAAATTAATGGCCAAACAAAAAGTGGCTTTGGAATGTTTATCATATCATGCTACTGCAGCACAGGATCATACAGATAAATTGGTGCAAGATGTCATCGAGTCGGCGGAAACGTATAATTTATATAGTTTTAAGTTTATCGGTAAGTCAAATAATAAAAAGGTATCGATAATTTTCGACATGAATTTCTTAATCTTTTTAGATTTCGATTTGTGTGATGATGATACTTGTCGCGCTGTTGTACGCATGTTTTTGCAGTGTAATCTTGTGCAAATGTTTCAAATACCTTATGACGTTTTATGTCGTTGGGTTTTAAGTGTACGAAAAAACTACCGTCCTGTCAAATATCACAATTGGCGTCATGCACTCAATGTTGCGCAAACAATGTTTGCCATGATGAAAACCGGTCGCATGGAACGTTTTATGAAGGATTTGGAAATATTTGGTTTGCTTGTGGCATGCTTATGTCACGATTTAGATCACCGTGGTACCAACAATGCTTTTCAAACCAAAACCGAGTCCCCATTAGCAATTTTGTATACAACCAGTACAATGGAGCACCACCATTTTGATCAATGCGTTATGATTTTAAACTCGGAAGGAAATAATATATTCCAAGTAAGTATGTGTGTTTGTGTGTATTCTATTGCTTGGTTGGATGGTTTACGCGGCTGCCTGTTACGCATAAACATTCAAGTAGAATCAGTAAGATTCCGTTTTGACAGACCACTCCACTCGTCAGTGTCAACCTATGTAGGTCCAAACCCTGATCTCGGATTCGGGTTGAGATACCTGATTAGGTCACTTAGACCGATCCCTTATAGCTCCGAAAGTTCGTCTAGTATGCTATTGCCCAGGAATTTGTGTCTCGACAGGTGCAAGGCCGGGAATTCGTAAAGAAAATGCGCTTTAAATTTTTAAAATCGGATAACATTTAAAAGTTACAAGCCTCAGAAAATTTTTTGAGTCAGAGGTGATCAACTTTGGCCCACTATTACTCCATTCGTGCTTAAAGCAGGAGGCCACGATACACGCGTTGTAAAGCCTGACTCATCCTCTAATGATGTTCGAAGTTTCAGATAAATCTAATCTTTAGTTTAGAAGTTCGCGATTTATTAGCATTTATATTGCAAAAGTCCCCACTGTGCAATGGGTTAATATCAAGTAAATTTCGTACTGATAAATTTAAACTAACAAGCCTGCTACACTAAATTTAGACGATTAAATATTTCATGAAATTTACTTCATGAAACTTTTTTAGTTGCTTATTGCAAGTGTGGGGGATGTAAAAGAGACACTTTTGCCAGCCAACTTGCTTCACTCACCATCCACCAGGTTTCAAGCAACAAATGTCATGAAATATTATATAGTTTAAAATTATACCTAGTAAGTTCCACTTTTATGGTTTGATTTCTATATTTAATCAATCCATTAATTTGTTAAGAAATTCAACTATGTGGTTAATAGAATAATTCAAAATTAACTGATTCAAATATAAAACCGATTAATTGAATATCCGAATAACTATGTATGTCCTAAAATTTAAAAAGCAAAAGGAAATTAGTTTAATATTGGATGATGAACTACTTAACTTTGCCACCCCCCTTTGCAACGTAAAGGTATAACAAGAGCTCTGATGATGAGGTCGTGGATGATCTCGAAAACAACATGATCTTCAGTTCGAGCCTTATGTAGTCAAGAATTTGTCTGTGTCATTTCAATTATGTATTATATGCTTTGAAAATTCCTTTCTCAATAAAAATACATACATAATTTAACTGCAATATTAAATTGAACGAACTAATTAAAATATCTTCGATTAAAACAGTTCGACTAAAATTGCATAGCTTCCTATTTTAAAATTCAACACAATTTTTTTAACTTTTACAGGCTCTCTCACCGGAAGATTATCGGTTAGTAATGAAAACTGTAGAAAATGCAATTCTTTCTACCGATTTGGCAGTATACTTCAAAAAACGTAATGCCTTTTTGGAACTAGTGGAAAATGGCGAATTCGACTGGCAAAGTGAGGAGAAGAAAGAATGTAAGTAAAATCGAATTTTGAAGAAATTAAAGTAATTTAAAAATTATGTTGTAGTATTATGTGGCATGATGATGACGGCCTGTGATGTAAGCGCTATCGCTAAGCCTTGGGAAGTACAACATCGTGTTGCAAAATTAGTGGCTGATGAATTTTTCGATCAAGGTGATTTGGAAAAATTACAATTAAATACACAACCCGTGGCTATGATGGACAGGTTAGTTGAGCATATACAAAGTTCCTTAATAATTAAATAGTTTATCATTTATTTTCATAAATAGAGAACGGAAAGATGAATTACCAAAAATGCAAGTTGGTTTTATCGATGTAATATGTTTACCATTATATCGAGTTTTGTGTGATACTTTCCCTTGGATAACGCCGTTGTATGAGGGAACTTTAGAAAATCGTAGTAATTGGCAAGATTTGGCGGAAAAGGTGGAAATGGGCCTAACATGGATTGATCATGACACCATTGATAAACCAGTCGAAGAATTTGCTGGTAAGAGATTCAACTAATATTATGTAAAAATAAATTTTGTAAGACACAATTTAAATTTTTAACAGCATGTGCCGATGAAGATATCAAAGATATAGAATTTACAGTGACTACCTTAAATTGTCATCAACAACAGCACAGTGACGATACATCAACGCCAGAACATCATCGCACCACTTCACGTTTAAGCATGAAAAAGACTGGTGCTCTAGGAAAAGCAGTTAAATCAAAACTCACTAAAAGTCTTTACAACAGTATGGATGGTGCTAAGCCAAAAACTTCGTTAAAGTTATTAGAAACACATGCCAGTGAAGATTTGGAGGATAAAAGTCCTACTAGCCCATCACAGCCGCCATGTACTTCTACCGGCCATATGTCAGCTTCATCATCAATATCATCATCTTGCACTGCAACTTCGGCTACAGATAAGACCAAAAAACGTTCGAAATTTTGTTCTCTTTTGTGACGAAAACCTTCCAACTAGAATTTAAAGTAAGATTTCCAATAGAGAAATAAATTTACTTATTCTAGTTGCAATTAATGGCGTATATTTAAAAGATCTTGCCAAGCGAAATTGATAGATTTTACATATTTGAGTTTTAAGGGGAAAATAGCTACAAAAGAGTTGCAAACAAATAGATAAAGCAGAATGCCAGCATGGCTTTGGAACTTAATTTGACGCAATTACGGACTTATCAGATAATGTAATGTGATCTCTTAAATACGATTGTATTGTGCTGTTCATATTCATAGCACCAGCAGCATAAATAATAAGTTTCTGGAAGTAGTAATAGCAACGAGCACCAAAGGAAAACTTTATAAAGAAAAGCAAACGTAAAAATAACAACAAGATTTTATTATTACAGCCGTTTTCACAATGTACGATTAAAAGTTAACATGGATTTTAACGGCAAGTCTTGTATGACGAATTTGCCGTTAAAGTCTACCTTAAAAAGGGCCGTTAGTGTAATAAGTTTTTCTATTACTAAAAATATGTGATGATCGGAACATTATCTTCCCAGGAAGCCTTCAGTAGAGCCGGAAATAGCTGTTTGTGTAAATTTTGTAGATTTTGAGATTATGGTTGTTATCACTGCTCAAAGATGTTCCCTCCACTTTCCACGTGGAATTATACCTATATTCACCTCCGAAATTACTTAAAAATAGATTTTTCAAAACTATAATTTTACATTTTTAATATGTATTCAAAACTTCATATCTCCGTAATATTTTGGTATTCCGCGGTAAGAAAAACGGTATTTTTTTAGAATTTTTTCTAGTTTATTTAATGTCGCGAACTCAATTTCGGCCTCCGGAGGATAAGGGCCCTTTTTTATCAGGGACATCACATATATTTTTGCAACGCAGTACTGTATTCACCAACACAAGTTGGCAAAGAATAAACATAAAAATATTGTGTCATTCAAATATGTATTAAATTAATTAACAAGAACTCAAAATAACTTCAATAAAAAGCAAAAATTTTGATATTTGACATTTTAGTAAGATCGATTTAGAAATTTAAAATTTGGTGCCGTTTAACTTTTTTCCGATGTCTGATATCTGTATAGTTTTATCTGTTTTATCTCTTATACATTGTTTCGAAAATGATTTCTTTCGAATATATAACCCCAGATTGAAAGAATGATTTTAAACCACCATATAAAAAGAAATCCGCGGCGAAAATGGAAAAAATTAAAAAAAAAATGTTTTAAACAAAATTTACATACATAACTAATAAAATTGTTTTTGAGACATTTGCAATACTTATCTTAATTTAACCCTCATCGATTTTACAAAAATGTATTATATCCGATCTAACTATCTAAGTGATTAGTGCTCGTGCAAATCATCTGTGATAGTTTACAATCACAAGAAACAGTATGAAATATATTGATCATACATATTTCGAAGAGCCAAAGTTGCTGCTGGCTAAAGAAATTAAGTTCTTATTGTTGCAACAGTTCTGCAATTGTCGGGAGTTCTTTCCTTAAAGTATATCAGTAATTGATGATATTCCGCTATTCTCGGGCTCAATTGAAGATTTCCATCTGTTTCGGTCGGGAGCTATTTGTAAAGCTTCATTTCATGTTAGTTGCGATGATGCTAGTTAGTTTAACGTCGATGCCCGCCATGTTGGTTTAACGTGGGCGTCCTCGTCGACGGGAACCTTGTGTGTTATACGTCAGAGCTGCCTTTGCAATTATGTTTACTGATCTGAGCGTGTGACCAATCCATCCGAATTTTCGCCCTAAGATGTCCTGGTGTATTGGAATCTGCCTTATCATGCGAAGAAAATCAGAGTTACTTATCGTGTTTGGCCAGAAACATCAGATAATGTGGTGTAGACAGCGATTGGTAAATGTATGGAGTGTATTTGTGGCGAACTTTTTCAGATCCCAAGTTTCACATCCATAGAGGAGGATAGGTCTAATGCAGGTATTGTTAACTCTTAACTTGAGGTCACGTGACAGATCATTTGATACCCATACATTTCTCAAAGAGTACATAGCCTTTCGAGCTTTGTCTATCCGGTTTTCGACGTCTTCATCTGCACCGCTGTTTGTTGAGATTGTACATACCGCTGAAGGATTAAACATCATTAATAATGGTACCATTTAGGAGGAGAGCGCTATTGCTATTTGTATTTAGTCTCATGTCCTTTGTTTTCCTTGTGTTGATGCGAAGACCTCACGTGCATTATGATGAAAAGCTGGAAGTTTGGCATTCATGTGTTCAAAACTGTGAGCGAATAGGCATAGATCGTCTGCATAGTCGAAGTCATTTAATTTTGCAAATGGAGCCCACTACAGCCTTGGCGAACTCCAAGGTTGATTGAGAAGGCATCTGAAGCTTGTCCTTTAAGCAATACCTTATTTTCTGCATTGGAATACATATTTTTAATTATGTTCGTTGTGGTGTTTGGGACCCCTTGCGTTCTAGGGATTTCCATATGCACTGCCTCATAATGTTATCGAATGCTCATTCAAAGTTGCCAAATAGTAGGTATGTTGACGATTTCTTTTCATTCGCCTGCTCGATAATAATTCTGAGCGTGAATACATGGTCAACGCATGATCTTACCTTCGCAAAAACCCGCTTGTTCTTGCCTTAAGGTTTGTTTCAGCGGAGAGTCGTTCTAGGATTATCATTGGCTGTAGCTTCTGGATGGTGTTTAGTAATAATATCCCGCACCAGTTTTTGCATTCTAGTAGGTCACCCTTTTTCGGTAGAGATATATTTATCAACCAAATTTGACGTGGAATGACGGAAAATCGTTCCAAATTCAAACAAACCCCGTCGGAAGAAAAACACAACACTCAACAAATGCCTGTCAGACTTACAACTTGAACACAATTAGACTTTAAACCATTAAAAACTTCGTCAACGGAAGATACTTACAATAAAAGCAAACATTTGGTTCAACAAACAATGCCTCGCATTGAACGCCACACCAAAATGCGCTAGAACAAAACTAAAGACCAAAACAGTAGCGAGTAGGAGAACTGAGAGAAGAGCGGAAAAAAGTTTCGTAAAATTCGAAATCCAGGACTTGTATACCAAAAAACAAGTGACACACTCGGAATTACTAGACATTCATTTACAATAGGCAGAACGAATCCCAACTGATATACTGATGGACATAATTTACCAAATAAATACAGGAAACGCGGAAGCAATGGAACAGCAATACAGAAATATGAACAAAAGACTAGACAAACTAACAGGATAAACAAATAGAAAAAGATAAGAAAAACACAATTTCCACACTAGATTTATAAACCTAACTGAAGTTACAATCACTAAAGAAGAGGCGCAATTACTAGAGAAAGGGCTAAAGCACAATAACAGGAAAACAACAGGAAGAAAGAATTAGAACAAACTATTGCGGACACAGAAATTGCAATAGCGATGCTACCAAACGAGGAGCAGGATCAGGCCAGATACAAATGTAAATAAATAATAGAGAAGGAAGTTTAATCCAAAAGGAGTCCAAACAAGGAATGCAAAACGGTTAGAAATCTTAAACAAAAAATGCAATCTAACAATATTGTAGCAACGAAAGCAGATAAAGGAAATACAACGATATTAATCAACAAGGATGAGTACATCGAAAAAACGGAACAGTTAATAGTGGATACTAAATGCAGGAGAATTAGGAAAGATCCTACAAACGAATACCAAGCAAAGGTCAAAGAAATATTTAAAAAAAAAATTCAACCAAAGTCATCAAACCAGGCATATCATATTCGTTAACACTTATGAACCCATCCGCTCTATCTATGATCGCTTTACCGAAGATACACAAGCCAAACATGCCAATGAGACCCATAATTAATTACAAATCTGCTCCGAGCTATAGACTATCGAAATACTTAAAAACAATACTCAAAGATACCTTGGACCTTGAGAACAAGCACACAATACCCATCACCACGGAATTAGTTAACAAGATAGGGAGCATACATATAACAGAAAATACTAAACTGGTCTCATTTGATATAAAAAGACTTATATCCATCAATCCCAGCAACAGAGACAATAAACATTCTACATAAAAAACTACTCAACAAAACGAAAGACGTGGAATTTTCAATGCAACTCGCAGGCACGCTAAAAGCCACACTGGAGCAAAATTACTTCAAATTCAACAATAGCATATATAGGCAAATCAACGGATTAGGAATGGGAAATCCAACATCAGCAATACTCATGGAAGTATTTATGCAAAATTTAGAAGAGAAATACTTAAGAGGACTTAAAAACCAATTTTGGGGTAACATTCTATGAAGGAAATATGGAGGAGCAAATTCTGCATCTACTGAACAAACAACACAAAAACATAAAATTTACAATGGAAGTGGAAGAGAACGAAAGGATAAATTACCTAGACCTAAAGATTAGGGCAAACAAGAGCTTAAATAGAGTTGAATGCGAAATATACAGAAAACCAACTGCTACAGACGCAATAATACACAATTCATCAAACCATCCCGGATTTGTCTGGCTTAGATATCCAGAATCACTAGCTAGAAAATCGAGAACTCTTTGCAGTGAGGAACATTAGCGCTGATGAAGATGTCAAACTAAGGGAAGCGTTTGAGAATCCTGGCTCTACGAATTATAGCTATTTTGGACCGGTTCTGCGATCAGAGTGGCACAAGCCGATAGCTACAAGTTTATTTTGGTTTTTCGATTCAGATCGACTTTTCAGTATTGACCATAGATTTTTCGAGCTGATAATGCATTACTTGAAGTCAGCTAGCCATTTGCTGCGACGGTGTTTCTTCACAAGATTTGTGATTTTAACCTTAAGCCGTTCTATTCGCACATCAGCCGGGTTGAAGATCGCGTTCTTCTACCAGACGAGCTGCACCAATTGTAAAATGTTGCCGGATGCTAGGTATTCTTCCTGCTAGGATAAAACTGCCCTGAGAACGGTGAGTCTCCCCTCTATTAACATAAGAGAGATTGGAGTGGACATAAAGGGAACCGTTAATGACGTTTGTGAATTATGCGCTTATCCGGCTCCACAATTTCGCTAGAATTCTCCATGAAGACCGGGCTGAAAATGTGGTCCAATCTAATATCTGTGCGAGTTTGCCAAGTGCTGTGGGCAAGCAGCGATGAGCAGACAATAGAGATGTCTGGGGAGCTTGAGCATCTAGCTGTTGGATTCGTCTATCTGATTGGCAATGAGTATACCGCGAGGCATACTGTAGTTGAGGTTGCGTTTAGCTATTAACCTCAGTTTTGCACCGTAATCTCTTTCTCTATCTTTCCGAACGATGTTATAGTTCTCGTTGGACCAAAGTTATATCCGCTGTAGAGCTTAACCATTACAATTTCATTGCAAGATCTGGAGTGATGGTAATAAACTAGAGCTATGCGTAGGCCGCTGAGGCGGATGTTTACCCTGTGAGCGGCTGTTGAGAGCTCTCGCAGGACTGGCGACCTACCTGATGAGTGGTTTTTGCAGCAAGTAGCTAGGAAACTTATTGCTATATGAAGAGCTGCAAGTTCATGCATCTCTTCATTAGGGGAGCTGGTGTTTGTGAAACTGAGTCAGGAGGAGATGCGTTAAGGCTCGTTGGTTATGAATTGCCAGTAGCGGTGATTGGTGAGACCTGAGTACCTTTTAATATGGCACAGTATGATACACCGAACAATGGCAGACGGAAGAATTTTGATTTTGTTCGATGCAAGCAATAATTAATAATGAGTTGAATAAAGTCGCTCGGATAGTTTGCTCAAATGGCGAAAAAGTTCTGATGCAGCTGTCGTTACGTTGGCCGAGTGGGACTCCGATCGTACCGTAGCGTAGATTCAATTGTCATGGAAACGATATTCAGGTTAAATTGAGTGATTTCAAAACGACTTAAAGGAATATTGATTCCATTTTTTTTTTTATTTGGGGTTAAGATTTTTATATAAGCAAATAAAACAAACGTGCATTAAACATGTTTTTTCCAAATATGGAAAATGTAACGTTTTTGTATGTACCTTCACAATTCTTTATTAATGGTCCTCTTGCCATGCTACTATAAAAATTCAAAATTTACTAAATAAAAATTATTTAAAAATACCATTATGGCTAGTATTTCACATATTTCAAATCAAATACTTTTTCCAAATATTTACTAAACTAGCTTAAACTGATATACACAAATACATAGTAATTATATACATATTTGTAGAACTAGAATGTAGAAAATAAGCATAAAAAAATCAAATACAGATAATAAACGAACAGTTTCTAGTCAAAACTTGCTTAAAAGCAAATACAAACTAAGTTAGACAAATTTTAAGAACTAAAGAGAAATAAAAACTCAAACATAGCAAATACTTTAAGAAAACCAAATAAATTTAAGTATGTAATTTAAATTAAATTTTTATAAACTAATCAAAATTATTTGTAGAATATAATAGTTAATTTTTATCTTATAGAAATGAAAACTATAGCAATATAAATGATATTTAGTATAAATCTAGAAAAAGTTAAATGCAAATTATTAGGAGGTCCTATTAATGTAATATATAAATCTAAAATAATAATTTATAAGAAGTCAATTTTATGAAGAAAGTAATAAAAATCAAAGTTTTAAAAATCTTAAATACGTATGGAGACATACTGGTATAGTAGATAACGAATTGAAATTAATCGCAGAAAATAGGAATCTTGTTTATTTCAAAGCATTTGTAAACTATTTTTTTATATCTTTGTATATAAAAATAAAAAATTAAATAATTCCTATTTTTATAAGCACAATTTAATTAAATACTTTAACACCTTTACAACCTTTGCAATAACAAAGTTTATATTGCTTAAAATTTGTAAATTAATTTTGAATTGTCGTTAATTGTAGTTTAATTGATTGTTTTTTATTCAAATTTTATTTAAAACTTGTTCACACATAAAAATATTGTAAAAATTCAATATAAATAAATTAATAGACACAAAAAAATGTTGATGAAGTTTTTTTTACTTAGAAAATCTGTTTTCAGAACACTTAATTGCTTAATTTGAGTTAAAACAAAGTTGAGTGTAGATAAGTATATATTCATGTATAAACCTACTTGCTATCAATATTACTTGTTTGTAACTTTTTTAAGACGGCAATTATAGTTTTGTAAAAATGTTAAAGAAAAATAAACCTGCGATTAAATTGCTATATGCAGTAAAAGTTGCTGATGAACAACAGTTTTAAAATGTTAAATTCAGTAGTTGTACTTCTTGGTATGGAATAAAAATGCTACGTCTTTTGAACGAACATCTTCCAATTATTTTCATTTTATTTTAATTTATTTATTTTTGCTGCGTTCTATATATATTCATATAAAATATTTGTCCAATTCACAACCCAGTTGAATCGCTTGTATCGGGTGTATTACTTTATACTTATTCCATATAAAACCAACGAGTGATTGGGCCCGACCACCACCGAATCGAACCAAACTTGATATGATATTCCTAGTTTATACGCAGAGCTTATTTGCAATTAAAAACGTAGTGATATCAAGTATTGTTTTTTATTGTAACTTTTTAAATCATTGATTATTCATCTATTTGTGAATATATTTATCTATTTATTAATTTTTATTGACAAACATATGTAAAGGTGGCAACCCAAACTTCTTATTTGCAAATAGCGCGTTAATCTGCAATTGTTTTCGCGAGTTAATAAGTTACAATAAAAATACATACTTGGCAGCACTACGTATTTATTTGCAAATAAATCGTGCGTATAAACGTACTAATAGTTAAGCTTTGTACAACTAACATTTCACCAAAAAGTTAGAGGAGTATTGCCAGTGGTTCCCAAATTATGATCCATTTAATCTAGTATGTAATGGAAATTGATCGATTTCAAATCACTCGATTTCATCAAACTAATAATAGCCAAATGCGTGTTACGTAAATCGTGCAACACAGTGAAATCGAATTTAAGATCGTATAAAATATTCTAAGCCTCGAAAACAATTAGGGAATTCACACCAGCGTTCTAAAATGTGTCTTAATATAACGACGTTTCAATTTTAGTCTTTTGCTATGGGTTGGCAAATTTGATGTTTTTGTTTTGTGTGTAAATGAAATTTACTGCCAGAATTTGTGTGTGGTTTAAGTGTATTGGTTATTCTTTGGCATATTGATAGGTACCAAGCGCTATCGTGCTTGTGTTGTTGTTTTGTTTGTTGTGTATTTTGAGTTCGTGTTCTATACATGTAAATAGTGAGAAATATTCGGCAAACTTCGTCGTTACTTTTATTACTTTAATATGCTGTGCTTTGTGTTGTTGCTCACAATGAAATTTTAATGTGTAAAGCGGCCCACCCACTTGCAATATAATTGTGCAATTTTTCGTACTGTACAATAATATCTGTGTATGTCGTATTCGAAGATTGCACAATATATTGGCAAAAATCAAAATGCCTTTGATTTTTATTGTACAATAAGGAAAATTGTGTAATATGGTGGCAACATTGTTCAGTGTTATATTTACTTTTTCACTATCAGGAGAATTGGGCAATATTTTCTTTGAAGATATTGTGATATTTATTGCATAGTATAGGTCAGAACGACAATAATATGTACAATAACATGTGCAATAATATTGTATAATGGATGGGCCGCTTAACTATATTGCTATTTCCAAATTTTAACATACACATTTTGAATTCCCTAAATAAAAACATCAATAAGTAATCTTTCAGAATTTGTTTTTTGAAATCGATCGATTTCCATCACATACCAGAATGTTTGAAAAATTACAAAATTTGTTTGACACTGCTTTTATATAACTGGCTATTACTTGTTTAACATCTAAGCTAGCCGAATGATTAAAGACTTGTTTTGAAGATGTTATAGTAGTAGTAGCTTTAACGGCTATACAAATAAAAAAGCTATCACAATTATAGAAGTTGTATTTTCAAAATCCGCGATTCATGATGCTGTAACTAAAAAAATGGTATTTTTAAAAATTTCAAACAAATATACATATATTAATGTATAATACATCTACTATGTCGTATACAAAATCCTGAGTTATTAATAAACATTTCAACAAACTAGAAAAATAAAAGATTTTCTAATTATGTACACCGGCACACAAAAATAAGAAAAATTGATTTCTACATTTGACCAGAATGACTTACCTACATGTATTTTGACGCGCTGAATCCGGATCTGAGTCTGTTTGGCTCGTAACCCCTCAAGATTTCGATAAACTTGCAGAAGTTGTGAAAATCTAGAAATATTGCAGTTTTTCGCAATTTACTCGAAATTTTGAAGGTCTCGTACACCAAACAGACCTGGAATTCGGATTCAGCGCGTGGGTGGGTCTGCTTAAATGTACCCTTCACATTTTTTGTGCCAATCAGCCTGTTCACAGAATCCAATACGGATTGGTTTGGTATCGTTTTCTCTACAAAACCGGTTGATTGCGTTTATGAAATCCGTTTGTACTTGGATTTGCGAAATTTCCGTTGAGAAACGGAATTAATTTTTCATGAATTGGAGTTCAGAAGACCTTTAATTTATGCATTTCTTAGGTTAAATAAAATTTTCCTATCCTCGTAATTACTAAATGCACAACTTGCTGCCATACCTAAATAAGAGTGGCAAGCGTTGCGTTAGCAACAGGGCACGTATTTACAATACATTCTACAAAAACAAAATTACTCTGAATGTTCTGTAAATACGTACCCTGCTGCTAACGCGACGTTTGCCGTTCTTATTTAGGTATGGCAATTAGTAAATGGAATTTTGAAGGAAAATAAGCACTTTTTGAACAAAGCATTTTCGTTACAAAGCATTTATACCGGTGCACAGGTAGACAAAAAATGGCCTGTACATGTTACCATGCTCACCTACCTACAGCGAATATTGATGCACTGAATCTGAGGTCCGTTTGGCTTGCACACGCTCAAGTTTCGAGTAAATTGCGAAAAACTAGTTCAGTTTTCGAAAACGCTGCATGTTTTCGCAATTTACTCTGACTTTGATTGGTGTACGAACCAAAAGCACTTCAGATTCGGATTCAGGTCGTCAAAATGCATATAGTTAGGTAGGTCTGGTCAAATTTACAGTCCATTTTTTTGTGTGCCGGTACACCGGTATATACATATATGTATATTGGGTATATATACATATAAGCACATCGAGCTACTTACAAGTATTTTGAAGCGCTGAATCCGAATTTGAGGTCCGTTTAGCTCGTACGCTAAATTGCGAGTAAATTGCAATTTCGAGTATATTGCGAAAAACTGCAGTTTTGGAGATTTTTACAACTTTTGCAACTTTATGGAAATCTTGAGAGATTTGGATTCAACGCGTCAAAACACATGTTGGTATGTCGTTCTGGTCAAATGTAGAGATAGATCTCTTTCTATTTTTTGTGTGCCGGTGTAACTAAAAAATGTATTAATTTGTATACTTTGTTTAAAAGTTTTATTAATAACTCAGGTTGCTGTTGGCTGAATGGTTAGTGCGTTTGACTACAAACGCTGAAGTTTCGACGTCAAGACTAGTTACAGGCAAACCAACAACATCATGAATTTTTCTGATGTGCATTGGTGTATTATTGTGTTGGTTGTTAATGGACGGTTGCTTTTCACAGCACACTCATTCTTCGGTATTGCAGCAGAACCGTCGGTGAAGTAAAAGAACTTATAAATGGCTACACAGCTTGAACAAATTAATGCTTCTACTTGACACCAGAGCGGCTGAAACACTGCTCTACAAAAAAAAATCGCATATTTTTTGATGTATTAAAGGGTATATCGCACATGCACTGCGAAAGTGACACAACTCAAAAATACAGATTTTTCAGAAAATTAGTTGTAGTTGTTAACCGATAAAATGCGAAAAAACTGTGTAATTTTCAAGTGACCACTTTTAGGTCATTTAATCATTCCAGTTCAGTTTTGCATATCAACATTAAATGATCATTGCTGCCCTATAAAATAAAGCATGAATTGTTTAAATATCTTTTCTACTTAAAAAGCTAGAGCAATTATAAAAATTTATGAACTTGGTAAACTTTTTACTTCGCGTGGCCACTAATCAGAAACTATACAATAATAAATAAAAAATTTTTCAATTTGGAACGATTTTCCGTCATCCCACGTCAAATTTGGTTTGTAAACAGACCGGTTTCGGCTATGTGCCATCTTCAGTGTTCTATTGAATCTCAACACTCAAAAAATTTTTTTTATTAAAATTAAAATGCGACACACCTATTTGTTGAATTCACTCAGAATTACTCTATATCTTTAAAACTAGAGCTAATTGGAAATTTTTACAATGCTTTCTGAATTCAACCGATGAAAATACAGTACTTTTCGCTTATAGTCACAACCTTTAGTTGCACGCAAATTGTGGACTATATCGCTAATTTAACTATAAGCCTAATTTTCATATATGCCATTCGGAGGCATATAACCAAATTCGCATACAAAAGTTAATAACAAGGTATTTCATTCGTGGTACAAAAGAATAATGCCTTAATTCATAAAAAATATTTCTGACTTGATAACAGAGTAATAAAACTGATTTTCATACAAAAATTTGTTTTATTGACCTCTTAAAATAAAATTTTTTTATGAATTAGGTTGCAAAAGTAATATTTTCTTCTAGTAGAGTTGGTGACAGGAATACTAAACGATTCAATGCTTTCATAGTAATTTGTTTAAATGGTTTGTGGCTTCAATAACTAAAAAATTTTGTGAATTTTTCGATTGTGACTATAACGCAAATTGTATGTAGGAATTTCTGTCTTCGTGGACCGAAGATAGATGGCATATATGCCAAATGTGCTTATATCGCTAATTGGACTATAACGTGAATATGTTTATGAAATTTGGTAATGGAAGCAATAAATACTGATAAAATGGACTATACGATAATGTGACTATAAACGATAGTGACCAAAGTACATATATCACCGTTCTAAAAAATTTAACTTTTGGTTGTACACATGGAAAAAATTTGTATATTCTGAAAGAGGAGCAAAAAATAAAATACACGTGTATTCCACATTTTCTAGATTAGTTCGTATATTTGCAAATTTATATTTAAAAAAATTAATCATAACACACCTATTCCACATAATAAACTTTTTTATCGCCTTTATCAAAATCCCTTACATGGCAGGATTATCGGATATGAACTTGTATGATGCTATAAAGACGAATACATAGATAAATAAATACTTTTCTTTTGAGTATTAACAAATTTATTTAAGCATCTACTAATATCTTCTAACATCTTCAAATGTATGCGCAAAATAAAACAACCCAGCAAACAATTTTTGCCGATTTCGGTCCGAAGTCGGTCAGAAAGGAATGAGGTCGGTCTGAGGGAATTTTAGACAACTCGGCTGATTGTCTGGTAAAGTCTCAGATTTTTTCCGATGTTAGACATATTGGTCAAAATTGTTTCCTGGGAAGAGGGAACACCAATACTTTCTTATTTCCCTTTTGTTTGCCGGGCTGTCAAAAGTGAGTCAGCAATATCCTCCGTCTCATGTCATGTCAGTACAGCCTGTTCACATGTTCATAACACATAAGGGTATGTTATGAAAGTTATTTTTTTTTTTTGCAAAATAACATAAAAAATACGAATTGATCTAGAAAAACTGTGAGACACCGGTATTTTATTTTTCGACGTAGATTCAGAATATATAGGTTTTCTTCATGTGTACAAAAGTGTGTAGAACGGTGTATTAATACAAGTACGCTCACTTCGTCTGGTCAACATCAGCTGATTTCTACTAAATTGTCAAATTATTTTTAATTCCTTTTTCCAGTTTATACCCAGCAAACATATAATACATTCTTTGAAACAAATTGTTTTTAAATATATATTTTTATTTTATTTGAGTATAAATTCGGATAGTATCCATTTAATTTATAATAGCCTCGCCATATCTGGTAATTTTTCTCTTTATATACCGTCAAATTAAATGCAAACGGACATAACTACACTTTTATTTTTTACAGGAGACCCATCGCACTTGTGCTAAAATTGTGCAATAATATTGCCAACGTGTATTTCATGTTAGAAGGTGACACAATATATTAGCGAAAATGAAAAGGCTTTTGAATTTTGTTACAGAATCAAGAAAATTGTGTAGTGTTGGTAACATCGTTAAGTTTAGAATTCCGTAAATCTGGATCTGATCGGATCTTAAGTTATGAGAGGTTTACATCCATACATACACACACACACACACACACACATGACATACACACGTACGTACATCAATACGGAAATCATCGCAAAAGTAGTCAGAATCGTTCCCATGACCTCAAAATGTCGCGATGTGATGAAAACTCGATTTTCGAAAATTTTTTGTGAAATCACTGACTTCCTATTATTGATAGCGGGAAGATAGAAATATATTCAAATATCAAAAATTGTTCTCTTGTATGATAATTAAGAATACCTAAAATATTTTTTAAATCCTTAAAAAAGTATCATCAAGGTGAAAAAAGTACTTTTTAAATTGAATTTCAGTACCTTGAAATCTGATTTTCCACCACTGGTTACAGTTTAAGATAAAATTCAGTCAAAGTATTTATTCTTGGATACCAAATCTTGAAAAATGTCCAAAAAGCTTAGTGTAAACGATATAGATTTCGATATAGATTTCAAATCAAATCTACTAGATTTCGAGACAATGTAAATGTCCTATAAACCAGAAATGAGGTCGCGATATGTATATGACTATGATTGATGGCAAAATCACTTGATTGCTCGAGTACGCTGATTTCGTCCATGAGCCCCATACAGCTCCAATTACACTGACTTTTCATCTGATTTCACTATATAAAGGCAAAATCACTTGATTGCTCGAGTACGCTGATTTCGTCCATGAGCCCCTTAAAGCTCCAATTACACTGACTTTTCTTCTGATTTCACTAATATACAATTTTAATTTTTCGTCTGAGCTCAGTTGAAAATAGAACGTATTCATATTGTATGAGTTTTAAATGTCATATTCTTAAAGTTAGCTATTGAAATCAGACGAAAACTCAAACAGTCGGCTTAAGTAAAATTCTAAAAAAATATATATAAACTTAAGGAAATAATTTCGTCAATGAATATTATTTATTTTTAATTTTATTTGAATAATTCTATGGATTACTGATTTGTAACGTTTTTAATTTTTTTAACTTTTTAGTACAACAGACGTTACATTTTACCCCAAATTTTACTTTTGTTTGTAATACAATATTATATCTATTATTTCTTGAAGACAATTTATGAAACTTATATACCTAAATATCATTATTATAACAACATTGTAACGTTTGCTTTATTTACTACACATTAATGAACAAACAATTTAAATGATTTCACTTATTTTATTGAAATAATGACGAGTTTATTTTATTTTTTATTTTTGCAAATTTATTTATTAATTTAATCAAGGGGAATGAATACTTATGGTAAGTTATACACTATAACTGCTAATATGAACTAATACGTTGATTAATTATGTATTAAACTAATTAAGCTATAACTGTTTCGAATGGTTTTTGGGTGAAAATTCATCATCTTTTAGTTTTACCAAGAGCTTAGATTTAAACTTATCTGTCCTCTGCTATAAAATAAAGGTATTCCTTAGATTTTTTTGTAAGCCTTCAAAAGCTCTGCTTGCGAGCTTTCCTAGTTATAATTAGTTGGATGTTAAAGGTATATGAACCCAATCCAGTAAAATTCAGTAATAATTTGTAAAAATTGTTACATATGTATGTTCAAGTACACGAACAAACTTATATATGTAGATTTAAAAGTTTCGTCTTTAAATTTTCTTAATTGAAGTTTTTTTTATATAATTTTACTAAACCAAATTTCTGTTCGCATGGCATTCATTTAGTGTACGCAAAACTCTATTACTTTTTTTAATTCAAAAATAATAAAAGACAAAATGTAATTGTTAAAAGAAATATGAATTGAAGCTGCAGTTATATGAAACATAGGTGGTAACAAAGACATCCCATTTTAGATTAAACAATAAAGTACTCATTTTCACAAAAATTCACAATCGAACTAGACATTCTTTAGAAAATATATATAAATAACACAGTTAAATTATTCTTACTTAAAAATAAAGATACATTCCTTTGCTTTTAGTAAGGGTTAAGTATTACATAAAAAACTCTTCAGTTGAGTGTGAAAGCGGAAGTCACGTTCGTCCAGGGCGATCTAAAATTGTTATTTCTATAACACGTAAACCACGGTAGGTAGGATCTATAATTTGTAAACCTTTTGGGTGGTAAATGCGTTCATTTTGGGAAGCAATATATTTAGATATTTTACGCAGAGTCTAAAGGAATTTTTTTGTTATTAGCAAACGTTTTTGTTTAGTTTCTTTTTTGTCTTACTTTTTCATAGTGTGTTTCGGAGCACATGTATACCAAATAAGCGGTAATGCAACCAATACAGCCCTCACAATAGGTACTGCATGAACCTTTTTCGGCCTCCGCGAAAAATTCGTTAAGCCTGTTTATTGTAGACTCAAACACATGTAGTTCAATCTGCAATATAGGGTTTGTATATTAAAGAACAATTAAAAAGTGAATACCATGCAATATAACGGTAGTGAATGTAATAGGGAATTATAAGCAAATGAAAATTTAGTAAGTGCATGTGTGAAATGTGAATATACCAAAGCAAGGAAAAACATTAGAAACTAATAAACAGAAGTATAATTTTTCAAGCCTATCACAAAATCAGTATCTGTGAATGTCACCTATTTAACCCACGAGTAACGTTTTAATTTTATATATTGTCAACATCTCACGCATAATATACGAAGATTCTATGTACATATCTGACGAGTATAACCAGGGAAACCACAAATACGCTTCATCATTTTTAAGAATTTTGGCATCGTTTTGCTAATGCGTATTTCTCTATATTTTACAGGTTTTTGCATATTTCAGACTTAATAGCTTAATGGCTTTTTTTTGGCATATTTAGCTCCTTTTCTTGCATATTTAGACTTCCCTCACATATACTAGGTATTACATAGTAGGTACATATAAACATTTTTTCATTACCGATTTTAAACTAGTCCCACTGTATTTTTTCCCAATTTTTTTTAGTTTTCCTATTCAAGTGATTTATTCTGAGGATGAACAATTTTTAATTACTTTTGACGATTTTTTTAACTAAAACAGATCAGAGAATAATAACGAAGAAGATAATAGTAGCGTTTTGAGAGTACATATTTGAAAAAGCATGTACTATATATTAGTAAAAATGTAGATACATATATAAATTTGTTGAGGACTTGGTGCCAAACACTTTATCTTCGGGACAGATGAAAGAACAGAATGCAATTCGTCAGCTTTACAAAAAATGGCTACGAAGGTTTACACAGTTTTCTGAAAATCTGCACGGTATATTTTTTTGCAATTAAGCCGGCATATGTTTCGATCAAACATGTTAATTTTTATAAACTTTCATAATTGTAATTAAAAGTGGATAAACTTTATTGAAAACGAAAAAACTTATTTTGCGCTGCATATCAATTTTTGCAAATGTACCCCTTTTTGCTGCATATCCTTACAAGCAGATGTGAATTGTTAAGGAAAACAAATGAAGAATACAAAAACTTTTAAATATTAAAGAAAAAAATATCAACGTAATACATATTAATGGAAAATATCGTGTAATTTTTTTCGGCACGCGATCAAAATTTTTAGTTTTCATGTGTCATAACTTCTACAATATAGCACGGATATCAACGATCATCTCACAAACTGATCGATATAACGGTCATAGGAGGGAGCAATTTATACCTTTTACACTTTGTGGTAGGCCACTAAGCTGAACTAAGAGATCGTGGTAATTAGTCTCAATAATACTGGTCTCGGTTATAGTTCCTAACTTTTTGGATGTGCAAGAATATTTTTAAAATGTTTCATGTTTCTCGCAGGGTATTTAAAGCTACATACATATGTAAATAGGTATAAGGGCTCTAAGGAACGATTTGCTTGCAGTATTAAATATATGTATGGAGAATGCATTTACATACTTACCAAACCTTCCAATTCACTAGGTAGTCTGGTATGAAATTTGACCGCAGTACCTTCGCTATAATCTCTTTGTATGAAGACTTTGTTAAATCCATTTTGTAAAGCTGATGTTGTGCCAGCCGTGCCAGCACCTTGAGACATTTTTTCTCAACTTGAAATAATGTAGGTTAATCTGGAATAAATTACTACGATCTTAGTCTTGATTATGTATATTTTA
The DNA here is from genome assembly GCA_956483635.1 of Panzeria rudis. Taxonomy (NCBI): domain Eukaryota; kingdom Metazoa; phylum Arthropoda; class Insecta; order Diptera; family Tachinidae; genus Panzeria; species Panzeria rudis. Next base: position 145,929,467 of record OY101447.1, on the reverse strand, counting down.
AATTTAATTCAAACTTTGATAAAATATCAGTATTTGATTATCTGGATTTTTCGTTTTTTGGGAGTTTCCGTTTTGTTGTATTTGGATTTTTTCAACAAATACATTTGTATCATATATTTCAGTGAGATTACTTTACCTAATTTATTTATGTATATTATATTAAAAACTTTGGTATGTATTGCAAACTTTATAAGATAAACTTTTTCTATATTTTTCACCAAAGTTAATAAAAATTTAGATTTTCACTACATTAAATACAAATTTCTTTCAATTCCTTTTTTTACTACTTCTTCTAAGAGATGTCATTGAACAGTTATCTGAGAAAGATAGTGATGCCAGATATTTTGAATCCAAACATGTCTCAAAAAAAAACTACTTTAATCCCTATAACCAGAAAAGTTCTGTGATACATATATAATATGTTCGGTATCCACTTTGTATGTGTGCCGAAATATTAAACCAATTGCTAATCAATAAGTTATTTAAATTCTGCTAAGATAAGCTGGCATTCAAAGTGATCTTATTTTACTGCAAAGCCTTAGTTGGTTTCTTTTTCACATGAATTTCATCTACGTCTTCACGAAAAAATTTTTATTGCTGAAAAAAACAACACCACAGAAAAGTTTTCTTCTATTTTGCTTAAGGCAGAGAAAACTAATTGGACCATACATTATACGATATAATTGGACGTGCTATGGTTCTTATTATAGCCGTTTTGGCATATTTGTACTTCTCGGTAAGTGACGCAATATATTCAACTTCAATATAGAGCAACTTCTCGCACAATATGTGCACAAAATATTCTATAGGTAATAGACTTCAGATTTAGCGCGTCGAAAGACATGTATTTTGATGAGTTTGGTCGCATGTACAGACTACTTCTCTCGTGTACTGACGTTATCATCAAAGAAGTGAAATTAACAATATCACTACCTATCTAAACTACCATTATTTAAAATTAGCTGAAATCCAAAAGATTTTGATATTTGCTTAAGTTTGTAAAACTGTACAATGAAGTTGTGTAGTGTATGTTGCAAATGCGATTTTTGAAGAGTAAGAAACAAAAAATTAGCACAGAAAAAACATTCTGGACAGAGTTCGTAGAATTATATAGACAATCGTTTGCATTATTGCACATAAAAAGCAGCCATTACAGCAAAAGAATCATAAAAGTCGAAGCCTACGAAAAAAATGATTAGAGCAAATTTTTCTTCTCTGTTTTCTTTTTATTTATAAAGTAAGCAATAAAATAGTGCTGTATTTGCACATGTTGTCTTCTTCGCTATAGCTTTAAAATAAAAATAAGTGCACAGTATAATTATATTTGAATACACGTACAATTGAGAATTGTAATAGATAAAGACAAAAAGTTTATTTGTCCACATAAATTTTCTGTTTATGGAGTCAGGAGCTTTACTGGTTGTAACAAGAGTACGGATGAATTCGTAAATGCAGTATATGTGTGCAGCCGGTATGAAACCTCTTGCAACAGTAATAAAACTCCTGCCGTAGTTGCAGCATTCTGCGGCATCATCGAAAATGGCTAGCGTAAAGAAACTTTTTACGAAAAAAAAGTATTTCCATATGATGGTTTTCGAGCGCAGGACTTACGATTATTGTACAATTACTAAATTTACGAATGTAGCCTACATGAATGTTATTTCTTGAAAGATAAAATTCATATTTAATTAAACAAATTGCATTAAACAATTTACATAACTTACTTTTTTCTTCAAATAAAACTTTCATTTGACAGCAAAATAATAAAAAATTCAATTTGAAATATACGATGTAAATTTTACTGCACAAATTACTTAATAGCATAGTTAGTTAGACTTAGTTTTTTTTTATTTTTATATAAAAAGAAATTAACTATGCCAGCTTAATTAATAGTACCTCTCACAATTGTTTGTGTGGAATACTTTTTCCCTGAAGCGGCCCATCCATAATACAATATTATTGCATATGTCTCCACACACGTCTCCACATAGCAATATTTATTGCGGCAATTGCCTAACTTCATAAAAAAATACAACATAAGAAAATAATTTAAATTTCAATGTGAAATTTGGCCTATACTATGCAATAAATAGCACAATATTTGCAAAGAAAATATTGCCCAATTTTCCTGACTGAAAAAGTAAACATAGCACTGAACATAGCACTGAACAATGTTGATTGTACAATAAAAATAGAGTCTTTTGATTTTTCCGAAAATTATGTGCCACCTTCGGATATGACATACACATTGGCGATATTATTGTACAATGCTAAAAATTGCACAATTATATTGTAAAAGGGTGGGGCGCTTAGTCTATGTCCATAAGAGTCAACTTTTGCTGCGCAACTTTTGAGTTTATGGGAGAGAGAGGTGAGGAGATAAGGAAGGGGTACACTGCTTCATGTACATGCAACTCTCTTTTGTTTTCTTCTTCGTAATATTAAGCAACAAGATATTCTATGTAAAAAAAACAAAAGCTGCGCAGCAAGAATTTCATTATATGGACACGAAGCAACTTCAAAAGAAAATTTAAGAAAGTTGCAGAAGCAAAAGTTGCTTCTTATGGACAAGGACTTAAGCCTGAATTTCTCAAAAAAAAATTCACTGCAAAAAGTTAAAATCCCCTCCATCTGACATCACTGGAGCAGAACAAAAATGTCATCATGAAAATGAATACGAGTGAAATGGATAATTAAATACAACTCTGCTGTTTTTACCAAAGACCACTACCTAATGATTGGCAACGCTATTTTCAATTGAAAGCCGTTAAAAGTTTAAAGTTCGTGCTGCCATATCATAGGTACTTCGGTAAACCGACCCGATGAGTTTTTGAGGTGGCAAGATATAACGCCCAAAATAATTATTATAATTATTATGTGATCCTAAATATATTTTCAATTTATTTTACAAAATCATTAACAAGTCTCACTTAGACCCTGTCCATAATATACACATTTTGTTACATCAACTCTTGTTTTGTGTGAGAGTGATGAAATATAAATATATAAACTTTTATTCTTGTCTCGCTCTTTCTCACTAGAAAATAAAAAAGTTGCTGCAACAGAAATTGCAAGTCTGGACGGAGACTTAAGGCCGTGTCAGATAAAACTTTGTCGCTTTGCGTGACGTTTCTAACTTTGATAGAAAAGTGTAAAGCAAAAGGTGTATGACACAATGAAAACTTTGACAACACTCGCGCATTGATCGTTTACCAAAAAAGTAGTTGATAATTTTGCTATTTATATATATATATATATTTTTTATAAAAATAAAAGTCAATTATGTTATTTTACGATTTATTATAAATAAATAAATGCCACATACATATTTACCTCTTATTAAAACAGATTCAAACGCGCAATATGTTTCGTTTGGCAATATAATAAAAGAAAATTATTCCAGCTGATTGTCAAAGCAAGCAAAAAGTTGAGAGTTGCCGAACTTTTCGCTTCACGCTGCGTTAAAAGTGCTTTATGTGGCATGTTTCGTATAAGTATGTACATTTCATCTTAGATGTCAAAGCGAATCTGTAACGCAACGCGAAGCAAAAGTTTTATCTGACATGGCCTTTAAGGTCTAGTTGGTAAAAACGTATCGCGTTCGTGGGGATCAGCTGCCAAAATCTATAACATAAGCAAAGCCCGTTGCTGTTTACTAAAAACATATCGTTACAAATGTCAAACTAATACCAAAATCATTACAATCCAATACTAACATCTGACAAAATTGATTCGGCTGAGACATTTTCTATAACTAACACCTTAAGTTTGGCGGTACTAAACGTTCTAGCGTTACGCGATACGTTTTTACTAAATAGACCTTTAGAATATTAGGGAAATTAACAATATACATCAATTCGTTGTTAATAAATGTATGCATTTTATACAGACGTTTTCCTAAGCCCCATCCACATATTACTAATATCACGACAGTAAATTCTGAATATCAAATTGATCTTGATAGTGCGACAGTGGCAATTACTGTCACAATTTCTTATGAAAATCAACTGCAATGGCAGTACTATCACCACAGTTACTGTTATGATGTGAACGGGGCTTCACATACCACATAGTAATTACTTTTGCGTCTATTTATTTATTCGTATACATATTTAAAACAGTAGCAAGTGCAATTCTACACACTTGCATTTTCATCTTATCTTATTTTTACTATTTGTATTTAAATAAGATTTTCTCTTACGCAAACTATTTTCGATTAAATGTAGAAAGTGAACAATTAGTTTTACGAAATCTTAATATGAATTCCATGTAACAAAGAAAATAAAAATTCATTATTGGAAACAAATAATATTCTTTTTTTTAATTATCCAATCAGTCAGAGAAATTTATTAAAACTTGCACCGGTAAGATATGATGTGGATATTATCTTTTCATACTTACGTTTGTAACGTCTACAGCTACACAGAAAAAATGATCACAAAAAATTTTTCAAACAAAAGTTTGTCTAAAAATATATTTAATTTTCAGTAAATAATTTTTGCTGAATTATTGAATTTTTTGTTTGATTTTTATTTAGGACGCAAACATCAAAAACGGCAACAAAACCCCGTTTTCTGAGTTGTGAAAAAAGCAAGCCCGATGTCGACATACACACAAATATCAAACTTTATATTGAAAAATAGCCTGTTTTATGTTAGCTGTTTTTCCTATATGGAATTTGACATTTGTCATGATAAAAATATATCAGGTATAGACGTAGGTCTAGGTAAAATTATATGTACAAAAAAGCGAAAAAAAATATCGTGGAGTTTTTCTACTCATATTAACTGAATGAAATCAACAACTTATTTATTTATTTCTTTATTTATTTATTTATAAGGTAAGGTATGCACGCTAACGTAATATGTACACTAGAAGGAAAAGTTACTCACGTTTGGCTTACGCCGATCACGTAAGTGGTGCATATCTATAGTTTGAGATTTTAAGAAATAGGATAACATTAACATCGAGATTAAATCTAACAATGAATGATACAACTACAAACAATCACAGAAGCTTAAAGGAATCATGTAATAAAAAAAATGTAATATATTTGACAAATCAATACAAAAAGCAAACAAGTAAAAACACATGTGTATGTGCTGTACAGAAAGTCGCCATTTTGTCACGTTACGTCACCAAGAAATTAATCTTAACCCTACGTCTTGACGAGCAAATTTTTTGTTATAACAATGAACAAAACGTCGGCAGAGCTGTTAACAAAAATTTGTTAAGGTCTTTTTAGTGGAGAGTACGTGGAGGTAGTGCGGCAGAGATAGTAAATTTCTTTTGCTTGCTGTCTCTTTCCTTCGTATTGGAAACAATGCTTGTTGTTAAGATATCGTTTTTATAACAATTGTTATAACAATTGTTTTAACAACGCTGTCATAAAAATAACAAAACAGTAACAACAGTGGTCCAGACGTGACAAATTCTTGTGCTAACAATTGTTATGACAAATAATTTGCTCGTCAAGACGCCCTGTAAAGGACACATATTTTATTTAATTTTTGTGTTTTTGGTAGGTATAGAGCGTAATTAGCTCTACACTTAGTTAAAGAGGGGAAGAATCTGACAACATGGCTCTAAAATACAAGCTAATTGATTGGTGACATAACGTGAAAAATTTTGATTTTCTGTGTAAATGTACATTAGGGCCACCCTTAATATTAAAAAGTTAGACTTCTGTCAGTCTCACCCCCAGATCAGTGAATATTGATTGATAAAAAAAATGACCCTGCCGAATTTTCAGATCAATAGGTTGGGAGTAAAACATGCCGCCAGCCCGCTCAAATTTAGAAAAAAAACCATGTAATTGAGTTTTATTGCCTCATAACTTCAAAACTATTAATATCTTAAAAAGAATTTACAAGAAGAAAATGTTGCTTGTGAAGTTTATAATAAAACAAGCCATATTTTACTCACTGAATTACTACTTTTGATTTTAATCACAATTATGTACGGGAACTCAATTGACAAAAATTTCGCTTGTTATACAGCACAAAGAAAGTAAAATTTTAGTGTTTGTATGAAAATCGTTACTTTGCGTTAGTTGCGAATAAAATCAAAAGCTTTGGATCGATTTTAGTAAAATATGACTTGTACTGTTTGAAACATAAAGAAACATAACAAAATACTTTTTATTTTTATTTTATTTTTTTTTCTGTATGTTTCCACGATATCTCTGAAAATACTGAGCAGATTAAAAATAATGTGTACGGCTTAAAGCAAGATACATTTATACAGGTAGTGGTAAAAACACAGCTGTTTATCTATTTTCATTATTGAAAGTGTCAAAAGTTGTTTATTTTTTACAAACTGTTGAATTGATGAAAGAAGTGCAAAGAAAAAACTGAAAAAGTAATTTGAAAATAGTATTATTAATTAAGTTGGGCAGAGTTGGGAGTAAGGTGCAGAATAAATGTTTTCCTTGTTATAAGGTAAATTTCTGTAGAAAATTGTTCCACATCACAATCGCTATTATTTATTGAGGCCTATTTTTTGCAATTCATTACTAAATAGCAGTAAAAGTGAAGTGACAACTTTTTCACTGTCATTAGTTAGGTGAAACTGAAAGTTTAGTGCAGTACTCCCACCTTTGGAATTTGTTTTGTGTTCTCGGAAAAATTTCTTATGTTCAGACCAGAGCACGAAGCCGATATTATTCGATTATCGGCGGCGGCTTACCCAAAAAGTAACCAGCGGCGGCTAAGCGCCGGCTGCAAGCCGATCATTTTCCTCGGCGGCGGCTGAATAAAAAGTGTCGGCTGTCGACTGGCTCACGTAGTATGCATATCTAGCGACGAAAAATTTTTAATATTTTTATATTTCTGACAAGCATTGTCTAATTTTTTTGTTGTATTTGTACCAAACTTATATTATATAATAGTCACTTGTCGTCTGAGTCGTGCCCCGATCACAACCGCATGCATCGGCGGCGGCGCAATTTAGAAACAAAATTCGGCGGCGGCTGCTAAACCGGCTATGCGCCGAACGGCTTCGTGCTCTGGTTCAGACTCGCTTTTTTGACACTTTTGGCAACGAAACAACAATAAAAACCCATGTTGCTTTTGGCATGTTGTATTTGTTTTAGTATTACCACTACCTGTATTAATGTATCTTGGCTTAAAGATAATATTAAATTCGAATTTTGATTTCTTGTTTTAATTGAATAGGGCGAACCGTTCTCAAGTTATGTCGTGCAGCTTCCTAATTTAGGAAATAACCGTATACCTCGAGACTGGGAGGAGTTGCTTTTTTTAAATAAGGGTTGCCCTAATATACATACATTAGAGTGTATAGGAAAATTTTTGCAATAAAAAGTTTCCAAAATCGGTCTATAAATGTTGGAGTTATGAGATGAGATTACCTCCCCCTTTTTTGAAGTCGGTTAAGAACTTGTTTTACAGAAATGAAGTTCAAAGTTTTTCGTTTATTCATAACTGAAACGAAAAATCAAATATTATTATCCGCTTAAGAGGAGAGTTAACAAGATATTTGTATGAAATATTGACATTAATTCGACCTTTTTAAATTAAGAAACGAGTTTTTGTGTGTTAAAACGTTTTTGCAGCAAATGAGCGATATCTATGAATGTTCAATTAATCTTTTTTTATATAAACCTTTGTTCCATTATTTACTTCCTTTCTCATAATCACCATGATGATCATGGAAGAAAACATTTCTCAGTTTTTGTTTTTTGTTCAAAACCATCAATTTCAAACGAGTTGAAGAAGCAATCCCTTTGCATAGTTCTTTCTTTAACATTTTTAACTTTTACATCGTTATTTACTTTGGATGTACAGAATATTTTCCATCAGATATAAAGCTTTTTCAAAATTTGCCATGAACACAAAAGCTTTGTACCAATCGTATGTGGAATTCATAAAAATCTGCTGTTTGATGATCTTGAAATGGTTTGAAATTGTTTAGTAAAAACAACAAGAAATGATTTAATTGGTCCGGTTTAACTTGGTTGAAAAAGAATCTGATTCAAAAATTGCAATTCATTTTATTTGTTGGTATAAGAAGAATTATTTACAATTAAGTCAGTTTGCTCGCATCTGTAATTATAAATGTCAGGAAAATCGAAAAAGAAATTTATACAATATTTTTCAATAATGCCGCCAATGTAAGTAACAGATAGATACCACTAAATAGTCATAAATGTCTCTATAAAGTTTTTTTTTTTCACAAATGCATTGAATTTTTATGTGACATTACAATTTAAAGTGTTGCACAGTACACTGGTACTATGACAAGTGTATTAGTTTTTGACCCCATGACACTTTTCTTAATTTCGATGCACAGTGCTTCCTATTGGAAAAAATTGGTGAAAAATCTGTATCTTTGAAACTTGCGATCCTATTGCAACACGAAGAACATATATAATTGATCTAGCTTTGTTATGTGAACTTAAGCTTTATTCCCCTAAAATATTTTGTGACTGTGGTCTCTGGAATTTTTTTGACTAGTGTTTTAACCCTTTGATGATGAAGAATTTTCCGTTAGAATTTTTTAAAATTTTATTGCGGATTCTTACTCGGAAATGCAACATTTCACGAATTTGTTGTCAAAATGTAAAAATTGTTACTCCTTCAACGCGAAAAATCATGGGACATATGTGTCCCATTCGTCGTCAAAGGTAATAATTTGGGAACAAATAATTCATAAGTAATCAAGCTGGAATGAGTTAATTTCCAAGATCCTTAGTGTTCCACCAATATTTCATGAAACATACATCAACAAAATCACACTCAAAGAATGATAATTTTTCGAATAGACAAAATATTATAAATCAAACAAAAGATTTTGTTTGTAATATTCTATTTGATGAAGACTGTGCCGAAATGTTTTTAAAAATTGCACGAAAAACAAAACCACAGTTAAAAAAATATCGAATTTGATACTGTCGATATATTTGGAAAACATATCGGTATATCGATGCATCGAAATTAAAAATATCGACGATATATCGATATATTTTTAAGAAAATATCGATATATCGATATTTTTGCCCATCCCTAATGCACGTATTGCTTATTACATAACTGCTCTTATTTTTATTCTTTGTTTGAAAAGGCTTGCTTGTATGTAACTAGTTTGGTTCCATAATTTTATGGACCGATTAAAAACAAATTTATTTCAAGGTGTCTGCTTGCAGTTTGGTCTAATAGAAATTTAAGTGAAAATCGAATATTTCCGTCATTTATGAACCGATTAAAAAACCTTTTATTTGGAAGGGCATGGAAGGCTTGGTACTATGAAACATTGCAGATCATTAATTTTATAACTTTGCAATAAAGGAATATTTTATGTTAAAATAAAAAATTATGCATTGAACTTAAATAGTGGTGTATTTTTATATTGAGTTTTTAATGGTCGGTTATTTAAACTTTTCGGTAAAAGCAACAACCCCGATTTCTTTTCGGTTATGCAAATCGACCTCGTACTCTATGTTGTTTGTAATTTCCATATAAAGATGTTTCGAAGAAAATGTTTATGTAGACCTTTACAACAATATTTGTACAACCTAAAGCTCCAACAATAGGTTAAGAATTCACATATCTTTTGTTTCAAGTCCTTGACAATATTTTAAAATTAAATTATCGCTGAAGTAACTTCGTAATCATTCTGCTAATATTAATATGTATTGAAAATTAAAATTCACATTTCCTGAAACAAGCTGCATATGAATTAAAACTATAAAGAGAAAGACAAAAAAAAACTTTCGCCTTTAAAAGAAAAAGTGTTGAAAATTTGAATTTCGATTTGAAATAATTGCAAACGCTTGAGTTCTTAATGTTACAATGGATGCTATGACAGCCTAACGCTTTTATTTTCCATTATAAAAAAAGTCACAATAGAAATTGCTGAAATTACACTAACAATTATCACATATGATAGATAGGCATAACAGAGTAAATAACTATCATACGAGAAATAAATGGCAAAATTGAAACTGCAAATTAGCAATCTAAAGCAAAAATGAAAATATATTCAATAAAGCCAAAAAAGTAATTAGCGGCTATTAAGTGTTTGCGGTGAGCAAATATCATCTTTGCATATACGACCATAAAATAATTATAGAACGCTGGTTAATAATCATAGATCTTGGAAGGCTCTGACTCCAGGCTGGAAAATCAGTCAGCCAGTCTGTCATAATATTCATTGCTTAGTCAAAGTGAATTGATTTCGAAAGGCAACCAATCACAAAGGATTATTATTACAAGTAAATAAATAAATGCTTATCGAATAGATAGAGCGGATGTTTTGCAAGTGTCATGTCATTTTAAAGGTGAGATGGTTGTCGTTAAATACTGTATGTTTGTCGGTTGGTAACTTATAATTAAATACTCAAAGCATTGCTTCTAATTTCTTAGTTGTTATATTGAAAACAAAAGCATTGCAAATTTATATAATGCCGCTTGTATTTTAAACATTTCATTCGTATTGACCTAGAAAATTCACTTTAGATGAACAATAATAATAAAAGTAAAATGATAATGAAACTGAACGAGTAAAAACTACAGCATCTAATCAACTAACCGAACAACCAACTGACCGACTGAGTGATCAGCCAAACAACCAATAAAACTTTTAATACAGATAACAATGGAGCTAAAACAAAAGAGTTGTAGCTGGATGCTGGACGAATGGCTGGATAAATATTTATTATTCGCATAATGTGTTGTTTGGTCTGTGTGCTGACCAGCCTCTGCATTGCATCAACTTTAAAATGTGTGTGAATAATATGACCAACTATTTTTCAGTTTTTCTTTATACATAAAAGTTTGGAAATATCATTGGTTGGTTTGATCAATTAAAAATAAATCTCTATATAATTTTGCACTATAGCAAAGAAACAATTGGTATGGCATGAAGCAGGAATCTGCGGTCGATGTGAGAATGAAGTACATTGTCTATTCATTCTTTTTTAATTGATTCTCGTTCTCCAGATACAACACAGATTAAGAAGGTAGCTTGAGCTATATTAGCACGGCTTGATAGCGGTTCCTCCTATTTGCTTAAATAAAATATTAAAAAATAGCATTAAAATTTTATTCAAATCTTCTTCAAAAAGTATTAACATAAGTTTTTTAGTCTGATCAATAAGTTCGATGGAAGTTTTGGAGAAAACAATACATACAATTTAAAAATTTTTGTTTTAAAAATCCATAGCAGAGCGAAACCGAAAAACAATCCTTTCATCCTTGGTAGTAGGGTTTGCAAAGCGATTATAACCATTAGATTAAAAATTTTACCCTTTTTAAGCAAAGAATTTATTTCAAACGCCTTCGCCAATGGACTTTTTTATAATCTAAGATTAATTCAATCTGTTTCAATTTGAGTACAGGGCAATTTAATTCATAAACAAAGTTAGTAGTACACCTGATAGATAAATTGATCTAATTCTTCAATCGGTTGTCTGATTTGTACAAATCATAACTCTAATGAAAGACTAGCTCCTCTGTTTTAAGGACCTTCCAAACAGTATAATGTTTCAATTCAAAAAGATTGCGTCAATTATGCGAAGTTTAAAAACTCGCCGCTCGATATCTTAATTTTTAGTATATGTATTTGTGTTTAGCATATCCCATATAATAAGACTTGATGTAAATTTTAAATAATAAGGTCCAATACAAAAATGCTGTTCAATTACTTATTTTCTCTAAAAAAAATATATACCTTGAGCATTATTACAAAAATGCTCTGAAAATTCGCTAAGCGCGTAGAACACGTTAATTCATTATTTGCCATCAAATCTAGTTTTTCCCAAAATTTTGGTTGACACATTTTGAATATAGGCTCTCGATATATGTGGGTGATTCTCATTTCAAAAGCTTTTTTCGTGCCCCTTGAAAGTATAATAAAATATTTCATAAAATAAACGCATAAATTTGAAAATGAAAACTGCTTTAAGCCCTTATGACACTACATTTTTCTTGCATTGTCTTGCTATAGGATTGAAAGAAAGAAAGAAAGAAAGAAAGAAAGAACAAATGATAGAAAGAAACAACTGTACAAAATGTAAGCAAATGTTTTCTTTAAGTGCTGCCTACTTTTTATTTATAATAAAACCCCAGCAGAAAACAAAATTAAAAAAAAGAGGCGCTAAATTGCCGAATTCGTGAATAAGCCGCTAACTTGGCAGCACTTTAATGTTTCAAGCTTGAAACGTCAATTTTAAGTTGAACAATTTAAAATTTTTTTGACAGGCCTTCATTTTTTATCGATAACATTAGTAAAAGCTTTGAAAATGTGGTATTTATCTTAATATCGTTGAACTCTTTGCACCTGGTAAAATTTCCTATTATATTATGTTTTCACTATTCTCCAAAACTTTAAAAATGAAGAAAAATGTAGTGTCATAAGGGCTTTAGCATGATTTAATATATTATAAACAAATGTACATACGTTTTTCCTTTTTTGTGTAAGAGTCTCCATTATGTGTTAAGAGCGAAGAACGAAAGTACTGTTTATAATCTCTTCATACAAAGTGACGTGTCCGTAATGCTGTTGATTTTCAACATTAATAAAGTATGAATTTTTCAAAAAACGAGATTAAACTTATAACGGTTTTAGATTATTTGCATTTGTTTATCTTATTTCACACATAAAATTTTTTAAAAATAATAGAAATTACATTTTTTAAATAAGTTGTTGTTGTAGGCAGTTTTGTGTATTGAGCGTTACGCTTCACTACGTCGTTTAGTTATTGAATTTGTATTAGCAATATACACTAAAATAAAAGCGTAGGTTTTTACTTCAAAATATTTAAAAGTTTTGTGAACTTTGTTTAATAGTATGTACTATGTTGGAGGACGTTTCATCCACAAAAATGTATTGAGTGTTATCCATATTTTTTTCATTTAATTCAAGTTTTTAGTGAATCTATGTAGTTTATGTTAAAACTCATCAAAGATTATACATCTGAATTGTTTTAAATTAAAAATATAGTGTGTTCTGAAAAAAAAATATTGAAGTCATAAGAAAATGTGTTGAGCGTTACGTTAACAATATTCTTAAATATAACTTATCTATACATTTTAGAACGGTAAAAATAGTTAACAGCAACGGAAGAGTAGAAACGATATAAAGAACATTATCCGTTTAAAAATTTCTGATTTGCTTTGAAAAATGTTGCTTCTACCGACATAACTTTTAACATGTCGGTGTTTATTTTTTTTATTAAAATTAGTCTTACTTGAAAGAAGAGTTAGCCTGATTTTTCGCTCATGTATAAATATTTGTAAAGAATTATTTTAAAAGATAACAATTTTTTTATTTTTCCGTGTGAACCCAAGTCAAAATTAAAAAAGTGGTCATAACTTTTAATTTCGTGCTGCGATTAATAAATTTTTTATTTTTAGAAAGTAGATGTATAGTGCTTTCAAACCCTATACTCATTTTTTGTGGTATATTATTTCGCAAAAATCATTCTCAGAACAACCGCTAAAACAAATGTAACACAAATATGTAAAAAAATCGAAAAAGACAGTTTTATTTCAGGATCCATTGAATACCTTCTCATATTTTTATGAGTTATATTGGTAAAGAAAGAAAAGAAAAGCACAAAATGTGCACTTAAAATGGGAGTCACCCATAAACATATATCTAATATTATGGTCATATGATTGGCTTTTGCTTACATGCATTATTAGTTGGTCACGTTTCCACAAAGAAAAGTACAAAGAAATGTATCTTAATGCCATTTCCATTTACTTACAATCATGTGTAGATTTTTCTAATAAAAGCAGTTGATCAAATAATTTTCTTGTCATTTGTTACTCGTATTTCTTGCCGGTTATCATACAACTTTTATTTATCTCTATCGTTATTTTCGCATTGTTAGCCGTTAAAAAATATTTAAAAAAAAATCCGTGGAATAAAAATACTAAAAACAGAATATGTTTAATCTATTTAATAAATCTTCATACTCGTATTCGTTTAATTTGATTATTATTATTGTTTTTGCAATATTCTTGCAAATTCTAACAAAATCATTTGCCTCCAAGTCGGAAATAAATGAAACTTCAGAAACGATTCATCAAAAAACAACTACTTCGAAGGACCATCGGTCATTGCTGACACACACTGATGAGTATGTGGCGCGTAATCAAAAAAAGTGTGTGGAGAGTCGTAGTTTGATTTCGTGTATTAAATATAAAGCATCTAAAATTGTTTGGAAATTAGCGACGAATAGTATGGGCTATTTTCCAAATGAATATGGCCGTGAGCTGCGTGAGGATAAAAGACGAATACGTTTTATACAACTGGGACAGCCGGCTGATGAAATTGTTGTTTTTAATGATGCGCGCAGTTTAGAAGGTTTGTATAAGTGAGTGTGCGCCTGAGAGTGACTTGAAATAAAAGTGAAATAAGTTTTCTTACAGGATACGTAAACTATTGACACTTTTAAAATTAAGAAATATTTTTCAGTCGTAAAGGTATATTTCTAACGATCCTTAAAAAATTATTAATAAAAATTCTGTTTTCACTAAAAATAACCAATACATACATATAATAAACGATCATGTCTTTAATGAAACGATCATGTCTTTACGTGAAATATTTTTTGATAATTCTTATGGTGGAATGGAATGGATTTAATTTATTTATTTATTTTTGTGGAGGTGCTTCAGTAATGCATCCCAAGGATACTTTTTTACTGCAAAACAATATCTCTGTTCCAAGGGGAAATAGAAAAATATCAAAAGTACGCAATTTTACTTACATACGGGGCATTCCACCCCGAATCGGAGGGTTTGAAATTTTCTTTTTATTTCCCCAAATTTTGTGATATTTTATAGGTACCCTTAAAAGAGCCTCCTTCCTTCCTGGTAAATTTTGAGATTTTTTTACTTACTCTTCCAAAAGATATTATATTAAAAAAATTCCTTTTTTTAGTATATTGCTCATAACTTTCTTAATAATGATCCAAATTGGAAAATTTTTTTGTTGAAACTTTTGTTTCGAGATGTTTTTTTTTGCAGAAAAAATAGAAAAATAATATTCCAAGTGTTTTTGATTAATATTTTTGGATTTGAAATTTTAAATCGTGTTTTTGAAAGAGAGTGTATCCTTCGAGCTTTTAATTCCGGTCTGATAATGGCCCTTCCGTAACTACTATTGTTTTCGATATTTGAAAACTCAGTTTTGAAAAATTGTATAAAGAATCTTTTAATCCTTGTCCTTAAGGTTTAAGATATGCTTCAGCACCACAAGCAACGTTTTTGTGGAATATTTTAACCCTCTAACTCTTCACTGTATGGGTAATTTTGCACCTTTCTAAAAAGGGCAAAAAGCTCCCCTTCACCAGTTTCGTAGTGAGCCAAAATGTTCTACAAAAATATTTGTAATGATTGCTATTACAGGCGTTTAAAGACACCCAATTTTCAGACTCAACTGGATCACCAGATATCATTAAAAACTTAAAATGTTAATTTGGTATTAATTCACTGTTGGTACTCGGTCTAGGAAATCTTGCAAGCATTTCCTTTAAGATAAAACTTATGTTCAGCACTTTTATGTGGTACACCACGAGAAGTATTTTTGAGGAACAGTTTTGAACTCTATATCGCCGCTTAAGGGGAGTTTGTGTTTGCCTTTTGTAAGAAAATAGTAAAATCACCCACACAGATGTTTGAAATATTCCACAAAAATGTTACTTATGGTATTTTATATAAAACTGCTGAACATATCTTGTACCTTAAACCAGGCGCGGATCTAGGGGAGGGGAGATAATAATATTTCCCCCTCTAAAACGGATAAAATATACCTAATTTCTATGGAGTTTCTAAGAGAAATTTTACAAAATGGCAAGTTTGATTTAAAAGTCCCCCTCCCAAAAGCTGAAGTTGGATCCGCACCTGCTTAAACATAAGACTTACAGGATTTCTCATTCTTTGTGGTTTTTTTGTTTCAAACAACGAAGAACAAACTACCGGACCGGGCTGAAAAGTTGTAGGGTGGATAGAAGTTTAAAGTTACATATTAAAAAACAATAAATCGAAGGATACTCTCATTTTTCAAAAAATACGATTCAAAATTTAAAATAAAAATATCTAAATCAAAAACACTGGAATATTTTTTCCATTTTTTAAACATCTAAATAAATTTATTTTTTTGAGTTATTAGGTAAGACTGAAATGGAAAAAGCTTAAAATAGTAGAACATTCTAAGAAAAGACAGTTAGTGAAGTTCCGAACATTTAGACAAAGTTCAATAAGGTGCGACTCGCCACAAGATGGCGACAGTGTGTTAATTGAGCTTACTAATATTAGTAGGATTTTCGCTACAGTGTTGTTGCCACTGTCAGTGGTAGTGTGGGTAAAGGACTCTGATGAGTAGACTTGGTGGTCACGAAACAGCTGTCAGTTCAACCTTCCGTACAGCCAAATTTTTCTTTGAATGTTCAATATTTACATGCTTTAGAATTTCTTTCTTAAATAAAAAATAATTTGATCGAAAGATTAAATTAAAAATGAACTTAAGCCAAACCAATTTAATAACTTTGCATAAAAATTTATTTTTTTTTTAATATTTGGACCATAATTAAGAAAGTTATGAGCAAAAAACTATAAAACAGTAATTTTTTGAAAATTTAATGATTTTTAAACGAGTGATCAAAAAAATCTCAAAATCTCTTTTGAGAGGTGCTTAAAAATATCACAAAATTGCAGAAATCAAACAAAAATGTCTAATATATAAATGTTAGTGGATATTAGAAAGCACCTTTTGTTGTTTTGTAATATTTATTGTTGGCCCTGCTTATTTTTTAAACTGGAATTTTAGTCAATATGTCAAGAAAATTACATTAGTAAAATCATATGTGAAATAAGGTATGTACAGTAAGTAGGGTGGGTCGATATAAAAAAGTCGTAGGGAAAATATAGTTCTAGAGAGAATTCTAAGAAAATTTGACCTAGAAGCTATGGGTTGAAAAGGGATTTCGAGTTTGTGGAAATTTCAAAATTTCTTGTAAGTGACTTAGTTCATATGACACTTCTATTATAGGAAAAATTACAAAAAGTGCTTGAAGGAGTATGTAGGTTATGGGTGCATACTTAATATTCGTTCACTCTATTAAATAATAATACTCATACGATATTGTGAATTAAGACAAAATGTAATTAAATATAGTACATGAACTAAGTCACTTACAACTAGGGTTTTTCCCAGCATTTCCTGTCCCGGGATTACCCGGGAAAATCGCTTGTTTTCCTTTCCCGCTTTCCCGAGAATATTATGCGGGAATTCCCAGGATTAAAAATCTATTTATATACATAAAAAGGTACTGATTTTGGCACCAAAAAATTCTAATTTTTCTTTATTATTATTTATTTATTTATTTAATATTAAACTTATAGCTAAATATAAGATCAATATAAGGAAGTGAAAGCACTAGCTACCAGGGCCATCGGCTATATTTTTCTTTAAATTATTGTCGTTAGTCATAAACCTGCAATGCTTTTCAGTATTGCTGTATATATGGTCGTTAGTTAGATATGCAGAAAATCTTTATGTACGTCTTTTTGATGCATTTAATGACGAAGAAAATAGAGAAATAGATATTACTTCAGATAAAAGTTATCTTTTGAAAGAGAAGACTTTCGAAAATAGCTTAAAGGCTGCTATTAACAAACTAGCTGAATCTTTGATAATTTATACAACGCCCTCTTAACTATTCGAGCAACCGCTGTCGCAAGCAAAATGCTTTTCTCAACAACTGAAAATTGTGTTACTTAAATAAGAAACCGCTTGTGAGATGAAAGAATTGATACATTGACTGTTTTAAAAATCCATTTGCAACAAAGAATATAAAAGTAAAAATTTCCTAAGGCTTTATAAGGCAGCTCTTTGTCAGCAATATATATCCTAGACAACCTTTTCATCACTTTTTCGAACACTTTGGCCATCTAATGATCAGAAATAAAACTACTTTGATTTCAGTTCATCAGTGATTTTACTAATATTTGTATGTTCTCCTTTTGCTCGGTCTAAAGATAGTTTTTAAATAAAAAGTTTCCTTAAAATGTCGATACATATATAATTTTTTTTTACCTAATTCACTTTGAATTTTTTTGTTTTTGTGATTTAGTAAATTTCTGGCTTTTGTATCTCATTTCTTTAGAAACTACTTTATTTGTGAAATACTTTTAAAACAAAACTCAGTTTAAAATAAAGAATGATTCAATGATTCATTTTGCTCATCTAAAAATAAATTGATTCCGGAAATTAACATTTTTGGTAAATATTTCATTACGTTCTTCAATTCCCGGGATCCCGGGACTTTCTTTTTTATATCCCGCTAGACAGACACATAGACAGACAGTCAGACAGACAGACATACATACAGGCAGACAGACAGACAGACAGACAGACAGACAGACAGACAGACAGACAGACAGACAGACACAGACACAGACACAGACAGCCAGAGAAAGAGACAGACAGACAGACAGATACAAATTCTAAACGTTTGTGCTATGTATTCAACAAAGTCTTAAAAGATGGATATTAAAGAAAATCTTAAAAACGTTTAAAGCGTACAGATTTGAGAAAAATGCCTTATTTTTCCGTTTGTAGTTTCGGAAAAAAATAATTTTTCGCGTTTAGGATAAAGAATATATCAACAACTTATTTTAAACTATTACGTGCTCATTTTTAATCACCTTTCATTAAATTTCTTATAGGAGATAACGAAATTACACTTATTGGCAAATTTCTAAAACGTGCCATTGAAACTTTTGGCCAAAGTCATGGTATACAATTAATGCTTACTGGTGATATTGGAGCACGTATTACAACAGGCGAAATGGGTAAGAGCGATTATATAATTTGTAACTTGAACTTTATTTAAATAACATACGGAAATTGAATGACATTGCTGTTTACAAAACAACAGAATCACGTGGCTTACATGAGAAGAGAAAACGCAAATGGTTGATTATACTGCCGCTGATAATACTTATGAAAATTGCTCACTTAAAGATGACAATAGTAACATTGCTGTTGGGAGTTTTAGGTTTAAATGTACTGCTGGTAGGAGGTGTGGGCTGGCTGATACACTATTTAAAATTTAAAACCTTATGTAAAATACATCCACAACTAGTGCAACATCATTCACATGTCTATGATTCAGATCCGGCTGGTAAGTATATATTTTCAAACAGCAAACGTGAAGAGGTGTCTGCTATGCGTTAAGAAAGTTTAAGAGCGTGTACCGCATAAAATTCGGCAACTTTACACCTGTTGTAGTTTTATTTATGCCCATTGTTTTTAGCAATCAGATGAAAAGTAATTGAAGAAATTTTTAAATTCCCAAAGCATTGAGAAGATATATCCTATTTTGTGACATCTTAGCTTCCAAACGGCTGAACTTATTTTCTTTGAAAAGAGTCAAGAACGATTTTAGCGAAATCATCTTAAAAAAACAACTAACTCAAAATCGTTTGAGCCGTTTAAACGCTACGGTGCGCAGTGGCTCCTATTGCGATCCGATTACAAAATGATGTAGGTAAAAATCATTGAGGAGCTAAGCTTTAAAAAAAATCCTTGATAACCCTGTTAAAAGCTAGGTGGTCAAAGTTACCTTTGTTGGTCTCATAGGATGAAAAACAAAGGAGTACAAGTGCCAAAAGTAAAAAATTTAGTTATATGCAGGAATCAACACTTAATACCAATATCTATCACTCTATATAAATTCAGACATGTACGATGACCTCAAAAGACGGTATGTAGAATAGAGTTGTAAAATGTCAATACTCTTGAATACTCGATACTACAATAGCAAATTATTTTTGCATATTATTATGGATTTTATTAAAAATTATAAGATACATATGTATATATTTTTTGAGAATTTTTGCTATGCTGTTAGAGGAGATATTTACGAAATAAAATATAAAGTCGAGGCCAAAACAGAAATGTCAAAATTTTAAACCGAATATTTTTAAAAATATCACAGAAATCGTAATGAAATAAACTATATTTTCTTCATTTACTTACAAACTTTTAAAAAAACTAAAATTAACTAAAATCGTATAATATATGTGAAAGTTGTGGGACCAACTGAGTTTTTTTCGGCCCAAGGTAGCTAAATTTGGCACCCTGTAGTCCACCGTGTCTATCAGTAGGGTGGCAAAGATTTTTTTAAGTTTAAGTCCTCCTCTATGATTTTCACCCACATCATATTGTAATCGGATTGCAAGTTTCAAAGATAGTGATTTACTACCTTTTTTCAATAGAATCCACTGTGTTGGAATTTGACAAACAAAAAGCTTCTAGATCGTGGTGTAACTTTTAAATCGTAAAAACGTTAAAAAGCACGAGACATGTTTTCACTTATGCGCGTGGCATGTACCTTCCTTCACCTTTGCTGATATTCGTAATTTATTTTCATCAAAACTTTTAATTTTTTACATATGATTCCAATTTTGTGGATGATGATAATTCACGTCTACAGATTATTCCCAGTTCGTTGGTAGCAGTTTCCCTGGCACCTATTACAGTTCTGTTGGCAATGGTCCTCATGAGGTTGGTGGTAATCTTTACTCAAAAGACTGGAGCACGAGCAAGGCCTATAATGGGTACAACTATTTGGACACTATAAGTAAACGTTTAAAATAGCTAAAGACATTTATGTATCGTTGGATCTATCGTTACACTCGCAGGGCTTTTGTTAAAGTTTTTCGAAGAATGGTACCGATTATTGGTCATAATCAGGCTAATAAATTTGCCCTTATGTTGTCTGGTTTTTTAAGTCATTTATTTTAGTTGTTATTAATTAAGTATTATTAATTTAGATCTGCATTTTATTTATTTATTTATTTATTTTAAAAAATTATCAAATTTATTTGAGAAAAATTACTCTAATCAAACATAAAGAAATTGTTTGTCGTATTGTTTGCTAAGTTTTTTCAACTATTTGTGCTCTTATCCGTGTAACTCTCAATTCTTGTGTGACAGTTTTTATATATAAGCATCTAGTTTGAAAGCATGATGGTGAAAATTCTACAGATGAGTTGACATTAGCACCAGCGAAATGCGGGCATATAGAATAGCTAAAAACCTACAAAAAATTAAAATTTTTTAAATAGTTTATTTATTTAAATTATACCTACAAAATCGAATTTCAGAGTATTAAAATTCTTAATGTAAAATATTTAATTAGAAAAATATAAAATAGTTTTAATAAGTTTTCTTTATAAAAATCTTGTTTTTCGTCCTTCAAGCATAAATAAAAAATAATAAAAAATCTGACTGATTTGGTGGGTTTGTATTTAAAGTTAAAGTCGTGGAAATAATGTTCCTCGATTTTCAAAAATCGGGATGGTGTCAGTAACATCCCATTATTTTGATTACGCGAACATTAAAATGCTGCACATGCACTTTAATCGGACCAGCCTTCGACTCTGGATAGCGCTTTAAAGGGAAGTATACATCATAAATACAAATATACCGTTAAGTGGAAAACGGCCGAAATTATTTTTTTTCTCTCGTACTTAGCCCATCCTAATCACCCTAAAAACATGCAATAGAAACTTTATGCCTTCAAAATATAATAATTTGTAAAGCAGTGTTATTAAATTGATTGTTTTTTTTAATTAAAAGAAAAAAATAAGCTGCTCACGAAAATAACGTGAGCAATAATGACCTACTCTAATCGAAAACAGTTTTTAGTTCTTCTCATATGGTTTGGCAGTACAATCAACAGACTGATACATAATTAGTTTCTAATGAAATGTTATTAAAAATATGTTTCATAGTGTGTAAAATACAATCATATCGTGCAGGACAAAATTAATCACAAAACACACAAAATAAAAAGTAAATAAAACTTTTTTGGGCCATAAACTTAAACCATAAAATATGTGTACAAATAATAAAAGCAGCTGCACAAACTCTTCAAAAATTACAAATCAGTTTTAGTCATTTATAATGAAATATACTCGTGAGCTTGTACAAAACAAGTTGTTGTTATCACCGCAGGAAATAATGTACCAATTGTCTTTAACAACATGTTTCTCATTCATGAGCGATATTAAAGAAACAACTAGAGGACAAATATCTTAAGTTTGGATTTAGAATTTATAACGAAGTATTGTACTTATGTCAATTGACCCCCTCCAATGACAACGCCATGCAAAAGTGACAGGTTTCTCTCCTATAAAATTCAAGAACTTGAATAGGTTGTTAGTGCTTGGGAGCCAGTCGTGTGACTTGATTTGACTTGTGGCAGGTTTTCTTCCCTCTAGGGTAGTTATTTTCTTGTTGTATTTTTGTGCGAAAGCTCCACATTTAATGGCGCGATAAATTTCTTGAAGTTTTTGCCTTAAAAATTGTATACTCTAATAAAAATACCCTAACAACGCCGACATCTATACATATCGCACCAACCATGTCCAAGTATCGAATTTGGAAATCTGCACTTTTCAGAAGAGCACAAAAACCCGTCAGTTGTGAACTCAAAATCAGAGTATTCCTAAAAGTTCAAGATTTAAAATATTTCTCATTGAGTTTTCTATCCTCTATAGGGGTTTTTTTATTTCCGGACTTTTTTGTTTCCTGGGAGAGCAGAAAATAAAAAATAAGTTCCCGTGTTACTGGGAATTCCCGGGAATTAAAGAACGCAATAAATTATTTACTAAAAATTTTAATTTCCGAAATCCATTGATATGCATATGAGCAAAATGTATAACTGAATCATTCTTTATTTTAAACTGAGCTTTATACCCGTATTCTAAGCTCTGTGACAATGGCAAAATTATAACAAAACTGAGGTGAATGACAGTTTTTGTATTTTTGGTATTCTGAAAAATATTGTCATGAACAAAATACAATTGGGGGATTCACAAGATAGTCATAGTCATATGTTTTAAAATAATAACACGAAAAAATATGACTGCTATGAGCAACCCCTCATAAGTAATTGCGCTATTTCAAATTTGTATCAGCTGATAAAAAAGCAATTATAAATATTTGAAATCAGAATGCCAAGAACAAGTGAAAAAATTTAAATACATAGTAGCCATTTTGTTTTTATATTATTCAACTTCTTAATAAAGTAAATAAAACCCAGCTGAATATCTTTTAAACTCTTCATTTTCAATTAAAGTGAAAACAAATTACAACGGACACAGAAAGTAAAATTGTTCAAATACATAAACATAAACGAAACCAGCTGTTGCCGGCGACTGTGCCGACTAATTTTCCACGCGGCTGCTAGTGGAAAAACGTTAGTTGGCTGCCAGCCAGCTAAAGTATACAAACAAAATTTTCTCACTTGCATACTTTTAAATGTCTCGATTTTTTATTTTTACTTGTTACACAGTTATAAAAATATAATCAAATATGAAGTTATAAAACTGTGAAAAATTTTCGGACATACTTTACTGCATATTGCATACATTCATTTATATCAACGGCGGGGACTGAAAATATTATCAGCGGCTCGACGCCGTTCGGCTCAGATTTTTACTGTGCAGTTATGACAAAATAATAAACACACCACAAAAAGTCTTATTATTTTAGGACTTTTTTGTTTGAAGCACAACTACAATGTTTTTAAACTATCATAAAATATTAGCACTTTATGACATTATGACATGATAAGACACCTTGTAAATACCCCAAATAAATTTGTTAGCTTATGGAAAGCACATAACAAATAAATTAATAAGAAAGACGTGATTGCAAATTAGCAAATTTTAATAAGCTTTGAAGTTAGTAGTCATATTTCTATATTTTTGAGATAATTCTTAAATTTAGGAAATCTTATTAAATATGCGTAAACAGAAGAGTTGCTCTAAATAATTTCCGTGTAAAAAATCTAATTCCAAAGATACTTATCAAATATAAATTTTTTGCGAAAAATGATTTTACGCGAATAAATATTAGATTGCGGTTATTTAGATGTTTAGAGCTTAGTAACTGTCAATCTGTTACCATCATCTGTTTCAAAATCAAACTCAACAACTTTTCGCTAAACCAAACTTCTCACGAAAAAGTAGTTTTCTCGCAAAAAATTTTTGTCATGTAATAATTTGTTAAAACCGAGTTGGTTTGAAAATACCAAAATAATAAATATCGTTTATAAGCTAATTTTACATAAACATTTTAATTCGCAAATATCGCCAATATGAGCAAAAACTTTAATACAGAGAAATTTTGAGGTAAGAAGGTTGGGCGGGTGGAACGATTACAAAGTAAAGACAGACAAACAAAAATAATAGTTAGGGTGACCAGTCTGTCTCGGAAGCATATACCCCGCGCGACACTATCATCTAGTCGTCATATCGTCTGCGTATAAATCGTTTGCATGTATTTGGTAGTTTAGATCTGGATTTATTTACACAGTCTAGAGTATATATAATGGCATGTAGCCTGTGTTATATCTTCATGCGCTGTAAAACCGGGTTAAGAACCAAATATACCTACCATAGAGTTAGCTGGGAAGAACTTTTCATGCCCTTAACCTACGTTCATTCCTTTCGGCTTGAAACAGTTTTTTTTTTACCGAGGTATTCATTTTAAATTTGTATCCTCAGAATTAGCCGGCGCTTAACATATATATTGAAAGCTTTTTATTGTCACAGGAACAGCAGAATACATACCATGACAATTTTATTTAAAAATATATAACAAGAAAGTTGAAAGTTGAAAAATATATAACAAGAAGATGACAAAAAAATTTGTCATATTTTATTAGAATACGGTTATTAATTTAAAGTATTTCACAAACAAAACACTTTTGAAGGAAATGAGATAAAAAAAGCAAAACAACTTAACAAAACCGAAAAACAAAGAGATTCAAAGTAAATTAGATAAAAAAGAAGAATATTTATATCGAAATTTTAAGGAAACTTCGTATTTAATGATTTAATTTTTAGACCGAGAACAAAATCGTTAGTAAAATTACTGATACACTAAAATCAAATCAGTTTTATTTCTAATCATTCATCAAGGACTTTAGCACGTGGTTGTCAGAGGGCGGAAGCGATCCAAAGAGCGATTAAAAGGTTGTCTAGGATAAATGTTGCCGCAAAAGAGCAGTCTTACAGCAGTAAGCTCAGTCCTTTACTTCTTGGCATGCAAGCACAATTTTTTTTCATGATTAAAACCGGAAATGACCAATTGAAATTAAGGTGTCCTCATTATACTGTTAAAGTTTAATATTGTCATCTGCATAAAGCTACGGTCACGTTTGGCAAATATTTGACCAAATAAGCATAACCACTACTTTGCTCAGGGTTATTGCGATTTAACTTGGTTTTAATATTACAAAGTAAAATTAATTACGCAGCAAAAATATATTTTTATAATTTTAGTTTGTATGTTGGTCACGTTATTTCGTCACACTTTTACAGTATACTGAGAACACACTAGGCTAATTTTGGTAAAAAAAATATGTAAAAAATTAAAAATAATCGAAGTTAGAAAAATTATAATTCCAATTGGTCATTTCCGGTTTTGACCATGCTTTTTTTTTAATTAAACATCCTTTTTTTTATATATATCAGATGATTTCCTATAAGAATCACTTTTTTAAATGTTTTTATTTTATTTTTTTCTATAATCGGAAACAATAATTAAAAAAAAAACTAAAAAATTTCAACACTTTTCCAGCTCCAGAAATAATGCCCCATAAGTTGAATTTTGCGCCTTGGTGTCTTTGCAGGATTATAGTAGAACTTTATGTTAAATATTTTTGTAGGACATTTTAGTCAACAACATGACCGCAGAAGAAGACTTTTTTATTCCTTTTTTAATAAAGTGACATAAAACCCATACAGAGAAGAATTATGGCGTTTTCTTTTCTACAAAAAAATTTTACATTTTTCAATGAAAATTTGCAGTATAATCAGTTCTCGAGGAAGTGAATTTATTAGAAATTATTTTGTTATCACTTACAAAGGTAGATTTTTGCTTTAAAGGAATGCTAAATTACGATTTTTTTAATAAAAAGTAAAAAAAATGTTACACTTTTTCTAGAAAAGAAAACGCCATTAGTGAATTAAAATGCTACATAAAAGTGCTGAACATATCTTAAGCCTTAAACAAAAGTAAGGCGTACAAAATTTCCTAATTACTTAACTTTTTGGTTGACTTGACGCTTTTATTTATTAAGAAAACTTTAAGAAGCACCACCAACATAATTTATTAAAAAAATTAAATCTTTTCATTTCCTGTCTTTTGTAAAGTCACATTAACCACTGTTGCCGGCATTTTAATGTCAATAAATAAAAGCTTTTTCTCTCTAGACAATTCTCTTAAAGCTCCGTGGTGATAAGAAAGCTTGAGGCAACCAAATAAGGAACAGCTGATTTTATTATTGTTTTAAAGCAATACAAATTTGTGTGAGCATTGAAGAATATACTCGTATATAAGTATGTATGAATGAGCAACAACAAATCATTTACTGGTATTGTATGGAAATTGTTTAACTAAAAAGGAATGCTGTAACGGTAACATCAGTATAGATTTGGAATCGTTACGAATAACAACGGTTAACGGAAAAATTAAATAAAGTACTGACATAAACTAGACATTAACAATTGATTTAATAATAAAAAGGGATCAAAACTTCAAATTAGCTAAAAATAATTTTTAATAAATCGCAAACATATTTAGTGCTGCTACAAATAAATTGTTTTAAAGTCAAGTGAAAAATGAAAAAAAAATCAAAAATAAATCTTGTATGTAGAAATTAATTATATACTCGTGATAGAGAAATATTTTTATAAATGCAGTATTAAACACATTTAAATAAGAACCGTATGCGTGCGTGCGTGCGTTTATTGCGTATACGCTGACGAAAGAAAATTAAACCGGAACAATTTTCTTTAATAGAAATACTATTATTATTTTACTTAACGTTGAAATTTGTCGTTGTGTAGTGTGCGTGAGAGTTGATTTTATTTTTATCGGTCACTATTTACAATGATTTTGGATTAAGTAGCGATTGCCATCTGCTACAACATTTTGTGCATGAAATTGTAAGAAACCTCGACACAAAAAAATTTATAAAACAAAATTTTTTTTTTGCGTACGGACCTTAAAGTGCTCTTTATACAACGTGTTGCAAGGACAGTATTTTTTTTCATAGAAATCACAGAAAAAGCTGAGTGCTTTTAATATAAATTTTATAGACATGCGTTTATCCACATTGCATTAAAAGAACTTACTTATGAATTGTTCATTAGGGTGGTATTAAAAAAAATATAACTTTGGACTTTCATCAAACCTCAGGTGGATTCTTGTGACGCTCAATTGGACAGCTCCAGCCTACACCGAAATACATAAAATTGATCAGAGAATTCGCTATATTTGCACTGATTCTGTTGAAAATCGGCGAGGTTGTAGTTCCAAATATTCTAAATTAATAACCTAAAACTTTGTTGCTGAAAATTAGCCCTTATGAGCCATGTGGCACAAAATGAAACATATTTTTAGCAAACATTTCAAAATAATTTTCTGCCAGAGCTCTACAAATACATACCAAAAAACTTGTTAAATAGTTTATAAACGAAATCATTAACCCGTCTATACTCTGGAACTAAAATAAACCAATCAGAAATATTTTGGAAAATTTAAAGCAGTAAAGTTTTTGAAGGTGTTAATGTTTTCATTCATTAATTATTTTTACAAGGTTTTGGCAATATTTTTGAAAAAAATAATTGTGAAATGTCTTTAAAATGCGTGCTTTTAATTCATATGAAAAAAGAGTTTAAATTTTTCATAAATAAACTGTTGGTAAATAGGTAAATATTGCAAAGCTTGAAACTTGATCTCAAAGGACGGCTTATAGCTGAAATTTTCATCATATCAGTTTTAGAGTAAGTGCCACAATAATACCCTTGGCTTTTATAAAAATCCAAAATAGTTTTCTTCATACTTCCTAGTGCCATCCTAATGTCCATTAAAGCTTTCTTGCAAAGAAAAATGTTAAAATTTAATGTCGTAATTTATGCGACTATTTTATTTCTGTTGAAAAACATAATAGCCTTTATTTTTTGTACATACTCTTCAAAAAAACATTAATAATAACACTGTGCAACAGTTAAAAAAAACGGGCAGTATGGGTTCTATTCTTCTATATACTCAGTTTCGGAATTCGGTGACACATTTTTTTATGGGCCTCAAAAGTTTCTAAAAATCAGTGGAACCTCAAAAAAAAGATGTCATGAGTTTTTGGCCAACAGCTAGTTCACGCTTGGTTATTCCGCCTAACTACATATGGCAATAATGTAGCTAAGAGTCCGCAAAACAAATATTATTAACATTTTATAGCATAAAATGCACTTTTTTTTTACATTAAGAAACAAATTTTGTTCACTTTTTTCAGAATAACTTACAGGCACTCCTAATTTTTTACAAACAATATTTGGCAAAGTTGTAGCTATGACAAAGCTGAACAACTTGTGAATATATCAATACAATCTTAACGTATGTTGGCACTCTAAATAGCCCACAGAAACCACTTTGTATCTTAAAAATTGTCATTTTGCACTAGTTAGACTACATTTTTATTGTATATTTTTAATTTCTTTGCTAATTTTTGCATTTCTTGTGTTGCTGATTACAATTTTTAGGGTTTCTTGTTGTATTGCCAAATATTATTAGTGGGAAATTAGGAGTCTCCGTAAATTGTGCTGAAAAAAGCAACTAAAATAATTGTTTCCTATAATTTTTCAAAAAAGTGCGGTAAAAAAAATTTTTTGGCACAAAATGTTAATGAAACACAAAGGAGAAGTGTGCACTTGAATATACTAATTTGATAAAAAAATTTTAGCATGTTGAATATGTTTGAATATGTTTGAAAAGCACTCCTTCAGAATGTGCATTTAAAAAGTCCTACAAATCGTAAGTGCATGACAATATCATAAAAATCCTTTGGAGTAGAAGTAGTAAATACCACATTGTTCAAGCAAAGTACCTACTGTATGCCAAAACCCACAGTGTTCTCTTTATATTTGCAAAAAAATTTCCTGCCGGAATGTGTCTTCCCGAAAAAAATTAAAAAAGTGTTACCAGTATCCAATTTTAAATGTTATGTTTTAATATAATCAGAGTAGCTTTGCTTTAGAAAAAACGGAACATCCTCATATATGCAATCTTCGCGAAACAACGAAGAACAATTGCAATAATGTAAATAATGATGTTTTAAATTTAATCCTTTACCTAACAGAAACTTAATTGAAAAAAAATTAAATGAACACCCTCACCCATTTTTTTTCTTCGAGCTCCTTATAGCTCGTAAGGTATTTATGATATATGCCAAATTTCAAGCACGTAGCTCACTTTTGTCGCGAGATATAACATTTCTCTTTCTATATTGCTCATTCGACACGCAGTGCCATGGCTTGATAGGAAACTTTTTTAGAACGAAATAGTTGAGCAGTTTAATTTAATTACAATATGTTCTAAACGTTTAGACCAGGGCCACGTTTCTCAAAAAGTACAAGTTACAAATCTACAAGTAAAATACACATAGAACAACAATAAAATTTTTAAAAGTGTTGCTGTTTTATGTGTATTTTACTTGTAGATTTGTAACTTGTAGTTTTGAGAAATGGGCCCTAGGGGTGCCCAAAAGTTTCTTATGGAAGAGCAAACACCAATACATTTAAAGAAAAACTAGTTTTTATTCAATATTTTTTGTTGTAAAAACCAAACATATAAAGAAAAAAAATTTAATATATTTATTTGTTGTTGCTTTGCACTTGAGTGTATACAGTAAAGAACGACAAAAAAACTAATAAGACAAAGTTGTTTGTGTATTTCGTATTGCTACTGCTGAGTGCTGTATGAGTGTATTAAAACACACAGCCTATAGCTAAGTGCTTTTACAAAAACAATTGAATACCAAGCGCATAGGGCTTGGGCAACGCTGGTTTAGACAATATTTATTTTATATTTGCGTCATTACTAATGCTGACTTTAGACGACATATATTTTGCATCTGACTTGTCAAATTTCCCGCTGCAAAAGTGATACATGCCGTGTGAAACATATAAAACATTGTCAGATGACATTTACAGAAGCAAAGTCAGATGAAAAAACTTCAATTAGAGCGTGTTCTATTTTCATCTGACAAGGCATCTGACATCAGCTGTATTAAATTATCAAAAGTGTGGTTTGGCTGAAAAAACATTAGAAAGCAAAGAGCGCTTTACATATTTACGAAAATTGTGCAAAAACTAAACTGTTGTGAACACTCAGAGGTTATGTCAGATGTAATTGCACATCTACGTGTAAAAGCAAATATTATAAACCGTCTGTAAATTGACAATTTTGACAAACATGCGAAGTTACATATGTCTCACACACCTAACAAGCCATATGTAAAAAACATGTCGTCTAAAGTCAGCATAAGCAAGAAAGCAATTTTAAACTTTAAAGTTTTGAAGCTTTTGAATTAAATTTGTCCTGATGTAAATTGAAATAGTTTAAATGAATCTTAGATTAGAAAAAAATTCATTGGCAAAGGCGTTTGACACAAATTCTTTGCCTGAAGAGGGGTAAAATTTCTAATCGTAAAAGAGCGATTAATGGGTTTGATTACGATCAAAAGGATAAATGAGACTAATCTGAAAGTATACCCTTTCTGTACAATAGAAAATCGATCTATAAATGGCGGAGTTATGAGTAAACAATAAATGTGAGCACAAAATACCTATCAGTTTGTGAACTGTTCATAATATACATAATTGAATTGTTCTCTTCTTTTATTGCTTTTGAATTTATGAGAAAAGTAAAACTTTCATTCCCTTTTATGAAAAGCTAACAACAATAATGCCGACCAACGGCATTATTTATTGTTATGTCAAAGCTAATTTCAATTGTGACAACATGTGCATGTATGAAACAAGAAACAAATAAAGCCAGGGATTTTTTATTTTTGTTGCTTTTTTCATAATTACAATCACAAGGGGTTTTCTGCTTATTCAAAAAAATATTATATGAATTTATGAATATATGTATGTAATATGTATTTTATTATGCAGAAAAGACAAAAAGGCTTAAGATGTATGTGTCTTTGTTTAAAGTGCTTGTGAAATGATGTCCATTATGAATTGTACAGGATTTTATTGTGCAACTGACATTAGTGTCTATTAAATTTTTGTACAATGAATATATGCATTGTTGTTTCAATCTTCTCTATATTTGCTTTACAGTCAACTCGAATTACAACTACAAACAATATTTGCGCTTAAAGATATAAATGCAATAATGTAAATTTGTTTAGGAAGTTCGCACACGTTTAGTAAACAAACATTAAAAAAAAAATTGATGACCCCTACTTTTTTAAAGTCGGCTAAAAATCAATAACGCTGCATTTCTTTTGTTGGTCTCATACTGCAGCTTAAAGTAGTTTTTCTCGTACTATTTCACATCCCATTGTGACTGGTAAGATACTTGAAACTAGAATTTGACAAACTCTTGGTTGTAATTTTAATAATCGGAACTTATACCATAGTGAAATATATTTTTTAAAATAGACAAATATCTAATGTATTAAATATCTGTAATAAAAACAGAAGCTTTTTCTAAGTTCTATTAATTAACTTTCAACTATTAATTGAATAGATGTGACTGGTGAGAATCTGCAAAGCTGTACACTTATGCAAGAAAAATATACCTTGTTATATAATTAGTTGAACGTATAAAACAAAAATATAGCTATATGACAATGACATAAAAACATTCTTACGTACTTAGACATTAAGCAAATCAAATGTAAACAAAAGACGCGTAGAAATGGGTTAATTTAACATTTCAATAAGTGATTGTAAATTTGAGCTTGTTGGGAACTTGTTTGCGTTAAAATAATTATTAAATCTCGTATTCCATTTTTATTCATAACATACAGCCGGTCACATACAAAATGGTGAAAGACATATGAGCACTGATAAGGAAAATTGTGACTGGTGGGACAAATTGTTTTAACTGATGGAACAATTGCATTATATGTGGATTCATATTTTCCAATTCGTAATGTTTTAGTTTCGCTTCTTCAGCTTTCACGTTTCTTCATAATAAAATTCTAGCACAAAAAAAAAACTACACACATACCTTAAGGCGCCACTTTCAACTTATTTAACATACAAAAGTAATAAATCTACTACTTATTCGTCGCTCCTAAAAGTATAATTTTTTTAATGTTTTCTTTATTTAAATATGTATTTTTATATCTCCTGTCCACTTTTTTATTATTATTTATTGGAATTTAAATGGCAACATATTAGATATTTTTTTAGATGCTAAATAAACACGGTTCTCGTTTTCACTTTTCAGACGAGACACGTTATAAAAAATCTTTTAAAAACACGAAAAACTAGCCACACAAGATATAATGCAACTAATAGGCAAATTATGTATAACATTTCGTTTCTAAACGTTTCAAATTTGTTTGAAAAATGAGAAAACTCGTTTCAAAACAAAATTTTCTATAAAAATTTCAAAACGAAAAAACCTTTTATTTACAAAATCTGGCACTAAAATTAATTAATAACAAATAATTAGAACAATTGTAAAATTAGTGATGGCGTGATTAATAAAAATTTATGAAAATTAATTAAGATGTACGTTTCAATTTCCGAACTACAACGCAATAAGGTTAAAGCCTGTAATAAAATATAAAACGTCTAACCTAAGCTTTACACGTTTGCACAAAAATATTGTTTTGTAATTGCCAAACAGTCTACAGAAATTTGTTTTCATTAATTTCGTTATTTGTGTGAAATAGTTGTTAAATTAAATGTAATACAAATATTGTTATTTAAAGGTAAATGTTTTATATTTTTGTAGAACATTACATTTAATTGTTGGCATAAAGAACGTGCTACGGCTTTTTTAACAATGACAACTATTGTTAAAATTGAATGGAGAATCGCACAACAGTATTTTTTATTCACAATTAAGTTACGAACTCAATTGATAAAAATCACAGTTTCCGTACCACAGAAAAATTTTGTGTTTCATACAACACACATACACACTGTCTATGTGTATTTTATGAAAATCTAAATTGTTTGTCAATTAAGTTCCTTCACTTAATGCTGAATAAAATCGACATTTGTCCATCGATTTGAATGATGTATCGCTTATTTTATTCCTAATGTAGTCAGCTGTCTGATAAATGAAAAACTACTTTAAATTTACCATCTTAATTTTTTTATGAGTTTTTGAAAACAACAAAAATAAAATAATTTGTCATGAAAAAAAATAAATTTTCGCCGCTGATTTCTGAATAACTCTAAAATAGTTGGAAATATAAAAAAATATGTAAAAATAACGTAAAGATAATTTGATTGGTATTCTATTGATTCCAATCGCGCAACCCGTTTTTGAGTTATGGTGAAATATTCTGATGTACCTAGTAGAAATATTAGTTATGCCCATTAAACAAAATTCTATACGTGAAAGAAAAAAACTGAAAACTGATTTGAATTTAGCGCATTAAACTTTATACATTCCGCATATTTATATTTAAAGGCGATTATGTATTTATTTATGCCTATAGAAAAAATTCGTCCTTGGAGATTTGAAACTGAAATGCCATAAGAAACAGGCGAAAACATTTCAAAATAACTTAATCAGTAATTTCTGTGATTTTCATTAGTAGGCACGGTACGGTACGGTACGGTACGTATGTCTTAAATATCACTATTTTCACAAGAGACAAATTAAAGACCATAGATGAATACGTAGATTTCCAGCTCTCGGCCTGTCAATAAAAAAAATTGACAACTCTCTTCACGTAAAGGTCTTGTGTATTCAACAAGCTTGAGAGAGGCAATTCAACACACATCAGTGAGAGTAGTTTTTTCACTTGAAAATGCTGTAAAAAGTATTTTTTTGCACACACACACACTGTTTTATTTAATTTAATTTTTTTATTTGTTTTGTGATAAATTTTATGTTTCTTCTTGATGAAATTTTATAATATTTTTTTAAATTTGTTGACATTTGTGTGTTGAAATTAATCAAAGTTTTCAATCCTTTTTTCATTCAACAGTAATGCATTTTTCTTACCATTTGGGATGAATATTTTTAGTACCAAATAGAAAAATTGCAAAAAAATGTTTAGCAAATCAACAGTTTTTGAGCTCGAATGTATTAAAAATGATTCTAAATTCATATTTTCACTAATTTATGCAAAATTAATTGTATATAATAACTAAAAATTCATGTTTAAAAATTATAAATTTTGTAAAATACTTTTTGTACAACTAAGTACGATTTGGTGCCGGGGGGAAAATTTTTATTTAAACCAATACTAAAACAAAATGTTCTACCAATACATTCTTAGGCTTAGGTTTTTTTTTGACAACCGACTTAGGTTTCTGACAACTACTTGCAACCAGTCAGGCTTCTATGTTTTCTATGTTAAAGACTTTGTATAAAATTTTGTGGATTTTGTTTTAACGGTCACAAGTCATAGACACTTTTTAAATAATTTCTGGAAAAAATTGTATAATCGCCAGGAGGCCCCAGTAGAGCAGTTATTTTTGAAAGAAGTACAAGTCCACTTTAAAAAAAGAAAAATCTAAGGAGGGTAGCTTTAAAAAATATGGTCTATATCTTTTTAAAATTACCTTAACAGCTGTTTTACACTATCTCACAAGCCGTTGGACTTCTGTAGATAAAGCAACCCTGATCTAATGAGTTTATGGAAAGTTTTAAAAAACCAATAACAACACATTACATCAGGGTTGCATTTTCTGCAGAAGTCGAATAGCTTCTAGAATAGTTTAAAAACAGCTTAACTAATTTTCTAAAAAAGTGGGCTTATACCACTTTAAAAAATAACAGCTCATTAAAAACTAAGAAATGCGTCCAAATAATAGGCTAAAGCTTGCGAGTTTATTCAGAAGGTAGCAGCAAGTAAAAGTTGATTAGATCTCAACATACACGGCTTAACATAACAATGGTGTTTTCTAAGTATGCCAGAAACCCCTCAGCTCTGTTCACCGGGTTATTATTCCAACATATACACGTTTTTGAATGAATCGAAAAGCTTTAAGATTACCATCACTGACTGTAGCCCACGTTTATTTTACTACATGTCCCCCTTCCTCCACCCACCACTTCTTTCTTATTCTTCTACTTATGTCAAACTTTTTTGATTTGATTAATACTTAAGTATGTATGTAAGTACATACGTTTTATTTTATTGCCGTGTAGTTGTATATTTTTTTATAAATAGAATTAATTATGTGACCACTTATATCAATAAAAGCGAAACATAATTAAGTATGTAGTTCTTGCAAAAAATCCACTTCAAAACTGATAGATTGAAAATACGGGGAAGCATATTCCTTATATAGAAATCTCAACGTGTAGGCAAACAGACGTACATAAAATAAAAAAAGTAAGACAAAAGTGACCACACTCTGGAAGTGTGTATATTCTTATAAGTAAAAAAATTAAATTTTTAAGGTCGAGGAATATTTCCCATCTTTGGTGGTCATATTATGCCTAACGTCTATGCCTAAAGTGAATATTTTTGCACATACCATTTCATTTTTAGTTCACCCCACTGTGCACATACAATAAAATATTTAAATGTTAAGAAGTTTTCCACATACTCTACAAAGATTTTATCTACATACTTACATATAAATAACAACACAAATATATTTTTGCGACAACAAATACATAAATTATATTTCACAGAGTCGACGTAAAATGTCAATCTTTCTATTTTTGGTTTAATTTCGCAAATTAAATTTTGTACGTAAACAAGTTATTTGTGTCTAGACATAAATACTTCAAAGTAATTTCTTTTTTTTAAAGGAACATTGCAGGAGTGACATCAAATCTTTGCAATTTTAAGTTACATCAGATTTTCTAATTTAAATGAAACCAGGATTTTATAAACATTTAAGACAAAGCAAACCTTTTACACATCTAGATTATGGGAATCAAATGATAGTTTCAATTAAAAATTTTTGCAAACATTCTGCCAAGAATTTCTACACAGGAAAAATTATTTATAAATGTTATTGAATGAGGACTAAAAATACTGTAAATTTGTTTTTGTATTCCACAGTAAAAACAACAATAAACAAAATCATTTAATGAATCAAACAATATAGTTTTATAATTTTTTTCAAAAATCAATAAAATCAATAAAATTCAATAATTTAGATAATTTTATTCTAAATGGGGACATATCAACGGATTTTTAGAAGACCAAACAACTCATTTTATAAAAAAAACAGGAGCTCAATCTAATATACTTGAAAATCGAATGCACATTACACTTTACAACAAAAAAAAAAAAGAATATATATGGTTCTAACGACTGATTGTGGCAGAGGGCACCAACAAAATATACACTCGTAGAAAAATGTATAATCGCATTGATGACGCCCTAACATCAATGAATGATCCCAGCAAAAACTTTGCTTACTGGTGGACAAAAAAGTATATTAGGATTTAAGTCGTAACTACTCACAATTTGACTCGATAACCGCTTATGTTTGTTGAGAAGTCCAAAAAATAAGCAAACTTGGGGCGAGTTTCCTTACACAGTGAGCTAAGTGGTACTTTTTCTTTGTAAAATCAATCTTTTCAAATGCTTTGCATTATGTATTATGCATTTTACAGTCACCAAACTACCTTTAGTAACTATTTTTTCCTTTATTTTCGCTGCTAAATCCTTTGAATTGTCAGTCTTTGATTGTCTGAAGTGGATCTATAAATGTCTCCTTTCATGTTATTTCCATAGTTAGTCGCATTTAGTAAGAAATTACTCACACAATTTTGACTTTCATTATCTCTTTTCAGCATAACATTTAATTTTGACTCTCTCAGTTCAGATAAAAATTTTACTCGACCCATTTAAATTGCAAATTGTACTAACGTCTTAGAAAGACAAAAAATGTATTAAAAACTAACAATTAAGAATTAATCAAGAACATATTCTGATAAGATAGAAAATACACTGTTTTTGGACAAGATTTGTTGTACATCAAGTGTTTAGGTAACCAGAATGTTAACATTTTTTCAAAAATCCTCTTTTTGTACCCCTTGTTTTGAAAATCCATTTTTCGTGTTCCTTTTTGAAAAATTTCAACGCTGAGAGAAAATAAGAATTTCGTGCTTGAATTGACAGTTTTATTTAATCTGAAGTGCAGCTTACTAAAACGGAGAATGAAAAAATTTTGTATTGCTTTATGACTAAAAAAAATAAATAAATTTTACAATAAAAAATTTTCATTTCCCATGTCAGGATTTGAATACGAGACACATATTTATTTTTTACTTTTTAATTTTCCGAATACAAAAGTGTTTCGCATCATTAATAACAATATGTGCTTGAAAAATAGTTTCATACCGTTTATGTAATGTTTCATGCCATTAATGAAATTTTTCATTGTATTAATGCATGGAAGCTAATCTAATAGTTTGTTTGTTATTTCGAACCGTTTTCCTTTCCGTGTAGTAGCTAATTTCAGATATTGAAAAAAACTATTGATTTGTTCATATTTTCAATGTTCTTTTCCAAAATTGTTTTTTATCATTTATTCCATAAAACTCTGATATTGAAGATTTTCAAGTATTTTTCAATATACATATATAAGCCCTCATATGACTATGGATTTGTAAAACTTTTCTTTATTGTTCTATTTTGCTATCATCATTTTTGTGCCATTATAGAATTTCTAAAGGAATATTACAAAAATAGATGAGAATATCATGCACTAAATCTTGAGCTATTCTATGAAAAGGACAAGAAACATTTCATTCTTCAAGGAAAATTTTCATTTTTATGTAATCTTTTGTAAAGCAGAATTTTCTGGACAGTGCTTTCAATTCTAAGGCGACTTAAATTTCTTTATTTATTTATTTATTAGAAATATAAGACAAGAAGAAAAGAAGAATATAAGAGAAGAAAAAGCTATTTATTTGGACAAATTTTGCTAAGTTATAAATACTAAAAGGTCTTTCAACAATGTTTTAGTTGGCTTGTTTGAATATTGTTAAATATACAAACTAAAATATTAAAAAAATATCTAAATGAAATTTATTAGCTAAAATAGACACAATTAAAAAAACATTAATATTAAGTCACAGGTCATTTTTCATATCCCTTATGCCTTTGTATAAAGAAAACCTTCAAAATTTCATAGCATGAATAAAGAAAACAACAATTTTAGCCAGAATATACATATTGTAAATATAATGAAATTTTCGTCTAACAGAAAAACGTGCTTGAAAATGTTCTGCTTGTAATGAAAGCTTCCTGTCATTAAAATAAAATTAAGACCGGAACATTTAATAAACTGTTAAATGATATTCCAAAGTTATTGAAAATATTGGCAAACAAACAAAGAAAAAAGAAACAAAACCATTTTCATATTGCCAAAGTTTGTTTTTTTAGACACGCGAGTACAGAGCAATCATGCAATTAAATTCTCCAAAATAATTACTGTTCTAGGTTTGTGTGTATGAAGCTCAATAAGTGTAAAGAAGTAAAAATACTTTTTGGCTTTTTTATTTTGATATTTAATAAGAACAAACAAAAATGTAATAAAAATTGTATGTTTATTGTTTTCGGTCAAAATACAAGACTATTATACGAGTAGAGAAAAAAACATTTTGTTTTCATTTTCAAAAATGAAGCGCGAATTGATATGAAATTAAAGTAAAAAAAATCAACAATAATTTTTAGAATTTGGTGTGGATACATTTTTGCTTGTGAATTTTTCTTACTCATTAATTAACACACAAAAGTAATTAAATTATGTATGTATATGTTCTATAAATAAG
The DNA here is from genome assembly GCA_956483635.1 of Panzeria rudis. Classification (NCBI taxonomy): domain Eukaryota; kingdom Metazoa; phylum Arthropoda; class Insecta; order Diptera; family Tachinidae; genus Panzeria; species Panzeria rudis. The sequence goes on along the minus strand of OY101447.1, from coordinate 145,890,677 downwards.
TCGAAAATTAAATTAAATAATTTCAATTTGTTAAATTCAAGCCAATTTAAAGCGCTTGCCAAAATATTTTGTTCTAATGATTTTATTGTTTAGAGGAACTTATTGCAAAGACAGTCGAGCTTTACTTTCTTTTGACGAACAAGAGGGAAAGACGTATAAGTAATAAAGTTAAATAGTATTTTATTACTTATACGTCTTGCATTCCCGTAAAAATACCTAATTAAAATAGCTCATACGCACTGGGGCCTATTAGTGTTTAGGGCATAAACATTAACGTAATTAAGGCGCACGATAGTGTGGCAGTTTGTATATTACACGAAACATTCGTGCTGGTTTACCAACTTCATGACTTTGCTTTGCTCAATTACACTATACAACAATTTTGAACATTTTTCAAAACTAAGGAGTTCTGTAAACCGATTCTGATAGAGGAAAAAAGAGCCAAAAATTACCGTTATTTGGGGGAGTCAGACGGTTAAGATGTACCACAAAAATATTTGCCCTATTATTTTCTACAAATTTGCTAAGCATACCCTACACGTCAGATGTAAAGAACACATACAAATCTGAAAACGGGAGCTTTTTATCTAGATGCACTATGGTGTCCCTTAAACTTTATGCCAACAGCAGAAAAATTATAAGTACATCAGCTGCAGCATATCCGGATATACACATAATTTTTGTACGGGAATTGTTTTTGTTTTATTAAATTTGTTGTTATAATGTTGTCTAGTTTGGTTTTGTACTTATGTATATTTTAACGGGTAGAAATGGAAAAGTGCCGATATCTCTGAAATAGGCTGTCTAATTCCACCTGAATATCGGAATAAGGTCAAGAACACTTTTGTTAAAAATATCGACAAATATCAGATCGATATGGTTACTATTCTCTAATATATATCGCTTTTAAAACACACAACATACCCAGGTATGTTGCTGTAGACACAAAGGTTAATAGGTCGTCTAGAAATAAGATACTATATTAACTAGTAAGACCTTGGGAATCATTTTGATCTCACTGCTATTAACGTCCGAACTTTTTGAATAGGAACTTGGCCCTATTTTCACATTTATGTTTTTGTAGGTATAAACTTTATATTACGCAGTGGGGGAATTGTTGAAAAAATTTTTTAAATTAAAGTTTCACATGGCGTTAAACTAAGACTTTAAGTTTATAAAGGGGATGGCGGCATAAGACCTCAGAAGTATATTGTATGGGAAAACTCCTTCTTTATTTTCTGAATATAGCACTTGGAAGCTTAGGCTTTATAATCGCTTTGGATTAAAAAGCAAATTAGTTTGAAATAATCACATTAAAACAAAAAATTAGCTACTGGCTTGAGCTTTTCATATGTTCATATACTATACACTGAAAGAGTTTTCTACATAAATTCTGTGAATTTCGACATTAATCCAATGAAAAACTTCATTAAAACTAAATCATAAGTCACGCTTCGGTAAATCAATGAAACCATGTGTCGTTAAATTTATTTGAATGAAAATTTTACCAATTTTATGAAATAATTTTATTGATTTACTATAATAGTTTCGCTAAGCTAATGAAAATATTTCTTTATTACGATAAAATTTTTTTATAATTTTAATGGAATTATTTCATTATTTTAATGAAATTTTATCATTATTTTAGTTAAATAATTTATTGTTTTAATGCAATTATTGCATTGCTTTTTTAACAATACTCTCGAAACAATGTGTTTCATGACTGTATCATAATATGAAAGATTATAATAAAAACAATAATACAACATTATTTTTGTTTTTTGATTTTGGTTAACAACTGTTGACATAATTAAGGTGGTGGGTGTCTTTCAGAAATAGAATGAAATTTTTAATTAACAGTACGAAATACGTTCAATTAAAGTTATTACAGTCGCAAACTTAAAATTAAAAATTTTTGAGAGTATACATATATTTCAAGCCTTTTAAGTCTCCATTAAAACGTTATGCCAAACTTAAAGAGGTTTCCATAAAATAAAATTTTCTAGCGAAACTATGAAAGCTAATGAAGAAATACTAACGAAATTGGAATAATAATAATGAAATATTCGATTAGAATTATAAAAAATCGTTAAATCGTTTCATTGGATTATGTTCTGCTGTGAATGTTGAAAAATATATTAATGTTGAGTTTCCCTTGCTTGTTCCTTGAAATATTGATCATGTTTAAGTATTTCTGAATATAACGCTACGAACTTTAGTATGTTCATGTTTTTTGAAGCACTAAAGAAATAAATCTCTTTATAATTCGGTTTAAAATATGAGCTTCTTCAGAAGCTGATTTCATAGCGTCACAACAATGCAGGTTTTGAAGCGAGAAAAGTATTTGCTTTTTACTTATACAAAAGCTTCGAACACAAGCTATAAAAAAGCTGATTTTATAGTGCTGATCGAGAGCAGGTATTTAAGCGAGAATGAAGAGTAAGTTTATTTGAGTTTCTTGGTGCCGTTTTGCAACAGTGTTTTGGTCGACTGATTGGTACCTTGGACTTCAAACCTGAAGGTTCTTAGTTCGATACTAGTCGAAGTTAAAATAACAAACATTGAGTAAAAATATCAAATTAATAAAAATAAATAAAGAAACGAAATAAGACAAATTCAAAATGGCGTTAACGACGCCAATCCACATCGAACCATTTTTTTCATATATATTTAGTTCTAGTGCTGAAAATTTTGATGATTTTCAGCTCTTCAAAAATGTAGTACTACAATCCGGGAACTTGCCATACAAAAATCAGCAGCGATATCAGCAGGTTTGTCAGCGCTACTTTTATTCCATAATAGTAGAAACCTGCTTTATTGGAAGCAACTTTTTTACTGGGTATAATCACTTTGGATTAAGAATAAGTTCATGCCAGGCTTTTGTTTTGCATACGGATGTGATATTTTAGTAAATATTTTATATTTTCATGTAAAACATTTGTGCACTAAAAATATATTTTAAATTCGGAAACATATTTCAAATGTTTATTAACTCCAATACAATCTGTAAGAGTTTTCTTGTTAATAATTTCAACATTTTATAATAGAAATTTAAATAAAGCAAACAAAACTGAAATGTTAATTAAACGAGATGATTTATTAAGTGAAAACAAACATGAAACTAAGTGGATTTCTTCTGTATAAAAATGTTTAATGAAAATTTTTCAATTATAAAATCTTGTCGAAAAACCAAACAACAGCAACAAAATATTAATAAAACATCAAAAACAGCAAAATAAAATGAAACAATATATTTATAGATGCATCGACAAATTAATTAATAAAAATATTTAGATTGAAAATAAGAGATGAAAGAAGTGATGACATAAAAGTTCATTAAATCAATCTTTTTGTACAAACTTGCATTGAAATAATAATATGGCGTGAACATATTTTTATCTTTTGGCGCATTTAAAATCAAACGTTTTTATAAATTCTATTCATCGTAGCTGCTGTCATCAGTGGGAATTTATTTATGTAAAAAAATGGTAAGTAAATATTCTATATTTGTTTTATTGATATTATGTGTACATACCCAGTAAAAACTACTGCTTCGGGCAAAACAGGTTTGTAAACGAGAGAAGCTGGTTATTGTTGTTTCTCCTGCTTCGAAAAGCGCTTCGAACATGCATAAATTCTTGTTCGCTTTATCCCACTTTAGAGATCTTTAAATGTATTTTGAGTTTTTAAATGTGTTAGTGTTTATATGAAATAATGCGTGCGACAATTCCTTAGAACATATTTTGCTGAAAGCTACAATGCTACTGAATATGATTTTGTTTATTTTGGAGTTTCTGTTGAATAAATTAAAAATGCTGGCTAACTTCGTAATTTGAACATTATGGACACTGAGAGATCTCTACCTTCTTTTTGAGCATCCTCAGAAGCGCTTCAAAGCATAGCATGTGGAAGGCACGAAAGCTTTTCATTGCTTTCAAAGACATGATATTTTTTGCTGTGTATGTATATATGTATGGGTATAAGTGGTGTGAGAAATATATTAATATAATAAATATTAGACGATGACTTGTAGGAAGAAAAAAAATTTTAGCATCGTTAATGTAGTGTTGACAAATCTGAATTTATCAATCATAGTTAAGTTGAGTTTGCATTAGAATAATAAATTATGTAGTTCTCGTATTCTATTTCCAGTCATGATTAGTGTAAATACCCAGCAAAAACTTTTGTCATTTTTGTAATCGGTAGTACTCTTTTAATGGGTTACCAACTAATGAGTAGTACGTTTTTATCTTATTATCATGCTTTGAATGAGAGCTGCTATTTAGTTTTCTAAAAGTTCTGAAAGTTGTTATAATTTGTTGTTATGTATTAATAAAATAAGTAGACAACCACTTTTTAAGTCATTATGTGTTTGTATACGAAAAAAATCTTTTGTCGCTAAAACTGATGAGTCAATAATACCTGAGTGAGTAAAGTAATTGTTTTCAAATCTGAACGAGCACAGTTTCGTATCAAAGCTGGGTAAAAAAAACAAAGTGTGAAATATATAAATAATATATAATGATTATACAATTTTTTAATTTTAGCTTGTTTGTTTGACTACTTATTTTCTAGCTTCAAGTAAGCCAAATAATAGCTAGTTAATTGCTGTGATAGTGTAAATACATTTGTAAGGGACTTCTCAAACAAAAATAAGTAGCTATCGAGTCAAGTAAGTAGTTACGACTTAAATCCTCATATACACACAAACAATTATCATTGGTTTTTAAGTTTTTAAATATTATTATTTTTTTGTTAGATTTTTAAATATTCCAATACACAATTTTGATAGAAAAAAATTCGATTTTTTCTTATTAAATATTTACGAATTTTATTTTTTAATTTTACGAACTTTGTGGTAGGCCCCATTTCCGTAAAAAAAATATTTGAATTTATGATAATTATAGTTTTTTCTGTGTACTTATTTTGCCTGCCAGTAAGCTAAGTATTTGCTGGGTAAAATTTTAAATCACATACAACTAAGCCACCTGTTCTTATGTTCTGCAGTGTATGTTGTAGAATTAATTTACGTTGTTTTTCACTGCTGGCAGAATGGATCAGTACTGATTTCGAGGCCGTTGCACCATTTCATCAGCGTGCCTTATTCAATTTTACCACTTGTCAAGGTGGATACTTGTGACTAGAAATATTATCTATTTAACCAAGTTATTTAAGGAAATAGAATATTCTTCTAATTATGCAAATTTCCAATTACGCAAAATTGGTAAAATTTGTTTAAACTAGCTGAAATTAATTGAAACTATTTTTATTTTTGATTAAGTGTATTAATTGAAATTTTTTGAAGAATAATTTTTTCTGTGTACCAACCATATATTAGCTCTCCTAATAAACTCATACTCATTCTTTACATATAGAGCAATTTCTATTATCCTAATACATTTAGCATGAGTAAACAGACATAAATTCTTATATACACAAATTTAAGGCAACACATTCTTGGATGGGAAAAAGCGAAAAAAATCATTAAGCACAATAGCAAATATACAATCAAATAAATTCTTTTTAGTACAACTTAATGCCACATTGTTTCCTATCTAAGGTTTTAAGTTGTATATATTGCTTTGTTATTATTTGATGTTTCATTTGCCATTTCCATTTGTATTCTGTTCTTAATGGAAAACAAACATAATATTATCGAAACCCAATCACTCACTCACATATTTAATCACGCATATGAAAATAAAAATTAATCAGCCTGTTCATAAAATCAGCAACGGAATTTGATCGGATATGGAACTTAAATCCATTTTTAATAATGAATGGGTTTATGCATGGCGAATTTTTATATATTTCTTGCGCCTTGGCAAGAAATACAACTTGCAAAAGAAAAACAGATATTTTAATAATAACACAACGGAACAATGATTTTGTTGTTTAAATAAAAATAGATTATCTATTTTCATCTGCTGATTTCGATTTCATCAATAGTTTTTCCCTAGCAGCTCTAGTTTTAAATATTTGCATAATTTCCACCATTTTTTGTATTATTCACTTACAATTTCACAAAAGGTCTTCAAATCCTTAAAATATTGTCTGGGGTATTAATCTGCACAAAAATGTCTTTCATTTGAGTAGAGTCACATTGGTAAGCATGTCAGGATGTCTTACTGTTATTCTAATAATGTTAACAATCATGCCTTTATGGTTAGGTCCTTAAAAATTTGTATTCGTAAAAATTTCTAAAATCAAACTAACTGATCTGTATGTGTTTGGAACGATTTTCCGTCATCTGTATGTATTTTTGTCCGTTGACTACGAAAATAACATTACTTTTTTTCTAGAAGCTCTGGCTTTAGATATATTGTGTATTATAAAAAAGTTACTTAGAGTTTTTTTCTAACGTCTCACAGTGGTTCTAATTGGAAAATCTGTATCTGTATCTTTGAAATATGCGATCCGATTAAAAAATGATTTGTGGAAAAATTATAGAAAAACACATAAACTTTAAGAGTGTTGAAATCTGAACCACCCTGTTGAAATACACGTTGAGGAACAAGGTGTTAAAGTGGAATACCTCGGTCAAGAAAAATCTTGCTGGCTACACGGAGATTATCAAACATGTTTTTGTACTACGTGCCTCTGGTACTAATAGTGGAAATTATGAAATTATATCAGATATATTCAACATAATTAATCTGGCGTTAAGTTCTTACTCGTCCGGTCCAAATGTGGCCAGAAGAGTAGATTTTCTAAAAATATTAACATTTTCAGAATCAGGAAATGCGTAAGATTGTTTTTACTTTCTATTAAAAACATAGCAATATTCTAAGGCTTAAACAATTTTAACGATAATATTTTTTATCCCCAAGGTAGTAAATTTTGACATCATGTAGGTCAATGTATGCTTCAACAGGATACTCCAAAATTCAACATTCTTAAAGCTTATGCCCTGTTCTATGTTTTTTGCCTACATCTTTTTATAATCAGATCGCAAGTTTCAAAGGTACAGATTTATTAATAATTTTCCAATTGGAACCAATGTGGGCCGTGAAATTAAATTAGGTTGTTATGTGACATATGTCCATGGTTACGTATATGAACAATCCAGAAAGTCTTTTGAGCTATTTAGTGGTGAGTAAGTATATCGTAAGCCTATTACGGACTTGGTAAAAGCTTACAGGTTGCCTAGAAGTGAGATGTTATTGTACCCATCAAGAACTTGGTCCTAATTTTGATCTCAGTACTTTTTTCGGCCGAAAATTTTGGATAGGAACTTGGCCTTATTTTCACTTTTATGTTTTTGTACGGATCACTCTAACTCGAGTAAGGTTGGATCGATTTCGATCAATAAAATGCCAAAATCTGCATGAAAAAATTACATGCAAAATTTCTTAATATAGATTTTTGAGTTGATCAAAGCTTTCGGACTTATTCAACAATAAGTAAAAAACAAAATCGATTTCGATCAATAAAATGCCAAAACCTGCATGAAAAAATTACATGCAAACTTTCTTAATATAGTTTTTTGAGTTGATCAAAGCTTTCGGACTTATTCAACAATAAGTAAAAAAAAATAGATTTTATTTATAGTTCTTAAGACAGCTCTTAAAAGGTTTTTTGGACTCTTAAAAGGTGTTTTCAGTAATAAGTTTAGAACGAGAGTACCTTTTAAATGGTTGTGTGTATTCACTTAATTCCTCATAAATTCAACATTTATGCATCGATTTTCATGCCATATAGCTTATTTCGTTCTTATGATAATAAGGATAATAGTTAAAACTGAATTTTTTTCAGTTTTAATTTTTTATTTTTACACTTTTTTCTATACTAATTTGAGAATAACTCCGATATCGTTGATCAAATCAAAAAACTACATTTAATTGTTTGAAGCTAATTTTGTTTTAAATATCCGACAAATCCGACAAGCCGTTCACGAGTTAAGGCTCATTTAGCCGACCGTAACGTTGATGTAGTTGCACGTGCTGATCGTTTCTGTCTCATAGCTTTTCAATGTGACAGAAACGATCAGCACATGCAACTACATCAACGTTACGGTCGGCTAAATGAGCCTTTATGATAACGTGGCCGCCCTCATACACATGCCCGTTATAAAATCTGCACGTGGTAGAAAAAAATAGTACAATAAATTTTCTTTATTTTAGTTATTTTTATTTAAAGGACCTACTTTTGTTTTTGCTGACCAGTGTTCTTTGTTAAAGTATGAGATTATAAAAAAAAACAAAAGTTTCTTTAAGACACAATTTGATAAATTCGAATTGTCTGAATAACTGACATTAAAAAATCTCTTTAAATTTCTTTATCATGTTTTTTCTACGAAAAAAGTCATAAAGAAATGTACAATATGGTTTTCTTCACAAATTGAACAACAAAAGTTGGCATCAGCAACATATTTTTCCATATGCTTCAATTATATATATTAAGCTAATATTTTTATAAAAAATATTCTTAAAACAAGATGACATGTAGAAACAGTTTTTTCATCTAAATCAAATGTTAGAAAAATAAGCAAAAAAAAAATTTTAAGTTAAATGGTTTTATTGTAATGAAACATAATAATGATGCAGATAATGCGCTAAAAGCAAAAAAAAAAAAGAATTACGTAGTACCAGGTACCCCAGGCATTAAACAGACTAAAATAAAATCATGGGGCGTTGTTGACTATAGATAACGAAAATTCGACGCGCGCCCCACGGTTTTATTTTAGTCAGATCAATGCCCTATGTTGATGAGGAGAGTGGTGTGTCGAGCTGTACCATGGATTTTGATTTTTTTGGGCGTGGCACCGCCCACTTTTGTAATTACGAAATTGTGTAGTCAGGCGCTTACAAAATTTCAGATCAATCGGTCAACAGGAAGAGGGTAAATTTTAAATTAAACTCCACCTACGAACAAACTCCACAAACACAATAAGCTAAATAAAACCATTTAAAAAAGATTTCTTTGGCATACTTTTTGTGTTGTAATAAAGTCGTAAATTTAAAAAATTTCAAGCTTAACAAAAATCTCTAAATCAACAAAATTTTTAATTGTTTTACGGCCAATTTTTAATTTGGATTTTCAAAGTCATTTATCTTTAAATTCGTTTTAAATACAAAATTCTGTTTTGCATTAAGCACTTGAGTCAAATTTGATTTAAGTTTTATACATTATCATATTATTTTAACTGCTTGTTCTTCTTGTGCAAACGAAAAACTTGTGGCCGCTGACAAATCAACTTTTTTTGACCTGAAATTTGGGCTTTCTTCGTCTATATTTCGTTTTCTATCATTTTGTAAGCTGTTTTTATTCTTTTAAAACATTAAAGCAACTCTTCATTATTCTTATTTCCTGAATGGAGAAAAATGTATTTTTTGGAGTTTTTCTTTGTTTATGTTGAATAGCTGCTTTTTGGGAAATTTATGGTGCTACCATATTTTTGTCTCAATTAAAAAAGAACAAATAAATGCGACTGAAAAACATCAGGTGTATTTAATGACAATTTAAATTTATATGAGAATTAACAAAATAAATATTTAATTACTATGTCAAAAACTGGCGATTAATGTAAGTTCCGCAAATCTCATACTCTTCGAATTCAAAATAATAAACAAAATTAAGGAAATTTATTTAAGTTAAAAATAAGTTATGTAATAAGGTCGTGACTTAAAATGCTCACGGGCCTTTGATCTAAATATATATTTAAATTTCAGTAATGCTTCCTGATAACTGAAAACTTTGTATACGAAGCTTAGTTTTGTGATATATCTCTTACATTGTTCGTTCAATCATCTGCTTTAGATCCTAGAACATAAATATAAATATTTTAAATTTTTTATTTATTTAGAAATTTTGATAAAAAATGTGAATGATTAATGGTTAGTGCTTACATGGTTTTCCTGTCTAGGACACAATTTGCAATCAAATTTAAAAGTATGACATAAATAGATACTCGTATAATTTATTACAAGAGTTAACTTCCCTAACAAGCTAAGTTCTTTATATTTTATCTGTATGAAAAAAAGGACACTCAAGTTTTATCCTGGCTATTGGTATTTCATAAATTATTGTTTTTTGTTTCCTTTCTTTCTGCCCGAATATATTTGTCATCACAAAGTGTTATTTGTGTTTTACAAACACATCACTTATTTTTTTGTTTTCTTCTTCTTCTTCTTTTTGATTTTATTATTGTGGAAATTTCAGGAACAGACAGATGTTTTAAGAATATATAAAATGTGTGATTTTTTACACTCGTTGTGGTTAAGATTCCACTACATATGTAAGGAAAAAAGATATATAAGTAAAATTTTTGTCATATGTCGATGTACACAGAAAAAACTAAATTTCATTTTCTGTAAAGGAATTCAATGAAATAGTAAATATTTTATCTAGGAACGGACCTACAAACAAATTTGTAAATGTAGACAAAAATATCTCAAAAATTTCATTGAAACAAAACGTGTTTTTTTCAGTAAACAAATTGTTTAAATCTATAAAACAATTTGTCTAAAAATATTTACAAATTGTAAAAAAAACAATTTACTAAATAAAAAAAAAAAGATTTACTGGATTTTCTGAAAAATATCAAACAACATTTTTGTATGGATTTATAAAACAATTATTCTAAAAATATTAACAAATACTAAACAAACTAAATCAAACAAAAATATTTAGTGAACTTTTTTTAATATATGAATCAAAAATTTTGTCTGGGTCATAATCATCATCATCATGCATTAAGCAGTTATGAAATTTAACTTTGTTAAATGTGTTCAAGTCTGAATATTTATCTAAAGACTCTAAAAGAATGAATGAGAATTAATGCAACGATATTAACGAATAAGAAGTTATATATTTTTTGCCATTTATTTTGCGAGCAGCTCCGCAATACCAAGGGAATGTGTTGCATGTACACTGTTACATTGAAATTTTGCTTTAAAAAATTTTAACTTTTCCACTTCCCGACCGATTTTAATAAGTTAGAGCTTATTGTAATCGTTCTAAGTTACACTTTTTAAGAAAATAAAAAACTGGTAGGTTCTCAAGCAAAGTGTTGCAAAAATACGCGATTCGTTCTCAGTGTAAGCTAAATTAAATTAATAGAGTCTCGCTATTTCAGCATTAGTATTTTGAGTAGATACATGAAGAAAGAATTGCGTTTTTCAGTGTGCATTTCTTTAATTTATTTCATTGCGATGGGTGTGGGGAAGCTCTTCGGACTGGCTAGCATTAGATATATTTAAGATAAAGAATCTGGCTTTTAATTGTTACTCGGCCGCTCAACAATGGGAAGCAGATTATCTATAAATAGTAACATTTTCAGAAGCATATTATATACCTACATGAAAGTTGTACTAAACTTCAATTTATAATTTTTATTTCCTTACTATTTATTAAAAACCATAGCAATCATTTTATGTTTAAAAAAATTTTACGATATTGGGCATTTTTTTCTGAATTGAAAAAAAAAAATATGTGAAGAAAAAGCGAACTACCAATTCTTTCGAGCAAAAGTGTACTACGTATGTGGAATATGGGAGAAAACCTAGAATACTTATCATGATTTTAATGTTAACCAAATGAGAATTCTAGATATTTCCATTTTGGGGATTGACTTTACATTATAAATCTTTCATGACGTTGGAAGTTCGACAGGATAGTGCAAATTGCTGAAGAAGTTTACCAATGAACGAGCTCACATCGAAGAGCACTGCTTCATGATCAGTCCTTGAATTCCATCAGGCACGGGAGACTTGTTTATCCTGAGATCTTCTAAAACTTTTTTAACCACTCGGTCTCGAAATAATATCTGTGGTATAGTTGCAAATACTTTTTCTAGAACGGGCAGTGAGTGGTTCATTGCTTTCAGCCAAGTGTAAATTACTTAGAAATAATTCGCGAAAAGTTTAGTGTCAGTGAATATTTGGTAATCCTTCAAAAGAGTTGTAGTTGATCAACTAGCATTATTCTTTACTCCTTTAAAGAATAACCAAAATCTCTTACTACAATGAGGGGCAACAAGAATTTGAGCACGAGGCTTTGCTCGTATAAAACATTTTTAGTACTCTGACGAACGAAGATCTTGCCTTTTTTGCCCAGCGAATCAGTATCTAAATTTTGTTGTTACAACAAATACAAAATTATTCCCCTCTAGAGCTGACTGTATTTTTGCACATCTGATTGAACCAACACTTCGATCTGGGATTAATAGCGACGTACCTGGATGGAATAATGGTTTTCATTTCCAACAAAATGGTATTTACAACTATGTATTTTCATCATGTCATTGACACAATTTTCTAGTAAACATAATTTCCAGACAGCTGCTAGAAAAAATTCGTTGGGCATTCCCGTAAATATATTTTGAGCGTTCCATAGCTGTTTGTTAAGCATTTCTAATGAAACCTCAATTATTTTAAAATATTGTCATAAGACGGAAGTGATCTAAAGAACTAAATGGTATACGCTCTAAAGGTTGTCTAGAACAATTTTTGATAAACAACAGTCTTAGATTACTATTATATTCAGTACCAGTAGTGATTGGTATACAATGAAAATTGTAAACCTTTGGACCAACTTCCAACTTTTTTTTGCTGGCACGAAATATAAAAATGTTTTACTTATGTAGAACCAAAACCACGAAACATGGGCATGCATAAAAATAAACCAACGGTAGCACTAGAATTTGTTGTGATAAAACATTAAAATAATATCAATTAAGTAGTGATATAATTCTCGTTTTCAGTTTTTACGAAACAGTTTCTGTATACAACAATTGCAATCAAATTCAACAAAATTTCCTTGTTCGTTGTAAATATTGATCGTGTCTACTTCTTTGGCCAACATACAGAAAAAGTTCAATGTAAAATCGTCGAAAACCAAGGTTAATTTAACATTTTTCGGTAGTGATTTTGCTTCATAGGTGTTTCATGCTAATTCAACATGATTTACAATAATATTGAAAGAGCATTTATCCTTTTGAATTAACTATATTTCATGTTGATTTAATATTCCAGTACAGTTAAAGCAAAATGAAGTTGACATTGAAATAATACAACGAAATAATACAACGAAGCAACGTGAAATTGATATTGGAACAACACGAAGAATCATGCTGAATAAAAGCTATATCAAGTTGAAACAACGTGAGTTTGATATTTAAACATGACGAAGAATCATGTTGAATTAAAATTATATTAAGCTGAAACAACATGACTTTAATGTAGCTATTCTATTAATTATTTAACTTACGTGATGTGTTTTAAGCATACACATCAGAAAACTTTGTGTTGTAGTTGGCGGCCTCAGCCAAGATTTGAACTCGTGCCATCTGGATGATAGTCCTCGCGCTAACCACTGCAGCCACAATAGCTTCAAACTGTACTTTAGCTGTACACTAAATAAGCACCATCGTATGTAAAATGAATTACATTTTAATTCAATATGATTTAAATGATTATTTAACGTAAAACTTATTTGAAATTAAAGTTATAGTCATGTTGATTTAAAATAATATATAACGCTTATAACAAAGTTGTTTTAACAATGAAAAATTTTAAATCAAAGTGATTTAAGGTTAAATTCATAATTTTCCGTTTAAAATTAATATGAAGCAATGGTAATTTTTCGCTAATAATTCGTTTTTTGTTGTCTACATAGCCAACACATGTAATAATAAACAACAACAAGTCACACAACTAAGCAGAACAGTGAATTGTAGCAATGAACAAAACAAATAAACAGTAACACACTTAAACGACAAATTATTTATTGTAAATTTCATATGATTTCCCTTCAAAATTGTGTCATGTTGATTTTACATTCCTTTTTTTTCTTTGTGTATATAATCAATTTAGGTACGTGTTGGCTCATTCACCAATTGCGCAAATCTATTTATTTTCGAGTGCACGATCAAGCGTCTTTCATATTTTTTCTTCATAAACTAAACCCTCAGCGATAAAGTTTTCATAGTTAAGAAATAAAAGTAGTAAACAGACATTGATTATATATTTTTCTTCTAAATACATATCGTTTATTTTTGACTGGGTATCATGATTTACCATCTTAGTTTTGTATTCAGCATAAAGTCTTGTAACATTTGTTTTAAACATTTTCAGGTTGGTTATAATGTAGCATTTTATAAAAATGTTTATATGTGTAACCCATAATCATATACATACAAGTTCATACAAATTTAAATATTTTATAAGCTTTTAGCATTTTTTTGCAATAAATTTACACTTTTTAATAAAAGCGTAAGCCTCAATTGTAGTGTATACAAACGTATACATAAATATTTGAAAATTTTCTTCTATGTTTTCTTTAACGTTTTCTTCATTTTACTTTTTTTTTGTAGAAATGCAAAAAAGGATTATATACCACAGTTTAAGACAACTGTCGTCTAATGTGTTAAAAGAAAAGGAAAAGGAAACATGCCAAGAAAAATAATAATAAACGTAAAGTTCATGAAACATATTTTTATGTTTCTTGTACCCTTTAGTGTCTTTACGTTTATACTTATTATTATTTTTATTTGACATCTGTTTATTGCTGCCGCTGTTGTTTGTGTACTTGCACGAATAACACTTTTGCATTAATTTTTTTTATTGATTTTGTAAGCCACAATATTTAAAAACGCTTGACTTTGCAGGAGGGAGGAAAAGCATTTCAATTTCAAATGAACTCCCTCGCAGGATGTATTTTTATGCAAATTTTAAGCGTTCAAAAACGTTGCGTTTTACACATAATTTTTATTTTATTTATTGCGTTATACCGTTCGGTATCACAAGTATCTTTATGTTATATATTTTGTTATAATATGAGTTGAATAATAAATCGAGCCTGAAAAGTTCAAGGGACTCTAGTAAAGTATTTATGTATGTATGTGACTATACGAGAATGATAAAACATATGGTTTAATTCGAGAGAATATTGTAATGTGTATATGAGAAGAACGTATGTAAAATGAAACATTAGAAATGAAGCAATAAATTTCTAATTAATTTTTAATGTAAGAATAACTTATTAATCAATAAAATTGTATATTTATTCTATGGTAAAATTCTAGAAATTATTTGACATTTACTTTAGTGCATATTATATTAAGGAATACATTTTGAATGCTTTATTTCAAAATATGTATGCAAAAACTTGGTAATGTGCTGCAAATACCAAACAACATACTTCAGTAACAAAAACTACATACAGTCTGCACTACTTTACAGTAGTTAAATCAATTGAACCAGTCATTGAAAAGGGCAAATAGTCCATAAAACCAAATTCAATTAGTTCAGGACTTATATCCTTTTCGTACAGAATTGATTTTTCGAAATCTGCAATAGTGGATTTGTGGTACTCTTAAGCGTGTTATTTTTGCAAGGAGTATGTAAAACACTCAAATAAACAAAATGGCGTTAAAAAGTGAAATTTTTAAAAAAGTGTGACTCATGCCCTTTTCGGAATGACTGTTTCAATTCTTTGCTTACAAGTAGGGATGCAAACATTGATATATTTATGGACGATACATCGATGATACATCGACGATACATCGTTGTCAAAACTAAAAACATCGCCATCATTCATTTAATTTGTTCGCGCTTGTTTCGTTTATTTAAATTTATTTTTACAAAATTTTTTTTAAACATATTTAAGTATTTTTTAATTAAAAATATAAAAAAGTTTAATTATATGCAGGGCAAATAAAAAAGATGATTCTTGATGTTCGCACAAGGTGGAATTCGTTATTTTACATGCTACAACGCACAGTGGTTCCCATTGGAAAAAAGGTAATAAGTCTGTACCTTAGAAATTTGCGATCCGATTGCAAAATGATATATGCAAAAATCTTAGAGGAGGATCTAAGCTTTAAGAATGACGATACTGAGACCACCCTGTTGAAACACACGGTGAGCTATAGGGTGTTAAAGCTGACTATCTCGCGCATGAGAGACTTTGTTGGTCTCATAACTTTTACAAATACTATCCGATTTGAATGAATTTGTTTATTAAAAGACAAAGAATATACACTTTGTTTCAATAATAGCCTTAATATGTTAAGAGATATTTTTAAATGTTGGTTTTTGGCCGTGACTTTGTTCCTGATTTCGTAGATATCTCTGTTAATTGCATAGTCAGAAATTTCAAAAAAATATTTTATGATGTTAAACAAAATCCTTGATAATATGCGGAAGAAAATTTTAAGTTATATCAATTCATGTAGCCGTGAATTCTGTACTATTTATTAACATTTTTTTGCCAATTTCAGCGCGAGGCTCTAGACGTATGAGTAATGTGGTAGCACATATCATCATATTACTCATACGACTCATGCGTCGGCCAAAAAATAGGAAATTTTTATTATCTTCACGTTGTCTTTTTAATTAAATTTTTTATATATAAGGGTATTGCTATCTTTATCCTCCGACCAAAAAAGAAGAGTGTTAAAAGTTTATAGTGTGTATCTGTGTATATGTATGTCTGTACACGTCATCGTACAGCCGAAACGGCTGGACCGATTTTGATTTAGTTTTATCTGTTTAAAAGGTGACCTAATTTAGTGTTCTGAGCTATGTTTGAAGAAAGATATCACATCTTTTCTAGATGAATCCTGTGTGTCTTTGACACCGTAGCTACCAAACGGCTAAATCGATTTCATATGCATGTCCAGGCACAAACGCACACACATCCACTTCATTTACGCTTTTACTAGCAATTAAAGTTTAAAATATCACATAAGCACACTTTAAATGTTTTAGTTAATTTTTTTACTTAATAAAACAATTATATTTGCGTTGCTTTTTAATACTTAAACACTTTTTCACATTGAATTACATTTTTATAGTTTTTGTTTTTTCTTTTTGCTTGTTTCCCTTGTTCGTAAATGATATAGCTGTCCCTTTTCAATTATTTACGCTAAGCAAAAGGGCTGATTTTTTCATTTTGGAAATGTCAAATTTGTCTACTCTGGTTACCTCGGTGTAACGGGTACGGATAGAAGGGAGTCACAATGGATCCAATTGGGTCTCTGAGTGGATGTGCGGTATATCACTACCCTTCCTAACCTAACCTAGCTATGTGCCTTTAGAGTTTTTAACAATTTAGTTATGAACTTGAGTCGAACAGTATGGGTTAAATCCAAATAGATTTATTTATATGGTTTTTAGTTCGGTTTTAATTTAATTTTTCAAATAAATTTTATTTTTATTTAGAAAAAAAAAATGTGGAGCTTGTGACAAAGAAATATTTGACTCCCGGTCTACTCATCATAGTTCTTTACCGCTGAGACTACTCGAACAATATCGGTAGTTTCCAGTCAAGTAGTTGAAATTCATGTTGTCACTGTTAGAGTTGTTTTCAGCTTTTTCCTTTGATAGTTGTTGATATTTACTATTTTTCTTAAACTAAATTAAATTTCTGTGGATTTAATTCACACAATTCGACTAAAGTTCATAACATAATTGTTAATTTAATTTATTTTGTTTCCGTATTTCTAAATTAAATAATTTGTTTATATGTTTAACAGCTCTTCTGAGATTATCCATGGAGAACAATGAATATTTATATCAAATTGATGCATTTGACATCGCTTTGTTTATTCATGAAACCAAAGTGTTCTTATTATTACCTACTTTCAATTATATTTTGTATAATAATGTTTAAATTTTTGATAATCTGCATTTGACATGACAAAAAAGAATTACCTCTTTCACTACCGGTTTTTTTCTGAATAAGCAAAACTTGAAATTATGTAAATGATAACAAAGTATATACAGGGCGGTACAAAGGAATCGAAGGGGTTTAAATAGCCTACTACATCATTAGTTTAATATGTTTTAGTTTTCTGTTTCAGATTGGTGTAAAGAATAATTTAGAGCACGATATAGAGTAGTTCCAAGTGTAATCAACAAATAGGTGTGCACCATGGGCTTTATTTTAATAAAAAAAATTTTAAATAATCTTGTAATTGTATAACTAACTTCTCATTAGTAGCTATCCGAAGTAAATTTTTTTTACCAAGTTCATATTTTTTAAAATTAAATGCTCAAGTTTTTTTAAGTAAAAAATACATTAAAATGATTAATACTTTATTTTATAGGGCAGTAAAGAGAATTTTATATTGCTAAGTAAATCTGAGCTTAAATAATTAAGTGTCGGTAAAGTGGTCACCTAAAAACTACACAGTTTTTTCTCGTGAACGCTGTGGGAACCCTATCGTACATAAAGCATTAATTTTTTTTAGGTAAGGGAAGAACTCTTCTGATACCATGACATAACTTTCATTGCCTTAAATTAATATGTTCTGCAAAGGAAAGGTGCGAAAATTTATAATTTTTTAAAAAATATTTTTAAGTTAGGCCTTTGAAACCCCCTTGTGGGTACACAGATAAGAATCTGATATTTCCAGAAAATATAGATCTATATTTCCTAATTATGTCCAGCTAGAGCCGTTCTGTTATTTTCAGTTGTTTTCGAAATATGATTTTTCAAAAAGTTTCATTGTACATATTTTTAAGCAGACCCTGAAATCTTGGAAAGGGTCATATAAAGTCACAAAAATATCCGGTAACAGCGCCATTGATTCACTTGCTTACACAAAAGCATTTTACTTAATTGCACAATAACTATATTAAACTTAATTGTATCTTGGAGAAAACAAAAACGTAGTTTTGGCAAAACACCTACGTAATATATTTTTCCGTCATAACCATGTTGGATATGATTTAATATTTGGTTAAAGTATTTCAACGCCTTAAAATATACCCAGCAAACAATTTTGCCCAACTTCGCTCCGAAATCGGTCAGAAAGTCTGCACAAGATGCCGAATTCGTATCCGATCATATGAGAATCACATGAGAGGTTGACAAGAAACCGGATCTCTTTGTCTTAGGAAATTCTAAAAACTATACCGAAAGTTCTAACAGAATTCAGTACGCATTCCGACGAATTTCCTAGGGAAATTCTAAAGGAATTTTCGACATGTCTTATAAATGTCGGAAAAATGTCTGACAAAACATCCGATTTATCTGATACCTTTTGCGTCCTGGTGTATTAATGTCAGAGAAAATTCAGAGCTAAAATTTGAAATTTGTCAGAAATGTCGTTTAAAATTCTCCATGCACTGTTGTGTTGCTTATGGCAGCTCATCAGAAAACATTTATCTTTATTTTATAAGTTTAAGAACTAAACTATTTGTGTACATATTCTCAAGATATATATGAGAATTATAACAAAAACTAAAATCAGAGAAGGTGCAGAAGTGACTGCTAAAAGTCATAAGACGTAGATCAGAAAATGTGCATTCTACTCTGTTAAATGTCTTAAAGGAAATTAAATTGTAATAATGTGCAGACTATTCTGATTTTAATCGGATAATATACCAGAAATGTGCAAAAACGTCGTACCAGAAAACTGTCTACTGCTCCGCCAAATGTCTGAGGGAATTTCGACAACTCGGCTGATCGTCTGGTAAGGTCTCAGATTTTAGCTGATGTTAAACATGTCGGCCAAAATTGTTTCCTGGGTAGTTACACAAAGAAAGTTATTGTAATTACATAAATTCATATCGCAGAATAATTAATGAATATTGAAAACTGTTTGGTTGTCATAACTATATAAAGCTTAGTCTAGACGATATGTTGAATCAGCATATTTATGGTAAAAAATTTGTTACCAGTGCCAACATATCGTCATACGCATGTTTAGCCACATATGGCGGCCATTTTTTAACGTTGTCAACAAATGTATGTTAACGATTTTAGCATATCGTGTAGACAAATTTACTACGTATGCTGACAGATATGTTGTTTGTTGAAAAGGGTGCGCAAGCTTTTCAGCATATAACAAATTTGATAGCATATAGAATTTATATTTCAGCTCAACTCTCATATTATATGTTAACTATGTTGCCTGATTCGGCACGTGGTATTGCAAGTTACGGGATGTTATCAATTTCTTGCATATTTTCGCTATTTTCACGACTTATTTGATTTTTTAATTCTTTGCAGCTTAGTAATTTCTTCGGGACAAGCCGAGAATACCAACGCTGTTGAAAATTAAAATAAAAAAATCATGAGGTAATAGTACTTTTTAGACAAAAAATATTTGTGAATTTTTTTTTCGGCGCTCTCTTTTGGTTCCGGATTACGGGGCTCAAAAATTTTATTTTGAACTGGCCATAACTCAAACAATTCTGCATGGATATAAACGATATGTACATCATTATAAAATACCTTTCTACTGGTTTATATCCGTCAACTCAATTTGATATCTGTTAACCCATTCTGATCCAAATACTGTTTTAAAAATTACCAATATATCGATACTTAAGCATGCATATAATTTTGTAGAGAACCAAGTTTTCATTTGATATACTTATTTTCATTATGTATATCGAATGGTGGTTTAGCTGAGTAAAGATTGTCTGACTAACCGGCCCTTGGCCGGTCTTAGGGATTTTCTCCTCTATGTATGTCGAATAGTGGCTTCGCTGAGGAAAAATGTTTTGGCTAGCAAAAAACCTGTTATAAATTTTAGCATCTCCTAAACTAAACAGCACTTTTCATATACATACCAATGCACACATGGAAATTGCCTCGAAAAAATATATATTTTTGAAACCTCATTTTTGAAGTTGAATATCTTCCGTATTTCATTAATGAAAGAAAGTAGAAGTGAAACAAAGTTCTCTATAAATTTATATACATAGTTAAGTAGCGTTATATGGGTAAGTTTTTGAGATAACGGTGTTTTTACGTAAAAAGTCGGGCTAATTTTTTTTAAGTTGCATTTGGCTCACAATGGGTTAATGGATTTCAAAAATTTATATACCAGTAGAAAAGTGTTTTAGAGCACTTTGAAATGATATCGATTATCCATGAAGAATTGTAGGAGTTGTGGCCAATTCAAAATAAAAGTTTTGAACCCCGTAACTCCGGAACCAAAAGAGAGGGCCGAAAAAAAATTACAAAAGTTTTTTGTCTTAAAAGGGCTATTACATCATGATTATTATTATTTTTATTTTCAACAGCGTTGGTATTCTTGACTTAAGCCATTTCTTCAACACATTTTAGCAATTTATCGCAAATTTTCTAACGTTTTGCGTTTTTCAGAACAATGCTAGTGATATATACATCGATGATATTTATTTTTAAAAATTTATTTCGCACTAAAAATATTAATTTTGCAATAAAAGCGATAATTGATAGAAATAAGTAATAAAGAAAGAGTATTGTTTATAAGCAAATGTTTACACGACTCTGCATATATATCATCATACGGAATTCAACATATCATGTAGACGCAAAAATTGTATGCTAACTGATCATTTGCTGTTATATGTTGACTTAAAAAAATTTGGTACTTTCAGCATACCGTGTAGACGCTTAGCATATTGAATATGCTGACAGACGCATTTGTTGTTATTTTAAAGCATATGAGTGTTAGCATACATTTGCTAATTCAAAATACCGTCTAGACTAAGCTTAAGATTAGATAATATTGAGTACTTCAATAAGCAATCAAAGTCAAAGGCTGAATAATATCAGAAAATTTGGAAAAGTTATTATTTTGGCATAAGTTCATTATTTGAATTAATGTGGAATGTTAGAATATTTAATTACATTAGCATAACGTATCAGTATTACTGATTTGGCTAGCCGCTGTAGACGCCAGTTTTCAAGGTTAATGCTTTTATTAACGAACCTCAAATATTAAGCCAAGTTTTTAATAAAATGGAATACAAGAAGAATTAATTTTTGTCAATTTACCTTTTGGTCAGTATGGAATTCCTCATCCGATTATATATTCAAACACTAAAAGCTCTTATTACTGTTGTTGTTGCTTGTTGAGCACCTTTTTATACCACATTCAAGCTATTTTTTTGTTACACATAAAAAACTGTTCAAATTTATATATTATTTACATTGCAATTTGAAAGTATTTGCTTTCCCCTGGTTTTTGAATAGAACTCACCAGAACTGATTTTCAATTCATTTCCATTACGCCATTTAAAGTTACGGCACTACTAAATTTTATTGCGAGCGCTACATCTTTTATTAAGATCCCATGGGATTTTATTTCATAAGAAATATGTCCCCATTTTAACAATTAAATGTGTGCCCAAAATCTTTGGAGATGAGAAAATATTTCAGGCCGGCAACAAATCTTTTCTACGCGAAGTCGCTGTTATTTGAATACTAACCTAGGGAAATAAGTAAACAAATATGAAATGCCTTGCCATAAGACCGTTGTTATTTTATTCTATAAATTTGTTTGTGAACTTATTTAATATTCGGTTTGTGGTGTTATTTCGTGGTGATGTGGGGTTGTTGTTTCATGCCGTAGTTTTTTTAAGGTTTAAAACTTTAATATAAATTTAAACAACGAACAATAATTCTGAATGCAATCTAACTGGATTTATTGCAAAGATAATTTTATGCCATTAGTTTCTTGAATATGACTTCAGCCATATCGCGGGGGCCAGTCGCGAAAATGGCACAATACTAATATATAATTTTCACGACCTTTTTGCAGCAATTTTCGCTGAATGTTGTGTTCGAAGTATTCGATCGTCTCTGGTTTATCGGCGTAGATAAGCGACAAGTTCACATATCTGCAAAGCAAATAAATATGTACAAGACACAAATTTTTTTTAATAACAACGCTCTAACGAATGATTATGGCAAAATATACCAAAAATATATGTACGTGTATCGGCGTTTTGAAGGTTTACATCTGCAATTCATTTAATGACGAGTTATACTTCCCCCTTTTGCACATCATTATAGTGACTCGGCATAGGAAATATTCTAAGCCTTACGTTTAACTTATAAGATGAGTTTAGTACTTTTATGTAAAACAGTACGAAGAACACTTTTGTGGAATATGTAAATCCTCTAACTCTTCGTTGTATAGGTGTTTTTGTGACTTTCTCATAAAAGGGAGGAGCGGCAATATAACGGGCTGAAATGCTCTACAATTAACTTTTGTGCTTAGTTGTGTGACTTGTTGTTGTTTTGTTGTTGTTTATTTTTATATAGTCGACAACCATCGCATTACCAGCAAAAATTTTCTGCTCCTGATTTAAAATTACAGTTGTAGATATATAATAATTTGAAACGGAAAATTATTAATCTGACCTTAAGTCTTTTTGATTTAATATTTGTCATTGCTAAAACAATTTTGTGATAAACGTTACATTTCATTTTAAATCAACATGACTATAACTTTAATTTCAAATAAATTTTATATTAAATAATCAATTAAATCATGTTGAATTAAAATTAAATTCATGTTACTTATGATGGTATTTATTTAGTGTACATCTAAAATAAAGTTTAAAGCTGTTGTGGCAGCAGTAGTTAGCGTGTTGACTACCAAGCAACGGCATCAGCTCAAATCTTGGCTAGTGCAACCAACTACAACACAATTTTTTCTGATGCCTATGCTAATACACCTCACGTAAATAAAATAATTAATAAAATAGCTACATTAAAGTCATGTTGTTGCAACGTGATATAACTTTAATTCAACATGATTCTTCGTGTTGTTTCAATATCAAATTCACGTTGTTTGAAATAATGATGCAATATAATTCTTCGTGTTGCTTCAATAGCAAATTCATGTTGTTTCGACTTGAAAGAGCTTTGATTCAACATGATTCTTCCTATTATTTATATATGAAAGAAAGTCACTGCCGGGAAATGTTAAATTAATTTCGCTTTCGACGATTTTAATATGAAACTTTTCTGTGTGTACTAGAATTTTATGGCAAATATTTTTGTGGAACACATTAGCCCGCTATATCGCCTTTGAAGGGAGGACTTTCTCCCCTTTTTTAAGAAAAGAAATAAAAAGACCTATACAACGAAGAGCTTGAGGGTTAACATATTTTATAAAAATGTTTATAGTGTTTTTTTCATAAAAGTGATAAGCATACCTTAAACGTAATCCTAAATGATGAAACAGAACTTGGGGTTGGCGAGTTTTTCCATACAAATTGACATTAATCATACGCCGTAAAAAGTAGTCATTAGCAGGGTTGTCAGATAAGACAATTTCTCGTCAAACGTTGCGATTTTTAAACTTGTTTTGCATCCAAATTTTTGATTTGGTGACAGCGCGATTTTTCTGACGATAAATAAATTGGTTGGCGATTTTTATGTCTATTTTTCAACAAAATTGAATTTAAACGAATTTTGGCTTAATGTGTTAATAAGATCAGGAAAATAACGTTGTTGAAAGAGTATTTTCAACAATAAATACTACTCGTCTGAAAGAAATTAAAACAATGTGATTTTGATGCTTTATAAAGAGCTACAATTTAGACGATTAAAACTAAAATATAATGCAAATTTTGTACATTCTTATGTTGAAAACTTTCAACGCTAATAAAAAGTTCTTGAAACACGACGACTAGTCTGATGAAAATTTCATGTATATATGTATAATGTAGTACGAGTACGTAAGTACATACACAACGATATAACTTGAGATCAAATTTGTCTTATATCAATTATAATAATTAATGGATTTTGATTATAAAAATTTACTAAAAATAATTTTTTGCCGATTTTGTTTCTACGATTTTCTGCAAACTTTTTGTATGATTATTTAAAACAAATATTGATAAAAGAAATCGATGCATAAAAATAAATTTATTATAAAATATATATTAAAGAAAAACTACATAAAAGAGATTTTGGCGACTTAAAAAGTAGATGATATTCAACTCTTGACTGCAAACCACCGACTTTGATCGAGTATTCTAAGCGGTAAAGAACTCTGATGAGATTAGCGGGAGTTATCGAAATGTCAGTTTAACCCTCCGCGCAGTCAGAAATTTTCTTTGTCTAGATGCTTCACATTTATCTCTAAATGAAAATATAATTTAATTGAAAAATTAAAAATTAAAACCAAACTCTAGCCAAAATAATTCAGTTTCTTTGGATATAAACCCATACAGTTCGACTAAACTTATAACTTAATGGTTTTTCATTTAAATTATTCAAATTATTGAACAATTTGTAAGTGTTATTGTGACGTAAGTCAATTCACTATAAAATGGCAAACCCAACTAACAACACAGAACAACTGTCTGGTGTGAAAAATTTATCAAACAAAACAGATGCGAACGTATGAAGATTGCTGAAACACAATTAACTTTTGGTTTACAACACTCGTCTAAAAATCTTGTTGCATTTTATATGAAAAGATGACCCTGAAAAGTAAGTTATTTTAAGACCTATGAATCGATTATTTATGAAAAGCCTCTTGTCACAAAAAGTAAATTTTTGGAAAATAAAAAAAACTTTTTATATTCCCTTATGAGCTTTTTTGTCGCTTCAACTTTTGTGACAATATTTAGGCCTCTGAAGCTGAAAATATTGAAAAAATGGGTCCTTTCATAATCAAATGACGTATTATCATATGACCTACAGATTTTCGTAATAAAAGGTCTTTGCTAAAAACAAGACAAAAGGTCTTTTTCATAAACAAACAATTCATACATATGTGGTTATTCTCGAAAACCACAGAACTTTGAAAATAGAACCAAAAAACATTTCTACAATAACAAACACATTTTGTGAAAACGAGTGTGTTCACGTATTTGCCAATAATAGACTTGTTTTTTTTTTGAAACCGTAACTCCCCGCTGTGGCATAGCCACATACTGTGACACATAAACGTTAGTGACACTGACAAGTAAATGAAAATTGAAAAAAAGGTTTGCCTTCTCTTGCTTAGATACAATGTCTTAAAACTTTATATTTCGGTATAGAAAGAATGCGCATAACAGTATTAATAAATTAAGTTAAAGTTTTTATATAAATATAGAATTTTTTTTAAGTTGGGGAGAATTCCAAAAACAATTTGTTAGAAAGCAACTAAGCAAAGATATGCGTTCTTAAAACAAACGCGTAAGCCAAAATACATTATGTAAGTTTTCGTTACATATTGAAAACAAAATTACGCTTTAATAAGTTTGTTGGTACAAGGCTTGCCCAGGTTTCAACAAAACCCAAAACATTCGAGTGCTCCTACTCTGCTAGTGTAGACCCAAAAGTCCACTTTGGTACCGCCAAACAGTTTTAATGCAACTTGTTTAGCTATAATACTAGTTAACAAATTTTAATTTTTTACCATAACCTCAAAAATGGAGATGTTTCTAAAGATAATTTGGGGTTGCTGAACACGAATATGGCCTTCATTTTCGATACATTCGCAAAAACCTTTTCCTGCAGTTTTTTTTTAACTAATTCCAAAAAATTTCAGAGCTCTTCTTCTGAATTATTCAAATTTTATACTGTTAGAAAGATGTGTTTTTTCTTTCAACCAATATACAAACTGTATTGATCGGATCAAAATTCGTTGAGTTACAGGCCCTAAGATTTTAGAAAATTAGATTTTTTTAAGTTTCTTAAAATTCACCATTTTAAGTAAAAAAAGAAAAATAATTTTTTTTGACGCACCTATTAAATTCAGCTCCAAACGTAGTATGCGTAAAATTGGTACCATCGGAAGAAAACTTACTTAGAAAGTTACAACATATTTAGTGAAAACATTCGAATTTGAATTTTCATTCGTTGATCCTCAGATCAGTACGAGTTTTTATATAATTATTATAGAATTATTATTGGAGAAAATAATTGAAGAAGATTTTCGCCGCTGAAGCAGAGTTCTTAGTCTCTTTTTTAAAGAAAGGAACAGGTGTGTTGTGTTGACACGATTACACGAGAATAATAAAACTATTTCTATTTTTTGTCTAACAAACGCTGTTATTAATACTAAAGACATACATATTTATTTAAACATCTGTGAAAAAAGTCAGAATAAGTATGCAAAAGTCACTTCTCTTGCTTAATGCTAATAATTAAATAATAACTTTAATTTACATACCAAATAAACTTCATTTTATCAGTGGCATGATGATAACACATTAAAGCCTGCGGTGAACCATAAAATAAAGTTCATTTATCTGCAAAAAATAAAACAAAAAAGAATTATAATTTAATCGCATAAATGCTAATAACATATGTATGAATGTAATATAAAACAATAAAAACAAAACTAATAAATTGAATATAAGTTCCAAATACTCGCACTTAAGTACATGTATCATGACACATGAATAAATGAATAATTTAATAAAACATATCCCAGCAAAAAAATAAATAAGCATAATGCTTAAAAACTGAAACATTACTTTTATTTGATTCTTGTTTTAGTAGTTCATAATTTTAATTATCTCTAGGTGGAAGAAGACTTACCACGAGACAATTCACATGGCTGCTTCCCAAGGACTAGAAACCAGTTCCAGTTCTGGAGCTTTATATGAGAGAGTCCTGTTACTTTTATATGGGGTTGTCATTGGAGGGGCTCAATTGACATAATTAAGATACTCAGTGACAGGATCTAGATCCCAACTTAGGGAACTTGTCCTCTGGTGGTTTCAAATTACTGTAATTTAAATAAATATTTTTGTTTTGGAAAAATCTGCTTGTACAGTGTGGGTACTTGTCCACATATTTTCTATTTAAGTGATATGTTCTCTTTTCATCGCTCACGACGTGTGAACATATTGTACCACTCTCATTGCACTATGCAACAATAAAAACTCCGGGGAGTATCACTACATTTTTTTGATGTATCATAGTCCCCTAATTACAAAAACAGTCGAAACTTGCAATTTTATGGGGACATTTTTTATTATTATTATTTTTTTTAATTTGGGATTTTTGAAGAGGCTGCTTCACTGATTTTATCATAACTTATGAAGGGTTGTCCAATTTTATTATAAGAACTACTAAAAAACTTTAAATAAAATTACCTTTAAGACGTTCTAGCATTATTTTTTTATTTACTCTATGGTTTCGGAATTATTCAGAACGCAATGATGAAAAATATATATATTTTTTTGGCAAAATCGAAATATTTTTATTTAATAAAAATTTATAAAAAATCGAATATTGCAAAATGATACCATGTAAAATAACACGGTTAACATTTCTGTAGAAGATTTTACCCCTCTAGCTCCTTGGGGTATGGGTCTTTTTGGCCTCTATATAATTAAGGGACAAAGAACTCCTCTTCAGAGCCGTAATAGCTAGCTTAATAGTTCCATAAATTGTTCCATAATGTTCCTCGTGCTGTTTTACATAAAATTGTTGAAAACATTATACAGCTGAAACGTAAGCCCTACAAGATATTCGATGCCGAGCCATTATAACTATGTGCAAAAGGAGGGAAACTTAACTCCCCTAAAATAGAACCCAGATGTAAATTTTCGAAAATGCCTATATACGTATTTATTATTTTGGTGACTTCTACCGGAATCTGTTGTAAAAACCTTGCTATTTGAGAAAAATGTATATTTCGTTTTACAGTGTAAATATTCGTAATTTTAGCAAAAACTAGTTGATTTCACTTTATTATAAATAAAAACAATATTTTTCCCTCGATTTTCATGAAATAAAGCTAATTTTATTTATAACACATTTGGCTTTATGACCAGTTAATAAAACTGGTAAGGTTTTGCCCTTTTCGATTTTTTATAATTTTTTTTATAAAAAAAAATTTCTAATTTTGCATAGAAAATTATATTTTTCATTATTGCGGTCTGAATAACTCCGAAGCCACTTAGATGTAAGCAAATAGTGTTACAACGGCTTAAAGTTAATTCTATTCCAAGTTTTTTAGTGTTTTTTGTAAGGAAAGTGGATAACCCGTTTGAAAGTTATGACGAAATTGATGTAGCCGCCTCTTGAAAAATCTCAAATTTTAAAATAAAATTAAAAAAACGTATCCTTAGAATTTATTTTTCGACTGTTTTTGTAGTTAGGAGACCATAACACATCAAAAAAAAATATATATAGTGGTAATCAAAGGTAATGGCAAAAGTTTCATTTTGTTGCATAGTGCTATCACCAATAAATGATACGCATTTCAAAAATACATAACTTCCACAACTGCTTGCAAAGAACTTTTAAAACACATAAATACAAACCAACAGTTAATCTACTTCAGGCAATTGTTTAGCTTTTCTGTATCTAATGATTGTCATGCTGCTTTTTTTTTTGCTGGGATGCCATTTTAATTCTTAAAGCGAAATAACTTTGTTTTAATAAAATGCTGAACTGCAAATAATTTTTAGAAGTAAATAAATTGATGGAGGGCTTATATCAAAAGCACATGCT
Source organism: Panzeria rudis (assembly GCA_956483635.1). Classification (NCBI taxonomy): domain Eukaryota; kingdom Metazoa; phylum Arthropoda; class Insecta; order Diptera; family Tachinidae; genus Panzeria; species Panzeria rudis. The sequence continues at coordinate 145,861,526 of OY101447.1, read as the reverse complement.
AACAAATTATTTCAAAATATACGACATTTGCCCATTAATAAATGTACCTGTAATTTTCTAACATATATTTTATTTATGTATTTTTTTTTTTGGTATTTTGCAGATTATTAATATAAATCATTCCAATATACCGATGAGTCTTTCCATAAAAACAGATACCATTGGCATGCTAAATTCCTTATCATCGCTGGAAAGTTTAGATAGTAGTAACGATGGCTCTTTGGATTATTTGGAAACAACAGTCATTGATGGTCAAATGTCTGAGTTAAATGCCACAGTAAATAGTAGTGAAACGTTTACATTAAATCCGGTACTGATAGAACGCTTTACACGTAATCGCAGTATAGAGGGGCCCTGGTATCATGTCCTCATCCTGTTGTATAGTGTTCTAATTATATTTGGATCATTGGGAAATATATTAGTTGTTATGGCCGTTGTGAGAAAACCAATAATGCGGACAGCACGTAATTTATTCATATTGAATTTAGCGATATCAGGTAAGTCGAAAAAAATTAAAAGAAAAAAAAAATATGCGTGAGAAGATAAGCAAAACGGGTTGAATAAACTCATCTCTTGTAATACTAAAATATTGTTCCCTCACTTAATTGTGAATACAGTATACATTAAATGGATTATACTAATAATACATTTAGTTATAGTTTAGTTATTTGCCTTGATATTTACTCTTTTTCTCTAACAAAAGCCGTCGGTTAATTAACTTTTGCTTAATTTAAAATTTCGCGTAAGTAAACATTTTTTTCCCAAAATAAAATTTCCCCTAAATTTCCATTGTTTAATTGCACCAGCGACATATTGGCTGCGAGACTAAAACCGCCTTATAACTTTATAAGAACATGTCAGGTCAAAAGCTTCCAAGGGCGGGGACAAAGGACCTTTCCACTCTTTGCGCTATATCTCAAAAACAGTTGATCCTACGAAATATTGCTGCACCACAATTTGTAGCAAATTGTTTCATCTACAAGTACGGGTACCCCCGTAGTATAGTGGGTAGTGCGCCAGACTATTAACCTAGAGATCGCAGGTTCTATACCCAGGTTATTTCTGTAGAAAAAGCTAAAATTATGTGTATTTGTTTCTAAAAAAATAAAACGCGGTATTCAAAACAGGAAGCGAGATATTCAGAAAAAAATTGTCCCCCAAAATAGAGAGCCTCTTTTGTATCAAAAGTTAAGCTCCAAGTGTACTCTCCTAGTTGATGTGTGAAATTTCTCCGTACAGGTTTGGAATGACTACCTCTTATAGTTTACGAGATATGTTATTAAAAAATAAAATTTTAAACTTTTTTCCTACTCTATCTAGTCCACTGTTTTGTTAATACCAAAAACATTTATTTTCCGTTTTAGAAAAATAGTTTTTTAGGTATTCATCAAATCTTAATTTATTTTTCTTGCTTGGTATTCAGTATTTGAATTCATACATAAATAAACTATTTCATTTGAAAATATTGATAACGCGGTAAAACAAAATCAAAATCGGACAAAAAGTCCTCCTCAGCTGCAATATACAGGGCTGAAATGTTATAAGAAAATGTTCCACATGGTGTTTTACGTAAAAGTGCTGATCTGATCTTATATCTTAAACGTAAGGCTTATAAGATTTCATATGCCGATTACTAATTGCGCGGAGGTAAAAAATTAACCCTTAAGCATATTTTAAGTTTTTAATGATATCTTGCATTCAAGTTAAATCTAGAGCTGGGAGTCTTTCAAGACCTATAAATAAATTTAAAGGCAAATATTTTTGTGCATTGCATTTTCCTCCCCCATATCCGTGCCTGGTTAAGCAATCCAGTGTGTACAACTTTGTTGGTAATCATGTTGACCATGTTTCCACGAATAATACAACTTTGTGCACAATTTTATTTCAGAAAGTCAAACAAGTTATTTTGAGTAGGGATGTCAAATAAAACTCGCACACAGTGTCGTTATTGCGAAAATATGCACAAAATAGAATAAGGTCCTGCTTCATGCTCCCTGACGTTGCGACCGAGCTGTGCAACTTGCAAAAAAGAAGACTTTTTGATCATTCGGGAAACCATGATGAAACTTTCATACAACGAGTTCACACATTGAGAAATTTCAATCATATCCTCTACCAACATACAGTGGTTCCAAATTGAAAAAGGGTAATAAATCTGTACCTTGAAACTTGCGATCCGATTACAAAACAATATATGAAAAAATCATAGAGGAGGCCCTAAGTTTTACGAATGTTGAAACTGTTGAAACACGTGGTGAGCTAAATGGTATCAAAATTGACTGCCTCGGGAATGAAAACCCTTTTTGGCTTCATAACTTTTACAAATATTACCCAATTTTATTATATTTACACCTGTTCTGAAGTCCATTCTTTTGAAATATCGAAAATTTTAGTTCTGAAAACTTTTTGAGAAAAACGTACAACAATTAAGTTCTACTTTTGTCAAAATTTAGCTATTTTTCACCCTCATTTCAAAGTCTTGACTTTGATTTTTTTCCACGGATAACTTAAAAATTTCTTCTGCATATTCTGCAAGATTTTTTTTTATCATGAAATATTTTTTTAAAAATTTGGCTATGCTATTACCGAGAACAATAGAGAACAAAGTCGAGGCCAAAATCCAACATTTTAAAATTCAAATCCAAATATCTATAAAAATATTAAAGATATCTTTTTCGAGCCATAAGCTTTACAACGAGTTTAAATTTATTGACATCGGATAACATTTGTAACAGTTATGAGTACCGAGGTGTTCAACTTTGATACCTGTAACTCACCGTGTGTTTCAGCAGGGTGGTCCAAGTTTCAACATTCTGAAAGGTTAGGTCATTCTCTGTGTTTTTCACATACATCGTTTTCTAGTCGAATCGCAAATTTCAAAGATAAATATTTATTACCTCTTTTTTAATTGGATCCACTGTGTAACGGTCGCAACGTGTATAGCGAACGTTGGTACAACTTTGTTTGTAATCAAGTTGCGCTTTCTGCCCACAGACAATACATTTTTGTGTACAGCTTTATTTTGCAAAATCAAGTAATTTTGAGTAAAGACAGCAAATAAAACTCGCGCACAATGTTTTTTGCTATCATTACGAAGATATTCACAAAATCGATAGAGGTTGTTCGAAATGTTCATTCACGGTGCCATCGAGTTGTACAACTTGTCAAAGCTTGAAGTTTTTCCAAGGTGCAGTATCTTAAATGAAAGATACATTTTTGTAAAATTTCTTTCAGAAACACAATAGAAATGTTACGTAGGTATAGGAGTTGATATATCCCTTTTTACCCTTCGTCCGGATTGACGCCTGGCCTATGCAAAGCCAAGATAAAATTGTATACCACAAAGTTTTAACTTCTTATGCCAAATTCAAAGACTTAACCCTAATTTGAATGTGTGTTTCTGCAGACAAGAAAAAAGCTTCGCAGTTTTGTTAAAAAAAGTGTTTCTTTTCCCAACTTTTTCAGAATTATTACACTTAAAATATCAATGGCAAATAAAATAGATAAATAGATAAATTGTCGCTTTTAACATGACACTCTTTATTATTAATCTACATATAAATATTATTTTTAGATTTACTTCTGTGTTTGGTGACAATGCCCTTAACTTTAATGGAAATACTTTCAAAATATTGGCCATTTGGTTCCTGCGCAATATTGTGTAAAATGATTGCAATGCTTCAGGCCTTAAGTATATTCGTATCGACAATTTCAATAACAGCAATTGCCTTTGATAGATATCAGGTAAGTGCAAACAACAGTTGTTTTAAATACATAAACATACAGATATGTACATATGTAATGTATGTAATTAAGTAAATAAAAATAAAGGTGTGTAAAAATACATTCATGTCAGGGGCGTAAAGTGTTAAATAGAAATATGTAAATTAGGATAGTAATTGTTAATTGCTTAATTTACACAATATATGTTTTTTTTAATTATTAAAAACAAGTTGATTTTTATTGTTTTAAATTCACAATAAACAGAATTTTGTGTAGTTTATTAATTCATACTATTGCTATAATTTTTTTCCGAAAGTTTAGGATTTAAGACTGTTTTTAGGACTTAAGACTGTTTTTATTTTATTTTTTTAGCTATTTCCAGTCACTATATATTTGGCCAATTCACAACCTGTCGTATGTGTTGTAGATCGTATAAATGTTGTTGGTAATTTCCAAATAAACATTTGCTTAGGAACATGTTTATGTAAAAATTACCAACAACAGTTTTACGATCTACAACACGTACAACAGGTTGTGAATTGTGCAATTGTAACTTAATTTGCTGAGTATATATAATAACAAAGTTTACTCTTAAGGCAGCATATTTATTAATTTATTTTATACTTCTTCCATAGATAATGGAGTCCAATCGGCTATAAATAAATAGTTAACAAGTTTTATACGTACATTGCATTTGTTATAAGTATATCTCGCAATACGTACCATAAGAATTGTTTCTGACATCGTAATTCTATTAAAGTTTCTTAGCAAATTTTCTTTTGTTAAACTTTGTTAACATATTTCAAAATATTATCTTTCTGCCATTGAAGCTGTAATATCGCAGCTAACAAAGTATATACTATTTATCCTTTCAGCTTTATTGTATTTATGTACATTTGTTTTGAGTTTAGTTATAAGTTTACCTTAATTGTCTTGTCAGTGAATATGAATTTGGTTGCCAACATATTCAAAAGATGAAACTTTTTTAAGATTGTTATAACTTCTACACTTGTTATTGCATAAAATACTTTGTATGCTGTCATGGTTATTAAAGTCGTTATTAATTTATGAAAGACACTGCTGAAAAAATAAGTTGTCTAAATCTTAATTTTATCAAGATTGACAGCAACTTAAGTATCAATCCAAACGGCAAAGAAAAATTTTATATTGTTACCGCTTCTTACAAATTTTTTTTATTTTATAGATTATCAATATACAATACTTTAGAAGTTACAAATTTTGTACCATTTATTTCGAAAAAAAAAAATCATACTGTGAGCGCTTTCTATAGTTTCTTAATATTGATTAAATCACGTTTTGCTTATTATTCAAAATAAGTTTGCATCATTGCGTATAAGCTTTGAAAATTACCTGCTGTATTTCCATTATAGCACTTGAACGTTTTTCTAACAAGCGTTTGTTTGAAGCAGAATTGAATTTTCTATAAATGTTTGTTGCTGTACAAACATTTTTGATAACTTCTGAAAGCTGCACAGTGGTTCCAATTTGCAAAAATGGTAATAAATATATAACTTTGTAACTTGCGATACGATTACAAAACGATGTATGTAAAAATCATAGAGGAAGTCGCAAGGTTTAACAATATTGAAATTTGGACCATCCTATTGAAACACAGGTTAAGGTACAGGATGTCAAAGTTGAGTACCTGGGGCAGGAAAAATCTTGCTGCCCTCATAAGTTTTATAATTATCCGATTTTGATTTAAACTTGGTGTGAAATTTATAAATAGATAAAAAAATCCAGTTTATTTTATAAAGATATCTTTAATACATTCATTAAAGTGTGGTTGAAGTCTACTGATGATTTGGTAAAGCACCAATGCAATGCATGTGGGCATTGCTTAGTCCTCAATAAATAAATCTTTATTTTCAATATCTTTAATATTTTTAAATATATTTGGTTTTAAATTTTAAAATTTTGTTTTTTGGCCTCGACAAAAACAAAGTATTATCGAATGATAGTGGGTTTTTATGAAAAATTAAAAAGATACTTTTTCTAAAAGCTTTAAAGATATTTAAAACTCCAATAACTTAAACTTTTAAATAATATTCTTAAGGACAGATATGTTACGAGCTATAAGTAATAAAAATCGATGTACAAATGTCTATTTTATTCACAATTAGGTGAAGGAGCTCAATTGATAAAAATCACAATTCTCATGCAAGACACATACACACCCGCACAAATTACAATTTTACTGTTGTCTCGAAATTAGGATTTTATTTTGATCCTAATACACCTAGCTTTCTTCTGATAAGTAATAAAAATGTAAAATTTTTGGCTTCTTAATTTTTTATGAGTTTTTTAAAACTAAAAAAGTGTAATTTTGCACGAAATTTTTTTACCTTTGATTTCTGAATAACTCCGGAACAGTTGGATATATAAAAAGGTGATATAAAGATGACTTAAAGGTAATTTCGTATTTATAAATCGGATTATATTTGCAAAAGTTATGAGACCGTCAAGATTTTTCATGCCGCGGTAATCAACTTTGACACCCTGTAGCTCAACGTGTTTTTCAACAGGGTGGTTAAAATTTCACCACTCTTCAAGCTTGAGTCCTCCCATATGATTTTTATACACATCGTTTCAAATAAACATATAGATTACCATTTTTTTCCAATTGGATCCACTATGCGTTGCTATGTTCTGCTGTGTATGTTGAAAATTAAATTGATGCTAGTTTATCCCTAGTTCCTTTGCAATATTAATCATGCCTGATTCTTTCTGAGTATAGCGCTAAAAACCTTAACCTAATAATCAATTTGGATTCATAAGCAAATAAGATCGAAATAATCATATGAAAAAAAAAAACTATTTACATCTAGAATACTGACGATGTATCGTCCGTTAGCTATACTAGTGGTGTCTAACAGTCCAACCTAAATCAGAGCGTTGAGCGTCACGTAAGCAACAGGGTACGTATTTATAGTACATTTTACCACAAAATATTTACTGTGATTGTACTGTAAATACGTACCCTGTTGCTTACGCGACGCTTAACGCTCTGATTTAGGTTGGACTGTAAAGGAGTCAAAGAAAAATAAATGTAGGAATGATTGGCAGCGACGTCTTGAGACTTTAAACTGCTGTCCCGATATAATTTGAAAACGACTTAAGCCATTAAGGCTTGTAAGTACAGAATTGTCATGAAAGCGGAATCAGGTTAACCGATTTCCGGTACGAGTTTTTGATAATTCTCTTACTATTTAAAATGCTTTAAGAAATTATTTAATTTAACTAGTAAAGTGAAACCACCTGCTAACCAAGTAATATATATATCAAATTCGGGTTTCTTTCAGGTCATTGTTTATCCAACACGTGACAGTTTACAAATTGTTGGCGCTGTCTCGATTCTAGGAGGAATTTGGCTATTGGCACTGATATTGGCATCGCCCATGTTTATCTACAAACGTCTTATACATGCCGACATACCACCTGTGCTGCAAGAGCTGGGCATATATGGTGTATCATTTTGTATAGAGGATTGGCCTTTAAATCACGGTCGCTTCTATTACTCTATGTTCTCGCTGTGTGTCCAATACGTAGTGCCAATAGTGATTGTGTCAGGTGCATATTTTGGCATCTATAATAAATTAAAAAATCGCATAACTGTGGTTAACGTACAGACGACGACATCGACGCAACGCAACAATGAGCGAGGTAGACGTATGAAGCGTACAAATTGTTTGCTCATTAGTATAGCGATTATATTTGGTGTCTCCTGGCTACCATTAAATTTCTTTAATTTATATGCGGATATGAAACGAGCAGCTCTTACCAACAATATGCTGGTGGTGTACGCCTTCTGTCACATGATTGGCATGAGTTCGGCCTGTTCGAATCCCTTGCTCTATGGATGGCTGAACGATAATTTCCGTAAAGAATTTAAAGAATTATTATGCCGTTATAAAGAAAACACTAATATTGCTCTTAATGGTCATACAACAGGAGGTGCACAATCACGAAGGAAACGGAAACACAAAAACATATCCAAAGGTGATCTGAAGTTGTTAAGCAGTGTGGGGTTTGGCAACAATGGTGATGTTAATCGAATGGGTATTTCTAACAACAATACTACAACCATTGGTTTGCGCAGTGCTATAACTGAGTCAGTGGCATTAACGGAAAATCCCATGTCAATGGAAGTGACAACACTAGTAATGCGGTAAATTAATTTTATAGTAAAAAAAAAAAACGTAGTCAATAATATTTTTACTTAATAACTTTATTCATAAGGAAATTTCAGACAGACACAGTTATATATTGAAACAAACTTAACTTATATTTCCATACATAACTAACAAAGATTTTAAATTCAAATGAAAAATCCAATATAAGCTTAAACAAACATTTGCAGCAGTCATGTTGGCATTCATTATTTTGTTAAATATGTAAATATATATTTTTGTATCTTTTGCTAGAAGAATAATAAACAAAGAAAATTTAACAAATTTCTAAAATTAAATCGAATTAAATTTGTTTAATATATGTTTGTATCTACTCTGAAGGAAGCCAGGGGCCAAGTTTCTCCAAGTCAGCACTTTTGTCGACAAGTTTGGTGACTTTTTGGTGACGATTTTTTATTGTTTCCATTTATTGCACTGAAAATAAGTGCGGCTGCACGCAAAACTTGAAATTTTCATAAAAAATCTTATTTAATTGACTTCCTTACCTAGTAAAAAGTTTCGTATGTGTTGAATAGAATCATTAAAATGCACAAGTGAATCTCTAGTGCCAATGTCTCATTGTGGTCCCACCTAGTCTATAGTAAGTCAATAGTTCCGAAGTCACAAGTGGAATCTCAATGACAAGGACATGCTAAATGTTTATAGCACAGAGCATTGCCTGGGGACAATTAGTCAGTAGTACTGGGAACAAAGCCAATAGTGAATCAATACAGTTTTACTACCAACAGTTCCTTCAGGGTAAATATATACACACACAGCCACACATATGTACATACGATCATATTCATGAACATATAAACAAAATATATTAATAATAACATATGAAAATTTTAATTAACTAAATTCTATGGAATATTATTCTATTCACAAGTTTGTAGTTTGTAAAACGCTTTGCTGTTTCACTTCTTAACAAAAATATTTGGGAATATTTATTAAAGCTGCACAGTGAGGACGTTTGAAAAATAAATGGACATATATGTGGAGATTCTAAGCTGCTGATTGGATTTATCTGAAAGTTGAACTGCTGATTAAATTTATCTGAACCTTCAAACATCTTTAGAGGAGAAGTCAGGCTTTATAACGCATCTCTCGATGGCCTTCTGGCTTCAGCACGAGTGGAGTTACAGTCGGCCTAAGTTGACCATCAGGGACTTACAAAAACTTCAGAGATAAGAAAAATTTCTGAGGCTTGCAACTTTTTTAAATATCATCCGATTTTAAAAATTTAAAGCGCTTTAAATTAAGCTAAGAAACACAAAGAAAGAGTGCCTTCACACGTGTTTCTGTATCTCTCATAGCTTGGAAGATATTTGACTTAAAAAAACACAAAAAATATTTTTAAAATTGACGATTTTCGGCTATTGCTGAATGTAGAGTACATGCCCAAAACACAAAATAATAGACGCTAAACACATTGTCAATGGATTGGCTTTTGCGATATTTGATTAAAGAAATAATGTGTTTAAGAAAGTTTTTTACAAAATTGAAAATAATGAAGATAGTCAGTTTGAAAGTTTTTCCGAGTTCAACAATTCAGATATTAAAATTTTTTCTCAATTTTACTTAGAATTTTGTCAAGAATTGAATGCTGACTTCTAATTTGAAATCCAACTGTTAACTAAAAAAGTTATAGGCGAAATACTAAAAAAATTCAAGATAAAAATAATATCAATAACTATCAAATGAAATACAGCTCTAAGGTCCCTTTTCACAATGTACGATTAAGAGTTGACATGGACTTTAACAGCAAGTTTTGTATGTTGAACTTGCCGTTAAAGTCGTCGTTAGCTTTTAATCACACATTGTGAAAAGGGCCGTAAGAGTGACAGTATGAATTGATTAAAAGTATATGATATTCAACTCTTGACTGCAAGCCACCGACTTTGATCGAGTGGCCTAAGCGGAAAAGAATTCTGAATAGATTAGAGGGAGCTATCGAAACATCAGTTCAACCCTCCGTGCAGTCACAAATTTTCTTTGTCTATATGCTTCACATTTATCTCTAAATAAAAATATAATTTAATTTAAAAATTATATTAAAACCGAACTCAAACCAAAATAATTAAATTTCTTTGGATATAAGCCCATACAGTTGGACTAAACTCATAACTTAATTGATAAAAATAATATTTATTTTCTTTAAAGTCAAATATCTTCTAAGCTATGAGAGATACGGAACCACTTGTAAACGTTATTTCGTTGAATTTTTTACTTAACTCAAAACGCTTTACATTTTTAAAATTGAGAAACATTTAAATAAGTTAAAAGCCTTAGAAAAGCCAGCTGGTCAATTTTGGCCCACTGGAACTTCTCTCATACTTAAACCAGAAGGCCGCCGAGACTCGCATTACTCTTTCTTTAAAGATGTTCGAAGTTTCAGATAAATCCAATCAGCAGCTTAGAAGTTCCAGATTTATTACAATTTATTTTGAAAAAGTCCCCACTGTGCACTGTACAACAAAATCAAATGACAAGGTTCTAACGACTAATTCTGGTAGAGGGGCACCAAAAAAATATACATTAGTATCGGGTGGAATTAATTTTAGTTATACTGACTCGCATAGAACATCTTTTAAGCCTTACGTTAAAGGTACATCACTTTCATGTAGAACTCTACGAGAAACATTTTGCTGAATATTTTAACCCTCTTTCTTCGCGGTACGGGTTGTTTTGTCACTTTCTTAAATAAGGGACAAAAACTCCATTTCAATGGTGATATAGCGGGCTGCAATGTTCCACATACATGTTCCTCGTGCTGTTTTACATAAAAGTGCTGGACAACTCTTAAACGTTAAATGTATGGCTGGCAAGATTTTATATGCCGTACAAAAGGGAGGAACTTTAACTCCCCATAAAATGAATCTCAGATGTAAAGTTTTAAAACACCGATATACGTATAAATTTTTTGGTGACCTTTACAAAAACCAGTCGTATAAAAACTGTGTAATAATACAGGCGTAATGAAATTGTTCAGAATTGTCCGATGATTGCTGTTAGAAATACTAATTTGATAATTCCCAACATTTTCATTCCACATGAAGTACAGAACAGGCATGGCTAAAATTTTCGCAACATCTTTTCTTACTTAATTTTCTGATGTTTTATCATTAGTTTTAAATATTATGAAATTCAATGTCATTTAAAATTACATTTTAAATATTTCCTTTCTAACGAAATTTCAAAGCAAACAAAACAGAAAAACAAACAAGACTATTTATACAAAATATTTAATTTAACAACAATGGCAAAATTTAAATTATTTATTCATTAACAGGTGAGTGAATACACAATAGAAATTAAATGAAAAGTTAATTTTAATAACCCTATTATTATGGTAATAATAATTTTTTCCACCTTATTATAAATAACAATAAAAACAAAAAACAAAAAAAAACTCTATGTAAAACTAAATTGCTTTTGCAATTTCCATTACCATTTTGTTGCACACTACTAATCCATTCCAATATAAATGTATAGCCTGTAAACAATTTTATAAAAAATTAAGGAGGTTACACGACCTTTATTAGCATAACTCGATGGCAGTTCGTTTATTTATCTTAAGTAAACAATTTAAACAGTTGGACACGGAGAAAGAAGGCCGCGGCGGAAAAATCATATCTTCCAAACTTATATTCCGATCCACAAAAAATTCATAGATGAATTATAGGCAAGTATGTAGACTTCAAGGTCTGTAAACAATTGCAGCACAACAAAATCAACACAGGGGGCGCTATATGTTGTAATAAAAGATCAATTTGACCAATAAGCATCTTAAGTCTTCGGAAAACGCATATCTTCCAATTTATTAGTCTGATCCAAAAAAAAAAACTTATAGATGAATTATAGGAAAGGTTATAGGCTATAAGGAATGTAAAAAGTTAGGCAGCTATTTTTAACACAGTTGGCGCTATGTGTTTTCATATACTACCAAATTTAAAAAATTTAAAATGCATTAACAAAAAAAGTGCATTAATAATTCAAAATGCATTAAAAACTCATACTGTATTTCGAAACATTGAAAACAACTACTTGATTGGTATTTTAATTTAATAACAAATTGTTTCGGAAACAGATTACAACAAAATCGTACAGAAATACAAACAAGTAAGACAATTTTAAAAAGGTGTATATAGAAAGTGAAGCGAAAACTGGGCCAAGGACAGGGCTAGTTCAAGATGCATTAATTAAAAAGGAAATTGTAAATTTTTTAAACTGCAACAAATCTTCCATTTACCTATTATGTGAACTTAAACGACGCGTGAAAAATTGAGTGTGTTTTAAAACTTTATTCCGAAGGCAGAAGTAGTTCATGTTTTTGCAGCGCATGTTTGTTCGTCGTGGATAAAAATGCCTAAAACAAGAGAGAAATATAATATTCCGATGTTTATTTAAACTTGTTGTCCTAAATAAATGATTATACAATTGTTTCATAGCATTTTTTTTATTTGAATTTAAAATTTTTGCATTAGTTCCCTTGAAAATGTTTGGGGAAAAAAACTCAATTTCCCTGGGAGTTTTTTCCCGGGGAAATTGTAATAGGAGGAATGGGAAAAGGGAAAATTTTTCCGGAGAGGTTTTATTTAGAATAAGGGAATAGGGAATAGGGAAAAAAAACTCCAGGGGAATTGTTATTCATAATTGTGCTATATATGTATTTAATTTTTCATTTTATATCTCTTAAAACATCTTGGAGGTTTCAATAATAGTCGTGACAAATAAAAGTTTTTATAGCTTCTATGAGCGTAAAATTTACAGTCCACTTTTCAAAATTCATAATTCGTTAAAGATCGAATTATTTACGTTAGGAGATGATTAGAGCGCTGCAAAAATTGACACTTATGCATAGTATTCCACTTTGTTCTGATATAACGATTGAACAACGCTCTCTACTAAATTTATCTTGCCACAAAATTGTATGGACATTTTATTTTTTAGTCATACAATCAGCCAAACGAACTTTTGTAATATTTTTAATAATTTCCCTGTCACGTACGGCAAATAAGTTCCATATATTTATGAAATAATGTGTACTTTAAATCTCAAGTTTTCCGGGGAAAATCTTTAAATTTTCCCGGGAATATTAGCTAATTTTTCTCGGGAATTTCCGATTCCTAAACCCTAATTACAAGCCAATTTTTTCTCAATGCTAAAAAGCCCATATTTTCCGAACCAGGTAACTTAGTAATAAATAAATTTTATTTTTAAATAAATTGATATCCTTTTTCTCTCTGTGAGCCGCATTAAAATTCATTTCAAGTCAACAAATATCATTTATTAATTTAATCCATTGTTTTGGAAAAAAATTTTAAATATTGAGTAATTTTTCCTCGAAACTTTTAAATATCCTCTTAACTATGGATCAGATTCAAATATAATAATTGCGTGACTTGAACGAAATTTAATTGCGGGCTTTCGAAACTAAATCAAACAAACCGTTCTTGAGTATGCTAATGTATGTATCACTCTAAATTTTTAACAAGATTTTTCATCTCGAGAGTCAATTAAAATAAAAATATAAATAGGATCTATGCTTAATTATCAGGTATCGAAATTAGGGGGCTGTATTTTCTTCCGACGGGGTTTGAAAATTTGGTTGATAACACTTGTTCTCGGAGAAATCGAAGTTTTTGAAATTGAGGGTCACCCTAATAGGCCATGTCTAAAAAACTAAATTTTCCAAGTTATTCAAGAAAAATCGTTACAATTTTTTAGATATGACTACGTTGCTGTATTCATATACTAATTGAAAACATCAAATTTTTACCCGACAACGGCAACAGCTAAAGGAAGTGTTATGTGTTTAGCTGTCCATCAAAAAATGTTTGTTCCACCCTAGCGCCTAAGCTACTTACCCGATTTTCATGAGTAAGGTGTCAATCGATTTGTTATTGTACCGAGCTAGTTATAGCCTACATTTTTTCACTTTAATTCAAAAAGGCGGACATGGGATAGAGCAACATCAGAGATCAAAATCAAAACCTATCCTGATGGGTATCATATTAAAGAGCATAAATATAAGATTTTAACGACATATAACATATTCACTTGCAATATACATAATTGTGCACTTTTTCATATTGTACAATAATATCGCCAATGTGTATGTCAAGATGGCACAATATATCAACAAAAATCAAAAGACCTTTGATTTTTGTTGTAAAGAAAAAAATAAAATTGTGTAATGTGGTGGCAACATTGTTCAGTGTTATATTTACTTTTTCACTCTCAGGAAAATTGGGCAATATTTTCTTTGGAAATACTGTGCCATTTAATGCATAGTATAGGGCCGCTTAACGATATATGGCAAATTCATAAGGCGGTCATGGAGCAGAATAATGTCAGGAACTAAAAACTAAAAATTACCTAAACCTATAGTGATAGATATCATATGTAAGCGCATAAAAATTCCATTCTAGAGATAAATAAGATATTCAAAATGGTGGCCTTGGGACAGCATAACGTCAGTGAGCAAAAGTGCACATGTTTAGGACCCAAAAATAATTTACAAAAACTAAAAGCCGACTACATAAAAATTGCGCTTTGAAAAGTACAAAATAAGAAACTATTCGTGGTCGTATGCCCTTTCGTCCAAAGTGTCACTTACTATATAAGAAATGTATTGTAGTGTAAACAACACTTATGACTAGGTGGAATACGTCCATGAATACTTTCTTATTTTTAGCCGACTTCAAAGGAGATTATCAATTCGTGTGTATGTTCTTTTTTTTTACTTTTTTATGTTTGTACGCACATAACTCTGTCATTTGTGAACCGATTTTTAAAATAATTTTTTTGTTGGAAAGGGTTTGCCTGCAGTTTGGTCCTATAATTTTTTTTTCGAAAATCGGAGGGGGGAAATTTGCTCCCTCCATGCATAACTCTGTCATTTGTGAACCGATTTTCAAAATTCTTGTTTTATCTGAAAGGGTTTGACAAAAATTGGTAACAAAATTTTTTGTCGAAAATCGAAGGGGGAAATTTGCTTCTCCCATCCATGCATAACTCTGTCATTTGTGATCCGATTTTCAAAATTCTTGTTTTGTTTGAAAGGGTTTGACAAAAATTGGTCCAAAAATTAGTTTTTCGAAAACCGGAGGGGGAAATTTGCTAAATCCATAACTCTGTTTTTGCCCCCTTCCCCCGAAATATTGATTTTCGCATAGCTTCTCCATTTATGGGCCGACTTCCAAAATTCTTTTTTTTTTTGTTTGGAATGGTTTGCTTAGAGTTTGGTCGCATAATTTTTCTACGAAAATCGGTGGGGCAAGTCTTCCACGCTTCTGCCCAGAATATTTATTAGAGCACAATTATCTATTTGCATACCGATTTTATATGAAATGCCATCAAGAATATTGCTCTTTGTACTGAAGTCGGTTTTCTTTTGTACTTTTCAGACCGCAATTTTTGAGTAGTCAGCTTTTAGTTTTTTTAAACTTATTTTTTTATTAACCTGTCTTGTCTGCTTCATTGCCAAACAGCTTTAAACAATCTACGATGTAATCAATAACTTAATCAGTAATATTTCCATCATACAAAAGAGTTATGAGAAAGGTAGGATATGCGAACATGAAATGTGTTTTATTTTTATATTCATATGAATTGATGTAATTAAAAAAATATTAAATATAATTCTTAAAATCAATAATAACTTTATTAAAAGCAGGATCAGATGTGATAAATATGTATTATATATTACTATTTAATTAAAATTGTATTTTTATATCCATTACATAAAAATATTTTAGCCAATAATATTAAGGTTTTATCTTATTACAAGTACTTTCATAATTTTGTAAAATAATTTTTTTATTCTTAATGAAAAAAAAGAAACAATACTATAATCTAGAATAAAAATGGATTGTTGTTTGTTTTCTTATTTTTTTTTGAAGAAATATATGGCTTGCCTGCGGGAGCAGCCACGGCGTTTGACCGAAATCCAACGACTTGGGTTCGATTTTCTGTACTAATAGACTAGCATCGCTTCCTATCAGCCACAAAAGGTGTTAACATTTGTATAAATACATACGTACTTATATGTATATACATATGTAGAGGTATATATAGATATTAGTGGTTTTTGTTGTTGTTTTTTTCAAGTACGTATTCCTGTGTCTTCTGGTCTGTGATTGAAAAATATATGTATTTATATATATTGAGAAAAACTTTCCTAAAAGATTATTCACAAATGGAGCTCTGTATATGTAAATTTAGATGAGGCTTACGAATTTTTATAAATCTAGTTATTCACAATATTCATAATAAAGATAGTTTCTATAATCTTAGAATATTAAATAAACTAAAGGTACGGTCGGTCTAACTTTGGAAATATTTGCCGAAAAAAAGCATGACCAACAGACAACCCAAAATTATATTTCCTTTATTTCCAATATTTTTTTAATATGGGTTTTTCGCATTTATTAAAAATAACTTTATTTTGAGATATAAAAACCAAGTTAAATCACATTAACCCTGAGCAAAAGTAGTGGCTACGCTTTTTCGGGCAAATATTTGCCAAGTTTGACTGTACCTTATGTTTGTCGATATCGGAGGAAATTTTTCTTTCTTACAATTTCATTTAAAGCAAAAACAAAATTTTAAAATGAAATTGTAAGAAAGAAAAATTTTCTTAGAAATCGATAAACAGGGTATAAGTGTTAAAATAAAAATAAATAATTTTTTTTTCTAAAAATATACCAATTCTTATTTATCTAATTTACGTACTTTAATATTGACTTAATGTAACTTTTTGTAGTTATCAAAAAATTTGTAAATATGTAATTTTTAACTAAAAAAAAATATTTCGAAGGATTTTAACGAAAATAAAAGAAATACCATCCAAAAACAAATTAATTATATTAAAAATTTGTATTATTTTTTATCGAAGATTGGATAAAGTAAGTATGACTTTTCATTAATAACAACATACTTTTCAATTACAAGATACACTAAAAGAATTTTGCTTCATAAAATAATGAAACAAATTTCATTATTTTTCTTTCATTAATCCAATGAGAATTTCATTATTGCAATGAAATTTTCATTAATATTCAAGCAATGAAAATTTTATTACGATTCAAACAATGAAAGTCTTTCACAATGTTAATGAAATTTTCATTGTAACATTGGGGACATAGAATATATAGTGTCCTGTTAAATTGGTTAGGATAGATTCGAGAAGCGATAAACTCCAAATAAAATATAATTAAATATATAAAAATAAATATAAATATATAAAAATGTCTATTAAATAAAGCAAAAGTTTTTAGGGGTCCGTACTCAAAAGCGTAAAAACAAAACCCTGCATATTAATATGAGAATGCTGTACGTCCTCCAACACGTTTGTCCACCCCCTTCCCTAATGCGAAAGTAACTTTCGTTGTTACGCTGTAAAGTCTAAATGACTGAACCGATTTTGATGAAATTTTAAACATGGAAATACTCATGTCTATTTCTTTCTGAGTATAACGTTACGAACATTAGCCTATATAATTAATTTGGATTAAAAAATTAACTAGTTCGAAATAATCCCATTAAAATATATATACTAATGTATATATATATATATATATATATATATATATATATATATATATATATATATATATATATATATATATATATATATATATATATATATATATATATATATATATATATATATGTATATATATATATATATATATATATATATATATATATATATATATATATATATATATATATATATATATATATATATATATATATATATATATATATATATATATATATATATATATCACAGCGCACAGTGGGACAGAATATTTTGGAAATAAATTAGGCATTTCAAAAAAGGGGAAATCCTAGCGAAATAAAATTTCATATGCGTACAGCAGAGGAGTATTATCGCGTATTTTTTAAATACGAAATCTAAAAATTACTCAGGAGCGGAGCTATTAAGTCTGAAATTAGAACACTTCGGCCATGTAAATTAGTTTAATGATTGCCATTTTTTTATTTCTGATCCGATTTGATTGTACACTTATCCTGTATAGTTAGTGAGTTATACACATTTGAAAATTTTATTTCCTTAAATTTTCAAACTTTGGTCAAGTATTTTTCAGATGCCAGATTCATATATATCAAACGATTTTTAGTTCAAGAACAAAATTAAGAAGCGCAAACAAATTTATAAAATTCTGTTGTCTGAGTTTTAAAATATTCCATTTTAAAGTTGAAAATTATCTTCACAGACATGAATCGACGTTAAAAACATAATTGAGTTTACCACTATAGCTGGACTTGGGCCCTTCTGAGCTCAACATATTCTTTATCAAAATTTTCATATAAAACCGATAACTACTTTTTTTATGTGTGTACATTTATTTGTCGAAATATTACATGGGCCTCGGACCAAATATGGACTTTATGCGCAAAACCACAAAAAAATCCATTTTTGGATTTCTTGGAACTTTTTTAAGAATTCTGAGATTTCCAAAAGCAGATATGAATTTTTTTGTCTTGCTTGTATCTTAGTACGTAGATTCCTATATAACTGTAAAATTGCATTCGAAAATATCAATAACACTGGTCGACAGAAAAAATCGCCCTTAAATAAAAATCTATGTAATATATATAAAGTTTAATGCGCTAAATTGTGACTAATATTTCCACTAGCTAACCTATAACGGCTTGTCTGATTAAAAAAAAAAAGTCAGAAGTTATTATTATTCGGCTTAAGTTCAATAATTGAATTAATGTAAATTGAAATTATTGTTAAGAGTGGAATATTAGAATATCTAATCAGACTAGCAGAACGGACTAGTACTACTAATTTCGATAGCCGCTACGCTGTCATTATCAGCGTCGTTTGTTTGCTTTTACCACGTTTGATCGTGGATAGTAGTATTAATGAAACATCAGCTATTTAACAAAATTTTGTTAAGAAATAGAATATGAGTTATTGTATTCCTTTTATCAATATTTTGTCTTTATTCCAATTTTTCCAACTCTTATTTTTATTTTTGGTTTTGCTATTGTTGTTCTACATGTTTAAATAGTTTATCTTTGTTTCATAATTTGCATTCTGATTTTCAGTTTTAAATTAAACCACACATGTATGCAACTTTTTGCGCGTGCAGTCGCAAAATTTTTTTCCACTCTTAGAAATATCAGAAAGCTAGTTATATTAGGAATAAAATGAGCCATAAATCATTTAAATCGATGGACAAATGACGATTTTATTAGAAATTAAAAATTTTCTGTTGTATGGAAATTGTGATTTTTATCAATTGTTTATAAAATCGATATTTACGGCTTATTTTATTGATAATATACTTATTTCTCTGATAAATGTAAAATTTTTGCCCTCTTAATTTTTTTTTGAAATAGGCTAATTTCTAAATAATTCCGGAACCGTTGGAAATATTGAAAAATTGTATACGAAAGGTAATTTTATTCAGCATCTCTTAGTGCTTTATTTATTTAAATCGAGCAAACCGTTCTCGAGTTGTGATGAAATATATTATTGGTGCCATATTAGTCATATCCGTACAAAAATCTGTGGCCGATAGATAAGAAAAAACTGAAAACGTATTTGAATTCAGCTCATTAAACTTTATATATTTTACTTCGACACGCCTTTGGGTGTCTCTTTCAGGGGAAATAATTATTTCCCCTGATTATTTCCCTAAAATAAATGCCAGACGCTATCATTCAAAACGCTGATACATGTATTATCTTTTTGGTCCCCTCTACCAGAATCCGTTGTACAGCGTAATTGAATAAACACATCACTTTTATAAAAAAGAACCCTTCTTAAGCATTTAAAATTACTATAGAAATGAAGGGCTATGACTTATGATTTTATTAATGCCATTTTTAAAACTATATTATTTTTAGTCCAAAGTAATTTGTTTATATTAGTCTCAAGAAAATATTTTGAATTTAATTTTTAACATCCTATTTACCTAAGCTTATACAAAGGAGGTCATGCGACTCTACGCAATCAAATCAAGTTCTGGTGTGTCACAAGTATTATTTTTATGACCTTTTTTTAATGAAGAAAAAAACCACAAATGTTGAGCATTAATAATATAACACACCAAAGTAGTTTTGTAACCAGCATCGGCCCAGACAAATCCAATTTATCATCACCACCAACTAGAGGTCGGTCATTAGGAAGAAAGAATAAAAAACAGAAACAGAATCCCACAAGACTTTTTCCAATTACTTCAGGTTAAGTAATGCTTACTACGGTCGAAAGATAGTCCTTACAACTATCGCTTGCAACTATTTACGGATTACACTTAAAATCCCTTTCTTCTCTATGAAACTTTTAATTTTTATTAAGAAAGGTTGAAAAAGGGTCAACATTAAATATTAACTAGAAATAAACGAAAATATAATAAATGAAACTAGCAAATAAAACCTCTCCCCTTAAACGCATTGAAGCCAAGAAATTAAGGAACTGATATCTTATTGTAATAAGAAATATGAAGAAAAATGGTTTTCATCACAAGTGCCATGTACCAGGAATTTGATTGAATGGCTAATAGCAATTGTGCAGAAGGAAAAAATTTCCATTGTGGCGATTGTTTTAACTACTTAAAGATTTTTTAAGGCTTAGGAAGGGGTCTGTAATAATGAAAACCGGCAAGAAGACAGTTTTTTTGTTTTTCCTATACATAATATCACAAGGACGCCAAGATGCTGACTCGGATATTATTGCATACTCCTGGTGAAAATGATAAACAGCCGTGAATATAACATTGAAGTCATTTTATATTTACGGCTTTTTTAAATTGACAGTAGCAATATATATAAAAGCAAAAATTGTATTCACGTAGAGAAACAGTAAGAAACATTAGATAATTGTTAGTTGCGAATATTGATTTTTTTTATATTTATGAATGTATCTGCTTTTATTGCGTATTATATCTCGTTTCGTGGTTTATCTTGCAAGTCTGATACATATGGGGCATTCCACGCCAAATCATACGATGTGAAAACTTTTTTTATTTCCCCAATTTTGTGATATACATATTTTGGTACCCCTCAAAAGAGACTTCCTGGTAAATTTCGATATTTATTTTTTGATTATTCGTTCAAAAGATATTAAATTTTCAAACACAAAATCACTGTTTTTTAGATATTTGCTCATAACTTTCATAATAATGGTCCAAATTGGAGTATGTTTTTTAAAATTTTTGTTTTTAGATGTTGTTTTTCAGAAAAAAAAATTCAATTTTTTTGAGTTTGTTTTTAGATTTGAAATTTCAAATCGTATTTTTGAGTATGAGTGTATCCATCGATTTTGGACCAACTTCAAAAACGGAGCAGGTTATCAATTCATTGGTATTTTTCGAGGCTTGTAAACGCATAGCTCTGTCATTTGTGAACCGATTTTCAAAGTTCTTTTTTTGGCCTCAAGTTTGGTGCCATATTTTTTATTCGAAAATCGGAGGTGGAAATTTGCTCCCCCTGCAGAAATTTTTGATATGTGAACCGATTTTCAAATTTTCTTTTTGTTTGAAATGGTTTGTCAGCAGTTTGGCCCAGTAATTTTTTTCGAAAATCAGAGGGGGAAATTTGCTTCCCCCGATACATAGCTCTGTCATTTGTGAACCGATTTTCAAAATTCTTTTCTTGTTTGAAAGGGCTTGCCTGCTTCCACAATTTTTTTTTCGAAAATCACCGGGGGAATTTGCTCGTCTCAAGAATAACTCTGTCATATGTGAACAGATAAAAAAATATCACAAGACTGGGAAAATCAAGAAATTTTTTCCGATTTGGTGTGGAATGCCCCACATATAATAATAAACATACTTTTATATAGTATGAATTGAAAATGTATTTAAAATATGTTAATAAAGCTAATAAATAACTTTTATTTGCAAATAGAAATAGAAAAAATTAAAAACCAAAGAAGAAGTTGTGGATAATTTTAATTTCACTTTTTATTTATATGTATGAATAAATGCCAACCAAAGAAGATCACGAATGTTATTGCTTTTGTTACCAACATTTAACAAATAATTTACAACTCATATTATGAAAGCTTTTATACAAATATACAATACATATATACAATACATATGTATGTACATATGTGCATAGAAAATACAAATACATGAATGAAAGATTAAATGAAGAAATAGTTATGTGATAACTTTTAGATATTTGTAGAATCTTTTACATACTACTTACTACATCTTAAATTCTTTTTGCAGATTGTGTGTAACTATTTCCAAGACAATTACAAATTTAAGTAGATACATGCAAATATAACATAAAGTACGTGCTACAGATAATAGTCAGTAATATTTGTGTATATAATAAGTCACGTCAGTCAGTCACACAAAAGTCTTGATGACTGTTTTCCTTCCTTGCTCTATGATGCGATGGGGTGTAACTAATTGTGTTTCATTAAGTTTAGAAAAACAAAATTAACACATGGAATTAATGATCAGATGTTACTCTTTCAACACAAACAATAACTAATAGAATACATTTATTTCTTTTAATAGTCATAAAACAAAAGTTACCCAGCAAAAAAAGTCGGAAGTTTTTCCAAAGGTTTACAAATTTTATTGCATACCAATCACTACAGTTACTGAATGTAATATTCTAAGACTGTTGTTTATATAAAAAAAATATTCTAGAAACCGTTTTAAGCGCGTACCATTTGGTTCTTTTGATCACTTCCGTCTTATGAAAACCACGAGTTAAATTCATTCAATATGTTTTACAAGACATATAACTGCTTTGAGCTGAGTTCATCAATAATGTTATTAATGATTTTAATGTTAATTTTTTGCTGTGTACGTTATTTTTAAATTTATTTCTTGTTCTCGCTTTTTATATTGTTTATTAAACTCATGAGGGCACACAGAGAAATTTCATATTAAAATCGTCGAAAACAAGATTAATTTAACATTTATCGGTGGCGATTTTGCTACATAGAAATTTCATGCTAATCAAACATGATTTTTCAATAACCTTCAAAGAACATTTTTCCTTTTGAAATAACTATATTTCATGCGGATTTAATATTGCAGTACAGTTAAATCAAAAAGAAGTTGATACTGAAGTTGATACGAAGAAGCATGTTAAATCAAAGTTATTTCAAGTTAAACAACATAAATTTGATATTGAAACAAAACGAAGAATCATGTTGATTTAATGTTATATCAAGTTGAAACTACATGACCTTAATGTAGCAATTTTATTAATTACACAATGCAACAAGAAAAATACCGGGGAGAACCACTATATTCTTTTGATGTGTTATAGTTCCCTAACTACAAAAACAGTCAAAATTTTTCTAGGCAAATTTCTTTTCATTATTTTAGGTAAATTTCTTTTTATTATTTTTTTTTTTGTATGGGATTTTTGAAGAGGTTGCTCTGCTCCAATGATTTTATTATAACTTATAAAGAAGTCGTCCAATTTTATTACAAAAACGACTAAATACTCTATGGTTTCCGAATTATTCAGCCCGCAATGATGAAAAATATACTTTTTATGCAAAATCGAAACATTTTTATTTTTTAAAAATTTATAAAAAATCGAAAATTTCAAAATGTTGCCATTTTTATTCACCAACCGCAAAGCCACAAATAAAATAACATTTCTTTCACGAAAATCGATAGATAAATGTTGATTTTATTCACAATAACGTGAAATGAACTAATTTTTGCAAAAAATCGATTTTTGTAATGCCACCCGTAGACGATATGTTTTTTACGTCTGACTTGTGAATCATATGTAATTGTGCATGTTTGTCAAAATTGCTATTTCACAGAAGATTTATCATATTAGCTCACAAACTTTCATGTACAATTACGTCTGACATTGCCCATGTTTGTTTACAACAGCTGATGCATAGATATCGAAGTCGTTCGGTTGCAAAATGGCTTGCTGCCGCCATAACATATTTTTATTTGCGCCACAGAAGAGTTTTCTTCTCTACAATAAATTATTTATATAATTTTTCTTATTAAATATACAAAGCTTGTTAGAAGCATATTCATATATTGCCGGGTAGTGCTACCGCCAATAATCAACCGCCACTGACTGTTTTTGCAGGGCATACATTTCTGGCAATACCAAAAGCAGCTGATGTCAGACGGTTTGTCAGATCAAAATAGAACACGCTCTAATTCAAATTTTGTCAGATGAGTTCGCATATGAGTGTTACAGAAGCAATGTTTAAAAGATCCTACACGACATGTATGCAATTTTATATTATAAAGAAAATAAGCTTTATTTCATGAAAATCGATGGATAAATATTGATTTTAATAATAATAAAGTGAAATTACCTGATTTTTGCAAAATAAATTTTTTGAAATAGCAAACTTTTTACAACTGATTCTGATAGAAATCACTAAAAATAATGGATGTGCGATTAATCGATTAATAAAATTTACGATTAATAAAAATTATGATTAATCCATTAATCGATTAATTACGAATCCTGATTAATCAAATAATTTTGATTAGTTAATCAAAAAATTTTATTAATCGATTAATCACACATTCATACAAAAAATACAAACGTGTATCGCCGTTTTGAATGTTTTCATCTGGAATTTATATAATGTGAAGATAAATTTTACCCCATCTTGCACATAATTATACTGATTCGGCATTGCATATCAAAGAGATTTAAGGTTCGATTAGTAATTTTCTGTTTAAATTAATATGAGCAGCAGGAAATGTTCGCTGGTAATGCGACGTTTGTCGGCTATTTATCGGCTATATAAAAATAAACAACAACCAAACTACAACAAATAACGCAACTGAGCACATAGCAATGAACCAAGCAAATAAACCCCAACCAATAAATACCCTTAAATAACAAAATATTTCTCTTAAATTTAATATGATCTCCAATCAACATTGCGACATGTTGATTTTACATTTCTTTTTTTTTTCTGTGTGAGGCAAAAGCTGTACGTAGTGAAGACGATTTAAAGATGTCCGTGTAATGATTGAAATGAATTTTCTGAATACCTGCTTGCTACAGTGGCATATAGTATGTATTTCTGACTATTAAACATCACCAAAACAAACACTTCACCATAAATCGGAATTTCCCCAAATAACATTGTAGAATACTAATAAAAAAACATGGTTGGTTACATGATTCCGGTAGAGGACAGCAAACAATTTACATGTGTATCGGCGTTTTAAAGCTTACATTGGGGATTAACTTTAGGGGAATTTATTTAATTCCCCCCTGTTGACTCGTCATAGAAAATCGTGTAAGCGTGACATTTTTTAAATAACGAACGCCACCCGCGAAGTGATTTAATTTGTCTGCGGAGAATACCAAAGGTCTATGGCAGGAATCGAAGCCGCGAACTTTGGACTGACAGGCTAGCATCGCTACCGATCAGCCATTTTTATGCAGAACACATCGAGGAACATTTTTGTGAAACATTTAACCCTCTAACTCTTCGTTGTGTGGATCTTCAAATATTCCACCAAAAAATTGCATTGGTAAAATAGTAAATTAACATCAACTTATGTGATTAATTTCTCGAATATAATTTTCACGAAAAGTTTGTATGTATAAGAATTGCAATCACATTCAACAGAGCCAGCTCTCACGCGGTGATAAGCAAAATACACATTAGCACTGATGATGGAAGTGTACCGGCTTTCGAAAGCAGCATTGCAATTTCCTGCTGTGTACGTTGAAAAATTAAGTTGCTATTAATATTTCCCTTGTTCCTTGGAATATTAATCATGCCGGATTTTTTCGGAATATAACGTTACGATCCTCATCCTAATAAACAATTTTGATTCACAAGCAAATAAATTCGAAATAGTCATATTACATAAAGCAAAATTTCTTCAAAAACTTAGTGAGTCACCAAAAACCAATTTAACGCTATGTAGTGCATAAAATCTAAATGTTACCGCACGATCGAATATTCGCAAAAATCTTATAATTTAAGCGTAAATAAAATTCACTTAAAAATCTAGATACAAAATATATGAAATACGTTTGACTTTGACATTTTAAGATGTTTGGAGTATTTAAAAAGAAGGGAAAGTACTATTATTTGTTGTATGTTAATCAACTTTATTGATATTAAAAATACTTTATTTGTTTTATTTCCCTTTAGATTTTGTAAATCTTAAAAAATAACTAGCAAAATTTTCTACTTAATTATGTGAAGCCCGTAAAAATACCCAAGACAATGCAAACTACGTAATACAACGTAAAAGTTTTTAGGAAAACAAATTTAAAAATGTGCGAAGCTTTTTAACTTGTTTGTGTTTGGAATTATTTCAATTAGTAATAGAGACAAACAATGTTAAGACCTATAAAACACGGAAGAGTCTACTGCAAAGTTTCAAAAACTTTTTTTGTGAAGTGGCTATAATTTATGGTGTAAAAGTACATTATTAATTTTTAAATAAATCCTATACTTATGTTACCTTTTTACCTTTGGCGCTTTAGGGGCTGGAACCAAAATGTTATTAATTCATTAAATTATGATGTACGAACAGAAAAAGGTTCCGCATTTTCATATCACAATTGTTGTTGTTGTTACTTTATCATACTCTTCTTATATAAATCAAAACTTATTTTTTAACAAATTATATTAAAATAACTTAATTAAAAGATACAGCACAAAAAATATGTAACTTAATGTGTATAAAATTTTTCTCACATACATATAATAACTGGTCTGCAGAAAAAATTCCCTTTATAAAAATGTTTGGAAAATTATACAAAGTCTAATACGCTAAATTCAAATCCGTTTTAAATTTTTTTCTATCACGTACAAATTCTTTTTATGGGCCCGACTAATATTTCCACTAGGTACATCAGTATATTTCATTTGAACAAAATATATGCTACTAGCAAAATAAAATTACCTTTAAGTCACCTATATATTAGGTGACAAAATATGTTGATTTTCATACAACACACATTCACACACACACAAAAATTTTTCTGTTGTGTGGAAAGTGTGATTTTTATCAATTGAGTTCCTTCACTTAATTGTAAATAAAATCAACATTTTACATCGATAAAAAGATACAAATGTAAAATGTTTGGGCTCTTCATTTTTTATGAGTTTTTGAAAACGAAAAAAGTGTAATTTTGCGTGAAACAATTTTTTTCCACCTCTGATTTCTGAATAACTCCGAAACCGTTGGATATATAAAAAGACGATATCAAGATGACTTAAAGGTAATTTCATTTTGCATATTTTATTTATCTAAATCAAACAAACCGTTCTCAAGTTATGATGAAATATAATTAACGTGACCGGCCTATTTCGGGTATCTATTAGTCATGCTCTTAAAAAATCGGTGCTTTGTATATTCCACATTATTTTATTTAAAGGTGCGAAAAAAATAGTATTTTTGCCGACCAGTGTAATAGCAGTGTGTGGTGACACAAATAACCCAACATCATCGCCATATGTTTAGTCATTACCTAACAAACAAAGTCAAGAATTTTTTTCTAAATTTTAACTTAATATTCTCCAATATGCTACTAGCCAAAAGACAAAATAGAAATAATTATATATTTATAGCCTTCATCACAGGTGCAAAGGGAATATGTTCATAGGCGTTGGTCATTCCATTTGTAATTTCTACATATTCACTTTTGACGCCATGAAGTATACATTAGGGTGACCCTTACCTACATATATTGCTAGTTTTTTTTGTCAACTATGAAAAGGAATATTCTACCAAATTTTCAGGTGAACCAGTTGGGAATAAGCTAGTCCCTTCAAAATGAGGAAAAACCATAAGATTTAATTTTCTTGCCACATAACTACAAAAATATTAATTTCACAAACATATTTTGTAAGAAGAAAATGATGCTTTTAAAGTTTAAAACATTTTTTACGTTAACAACTTTTCTCTAAATCATACAGTTAACAAAATAAATATAAAATTAGCAAACTTCAGCTGTTTATTTCAGTGCTTTTTTCGTCCTCCAAGCTCATGACAAGTAAAAACACAAGTTTACAAGGTTTTGGACTAGAACAATTGAAAGTTGTTTCTTATATGTTGGGGTACTGAATCCGAATCTGCAAACGGTTTATATATATTTTTTGGTTCTTGTTTTCGAGTTATACATTTATTTCAAGAAAGAAGCAGCTGCACGACATATGTTAACTTAACTGAAGAGCTGTTTTTCCTATTCAATTAAAAGAAAAACCAAGTTCAACAACAACACAGAAAGAACTAGCACCAAAAATTGTTCAAACAAAAGTTTGTCTACAAAAATTTAATTTTCAGTAAATGTTCTTTACATAACTAATGAATTGTTTGTTTGACTATTATTGAGAACGCACACACCAAAAACAACAAGAAAAACTGTGTCGTAAAAAAACAACCCCGATGACGACATACACACAAATAAAAACAACAACTACGATTGCAAAAGGAATGCGATTGTACCAAGTTTATTTACTGAATATTTGTAGGTGAATCAATTCATTAAATTCGTTCTATTAATTCTAATTCATTTTTTTAGAGTCTTTAGATAAACATTCAGACTTGAACACATTTAACAAGGTGAAATTTCATAAATGCTTAATGGATGATGATAATGACCCAGACAAAAATTTTAATTGATATAAACTATTTTGCCTTTAAGAAATTTATTATTTGACATATAGTCATCATTTTATATGAATATGCATTTCATTTGTAACTTTTCAAAGTTGTCTTTGATGTCTACTGACGATTTGATAAAGCGCCAATGAAATGCATATAACTTGGAACGATTTTCCGTCATCCCATCAAATTTGGTTTGTAAACAGACCGGTTTCGGCTATGTGCCATCTTCAGTGTTCTATTGAATACTAAATCGTTTTTCTGTTGTCCGTTGTTTCTTTTATAATTCGTTTGTATACCTAACTTCCTTCCTTGATCCCTTTGTATTCTGCTCACTCTTTCTCTCTCTCTCCCTCTCGCCTTTATATGATATTTTGTGTCTCTACCTGCTACCTGTTTCTCTTACTTTCGTCTTATTATTATGTGTGTGTTTAATATTTGTTTATAATCTGGGCTATTAGTTATCAGTTGTTTTTTCCCTACGTAGGTAATAATCCGTAATTGTACGTTTCTGGGTAATCTTTTTGTCTTGTTCATTTTCTACTACGTTGCCTGGACTATTGTTTCCTTTTGTGTAAAAATATTTTAACGGTTCAAATATTACGTCTGAAGCAGTGTTTATTTGTTCATTTATTATTCTTCCGTCAAATATTTTTTGTTTGTATATTTCCATGTTCTCTAATACGTTCAGTCGCCGTCCTCTATGTTGTGTATGTAATAGATTAACTGTTTTTCTAATATGTCCTGGTGTACATTTGTTATCGAATATGTGGTTTGCGAAATTTGATTCTGGTGTTATTCCTGGTTCTCTTAGTTTCTTGTTGTAGTCTCTCATGTGCTCGAGAAATCTTGTTTTTATCTTTATTCTAGTTTGTCCGATATAACTGTGTTGGCATGTGCAATCTAATTTGTACACTCCTTGTTTATCTAGGAAATCTGTTTCGTTTGTTCTGTTCTGCAGTATTCTACCCAAGTTGTTTCTTGTTTGGAATGCTGTGTTAATGTTGTGTTTTCTAAAAATTTTTGCCAGTTTGTATGTTGATTTTCCCATATACGTAAAGGTAGCCCAGGTTTTCTTTTCTTGTTCCTGTTTCTTTTCCGTTTCTTACTTGCCTCGATATCCTTTCTAATCTTGTCAACTAGGTCTTTTTATATCCGTTGTTTTCCGCTATGTTATATATTATTCCTAACTCTTTCATATAGGCCTCACTTGTAAGGGGTATTCGCTCAAGTCTCGTTATTAATTGCCTAATTGCTGCGTTCTTATGTTGTTGAGGATGGTTTGATGAGTTGTGCATTATTGTATCTGTAGCGGTTGGTTTTCTGTATATTTCGTATTCAATTCTATTTAAGCTCTTGTTTGCCCTAATCGTTAGGTCTAGGTAGTTTATCCTTTCGTTCTCCTCCACTTCAATTGTAAATTTTATGTTTTTGTGTTGTTTGTTCAGTATATCCAGAATTTGCTCCTCCATATTTCCTTCTATTACACATATAATATCGTCCACGTATCTTGCATAGAATGTTACCCCAAAATTTTTTTTAACTCCTCTACGTATTTCTCTTCTAAATTTTGCATAAATACTTCCATGAGTATTGCTGATGTTGGATTTCCCATTCCTAGTCCGTTGATTTGCCTATATATGCTATTGTTGAATTTGAAGGAATTTTGCTCCAATGTGGGTTTTAACGTGCTTGTGAGTTGCATTGAAAAATCCACGTCTTCTGTTTTATTGAGTAGTGTTTTATGTAAAATGCATATAGACAATGCTTAACTATCATCAAATAGACTTCATAAACTATTTTGTTTAATATTTGTTAGTATTTTTAAACTAATTGTTTTATAAATTCAAATAAAATTGTTGTTTGATATTTTTCATAAAATCCAGTAAATCTTTTTGTTTGATTTAGTAAATTGTTTTGTTTACAATTTGTAAATATTTTTAGATTTAAACAATTCTTTCACTGAAAATATATGTTATTTTTTCAGTGCAATTTTTGACATATTTTTGTCTTTATTTACAAATTTGTTTGTAGGTCCGTTCCTAGACAAAATATTTACTATTTGATTGAGTTCCTTTACAGAAAATAAAATTTAGTTTTTTCTGTGAATATTACCTTTAAATCGCATCACCATTGGTTTTTAATCTGCTCAGTAGCTTCAGAGATATCGGAGAATATGTGACGAAATTTGTTTTTTTTTTAACATTCACAAAAATATTACAAGAAAATGTTAACTTAACTGAAGAGCGGTTTGTCCTATTCAATTAAAAGAAAAACCAAGTTCAACAACAACACAGAAAGAATTAGCACCAAAAATTTTTCAAACAAAAGTTTGTCTAAAAATAAATTTAATTTTCAGTAAATGTTCTTTATATAATTAATGAATTGTTTGTTTGACTCTTATTGAGAACGCAAACACCAAAAACAATGAGAAAAACTGTGTCGTAAAAAAACAACCCCGATGACGACATACACACAAATAAAAACAACAATTGTGATTGCAAAAGGAATGCGATTGTGCCAAGTTTATTTACTGAAGATTTGTGAGTGAATCAATTCGTTAAATTCGTTCTATTAATTCTAATTCATTTTTTTAGAGTCTTTATATAAACATTCAGACTTGAACACATTTAACAAAGTGAAATTTCATAAATGCTTAATGGATGATGATAATGATCCAGACAAAAATTTTAATTGATATAAACTATTTTACCTTTAAGAAATTTATCATTTGACATATAGTCATAATTTTATTTTAAATGAATATGCATTTCATTGGTAACTTTCATTTTCATTTGTAACTTTTCAAAGTTGTCTTTGATGTCTACTGACGATTTGGTAAAGCGTCAATGAAATGCATATAGACAATCCTTAACTATCATCAAATAGACTTCATAAACTATTTTGTTTAATATTTGTTAGTATTTTTAAACTAATTGTTTTATAAATTCAAATAAAATTGTTGTTTGATATTTTTCATAAAATCCAGTAAATCTTTTCGTTTGATTTAGTAAATTGTTTTGTTTACAATTTGTAAATATTTTTAGATTTAAACAATTCTTTCACTGAAAAAACATGTTTTTTCAGTGAAATTTTTGACATTTTTTGTCTTTATTTACAAATTTGTTTGTAGGTCCGTTCCTAGACAAAATATTTACTATTTGATTGAATTCCTCTACGGGAAATAAAATTTAGTTTTTTCTGTGAATATTACCTTTAAATCGCATCACCATTGGTTTTTAATCTGTTCACTAGCTTCAGAGATATCGTAGAATATGTGACGAAATTTGTCTTTTTTAAAACATTCACAAAAATATTGAAAGAAATATGGGATACGCTTAGGGTAGATAGATAGGCAATTGGTAAGAAAGTACATTGAGTACATAAAAGAAGTACAAATGAAAGAAAAGATGTACATATGTACATAAGTACATTATGGTATATGAAAGGAGCGTAAAGCACAAGGAGTTCATGTGCTTAAAATAAAATTCTTATAATTAAGATTCAAAGTATTTTATTCCTATGCATTTCAAATTTTAATTTGGGCTTTGTAATCCTTACAGTTGATTGAGGTCATCATTCAAGTCTGAATTTTTGTAGAGTGATAGTTATTAGTATTAAGTATGGATTCCCGCATCTAACTCAATTTGTTTAGTTTTGGCACTTCAACGCCTTGTGCTCTAACCCCCTCATATGTATTTTATTCCTATTTTAAACTACTTTTCAATACACCTCGCATTTAGTATATGAAATTATTCAAATACATAAACATGAACGAAACCAGCTGCTGCCGGCATACTTGAATCCATATTACATACATATACATATGTATATCAATGGCGGCTGCCTGTAGATATTATCACCGGCTTGACTAAAAAGTTTCGGCCGTTCAGATCAGATTTATGCTGTGTATTTATGACAAACAATAAAAGCAGTACACAAAGTCTTATTATTTTAGGACATTTTTGTTTGGAGCACAACAATAATGTTTTTAAACTATTGTAAAATATTAGGACTTACAATATGACTAGATAGCGCACCGTTTGAGTCCCCCAATTGTTTTTCTATCGCCCATAACATTATAATACATATTCCGATTTCGATATTTTCAAATATTAAATTATGAGTGTAGTCGAAATGTATGGATTTATATCCAAAGAAATTTTAATTACTTTTGGCTTGAGTTCGGTTTTAATTTAATTTTTCAATTAAATTATATTTTTATTTATAGACAAATGTGAAGCATGTAGACAAATAAAGTTTTGACTGCGCGGAGCGTTGAACTGACGTTTCGATAGCTCCCGCTAGTCTCATCAGAGTTCTTTACCGCTACCGAAACGTCAGTTCAACTGAACTGGAAAGAGCGCTCACCCAACTTAACTGAAAACAACAACTCTAGCAAATATATATGACGTAATTAAAATAACACAGACTTAAAATGAAATTTCGTTTTGAGCAAAACTGAAATTTTTCTTATCAGTTTGATGTGGTAAAAAAATATGTCCCCAGTTTTTTCCTATTACTTCGAAATTTTTTTAAGGGCATATCTAATATTTCCACTAGATACACCAGTATATTTTACCCTAACTCAAGAACAGTAAGTCCGGTGTCGACCAGCAAAACACGAGCAGATGCACGATAAAATTACGTTTAAACTTCCTAAACATAGTTATCTAAACAAACTAGAGGTTTTTAGTTATTCACAAATTAGTATCGACAAATAGTGGATTTTTATAAAATATTCAATTTTTTTTTCTAAAAGCTCTCATAAAATTTAAAACCTTAAATTGTTATGTAATGCGCGTGACAACAGATGTCCTATGACCAAACTAAGACAAATATCATGAAAATTTATGGACAACTGCTGATTTTATTCACAATTAAGTGAAGGAAGTCAGTAGACGAAAATTGCGATTTTCATACAAGACACATACAATAAAAGAATTTTGCTTCATAAAACCAATGAAACAATTTCATTAATATTGTGAACGAATTGTATTGGTTGAATGACTATTTTATAAATGCAATGAAAAATTTCATTAATATTGTGAAAGAATTTGGTTGGTTAAATTTTAATGAAACTTTCGTTGGTTGAATTTCAATGAAACTTTTCATTAGATTTGTGAAATTGTCATTAAACCATTGAAATTCTTTCACAATATTAATAAAAATTTCATTGGATTTGTGAAATTATCATTGGATTTGTGAAATGTTCATTGGCTTTCAGTGTACACACCCGCTCGTATTAAAATTTTTCTGTTGTATGGAAATTGTGATTTTTATCAATTGAGTTCCTTCACTTAATTCCGAATAAAATCAACATTTGTCCACCGATTTTCATAATTTATGTCTTATTGTGTTTTAAATTTTTTTAAAGAGCTTTTTGAATTTTTTTTTATAAAAAATCACTATTTTTTATTTGTTGATCGAAATAGGATATACTCTTCTCGACTTAAGGTGAAATATAGTGGTATAGCTAGTGCAAATATAAGATATGCCCTTAAAAAAAAATTGCGAAGTAATAGAAAAAAACTGAGAACACAGTTTTTTTAGCGCATCGAACTGATTAGAAAATTTTAAATGTGTGTAACTAATCAAATTGTAATATTAAATTCATGTTGCTTCAACTTGAAATAACTTTGATTCAGCATGATTCTTAGTGTGATTTCAATGTCAAGTTCACGTTATATCAACTTGAAATAACTTTGATTCAACATGATTCTTTGTATTATTTCAGTATCAAATTTACAGTATTTCAACTTGAAATAACTTTGATTCAAGATGATGCTTCTTGCTTTTTTCTTCAGTAACAACTTCAATTTAATTTATCTGTACTGGAATATTAAGTCATTATGAAATATAATTATTTCAAAAGGAAACATTTCCCATTTCTCATTTTTAATTAACATAAATTAAATTAACCTTTCGACGAATTTAATATGAAAAAGATGTGTGTGTGTGTTTTTTTGCTGTGTTTACATAAATAAATTGTATACATTATCAACAATTAATTTTTTACCTAGCAAAATAATGAGATAAATAACTACCACACATAACTTTGTAGCACATTTAAAAACTACTACCCACTATCAAAATTCCTAAAGTTTTTCCTGAGCATTTTCAAATTTAATCATGAGGTAGCGAAGTACCTCCATGTTTCAGGTAATATTTTACTAAAAACAAAAAATATGTTAAAATTGTTATTCCACAACCATGAACCTTGGGAATGTAAGTTTAATTAAATTTTACAAATATATGTATGTACTATTACACATAGACAACAACAATATATGCATGTACATATGTATAGATATAGAGAGTGATTTCTTTCCAGTTTGGTTTTCAATGTAGAGCTTTTAGCAGTTTCTTTAAATTACGCTATATGTACGTGTAAAAAATACTTGGTTTGGCTATTGTGAATCAAGGATACTGACGTTGACGATTTTTGTTTATTTTGAGTTATTGATGGCGGCATAGCAAAGACCAATTTTAGCATTTTTAACTAAAACAATTGCAATATTCAACTTTGTGTCAAAAAAGAGAGCCCCGTAGCGGAACAACAAACAACTCCCGCTTACATACCTGCTTCGGGCGAAGCAGTAGACTTTCGTTGGTAAATGTAAAAATTAAATGGCGAGAATTGATTTAATGTGTCAAATAACAATTTCTAACACTTTGTGACAACCAGTTTACATACAAACTGATTTAAAGCCCTGTAATGCATTTAATGCAAGTATGACCAACAAAATATATTCGCGGAATAAACGGACAATCAACGAGCTCGTAAACAACTAGATTAACCAGCAACAACAGCGTATGCATGTCTTTTCATTAAATACATTTATGTTAACAACATCATCCAATGCTTTTGTTAAAGGAACAAATATTACAACTATAATGTTGGGGCAAAATTAGTATAAAGGGCGGAGAGTTAAGGAAAAGAAAATCATCCACGTTCCAGTTATGATGTATTAAAAATCAATAAAGCATCATTTGCACCGTCACATAAATCACAATATTTGTTTCCTCGCCAACGGCTGTCGTTGATAAAGTTGAGCTTCATATTGCGATAGTGATAATAAATGTCACAAATTTTCATGGAAATGAACATACTATCATGATATTTACAGTCATGGGGCTTAAGTGTTAGTCCTCAAGCTGCAATGGTAGACATTTTTTTAATGATTTCTTAGTAACGACAAAATACAGTAAATGTTAAATAAGTAGAATTTAATAAGGATTGTTCATTGATGTCCTAGTCCCGAGGTAATACAGTAGACCCACGATAAGTACAATTTAATACAGGCTGTTTAGTGATTTCCTAGTCACGAGACAATACAGTTCACCCTCGATAAGCAGTATTTAACAAAGATTGTTTAGTGATTTCCTATTCACGCGATGTCATTTAATAAAGATTGTTTAGTGATTTCCTAGTCACCACAACAAGAACGTAGTAGACGAGTTATTCTCTAGTCACGAAGGCAGGCATAAATGTCTAGCAGGATAATTGTATGTCTCAAGTATGTATGCGTTAAAACAAATCTAACCCACGTAGAGGCTTTAAATAAACAAGAGGAACACGCTATAAAAATCTCCCTATGACAAAAAAGTTTATGTAAAAATTTGTTTAGAAACCTAAAATACAACCACATTAATGTATGAGTAGGGGGAGTGTGAATTTGTGTTCCAAAATATGAGCAAAAAACCAATGTATTTTACCTTTCAACACAAATGTTTTTCATTATACTTTTTGTCACTGTCAGTTTCTACTTTTTTTCTTCTTAATTTTTGAGTAATTTATTTTACATATCAGTGATGCCGTTGTATGTAAGTATATAAAATGTTACACATGTACATACGTATGAAAATTAAAAAAATCCACGCATGAATGATTTGAGAAAGTACATATCTTCCAAAAATTACAAAAATCTCATGAGCAAGTATAGATATACTTTTGTACGTACTTACATATATTTAGACTGTATCTATGTGTTCTCGTATTCATGTGATTAGATTTTAAAGTACCCAACACATTTAAGCAAACTCATCATAAAGTTTATTCTTTATTTAACCCAATTTTTGTTTATATTTCAAATAAGCCGTTGACAGATTTAATTTTTAATTGGTAATCTTTTTTGTAGCTAAAGAGATAAAAATGCAATAACCGCGTTATGGCTTTTTCATTGTTTTTAATGTATTATTTCACAAACTAAATCTCTATTATAATAAGTATTTAAGCAATTTTAAAGGAGAGGAAGAAGAAATAATAATTATAAAAATTTCATGAAAATGCTAAAAATTTTAAATATTTAACATTACAGGAAAGTATAAAATACTTTAATGCTCATTGTGCAGATACTCATATAAATGAATAAAAATGGTTAATAAAAGTTAAAGAAAATGATTTTACACCTCTATATATACATATATAAAATCATCTATGTACAAAGCTTTTTGTGCCCCTAGGATACACCTTAGTGGATTTTGTTTAAAATTTGTCCTTTCAATAAATCGCTGCCCTTTCAATAAACTCTTGAGCGTCTCAGTAATTTTTAATTAAGCTTTTAAAATATTATACGATGAGAACCTTAAACCAATTCGCATTAAGATTTTTTCTTACAACAATGGTGAATTTCTAAAACCACCAAAAGCCTTAAGTAAACCAGTGAATGAAAATAATTATAGAGGAAGAGTTAAGTTTTCAGAAATGAGTGTTTTAAAATATTTAGCTGCACCAGGGGCGGAACTACAGGGTGTGAAACTTGGCTTGGTGAAACATTTTGTTCGGCTTGTAGGTTAGGTTAGGTTAGGTTAGGAAGGCTAGTGCTATACCGCACATCCACTCGGAGACCCAATTGGATCCATTGTGAATCCATTCTACTCGTACCCGTTATGAATAATACCTCCCGTGCCCAGAAAACAACCCTGTTATCTGCCATTAAGCCACCTTATTCCCATGATGAAGCCACTGATATCTTTAAGTTTGCACTTCGCGGTATCACTAATGCTCTCATGAAAACGCCTGCTGAGCCACCTAAGCCTGTGTCGTTGCAGCCTCGAGCAATGACAGATAACATGCTCAATGTTTCTGGTTCCTCCTCATCCTCGCACATCCTACAAAAATCTGGAGTGCCAATCTCCCAAATGCTGGTGCTCGCCCTGACTGAGCAATGACCAGTCAATGCGCCTATTAAGACCCCTATCACCTTCCTATTCATATCCAGTAGTAGTTCGGATCTACCCAAGTCAAGTTTTGGCCATATAGCCCTCGAGACTTTACAATCCTCCCTACTCCCCCATGAACGGTTGGTCATTGGGGAGTAGGGAGGACACCCAGTCACTGGGCTCCCTATAGTAATGACCGATCGGTATTTTAACCGATCTGTCACACATTTCCTCATCTAACCCATTTCCTTATCTGACCCTTATCTTGCCAGCTCATCAGCAGTCGCATTTCCCTCAACATAGCAGTGGCCAGGAACCCAACATAGTCTGATACTATATTTGTCCATAAGCAAGTTGAGGGCTCTCCTGCAGTCGCTAACTGGTTTCGATCTGACACTGTGTCCCTTTAATGATTTTAGCGCCGCCTGATTGTAGACGTAGAAGGTTACCTCCTCGCCCTCAGCAACATCTGCGGCCACTATCTCCGCACCCTGACGATCGCCAGGATCTCAGCTTGGAAAACACTACACTCGTTCGGTAGCCTAAAAGACCTACGAATATCCGTCCACAAAATACAGACACTAGCTCCCGTGCTTATTCCCACTTTGGGCCCGTCCGTGAAGACCGCACAACCCTCATAAGGCCTATCAGATTCGACCCAAAAGCCCCTATCCGGAATTACCAATGAGGGTGTCCTGCTCAAATCAATTTCAGCGACCTTAGAGTCCGTAATCCCATGAGTTATGGAGACCCCCTCCGGCTAAAACTGATCTCATCCAGGATTGCTTTGTGACCTGTTACTCCTGTCCTCACCAACCCTGCCTCTAATAGTCTTAGGAGACTCCTTGGTGCCGTTCTCACCACAAAATCCTCTATTGAAAGCAGGTGAAGAATGACATCCAAGGCAGCTTGAGGTGCGCTCCTCTGGGCACCTGTGATGTACAGAGAGGCGCACCTCTGCGCCTTAGCAAGTAATCTCCTATGACTCTCCTTCCTCAACGCCTCCCACCATACCACGAAAACATAGGAAACAACTGGCCTGACAACAGATGTGTAAATCCAGTTCACCACCTCCGGTTGCAGTGCCCAGTTCCTTCCAATGGAGTTCCTGCACGCATAGTAGGCATTTAGTCCTTTCTTTAGCTTTTCTAGAGTATTCCTCATCCATGAAAGTTTACTGTCTAGGATAACACCCAATTATTTGGCTTCCTTCGCTAGCCCTAGCTCCACTCCTCCAAAACTAGGCAGTACAAATCTGTCTAATTTGTATTTCCTGGTAAAGAGGACTAGCTCAGTCTTTTCAGGGTTGACCCTCAGTCCCTTGCTGCTGACCCGGGAAGATAGTTTGTCAAGCGCCGACTGCATGACTTAAGTGATAGTGGGAATACATTTTCCCGTTACCATACCTGCGGCTTGTAACTTTCGTAAATACTGACCGATTTGTAAAATTTTAAGGATTTCGTTAGACAAAATAAAGAAAAAATGTGTACACAACTTAATCAGCAATTTCGCATATCAATGAGTTCTAGCTGCTTCCCTGCACCATTATGCTTGAAAAGGGAACATTTATGGCATTCGTTCTACCGTCGACGTCATGGCATGTACAGAACTAATTTCGCAAAGCTCACAACTAAAATACAAATTTTTGCATACTAATGTGGTTTTTATTTAACTCAAGTGTACCGTACCTTTCGAAAAGGGCACATCTCATTAATTTAAAATATATAAATACAACACAATTTTTTGTATTATTCGCTTAATATTTTACGAACGGTCTTCTAAACCTTAAAATACTTTCTGGATTATTAATCCATTTTTAAAAAAATTGGTTTAAATTTTCCTTTTCTGAAAATATTTGGTTTTTATGTTATATTTGTCAATTTGTTAGTCACTAATGTTATGTTTAAATATAAAAGGAGGGTATGAACAATCCAGACAGTTTTTGCGATATTTGTGGTGATTATATCTCAAGCCAATCACCGACTTTGTAAAAGCTACACACCTATGTATATTAAATATACGATATAATCACTACAAAGGACACAAAAGCTGTCTGTAATATGTCTTTTATAGGCAAAATTAGTAATGGAACTTCGTGTTATTTCAATATCAAATTCACATTGCTTCAAATTGCAATAACTTTGATAAAATATGATTTTTCGTATTATATCAGTATTAACTTCATTTTGATTTAACTACACTGGAATATTAAATCAACATAAAATATAGTTATTTCAAAAGGAAAAATGTTCTTTTAAGTTTATTGTAAAATCATATTCAATATGAAACACCTATGAAGCAAAATTACTACCGATAAATGTAAAATTAACCTTGTTTTCAATGATTTTACTATGAATTTTTTCTGTGTGTCAATATATAGTCCGATCGCTACAATTTGTGGTATATACTCTTCTTTTAATGTTTAGCAACAGCCATATAGAATTAGAAACAAATAAAAATACAAATGTATAAAAACTATTATGCCCCAATGTACAAAATCTTAGACACAAACTGTATGCTCTTATAAATGTATAAATATTAGTATTGAAATGAAAATTTTATTTCACCAAACCCCATTTAAAATTGTGGTCAACTACTATGTATGTACTTGAATGAGAATGCAAATTAAAATAGAAAATATTCATACCGTTTGTTTTTTCAAATACTCAAATAATTAATACCCTGCAGACAAAATGACTAGTATGTGTTTAGATATATACTAGTTGCTTTTTAACTCAGACTAGTTGCCTATCTGTCCTTTTTTCCTATATCGTACTATCGATTTTAACATTAGGTTGTCATAGGAGCACAACTAGTTCATTTGTAGACAGTTATATCCCAGTTGGAATACTAGTTGTTGTAAAGTAGTGCTCTTACTAGCTTTCTTATTTATCGTTTTGTATTTCTTAAAAAAGCTTTGGCTCAACCGGGATACAAACACACATTCCTCATATATCAAGGCAAGTACTCTACCCACTGAGCCACTTTCTACTTATTTTGTTAAGAGCTAAAAATATAGTTTATGTATAAGTCGTATACCTGAAAATTGTGTTTTTTTGACTAGTATCGTTGCTAGTCTTGATATAACTAGTAATATAATTGTCCTTTTTTTACTAGTATCGTTAATCATTACAATTAGTATATGACTGTCCCAAAGCGTATCTAGTTCTAAATTTAGCTGCTGGGTATTACTTTATTGTATTTACTGGGTTAGTAGAGCATTTAACAACTGACCACAGCTATACAATTTTACAAATGAATTTTTTAAAACTCTTCAAGTATTAAACCTTAAATGCAGTTTGTATTCTTACTGAGTGAATTAATGAAATACATTGTTATTCACCCACCACAATGATAGTTATTTGTACGAAATTTATTTATTTATCTTTTTCATACAAGTACATAATACATAAAAACGGCTTTCAAATCAGACAATAATTTGTCTTGTTTGCATAGCATACTTCTCTTTTTAATCGATCTCCAAGAATTTGTTATTTTGTTTTTTATTTACAAAATATTTGTGTAAAAAGTGAAAAAGTAAAAAAACAAACTTTTTTATTTGCTTTTTTATTTAATTGAAATTATTTATTTGCGGTTAAGATGAAAAAACCACAAATAAATAAAAAGATACTTGTACTCGAATATCTTCGTAGTAAGTATAAGTGCGTGTACCATGAATGTTGAAATGAAAATAGGGGAAATCAATACGATGATGTATTATTATGGACTATTAGCAATATATACATACATTAATTTTTTCATTTTAGCGCATTTGATACCATATTTATTATTATCATGGATAGTGTAGTGTAACGTTACTACAAAAACTTTATGAATAATTGTTTTTTTTGTTGCTTTTGTTAGATACACAGTCATATTTACTGAATAGATATGGTTGTATTGCTAGAATGACTGAATGAGTGTATCAATGGATGAATAAATGATAGTACTATATTTATAATAGTTGGTTTTGTTAGTTTTCTTCTCCTTTTTTTGTTATGTGAAAGTATTTATTCGACCATTAAAATAACGTTTTATAGCGGCTTTAAACATAATAATGATAATTTGCAAGTACATGACGACAGTTTTGTTTTTTCTTTTGTAATACATACTATCTTTCTATTTTTGATTGAACTTTTTCATTACTTGACAATTTTCCTGATTAATAGCAAATAGCTTTTTAAATATCAATTGTCGCATTTATTCAGTTTGCTTTGAAATAATAAAAAAAAAAAATAAAAGAAGAAATAAAAAAAAATTAAACTTAGCCAAACGCGTTTAAAGTTTTAAAAATGTTAGCAAGCACATGGCTGGTATTAGCGTCTTAGTGGTTATAAATCACTTCGGTTTATATTAAGATTCATACACGCAAAGAAAAAACATGGTTGAGGCAACCATAACCTAAGAACAACATACTATGATTGAATTATATGGTTGAAGTCAAATCATACTATTATGCAAATATATATGTTCTAAATATAATATTGTTGTCTTATATAAAACTCATATGATTCATACAACCTAATGTTTAATATACCATGATTTAAGCTAATCATATGATATTTGTATATAAAAATAGCATGGTAGAAAATAACCATATAAATGATGTTTTCTTAATCATATTTTGATTAAAAATTGACAGCAGCTAAAAATATATATATTTTTGAAATTAAATATAAAATAAAATGTTTTGAATCTGAAATAAAAAGTAGTATCTATTTTCACATAGATAATATATACATACAGACATATTTGTTGACACATGTTTTATTTGCAATCAGGCATGTTCCAGAAGCAATTTCGTTTTGAAATCGTCAATTTTCGGAAAAGATTATTGCAGCTATTATCATAAAAAGAGTCACAT
This sequence comes from Panzeria rudis, assembly GCA_956483635.1. Lineage (NCBI taxonomy): Eukaryota > Metazoa > Arthropoda > Insecta > Diptera > Tachinidae > Panzeria > Panzeria rudis. The sequence goes on along the minus strand of OY101447.1, from coordinate 145,818,981 downwards.
CTCGAATTAAAATCATAAAGTAAAACAAATTTTATCAACAAAACAGTATCAACTCAAAATACAACCAAATTTATATAAAACAATTTGATTATTTTGAACTTGAATAAAGGCTCAAATCAAAATAATACCTTTTTTATGAAAATATACGATGTATTTCTAGTTCAACTTTTGTATTACATACGAACTTTTGTAATATTAAATGAAAATTGGCGAAATTTCGATTGTTTTATTAATGTAAGCATTCTTTTTAAATAAAAGTTAATATAAAACAATTCTAAAACAAATTTTTAAGAATTTTCAAATGACTTCAAGGAAATAGTTTATAGTTATTACACAGTAGGAGATTCTATAAAGACTAATTGACGGCTATATCGCAATTAGTTAAACATTTTATTTTAAGGCCGTAATGTTTCTTATTTTACTTGAAAAATTTCCAGGACGATTTTTGTCTAAATGTCTTTACTTATTCATTTTATTCATCTTAAAACATCTCCTTCAGGGCTTCACTAATTGCGACAATTTATAATAAATTTAAGTAGTGTTAACTCAAAGTTTTTACAGCTTCTATGACCTTATAATTTGCACTACGCTTTAAAAAATTTTTTCACTAATTCTGCGGAAAATCACTCAAAGTTCATTTAATATCGAATTATTTACTTTAGGTAACGATTAGAAAGCATTGTAATCATAGATAGTTTCCTGTGTAATACGGATAAAACAAAACATATGTAAACCCTAAGAACTAAAGAAAGGAGCTTTCTCAATCTTGGATGAGAAATATAACAAAACGCACAAGTGTGGTTGTTGATTAGGACAAGTGCCAAGTATGGTAAATTTCTAAGCCACCATAAAATAAGCTTAAAGCCAGGAAACATAGAGCTTTAATGCAATTGGTTTAATGCCAGATATTTACCGCTTGACTTTGGAGGCTAAGTAGCCTAGAGTATAGAGAGCTCTGACGATGGGATAATAAATTTCTTTGGATAAAACTCTAATAGTTCGACTAAATACACACAACTTCAATAACTTGTACTTTTAATTTCCCGTTTTACCGGCAAAATTTTTGAGATTTTCCCGGGAAAACGGAAAATTAAAAATAGACTTTTCCTGGGATTTCTCGCTCGGAAATTCCCGATTCCCAAACCCTACCACGTTGCAATAATTAGAGTGGTCGTAAAAATTTTAAATTTGGATTTTTTCAAGTCTCATAACCCAAATCGATGGGTATTTATAAAAAAAAAACCTTACACAAATTTCAGGTAAATCACTTAAGATTAAGGGGTATCGCACACCTACCAAAGTTTGAGCAAATGGTCTTTTTCTGGCTTTTATGTATCATAACTTAATAAATATAGCACTTACAAAACAATTTTCTTCTAAAAAGTTCTCTGTGAAGTTTCGAACAGCTTTTGCCTACTGACTTTTATCTAAATAGCATATTTAACGCAAAAAGCCGCAATTTCGAAAAAATCCAATAAGAATTAAAATTTCAAAATTATTACATTAATTTAAACATTTCGGTAAAGTTTTTCGTTCCCTAGAATTCAATTGAAAGCTGTTTCTTTAGTTATTTGGTTCGTTGAACGCAAGTTTGCATTTCAATTTATTTTCTCAACTCTAGTTTTCGAAATAAACCGTTATGTCTAAAATGAAGGCACTTGCACGACATACATATACATACATATTTGCATAACTGGAGAAGGCTTTGCTCTATTCAGTAAAAAAGAAAAATCAAAATGTGACAACAAAATTATCCTTAAGTAGAGGTATCGTAAAAGCTTGAGACTATAAATTAAAAATTTCATACAAAATTAGCGACTAAAGAACGAAGTAAAACATCAGCTAGAAGAAGAACAATGTGGCTTTAGACCAAATCGAGGAACCCAAGATTTAGGCCCTTATTATATAGACGACATCACCGAAGTGAAATTTATATTAAAGCAAACACAAATTTGAAACAATTTCTAAAATTTGTTTTTGTCCTTTATACAAATTCTTCACCAAGCAAACGCATAAAAAGAAATTTCAAGCGTTGCTCGCCTTTCAAAAATTTTAAAACTTGTATGAAAAATAAAACAAATTTATAAAATATTTGAAATTAAGTTTATGTTCTCTATATAAATTTCTCTTTGGTGACGTAATTTACACAATTAGGGCCTTAATATTTCTGTGCTTTTCTTGAATAAGTGCGTATGTCTAAAAACCAACTTATTTAGGAGAGCCGGAATGCTTTATTTTTAATACTACGGAATCTGTGTGATTTTCCTCAAACTTTTATTTTGGACAGTCATGTAAACATATCTGGTAAGAAGTTTGTATAAAAGTGAGAGCCTAGAGAATAATTAAAAAAACAATTTGCCAAGGACACTAAAAGTGTGTTCAGAAAAGAGCTTATCTGGCAGTTTCTGTAAAACAAAATGAAAATTTCGTGTGAACAATTATATTGACAACAAAAACAAATTTTCGTATTTTATTATTCTTTTCAACATAAATTCTCACACAAAATTTTTGTTTTATTTTACAAAAACTGGCACTATGTCGATAACAGTAGTTCACATTGAACTAATTCAAGCACAAAAGATTTATTTTACCTGAAAAATGTTTTTATTAACTGAACAATAACCAAAAAATATTTCCGAAATGTGTTCTTTAGTAACACCGCATGTGGCTATGTGTTTTTTTCAACGGCAATAAATTGCCATTACGCTAAGTCGATTTAGTCCATTAGAGCTGAAAAATATTTGAATGAATTAAGAAGTTACGTTGTTTTTGGAAAAATGAAATTTGGAATGGGTCCATGTAAAAGAGTATAAAATATAATGTAATTTGGCATCAATTAGTCAAAAGCTACAAAAATGGACATCCGCGCTTATTCAAGAAAACCACAGAGTTACAATGCGTCGTCAACTATAAAATAAATAAATAAAATCCATGCTTGCTTCGTGGATCTCGAAAAAGCATTCGACACAGTAAAATGGTTACATTTGTGGGAAGCCTTCCAAAGGAGAGGGACGACAACCATGTACTCATTAGAAGAATGCAAAGCTTCTATAAAATATGCCGAATTTATATAAGAATGGGTAACTCATCTTCCGAAGAGTTGATAACGATACAAGGAGTCCGACAAGGCGATACCTTACCCTTGTATCCCTTACCTATTCAATATATTAACGGATGATGTTTTTAAAAAATGCAAAAAGACAATGACACCAATGCTGGTTGAAAACTGGAGAATGTATGTGACCCATAAAAATGTCAATGCTTGCATATGCGCTTGATGTGGCTCTAGTATCAGAATCTGTAGAAAATTTACAACACAATCTAAATATTCTTACAGATGAGATGGCGAAAGTGGATTCCCGATTAATATAAACAAAACTGAAATGATGGTTATAAGTCGCGTAAAGTTTATTCATATACGATTTAAAAGTGTTTTAGAATATGAAATTCAGTAGTGGTATTTTTGCTATGTTATGAAAGTGCCACGTCTATGGAAAAACTTCAACATTTTTTTGGTTAAAATTAAATTAGAAAGAGTTTTTCTTTCTGTGCGGTATTTTTTTTTATAACAAACACAACCCGCAAAGCGATTAGCCTGTCTGCGGAAAACACCCAGGGTCAATGGCGGGAATCGAACCCACGACCTCTGGGCTGGCAGGATAGTATCGCTACTACTCAGCCACAAGAGCACCCTATCTTGAATAACCTTATTACGTCTGATAATACAAAAAAAAAACGATGAAGTCGTTTATTAAGATACTTTTTATTGTAAAAACAAGTGCTTTTTAATTTTTTCCAACTGATTTAAAAGTTTACGTGCCAACATTTTTCTGTCAACATTGCAGTCAAATTAGAGCAAATCATTTACAGAATTTCACATATTTATATAATTTTATTTTCACATCATTTAACAACTTTAACAGAAATTTATTTGTTAAGCATGACTAAAAGTGATTAGATGATTGTTATGGAACAACAGGATTGGAGCGATTGAAGAACAGGTTTCTAATGAACATTTTCTAAAAATTCGAACTTTAAAATAGTGTTGTAAAAAAGTGGAAAGTTCTGTTTTAACAGAATTGTTATAAAATTGTATGTATGTGCAAAAGGGTGGAGCATCGATATATGAAGGAAAAGAAAAAGTCATTCAATCGATTTCGAATACTTCAAGATTCTTGCATCTACACTAACAAAAAATCATTCATTTCTCTTAAGGGCAAAATATGCAAATACAATCTAACCAATAATAAAGAATTCTTAAATAATTATGAAATGGATAAATAACCACCTTGCATGTTTATATGACGTCCAGAAAAAAATACTTCTGTCATATTTTTGGTTGCCCTGGTTATTTATATATGTATCAGTCAATAAATAATGTTTGCAAGCAATTTCCACTGTAGCGCCTAAGCTACTTATCCGATTTTGATGTGCCAGTTGTCAAACGATTCGTTATTATGGCCTCTTAACTTCAAAGTGGCGGCCATGGAAAAGTATAAAGTCATGGACCAAAAATTTTAAATTATCAAAAACTATCGTGGTGGGTATTATATATGAAGGTATTGGCAATTTCCGTGGTTTTAGGGTTTTAGTTTTTACCTATTAAAATCTTGTAGGAAATCATTTAAAATCGTTAATAAAAAAAACTTTTGAGTTATAAAATATTACTATATATATACATTGTTAGCTAATTATAGACTTAAATAATGTGTTTAAAAAAGTATAGGTATGTACATTAGGGTGGGTCAAAAAAAACTTTTTCGCTCAAATCGATTTCTAATAGAAAAATTATGTTGTCGTATTAGGTCATTTATTAACCTGTAAAATATTATTAATTTATTTTTATTATTAATTTATTTGTAGCCCGCGCATCAACCTCCAGGCTAAAGTGGGTCAACACTGTATGGGAAAAAGTTAAATACAGTCGAACTTCCATAACTCCAACTTCTATAACTCGAATTTTCTCTAACTCGAAGAAATTTGGTTGGCGGTAGCGCTAAGAGAACTTACAGTTCTCCTTCTGTAACTCGAACTTCCATAACTCGAAGTTCTCCAATACTGGAACGAAAATACATACCTTTGAATTCTATAACTCGAAGTTTTATACCTTCTTCTACATCACATGTTTCTTTTTGTTTGCGTAAGTTCAGTTCTATCCATACATGTGAGTCGAGCTTGATGATAAATGTAAATAAAATCGTATTTGTATACATATTTGCGAACGAAGGATGATGAGTACTGTAAGTCTTTAAACAAGTTAGAGTGATTTTCAACTGAAGTTAACAAACAAAAAAGTAAATTTTCAGTCACTAATTTCAGAATATTTACGTCACTTTCAGTTAGTGCCAGATTTAAATAAAAAAAACATTTTCGTCATTTAATATACAACGCAATTGATTTATTTTTTCACCAATAAGAAATCGATCGAAAGATATTTTGATACAGAGTGGAACAGCAAAAAGTTTCATTTCAGAATAAAACAAAATAGGAATTGAACGATCCGACTTCCTATTCAAAAGTGTAGGTCGGTGCGAGTTTTTTTAGGCGTAATCCATAATTTGTGATGGCGGTATGGAAAATTCCGCGGCCAAATAACTCGTTTCTGGTAACTTAGGGTGCTAGCAGCGCAACTTAAAAACTAAACAAAAAATTCTATAACTCGAAGTCTCCATAAGTCGATGTTTTTTTTGAGATAATGGTGATTCGAGTTATGGAAGTTCGACTGTATTTTTAATCATACTCAAACAGTAATATTCAGCCACGTCAAAGAATACCATTCTGATCGGAAGTGGTTTCAATTCCGTAAGTTGCTTCTTCAGAAAACAAAAATTTTCTTCGTAATCAAAAATTTCAAAGTGAAATTGAAAAAACGCTTTTCTACTGACTTCTTTTGCGGTAAATACTAAAAAACGTGCATACTTTTAGGAGCGTTAAATAAATATTTTGTCGTAAGCTTTGCATGTTAATAAGAAGCTCAATGTGAGCTTTGGGCCTATTCACATATTACATAACGCTATTTTTGGAGCTTTTACCCCCCCCCCCCCCCCTTCGTAACGCTTTTTACAAAATTTTCAGTATAAAGTATCTAATCCGTAACAAATCTTTAACCCCCCCTACCCCTACAGCGTTACGTAATATGTGAATAGCCCCTTTGCATCTTAAGACAAGAGAAAAAAAAACGCCTCAATGTATAAAAACTTTATCATTGTAAAAACGAAATATAAAATAAGCGGAATCTAAAGCACCAAAAATGTACTTTTTCGAAATGACAACTACGGAATTAAAACCAATCCGAATGGAATCTGTGACATGGCTGATTATATTATTTTAGGTCTAAACAAATAATATTTGGTTAAAGAAGTTAAACCGAGTCATATCGTTAACAAGCACTTTGTTGTTCAAAGTTTCAGGAATTTTCGGAATCTTAGAACAACAAAGTGCTTGTTAATGATATCACTCGGTTTAACTTCTTTATCCGATTATTTTTTGTCTAGACCTAAAATTATATAATATTACTGTTAAAGTATGATTAAAAAAATCTAACTTTTTCGCATACAGTAAGTAGTACCCACTTTAGCTTGGAGGTCGATGTGCGGGCTCTTACCGTAAAAATAAGCTAAAAATTGTATACAGGTTTCTAAATGGCCTAATACGACAACATAGTTTCGCTAATAGAACTCGATTTGAGCGAAAAAGTGTTCTTTGGCCCATCCTAATGTACATATGTACTTAAGTATGTACATTTTACATAACCAGTTTAAGTATGACACTTTTCTTTTCCTTTAACAATGAACTTTAATTACTTATCACTCATTTATTCAATACATGTGTTCCGATAAATAAATACATAGTACCATTGTACGTACGTACGTCTGTGCACATAATAATAATTACAAACATATAAAAATATATACATATTGAACGAGAAGATGTCGACATTAAATGATTGACTATGACACTTGTATGACAATTAACTAAGGAAGTGAAAATTTCCATTGTAAGAAAGTAAAACCAATAAAAACTTTCTATATATTATACCGGCACATCCTTTGTAATTCCCATACAAAGAAATGCCATGACAAAACTTCGATATACGTTTAGTGAGAATATATTAAATTTTTAAATCAGAGATACAATTAATACAAAAATATTTCCAACAAAAGACTAGTTTCCACTTAAACGTTGTTCGTTTTTCCAAATATAGAATAAGTGCAACAGAAAACGACTGACCGACTGACTGATGTGTGTTTTACAAGAAGATAAATATCTCCAATGGAAACACTTTTATTTATTTATTCTTGTGCATGTATTTATTTGAATAAATGAATTGGCAATTGTGTGAAAAAGGAGGAAAAGTTCATCAATAAATTTATATAGTTGCACTTTTTTCTGTATTATGATAGTGAAGTATTATTAAGTAAACTGGATATCGTTGGCTTAGAGGAAAAGCTTACTAACTAACATTGGAAACTATTGCTAGAAAATTTAATTTTGCACTCAGACATTATATAGTCTCGCTATAGGTGGAACTAACAAGAAATAGCACTTGGTGAGATGTTCAATGAAAAGAGGACCTAATGACTATTACATAGGCTAAAGTATTTAAGTGAAAATCGAAAAAAGTGCACTTAGTGATTAACAGGAATTGAATCTGTGACCTTCCACTTAATAGTCTAGCACACTATCCATTACACTACGGGGGTGCCCTAATAAAAAAAATCTTGTAAGCCTTACGTTTAAGGTATAAGATGTGCTTAGCACTTTTATGTAAAACACAACGAGGAACATTAATGTAATGGTAATTTTTTTGCCATTATTTATTTTTATTAACTCCCGACTAAAAAAAGGGGTGTTATAAGTTTGTAGTGTATGTCTGTGTGGATGTACGAACCCTCGTACAGACCAAACAGCTGGACCGATTTTGAAAGGTGACTTGATCGAGAGTGTTCTTAGCTATGTTTGAATAAAATTGGTCCAGCCGTTTAGAATATATCACATCTTTTCTAGATGTATCCTGTTGAATCTGTGTGTCTTTGACACTGTAGCTCCCAAGCGGCTAGATCAATTTTTATTTAGTAAATTTTGTTTGAAAGGTGACTTGATTGAGAGTGTTCTTAAACTTTTGATACAGCGTCAACTGCATCGGGGGTTCTTAAAATCTTTAATTTTTAATAAAAACAAAAGCCAATTTTTTCTGAATATAACGTTACGAACCTTAGCCTAATAATCAATCTGAGTTCACAAAACAAATACGTTCGAAATAATTATATTAATAAACAATTAGCTACTGACTTGAGCTTTTCACATGTTTAAATGTTCATATACATATATTTAAGTATAAAATCAAACCTAAAAAGTTTGACTTGAGTAGAACAAAAAATCAGAAAAAATGGGAATGAGGAAAAATAATCCGACGCTACACTGGGAAAGTGCAGTTAATGTCAACTTGAAGTGATTTAAGTCTCGTATTCAATTTTCACGAAAAAGTTGTATATATAATAATTGAAATCACATTCAACAGAGCCACCTAACAGGTGGTGATAATCAAAATACACGTGAGCACTGGCGACGGAAATGTAGCGGCTTCCGAAAGTGGCGCTGCTCTGCTCTGCTGTGTACGTTGACAAATTAAGTTGATATTAATTTCTCCCTTGTTCCTTAGAATATTAATCATGCCTACTCTTTCTGAATTAAACTTTACGAACCTTAGCCTAATAATCAATTTGAATAAAAATGTTCAAGTTTTGTACAAAAAATTTGTGTTTTTATTATTTCGTTGTGAATAACTCTGAAACCTTTAAGCATATAAAAAATTAATGTGAAAATGTCTGAAAGGCGCCCAAAATTCATATTAATTGAATTAATTTTTGACAAAATTGGACGAGTCTTTCTCAAGTTATAATAAAATTTGTACAGCAATACTATTTTTTTTTTGCAAAAATCATGTGTTTTGATTTTATTGTGAGTAAAATCATCATATTTTAAGTTTTTTTACAGTTTTTAAATACAGTGATCATCAAAGGTTATGGCAAAAGTTTGATTTTGATGCATAGTGTTATTTTATGAAGAAGGATATTATTTAGAAATATGGGCGTTTTATACTTAATTAAGTTCGAGCTTAATTTAATTATATTTTGATATTTTAATCACGCTTTTGCCCATTTGGAATAGTTAATACAAATTCCCAAACCGACAGTAATTTTAACAAAATTTTCTCTATGTATTGACTACAAATTCATATATGGCTTTGTTTGAGAATGTGACCATTTTTTGCATTTTTCCTAAACCAAAACACAAAATTTTCCAACTTTTGCCATTTCCATGGAAATATGTAAACATTAAATAGAATAAAAATTCCTAGATTTTTTTTTTGCAAATGAAAAACGCTTAGAAGAATAGTGCGTGCGTGCACTGGCAAAATCCAACCATTAGAAGGATTAATCATCACCATGTACATTTTCATACTTTATGTAAAATAATCTTGTGGTTTTTAATTGGTCACATCCTTTTCAATACAATTGAAAAGGTAAACCTAAAAGAAAATATTAAAAGTTAATAGAAATTCCGTTTCATGTAAACACTAATGTGCCGTTAATAGAACCCAAACAATCGAATTGAGTGAACAATTTATATAAAAATCACTCCGTTTTTCGAGTGGTTTCCATACACATTTTCTATTCAATTCGATTGCTTGGGTTCTAGAAACTACACTAAAGCTTCATAATTTCTACAGATGAGAGAGCTTACTTCGTATAGACATTTTACACAATGTTGTATAAGCATACATGTTCTATTGTAACCGAGGGTAACCAAACCATCGGGGACGATTTACAGCCATCCAACCTACTGTCTTACTCCTCAGACCATTCATTCGTTTCAGTCTAATTTAACGTGCAATATTAAAAACATAAAGCACTTTTGCTATACGAAGTAGTACAATGTTGACAAGGTTTTTTATATCTTTGTCAGAGATGGAAAATGTCCTACGGTTCTGTTTTTCAACACATATCTTCACGGACATTGCTGCCTTCGCATAAGTTATACTTTCAGAAATCTAAGGAAAAGTGCTTAGAAAACAAAAAATGAGGTAAATGCAAACCACAAAGCTTTAAACAGATTGTGCTCGTCAATATGGCATATTTCATTCCAACATGGAATGAGTATGCTGGCGGATAGCTGACATCCCCTCACAGAGTTTCAAGAAGATGGTGATGGAAATTAAGGAATATTTCGCTCTAAGACGGAAGGAGTATGTTGACGGGCAGCTGACCCGCCATAACAGAGTTTTAAAGAGATGATGATTGTCATTAACGAATCTTCCATTCCAACACGGAATGAGTGTGCTGGCGGACTTCGTCTTACTGTTAAGGCCGTTACACTGTGTGAAATTTTTTTTGGCAAAAATGGTTCTGCACACCCGTTAGTTAGTCTAGAGGCAAAACATAGTTGAACTGCGTACTTGATTTTTTGATTCCTCGTCTTTTATCCTTTTTAAAGGACTTAACATTTTTAAAGAACGCTAGCTATATAAAAATTGTTTCCATATGAAAAATAATATTTTATCGCAATATTAATAGAAAATAAAAGGCAAGGCTCTGTAGAATTTTATAAAGATATGTATTTCCTTCACTTCCCCTAAACAATAAACAATTTCTTTGTATACTGTATCATTACATATCCTTGAAAACTTTTATTAAAAACTCATTTGAAAATTGTATATTGTGAACTTTATAAGAGTCTAAAGGACTATGGAAGGATATATTTCACGGTTATGGAAGGATCATTCTTTAGAGACTTCTGTCTTATTTGGTACCAATATTGGTAAGAAATTTTAATAAGTAATTTTTTTAACATACACATTCTTTAAAAATGTAAAGTCCTTTAAAAAGTACAAAATATAATGAATATGATGAATATAATGAATGTATGAATATAATGAATGTATGAATATAAGGAATGTATGAATATAATGAATGTATGAATAGTGGTTCTCTCTTAAAAAAAATTGAATTTATCTGACGCTGGTATTGGGAAAATCTCTTCCGGGAGTATACGTCGTGGCTGTGTTTGAAACCAAAATTTGCTAGGAGACAATGTTTGCTAAAGCCGACCTGGTAGCTTTTTGTACTTCAGACAATGAAGTACATCTCTTTCAGCTGTTGCTACTAAAACAGAAGCTGCATCAAGTAATGCTTTGTGTGCGGATGCTGGAGAAGGCCAGCACAGCTATCATCTGTCTTTGTTGTAGACTTTTGGCTTTCTGGTTATTCCTTTCTAATGTTCAGATGCGCTTCGTAAAATGATGATGTGGTACGAGCTTCGATAGTCCAAACTCCCTAGCAGCGTGTTTGTGCATGGTTTGGTGGGCTATGTACAGAAGTTGCAACCTGTCTGCATCTTTCAAGGCACACTGCTGCCCTTATGGTGCACAGAGGGGCGTCGGAAAATGTTTAAGTTTAACCCACTGAATTAATCTTAATCTGAATATGTAGCATATCGAGGGCTTATATTCAAGTAGTGCTATCTGCAAACATAAATTTTTTTTGGGAGCATTAAAATTCGTTTCGTTTTCTCATTATTAACGTTTCGGACAATGAATATATTACAATATTGACATATTCCATTTTAAAGGGTTTGCATTATTAGAAGATTGATTGTGCAAAACTTTAGTAATGCGAGAACGAAACGTCATTTTGCACTCCTAAGACAATTGTGTGTTTGTAGATATCAGTATTTGAATATAAGCGTTGGATATGTATTTCATTTACAATTAATTGACAAAAATTGCGATATTTGGGTACCCCCGTAGTCTGGTGGATAGTATGCTAGACTATTAACCGGGAGGTCGCAGGTTCGATTCCTGACAAGACCCTGGCTGTTTCTGCAGAAAAGCCAAAAAGGCTTAAGCAATATGTGTGCTAGTTAAAAAATATATATATTCTTACAAAAGTAATACCTTTGAATTTGTGTGTGTTTGCTACGGAATATATCATTTTGTGTTAACTTCTTTATGAGTAAAATCAATGGCTCATCTAATTTATAACATAAGTTTTCTATATTTTATGAGTTTTTAAAAAATACAATAACAGTGCGGCATTATGCAACAATTAAATATTATAATATATTTTAATTAGTTCGTTCAATTTAATTTTTCTGTTAAATTAATTTTATTGGAGATAGGAATCTTTCTTTGTATGAGTGTCAAAACTCGATATTCTTCAGATCAACCACGATCACATCATCAGAGTTCTTCTTAAGCCTTTCAACCAGTACGCTCTCCAAAGTAAAGTAGACAAACGACTAACTTTAAACCAATTTGCATTAAGTTTTTTTAGAAGTGTGGAAATATTTCCAAACTTGCTTAAGCTCTTTTGGTAGCTTAGAAGTTTTTATTATTTGGTTCTTGCATTAGCCCCTCGATACATGAGCTTTTTTAAAGTATATTTCACTCACAAAAACTTTTGTTCATATCACATTTAACCCGCACAAATTTAATTTTAATTATAATTTTCCTTAACCTGCATTGTTTCTATTGTTATTGAAACGTGAAGAATATTTTTGGAAAAATTAAAATATGAAGTTAACAGGCAACTGCTTTCAATCGAATTTTTTAACATTAGATTTAATTTGTTTAAATACACATAAGCTTTTTGTTTCAAATTTGTTCGTATTTTCAAAAAATAAATGCAACACACCTTAAATATAATCAAAAGAAATCATAGAAAGTAGACGGATTACATCTTGATTACTTGTGATTATTTTTGATTAATTGAAAGTAATTATGTGTAATTGTAATCGTGGGAAACTGAAAATAATCGTATTCTAGTCAATTATATAAATTTTTAAATAAAAGTATCTTTACTTAATAGCTGTGATTAAAAAACAGATTTTCATATTAAAAAACTTCATACAAAATTTCTACTCACACACACAGTGCCCATCCCTGCTAAGTACCCATTACATACTATGTGCAAGAAATAATACTTGTTTCTTAAAACAAAAACAACTACACGTCATATATAGTTTTACTAAAAGGTTTTCCAACTTGTACTCTTGACACGTGTCTAAGCCATTGTTATCAATTGTATGCCTTTTTCGTTTTTGCTTTTGTTAATGTATATTATATATTCATACTTATTTATCAGGAATCTTAACTTTTTTTAGTTTTCATACAGGGTTAGTTAGAGCCCATTGACATATTACATAACGCCTGTTTTCGTACTTCTTATACCCCCAACCCCTCATACCACTTTTTATAAAATTTTCAGTATAGGTTACACACCCGTCCTCTCCTCCTCGTCATGGAGTGTTGAGTAATATGTGAATAGCCCCCCTCAGCAAAATTCTCAATAACATAATTATTTCCATACTCGATTATTCTACGAAGGAAAACATCATTATATTCGTTAAATAGTTCAAAGGCACAATAATAAAGGATTAAACTATAAATAAGAAGCTAGGGTCATGCAAGGTCAACTATATGATAACCTACAATGGTGTCACAGTGCCTTTGTTTTCGTATAACCATAAGACAATAATAGAAGAAATTTTCACAGATTTTTAAAGAATATATAAAACAGGTCTACTTAGTGACTTAACTTACATAAGTATAATGTGATATATGTACATACATATGTATGTGAGTGATTCTAATTTCAAATGCCATTTTTGTGTCCCTTGAAACCCTATACTTATAGTATATACTATATAGTAAAATATTTCATAAAATAAACGCATAAATTTGAAAATGAAAACTTCTTCCGCCTGATTTAATATATCGACGGCTAATATTCAAAAGCCTTCATATTATATATCACAACTTTTTAAAATCTTTGTTCTATAATAGGTTTTAAAATCCAGGACTTAATCTTGTGTGTAATTTATTTTCAAAAAATTGCATTATTGGCAATTTTATGAAAGATAGAGGGTTTTGATACTCGAAAATACTGAATACGTTATTATATAGAGGATTTGGTATAGTAAAGAAATGTTATTTAATGAATTCAGGAGATTTTTAAGAAATAATATTGATGGGTTTTATTGCGACATCAAAATAAATAAAAAAAAAAACGTTTACTATACATTGCAATTTCCGCGATGATAGCAATTTTTTCTGAGATTTTTTATTCTTTATAATATTAGTGATTTATTCAATATATTTACCAATTAATCAGTTTAATTATTGATTGTGATCCATATATTGAGTGTTATCCATATTTTTTTATGTAATTGGAATTTTTTAGTGCTTAATTGAGGATTTTATTTTAACACTCATCGAAGACAATACATCTAAATTATTTTAAATTGAAAATATATTGTGTGCTCTGAAAATATATTGAATTCGTGGAATTCGAAAATGTATTGAGCGCTACGTTAAAAAAAGTTTTAAATATAATTTATCTATAAATTTTTGAACGTCAAAAGCTAACAGCAGCTATCCGATTTTCTGATTTGCTTTGAAAAAATCTTGCTTCTACTACACTGTGGGTTGTTATATTTTCGAAGAATGTATTAGGTAGGTCGTATTTGGGTACGAATAATCATTTGTCGCCCGATCTTATTAAAATTGGTTTTATTTGAAAGAAGAGCTAGGCTGCTTTTTTCGCATGTATAACTGTTTGTAAATAATTATTCTAAAAGATAAAAATTTTTTATTTTTACATGTGCTGCCAAGTTAAAATTAGAAAAAAAGTAATAACATTTAATTTCGTCCTGCGATTTTTATGATTTTTTGTTTTTGGAGAGTACATATAGTGGTTTCGTACCATATACTAATTTTTTGGTGTATTTTTTTCGCAAAAATCATTCCCAGAACAACCACGAAAGCAAATCTAACGCTCAATACACAAAAATGTTAAAAAATCGAAAAAAATAATTTTATTTCATGATCCATTGAATGAAGCGAATACTAAATGTACACTTAAAATTAGAATCACCCATGTACATACGGAAAAACTTTAGTTCATTTAAATATATAGTTCTAGTTCACGCCGATTTCCCCTGTTTTACCACACTCTCTAGTCAACCAAATAATTAAGCAAATTTGTTTACTTTGCTAAAAGAGTGCTTATTTAATGCATCATTCATTTAAATTATTTATGCACAATTTTATAATTAATGTGCACAACTCCTTGTTCAATAACATTTAAAATACTTGGCACAAGTTTCTACTTTGCAACATTCAATTTGCTTCTAGTTATAAACTAAATAGGGCAATCAATGTAGTGTAAATTCATAAAATGCATGGTTAGAAATTACACACTAAACTTAGTGAAAGGGATAAGCAGAACTTCATTAATAAAAGTTTGAAAACATTTAAAGTAGTTTTTCATAAATCTACCTTCAATGTGAGAAGAGGAATGTCAGATATCGAATTGCGAGTCAGACACAAATGCACCACTTGCCTTTAGAACTAAAGATATTTTCTTAAGATAGTATAAATGCTTGGCAGTACATTTGTTTTATATTCAGATAAAGTTTTTCTAATTAAGTGGGAAGTTACCGCGTCTTTACCATAGGAGCAGTGCTAAGTATTTAAGAAAAAAGTTTTTTGTTAGATTCATTTGCCAATTGTATATTTCCTAAATGCTAGTTTACCTTCTATTTATTTTCTACGAGAATACGATTTACGTGGATATATATTTTGTCTTTCGAATAGAATTGTTTGATTACTGTAAGCATTTTTTAACTATAAATAAGTAAACAGAAGTTGTCTGCAACCAATCGATGGATAAAAAGTTGAGTAGTGGATTTTCTTCCAAAATTTGCAGTTTATATTTACAGCTTGACAGCTTTGAGAAATCTACTGTGTCATAAACTCTGAAGTTTTGACTACAACTTCAGAGTTTATGAAAAAAATATTTGTTGAAATAAGCGTAAAGAAATTTTATGCAAATATATATTAAGTGCAACAAGTGGTATCTTGAAATATAAGGCTACCAAAATTAAAACAATAATAAATTTGTTTAATTTTGCACATATCACTAAAATGATCACATATCACTAAAATTACTGGCATTAAAAAAATTGGAAGAGAGTAATTTTTTCCCAATTAATGAAAGTTTTATTTTTTATTAAAGCCGTCTTTATACTGTATGATTACACCAGCGAACTCTCAGAATATAACATTTTAAACTCATATGGTATGCATATAGATAACCATAGAATATTTCCCATTTTCAACTGAGCTCAGACGAAAAATTAAAAAATGTGTATTAGCCACGATATTTCCTTTTACATATTGAAATCAGACGAAAACTAAAACAGTGCAATGACAGCTTTACTAAGTAATTAAATATATATGTAAAATTAAACAAAGTGTTTAATCATATTAATCAAAAAATTAATTGACTAAATGTTTACATAATTATTGTTTCACATAAATAATATAATAAATGAATTAAACAACTCAATAATAGATTTGTTAGTCAGTTATAATTAAATTTTTAATTGAATAAGCTAACCGGAATAATTAAAATCGTTGTATGACCTTTTGAACTTTTTTCTTCAACTAGGCGGCAGGAGTATTTTAGGAAGACTAGTATTTATGGAAAAGCTCTTTAGTAAACAAAGGTACAATGTTTGACAAAAATAATGAACGCACAAAACTAGGGATTTGCGATTAACCATTTAATAAAATTTGTTTATTAATTAAAATTCTGATTAATCAATTAGTTTATTAATCAAGAATCCTGGTTAATCAAAATGCTGGGCTCAAATCGTCACATCCGTGAACGTACAACTCGACACGTAAAAGCGCCATTTTCGGATTATGACATACGTGAACGTGCTGTAATCCCATACAGTTTATACGATGGACGTGTCACTTAATTGATTTTAGTACGATTGCCGATACGATCACGGATGTGACGATTTGAGCCCTGGCTAATCAAGTAATTTTTTTTCATTATTCAAAATAATAAAACAAGAATATTTCAAACAAAATGAATTTAACATATACAAATATAAAACGAATGAAATGCAAAAAAAATTAAAAAAATAAAAGCAGCAAAAAATAAAAAAACACAAGACAAAAATTAAACACATAAATTGTTCAATTGTTCAATATGTAAATTATTCAAAATCATGATTAATCAAATTTAAAATTATTTGATTGATCGCATTTTTAATAATCAGAATTCTTCATTAATCAATTAATTGTTTAATCACAACTTTGATTTGCTTAATCGATAATCGCACATCCCTACATAAACGAATTTTTGAGTATCGCCTGGCTTACGTGGTTACTGCACTTCAAAAGGAAAGAGATTTTAGTACAATTATGAGAGAAAAAGTACAATTTAAAAGTTCGCTGGTACGCAACTCATTTCCTCATATCGTCACCTCAACGTGCAAACGTGATAAGTCCACTTTTTTCCAAAATCCATGTTTTGATGCAGTATGATAATACAACTCAACATACATCATTTACAGAAAAAAAGTTACCATTATGTCATTTTTACTAACTGGTATGCAGTGACGTGCAAATGTTATAAATACACAAAACAGCAAACAAACAAAAAATGTTCTAAGTCCAGGTAAAATTTAAAAATTATTATTTTTATTTATTTAAATTTAAATTATTAAAAAGCATCAGTTAAGTTTTTCTTGGTCGATTTGTTGACATACCTGAACCGCGAATTGGTAACACAAATTACAAATTATATATTTTCCAGCTTAGCCGTAATATTTGCATACATTTTTTTAAGCAATTTACAAATTTGTTGCGTAACTAATAGCGAAACAATTGTGATAATCCGCTCTTATTTGGATGCCATTCTTGAAAATATTGAACCAAAGTTAAACAAATTGGAAAATTTTAATTTTCGAATGAGTATACATGAAGATGAGTGCTTAATCAAACATAATTTTTTTTAGAATCTTATGAGGGCTATAAGGACGAAATTTCGCCGTATCTCTTTTTATAGGTCGGTCATATTTAAAAAATTTTGATATGTTTCCAATTTTTAAAATTTTTTTTTGCAAATGAAATTTTTTTCTTGATGGTTACTAAACATTGTCCGTATGCATTTACCGTGGTGCTTTACCAAATCGTCAGTAGACTTCAACCACAACTTTCAACAGTTACAAACCTCTTATCTTATGCACAGACTTTCAAAAACCATTTGAGAATTTACAAATGATAATATTTTTGAAAATCACAAAATAACAAAATAAGTATAATAGGCTTAGAAACTTATACAATACCCAACAAATAATTTTTATTCGATATCAATCTATTTTATTTTTCCACACCTTTATACAATTAGAAATCCATTGGATAACAATAAAAGTATTTATAAGGCAAAATATCAAATAATAAATTTCTTAAAGATTTTCTTTTCCAATAAACCCACTTTATGGTTTTTTCTCTGTCCTAGAAAGTTGTGGAATATGCACGTAATTTTGGTTTTCGCAATATACGGAGCCACATGAAAAAAGTTAATAACACGCGTTCTATGTATTTAACAACAATCGATAGGTGTAAATTCAGCTAATAAAAATACAAAATTTTAATATCTATTTATAATAAAACGAAAAATAAATAATAAGAAAATGTCCTAAGTCCAAACTAAAAAAGCATAATCATAAAAACCAAATGTGATAAGTCCCAAAAAAGCCATTTCGTCATGAGCAGCATTTTTTAAATATTTTATTTACTGATATTAATGAGCGATGAATCGACGAAGAAACTGCGTTTACAGATTTAAAAAATATTAAGCCCAAAAAAAGTTAGACAGTTTTTTGTCCCTCCTGTAAAATTTCAAAAAAGGACTTATCACGTTTGCACGTTAAGGTGCCGATATATTATTTCTGCCACTGCATCTTTTCACTTCAACTTTCAAGTTTTAAGTAAATATCTGTAGGTGGGAGGTAAACTACACAAAGTCTCATTTTGAAAATTTGAGAGGAGGACGCAAACATATTTCGAAAATCACAAATAATTCTGTCACTGCAGTATTCATTAGCAATTTGACTTTCTCCGAATATTTTATATAAATCTAATATCAGTTTTCTTATATCGAAGATATCCTTAAAGAAAAACGTCATATAATGTTACCGTTTCTATTTAAAATGGCCACAGTTTTCTTTACCTTCTATGATGATTTTGAGCAGTAGAATTTAACTATCGATACAGGAAAAATGCAGTAAAATACAGTATAAAAAAAAGCATTTTGAAAAAATGTTGCTTGGTATAGTTTACCTCCCACCTAAATATATAAATAATAATTGTACAATTTTGTTCACAGATATCAACGGTGATACGTATGTACATCCATCCACATGTATGTAAATCTGTTATTTGGAATAATTTTATTTTTAAATGTCAATAACAATATCCACATTTGTATTTAATAGTCATTTATGCCACATATGTATGTATCTCCATGCAAACAGATTATAATTAAAGGTAACTACATAATTTCATCATTACTTTAATAACAACATACATACTATATTCATCTTTAATGAAACTTATTTAATACGACTATAAAACTTATTTAATATCCTAATAATGCTCGTATTACATAATCTTTTAGTTATTTACAAATTATTTTTATAAAACAATTTTCTTTTTTGAACAAACAATTTAAAAAGTATAACAATTATCTAAAAAACTTAAAGAAATAAAAACAAGTAAGACACTTATATTTGGCAGTGACGAATCTTATATGCCCTACATATGTATCACCGTTGATATCTGTAGACAAAATTGTACAATTATTGTTTATATCTGTAGGTGGGAGGTAAACTACACCAAGTCAAAATTTTTTTTCCAAAATACGTTTTTCATACAGTTCTTTTACTGCATAAGTATGACAGAATAAACATATTGGGACATGGTCTTGCAAATTGTCGGCACATTTTTCTGAATTTAATATTTTTTTCAGTTGTGGTCGTTATTAAAGCGTTTTTAGTGGGTCTTAATTAATTTTGAGCCTTGTTTTTTAAATATAAATATTAACTATTACTGTTTTTAAAGCATTTTTCTTACTTTGGTTTTTGATATGCGTTTCCTCTGCTGTGATCTATATTTGCCCTCTATTTAAAATTTATTAAAAGTCGCTAAAAATATAAGAAATGCCAAACAATTGGAAAAAGTGGCGAAAATTGCGAAAACTCTCAATAATTTGCAAGAGCAAAGAACTGACGAAAAATTCACTTATACCGAGAAAATAGCGAAAATTTGCAAAAAATTGTGAAATTGCAAACAAGCCACTAAATTACTTAAAAATATATGAAACCGTAAGGTATGTCAAAAATTCAGAGAAAATTGCAAAAATGGCGAAAATTCGCAAAAACTTGCTAATATAGAAAAGTCTGAAAAAAATCGGTAAAACTCTAATGAAATCCAAAACTGAAAAAATCATTTCTATCGCGAAAATAACGAAACATTGCAATATTGGAAACAAGCCCTAAAATTGATTAAAAGTGGCTAAAATTGTAAGGAATGACAAAAAACGGAAAAATCGCGATATTAGCAAGTTTTTTGCGAATTTTCTAAAATTTTACCGAATTTTTATAAATTTTAAATAATTTTCGGATACATGTAGAAACCGTTTATTTATTTTCACATAATTTTGCATTGCCATATCAAATATTATTTTACTTTTGTAATATTTGTTCTCATTTGTGTTGTGTCAGCTCATTTATGTTTCAAATAGCACATTAACATATTAGAAGTTGCTCACAAAAAACATATTTTTCAGTTATTCAACTTATATAATTGAGGGGGTGAAAAGCAAAGGGGTAGATGTGCAGAAACTAATAAAATTGCGTAATATGCAAGAATCAACCTTTGATACCAATATCTATCCCTCTACAAAAATTCAGACCTGTACGATGACTTCAAAAGACGGTATGTATTAGAAACCAAAAATATTATGTATGAAATGCATGAGAACAAAGTTTTAAGCTTAATTACTCAGAATTTTCTTTTTTGCACTTGTACTCCTTTGCTTTTAGACCTCTCAATTGTATTTAATGCCACTTTCACAATGTATGATTAAAAGCTAACGAGGACTTTAACGCCAAGTTCGACATACAAAACTTGCCGTTGAAGTCCACGTTAACTCTTAATCGTAAATTGTGAAAAGGGACGTTATATGTACAAACTATTTTTTTCTTCAATTATAATTAGTAGTTGATAGTATTCATTGTTTTTTCATTACAATTAGTTCAAAAAATATAATTAAAATAAAAGCATTATCATTTATTGGTTGTTGAAACTTTTTTCATTATAATTACTTGAAATACTGCCAATGAAAATTCAATGCCAGTGAAAAGTGGGTTAAACATTTAATATATATTTTTTGAAAATCAATTTTTTTTTAATTACAACGTAAAGTTGTAAAGTTTGTAAAGTTGTCTTTAGTGGCCTTTCCAGTTCATTCAATTTAAAATCAACGATTCTTTACAGCGCATTTTCATCTGATGTTTCGTTAGAAAATCCCCACTTCTTCAGGGATGTTTTTACTAGGGATGTAACGATACGCCGTTTTGCCGATCCGATACCGATACCGATATTTAAAATTAAATATCGCCGATACCGATTCCGATACCGATACGAATATTGAAATTGAGTTCAAGTTTTGATTAACAAAACTCAAGCGCAATTTTTTATTATACAAAATTACATTATAAGATAATATTTAAAATTGATAAAACATTGAAAGTAATTTTTAAGGAGCTACATGTTCTTTGCTTAAAAAAATCTATATTAAAAATATGCAGATAATTAGTAGAAAAGCAAGAAAATATGTTTAATTACTTTATAATTTTAAAAAATACTCGCCATGCTTTTTAAAAAATCGATTTTTTTAAAGGACATTTATCAACTAATATTCTTCTAAATAACTTTATAGCTTTATTATTAAAAAACTTCTAAGTTTATATTTATTCACTTAAATTTACATGAAAATACAGTTCTGAGTTTAAATTCGCATAAAAAAATTGTGAAAATGGGTAATTTTTTATCCTTTTTCCTTGAGGAAAAATCGTTATAGAATACCGAAAAAGAAATTTGTCTTAGCATCGCTTCCACCGAATTGGTAATCGAAAAACAGAACTTCTTGCAATGGCAAGGATATGTAAAACTAATTAGAAATTATCCAAATTTGCAATACTTCCAGATCGCGAATTCTACATTTTCATGTCTTCTTTGGAGTATCTCTTTTTTTGCTGGAATAAGATTTAAAAAACAACGACTTGAATTTGAATTCATGGTAAAATTAACAAAAAAAAAATAAATAATTTTTTTACAAAATAACAGCATAAAATATTATTAATTTTTAAAATTGATAAGATAATTGATAAGATTTAAAAAATAACGAAGTGAATAAAATCATGGTAATATCGAACAAAAATAAATTATTTGTTAAAAAAAAACTCTGAAAAAAAATTTTTAAAGTATTGTCGTATCGATAGTAAAATATCGCCGATACCGATGTATCGGAAAATTTGAAGTATCGCCGATATATCGGTATCGGTATCGGTATTCGTTACATCCCTAGTTTTTACTTAATCTTGTAACATGATAAATATAAATAACAGAACGAACGGAAATTTAGCTAGTTAGCTAGTTTAAAAGTTTTAATAAAATTATATCTGTAAGACAAACAAAGGATGTTTATCTTCAGAAAAGTTTTTTTCTTAAGCCTCCTTGCAGCGTTTAGTATATTATTTGTAAGCTATTACTTTATTTGTGTGCGCCTGCTGTGAGAAATACATTGTAATAACAACAAAAATACATAGATAATTATTATAACAGCAATATATTATTTTGTAAAAATAAAAAATTACATCTTCTGTAATATGAAAAAATTGCTTTCACCGTTTTATATGTAGTAACATATTTGTGTTTAATCTAATGGTGGATAAGTTTAATCTAGAAGTTAGATCTATGGAACACTTATAAATTTAATAAAATAAAAAGGTGCAAAATATGGCTAATAGTTCTGAGAAAGTGCTAAACTAGCACTTAGCACTATTTTGAAATACTTTAGTGCTAACCGAAAAAAAGTGCTAAGGGTAGCACTAAAAGTGCTAAAATGGCAAGCCAGCGTACGATTCAAGTTTAAATTGTTTTACACAGAAAAAATATCATTAACTAACAAATCGAACTGTTAACATTTAATTAAAATTTAAAGATATATTTAATTAATTGAATAAATTAAGTTGTTGATAGATATGACAAACGAAGAAATTGCTTTTGAACAACCTGAATTAACTAAACTTTTTGTTATGTATGACACAAAAGTTCAATAATTTTTTAATCTTTTTTTTAATTAAGTGTCAAAAAATTTTTTGTTAATATTACAATTTTCTATTTTTCTAGTCAATTAAATTACTCAATTAAATTATTTGTTAAATAATATCATAACAGAAAAAACATGAAAAATGAAGTTTTGTGTATACATATTTCTTTTTTGCTTATTAAATAAAGAATTGCATTCTGGTTGAAAGGAGACATGCAAAAAATAGCTTGCCAGGTTGTGGCTGTGAATAAAAAGAAATGTTGTTGATGTAAAAATTATTCAAGACTTTCTTTTCCTAACAGTATAATAATTTTAATTGAAATAACATTATAATCTTACAAAAATGAGTTGTTAAAAATCAACAAAACATATTAATGATATAACACTCATGTTAATCCAATTTTGTTCGGAAATTCAACAACTCACTTTGTTGATATAATAAAACATTTAACTGAATATATTTCAGTGATGTTTTTTAACTTACAAAATTTCATATTTGTATTTAGGCTTAATTTCAATTAACTATTTAATTGTAATTACAAAACAATTAATTCTATTTACAATTCTTTTTTTTTTTGTGGAAGCAAGCGGTATGTTTATGCTTGTGGTAGATTTGTAACATAAATACCATCTTAAATTTTAATTATGCATAGAAAAATCTACTTAAATATTATTTTGTAACAAATGGCATAACAAAAACAATATGCCTCCTTCTTTTAGATGGCTAAAAATTAACTAAAATATTTAACAATGTCACATAATGACACTAAATAAAAGCCAGGTTAAAAACAAACTAGTGTTAAGCCTTACATCAAAATCTAAAGTGCAACCATTTGCCATAGATTTGTTATAAACAACATTTCAATTAATTTAATATGTGTTAATCTAAGAAAGAGACGCTTTATTTCACAAAACTCTCTTAAATTAATTTGAACGCTCTTAAATTATGTTTAGAGCTGCGGTTCAATGTAAACTTTCTTTACGTGACGTACTTTGGAGTTTACATTTGGTGGGCTGTGTCTGTGAGTGTGTGAGTGTGTTATTAAACCGTGCTGCCAATAAAACAGGCTTTCTCTAGATTTGTGGCTTAAACAGTAAAGAAAAGTATTTTACTTAAAACGGTTGTTGTAAGCGGAAGACTTTTAAAAATTTTAATGGATTTTATAAAGTGCGTGTAGTTTTAAACTTGTTCGAAATTTTATGAAAAAGTCTTCATAAAATTTAATGAAGATATTTTTGGCGAAATTTTTTGTCTTGTCTTGTATTTAAAATTCATAAATATTTTCGCCACTCTCTCTAACAATCAATAAATTGTTTGTGCATCTTTTAATTGAGTTGGTATTGTGAGTGTATGTTTAAACTGTAGAATAGTGATAAATGGATTTGATAGCTGTTGGCTGGCTGGCTCATTTACGCGAACATTTTGTTTTATATAAAAAATAAATTAATGGTAAAATATTGTTGCTTTGGTTTTTTAAGTATCTTGGCAAAACATATACAAAAAATTGTTGTTGCTGCTGTTGGCATCTTTAATAAGAAATTTTAAGCGTGAAATTGCTATGAAAATAATTTGTTGTTTTTGTTTGTATCTCTTTATTAGTGCAGTTTGTACTTAAATAGTCTCAATGAACTTTAAATCATTGAAAATTGTATATGAAAAAAGAAGTACAAATTGTGTACAAAAATAATATAAGAAAAATCAAGACTTTATTTCAAAAAAGCATAAGTTAGTATACTTGCAGATGTTATACACACATATAAAAAACAAGTGCTTTAGTTTCTTTTGTGTATGATAAAATTTTAAGTGAAATTTACTCCTTTCACCGGCAGATATCAGCCAATAACATATTTAACAAGCAAGCCACAACACCAGCAAGTAAGATCTTTAGCATGTCTTATGGTCCTTACCAGTTTTTGTAAAGTGTAGACTGCGATTTTGTGACCCATCGTCGTCTGCACCATATCGAACAACTTGTTTTGTTTTTTTTTGCCGCCTCTCAAAAATGATTGTATGCAGTAACTTTTTTAACCAAAAAGAAAAAGTTCACTCGTGTTAAAAATTAAAAAAAAGTAATAAAAAAATTAAATAAATAAAAAATAAAAAAAGTTAAATAATAATATACACCATCAACAATCGCATGGACACAACAACACTGTAAATGTGCATTTCGATTTGTTAAAAAAAGCAAGTTTTCCAATGCTTGCGAGTGGATTAAAATTTCGTACAAACTATTAACGAATTAAAGGTAAGTTCGTTGTTGCTTTTTGTAAAATGAAAGTGAAATTCGTTGAAGTACACGTACTTGACAAGAATACATAAAAATTGTTTTTTGTTTATTTTATTACCATAACCAAAAAAAAAAAGTGTTTTACGAAAAAAGTTCAAAGAGTCAGTTGTGGGTGTTACAAAAATAAAATATTTTTTTAAGTCTGTCATAATTGTATGTGTTAATATTGAATTATTAAACATTTCTGGCAAACACCGATTCATTTTCAACTAAAAGAAAATAATTGATCACTTTTACTTTCATTTTGCTCTACAATGAATGTCAAATGTAACATTTATTGCACGTGGCAAGAAAGGCCTCCTGAAACTTAGTTGTCTATCTTTTAATATTCTCAATTTTATGCAACGCCCCAAAAGTAAGCCCCTTCTTCTTTTTCACATACATACTACATTAAATAAAAATAAAAAATGACATCGTAGAATGAAAAGTATATCAATGACGTTTCTGGAGTGGCTGCTAGACGGATCAATATTTTAGCTTCAATATATGTGCTTGTATGCGTTTGTTATGAAAATCAAAAGCATTTTGATATTCTTCAATATTTCCCCTCCGTATATGTGTACATATTTTGTTTAAACAAACGCACACAAACACTTATATTGAAGCTGAACATTGACCTGTGTGCCATTCGCTGAAAACTGTAAAAATTATTTTGCCACGCCCCAAAATATAGCACTTTTTGTTTTTTACATATAGCGCCGCACATATATCGCCGCTGAACTTAATTCTGGGCCGTGGTATAAAAATAGTATATTAAAAGCATACATCATATGGTAGTATATTAAAATTGCATAAAGCAAACATACAAAGTTTTAGAAGGGCTTTCTTGTCATTTGCAAAAAAGTGGACACACGAAGGGAAGGATCCGAGATGTCACAAGTAGTGACAAGAATTCGATGTCGGATCAAAAAATCACCACAGGAAAAAATTAAGCCATAGTCAAGCCATGAATGCAATATGTTATGATCGGACCATAAATGGCAACGCAGTGGACAAAAATCTAAAAGGGCGGTATCAAGGGGCGTGGCAAAAAATTAAAAAAATATTTATGGAATTTTTTCAACTAATCTTTAATCCTAGCCAGTCACTCCGGCTCAACTGGCCGAATCACTTTAATATATAGTATGTACACTAGGGTTATGACTGTTTTGTGGTAACATCCTTCAGTTCCAAAATCGTGTAGGGCACGGAAAAATATTAAGAACTGCTATCTCACTTTTTCGCAATTGTGCAAAAAGTTCACGCACCAAAGGCATTGAAGTTTTGTATACACATTTTTTTTATTAAAAAAAGTGACATTTTACTCGAAATAACTTAATTTTTGTGTTATTTTTTATATATATAATCGTACTTACAAAATCGTTCCCCTGCATTTTGAGTAAAAAACAACTTTAAATATGCATTCTTTAATAAAAAAAACGTATATAGAAAACGTCAATGCATTCGGTGCGTGAACGTTTTTCACGATCGCGAAAAAGTGAGATCGTAGTTCTTACTATTTTTCCGTGCACTACACGATTTTGGAACTGGATCTTGCATATTTCCAAAAAATGCAAATAGTCATCACCCTAATGTACACATGTAAATGATTAAACATGAAAAGGTTACGCTTATAAATTCAATAAAACAATAAATTAAAACCAAAAAAGAAAAATCAAGAAAATTTCGTACATGTTTAAGAACAAACTAAAACGTTTGGTTTAATAGAACTTTCTCTAATATGTGTTTATGGGTGCAAAACAAGAGCTTAAAATGCATTTAAAAATGTTTAAAATATTACGAATTTTTGAAATATTTTAAGCATTAACTGGTGAAAGCCATAACCAATACAAACAGTCCCGGCAAGTCGTAGTTCTTTTACTGTAAAATTTTTTTTTTTCTGTAAATTTGTAAAGACAGTTTTCGCACAGATAACTTTACTGAGAAAATATTGTTGTCCAATTTTTTCCAATCAATTCAATAACTTTTTGAATTAATATTTTAATGAAATCAATGTTTATTTTAATAGATTTTATTGTCCCAGCAACAAATTCTAAATCAAAACAATATAAAATTGAAAAAAACTTGTACATATGTATGTATCAGTTGTGTATAATTTATATAAATTTAGTTTGCACATTTTTTTAATAATTCATTTAATTCTTTAATGAAGTTAATTACTTTTTAAAAAGATTCTGATACTTTAGAAGACAATATGGAAAACAGAATTTTATTGTTTTATGCACAGACCAGCAAACGTTTTATTTTTAATTTCAATATTATATAAATATCTTTGTTGATTAAAATTGATTAAAGTGGTTTATATATATTTAATACTAGCTAAAACTTCGTTACATAGTATCCCCTTTGTGATGAAAAGAAAAATAAACCTTTTATATTCAACCCTTAACTGGTATCGATATTTTTAGTTACTTTGTTGGTATCGGGGGTCCAAATTGACAGCATTTAAAAAAAATCAAATAATTACAATCTTAAAACAAAATTTTAAAACAAATTCTTTTTGTATTTTAAATTAAACGACCTTTTCTTAAATACGAATCAAAGTTTTATTGATGCATTTTATATATTACATACATTTTTTCATACATAAAAAGCAGTCTTTTGCTTTAAGTAATTGTTTTTAGTCCTTACTTCGGACATCAAAAATATATATGAAAAAATTAACAAAAAATTGAAGTGAACACATTTTTCAAAAGTAAATTAAGTATAAAATTAAACTGAATAGCATCTTTTTATGAGATTAACAAAAAATAAATAAATAAATAAATAAATAAATAATAATAAATAATAAATAATAAATAAATAAATTTTACAACATTTTTCTAAATATTTATGTATGTTTAATATTTCGATCACATTAAAATCTTCATTGAATGTATTTTACAAATATAATTATAATATTTTACACATTTCTTTTACTATTTTTGATGTTTTTATCGGTAATATGAAAAGCAACGCCTCCTTTTACGCCTAAATGTTGCAGCAATACTGGCACTTAAATTTTCACTTTATGGCTGGTCTACTTTTTAATTTGTTTAATTGTTGTGTTTTTCTTCCGACAGGGTTTTTTTCAACTTGGAACGATTTTTCGTCATCCCACGTTAAATTTGGTTTGTAAACAGACCGGTTTCGGCTATGTGCCATCTTCAGTGTTCTATTGAATACTAATGTTTAATTTAAGGCAAGAATGGGACGGCTTTTAAATGGTACCTTGATGGACGTGGACTATATATCCAATCCACGTCTTCTATGCATGCAATCACTTTTGAATTAAGACTTTTTCTTATATATTCCAACTACCATTAAGCTTTTTTTATCTATTCTTTTTTAGTCCTTGTGACAACTAAAGAAATTTCGTTCGAAAAGAAGGCATATGTTCATATATATTTTTTAAATTTGTAGCACACTTAGGCAATTAATGCATACCAGTTAATAAATTAAGGCGCTACCTACTTTGGGAAAGGGATAGTGTAGAGAGAACAGGTGGTGAAGTGAGAGAGATAGAAAATTTAATTCATTTACAACTATGATATTGCGCGTTTTCTGCTAAATTTTGTAGAGCAGCGCTGTAGTGCCTTTTGTGTCAGGTAGATGCATTAATTTGTGTTGAACTATGTAGCTATTTTATTAGTTCTTTTACTTCGTCGACGATTCTGCTACAATACAGACGATGTAGGGTGCTGCGATGTGCGTTAGTATATGACAGTATTAATCGCTATCGGTACCGCTAAGTGATCAGTGCCTTCATCACTTTCACCGTCCAACAACAATCAACACAATAACACACCAATGCACATCAGAAAAATTAATGATATTGATGGCTTGCCTGAAATTATTCTCCAACTCAAGACCTCAGGGTTAGTGATCAACTCGCTAACCACTTCAGGACCCTCGTTAATCTTGAAATAACATATTTTCTGTTAGAGAAATGCTTTAATTTCTTAGTTTATTATCAAACTCAAATAAGCTTTTTACACTGAAATCAACTACTTGTGTTTTTAACAAGAATAGAAGATTTAAACAAACACAGTAAAAAATAAAGTAATAATTAACCACACAACTAAATCAAACAAACGAATGCTTGGAAACATATTTTTTCTGTACATGAATAACTCTAATTAGCAGCAGTATTTGCTGGAGTTAACCATATAGAAAATATGTTTTCAAACGAATTCTATTCAACAGGAAAATGAGTTTGTTTTAACAACAACATACAAAGCTGAGTTAGTTACATCATTTTCTGTTTAACCTCCCACTTACATTTCGTTTTTCAGACAAAACTTAATGATATTTCTGTATACAGGGTGTGTAAAAAATTTTAGTAATATTAACATCTTGTTAGAAAACTTTGTTATTAGTATTATTATATTTTAAAATGCATAAAATATAAAGTTATATTTTTATGCAATAGCATATCTGGCAAATGACCTAGACGCCTTTATTAGTACATACATATTATGATCTACCGGGACAATTGTGATGACCGAAAGAGATTATACAACTGGGATATGTATGTCTCGTCTAGTTACTAGACATACATATCTAGTTTCTAGTAACATAATTGTTTCATTGGCTATATCGCATGTCGCACGGCCTTGTTGAAATCACACGCCTTCCACATCAATAACAGCCGTATAGATATATAGAAATCGGTTATTAATTTCAGAATCAGCGAATCCTAATCGATGTTTCCGAACTTTCACCAACATTCTCCAGCACTGGTTCGATATTATACTCGTAATTTAAGCGGATTGTTATTGTGCGGACAGGTATTTATCATATTCAATGACTCCTTGATTATGGTTGTGTTTATTTATAAATTTAGCAATAATAATTTCATTGATTCGCACTGTTAAAAATTAAAAAATGCATTTTTCTATCATATCTAACAATGGCTTTCTTTTGAGCAATTTGAATGAAGAGTAAATATTAGACCTTATACAGAAACATTTATCACCAAACAAAAGTTTGTCTAAAATAAAATTTCATTTTCAGTAAATATTTTTTACTGAGTTAGTGAATTTTTTGTTTCACTTTTATTCAGAACACAAACACCAAAAACAATAACAAAAACTAGTTTTCTGTATTGTAAAAAAACAACCCCGATGACGACATACACATAAATAACAACAACAATAATGATAGCAGAAGGAATGAGAGTTTGTTCATTGACGATTTCTGAGTGAATCAATTCGTTAATGTTGTTCAGTTAATTCTCATAAATTTTTTTAGAGTCTTTCGATAAACATGTAACAAAGTTAAATTTATTTTTTTCAAAAACAAGTTGATTGATATATTACAGAAAATCCAAAAAATATTTTTGTTGGATTCAGTAAGCTGTTTTGTTTAGAATTCGTAAGTATTTTTAGACAAGTTGTTTTATAAATCCAGACAAAAAAATTTTTTGATATAGTAAATTATTTTATTTATAATTTGTAAATATTTTTAAACAAATTGTTCTATAGATTTGGAAAAATTTTTTACTGAACAAAAAACCGGGGTTTTTCAATGAAATTGTTAAGACATTTTTGTCTGTATTTACAACTTTGTTTGTATGTCTATTTCTAGACAAAATATTTATTAATTCATTGAATTTTTTACAGAAAATAAAATTTCGTTTTTTCTGTGTACGATTAAATAAAGCAGTATATATTTATAGTAAATCATTGTGTATTTCGGCGTATTAAGCTCTAGAATAATTCTTAGAATGTTTTTCTCTTACCCATTTTATAAAATTGCCACCTTCTTCATTGCAACATTTCCCAGTGAAAAATTAGCTTTAAATAGTAAATTTCTGATGATATATACACAGCAATGAACAGCAGTGCAAGAAATTCTTTTGTTTTTTGATTTCTAATCATTGATTTTGAAATTATGTTCCCAGTGCTAACAAAATCTAATTTTTTTTGTGCATCAAATGTTATTTGTCCAATTACCATATATATATCGTAACAGAAAAGGCAAAAAGACCTATCTAACATTTTAAAAGTTTAAAAGGAGAAGCATGAAAATTGTTTACATGAAAAAATATATTGACAATTTCTGCAACATTTTACAATAAATGTATAAATTTGTGGGTCCTTTTTTACTTGTATTGTAACATTTTACACTAATTGTCAATATAGTTTTCATTTAAACAACTTTTATGCTTCTCCCGTAAAACTTTTGAAATGTTAGATAGGGCTTTTTGCATTTTCTGTGACGATATGTGTCTATATGAAAATAGCCGTTATTATATACTTTGAGGCTCAATATAAATAATTTTATTTCATGACATGTTTAAATGTGAACGCCTTTACTACATCAGCCATATCAAAATCTAAAAAAAATTTGGAATCGTGAATATTGCGTGAACGGCTGACACTATTGAATTCAGTGTACTTATCTTTACCAGTATGGTCCCCCGCTTGTTACTTTTTGAGACTAGCATAGTGTCATTTAAATTAATAAAAAAAAATATATTCCTGCCTAGTATGCAGATCTGCCTGAATTTCAGATTTGAAATTTTGTATTTATTTCTAGACGGAATAATTGTTGTATAGACAAATTAGTTTTTATTCACGTAAATTCACTTATTTTTATAAATTACAACATACAAAATATGAAAAATTATTTCAAAGACCATAAAAATACAAAATTTCAAAAATGGCTTGAGCAAACAATTGCCTGAACATTAATTTTTGTTTTAATTGACGAAAAAAAGATTACAATAATTGATATGCCTGCCATCCCTGTATTAAACAAAAATTGTGTTGATTTTTCTTTTCAGCTGCGTACTATCAAACGGGAAGTAGCCTCAATTTCAATTTGTTTTTTTACACATATTTCTTACGGCAGCCTGAAATTCAGGTAGAATTGCGTACTAGGGTTTAACATTTAAAACCTTTTGAAGGCGGTTTGAAATAGAAACTATCACGGACTGCACAAGTTCAGCATTTGCGACGCCTCTAACCGTTTCATCTCTTGTTTTTGTCAAATACGTGAATCAATTCCGCTTTATGTTAGAAAGTTCGTAGGTACCCTGCTTTTGACATAGATCGTTAACCTGATGGAAAATAAATGCGTCTTCGATCAACCTATGGCCAGAGGGCGATGCACATTCATTTAATAATCTTAAATATTGATGTTAGGTCGTGGAACCGTCAACGGGAACAATGTCCCCTAATCCATTATATCACAGAAATCCCCAGAACATACCACTACCGATTGCATTGCTTAGTTTCTGGCATACTGGTGCCACTATTTTATGGAAAAAGGCTTGCGGATATAACTTTCGACGAGTTTTAACCGCTTCATTTTATGTTTGGTAGTAATAAAATATTACTAATTTTGTAATGCATGTCTTCATATTGGTTTCAGTTAAACACGGTTAAACGCAGTTTCGCCAATATGAATAACACTGCTTTTATTCCTCTCCAAAATATACAATCTTTGGTGGTTGGGAGCAGGATAATCAGAAAAGATTCCAACAGAGACTAATGTTTAAGCTCGAAATTGGTCACCCCAAAGTCCAGGCATTTTTTTCATTTCAATTAAAAAAACTAACAGAATACATTTGCAATGTGGAAGTATTTTGTTTTCCAATAATATAAATATGCAGTTTTAATTTTTTAATTCGAAAGAAAGAAGAAAAACGGCTGATATGTCAAAATGTATAACATAAATTTTTGACAATATCTGGAATAAATTAATTCATTTTGTAAATCCTTTAAAATAACTTTCAATGTTTTTCACTGGGGTACATTGAAAAATATTTATATACTTTTGTACATAAATGACTGGGTAAATATTTTAATTGCAGGAGCATTTGCATGCGTGAATTACAAAAGAAATTTGCTTCAAAATAAAATGTATTCAGTGGAAATTTGATTTTATATAAAAATAAAACTGAAACTGATATTGCTAAATTTTCTGCTTTGAAACCGTGTATTTATTAAAACTTATAGTCCCACATCAAAGCAAAATACCATAATGAGTTTAAGTCCGATATTTAAATTAAAATTTATGTATACATACGGCCACGTCACAGAGTTCAAATCCGTTCGGAAATGGAACTCCACCTACCCGATTTTTGTAGCAGCTGGTGTCTAAAAAAGAAAACTAAAATACGCAAATTTGTCAGGTGTGTCAGGACTGTTGGCGGCGCTACTATGCTGCGGTATACTCCTGCTAGGGCTTGACATATTAGAGTGGATTGAATTCCGTTTCCGAACGGAATTGAACTCGGTGACCTGGCCGATAATTACGTTTTGTTGCTTTTTGTGAACCTCTTCTTACCTGTCTGACATACGAATTTTGATGTTCCCAGCAAAAAGTTTACTTACTGTTAGGTAAACAAATATATGAGTATTTAAGTCGTAACTACTTACAATTTGACTCGATAACTACTTATTTTTGTTTGAGAAGTCCCAAAAATAAAGAGTACCCTATTTGCATTTTCACAGCAATTAACTAGTTACTATTTGGATTACTTGAAGCTAAAAAATAAGTTGTAAAAAAACAAATTAATATTAAAAAAAATTTTATACACATTATGTTTTATTTATATTTTTTCAACTTCATTTAATATTTTTATTTTTTTATTTTTGATCTATGAAGATAAGAACTTTACCCACTCAGCTGTTGACTTATAAGTTCAAACGACAAAAATTAGTTTTCATATACAAATACGTTGACTCAAAAAGTGGTTGTCTACTTATATTATTAATACATAAAACTAAGTAGTAGTTCTAATTTGAAGCATAATAATAAGGTAAATAAGTACCACTCATTACTTTGTAACCCACAAATAATGTACTACCGATTACAAAAATTACAAAAGTTTTTGCTGGGTTATGTAGAGGTAGCAGATAACAATTTTTTTATAATGTATAATGTGGTCATCACAAAGAGAAACACTTTAAATGAGAATGGACTGGTGTTTTTGCAAAATTCATAATTCCAAAAACAAAGCGATAAACCTTCGTTGTTGTTGCTATTGAATGAATTTTTTCCATGTTTTGTTCTCTTGAGTGCACACAATATTTGAGGATCGATGAAATAATGCA
The DNA here is from genome assembly GCA_956483635.1 of Panzeria rudis. Taxonomy (NCBI): domain Eukaryota; kingdom Metazoa; phylum Arthropoda; class Insecta; order Diptera; family Tachinidae; genus Panzeria; species Panzeria rudis. Next base: position 145,784,388 of record OY101447.1, on the reverse strand, counting down.
TGCACCGATATTTTGTGGAATCAGCTCTTCGTTTCATAGTTATGGACTCAAACTTTTTTAAATTGGCCATTAAAAAAGTTGGCTTGGGTTTTCTTGAAAGTTAACAATCAGCTTTCCTAACTGGAGTTCATTTATAGGGAACAGCGGTTTTAACGAATTATTGCGTACAACAAAAAACTTCTCCGGTTCGAACAGTTTTGCATTAATATTTCATACAAATTACTACGGTTATAGCGAACACCGATTATAGCTAGTTTTCGCTTATATCGCTAGCTTTTGTTTGGCGTTTTTGAAAGATTAAGGCTTATATTCATAAAAAAAATGTATTTGAAATCTATTTTAAGAAAAATTTGCATGAAAAATTTGGAATAAAATAATGTGTTGTAAACCTATTTAGAAATAAATGAGCAAACATTTATCCTTTTAAAAATATAATTTCTTTGTGGGAAGAAAATATATTTACTTCGGTTATAACGATCATCGCCTATAACGTACAAATTTGCACAGTCCTCCGGAGTACGTTGTAACCGAGCTCCACTGTAATATCAAACCTTTATTCAAATTCTTATCTGACGTACATACATACATATCGATACCTCAAAATACGGATGTCGTATGACACAATTTTCTATTTTGGGATTATTATATATTCATAATAAAATTTTGCACGCTCTTCCTAATGATGTTATTAGTTTCTTTCCAAGCCTTATATATTCACAGATGTGCAGTATGCATTATATCGAACGTCACAAAATTATACATATTATTATTTTAATGTCCATTGGTTCACATCAAGTGTTTTAAAGTTTTTATCATAACATTTTCAATTTTACTTTAGCAGATTAAATTCTTCCAGTATATTTTTTGTCGTATGTTCAAAGAAGAAATTAGCATGTTATCAAACAAATGTGATTTACGACAAATGTAATTTGACTCATGCTGATGAAAACAAAAGACTCAGGTTATATTCACTACAAAGCTACAGTGAATATAACTTTTGGGCCATTTTGAACATATTTAAAGTTAAACATTAAAAACCGTCTCCTGAAAAGTTAAGTTTTGCTACCCAGCAAAAGCTTTTGTTATTTTTGTAATCGGTAGTACTTTATTAATGGGTTACAAAGTAATAAAAGGTACTTATTTATCTTATTACCATGCTTCATTCAAATTAGAAGTACTACTTAGTTTTTAATAAAATTAGTACGTATTTTTATCATTATCTGAAAGTAGTTACAATTAGTTGATATGTATTAATAAAATAAGTAAATAACCAATTTTTCAGTCAAAATATGTTTGTGTATGAAAACTAATTTTTGTCGCTTAAACTTATAAGTCAACAATAGCTGAGTGCGTAAAGTTCTTGTATTAATATCTGAAAGAGCACAGGTTCGTGTCCCATGTGGGTAAAATAATAATGAAAAATTAAAAAATATATAAATAAAACATAATGTGTATACATTTTTTTTTAATTTTAATTTGATTATTTGACTACTTATTTTTTAGCTTCAAGTAAGCCAAATAATAACTAGTTAATTGCTGTGAAAGTGTAAATACATTTGTAAAGGGTACCCCTTATTTTTTGGACTTCTCAAACAAAAATAAATAGTTATCGAGTCAAATTGTAAGTATTTACGACTTAAAACCTCATATGCTTTTTTCCTACCAGTAAGCAAAGTTTTTGCTGGGATAATACATCAAAAAAATATAAAGGTACTCTTGGCATATTTCTTGCTGCCTAGTGTTAATGATAATAAACATTTTGCCATGTTTTGTAAAAATTCAAAGTCAATTCATTGAAGCTTTACGGCTGTATACTAAAAAACTTAAAGCAGCTTTGCCAAGCATTGTTGAATAAAGTGGTATTCTAAAAAAATATTATACCAAAATTTCAAAGTTGGTACACATGTTTGTTAAGACCACTTTAAGTTGATATTTCCAAAAAGTGTATTTTTTACATCAAATATTTTTGTTTTAAATGAAATTTATTTGCTGGTGCTTAAGCATTGTCTATATGCATCTCATTGGTGCTTTACAATTTTGAACAGTTACAAACCCTTTGTCTTATGTACAGACTTTCAAAACCCATTTGAGAATTTGCAAATGTGTAAATAATTTTAAAAATCTACTATGCTTATTTTTGAAAATCATTTACATATTTGTAAATTCTCAAATAGTTTTTGAAAATTTTTACATAATATAAGGGGTTTGTAGTTGACGATTTGTTAAAGCGCCAATGAAATGCATATAGACAACCCAGCAAACACAGAAATACACCATATGCATTGCCGAACGTATTGCCTGGATAAAAAATATTATTACGGCAATAATCGATTTCGTACTGCGGAAGATACTGCCTTCGGGAAGAAACGTGTCTCGATGTCAATACTCCTTCGCAATACGAAAGCGATTCTTCTATATGATAAGCTAGCAATATCGCCAGATAACCACTTCTAAGAAAATAGGAAGATATCGCCAAAATAGCATTAGGAAGATAAAAATAAGATTCATCATTTTTAAAATTAATTTTCGTGGAGTCTACGCCCTCTTTTAACCCCCTACCAAATAGGAGGGATGTTATAAGTGTGTAGTGTGTATTTAGTGTCTGTGCCTGTTCCGTGTCTGTTCCCTCGTAGAGCCAGAACGGCTGGACCGAGTTTGAATTAGTTTTTTGTGTTTGAAAGTTGACTTGGCCAAGTATTCTAGCGGTATCCTCTTAAATCTGCGTTAGTGCTGCCGTAGCTCCCAAAAGGCTAGATCGATTTTAATTTCTTTTGTTTGAAAGGTGACTTCATCTAAAATCTTCTTATCTATTTTTCGGTATAGCCATTTTGAAGTTATTATCATTCATTTACTTCTGGAGTTTTTAACATTTTTTATTGAATATTATTATACATATATTTTTTGAAATAAAATTTATTAACTGAAATATTTATGAAATATTTCTGTCTATATTTTCTTTAAAAGAAAGAAAATAAAAATATTGCTTTGATTATTTTCATCTAGATGACAATTTAGGAATATTGCTAAACTATTGCCTTAGACGATATCTTTCAACTGTTTGCAAGGAATGCTTAAACACCAACAAATAAATTTCATTTAAAACATAAATATTTGAGGTAAAAAATACACATTTTGGAAATATCAACTTAAAGTAGTGTTAACAAACGTGTATGCCTACTTTAAAATTTTGATATAATAATTTTTTTAGAATACAACTTTACTCAACATTACTTTGCAAAGCTACTTTAAGTATTTTTGTATACAGACGTATGATTTTAATTTTTAAAACTTCAGGTCTTAAACAAAGTAAAAAAATGCTTTTATGGAAGCAGAGCAATGCTTATGCCATACTAGAGATAAACAAACTTTTACCCAACTTGCAACATGAATCATATAGAGAAGCAGAGAATCAGCCGAGAAATGGAGGAAACGACAATAATGAAAAACATTGTGTAAAAAATGTATCATTAAAGTTTTTAAGACATGTTAAAGCAGGAGAAACTAAAACGGGCGTGATAAAAGTTATGGATGAATTATTGCAAATATAAATATAAAATATATACAGTAATAAAAAGTGGTTGATTGGTCAAATCTAAAAATTTCAAGTGTGTACTACTGATTCTAATCAGTGCAAAACGTATTGTATCAATAAGAGCAGTGTCAGCCAAATTCAAGACTCCATCGATATACATATGATATATTTTATTTGTATAATTAGTCAATAAGGCTTTGAGAAACCATCTTTCCACACGCAGTGAAAATATATGGTTGTGCCATGATTGCGTTAACAATGTTATGTTTCCCGATATAGTTTATGGTTGTGGCGAAAAAATGGAACGATTTTCTTACAAACAGGAAAATCTTAATTAGTGTGGAAATAGCATTTTTGTCAATTAAGTTCTCCCACTTAATTGTGAATAGAATCAAAAGTTGTATTACGACTTTAGTAAAGCACAGCTTGTTTTGTTGTAAGCTTCACAAGCAACATTTTCTTCTTAAAAATTTTTTTGGGAAATTGATATTTTTGCAAATTTTTTGGTTTTTCTCAAATTTGAGCGGGTTGGCGCACGTCTTGCCCACTAACCGATTTTTCTGAAAATTTGGCATGGTAATTTTTTCTTATCAATATTCCCCAAACTGGGGGATGAGACTGGGAGAAATCAAACATTTTAACATTAAGGGTGACCCTAATATACATATATGTATATGTGATGACAATAATTGATTCCAACTACATTTTTGGTCCATACATAATTAACATTAATAACAATGGAGCACAAAGAGTGTTTTACAACATTAAAACTTGTGTAGTGAAAATTTTACTGAAACGTTATGGTGCAGTATACCTCCGAAGTACTGATATGATTTTCGTTATTTGAAATTTTCATCTACGAAATTCTTAAGTATTTTCCACGAAATTTTTAAGAATGTTCCACCTGCTTTCGAGGAAGAATAAAATGATGGAAGAATTTTTTAGCAGACCTTTATTCAGTTTCATTGTGAGGTCGTTTGTTTGTTAATAACAAAACTGTAAAGTATAGAGTCCTTCAAAGTTGTGATCCAAATTATTAGTTTATTATGGCAGGAAAACAACATGTTTTATATCTTGATAAGCAATTTATAGATAATTGCGGCCATTTTGGTTTTCCTGCATCTACATTTTGGCTTGTTTTATTCTCAGTTTTAGCTGGAAATATTACATTTAGCTTTCGGTATTTCTTCAGCTTTGTTTAGGAATGCGAAGAAGAGGAATGTGCATATATTTGATGAAATATTTACGATTATATAAAATGTAATAAAAAATTATTATACGTAGTAGCTTAACAGTTTCTTACGTAGCATTTTTTTTGTCTTAAGACTTTTTAAGCCAGATAAACATTTTATGTACACACCTTCGCAAACCTACGTGATGTTAAAAAATATTATTAATATATAAAAGTTGAAGGTTTGTTTTTATTTCTGTGGAGTTTTAACAAAACAGCTTAAGTATAATTTTCATATTTTTCTGTAAAGCTAAAATACTGTTAACGTGCTGAAAAAAATTTTGTTTAAACTTCTTTTATTATTTCTCTATACAGTTCGACTAAACTCATAACTTAATTGTTAAACTCTACAGGCTCCTAGCAAAAGGATGTACATGTTCAAATAAACTGAACAAGCAAACATTCACACACACCAGTACTTGTAATTATCGATGATAACTCATACTAGAATAGAATAAAAGAATAAAAGAAGTTTAATACAAGACAAAGAAAAAAGTAAATATCAATAACTATCAAATGAAATACAGCTCTAAGAGTGACAGTATGAATTGATTAAAAGTAGGTGATATTTAACTCTCGAATGTAAACCACCGACTTTGGTCAAGCGGAAAAGAGTTCTGAAGAGATTAGCGGGAGCTATCGAAACGTCAGTTCAACCCTCTGTACAGTCAAAAATTTTCTTTGTGCTTCACATTTATCTCTAAATAAAAATAATATTTAATTGAAAAATTATATTATAACCCAACTCAAGTCAAACATAATTACATTTCTTTGGATATAAAAATACTTGTTGAAAAACAGTGTTTTAATTTTGTAAAAAATTTGTTGTTTCACAGATGATAATAAATATTATGAAAATGGTGGACATTGGCAGCTTTGTATGCGTAAACAGAGCTACCAGCTGTCATATCTTTTTTAAATTATTTCTTTCGAATATATTGGGAATTGAGCTCTATAAAAAATTTATAAAAAGTCTTAAGTTGAAAAATTGGCTTCATGCCGCAAAGCTTGGACATTCGCCCATAGTGCATTGGCGTACAACATTTTATCTTCGGACGAATGAAAAGAAAAGCTGGGCTTGTTAAATCGACTCCCATAGAAATAAGGAAGCAGAATATATACGCTTCGTGGTGTCAGAAATGAATATTATCAAAAATATAAGCGATATGATAAAGTTTGTATATCGGCGGCCTATATTAAAAATCCTCTATATTAAAAATCACAAATTTTCAGGAGAGCATAAAAAATGTTTATTTCGTTCCTTGATAGGTTATTTTAAAATCTTTATTTTATAGTACATTTTAAAATCCAGAACTCAATATTGTGTGTAATTTATATTTAAAAATTTTGCATTATTGCGACCTTTAAATTAAAGAAGAAAAAAGTTTACTATACAGTGCAATTTTCGCGATGCTAGAAATTTTTCCTTAAATGTTGTTATTCTTTTCAATATTAGTGATATCTTCAATATATTTAGCAATTTTTCGTGAAGACCGCATGTCTTGGCGATCTCTAATCAATGTTAGCGCGTGTTTTCGATGTTGCATCTTCTAGCGAATTTTTACAATGTTCGTGATAGGATTGACTTTTGTTAGGCTCTTTACATTTCACACGATTTTTAAACCATATTAGATTTTTTTATCATGCCACTGTTAGTAAGTTCTTGCGAATTTTCGCCATTTGCGCGATTTTTTTTCGAATTTTTGCCATTCTGTACAGTTTTAGAGATTTCGATCAAAATTATGGCTGGTTTAAAGTTTTGAAATTTTTCGCGATAGGAGTAATTTTTCACAGTTTATAGTTATCTTACATTTTTGGTAATCTATCATATATAGGCAAGTAATCTTTCATATATAAGCAAGTTTTTGCGAATTTTCGTATTTTCCAGAGGTCTTGACATTCCTTACAGTTTGAGCAAGTTTTAATAATACGAGATTATAAAAAAAAATTAACTTGATATCATTTTACATTGAGTTTATTTAAATAATATTTTATGAGAGAGAGAATTTTGCCTTCCTAAAAAGTTAACTGCGTAAGATAAAGAAATAAAAAATGTGGATAAAATCACAAAAATAAATATTTTTACTAGAGGCCTGCAAAGTGTACGCAAATGTATTTGTAGATTGTACTCGTATGAATTTCGCGTGTGCATAGATGTATGTTCTAATGTATGTACTTATGTATACATGCATGTATATGTGTGTACATACATAGCCACGACCAAATATACATATATACATACATATATACACACATATATACAAAAAACATACATGAATACACACACAAACATACATACTAGTACTTTCGAGTATATTCGTGCAGCCCTCTAATTTTTACTATTAAATTTATAACATAGATGAAGCTTATTTTACGCAATACTTTGCCATCAAAAAATGATTTTCCTCAAAATCGAATATAGAGGATTTTGAATATAGGCCGTCGATATGCTTTTAAGAAAATATTTTTTTTTAAATTTGGGTGTATAAAACACTTTTTTATGACATATATCCGGTTTCCCTGCTAACTACCGTAGGAAAATGGCGATTTGACAAAAAAAGAGCCTTAAAAGTTTATATTTAATGATAATAAATCTGAAACATTTTCTTAAATCGACTTAAGCGCTTTTGTCAAAAGTTCGTAGATTTATAGTTACTTATAAAATTTTTTATGTTTGTGCATCGAGTTTTTTTATTCAACAAATAATCCTAGGTACTTTGTTATTGATTAAATATTTTTTCTTCGAGCTTACAAGATACATATACATTTTTATATTTACTACCTTAAGGATATTTAAGTAATAAGAGGATTTTATCAAAAATCAATTGAAAAATTTAACTAAATAAAAAAAATTTTTTTCTTTGTCTACATGCTTCACATTTATCTGTAAATAAAAGTATAATTTAATTGAGAAATTAAATGTAAACCGAATTTAAGCCAAAATAATTAAATTTCTTTAATTTAACTAAATCTTTAATATGTAATGAAATGTTTTATAATATAATAAAAAAAATAGTTTTGTATTTTAGAAAGGGCTATGATGTCGTTGTTTTTTCATACTTTCAACAGGAGGGTGCCTTTTCACATTCTGCGCTTAATCTTAAAAACGATTGAAACTAAGAAATGTTGGTGTAAACAAAAATTACAGAAAATTGTATTCTTTACAAAAACCCGATTTTTGTGACATCTCGTCACGAGTACGCGAAATTATATGAGACTTTTGGTACAGCTACCAACGTAAAAAAACATCTTTATAATTTGTAGCAACATATATAGTAGTAGAATTGCGTATTTTAGCTTTTTTCTATTTTATCGAAGTAGAAAATATGTATAACAAGTTTCAACTAGGAATCTAAAGTACGTTCATAGCAAATTGCATAAAAATCTTTTCTATGGTTTTTGTGCGATGCGTGTTCGCATAGACAGACAGACAGACAGACAGACATACATACAGAAAGACAGACAGATAGATTGACAGACAAAAGTGTTCCACATTGATTACTTGTTGCGCCACCATTCAAACTTTTAAAAATACTTCATGTAAAGACACGCCCATTTTACACTTTTATTATACTCGTTTGTATAAATAAGTAACAGTGCCATTCTTGTCAAACAAGCATTTTAATACAATTTTCGTTCGCAATTGTTTTTTACGGTTAAAAATATTTATCACAATGTTTTTGATAGAACAATTTTAAAATTTTAAATATGCGGTTATCTAAAACATTGTCAGATTGCTGTTGATTTAACTAAATATAAATATTATTCAATTTGGCACAGTAGAAAATCAATGTTAGCAAGGGCGCTATACTTAAATGAATTTTATTTTTTATATATGTAAATAGATAACCTAGATAAACAAAAACTCTCACTATCGGTTGTCTCAAATCGCCATTTAAAAATTTCTGATTGTCTATTTGCGCTTGAAAAGAAAGTGTCGTAAACATGTGAAATTTATTCAATGAAGAAGAAAAAGAAAAACAACAATAAAAACAACTCAAACTTGAATATCAATACATACATAACAAAACTGGAAGAAAGACATTTAATGCGATAAAATTTATTAAAACAAAAAATTAATAAAATTCCATCGAAAAAAGTTAAATCATTTACATCATCGACTTTATCTTAAGGTTATACGTACGCATGTGAGTATGCAAATTTTAGATGGATGAAACTGAAAGCCGAAATAAATAAAATAGTCCCTTTTTCTACCACCACCAAACAAGTTGCATGAGTGTATTGGATGAATTCGCTTGACTTTTTCGTTGACTAGTGAACTCTTAAAGCATAAGCAGGCACATGTAAACTTTCAGTCAAATTAACTTCTTCAAGATATTTATTGATAAATTGTTGATAACAATAAAAATGTTTATTGGATTTTTCATCTCGCTTATCATTATAAAATTTTTTATTACGACACTTTTGTTTTAACTGTTTTAGTTACGTGTGTCTTTCAAAGTTTCTCTTACATAATACGAGTAATAGCAAAACAATCTAAAAACTTCTCTCGAAGAAAATGAAATATTTTTTTTTAGGTCAAAAAACTCCGAAAATATGCTTGATTGATATCACAGTGCAACAGTCCAAGGAACACACGGAATTGACAGTATATGATTGATTGTACTACCATGGGGTAGTAAGACCCTATACTCAGTTTGCCGAATTTGGTGACCAATTTTTTATGGGCCTCCAAAGTTTTGGAAAATCAGCGGGCCTTCAAAAAAGCTATTATCAGGTTTTGGCCAACAGCTAATTCAAACTTAGTGATACCACTTAAGTATATATGACAATAATGTTGCTAAGACTTCGCTAAACAGATGTTATTAATATTTTATGCCAAAAAAACTTATTTTTTCCTGCACTTTTTCTTTTGAAAAAATTAAGGAAAAAAATTTTGTTTATTAGTATGATTATTTCGAACGTATTTGCTTTGTGAATACCAATTTATTATTAGGCTAAGGTTCGTAACGTTATATTCGGAAAGAATTGGGCATGATTAATATTCCAAGGAACAAGGGAAAAATTAACATCAACTTAATTTTTCAACTTACACAGCAAAACAGAGTAGCCCACTTTCGGATTTTTATTTCACTTTTTTCAGAATAAGACGTTCTGATTGTATTGATATGTTCAAAATATTTACTCTTTCATTGAATTCCTTTACAGAAAATGAAATCGAGTTTTTTCTGTGTACAACCGTTAACTTTGTTTGCAGTATGTTGCTACTAAATTATAATTACCTCAACCATGTTTTGTCTTGACATGTGTCTCTATCAAAAGATTCTGTCTAAAAATGTATTTTTAATCCAATTTTTTTCTAGGATAGCACGGAATAAAAGCAAATGAATCATGTCAATGGCCACGTTCAGTACAAACACAGAAAGTGGAGAAATTTTAATTTAATTTATTTGTGTTGGTTTAACCTGTATAAAGTGTCATTGATATTTACCCATTGGCTCAAGCACATTTACAAAAAAATAAAAAGTCCAAAAAAAAAGGAAAGCAAATAATAAGGAAATCCCAGCAAATAATACGGCAAAGCTTTGAAATATTCAACTCTAAGATTTTTTTAATACTCCTGATATCAAAAGAAAAATCTACTTTATATGTTCTCAATGCAAACTTTTTGAATTTGTTGACGGTTATTACAAGTAATAAATACTCAAAAGTAAAGAAAGTAAATAAGGGTGATATGAATATATCTCTAATTAGGAAAATCTCAGTTTTAGTAAGTTCATATTTGTGAAATTATATATTCGCAAATGCTTGCTATAAGAGAAAGTGTCTAATTTCCAAACATTCACAATTTATGAAAAAATCCAACTATTTGCTTGGTTACTTTGAGCCCATAATTTATGGCCTTACTTTACTAAACACACAAAATAAAGTCACAATAAAAGACCAAAAGACCCAATTGAATTGAAAAAAAAAAAACATTTTTACACTTAATGTTTCTTTAATTCCTTTTTTATTTGAGGTAAAATTGTATCTCAAACAGATCAAAGCATGCAAGCGGAAACAAATGAAATTACATTTCTTCTATAAAGAAGACTAATTGAGATTTAATTAATTGTTTTTAATATGATAAAACTATTAAAGAATTAAAGAAAATAAAGCAAAAAATAATTAAACAAATAGGATTTACCTTGAAACAGGGTGGTCGACATGTGAAGAGGCCATCAAATTTAAGCTAGAAGAAAGCAGAAAAGAAGAAAAGTACATTGAAATCAGAAAGAGAAATAGTTGAGCAACGTAAATTAAAAATCCATTTTTATTATACATATTATGACACTGAAGCATGGATGGGATAAATTCAACGAATTTCCTGTACCTTTTAATGCAATTAGTTACGAGTAATATGTTTGAAGTTTATTAAAGTTTTAAAAAGTAGTAAAAAAATTTACTGAACTAAAATCTAACAGCATGAAAATACTTCAGCTTCCGGGAAACAATTATCGTAAAGTTACCGAGAAAAGAAACCAGAAGAGCAAAAGGAGTTTTGAGCATATTATGTACAACTTAGATGGCCTAATTCCACGATTTGTCCTGGTCTTAGACAAATTGTCCTGGTTTACTCTTAAATTGTCCTGATTTTTTGATACAGGTCAATGTAGACAAAAATTTAATTTCTGCTGATTTTTGTTATGAACAGAGGTTAAGCTTTCTGTTATAACGCTGTTTACATGAAGCAATTTTACCAGCATTTGTTGCCTGGCGCTTATTCAAATACTCGATGAAATAAACACAGGTGGCATCGCCAGCCAATGTTTTAATTTTCGCCCCTTGTAATTTTAAATGAATTTTTTATTTTTGTTTATTTTTATGTCTGAATTACATGTTAAGTATTGTATATATTGTTCAATTCTTGGACTTAAATTTGAAATACATATCGTCAGCTTATTAATGGTTTGGCCCACCGACAATTTTTGAAAAAAATGAGTTAGGAGTGGAATATATATATTTTGGATGCCCTCTATCCAAAATTAATTATTTAAAATATATATCAAATAAAAGCATGAAACTCCATACATACAAAAGTACCGTTATATCAATCAATTTCTAAAAAGTCAGGTAAAAAATTATAAAAATTGCATTTGTTTCGCAATGGCTTAATGGATTAAAAAAGTTCTTACACCATTAAAAAGTTATCCAATAGCATTTTGAAATGATACCTATATCGTTGATATCCGTGTACAAGTTATGACCTGTTACAAATACAAATTTTGACCCCTGTAACTCCGTAGCAAAGGGAGCGGGCCAAAAAACAAATTAGAAAGTATTTTTCAGTCATTTATGGCTATTACGCGATGATATTGCTTTCTTTCATATTTAAAAGGTTTTGTATTCTAAATGCTTTTGCTTAACAATATTTGAAAAAAGTTTGATATGCAGCACAAAATAAGGTTTTTCATTTTCAATAAATTTCTATTATCTTTTAATTATATTTATAAAAGTTTATAGAAATTTACAAGCCATATATGTTAGCTCGAAACATATATGTATTGTAAATGTAATAAAATCGATTTTCAGAAAACTTTATGTCACCCTTCTTTGTCGTTTTTCTCCATTCCGGGCTTGTGGCATGTGTGCCAAACCAACAATAAACTGATGATATATGGTTGATAAATGTATATTATATAGTTGATACATGTTGATAAAAATTTGTTGGTATTCATTTTTATATGACAGTTCTTGGAATATATAAGATATTGTTATACGTTCGTTTGTGATATGTATTATAAATGTCCTGGTCGACGGGTTCAGACTTCTGGCGGCCCTAATCTAGAATGGACTATCAGACAGAAAAATTTTATGTTATTTCATGTTAAGTTATTTCAAGTTGAATCTGACACTGAAATAATGCAAAGGATTATGTTGAATCAAAGTTATTTAAAGTTGAAATAACGTAAATTTGATATTGAATCAAAGTTATTTCACGTTGAAACAGCGTGAATTTGATGCTAAATTAAACCTGTAGTATCATGTTGAATCAAAGTTATTTCAAGTTGAAACAATGTGAATTTGATACTGAAATAATACGAAGAATCATATTGAATCAAAGTTATTTGAAGTTGAAGCAACATGGATTCGATACTGAAATAGTACGAAGAATCATGTTGAATCAAAGTTATTTGAAGTTGAAACAACGTGAATTTGATACTCAAATATTGAATCAAAGTTATTTCAAGTTGAAACAAGGTGAATTTGATACTGAAATAATGCGAAGAATCATGCTAATTTAATTCTATTTGAAACAATATAAATTTAATGTAGCCATTTTCTGTATTATTTTACTTATGTGATGTGTATTGCATAGGCATAAAAAAAATTTGTGTTGTAGTTGGCTGCATCAGCCAAGATTTGAATACGGCTAACCACGGCAGCCACAACAGTCTCAAGTATCCTTTACATATATACTAAGGATCATATTCATAATAAATTAACAAATGTTAATAAAGGCTTATGAAGCAGATTTCCATACAAAATTTGATTCATAAACCTTTGATAAGTATTATAAATAAGGGGGTAAATAAATACCATCATAAATAACATGAATTTCACTTAAATTCAACATCGTTTTAAGGATTATTTAACATAAAATTTATTTGAATTTAAGGTTACAGTTATGTTGATTTAAAGTGAAATATAACGTTGACTTTTCATTAATTCACTAGAGTAGATCCAACGTTAATATAACATGTCAAACATTTATTTTCTGTAAAACAGAATTCAATATTGAACAATTTTGTTTTAACAGTGAAAAATGTTAAATCAAATGCGAAGTTTGTAGGCTATTTATATTCACACAGCACGAACATCAAAATAAACAACAACAATAGCACAACAGTGGATTGTAGCTGTCAACAAAAAAAAAGAAATAAGCATCAACACATTTAAACAACAAATTATTTCTCGTTGGGAACCGATTTACATTAATAATTTTTCGTTTAGAATACGGCAGTGATTTGTCCCATTATCACCTATAGATCGCTTGTCTGACTGAGTTCACTGGACCAGAGTGTATAACCCTCTCCTCTGAACAAGGCACAAAGAAGAGCATATCTCGTAATTAATAGCGTAACGAGCTCAACTCCTCACGCTAGTCTGGAGACAATGCTTTACTTAGCCCCCCTTTATGTTTATACCTATATTGACCCTTAAACTCAGAGAATCAGACTAGTTAAGGCATTACCATATTTGACATGGAATCATCACGAAACGTAGGATGAAAAATCCTGGGGAGACAAGCGGATTACATGATTCGTGTCACGAACTTATACAAACCCTTCTCAGTCAAGATCCCAATATAGAGACAACTGAAAGGGAAGTTATGTAATTAGAGAGAATGTAGTTTTGGACGGCTCCAAAATGGCCGGTGGCACTGGCTCGGTGGTATTCTCTGAAGATCTTCATCTTTTGTCCTCGAAACGGCATTCTCCTCCGTGTTACATTCATTTTTTGTAGATAGTCCGTTTGGGCTTAAAGCGAATAATTCAAAGGTGTTGAAACCACCGTGTGTACCGGCATGCATTCAAACACTGACTCTGCTTGAAAGACATAATGTCAATATAGTTTGGGCTCGAAGATATGAAGGCATTCAGGGAAGCGAGATATATCGGTATTCCCTTATTAGAGCTATCAATTTAGGTTACAGAGTGAGAGCTAAGGTAGACGGCACTCAGACTTTCTGCAATTACCAATTGTAGAAGTCTTTGGCCATCACTTAATAGAGTTAGGACAAAAAACTCCTAACATTCGAAAGAAGGTCGCTTGCACTTCTAGTTGGAATCATTAGGGACGGACCACTGTTCAAACGAGAGAGCATATCGTCCGTACCATGTCAAACTATACAATGTTTTAGATTCGTTTTCGTGGTACTCCAATTTATGCAGTACAGCTCGTTTGAAAGTGCTGAAATTTCCAAAGAAGATTAGTAACTCAATAAGAAATGTTTTAAGCCTGACACTTTAGGAATACTGTGACATTAAATTCATAATAAACGGGTCTTTGCGTTCTTCTGAAAAGTACAAATTTGCATATTTGATAGTTTAACTTGTTAGGGTGCAGAAAAACAGACTTCGGCATGAATGCAATCGATTCATGCATGACCTGAATTATCTCAGCGATGCGCTGGCCTGGGCCTGTCCACTTTTCTAATCATGAAATAGTTCAAAGAAACGAGTTTATCTAAAACCTGATTTTAATGATTTTGTTTTATAGAAACTTAAAATTGAATCGACATGCCAGAAACTACCATCATGCTTCAGATACGAATAATTAAGTTTGCTTGCTTGCCAGGGAAGCTATTTTATCCTTACATGATTAATTGCTAAAATACAGCCTGATTTATTGTAAAGAGTGTATAAAAATTGGAACTTCAAATTACGCTTTGTACATGATATCCGTGGCGGCCAGATGCGCGAAATCATAATCAAACATTAATGTCAAAAAATGTTCTTTGAAATTAATATAAAAACATTTTTCTGCGTTTTATTTTAAAATTTCTTCAAAATTCCGAACATAAATTTTCTCTGTAAGTCTCTAAATGTTGAATTAATTTTTTGTAAATACTTTTTTGTAAATGCTTTAAACAGTTGATATTTTAAAATTTATTGGTTGAATAAACTTGTTACACTTATTTTCTATTACTTTGTCTACACGTTGCTATTGTCGTTGTATGTTTTCTTTTTTTTTATCATGGTGCTGGCACACAACCAGCCATTCGTTAGGAAAATGTAGAAAAAAGATATCTTCTTGAAACTTGAACTACATATAATAAATGCGATACTTAATCAATGTCATTTACAAGATGTACTGAAAACTGCGAATATTGCTGAAACATTACTTTATGTAATGCAAACGACCAGCTCAGCTAGAAAATTTGTGTAGGAATCACTTAAAATTCTAAGTAAGTTTTGTTGAAAATTTCCAAATGATTTGGTAACTTGGAGTTCATGAACAACACCTTAGACAAGAAAAATAGAAAAACATGGAAAATTTTTTTTAAAAAGGAGTGTAAATTTTTGCCAGTATCACGTTTGTACTAACAAAGTCGCTTTTACTTTTTTCATCTGTAGCACACTCGGTAATATTGTAGAACATTAATCTTTATTAAATGTACCAAAATCGAATATAAAAACCTTAAACATTTAAATTGAGAACAATTTTGTAGCACTTGTTAAAGAAGTTGTTGTTAAAAAGTACAAGCAAAAAAGGTTTAAATTTTGAGAGCCTTTTTGTAATTAAGGTATTTCAAATGCTTCAATAAGAATTTATTTAAATGTTTAAATGCTTTAATACATTTTTTACGTACACCATATTTTTCGTTATTTTTTAAAACTCAATCATTATTAAATAATTTTACATTAAGGTGTAGATCAACTATAATTTGTTAGATAACTGTAATTTAAATTTAAAATATTGTTTTTCTAATGAAGTCAATAATATACAAAAAAAAAGTTTAATTGAACTAGACAAAGAAAATAGTGAGTTTCGAAACCGTCAAATGAAAGCTGTGACTCAGCTGAATTGATTGAAGAAAAAACATATTCAGCTACTTGACTGCAGCTATCATGATTGGCAGTGAGATCTAAGCGGACAGGAGTTTGATGATGAGATTTTGGTTGACCTCGAAACATCATGGTGTCAGTTCAAACTTCTGTGCAGCCAAAATTTTCTTTGTCTTTTCAAGTATTGTATACCTTAGAATTTCTTTCTAAATAAAAATAATTTAACGTGCTTTTTCCCAAATTAATATTTTACTTTTTAAGTAAAAAATATTTGGTGCAACTTTTTTGTCGACCCGCAAAATATGTATGGAAGCTGGCAAGAAGCAAAAAAAATTACAAGCTTGAAAACTTTTACATACCCGAAGTGTTCTAGTTTGGGACTTCACAGCTGAGCAATGGAAATATATCAGCCATTTCTGAACAGATAATAATATCAGTATAGAAGAGGAGTATTCCTATTTAATTTAAGAAGATGAGCTTTCCATCTTAAATTAAATAAGAATACTCCTTATCTATACTGCTCTCATTATCTGTATAGAAATGGTTTATTTCCAAAATGCTTCGATTCTGGCCCACTGTGCGGTAAAAGATTTTTATAAAATCAAACTCATTTACTGAAAATAAAATTTTTATTTTAGTGTAAATAAGAGCTCAGAAGGAAATATTTACTGAATCAGCCAAACTATATATTAAAACTGAAAGTTAATTTCAAATAATTGTCTGTCTGAAAATAATATTTATTTTTTTTTTCTGTACACTTATTGAAATTATTTGCTTTTACAACCAATTGATGCTCTAATATAACAATTAAAAACTATATACATATAATATCCTCGCACTATAGATTTATGTAGTGCCTTAAATATGTACAATACAAACATAATATGAATATATAAATGGTTTAATAGTTTAAAAGTTGGTTACACAGTTGTAAGTTATAAATAATTTATTTACCACACAAATTTAAATCAACAAACAAATTATTTTATTACATCTGTCCATAAAGAGAAATTTTCACTTAATTTTATTATACATATGTTTTGATCTGGTATCTGCATTTTGCTTTGATGTTGTTTATGTGTTATTTGGCTTAATTAATAAATGGTTGGTTGGTTGGTTGGTTAAATAAAAAAATTAAGAAAGCCACAAAACATGTATGTATCATTTTCGAAATATTTAAATCGAAGATGACACTGCATGAAAATAAAATGAATTGTGTTCGTTGCATTAATAGTTATTACAAAAATGTACGCAAAATACTTATGTGCTATTTAGGATATTCACAGATTTGTTAATTGCTAACAACCATTTCCCATATCCAGAAAGAGTTCAACATGATCAATATTCCAAGGACGAAGGGAAAAATTACCATTAATTAAATTTTTAACACACACAGCTCGGATGAATGTAATACAGTGTGGCGACTATAATTGAGGGTGTAAAAAGCAAAGAGTACAAGTGCCAATTCTTTCTGAATATAATGTTCTCAAAAGATGGTATGTATTAGAAGCAAAAATTTTTGAAGCTTAATTACTCAGAATTTTGTACACGTGTGAAGAGTGACATACATCAATTAATTTTTCCCTTATGTAAGGTTATGTTCGTGCCAAATCTTATAAAATTTGTATCCAATTACATCGCAATAAATATGTTTGTTGCTTTCTCTATAAAATAAATGTATACAAATATTAATTTTTGTGAAAACAATTCTAAGCTTATTTTAGATCATTTTCTACTCTTTGATGTCTTATTCGAATATATAATTTTTCCCTAAAAATCTTTCAACTTTCATCTGATTAAAATATTTTACCTTTAGCTTTTATCTTCTTTCTCATTTATATTTTTAATCGCTTTTTTAGAGTATAATAGTCTATTTAATGGAATTTTTTAGAGTATAATAGTCTATTTAATGGAATTTTATTGATTTTATTCGGAGTTTTTTAATTTTCTGTTTTTAAATATATAAACGATTTTTGTTCCAATATGAAAATAAATTAAATTCGAAAGCTCAATTAATTTGAAAAAAATTTGATATTTATTATCGAGCTTTTTTTTCTTTTATTTTTTCCATCTTAAGAAGTTTATTACGACTTCATACATCTACAATACAACAACATTACAAACGAGTTTCGATTTACATGATTTTTATTATGTTTGTTTTTTATTTTTACTATATAATGTGCACTTGCATCCATTTACCGATTGCGTAAAATTGAATGCGAGTCACATTGAGGGCTGAAAAACTTTTTGTCGTTGTTTCCAAATAAATTTGAAAAGATATGATCAATTTAAAATAAAAGGTTTGATCTCCGCAATCCTGAAGCGAAGCGATACACAAAAACAGTTTTACATGGTATGTATTTATTTTAGGAAAGATTACACACAAGAAAAAATACCAATTTAAAATCAACATGTTACAATGTTGGTTGGAAATCATGTTAAATTTCTACAAAATGCAGACTTTATTTAAAAATGTAATTTTTTCATATTAATTTTGAACGAAAAGTTATTAATCTAACCTAACATCTCGTTTATCTAATATTTTTTACAGTTAAAATCAATTTGTTCAATATTTAATCCATAAAATCCTGTTTCGTAGTAGAATCAATTCTTAGTACGTTAAATTACAATTGGATCAACTTTGGTGAACCAATGAAAAAATCATCGTTACATTTAATTTTAAACCAACTTGACAATAACTGTAATTTCAAATAAATTTTATGGTAAATCATCTATTAAATCATATTGAATTAAAATGAAATTCAATAAAATTGTTTCTGATGCCTATGCTAATACATATTACGGCGCCGCCTTTAGCCGGTAATTATATCTTTAAATCCTTGGCGAAGTAAAATAATTAATAAAATTACTACATTAAATTCATATTGTTTCATTTTGAAATAACTTTGGTTCATCATGATTCTTTGTGTTATATCATGTGTTATTTTAGTATAAAATTCACATTATTTCAAGTTGAAAAAACTTTGATTCAACATGATTCTTCCTGTAATCTCAGTATCAGATTCATGTTGTTTAAAGTTGAAATAACTATGATTCAACATGATCCTTCGTAGTATTTCAGTATTAAATACATTTTGCTCTGATTGTATGGGAATATTAAAGCAACATGGAATGAAATACATATTTCAAAAGGAAAAATGTTCCTTGAAGGTTATTGTAAAATCATGTTGAAATGACACCAAATACCAATAAAGCAAAATCACCACCGAAAAATGTAGATTTAACCTTGTTTTCGATGATTTTATCGTGACTTTTTTTTATGTGTATGACGTCTTCAAACAGGTTGATTAAATGAACCTGAAATAAATGAAGAACTTGTATACAATAATATTTAAGCTTCACATTTCAAATTCAAAGGCTTAGAACTTTATGTATACCTTATTTGAATGGTCCATAATAACAGGATGTTACAGTGAAAATTCACTTAAAAAACGACTTAGTACGTCTTGTTATTCTACACTGACAGAAAACCCGTAATTTGAAATCAATACTATGTCACGTGTCTTAATTTTTGACTCCATGACACTTTTCATCATTGCGATGTCAACCTTTGCATCAGTTGCTCATCTTGTCATCAATGCCAATGATGAAAATCCTGTCACCAATGCAATATCACACAGGCATCGGAGAAATGACGAATTGAAATCAATTCAATGACAAAATATCATCAATCACGCGTCATAACGCTGATGTCATACTATGCAGAGTATCATCGTTTTTGACCCCATGGCACTTGCCGTCATTGCGATGTCAGCCTTTACATCAATTCACGATCTTGTCATCAATAATAACAGAATATCATCGTTGAAATAATAAACTGTAATTGATATTATGAAATAAATAGCGATTACAATGTATGTTTTTTTTTAATAAAAATAATACTTTTATTCATAAAATAGTTTTAAGTAAATTTACTCTCTTCGCTCTCATTCTTTTTGATGTTGATGTGATGAATATGTGTCAGAACTATAACTCTACGTCTTCACAAGCCATCGACTTGCACATAACATGAACATGACGCCGACAGAGCAGCTGTAAAAAATACATCAACTTCTTTGTTGTGGTGAATACGTACGATGTCCATGTTCTGCCTTATCAATATATTTTGTGGAGGTGCAATAGAGATGTAATATTTACCAATTCTGTTCTGTCTCTTTTCTTTCTATTGAAAATGGTTGGTGACGGCGAATCTCATGATGAACATTGATGCTCAGACATATGTTCGGACATAGATGTCAGAGCATGCACGAAACATGGACATGAGCGGTCTACATTAGCCATATACGATGGCCGAAATGATGCTCATACCAAGTTCATGACGAAAGTAAAGAAAAAGTGTAATTTTCTCATTTACTTCAATATTTTATCTGCGTATGTATGCTGTACTGTCTCAGTTTTTAAAAAGATTTGTAGATTTTATTATTAGCTCTGTCATTGTAACGATTATGACTGTACATCAATGCAGTGTCATCTTTTTAACTTTTTAAAAATGTGTTTAAATGCAAGAATTAAAAATAAAGCAATCGAATTTCTATGAAAATATAAATTACAGACATTATAGCACCGTTTACTATTTTCATTTAATCATATTTACACTTTAATAATATACAATATGTGTCACGCAAGCTATGACAAAATTCTGTGATGACATTTGTCTTCAGGTTGATATGAGTTTTCGTTTTATTGATGTTATTTGTTATAGTATTGTTGCCAGAAGTCTGATGAGAGGGTGCCGTCAATGCGAAGATAATTTTTTCTATGTGTGTAGTTAAGTAGATCGTTTTGAAATTTTAAAGATTTCCCCAGAAGTCGGAAGTTGTTGATAAAAAAATATTTTGGGATTTCACGAACAAAAATTTTCACTACTTAATTTTTGCACAGACTTTTAATATTTATACCTTGTGAAATGAAGGAGGAGTTAGGCTTTGAAGGTATACAGTATATAAGCGATTTTACAGAATAATCTATTCAACTAGACCTAGAAGCCTCACTAAGTCGTTTTTAAAGTGAACTTTTAAAAAATTTTTTTGCTATATTGTAATATACAGACAAACTGCAATAAGCAAATATAATATTGCAGTAAATGCCACACAGAAAAAATTAAATTTCATTTTCTGTAAAGGAATTCAATGAAATAGTAAATATTTTGTCTATGAACGGACCTACAAACGAATTTGTAAATATAGACAAACATACCTAAACAATTTCATTAAAAAAACGTGTTTTTTCAGTGAACAAATTGTTTAAAACTATAAAACAATTTGTCTAAAAAATTTACAAATTGTAGACAAAACAATTTACTAAATCAAACAAAAATATTTACTGGATTTTCTGAAAAATATCAAACAATATTTCTGTTTGAATTTAATAAACAATTAGTCTAAAAATGCTAACAATTATTAAGCAAAATAATTTACTTAATCAAACAAAAATACAAACAAAATGTTTGTCATCATCATCATCATCATCCATTAAGCATGAGATTTCACTTTGTTAAATGTGTTCAAGTCTGAATATTTATCTAAATACTCTAAAAAAATTAATGAGAATTAATGCAACGACATTAACTAATCGATTCACTCAAAAATCTTTTGTAAACAAACTTGGTGCAATTGCATTCCTCTTGCTATGATTGTTGTTGTTATTTGTGTGTATGTCGTCATCGGGGTGGTTTTTTACGACACAGTTTTTATTGTTGTTTTTGGTGTTTGCGTTCTAAATAAAAGTCAAACAAACAATTCATAGATTATGGACAGAGCATTTACTGAAAATTAAATTTATTTTTAGACAAACTTTTGTTTGAAAATTTTTTGGTGATAATTTTTTCTGTGCATACAAGAGTTTAGCAATAGAGTATGTAGTGTTTTCTGTAAAGCAACACTGTTCTCCACCTCTCATAATTTCTTAAGTTTCGCTTAAACCGAAACAATATTAATTGCAATTTTTATTGCTTTTTCGTATGAACGTATACAAAAAGGTTTTGCTTTTAAAAACCATATTTTTTTATACATTATTTAAAAAACGGAATATTATATATATTAAAAAACAGAATATTAATCTTTACTATATTCCGTGTGATCATTAGAACCATGATGAAAGCATATTATTTGTAAGCAAAAAAATGGTTGACTAAAGAAACACTAAATCAACGATGCATTTAAACCACGCAAATAAAAATTTTATAAACTTCATTTACATATAATTTACATATGGATGTATGCATATACATAAGAGGTAAAATTACTTTTATTATATAAGAGAGTTAAGCATTTAAAAATTTTCTTACTTCTTTGTTAATTTATTTCGTATTAATGAAAACATAAAAAAGTGACTTAAAATACAGTTATGTAATGTCATTGGCCGTACATAAAAAAGAATACAAAATTAAAATTATTTTGTATAACAGTGGGGAAATACAAGTTTAAATGAACCTGAATGTCAAAGTCATGATGGTCATTCTGGGTTTATAATCTTTTATTATGCTAATGATGATTTCAATATTTTTTCTTATGGTCATTGTTGAGATATTTGTTACATCAGTTAATATCCGCAGACAAGTATTACTTCTAGCGACATGTTTAGTGTTAATAGTTATCTATGTTTGTTTGTATAACTATGAACTTGAATGTTGACCTTTCATAATGTATAGTTTTTAATTTTTGTTTTCTTTTAGCCAGCAGTTGGATTTTTGTTACTTTGTTAAATAAATCTTATTAAAAAATTAGATCTTTAGTAAAAATAAATGTTTGTGTAGTTCTTATTTGAAATTTCTGTAGAATCTAGACTTTATAAATGCTTTTTGGGATCATGAAAAAAGTCGCAATTAAAATAACGTCGCCAACCAAATTGAGTTCGTTGGCCAAACATTTTTATCTAAAGTTATTTAATTAGTTTGTACACTGTAGGGAAAATCCTACTAATTGTAGTAAGCCCAATTAATTGGGATACAGTGTTGTTGCCACTGTCACTGTTAGTGTAGGTAAATGAGTCTGACGAGTAGACTTGATAGTCCCGAAACAGCTGTCAGTTTAACCCTCCGTACATCCAAATTTTTCTTTGAATATTCAATATTTACATGCTTTAGAATTTCTTTCTAAATAAAAAATAATTTGATCGAAAGATTAAATTAAAAATGAACTTAAGCCAAACTAACTAAATAACTTTGGATAAAAACCATACAGTTCGACTAAAATTCATAACTCAATTACCTGAAATTTTTATTTAATAGCAAAAATATCTAAACTGAGGTAGCCAAAAATTTAAAAAAAAATAGTTGTAAATGTGGGCGTGGCATGTTCTTAAACAAACATATATTTTATATAATTTTAGAGAAAAATTTATTAAATTATATTTGACCAGAAAGAAATTATAATTTCACGCAAACTATCATCGATTATGGGATGCGGTCATTTTTGCGAAGTTAGTAGGATTGTAATCTTTAAGAAAAGGTATGGGTGGCCAATGTACTCTTTATATATAAGGCGTTATAAAATATTTTTTAAACCGCTATATTTTTGACAAATCTAAATTTGTGGGAATTAACCAATTAAACTCCTTTAAGTATGAGCATCCGATTGCGCAAATTTAGTTGGCTAGGACACACAATGATAAAGCCAGCGAATGATTTGACTCGACAGTCCGTTGAATATAACCCCCAAGGATACAGAAGACCTGGTAGAACTGCGAATACATGGAGGCGCCAAATTGAGAACGAGCTGCTTGAGCATGGTGTGTCCTGGAGTGAGATGAAAACGATATCTACTGGTAGAATTCAATGGCGAATATTTGTTGCGGCCCTATGTTCCACTGGGAATTAAAGGATTAAATATATATATTTTTGACAAATTTAAATTTTAGAGGAATATAACTTTGAAAGATCAAAAACGATAAAAAAGTAAATCGCCCAGAGAATCTTGAAAGTATCATCTTTAACCCTATATATACCTTTGTACCCATGCGGATTAATGAAATTACTAAAAAATTATTATTCAAAGAATGCTAATTTTCTCCCTACACAGAAAAAAATAAGTTTCGTTTTTGATAACAAAAATCCCGGTATTCAATAATTTTTTTTTCAAATTTCCTGTGATAAAAAATTCCCCTATATTGATAACAAAATTATTTCAAAATAAAAATATATATATATATATATATATATATATATATATATATATATATATATATATATATATATATATACATATATATATATATAAATTAAAAAAATGTTGACATGGATGGAATACGAACCCGGGCTTTCCGGACGTAAAGCATACTCTCTATAGCTGAGCCATATGCCATTTATTTTTTTTATGGGATGCAACTTGTTTTAAGTACTTATGTATAAAAAGAAAAGAAATAACCGGCATGGAAAAGAAATACTTAGAACGAAATATTTTATTATGTTAAAGATAAATGTTATTGAAATTCATATTTTTTTTAATAACATGGTTTTATTGAATATAATTCTTGTCTATTTTTTCTGTGTATTGGTACAAAATGGTGTGATAAATTTCAACTTAAAACGTTGCACAAATATTAGGATCCCATGGCAACACAAACTGATGGACATAAAAATGCTAAGTATATATCTTATATCATGAAAGCTATAGCAGTCAGAGTATTCATAAATAGTTTTTTAACGGTTATATTTATTAACTGTATCTTCAATAAAATTTAACTAACAATAAGTAATCAAATCTTAACTCTAAACTTTAATTTTTAAGTCCAGCCAATACAAGACAAAAATATTTGTTTTAGCGGTTGGTTCTTATTTGTAAGATTGACCCTCTTTCTCAGCCGAGTGTGGCCTCTAAAGTTAATGATGTTTCGGGTTAGGGGATTTGGGTGAAACTCAAGTTTTTTTATGAATCTTGTCACGTGTTTATAAAACACTGTATTAACCAGCGGCATAACTAAATCTTTATGAATTCGCTTCCCAGCAAAAACTTTGCTTACTGGTGGGCAAAAAAGTATATGAGGATTTAAATCGTAACTACTTACAATTTGACTCGATAACTACTTATTTTTGTTTGAGAAGTCCAAAAAATAAGGGGTACTTCTTACAAATATGTTTACATTGTCACAGCAATTAACTAGTTATTATTTGGCTTACTTGAAGCTAAAAAATAAGTTGTAGAATAAACAAATTAAAATAAAAGAAAAAATTTTACACATGTTTTGTTTATATTTTCCAAATTTTGTCTTATTTTTTTGATAATATTTTTTGACCCACCTGGGATACGAACCTGTGCTCGTTCAGATATGATGACTATAACCCCAGAAGCTAAAGTTACAACTAGTAACGCTTTAGGACAGCCATATTACTAGTTGTAATGTTAGTAGTCAAGAAACAACAGTCATCATACTAGTTGTAACAAGACTAGTAACGTTACTGGTAAATAAAAACAGTCATATTACTAGTTGTATCGAGACTAGTAACGATACTAGTAAAAAAGCACAATCATATTACTAGTTGTATCGGGACTAGTAACGATACTAGTCAAAAAGGGATAAAATTTTCACGTTTACGATTTTATATAAAACCTATTTTTAGCTATTAAAAAATAAGTAGAATGTGGCTCAGTGGGTAGAGTGCTTGCCTTAAAGTATGAGGAATGTGTTACGGTTGAGCCAAAGTTTTTTTAAGAGTTACAAAACTCTTAATAAAAAAAACTAGTAAGCGCCCTAGTTTACAATAACTAGCATTCCAACTGGGATATAACTGTATACAAATGAACTAGTTGGTCTCCTATGACAACCTAATGTTAAAATCGATAGTTCGATACATGAAAAAAGGATAGATAGGCAACTAGTCTGAAGCAACTAGTATAGTTCCAACTACATACCATTTACTTTGTCTGCAGGGAACTGTACCCACTCAGCTATTGTTGACTTATAAGTTTAAGCGACAAAAATTGGTTTTCATATACAAACACATGTTGACTCAAAAAGTGGTTGTCTACTTATTTTATTAATACATTTCAACAAATTGTAACTACTTTCAACTAATGATAAAGATCCGTACTAATTTTAGTAAAAACTAAGTAATAGTTCTAATTTGAAGCATAGTAATAAGATAAATAAGTACCACTCATTACTTTGTAGCCGATTAATAAACTACTACCGATCACAAAAATAACAAAAGTTTTTACTTGGTTGTTTCTGACATACCGCCGTTGAATTTTTGCTACATTTGATGCCGAGGCAGTGCCCCAAAACTGGATTCCGTAGGACCATATTGGTTTTAGAATCGAGTTGTATAGAAAAAGCTTACAATGTAGGCTTAGAGTACAGTTCCTTCCTATGAGCCAATTCCTTTGAACTGCTTTTAATTTCATTTGGGTCACCTTTATGTGGACCTTTCATGTTAGACGGCGATCAAGATGAACACCGAGATATTTTACTTCAGTGTGCTGAGGTATAGTTTGGCTATTTATTTGTATAGGTGGGCAGGTTTCTCTGCATAATGTAAAAGTAATGTGTAGACATTTTTGCTCGTTAATTTTTATCCGCCATTGTTTTAGCCATTGTTCCAACTGCGGTATAGACTCTTGCAGTTTGCGGGAAGGTTCTTGATGACTTTTGTGATTACTTAGAAAAGCTGTATGTATCATTAGCGAATTTTGATATGTGAATGTTGCTGCTTATCGGCAAGTAAGAGGCATATATCAGATATAATACAGGACCAAGGATGCTGCCTTGAGGAGCTCCGGCTTCAATCGGTTGCGGAGGGCTTATAAAATTATCTTCTTTAACAAGTAGCTTTCTAAAAAGGTATAACTGTTCAAAGCTGTGTTTGAAGTCTACTGACGATATGGTAAGGCATCAATGAAATGCATATAGACAATGCTTAAACACCAGGAAATAAGTTCCATTTAAAATACAATTTATTTTTTTAAATTTTCGACAACTATATTTTTTGAACCAATTAAACGATTTCAATCAAATTGGCGGTATTCGGCGCAGTTTCTTAAATCTAAAACAGTAGATGCATCCTGAAAATCGGTTTGACAAAAACTTTTGGAGTTCTTGCTCCTGTCAAAATTTTAACAAGATGCGTTATTTAGTTTGTGTTTGGCAGCTATTAATAGCATACTACTACGTGATTTGAGGAGAAAGTGGAAACAAATGAATTGCGTTTCCTCATATAGAACATTTTAGACCGCTGCATCGCCCTTTTTAAGAAATGGCCAAAGGACCCATACATCATAGTTAGAGGGTCAAAATACTTCCCATAAATGTTGGTTGTGGTGTTTTAGATAAAAGTGCTGACGATATTCATTAACACAAGACTTTCAAATTATCAAAAGTAAAAAAAAACGGCAGTTACGGAAGGCCCACTACCGGACAGGACTTAAAAGTTGTTGGGTGGATAGAAGCTAAAAATTACAAATTTGCAAAACAGAGAACCAAAGGATACAATCATATTCAATAACATGATCTAAAATTTAAAATCCAAAAATATATATGAAAAAAAAATTAAAATATTTTGTTCCTATTTTTTTTTGTTAAAATATTTAAAAAGAACAATTTCAAAAAAGAAATTGTACATTTTGGGACATTATTAAGAAAGTCATGAGCAAAAAAAGTATTTTTTTTTTAAATTTAATATCTTCTGAATGAGTGAGTAATCACAAGAGTCTCAAGGCCCCTTTGCGAGGTACAACAAATATTATGAAATAGGGGAAATCAATCAATTTTTTTTTCAAGCCGTCGAATTTGACGAGGAATGCCTGGCCTCACCAGTGACATTTTTGTAATTAATTAATCAATTTTCATACCAGAAATGAAACGGTGCGTTGGTTAAAAAACAGTGACAAAATCATTTCTCTAACGTAAAAAAGCTTTTATGTGATAATCCTGGTGAAAATGGACGTTATCTTCTGGATGTCGAAATTGCGTTAGCTACATTTCCTAAAATTATATAAAATTCAGATTAAAGTTCTGTTTTTTAAATTTAAATTTCATTCTTATTTACTCATGATTTGCGAAACTATAAAAGCTCTCGAGGTGAAATTTTCATCACAACTTATGTTGTTTTATTATCTAATAGGAGGCACTTCGGTGGAGTTATTAGAAAATATTGTTTACTTGGAAGCAAAAAAAAAAAACGTATGACGGGTTCAAATAGATGGGTTCAAATAGCTTTTACATAATTTTTAGGTTTACGGCAAGTTATCTATTACATGTGAACTTAATTATACACAAACATATCTAAAAAATTTTTAAGTACAAAATAAAACCTGACTAAAAAATTTCTCATTTAATGTTACGTTATAAAATATTTAATTAACAATCATATTAGGTACATACATACTATGTATACATTCCTATTAAAAACAAAAAACAAATATTGTTGCTTTCATATAAGAGCATTAAAAAGTAAAACCATATTGACATTTTTAAGATGTGTCATAAAAATAAATAAAACTTATATAATTGACCATTTTATTTACACATTAGTGTGGCCCATCTGTACATTTTACAGCGGAAAATTTGATTTTTTTTACTCTTGTTAGTTAATGCAAAAATCTCAAGAACACTGAATAATATAAATTATACAGGGCCTATTTGGAAATGCATCACTGCGCTGCATCAGAAAGGCAAAAAAATTTTTAATGGCGACAAAAATCTCATTATAATTTTTTTATTGTTTAACTATTACTTTTATTAAGTATTTGACAAGTTTTTGGTACAGATATACTTCGCTGATATACATAAAAATATTTAAAATCACTGATGCAGCGTAGTGATGCATTTCCGAATAAGCGCACACAGGTTGTAAAAGAGCTTACTTGACGTTGATATTGCGTTGTTTTATACTAATTGTGACCTTATTTTGTTAGAATTTGTGAATTAAAAATTTGTATAGTTGGCAAAATTTAATCCAAATTCAGTGTTTATTTAGTGTCATTGTATTTTCGAAGAAAATATTTTGGTAACAATTAACTTTTTTCTGTAATCTTTCTTATTTGAGCTAGGCTAATATAAAAGTTAAATTTATTTTGTTTTCATTATTTGACATTGAAAGCCCAATTTTTTCCATAATTAGGGTAAACTGTCTGGCAAATTTTTCTTGCCTAACAAAATAATAAATGTATGTAACTGATTTTTCTCCAACTTTTGAGTTTTAAACATGTTGCGAAATTTAATTATAGGGCTTTCAAGCTGGTTACATTCCAGACATTTTATATGCTTAAAATTGTTCTATTTTTTCAATTAAGTATTTATTTTTGTACATTTTACAATGCTGTCAAAAACATTTTATACCTATTAATTGTTGTTATATGTTTTTCATTCTAAAATACTTTTTTTTCATTCCATTACAGTTACACCAATGGCATTATTTAAATTTTGTGTAAGTTGGTTAGTAATAAGTATTTTATTTAACTCTTGTTATTATATTTTAACATATTCAAACATCAAAAACCTTTTATCATTACTGTCTTCTTCTTCGTAGATTTTACACAGAAAACACTAAATTTCATTTTCAGTAAAGAAATTCAATGAATTAGTAAATATTTTGTCTAAAAACGGACCTACAAATATATTTGTAAATATAGACAAAAATTTATCAACAATTTCATTGAAAAACCCCGGTTTTTTGCTCAGTAAAAAAATTCCAAATCTATAAAAAAATTTGTCTAAAAATATTCTAAATAAAATAAAATAAAATTCTAAATAAAATAATTTACTAAATCAAACAAAAATATTTGCTGAATTGTCTATAATATGTATAACAAAAAAAGTTTTGTCTGAATTTATAAAACAACTTGTCTAAAAATACTTACGAATTCTAAGCAACATAGTTTACTGAGTCCAACAAAAATATTTATTGGATTTTCTGGAATATATCAAACAATCTGAGTTAGTAAGAACTTGTTTTTGAAAATATTTTTAAGCTTTATATACCAACATCATCATCATCAAAAGCATTTATGAAATTTCAATTTGTTAACTGTGTTCAAATCAGTAAGTTTATCTAAAGACTCCAAAAAAATTAATGAGATTGAACGCAACAACAATAAGGAATTGATTCACTTAGAAATCTTCAGTAAACCAACTTGTTACAATCGCATTCCATTTGCTATCATTGTTGTTGTTTTTATTTATGTGTATGTGCTCATCGGGTTGTTTTTTTATGAAACAGAAATCTGGTTTTAGTTGATGTTTTTGGTGATTGCATCCTAAGCAAAAGTCCAATAAAAAATTCACTGATTCAGCAAAGAACATTTACTGAAAATGAAGTTTTATTTCAGACAAACTTTTGTTTGAAAATTTCTTGATGATAGTTTTTTCTGTGTATCTTTAGTTTTCTTTTTGATCAAACCACATTTTTTACAGTATTCTATCGTAAAATACTTGAAAATCATTTTCTAAAATGAATTTAGTTTTTGATTATATAAAAGTAGGCAGAGTTCTTATAAGAAATGAGCAATTGCGCTTAAAAAATAAAAATATTGTAAATCATAAGATAAGTATGTAGACATTAGGGTTTTTTATTCCCGGACATTTTTGTTTCCCGTGAGAGCGGGAAATAAAAAAGAAAGAAATGTAATAAAATATTTACCAAAAATTTTAATTTCCGGCATCCATTGCTATTTATATGTGTAAAACGAATAATTAGGGTATGTTATGTATTTCATGTGATATTAAAATGTGCGGAATTATCAAAGCACTGTTGCTATAAATATTAATTCGCTAACTAACTAGCTAATTAACTAAAATATTAATTTTGGGAAATAGTGCGATTATAAATTTTAAAATACACAAATTTTAGCGATTCCCCCCAAAAAAATAGTAATGAAAAATATTCAAGTTTTGCATAAAAAACTATATTCTTCATCACTGCGGTCTGAATAATTACGAAACCATTGAGTATATAAAAAAATTTTAGAACGGCTTAGAGGTAATTTAAATCAAAGTTTTTTTGTGGTCAACACCTTTATAAGTTATGATAAAATCAATGCAGCAGTTTCTTCAAAAATCCCAAATTTTAAATATATGAATAAAAAAATTTATCCATCGAATGCTTCCTAATTGTCCTACAGGAATCAAATTAAACAGCTTAATTTTGAAACGTGCAAAAGTGTATATTGGCTTTTTTTATAGAATTGCCTATATATAAAGTCAAACTTTTATTATTAATCAAATTCATTTTTGTCCTCTTAGTATTAACATCATGAATAGTTTAGTAAAAAATCTGATTGACTCTTTTATATTATACCTATATTTCGTTTTAAATCGTATTTCGTAAGGATGAACCACTTTTGCTCGCCACTGTAGATACTCGTAAAACATTTTTCATAATAATACAGCTCTTAATATATAAACATCAATTAAGTTGCAGTGAATGGTAAATATTCTATGCACTATTTTTGCAAAGCTTAATTGAAAGTGCTACTAAATGGAAGACTAAATAATGTTTCATCTGCTGTCATGCGGTCTATTGTGTTTACTTTAAACATTTTTACAAAGTGCTTGAGTATTACTAAAATTATATAAAATTATTTACACTGTTGCCAAAACTATTAAGGCAAATATCGATAGATAGAATTTTAAAAACAGTCAAAAACCGCTAACTGCTTAAAACAAGTCGCCAAATTAATCCGCTAACTTTATGTATGGAACATTGTACTGCGCATTGAACATTTGACAGCAACGCAGTTAATAATTTCATTTTTAAGCAATTTAAATACATACTTACACATGTAGCATACATATACATATATTATAAAAAACCAGCTTAATCCCAATTGATCAATTCATTGGTCTATATATATCGCTCTGAGAACTAGAGTACATTTTCAGCAGTTCCATATAACTTTTAAACTTTTTCGGAACTTTGCAATACAAACAGCATTTGGCATGATGACAGGATCAAATCTCTGAAACTACAATTTTGTTTTACAAAAAACCAAAATTTTATCAAAATACCTTCACTGTACAAACAGATTTTTTTTTTCAAATCCAAATTTTTTTTACATTGCCTTAATATGATTAGTATTAAAAAACCAGTACAAGTATCTTAAACTTGGGTCTACTTACAAAATTTGGATCTACATACAAATTTTCACTAAAATTACTATATATGTATATCTAATACAGGTCACATCGTCGGCTTAGAGTGAAAACCTGCTAACCGACATTCAAAAAATTTAAGAGTTAATACAAGAAAAGTGTGTGTTTATCTTATTGGCGATTTCAAAAGCAACAAATTATTTTGTTGGTTCAATAAACAACCGTGTTCTGAAATAAATAAAATATAGGTGACATTAAGATTTTCTGAAAGGGAGGTAGCAGCTTTGCACTCTATATTAATGCCAAAGTCATTACAATAAAACACAAATAGCTGACGAAATTGCTTGTGGTGATATGTTCTCAGTGAGTAACACGTAAAGTTGAGCGGTGCTGAAAGCTCTAATGTAACACGATACGTTTTTACTAACTAGACTTTTACTTAATTTATTGCCATGTTAAAATCATAACGCATTTTTTCTTAGATTGGAACTACTGGTTTAACAACTCTTATTTACAAGAATCTCATATTAGAAGAGCTCTTCATTTTTTGCACTAAAAACTCAATGTTTCTGGGAAGCATTGCAGACGCATGTCTTATCGAAAGTTGATCAGGGTGACAAACACATTTTACTAATGGATTTTACTAATATTAAACGTTAGTTTTTCTTCTAGATATGTGGAAATCATAAACTATCGAAACTCTAATTTCACTAACACGCCACATCTACGATAAACACAAAGAACGACATGAAATAATTTTCTCTTAAGAAAAAATGTTGGCAGTTTTCTGAAAAACGCTAGAAACCGCCAACTAAAAAAAACTGCAGCTAAAAAAGCCATTTAGCTACTGCTTCGGCAGCTTTATAAGCGAGAGAAGCTACTTTTGTTGTTTCTACTGCTTCGAAAAGCGCTTCGAACATGCATGATTTTTTAGCGATGTCCCACTTTGGCGCTGTTGTTTTTTATATAAAACAGCGCTTCTTTAAAAGCATCGAAAATGTTCTAAAATCATGTCTCACTTTATCATCGTTAAACTACAGACAAAACAAATCGTGTTTTATTATAAATTTCTCTCTTTCATGCAATATGTGTGAAATGTAGAAAGAGAGCATATTTTTAATGGATTTTGAGTTTTCAAATGTGTTAGTGTGCATTTTAAACAATGCGTGCGACAATTCTTTAGAACCAATTTTGTTGATAGCTACAATGCTACTGAATATGATTTTGTTTATTTTGTAGTTCGTGTTGAAGAAATGTAAAATCTTGACTAACTTCGTAATTTGAACATTATGAACACTGGGAGATCTCTGTCTTCTTTTTGAGCATCCTCGGAAGCGCTTCAAAAGATCGCATGTGGAAGGCATGAAAGTTTTTTACTGCTTCCAAAAATATGATATTTTTTGCTGGATTCCCACTTTTTATGACGAAAAACCACCAGATCTAGCGGGAAAACCGGCGTTCTGGCAACACTGATTATTTAGTACGTAACATATACAAACTCCAGTAGATGGGCTTCGAACGAGTAAATAATGAATTAACAAATTGTAGTCTACCTTCACCTGTGCAAAAAACTGTCTACAACCAAAAATCTCCTCGCAGGTTTTTGTTACCTAAAACATCTGCAGCAGAATATTGTAACTGCATCACCAGGTATTTACGTGCCACATACATTATCGTATTTGAAAAAAAAGCATTTTAATGAAATTTTAAGCCAAAAACACTTAAAACTTAACAAACTGCACGATGGCTTGGATTGGATTGTGTGGTAAAAAATATGCGATAAAAAAAATTTTCATTCAAGCAAATTAAGTGAAAAGCTAAAATACGCGTGCTAAACTTTGTTTTACTTTACAATGTACTACTGTCAGTCAGTCAATATGCACTTTAAAGTTTGAAGAAACAAAAGTTGGAATATAAACAAATAAATAACAAATATTGTAGTCGTATAATTCAGCATTCAAATAAATATTAACAATTTCACTTTCTGTACAAATAGGAAAAAGTAAAAAAAAATACTTCAAAAACGCAAGTAAATATCTAAGTGTGTGTCGGACTTCTATTTTTATGATTATTTTTAATGGCAATCAATGATAACGCGATGTTAATTAAATTAACACATTGTTCAATCGATGTGCATATGTACTTATGTACATATTTACGTATACGTGTGTTAATTGGAATCCAACGAAAAAATGTCATTATTTTGTAATGTTCGTGTTACGTCAGTTTTCTCTTTGATAATGATTTATGTCAACTATAACTGAATGAATACAATTTTAAGTACTTTCTATTTTACTACTGCTTTACACGAGTTTTTAATTACTATCTTAAATTTTTGATTTATGCAATAAATTATCGTCGTGGTCAAAATATTTTGAATTAAAATGATATACAAATGAAAAATCAATCAAACGATTTTTAATGATTAATTTGACAAGCTTTGTAACTATATCATTTATATTGGTTTAAAATGTTTATACTTAAATCGAGCAGTAGTTCGTTAATTAAATTAGTTTTATTTACTAAATATTACACTCTAAAATACTTTTATTGAAAACTACGTCGATAATAGTCGGCAACACTTTACAGATTTTTATCTACCTAAAATTACACACGCATTATTTTTCAACAAAATGTTTTTACTAAAAAAAGCGATTGGCTGCGTGCAGGTTTGAGCCGCGACCTACTGACTGATAGTCTGACGTATCTACTATTCAGCCATAGCCGTATTATAGTTTATGTTTAATTTTTTCCACTTGGACTAAATATGTTTAATTTGAAAGATTTTTTCTTTAATAAAATAACTACAAAATCGATGTATTTTTAGACAAGGAGAAATTTTCAACACAAATTTAGACAATATATGATCGTAAATTTGAAGTAAAGTTTTGGAGTGTATGCAGCCGACACCGATATATCAGCGATACATCGGATTTGCCGATATCGGTATCGGAGATATTTTTATTGCTGATAAACGATACTTTTGTAAGTTTTTTTATTTATTTTTTAATAACAAACATAACCCGTGAAGTGATTAGCTTGTCTGCGGAAAACACCCTAGGTCTATGGCGGGAATCGAACCCACGACCTCCGGACTGACAGGCTAGCATCGCTGCCACTTAGCCACAGAATTAAAGGTAGGCAGTTTTTGAAACTGCTTAATTATTTTCGAGGCTTAGTTTTCTGCTTAATAACAACTGCAAGACGTTTTCTATAACAGCTAGTTTCAGAAAAAGCTTATCTACCTCGTATAAAACACAAAGTAGAACTGAATCATGTATTTCACAAACCCCATGTCAGTTTTTTTCGTAATTGATAATATCACGTTTTCGTGTTCCTCTTGTCACATCGCGTAAACCTCTGTAACATTTGATGAATTTCGGCTTGGCGAAATCTTCATGTACCCTAGAAAGGCCATAAGTCATATAGTCTTCTCTAATATTCTGCTCTGAACTAGATGGCTTAGTCACTGCAAACGAATACATTAATGACGATAATCTGGAAAAGAAAACAAAATTTCAAGCAACTGATTTCATAAAATATATCATCGTATAAGTTTAGTCTTACATCAAAACTTTGAATTGTTGGCAGCACTGTATTGTCGTTGTTATTACAAATGAGACGACGTCACTTAATTTGATTGTCAAATATGTTTTTTTAAATCTATCTATTTATAAAAAGATTGTCATCTTTTTTAGGACAAATATGCTCGTTTTTTGTGATTTGCGTCCTCTTTTTCTCAAAATGGAAATGGCAACCATACTTTTACTTAATTTGGAGCTACTTACGTTCTACACAAATATATAAAGAAAGGAAATAACTTAAGTTTTTTTTTTGCAAAAAGATTGCTTGGGCTCGAAGGGGACAAAAAGTGTACTTTTATGTAAAAATTCCCATATACAACTACATATTCATTTGTAATGAAAATACCCAGCAGTAAAAAAAGGTGCATGGATGCCTTATACAAGCCAATTTTACATCTCCTTTTAGATTAGCAAGTACTCCACGCTCTATTCCATACTCATATTTTTTTTTTGCACACTTTGTCATTGCGGGTAAGGTCTTCTGCTTGTTTCTTCTGGATTTCTTCTTAAAAGGCTTTTCACAGCATGTCTGACAAAATACCTTGTAATAAAGCACATTTTAAAGGTTTTGTAATGACGGCTTATTGCGACCTCATTTCTGGTTTAGGTCATATGCCAAAAAGTCGGAATGCAGAAAAACAACAAAGAAGATTTACATAAAGTTTTCTCAAAATATACCCGATAGAGTTTATGTATTTTCACCACTGCTTCCGGCATATGTTTGGAAGAAACATGTAAA
Organism: Panzeria rudis; assembly: GCA_956483635.1. Classification (NCBI taxonomy): domain Eukaryota; kingdom Metazoa; phylum Arthropoda; class Insecta; order Diptera; family Tachinidae; genus Panzeria; species Panzeria rudis. Next base: position 145,747,745 of record OY101447.1, on the reverse strand, counting down.
TTTTTGTGAATTTTCATCAATCCGGTTAGAAATTAACATATTTTTACTGAAAGTAAAAAATCTTCTTTTGTGCTGCATTAGCCATTTTTTTATTTTATTTGTAAAAAGTAGCTTTTTGTGCTGCATGTGTATACTAACTGCTGTGTATTAAGTAAATTGTTATTGAGATGCAATTTTCTACTTCTTTTTATTGAAAATAAGCGTATAAATGTTATTAGAGAGGTTATTTACATGGAATAAAAAGTCAATGTTTACTTGATTTCTGATTTTTATTTTTTTATTTAAAAAAAATTTTTTTTCAAAAAATTTTCAAAATTGATGATATCGGACACAATGAACACTTGATATCTCAGAAACCAGAAAAAATTCCGAAACAGGTTTCGGAATCTGAAAGAGGGTATTCAAAACATATATGCCCCATACCTAAATCAATTTTTTTAAAAATGGTCGGTTGGCCAAAACAGAAATTAGGTCGCGTTATGTTTTTTTTTTTGATTAATGTGATTTTTTTTCGAAATGCTTCGTTTCCTCCAAAGTAAAATTTGTATTTATTAAGAAGGAATTGAGCATGATATAGTTTCGATACGACTATTTTGGTATCCTGTTCTTTTAGGAGAAAACTTGGTTTGGGGACAATCTCATGAATGGGTGCAATCTCCCTTATTCGACCGACGCGTCAAGTACGCGACGTCAATTACTTAAGAATTACTCTTGATAGTAAGTTGACTTGGAACCGACATGTCAAATTCGAAATACAGAAAGCCCCAAGGGCAATCTGGGCAGTGAGGAGTTGTACTCTGTGCACCTGCAGCATAAGCTGAAAAATGGTCATGTGGATCTATGCAATGATTGTTAGGGCAATCATTACGTATGTGGCGATTGTATGGTGGTAGAAGACTTGGCAGGTTGCAGCGACCGCTAAAATCTGCAACGTCCAGTGATTGGCGTGTCTTTTTACTACAGGCGTAATGAGGTCATGCCCAACCTTGGTAATTGAGGTCTTAATTGGATTAACATCCATACAAATTTTCATACGATCGTCTGTGTCGATGGCTGCTTATAGAGTAGGTCTCTGGAACTCTGGTTGTGTCAGCAACAGTCACTTACCGATCCCGAGTAGAATGTCCTATAGAGAGCTACTAGGCTAGAGAGCTACTAGAAAATGGTGCTGCTGTTGATTCCAGAACTTTACGTTGGTATACGGTTAGATCCTAAACGGAAGATGGAGTTGGCGCTGACATCTGTGGGCCCAACGTGAACTCCTTGTGCCCATGGGCAAATAGCACACGGTATTATTTTTCGATATTAAGGCAGATCTAAAGACCCTCCTTTCATCGAAACTCCGTTCCAAAGTAGTTTTAGAGTGCTTTGACTCACCTGTTCATAGTGGCGAGTAGTAGTGAGGAAGCGGTTCATTTTTGTGGCGTAAATTGGTCGACAGTCAAATTACTAATCAGGGATAGTGATCTTTCGACTGCAAGGGATGTGTGGCTTGCTTCTTTGGGTTTAATGCAGGCCAAATTATTGATGCAATAATTTTCGTACAATGGCATCTTAGATTTCAATTCAACAGGAATGATTTATGGCTGGATGCTTGTTTTCTTTCTGTTCATTCTACACCGAAGGCAGGACAAATTTTCTTGCAGGGCTCAAAGAAGGCCAGAAATTTTCAAGGCTGTTGAATTGTACCGCTAGGTACATATGTAACAATAAAAGTAACGTACTACATATGTATGTATATATGTATATAGAATAATTAGTTTATACAACATTACAAATAAAATGAATAATAAATAAGTATAATAAATATACAAAAAATATGAAAACAAATATTTGATACTTTGCAGTTATTTTCCCTTTAATTTTTGAAATGCGTACAAATATTTTTCTAATACTTTTCCCATTGTCATATAAAAGTCCTTTGGGCATAGAGGGCAAGCACTTCCAGAATCGCTTTAGCTCCCCCGAGAAATTCAAAATACTAGAGGAATTTAGATAATATAAGGCGATAACGCTGGTTTTAGCTCCCCCGGAATTTTTTAGCATTTTCCAAGTTGCGCCAATGCTTTTTCCTAACTATTGTTGTTAGAAAACAAATTAAAAGACAAATAACATTTTATGACTTCTTTTCCTTAACAAAGAATGTGTATGTGCAAGTAAGTGTATGAGAAACTGCAGAACAGTCTACTTTTTTATTTCTAAATTAATTCTGGGAAATTGAGTTTTATTTATTTTATTTCCATATAAGACCAAATAAACCTGGAAATAGTAAGGACGTTTTTTACTTGAAAATGTAAGAAAAAAACTTAATAAGATTTTTCTAGTAAAATTCAACCCAACTAATGTCAATATAAGAAAAAAGCACTTTGTCAACAAATAAAAGAAAAAGAAAAAAATTATGTTTCTCAAAAAAAGTTCTTTTATTTGAACAATGTAAGCTTACAACTAAAACTAGTAGTAGTCTTTAAAGTTTTTGAAAAAATTAAGTTATGAGTTTAGTCGAACTGTATGGGCTGATATCCAAAGAAATGTAATTATTTTTGGCTTGAGTTTGGTTTTAATTTAATTTTTCAATTAAATTTTATTTTTATTTAGAGATAAATGTGAAGCATGTAGACAAAGAAAATTTTGACTACGCAGATGGTTGAACTGAGGTTTCGATAGCTTCCGGACTGGTCCCCACCACCTGGGGACCGGTCATATGACTTGTTATGTGTCAGTGTCATTTTTCCGTAGAGTATTAACAAAATTAAAATTGTACCAAACATGTCGCGGTACCAAAAAGGTCCCAAAAAGTACAATTGTTCCATGATTTTCATTTATGGATACAATTGGCATGATTTGGAAATGCTAGCTAAAATTAAAAAAATTATTTGAAAGAATTAAGAAGTATATTGCAAAACTCTAGATGTGCAAAGATCAAAAATGAGGAGTATTCAGTAAAAATATCACAGACATTTAAAAAAAAGCATAAAGACTCACATTATTCGCAGTGAAACGCTCATAGGAACAAGCTAAGAAACCCTCCATAATCAATTTCAATGTCGTTTTAAGAAAACATTTGTACATAATAATTTATCAAAGGTTTATAAAACAAATTACTATACGAAATTGGTTTTATAAAACTTTGAAAAGTATTATAAATAAAGCAGTTAATGTTTTACTGAATAGTCGCAAAATTTCCAAAAAATAAAAAAAATCACCATTGTTTCTTCAAAATTTTCAGAAAATATTTCTCCAGAAATTTATGATTTCCTTCTGGCATAGGTGAAGGGTATGTGAGACGAATATAGCGCATTTAGTATTTTTACAGTTTTTCCCAACATTTTTCTTTATACCTTAAGAAACTTAAGTTAAACTTGTCGATGTCAGACACCTTATTTAATTGTGACATAATTAGCTTTTCTTACCTTTAAGTTTGTTTACATGATATGGGTAAATGTGTTACGTAACTAACACCCATTTGTGACAGTTTGTGTTTCTGTATACACTCTACAGCATAACTTAAAATTTAGGATCATATGTTGTCTAAATTTGCGTTGAAAAGTTCTTGTTGTGTAAAATTGCGTTGATTTTGTTAGTCCAAAAAAAAAAAAATAATATGCCTAATTTTTCATAAAAACACAAATCTGCTGTTAAAAGTGTTTATTTTTCAACAGAGTATGTCTAAATAACATTAAAATCTTAAATATTAAGCATATTTGTCTAAAAAATAGAAGCACGCCATATTTTCCTTCAGTCATTAAAATTAAATATCTGATGTTTAAAGGATTTTAAATATAAATTTAGTAAGAATTGGTAAGTAAATATTGTTATATTATAAACAAAATTGTATGACATGGCTGAATGGTAGCTACGCTAGACTATAAGTCAAGCGGTCGCCGGTTCGATGCTGCACACAAGCCGTTCGCTTTGCGTTTTTTTTTAATTAATTTTTGTTAAACATATTTTGTTAAAAAATCAACAAAAAGAGTGTGCGTGTTTAATTTTAGGTAGATTATAATCCGTATTACTGACTATTATCGACGTAATTTTCAAAAAAAGTTTTTTATTGTGTACTTTTACTCTTTGAGAACAAAAAGCAATGAGTCATCTAAAACAATGGTTCCCAATCTTTATTATTGTCATAAGCCACTTTATGTAATGTTATATTTTCTTGTAAAATGTTTCATACATTTTGTATATATATATATGTAAGTAAACATATGTTTTATATATTTTATACACTGTTTTATGTCTGTCAAAACCCCTTTGGAACTTCCCAGTGAAAAAAGAGCTTCCCAAGACGTCAATAAGATGTTGAACTTTTGGTGCAAAAGTACGGCAAATCCGCATGTTTTCTAACAATTTTTGAAATAACAAGTATTTAATTTTCTTTTTGTCGTCTATATCGGGTTGAACACATTTTAAGCAATTGTTTTTTTTTCTAAAAATGTGTTACAATGTTTTACAAAGAAGGTAGGTGGCTTAAAACAGGGGTCGATATAAACAACTTGGAGAATCACGGAACTACATAAAAGCAACATAATGCAATGACATCAATCTTGAATTAAACGTTTGGGTGATAAACATTCATGCCAACTAATCAGATTATATTTTACAGTGTTTAGTAGAAATAGGAGGGGAAATAGGATGGATGGAAATATAAATATGTGAAGGAGTTAAATTTTGTAAACAAATCGGAAATGCTTTCAGTTTTCTTTACACTGCCAACAGAAATTTATTTTTAAACAGCATAGCACAAGGAACTGTGGGTGGAAATACAAATACTTTAATCTTCTTAGATACTTATAAATAAAGAAGTATTTATTAAGTTTCTAAAGAAGTTTATAAAGAAGTATTTATAAGTTTACATTTATTATTCCGTCTTTTTCGATGTTTAAGCTTTGTGATAAATTTAAATTACTCTTCATATTTTCGATAAACATTCTTATATAAACTTTATAATAATTTAGAGAAAGTTGTCAAATATGCATTAATTCTTACAATGTTCTAATATTTTAAAACAAAATCATGCACATACTGCGGTTTCTTTTCAGCTTTTAATATATAAAATCTGAATTACCGATCTCTTGATGCTTTCTAATTACATTCTGGTATGTGATGGTAATCGATCGATTCAAATCGGCGCCGATTTCAAAAACCAATTCTGCTGAAAGATGACTTGTTTACATTTTTTTATTGTTTTGTATCGAAAAAAAAAATGTTCGAATAAAAACATTAAAAGGGGTAAATAAGTCATCTTTCAATAGGATTTGTAAAATCGGACGATTTCCATCACATGCCACATTATGTTGCTATTGTTAAACTAAGTGTGATTTAAATTTAAAAAAAAAAACTTAATTATGCGTCAAAACAAATTATGCTTCAAAATAAATTAAGAAAAATAACAAACTAAACATAAAAACAAAAACGTACATATAATATTAATAACCCGAGGTTGAAAGATTCATTATTATATTTTTAATTTTGAATTAAGAAAGCACCGAAAACTAGTTCTTAAGACACCAAACATTTCAATTTTTATTGCAGACAACAAAAACATAAATAACTCAAACTTTAAAAGTATATAGTACGACAACACATGTAAATAATATCAACACATATAAAACACCACGACAAACATTTCTGTAGAACATTTCTGCTCGCTAAATTGCTGCTGGAGGGTAGATTTTTTGCGCCTTTTTTGAGAAAGAACTAAAAGACCCATACAACGAAGAGTTAGAGTGTGTTAAAATATTGCACAAAAATGTTTATCGTGGCGTTTTACACAAAAGTGTTGAAGACATCTTATACTTTAAAAGGAATGCTTACAAGATTTCCAGTGCCAACTCACTATAACTATGGTTATAGTGACTATAACTATGGTTATAGTGACTATAACTATAGTTATAGTGACATATATGCACAAAATGGGTGGGAATTTATCTCCCCCAAAATGAATCTGAGATATGATTTTTCAAAACATCGAAACAATATATATATTTTTTGGCGCAATATACCAGAATCAGTCGGTAGAATCTTGTAATTTGGAAAAAATTTGATTTTGTTGTACAGTGCTATCAAAAAAGTGAATTTCATCCTAACCGATTTTGGTAATATGTACTATAAATGTAATACATATGAAGAAGTAAATAATTCTGTTATATAATTCGGTTATATTATTGATATTCCTAACTTCTGCCTGTCACATATAAAACAAACCAATGATCGCTCATGAGATTATTTAGCTACCATCGAAAATGGTAACCAATACATTTTGCTGTCGCTAATAGTCTATTCCTGTATTTAATAACTTTCACTTATTTAATAACTTTCAATAACACCAATACATAAACATCACTTTCTATCCCTGCAATACAACCATTCCGAGATAATGTCACTGAAATGGAAAAGAGGACAGAATCGAAAAAAAATTAAGAACAAAAAAGTTCGCTTGGACTTAAAATTGCTTCGTAATTAAACAAGAAATCAAAACAAAAGCATTTGAAAAAAGAAAACTTAAAATTTGGCTGAAAACCTGTTATCCCAATAAGCTTACAGGAAGGTCTTTACTAAGGATAAAAGACAATAACAAAGTAATATTTAGTGTCTTTGAATTTTTAAGTAATTAACATCTTATTCCGATGAAAGAAGAACAAAGAAGAATAAGATTTCCTTAAGCTTTCTTAAAATCCTTTAAAAGTCTAAAATACATTTTTTAGCAATTCATTTAATGAAAATTCTTTATCTATGGCAATGATTAAATTTACATTTAATTTACATCAGTACCCTGCCAAACAATACGAGCTTGCTCTAATTGTTTCGACAAATGAACTTCTTCTATTCAGTGTCTCTGTAATTAGATGCAAAAACTGCCATGCACACGACAGATAAACAGCCCACAATGTTATAAAAAGTAAAAGCTGAAAAAAACTTTTATTTAAAAGTTTATTTGCATATTAATGTAAAAAGTTTCTTGTTTAATTTTCAACACTTGTGCATTTACTAACGATGTTGCAAATGTTTCTGATGAAAATAATGGAAGCAAGCAATATTTGCTTATTTAAACCAAAAACAATTAAATTTGTACAAAGAAAAATTATACTTTAATTTGAAATTTCAAAAAATTTAATAAAAATTTCTAAACCAAATCATATTAAATCGATTTGTTAGATTTGTTTAAATTTTCAATTATTTCCTTTAAGCATAATTATTACTCGGCATTATTAAAGCACATATTTCATATGCACCAGAAAAGTGGCATAACAACGTAAGAATAAGATATTAGCGGAGTTCAGTATTTGATGCAAATGTTTGAAATCCAAGAACAAAATACCCAAAATTTCATAAAAAAGCTCCGATATTTTGCATTTACGAAAGTTGTATATCCAATCGCTAAAAATCAATTTTTAGTTAGTCGAAATTTTTAAATATTGTTAGAAAATTTGTATTTTTGATCATATGAGTAATTGGTTCAATTATGAAATTAATTGAAACGAGTTTTAGTTTTTGATTAAGTGCTTTAATTGATTATATTTTTTTCTAAATTAGTGATTTTTTTCGAAATTGCTAAAATTTAAGTTTTTAAATTTATAATAGCACTATTTCCCAAAATAGATATTTTACTTATTCATTTTGGGAAATAGTGAGACTATAAATGTAAAAACTTAAATCATCAATTAAAAAAATACGATTTTAATTACGAAAACTGCAGATTAAATTAATTGAAGGGAAAATATCCCATTTTCCTGCCTCCTGTATCCGCGTCTGCTAGGATATCACACGAGCACTTCAAGAATTCGTTAAATCATCTTACAAAAAAGTTACTTTTTGTACACTCACTTCGCAAAAATGAGAGGTTTTCGTGTAGCAGAGTACTAAGCTCTTGCTGCCATTATTCGTTAAAAGAGCAAAGGATAATGTCAGTTCCTCAATTCCAACTCTTTTAAAGGATGACCTAACATTAATTGACCCAGTTGATAAATCTTAGCTTCTGCATGAATCATTCACAAGTAAGTCATATTTGCTGGAAAGCAATAAACATCTGCCCGCGCTTGAGAGAGCATGCAGTGCAAAAGGTTATAGCGGACGGCATTACAGCCCTAGTTTTGAAGAAGTGCTCTTCGATAATCCTCCTCAGCAATTTGTATCATCCTGGTGAACACCCATCGTGCTGGAGCGTTGCTAATGAAACAGCAATTTCCAAAAAGGAAGAGGCTAGTAAGCCTGAAAAATACCGCCAAGTCGCAAAATGTTCTACACTTTCCAAAGTGATGGAAAGTATGGCGAATTTCCATATTGTGAAGTATTTAGGATCTAAGAGTTTACTCAGTGACCAGCCAGTATGGCTTTCGTTGGGGACACTCTACGGACGACATGCTGGATGCAGCGTTGTCAGACTTTTTCCGACATATTTCGCCAAATTGATTTTTAAAATCGTCAAAAGTCGCCAAAATCAATTTTATGTAGCTTTTCCTACCTCCAGTTTTTGATTTAATAATTAAATGGCAATTAAACTTAATTTCTATTTCAATGATGAAACCGAACTGAGTCTGCCACTTCAGGCCCAAAACTAAATCGACGGCAGTAGCTTCAAAATTCTCTCATATTATTGTTTATTTTCTTTTGTTCCTATATTTCGTATGAAAAATTTATGAAATTTTATTAGAGCACGGCAACATTGTTGAGAGAATGAGTGTCTTAAACTGAGAGCATGAGAAAAAACGTTCTCAAAATAAAACAGATTCTATATCATGACCAGGGTGACCGTTGAAAATTTGTAAAAAGTGGCACAAAAAGGGGATTTTGAGGAAAAAAGTGGCACCAAAAAGGGGATTCTTCCAAAAAAAGGGGCAACTTTTTTGAAAAGGGAATAATTGAACCAAATTCTAATATTTAATGAATTTCTAGGGCATATAATGCTTTTGAAATAAAATGAATCAATTTTAATGTTTTTTCGTTCAAAAAACTGACTGCTTTTTATATAAATTTTAGACTAACAATGCAAACAAGCCTTGTTTGTATAAAATTTATGACAAAGGCACTCACATTTTTTTTTAGCAATTTCCATAAACAAGTTTTTACTCAAGTCGCTTGTTTGCATATGGAAACAGCACATTATTAAAGTATATCAAAAAGCAGTTTCGCTGAGTAAAGATTTTTGCATAGCCGGCCTTCGATCGGCGAAGCCGCTGAGTATTCTGAGAGGAGAAAATCGTTAAGACCAGCCGCTTTTCAATATACCAAGAAGAAAAAATACTTAAGCCCGGCCAAAGGCCAGCTACGCAAAGGATATTTTGTAGTAAAATAAAATTTCTTAACAATTTTAACTAATTTCCAAATATTTCTTTGAATCGACGATGTCGATTGGACATATTTTAAGCATTGTTGACGCTATTTGCAAATTGTTCTTGATTTTATTTCACTTTTTAAAATGTAATAACGTCAATTGATCTTTTATTACTTGCCACCGATTGCAGAAGTAAAAAGTGAATAGTTAAAAACATGTACATATATTTGAATTTGTTTTCATTTTTAAAAGTGTGGACATTATGACACATTTCAAAATGTCATAATGGTCATAATAATAATGTCATAAAGTCCATGGCACTATTAAAAGTGTCACAATGTCCATGGATGTTATGCCATTTTCAGCAGTGACATAATGTCTGGACATTATGTCACTGGATATTGTGATATGGCGACAAAATTTGCATAAAAATATTTAAAGCTGCGAGATTTTAATAAAAATTTTTAACAAGACGTTCTTGTTGGTGTTAGTGAATCAGGGTGTTATTTTTAATAATTTTAATACAATAATGAATATCTATAGATCTAAACTCTTAAACTATTTCAAAATAGTTTTTGTCATAAGACTTTACATGATACTCAAAAACAAATTTTTGTCTGGAGATTTTTTTTTATAAAAACAGTTTCGTGCCGTAAAAAGCTTATATTAAAACAAGAAGCATCATTTCATAAAAAGGGGCAAAAAGGGGCAAAAAGGGGCATAATATTACAAAAGGTGGCAGATTTAGGTCATTTTAAAAAAGGGGCACTAAAAGTGGCAAGGCAGTTGAAAAAGTGGCAAATTGCCACTTTAGTCGCAAAACGGTCACGCTGGTCATGACTGCTTTTTACGGCGTATGATTACTGTCAATTTGTATGGAAAAACTCGTCTAGCGCCAGTTCTGCTTCATCATTCTCAGTTCATATGCGCAATAAACTGCTTGCAGTGATCTCTAGAGTCACTTTCAGTGTGGGAAAGTTTAAATCGATTGTTCACAAACTTAAGAAAAAACTCATCTCTTCCCCGGAGCAAGTTTTAACGGGAGTGTTGTTAGTTCTTGTTGTGCCTCCTGCTTCGAAATCCGCTTCCAAAAGTCATCTACTTTGTTTGCGTTGTCCTGTTCTCTTCAAAGCATCAAAAGCTTACTAAAATCGTGTATCTTTGTCTTATTACGTCATCCAATTGCATCATCTTTAAGCTTCGAGGTTACTTCGTGGAATCACAAGAACTCAAATCGTGTGCGTTATTACCCAGTGAAAATTTTTAGAAGTCATTTGTAAGGAACTACTTTTAAACTCTCAGACAAATAAATAACATTTGTAGCAATTTAAAAAAATCGCTTTTTCACAACATTGCGAACATGACATTTATTAATTATAGGAATTAAAAGAGAGAACTTGTTGCACTTACAGGCCAATGTAAAAACCATTAGAAATGATCTCGACTCGAAGATCTTCGGATCACAAGTTTACGATCTGATTGACTTCTTTGGAAGCTACTTTTTCACTGGGATACTAAGAACTCTCTTCTTGTTGTACATCCTCGGAAGTGCTCATCTGGAAAGCTTGAGTTATATTTTTTGTTTTTAAAAGCGTAACGTTCATTACACAAAATTGTGGACAACAACAATTTTGAAAAAATATTAATTTATATTATGTAAAAGAATTTGATGCGTGAAATTAGAGAAGCAAGTGCAAATATTCTAAAACCGATGGAAATTTAATCTCGTTTTAAAAAAATTCAATCTTTCTTAATGTGGAAATTTAAAACATTCACTCCAGGCAAGTTATTTTCTATGAAGAAATTATGAACAGAATTTTCGTTCTTCGTCTTTAACACATAATGGACAGTTTATCACAAAAAGGTTATGTATATTTATTTATAATTTGTTAAATCATGCGTTCATTTTATGGAATATCTTACTATACTTTCAACTGACACGGAAAAATCATTTGAAATGAAAATCACCTATAACAAAAAATCTTAGTAGTTTGTAAATTGGGAACTCTCTAATGATATGCATACATACATAAATATTGTTATCAAAATTGTTATAAACTCAAAGCCACTTGAAGGCAAAAAAATAAATAAATATATAATATTAATTGAAATGAAATATTGCTTAAACTTTTTACTTCCCCAAATTAAAATGCGTTGTTTAAAATAATTAAAAGTTACTTAAAAAAATTTTGAACAACTTTTATGTAAGAGAAAATTTATTTTTACATGTCATTTTGATAATATCCTTACAAAGTTGTTATCTATACAATATGAAATAAGATAAGGTATTAATTTAAAATTTTAATTAAACAATTTCCTTTAAAATTCTTTCAGATGCTGAAAACAAGATATTAAAAACAAAAACATTGCCCTAGAAAAAAAACGAAATCTTAAATAAGTTATTTCAACTGAAAAGTAAAACGGAAAATTCAATGAAACCTTCCAGGAAAATTAAATAATGGAAAAAACTTTATTTACTGCAAAGAATCCCACTGATTACAAAGCGAACAAGAAAGAAAACAAAATAGAAATGAAAACACCCGCCACTACAAACATGACACAAATAAATAAACTTAATTATAAAAATATCTATATGAAAAGTACAACAAATTTATTATTTAAAAATAGTAGATGGCGAACATCAAGACAGTCGCCATGTACAAATAAATTAAGTATATACATTCCTGCCACAAAAACAACCGCAACTCAAAGCAATACGACGAGTAGCAGCATCATTGGCATCATCAATCGTATCAGACATAAAATGTCCTTTAATTTGACCAAACAACATTTATGGCTGATGTTATGGTTGTTGATGGCATTAACACACCATGTAGAATCATTAGATTTGACAACAAGCATACATAAAACCAAAGGAAATAATACTTCAACAAGAGTTCTTTATAGTCAACTTTTGTCCACAAATGGTCTGATTAGTATGCATGACGATGCAAAAAATTTGAGCGATGAAGATATATTTCATCCATTTGTGCCCAAAGATCCGGAACAAATTTCGCGTAATTTATATACGACGTCTGGGCAATTTCGTGTGTTTCAGCCTATTGACACAGATTTAAGAGTTGCTGTGTCAGCACAAGACAAAAGTCAGCACTATGGAAGAAATAAAATGCCAAAACCATTAAACACATCTTTATCGCAAACATATGAAACACAACAGATTGCTAGAAACCAAAAAAAATTTAAGGAAAATGTAAAACTACATGAAGCCATCATAGTCCATCAAACAAATTCTAATAATTTTCTACACATGAAACAACAACATAATATGGAACAGCATCATAATAAGGTCAGCAAAGAGCCTGAGGTAAAACGTAAGTACCACCAGCAGGACCAGAAATTTGAACATCAGCAAAAACAACACATAAACGTTGAAGATGAAATTTCCAAACATAATGACTTGACATCAGATATAAAAAGTCTTAACGATTTATTAGTCGATTATGTAACAAACTTTTTTGAAAAAGGTCAATACGAGCCAATGCCTGGCCTTTTAGTCGAACTACAAAACAAACACAACCCAGCTCTCCCAAATAAAACTGCCGACAAGACACGTACTGCGAGACAAACTGGTGCCACAGATGCCAAGGTTAGAATTGATTTACCACGAACTTTGCAAACAGGACGTTTATTATTTTTAACAGGTTTGTTAAAGCACAAGTGTTTTTAATTTAGCTAGTTTATGTGTTTATTAGTGTCATTTTTCAAATGATGTTTTTATTTTATTTTTACAACCTCAACAGGTCTTAAAAAAGTTTTATGGCCAGTATTTGTGGGCTTACAAGTTTTGAAATCACTGCTCATCGCCATGTTTATACCGGCCATTATTGGTTCATTTACGAAATTGTTGGGAAAAGGTAAGTAAAAAACTGATAAAAACTTAACATGTGCTAAAAAATATTTGATCGAAATCGAATGCGGTAATTTGGCTCAGTATCTTACAAATTAATTCTTATTCAACAACACTGCTGGAAATCATTAGGCCTATCCTGTATTCCCTGGGGAATAAAAATTTTCGGAATTATCAAAGAATTTGCACAGAAAAAAATTCCAATGTAAAATCAATAATCAGCAATGTTGATTGGAAATCATAATAAATTTCTTCAAAATAGAGACTTTATTTAAAATTACCATTGTTTCATATTCATTTTATACGAATATATTTTCATCTCACTTAAGATATCGATGATTTAATATTTTTCTCTGTTAAAACAATATTGTTCAAAATTAAATCCATGAAATCCTGTTTTATACTAAAATCAATTTTTTATCACGTTAAATTAAAGTTCAATCTACTTTATTGAAGCGATGAAAAATAACGGTTTCATATCATTGTAAACCTATATGACTATAACTTTAATTTCAATTAAATAATTTTGAATTGAAATGAAATTCATTATGCTTATGGTGGTGTTAATATTGAAGTATATTTAAAGTATATTTGTGGCGTTGGCTACCTAGCATGTGATGACAGCCTGAGCGCGAGTTCAAATCATATTTTACAACACATATTTTTCTGATGTCTATGCTAATATACATCACCGCGCCTTATGTGCTGTTTCCGCAATGAAAACAAGCGACTTGAGTAAAAAATTTTTATGAAAATCTTAAAAAAAAACTGAGTGCTTTTCATATAAATTTTATAGAAACAATGCTTGTTTGCATTGTGGAAATAACACATTAGTAAAATAATTAAAAAAATGTCTACATTAAATTCATGTTGTTTCAACTTGAAATAAGTTTGATTCAACATGATTCTTTGTGTTATTTCATTATCAAATATATGTTGGTTCAACTTGAAATAGATTTTATTTTACATGATGCTGCGTATTATTTCACTATCAATTCACGTTGGCTCAACTAGAAATATTTTCCATTCCACATGATTCTTCGTATTATTTTAGTACCAAATTAATTTTGCTCTAACTGTATAATTCTATTCATAGAATATAAAACAGCCCTGTATACTTAAAGTAAACTTTTTTGTATTAATCACAGGTTTAAATTTGATTAAGCTCATTATTATAATTTTTACTGAATCCAATTATATTTTAAATCCTGCTTGGAACTAGTTAATTCATTCTTTGATTGCAGGCATTTCAACAGGCTCTGCTCCTCTTTTTATACGCCCTATGGAACCTCCACAAGAACTAGATTTTAGAGATAACAATCTTGCTTTTGATGAGGACAACAAATTTCTGATCACTGATGAGGGTGTAAAAGAAAATGGACCATATATGTACACTCAACCGGGTTTGTCTAAATTAAATAACAAAAACAAAACAAAATATTTGAAAACATAAAAATAATTATTTTCCCTTTTCTCCAGATGCTTCACAAATGCACAATGAATACGTGTATGATCCTTCTTCTGCCAATAACCAGCTGACTTATACACGCTTGGGCATGAATGAACGGCAACATCAACTGATGCAAGATTCCTACATGAATGCTTTGCAAAGCATAGGATCAGCTTCATTTAAAAATTCTGGATCTTTATCGAGCGGTTCATCGGGTCTATTGGCCCCAATGGCTAAGCGACCACCACCGGCGGCTAATGTCAATACATTTCAACAATTCCAAAATGTACCCGACTCTTCGCTACTACTCTCCAATTACGATCCTTTCTATAGTCCATTACTGTCACGTCTAGATTCTGTGTTTGCACAATTGAAAATAAATTCAGACAAGGAGATGTGTCGCGAAAAGTTGATTTGTTTAATGTATGCGAATCCAGCAAAATATGCACCCTACAGCAATTTGGTTTCAGCCCAATTAAGTCGGTAAATATTTTATTATAAAATAAATATTTGTATATTAAAGGAAAAACTAAGAGCATAATGAGCCATAGACCAATTTTATTAAATTTCAACTTCAGGACCCTTATCTGATTGATCGGTCTATAATATAAGTGCATAAATTATTAGGGTTTTAAATCAATTCTTTCATCCATCATTCAGTCACATTTCCATATAGGCGGACACAATTAAGATCTATTAACACACATCAATGCCGTATTAGTGCCGTGTCATTTCAGTATCAGTGACAATCAGCATCGGTCAGTGATACCAATTCATACACAGCCATAGTAAGTCCGGTACTCTATTAATTTTTCATCGATATGCAACACAACTTGCAATAGAGTAACGTCAGTTCGTCAGTGAAAACCACAGAAAATCGTTGCGTTGACTCATTTAGAAATCACGGACACTGAATTTAGCAAAAAACTGAACCTTGATTCCTAATGCTTTTCGGTCGAAGAAATTAGTAGTATTTGAAGAAATATATTTGTAGATGTCTGAAATTTTCTTAGCCATCAAATAAAAACAAAAGATAAATAATTCCGTGCCCACAAGGAATAAAGAATAAACTCGATTTTGGAGAGCGGTCAAAATATATTCTAAATCGTTGTCTAAAATCAGGGAATTAAGATTAAGCTAATCTTTGTAAGCTCGATGTTAACAATTTTAGACTATATTAATTTGTAATTTATTTTATAATGAAACAGCAGTTAACTTAACAGATATAAACAAAAGTATAATGATAAATCAACTTTGTCCTAACTTGAATTCAGCTGTTGTTCCTTGTGGCCACAGAATTAATAGATAGTGAGCCTCTTTTTAACTTAAAGAAAAACTGCATTTAACAGTTAACTGTAGCTTAAACTTAAAATATTGTTTTTCAGCCTTATCAAGAATTCCAGATGTGAAAATTTCCGAATAAAAATTTTTGTTCACATGGATTTTAGTTTCGTATCATGAATTCCATGTGAATAAAATAGCATGCAGTGAAACCTCTCCTAACGGACATCTCCGTTAACCGGAGGCCTCGAATAACCAGACAAACTTTTTAGAACCAAGATTTTCATCCAAAGAAATTTATTATTCAGGCTTTAGTTCGTTCAATTTAATTTTTACAATTAAATCATTTTTTTTATTGAGAAATAATTTTTCAAAGCATGTGGCAATTGAAAAGTACAAAGACCAATTTCTTGACTTTTGTAAGGGTCGAACTGAATATTAAATTGAACGAACTAAAGCCTGAATAATAAATTTCTTTGGATAAAAGCCATATAGTTCGACTAAATACACACAACTTCAATTATTAACACTAGGAGCACATAGTAAAAAATATGTTAGATAGTTTCCAGTGTAATACGGATAAAACAAAACATATGTAAGCCCTAAGAACTAGAGAAAGGTGCTTTCTCAATCTTGGGTGAGAAATATAAACAAAAAGCACAAGTGTGGTTGTTGATTAGGATAAGTGCCAAGTATGGTAAACTTCTAAGCCACCATAAAATAAGCTTAAAGCCAGGAAACATAGAGCTTTAATGCAATTTGGTTTAATGCCAGATATTTACCGCTTGACTTTGGAGGCTGAGTAGCCTAGAGTATAGAGAGCTCTGACGATGGGATTGTGGTTAATCCCGAAAACATCGATGTTCAATTCGACCCTTACAAAAGTCAAGAAATTGGTCTTTGTACCTTTCAATTGCCACATGCTTTGAAAAATTATTTCTCAATAAAAAAATGATTTAATTGTAAAAATTAAATTGAACGAACTAAAGCCTGAATAATAAATTTCTTTGCATAAAACCCATATAGCTCGACTAAATTACACACAGCTTCAATTACCAAGATTTTCATCAGTTTTTCCATACAAAATGTATTCCCATAACCGGACACTCTAATAACTGGACGCGGATATTAAATTAAAAAAATTGCGCTCAAAATACCTCTCATAAACGGACAGAAGCATTGAAATACACCAGGATTTCATTTTTATGTAGTTCATTCTTTTCAACAATGATTTATATTTCTGTTAATGCCAGCGAAATTGACAATTCCGCCATTACCACAAATCGACATACTGGAATAAATGTTCATTAAAAGAGAATGTGTGTTAGAGCGGGTGGCTCTGAAATAGATAAAATATATATTGATTGCTTCTCTAAGCGCAATTTTTCCAACCCCAACAGACAAGTTCTCCATTACGTTAATAATATGTAACATTATAAAATAAAATATTTAAAATAATAATTGTGTACCTCTTATATAAGAGGACACCTCCCATAACCGGACAAAGATACTGCAACGGTGGGTGTCGGGTTATGAGAGGTATCACTGTACCTGGTTTTAAAAATATGTGTTTTAAGTTTTTTGTAAGCAAACAATTTCAAAAAGAATTTTTTTCGGAGTTTAAAAATGTAAACATTTAGAAATTTTCACAACACATTTTATTCATGATACCTACTGTTCACACGTTCGAAAATTGTCATGTAAAATTTCATTTATGATAGGCCTGAATAAGTGAAACCCGCCCATGGAGCGTAATATGTGAACAGCCCCTTATAATAAAAAATTCAAGAATGCCACATATTGATTGAAAAAAAAAATACGGCGGAGTTGGCAAAATTGGCAGCTCCTAATTCATTATTGAGAAACAGATTGTGTGGTTAAACAGTGTTTAAATTGGTTTCTGGTTTAGGAACACGTTAAACTAAGTTTAACCAAGAAGTGAGAAACTAGTTCATTATGAACTAATTCAGGTTTTTCTATTTTGTGAATAGGACTGTCTTTTAGGCATGTATAAAATTTTTCTGAGTTTCCTGAAAAGTGCTAGAAAATTAGTTACATGTTGTCCATAATATGTACAATAGGGTAATGATTAATTTTGTGCAAAATTTCTTCATCGCAGTACGCTATGGCCAATGTTGTACTTATAATAGGGTTGGGCATAATCGTTCTTTTTAGTGACTAGTCATTTTTGTTCACAACAAAAATATGAACAAGTTCGTTGTTTTCGTTCAGTTGTTCACTTTTTTGTTTACTGAATGATTGAACAGCTGTTTAAACATAGTGGGAGATATGTTTCTACACGATCGCGAAAAATTAATATATCATTTCTTTATATTTTTCATGGTCTATACGGTTATGCGATGAAAATTTTGATATTTACAAAAAATGCAAAAATTCATTACCCTAATGTGCAACGTGCAACAAAGTACTAGCAAATGAATTACATATTGTCCATATCTGTGTCGTAATATGGACAACATGTTACATCATATGAACAACATTTTATATGGTCAACATAATATGGACAACATATAACAAAATACTAAAAAATTTGTTTCATGTTGTCGATATCTGTGTTGTTTTATCTTACACATACATCTTAAGTCTAAAAATCATGTTTGGATATAATAACGATTTAATGAAAAATCTGTTGTGTTGGTATTCTAGAAAATTAAATAATAAACTGTGATAACTTTTTCGAAAATTGGAGTATTTTAAAACGGATCGGACCAAAATATAGATTGTAAGAAGAAGCAGAATATGGCCTTAGCTTGATTTTGACTTAACTCGACTAAAACTGTTATGATAAAACGACACAGACATAATGACCATCGATATACATATTTCTTATAAAAGTGGATTATATTAAAAAAAGTTTTTCACTAATATATTTGCTATTTACATTAATTAGCGATCATATTTTCAATAATAATGACTTTATTGCTGCTTATTCAAGTAGACCGTAAGTAACAGTCATTATAAATTAAGTCAATAAGAATTCCCATACGAGTATTATGACCAAATAGTTGTTGAGTATTTTTATTGATTTGGTTTTATTAGCCCCAATAATGTGTGGCAATTTGTTGCCACCAATGACATCATTATATTTTGAAATGTTTATATATTAAAGTGCCTAGTCGTTATTCTGGCAGCTAAATCCATTATTTGACAATGGTAGTTATTGTTTCCTTCATATATGTATGTATTTTATTTTTTTCTAGGTCACTACAGCCATTCCATTGCTAGGAAAAGCTTCCAATTGTTTACATGTAATACTTGTAACTAAATAACTAATGAGACTTTCTTGTACAGAGCAAGAATTGGAGCATAAATGTTTTTGTATGATTATTGAATCGTAAAATAATAAACGTTTTTGTAACCTATTTTATTTTGGGTTATATTACACAGTTTTCCTCTTTAAATTCTGCTTATATAGAAATTTATTATTGCGTCACGTATTAACAATTTCAGAATATTATATGATTTATGTAAATCAGTTGTACGAAATTTTATTACGGTTAAATATGTTTATGCATAACCCGACCATACATCCCGTTTTGGGCGGGATAGGATTATCCCGCTTTTAAGAGGTCAATTTCGCCTAAAATTTCTGTCCTGCTTTTTCGAGTTTGAAAATTTATAATTTGATGTAGGAAAAAATATAAAAAATGCGCAACATAAAAAAGCTTTGCTGAAAATAGCAAGCAATGCCACACTAAATAATCTTTTAGAAACCCAAAAAGTAAGTCGACGCTTAGACAATGTAAGTCTTATTGATCAGCTTCTTATTCAACTGTGAGAAAGACAAAGAAATAAATACAAATGTCTCTGTCTTTCTCACAGCTGAATAAGAAGCTGATCAATAAGACTTGCAACGTCTAAACGTCGACTAATTGAAATACACTAGCTTAAAAAAACAAATGAATCTTGAAAAGAGCTTTTTAAAGCTTAATTGAGTTCACTGAAGACGAATATGAATTCATTCATTCATTCATTTATTTTAGTTATTGCCAAAAATATCGCAAATGTTTCAACTTAATAAAAAAGATTTTATATTGTTTCGTATATATCTTTCTTCCTTTTCACCCAGTATAACGATTGTACTGATCGGATTAGAACTTATTGAGTTAAAGAACTTTAAAATTGAAAATAAGTTAATTTTAAACGTGTCTTTAACACTCATTATTTAAAAATTTCTACTTTAAGATGGACCAATAATTTAAAAACGTGTTGAAAGCCAAAAGTTAAATATCAGTTTGTGCTGAATATATTAAACGTGGTTAATATTCGACAAAAAAAATAGCAAAGTTATAAGCCAATGAGTGAAAAAAGCAGATTTTTTCCAATACAAACTAAATTTAAGCATTTTTGTTTAAAAGATAACTTCGGATTTTTTCATTTTAGGCTCCTTTCCGCATACAACACCGTAATCGTGGACGAAAACCAAATTCCACACAAGACATTTTTCTTTAAATCCCTTTTTTTTATCATATTTTCTTCAAATTCCATATTTTTAATCGCTCTTGTCCCGCTTTTCGCAAAAACCTTCTGGTGACGTTATTTATGCATTTATCTCAGTTTTTGTTATGTTGATGGAATTCACAAAGAGTACTAGCTATTACACTAGTCTGCAAAAATTAAATTTTTTCGGGCCTTTAAATAAAAATATGTGAAACATACGAAGTTTAATGCGCTAAACTAAAATACGTTTTCAGCTTTTTCCTATCACCCTTTTTATTAGTATGAAATCCGAAATAACTTGAGAACAGTTTATTCGATTTAGATAAATAAAACACTTAAAGATGCGAAATAAAGTTAATTTTAAGTCATCTATATATTAACTTTTTTGTTTCTTTTTAGTTTCGGCAACTTTTTTGATTTGTTACTTTTCTCGTTTTAGCGCTTTTTTAATTTTGACGTTTTTTTTTGCTTTTTAGCTTTGGCGTTTTTCTCTGTGTTGGCGATTTTGAATATTTTTTTTTATTTTCGTGTTTTTTTATTTCGCGATTTCTTTCGTTTTAGGAATTTTTTTAATATTGGATTTTTTATTTGGTTTTTTTTGTGTTGGCCATTTTTTTCGTTTTTGCGATTTTTTAGTTTCGGCGATTTTTTGGTTTTGGTGCTTTTTACGTTTCAGAGCTTTTCTTCTTTTTGGCTATTTTTAAATTTGGTTTTAGTTTTGGAGCTTTATTTTTTTGCGATTTTTTACATTTTGGTGATTTACTTTTTAAGATACAGCAGAATTTTAATTAATTGTAGCTTTTTTTAGAATTCTGTACGGTTGCCCTTAAAATTCTACAGTAGCTGTAGAAGTTTCAAGAGTTTACCTCTTAAGGTTTCCAAGATATGTACACCTAATTGTCAAAATTACATAATGAAAATTACATTAGCTGATAGAATACCCTCTAGTTTTTATTTTGTTTAAACTTCTGTACATTATTGGTGTAGTCTGTATACTAATACACTAAGGGACATTATTACAAGTTAGCAACAGTTAAAGACAGGATTTTGTCGGACGGATAAACAATTTATCTTTATTACAACTTAACTTTAACTGAAAGTGAGCGATAAGTTAAACGCAAGCTTATCTTACCTCGTAGGTTACAGTCAATTTGTAACAACTTTATCCGTTCAACAAAGTCCTGTTTTCAAATATTGCCAAGTTGTAATAATGGCCTTAAGAAACAATATTGCAACTTGCCGGTAAAGCAGACGTTAGCCAAAAGTATATCTAGCAGAAATGATCGATAGTCTGACATTTAGCAATTGTCCATAATTGCAACTTCCCTGTACATAAAAAGCTATCTTTTTCAAATTATGGTTATACCAGAGCATTTACCGATCGATTGTAAATGACTAAAAGTGGCAACATCCTACATATGTACTTACTTGATAAATCAGAAAGTATGGTAGCTTATGAAAGTGTGGCAACTTCAAATGACTAAACCACGCGATAAAAGTTACATGAAGAATGAACTTACCATTAACTTATTGCTCACTTTTAGGTTAAAGTAAAGTTATAATAATAAAAAACTGTTTATCCGTCCGATAAAATTTTACCTTTAACTAACGCCAAGTTGTAATAATGGAGCTCACTTTGAAATTTTCAAGTGTCTATACATATATATCAAGTGTCTGTATATTACATTATAATTTCAACATATTTCGATGCTCGCTTTAGAACACAATTTAATTTTTAAATTTCATAAGACTTTAGTACAGTTATTCCTCCTATAACACGCTATCCAACAATGCGGTTTCACTCGAACACGAATTGCAAATTGCGGCAACCCTCCTTAAAGATGGTACTTCTACAACGCGAAATTATGTTATTTTCTTACATTATTGTATGTTGTGTGCAGAGCTACGAATGAATTTAGAAATAAATCACCTACTTCTGAATAAAAATTTAAATAGCATATATTTAGTAAAAAAACATCAAAATTACTTATATTAAAACGTCATTTCTCTTTTTTTTATTATAACGCGGTTTCACATAATACGAAACTCTTAAAGTTCTCGATATAAGAGTCTGTGACAGTCAGACGGACAGACAGACGATCGGACGGGTAGCGAAAACAATAGGGTTACTTTTCACTTTTGGTATACAGAACCCTAAAAATTAAGCCATAATCTAGATGTGAACAACGATATGCGATATGTTATGAACGTCTTTATCTAATCTCTAATCCTAGCGGGTGACTGGCCCAAGTTTTTTTTTTGTACGGGAACCGAATCACCTTAATGCGAATCACTCATGCAAAAAAATATGTTTATGTTATATTTTATAATTCTTAGAGAAAGTGGAAAAAAATTTATCAATAGAAAAAAATTCCTACAAAAGAATATTGTGCACGTGTCATAAATTTGTACCACTGAACATAAAATTTTATATTCGTTTGCACAATACTGATGTTCATAAGTATATAAAACTAAATATGGAATTCATATAATGGATCAATAAAGTGATTTTCTTTATTGCAAATGTTGCGCGTGTCTTCTGGAAGAACGTTTATCAAAATGGAAAACAATATTTCTGTTTTTTTTTTTGCGCAAAAATGTTGTAATGACTTCCCCCTACCAAAATCAAGTAAGTGTAAAATGCTGTGTAAAAACGTCTACTCCAACAGAATGGTCAAGATCCTTATTACTATATAGGAACACTGCCTTATTACTTTTGTACAAATATTTAAATCAGCAAGAATCAGAGAAAATAATATTTAAAGTATTATAATTTTTAAATTAACTTTGAATTTTTTCAACATTTTCAACATCAGTAACTTTTTATTGTCTGCTTAAATGCAATTGAACTTTATAATATGTATATATATAAAAACAGAACTCTATAAATAGCGCACTTTTAAATATTTATATAAAATAAGAAAAATCCAAACCAAAAGCCATGTTTTTTTGTGTTTTTTTCTGCAATTAAATGTTCTGTCTAGCCAATAATTTGGGATAATGATAGCAAATTAACAACCTGTAAAACATAGTTGAAGGCGTCATGACTCGTCATTTGCATACTAAATAATTCTGTGGAAAAATTACACAACTTAAAGCGGTTAATAAATACGTAACGGGTAGATTTTTAAGAAGCCTTTATTTTAAAGGTAACACCGGCACACAAAAACATAAAAGTGGGCTTTTGGCTGTACGAGTACATGTAACTAAACCCACCTACCTACATGTATTTTGACGGGCTGAGTCGAAATCTGAGATTCGTTTGCCGCATACACACCCTCAAATCGTAAATATATTGCGCAAAACTTTTAAAAATATCGAAAAACTGCAGTTTTTGATATGTTTTTAAATTTTTAGTTACTTGTCATGTAAAAATATGAAATTATGTAAAAGTGTACCTTTAAGTTAAAAAGTATAAGTTTTATTTTACAAAGTACACTAAAAAAATAGTTTTTTTTATTTGAATGCCTTAAGACTGCATAATTGTTTAGTATTTTGATGTTTTAAAATATATATCGTCAGCTTATTATTGGCTTGGCACATATGTCACAAACTCGGAATGGAGAAAAACGATAAAGAAGGTTTACTAATACAGATTTTCTTAATACAGATTTTTTGTAATTTTTACCATTTAAGGCGGCATATGTTTTTCCCCTTTTTGCTCCATATCCATACAAACTGATGCGAATGGTTAAGAAATATCATGGCATAATAGCCATATACTATGACTGGAAAATATTATGTAATTTTTTCGGAACGCTTCGTTTGTTCCGGAGCTACAGTGTTCAAAATTTCCATTTTTAAAGGATCATAACTTGTACAATATAGCATGGATATTAACGATATATGTAGGTATAATTTCAAAATTCTATTATATCAATTTTTTTAACATATTGCGAATCAAATGCAATTTTTACAACTTTTGAATTTACTTCTTACGTGTAAACTGATCGATATGACAGTACTTTTGTATGTCTGCGATTTTTTCAAGCTTTCATTTGATATAAATTTTAATGTTCCTGCTTTTGCAATACATACAATATTGCTGTACCGCTGCTGTAGAATTTATATTATTGATTGGTTCTTTGCTAGAGCAAAATAAGTTTTCATTTAATAATTAAGTTATGAGTTTAGTCGAACTGTATGGGTTTATATCCAAATAAATTTTATTATTTTTGGCTTTTAATTAAATTATATATATATATATATATATATATATATATATATATATATATATATATATATATATATATATATATATATATATATATATATATATATATATATATATATATATATATATATATATATATATATATATATATATATATATATATATATATATATATATATATATATATATATATTAGAGCGGGTCGATTTTTTTTTCGAAAAATCGCATATGCGGAAAATGTTCTACGGATCATTTTGAGAAACTTTGCTTAAGAAAGTATGGGTCTAAAACCGATTTGGATGCCGCGATTTTTAAGGGGAAATTTAGTTTTAGGTAGTATAAAAAATTGTATCAAATATGTTTACATAGAAGTAAATTACATGTACAAAACTTATATTTTTAGCTTTTTGACAATAATTGGAAGGTTTAATTTTTTGAAAAGTGGTACAGTGGTTTCCCGGTATTACGAACGATATAACACATTCGATTTTTACGATCGTAACATCCGTGCAATCAGCGAGTAAAAACCTTGAAGAGTGCAAAAAAAAAAATTTCCTCTGTATATTAAATTAATGAAATTTTCGCATTTGAAAACGCAAAAATGTAATATTTATCAATTCGCAAACTTTAAGAGTACTTTTATTTTGAAATAAAATTTTACACATGTTTTTTCTTTAAAGGAATTGAAAAACTTTTAGCGCACTCCCGTTGTAGCGCACTCCCGTTGGTTAACCAAGGCCAGCAGAATTTTACGATTGTACGTCGCAACAAGTTCACCCACTAGTTACTTAAAAACTCTAGCAGAGTACGTAATAAGAGTTTATGTTCCCATGTACTTTAACATCAAATACTACAATTCTGTTATTTACGGCAGTACGCTTTTATTTAAGTTTATTCGCCTCACACAGTTTCTTCCCTTGAATGTGCGGCAAATTGTTTACTCTGTAGTTCAAAATAACTCATACTTTGCTCATCCAGAAAATGTTATGCTTTCAATGCTTTACGATGATCGTAAATCAATACGCGACCAGGCAATACAAAAAATTTTGTACTACCGTAACAAACTTTGCGATGCAGAAAAGCTTAGAGAGTACAAAAAATGTAACATTAATTTTGACTGCTGCAATTATTTCAATATGATAGATTTAGATGATGACAGTATTTTATCAGAACCACCAATTACAAGAGATATTCCGTATGACCATTTGAAGGAATATTTAGAATTTCAAGATCCACCACTTCCTGACCCACAAGTTCCATGCCACATTCAAGGAACTGAACGATGCGTTAAACTTTTAACCAGTGTTTCTCGGCGCGTAACGGAAAAAAATCGTGAAAGTATTATGGCTGTGACTGATGTTAGTCGAAAAAAAAATCCACGCTTGGAAAGCAGGCAGGACTTAAAAACTTAGTTATTTAGTTCTTTTTTCAAATCTAGAAACTAACTTTGTATTAATAACAATACACTTAAAATTTATTTTATTCTTTCTGATTTTATTGCTAAATTAATAACTGCAAATAAAACAATAAATCGTAGAAAACTTAAAGGATAATTTTAGTTTTATTTCAATATATGGTCAACAAACAAAAGTATACCTTTCCCTCGATTAACACCTTAAAAAAAGTATTGTGAAAATCGAGGGATAAGTGTACTTTAAAAAAAAAAAGAAGTAAAAACAAAGGGTTTAGAAGAAAACTTAGCGTTTTTTTACCCTCACACTCATAAATAAGCTATCTGTTTAAGTTTTTCTAACAAAATTTTCTATAACCTGAATATGAAACTTCCCTTTAAAAATCGCGACATCCGAATCGATTTTACACAGATAGTTTCTTAGGCAAATTTTCTTAGAATTGTTCGTAGATTACTTCCCGCATATGCGATTTTTTCATTTTTTCCCTCCCATACAAATTGACCCGCTCTAATATATATATATATATATATATATATATATATTTAGAGATAAATGTGAAGCATGTAGACAAAGAAAATGTTGACTGCGTGGAGGGTTGAACTGACATTTATCACATTTATCTCTGAATAAAAACATAATTTATTGAAAATTTAAATTAAAGCTGAGCTCAAGTCAAAAATAATTAGTTTTCATTTAATTTTGGTTTTTTATGGATAGTAAGCAAAAGTGAAGCAAACTTTTTTTTGAAATTGTACAAAAATAAAATTCTGGTTGCACCAAATAGTGACGTATAATGCAAAATAAGACTCATTGTTGTGTATATGAACCAAAGTCGATAACTAATGAACCATTAAAAATTTCGTGAGACAGACTTTTGAGCTGAAAAGAGGACATCCAATATATATAAAATCGACTCCTAACTAATTATTTCTCGAAAATAGTCGTTGTGCCAAACCAATAATAAGCTGACGATATGTATATTTGATTTCTATTTTTACAATCTACATATACATGCATAAATATATTGATTTTTGCTTTCATTTTATTTTCTTTAAGCGAACTCAATGAATTGCGAAAACCCACTTCAGATAATCCCGATATATTGCGATTCTTTAAGTATATGCGTGCTGCCAAGGATGGACAGGATGGCGTTGATTGCGAAAAAACTTTTGATAATTGTACAGAATTCAAAGACTTTGACAATCCAGCGATGGTATCAACTTATCATGATATAAACAAATTGGTACAGGCGAGAAAATTTACTAGCAAATGAGTGCTTGATAGTGCGGAAGATTGCATAGAAGGAAGCTTTAAAAAAATGGTTAAACCAATAGAGAAAATATTTGGGAAAATTATTTAAAAAATATGTTATTGATTAAAGAGTATGTCATCACAGAAAATGAAAAAGGCCGTATTTATCATTTTAAAAGTATTACAGGAGAAGCATAAATAAAACTTGTTTAAATGAAAATCATATTGACAATTATTGCATAATTTTACCGTATAAGTAAAAAAGGAACAACAAGTTTATATATTTATAGTAAAAAATTTTTACTTATTGTCAATATATTTTTCATTTAAATAAGTTTTATTTATGCTTCTCCTATAAAACTTTTAAATGTTATACAAGGCTTTTTGCATTTTCTGTGACGATATGGCATTTTTTCATTTGTCTATGTGTATTTATAAGACCTTTGGTTAGATAAAGTTACACATGTAAATTCTATTACAGTAAAGATAAAATAACAGCCATAGTTTCTAATAGAGTCCTAACTATAATTATTGTTAATTATATTATTTATTTTTTATATTTATTTCCTTTATTAAATTACACCGGCACACAAAAAAATAAAATTGGTCTATCTTTACATTTCAACTGACCCCCATATCCTCAAAATGTCGAGTAAGATGCACAAAACTAGAGTTTTTTCCAAATTTGTGGGAGGTGATCGTGGATCTGTTCAAATGTAAAGATAGACCACTTTTATTTTTTTGTTTGACGGTGCTATTTATATTTTTATTTGTTATTTATATATTTATTTATTCCTAATTACATACACTCCCTTTATTATTTAATTTAATTTTCAGTAAAGAAATTAAATGAATTAGTAAATATTTAGTTTAAAAACGGACCTATAAGCAAATTTGTAAATACCGACAAAAATGTCTCAATAATTTCACTGAAAAAACCCGAATTTTTTCAGTAAAGGAACTGTCCAAATCTATAAAATTATTTGCCTAAATATATTTACATATTCTAAAGGAAATAATTTACTCAATCAAACAAAAATATTTGCTGGATTTTCTGTAATATATTAAACAATATTTTTGCTTGAATTTATAAAACAAATTGTCTAAAAATATTTACAATCTCTAAACAAAATAGTTTACTGAATCAAACTAAAATATTTACTGGATTTTTTGTAACATATCCAACAAACTTTTTGTCTGAGTTAGTAAAAACAGTTTTTAACATTTTAATTTTTAAATAATAACGATTAATAAAATCGATTAAACATTTATGAAATTTCACTTTGTTAAATGTGCTCAACTTTGTATGTTTATTTAAAGACTATAAAACAATTAATGAGAATTACCCTGCGTTTAGACATGTAAGTACTTGCATGCAAGTTCTGTGTACGTATTATCAACGAAAAAGCAATTTGTATTCGTTTCTGTGTCTTTCTCATAGCTGAACCAAAAGTGTGTTAGTAGAAAAGTTTGAGTGTATTGAGTTTTTCGAACTTGTACTTGCATGTGTAAAAGCCAGGTTAACGCAACAACATTAACTAATTAATTCACACAGAAATCTTTAGTTCAGTGCAGTGTTGCCAGCAGATATTTTTTAAAAATACTACTGCGTGCAAAAGAAAATACATGGAAAACACTGGTGTCTCAAATGTTTCGTTTTAACCAACATAAAATGTTTATGCATCTGTCCGATTTTCCCTACGTTCCTATTTCAATGACTAAAATGTAGGCGTTTTCCCTACGTTTTGGCATCACTGGTTCAATGTTTGCTCACCTCATACATAACTCTGTCATTTGAGAACCGTTATTCAAAATACTGGGTTGGTTTGAAAGGGTTTGACAAAAATTGGTCACAAATATTTTATGTCGAAAATCGGTGGGGGAAATTCGCTCCCCGCCTACATAACTCAGTCATTTGTGAACCGATTTTCAAAATTCTTGTTTTGTCTGAAAGGGTTTTCCAACCCCTAAATTCATCTCTGTCATTTGTGAACCGATTTTCGAAATTCTTTTTTTTTTTTGAAAGGGTTTGCTAGCAGTTTGGCACATAATTCTTTTAAAAAATGGGAGGGTTGAATTTGCTCCCACTCCACCCCCCAATCCATAACTATGTCATTTGTGATCCGATATTCAAAATTCTTGTGTTGTTTGCTCGCAAGTAGTTTGACCCCATAATTCTTTTCGAAAATGGGAGGGGGAAATTTGCTCCATCATAGTTTTTTTTCGAAAGTCAGTTGGGAAATTTGCCGCAAACCCACCTTGCAGGTTGGTACCATAATTTTTTTCCAAAATCTGTACGAGATTCCCCTATCCACCCGAAATATTTATTGCATAGCTCCTCCTCTTATGGACCGGCTTCCAAAATTCTTTTTTTGTTTGAAATGGTTAGCTTAGAGTTTGGTCGCATATTTTTTCTACGAAAATCGGTGGGGCAAGTCTACCCGCCTCCAACAAAAATATTTATTAGCGCACAATTCCTCCATTTGAATACCGACTTTCAAAATTGTTTATATGAAAGTCCATGAAGTATGTTGCTCTTTGTACTGAAGTAGGTTTTTTTGCCAGAATTATTTGAAATTGTATTGCTTCTTCTTGGAAGCAGGTTTGTAACAACATGAACATCTTCCTTCTCCAGAAAAGCCCCCAAGATACGAATTTTTTGTTTTAATAAAAGACAATTGTTCAATTCACAAGCTCGTATTAACCTCGTATGTGTTGTGTAATCGTCTAATTATACAATATTGTATTTTTGTTGTTAGCAATTGTCATACAAAAATGCGTTATAATTATATGATTGATTTTTATATGTTTTCCAAATAGTTGTATTGTCTGGGAATATTTTATTTGCTAGATTAATTTGTAAACAAATATAAAGTATAGAATGGGAACCAGCTATAACAGTTTGCAGAAGAGTTGTTCAAAAAACTTCGCAAAATTATGATTATTTGCAAAATCAAAAGTAAATAAATGCAAACATTGATATCAAGGTTTTATATAGATTAAAAGTGACTCGAGCTCTAAAAATGTCAAAAACTTGGAGTAAATCAAGCATATCGCGGAAATGTCGAAAATTTGCGAAAAATTGCAATATTTTAAAGTAGCCCGAAAATTGTAAGGAAAGTCAAACACTCGGGAAAAACGCGAAAATTATGAAAATTTGCAAAAACTTGCTAAAATTTTAAAGATTACAAAGCGTAATATGGAATACTTTAAAAATGTAAGAAAGCCAAAAAATTGGGAAAATTACGCCTGTCGCGAAAAAAAGTGAAAATTCGCGAAAAATTGCAAAATTTTAAACAAGCAATAATTTTGATTAAAAATCGCTAAAACTGTGAGGAATGCAAAAAATTTGGTAAAAATCGCGTAAATAGCGAAAATTCGCAAAAACTTGCTAATAGCGGCATGATAACAACGTCTAATATTGCTTAAAAATCGGCAAAACTGTAAGGAAGCTGAAAACTTGCAAAAAGTCGATTTTATCGCGAACTTTGCAAAAATTCGCGAAAAGTTGCAAAATCGGAAATAAGCCTTTAAATTGATTAGAAATCGCCAACACAGTCAAAAACGAAAAAATTCGCAAAAATCGCGAAAAAAAAATCTTAAATTAGCGAAAACTTGCTAATTGTATTAAAGAAATCTTTAAAAATTAATTTTTCGGCATAAATTATTTACTGAATTGAATTAACATATAAAATACTACAAAATAACGATACAACAAATTTGTCTGCTCACAAGCACATGAGCAAGTGTCGTCTTTTTTTAAACGATAAGACATACGACTGAGGTTGTGAATTGAACAACTATTTTTAAACCAACTTTTATTTCCATATCAAAAATTCATATCTAGAATTCATAAAATGTTGATTTGTTAAACTTCTTTATCATGTGTTAGTCGACGATTTTTTGTTAATGTGTTGGAAATACTGCAGGATATATTATGACTAATTTATTAGCTTCTTAACTCATTATTTTGTGATTTATGCAATTTAATATTTTATAAGTTGCTGTGTCTTATTTTTTATGTGACCGATTGTTTTTTTTATCGTGATGCTGCTTTATTATTTTGCTCATCATTAGAAATATATAGAAGATATTCCTTTAAGGCGGTGGTGGCCAAACATACCCTATATAATGTATAGTACGGTAAAGTATAAGATATCTTATTATTTGTTTGTTATGTGCTTCGCGTCTAAATAGATAGGCTGTGAGTCTCACACACAGTGTACGTGTGTTGATAGTAAAAAATAGCCTATGCTCGCGAGCATAGGAAATTGAGAGAATGGCCACCACTAATTTAGGGATAATATCTATTGATATTTATTTTTGTGTTCTTATTATTTCGAAACTTTGCCCTAAACACTAATAGGCAGTGGCGCCAATGATGCAATTTCTAAAATACTGCAAAGTAGAACTTACAACCGAAAAAGGGATAATGATGGAAGACGTGGTGAAAATTTGGTGTTACTTCGAAGATGCTACCAAGTCAATTAGGCTACGGTTACACTTGGCTAATATTTGACCACACAAGCGTAGCAACTACTTTTGCTCATGGTTAGAGTGGTTAACTTGGTTTTTATACATATAGCAAAGTAAAATTAAATAAGCTACATTCTGGTCTGCTGTGTACGGTAAAAATTAGTTGATGATAATTTTTCCCTTGTTCCTTGGAATATTAATCATGCCCAATTCTTTCTGAATTAAACGTTACGAGCCATAGCCTAATATTCAATTTGGATTCACTAACCAACTTAAATTGTTAACTTACTGATAATAAAAATTGTTGACACAATTTTTATGAATATGCTGTTTCTAGCTTATTTATATCCAGCCGAAGAAGTAATCACTGATAATTCTCTTAACATAGAAATTGTTGTCGTTGCAGTACGAATTTAAAGTATATCACTCTTTATTACTTGCTCTTACATTCCTCCTAACTCTGATCCTCAAATTTATCAAATGTATGCCCTTCTAATCAAATCCGTTGCTAACAAACTTAAACCAGCTGATTATTTGGTCGTTCTTGGTGATTTTAATATTCCATCAGTAATTTCTTTTGGTTGAAATAACTTTTTAAAGTTGTAAGTTATTTCATGTATATGTTTACTTTGGGCTGTAGTTATTTAACAAGATGATTTATTTGAGATGATAAAGGCTTTAGTTTATAAACATGTGAAGAATTGTGAGAGCATAAGTTCAAGATAGAAAAAATTACAAAAAAATCAATATATTTCTTTTGTACAAACACACTTGCTAGTTAACCCTTGGCTAGTATTCAACATGCGACATCCCAGTTAATAGTTTAGCATAATATCCACTCCATTATAATTCCATTGGTTGATTTTACTGTCTTTTATGGGTTGGTGCAATTCTAACCAATGAAATCGGTTAGATCTATCAATATTTTATTTTGGGTGTAGCCTACTACTGCCC
Source organism: Panzeria rudis (assembly GCA_956483635.1). Classification (NCBI taxonomy): domain Eukaryota; kingdom Metazoa; phylum Arthropoda; class Insecta; order Diptera; family Tachinidae; genus Panzeria; species Panzeria rudis. The sequence goes on along the minus strand of OY101447.1, from coordinate 145,715,147 downwards.
ATTCTCAGGCGTGATTTTTCTAAAGAAGATGTCGGGAGATCCCGAAGACCTCTTAACCTATCTAGAGACGCAGGTAGGCTTATTTTCTCCCGCTGTGACATAATATACCCAAACTTGAAAACTACCGCGCAGCCGTACTTTAGTTTTCAAAAGAGTTTTTTCGCATTAGCGGGACTATTTTCTACTGCAGGTCTCACTCAAACAGATTTGTGAAATCGTCTTTCTACAGCAAATTTGAGAATACTTTGGTTTTTAAACAAAAATTGTTTTTAATACTAATACTATCATACGCTGTAATTTTCTATAATAACAAAAACTTGCTCAGTAAATCCAAATTTTTTATTAGGCTAAGATTCGTAACGTTATATTCAGAAAGAATTGGGCATGATTGATATTCCAAGGAACAAGGGAAAAATTAACATCAACTTAATTTTTCAACTTGAGTTCTATTTATTTTACCTTACCCAGCAAAAAATAACATGACAAATTATTTGTATAATCATGGGTTCCAGTGATGACGAACTGGTTCGATTTAGGTGAACCATGTATAATTTTTATATTAGCGTGTCATTGAAGATCATGTGTTTTTACGGAAATTTAAATAAATTAATCTCCATTAAAATGAATGAATTGAACGCATGCAAGTTTCCTGATTCGAAGACGTTTTTTCATGTAAGTATAAAAAAAAACAAAAATTAAAAAAGTATTACCGCAGCTGGGATACGAACCGTGCTCTTTTGACTGTTAAGGCATGCTCTCTACAACTGAGCTATTGTCTTCTTAGTTTTTGTTGAAGCTAAACCTGTTTTTATGCAAATGTGTCAATGTAATGCTTTAATTCCGTGTTGCATGCCCTTTTCGGTGGATATTTTATGCAATATATTACCTAGTAAAAATTCAAGCGTTTTTAATGAGTACAAACACAATAGCTTTATTTACGATTTACGATGAAATTCAGAATGCATTCGAAGAAACAAGTGCTCAAGCAATCAATAAACTCTATTTCATGTTGAACGAGCTCATTTATTTTTTGCTGGGTACATATATTTATTGCCTATTTCACTATGTCGAAGGAGTTCCTCCTTTCGTATAATTACACTTAAAAGAAAACCATATTCAAAAATTTTGTAATTGTACGAAAGAAAGAATTCTTACGACATAGTAAAATCCTATCAGAGGAAAGAGAGAAAGAGACAACTTGTATATTTATTCCGACTTATTTTGCGATTGGTCTAACTGTGCAATATCGGAAGCTTTCGAGTATTTTCTTAACAATATTATCATATTAATAAAAAATTGCAATTTGACTTTGAATGTTCCCACCCCTTTCAAAGCAGGAGCAATAAAAACATATTTTTATGCAGGATTTTTAAAGAACCATAATATTTGTATTTCAACACTTGATGATATGAATGAAATGACTGACAAGAGGGATTTAGTTCTTAATGCTACTTTTTAAATATGTCAACTTTTATAAAGGTCTCTTTTAAAAATGTATAGATAGAGCAGTAACTTTTTGTATTTTATATTTTTATTTTGTAAATAGTTAAGCTTTAATCTAGGCTCCTTAGAAATTTACATTGTTTGAGGTATTTGTGAAATAAAAAATAAGATATACAAAATAAAATATTTGTATAAATTTTATTACATATTAAGAAAAACATTAATATAAAAAGTTGGAAGGAATGGAACATATTTTTTACTAGTTTCCTTGAAACATTAAAACTTAAAAATAAAAAAGAAATTATAATAATAATAAGAGTAATAACAATAAAAGTGATGATAACAACAATATTAATAAGAAAAATAACGAGCAAAATCAAAGGATAATATAGATGGTCATACGTTAACAACACGTAACTGATTTTTTATTATTTTTCACAAAACCCATAAAACTTCATATAAATCGTTAAAAAACTTTCATATCTTCAAAATAAGAAAAACTGATATTGGTTGAGAGTATCTTTTAAATAACTTGCAGTTATTTTATTTCAGCTTCAACTGAAAAGTTATATCCACCAGTTGCGTGCTGCCAACGTATGACCATCGATATATTTTCCATACCATATCCAATTATCGAATGTGAAAAATTTATTCGGTATGTTAGCCATACACTTTGAGACCACTGGTACAACCAGCTAGTAACCAAATTGTATGTTTGTCGCACAAACGATACAATTTAATGCGCGAGCTCATGAAAAACTTCATTTTGCAACCAAATTGTGACCAAGTAGAGATCTTACATTTTATGTTGTCCGCAAATAATACTCACATTCAATGGCCACAACAATAATAAACACGTATACTACATAAAATATTATGCGACAGTCACACAAATGTTGCGACAGTGCTGTACAAAATACCAAAAAACCAATACTTTTATATCTTTCGTACAACAAAAGACACAACTTAATACAACGAGCCCACAAACGTTGCAGTTTCGCTTACAACCTACTCAAGTTTTACCAATGGTCGTAACGTGTATGGCTTGCTTTAGATTCGGTACATTTATCCTCCATAGCAGAGGATTGAAAACTCAATAGGAAAAGTTTAAAATCTTGCGCTATTAGGAATGCGCTAGACTTAGAGTTAACAATCGACGGGTTTTTGCGTTTTTCTTAAAAGTAATAATTTTCACATTCTGTAGTTGGACTTTGTAGGGACGATATCTGCAATAATAAACTCCTGTTTTCATTATGAATACAACACAAAATTTGTTATCTAATAAAGGGTTAAATTAAGCAAATTATTTAAGTGATTTTTGCATTTTAAATTTTAATAATCTTGTTTTATTAGTTAACTTATTCAATCCATATCATTAAATGAATTCATAAGGAATAATATAATATATTTATTTAATTATTAAGATTTATCAAACTATTTAGTCACTATTAAATATTTGTAAAAATATTTGTAGAAAATTGTACGAATATCCGAAATTTAATATTATTAAACTAAAATATATAATAAATACATATATACATAATATCGTTCACAACATTTTTGCAACCACATCAAGAGATATAAAATATTCAGTAGTACCGAACATGTTATATCCTTTATGTTAGTTCGCCATCTCCTTATCCTTCTATAATGTTTACAAATATATTATATATATTTTTGTTTCATATTTGATACAATTGAGCTATCTGCCTGTTTGTCAATCTGGAAGGAATTCTTTCTTCCTTACAATTAAATTTAAGACAAAAAATTTGTTTTTGTTTTAAATGAAATTGTAAGAAATAATAAACTAATAATAAAAAACATTTCAGTTATGAGTTTAGTTGAACTGTATGGGTTTATATCCAAAGAAATTTAATTATTTTGGCTTGAGTTCGGTTTTATTTTAATTCTTTAATTAAATTATATTTTTATTTAGAGACAAATGTGAAGCATGTTGACTTGCTTCACATTTTAATTTCTTTGGGTAAAAAACATTTTTAAAACTATTTTTTATTTAAATGTTCCAGTTCTGCATGGGCGTGACATTTCCCACTTTTCTAAGCACAATATTAAAGATTGAGAGGAACTCAATGTGTGTGGAAAGTTTCATACGCATCAATTAAGTATTAGTAGATGCAAAATATTATTTATTTTAAATGGGCGCGGTACTGCCCACTTTTTTCACCATAATTCTTTATTGGTTTCAGTATCTCAATGTGAGTACAAAATTTCACTAGAATCGGCTAAATATAAGTAACTGCAGAAGAAGATTTATTTGGGTGTGGCCCTTCCCGCTTTTCTAATTATAATGTTGTGCTGTCACGCAAACCCAATGTGTATGCACAGTTTCATAAGAATCGGTACAGTAGAACTAGTAAAAAAAACTATCGCACGGTTTACCATTAACAAACAACCTAACACAGCAAGTTAAATACAAGTTTTTACAAAATTACTTCGACGCCGTTAAACAGGGTATATTTTTTAGCGTTATAACTGACCCAATCGTAATACTTATCACACGTTTACAAAAGTTTTACAAAAAGCATCTATGGAACTTTTTTCCTACATCCCAGCAAAATCTGCAAAAAAGTATAATAAGATTAGATTTGTCCACTACGTAGAACATCTTTAGGGGAGGAGTCCTGCCTTCTATTCTGTGTCCTGGTGGTATCGTAGCTTAAGCAGTAATGGAGCTACAGTGGGCCAAAGAATGAATGTGTTTGATAAAGAGGTTTGCAAAATTGTAAATAATGAAGATACTTTATTTTTGGAAAATACATGTTTTTTATGTAGATTTAAATATTTTGATTTTTATTCCTTTTCACACTTAAAGAATACAGATTTAAAAAAATTTGTTCTTTAGTTTTACATAGAATTTTGTCAAGAATCGAACGGTGTCTTTTTAATTAAAATCAGGCAATAAACTAGTAAGTTATAAGCAAAAAACTAAAAATAGTCAAGACCAAAATAATTATTTTTCTTTAAAATCAAATATATATTCAAATATGAGAGATATGGAAACAAATGTATTATCTAGCATAACTCAAAACGCTTAAAAGTGTTAAAATCGGAGAACATTTAAGAAAATTAAATACAAGCCTCACAAGTTTTTTTTTATTCTGAGGTGGTCAACTTTGGCCCCACTGTAGTTACGTTCCTGTTTTGTTAGTAATATTTTATTTGATAAAGATTGTGTCGAATTTTGTTTTTAAATTCTGCGCGAAAAACAAAACTAAAGCTAAATAAATAACGAATTTGATACTGTCGATATTTTTTGAAAAATATCGACAATAGATATATATATATATATATATATATATATATATATATATATATATATATATATATATATATATATATATATATATATATATATATATATATATATATATATATATATATATATATATATATATATATATATATATATATATATATATATATATATATATATATATATATATATATATATATATATATATATATATATATATATATATATATATATATATATATATATATATATATATATATATATATATATATATATATATATATATATATATATCGATATATCGAATTAAATACTTGCTTTCTGCGACGCAATACAATTCGCTAGAAAATTCTGGATATCTTCGGATTCATTAAAAGCTAAGTCTTATATTCTGTGTATTTAACTATAAAAGCAAAAGTACTATAATTGAGAGAAATTGCAAAAGTGTATAAACCGTACTAAAAAAGCCTTTGCTCAGAAATAATCGCGCTAAAAATGTAACCGAAGTCAAGGACATTCCTTTTCAATACACAAGCTATTACTCAATTTGATAAGTTTAATTGGCGTCTGCAAATTTTATGAATAAATAAATATTAAATTAATATTACATTTGGATTTATTTTACTTGCTGCTATTCTGTTAGTTCATAGCACAGTTCAACAAAAATAAAAAACTAAATAAAAATAATAATTCAAAGTGGCCTATAAGTGAATTCTTAATAATTTTTGGTTAAGAAAAATAATATAGTCTGCAGTTTGTATGACATACATATATTCCAATTTGTATGACATACATATTTTCCATATACATATTGTACATACATAGTTTGAGAACATAGAAAATACACACAGAAAAAAAAATTCAAATGTAAAATCAACATGTATGTCTCTCAATGTTGATAGGAAATCATATGAAATTTTTGAGAAACAGTTTGTTGTTTAAGTTTGTTGGTGTTTATTGCCTTTGTTCATACCCCGCAAACATTTTTTGAAGATTTTGGCAAGAAGTCGGTCAGTGAGTCTACACAAGATGGCAAAGTCCGTTCGAAATCATATGAGTGGTTGACAAGAGAGCAGACCTCTTTGTCTGAGGTAATTCTAAGAACTATGCCATAATGTTCAAGAAAATCTGAAGGAATTTTTGATATGTCCGCACAATTTCGGAAAACTCTCGAGAGATAAACGAGAATTATTACAAAAACTAAAAAATAGCAATGTAGAGAAGTGACTGCTAAAAGTTTTAATGTGCAGACTATTCTGTTAAATGTCTTATAGAATATTAAATTGCCTTCAAATAATGTGCAGACTAGTCCGATATTAATCGGATAATATTTAAGAATATGTGCAGAAAAGTCGTACCAAAAAACAGACAACTCGGTTGATTGTCTGATAAAGTCTCAGACTTCAGATATGTAGTCCAAAAATGTTTACTGGGTATCTACAATGCAGTGTTGTGCTCAGTTGTAAAACTTGTTATTTTTTATTTTAATGTTCGCCTTATGTAAATAGCCGACAAGTAGCGGACAAACTTCGAATTACCAATGAAAATTTCCTGCTGCTGACTTCAAACTACCATTATTTCGTGTTAATTTTAAACGTGAAATTATTAATCTAACCTTATATCTTTTTGATTTAATATTTTTCACCGCAAAAACAACATTGTTATCAACGTTCCATTTCTTTTTAAATCAACATGACTGTTACTTAAATTCTAGCAAATTTTATCTTAAATCATCAATTAAATAATGTTGAATAAAAATAAAATTCATGTTACTTATGATGATATTTAAAGTATATTTGCGGCTGTTGTGGTTGCGGAGGTTAGCGCGATAACTATCAAGAAAGTTTCCCAAGTTGAAAGGCTGGGACAGCCAACTACAACACAAAATTTTATCATGCCTATGCTTATACACGTCACGTAAGTAATATAATTAAATTTATGTTGTTTCAAATTGAAATAACTTTGAATAAACATGATTTTCATAATATTTCAATATCAAAATCCTGCTGTTGCAACTGGAAATAACATTGATTCAACATGTTTTTCGTGTTATTTCAGTATAAAATTCACGATGTTTAAACTTTAAAAAATTTTGATTTAACATGATTATTTGTATCATTTCAGTATTAACTTCATGTTAATTTAACTGTAATGGAAAAATGTTAAATTAATCTTGGTTTCGACGATTTCAATATGAAATTTTTCTGTTTGTAAAGAAAGAAGATGGTTGAACTGGTCATTAATTAATACAAGCATATTTTTATATATTTTTTTTAATTTTAGTATATCAATCATTTTGTTGTCCTATTTAATAATATTTTACATTACCATAATGTATTAAAAATAAATAAAAATAATATTCTCATACATGACCATAATATGATGCAAAATTATCTTATTATGATGAAATATAATTGAAACATTATCCCATATGATTATCACAGAATTCACGACGAATATAGTATGTGAGCCAGATAAACAAGTTTTACTGCCTGTTTATCGATGTCGGAGGAATACTTTCTTTCGTAAAATTGCATTTAAAACAAATGCAAAATTGTACAATTTGTTTTTGTTTTGTAGCAAATTGTAAGAAAGAAATCAAGAAAGAATTCCTTTTATATCAACAAAGAGGGTATTAGTTTTAGCATAAATAAAATTTATAGCGATGACAAAAAAGGTGCATTCCATAAAACAACAGAAGAAGAATTATAACGAAAATATCTCCAAAAGTAATGAACATATTTGAGTTCAACATTAGCAAGTACATAAAAAACATTTTCTTTGTTTGGCAGTGTAATTAATACAAAGTAATATAAATAACTAATGTTCTAATTTAATGATTTTTTTTCTTATATTATTTTTATGAGAATTTCTTATCTTAATGTGCTAATTTGAATGGGAGAGAGACGAACTTACCGATAGACAAACAAATTTATTTAAGATTAAAAGAAAGTGGTGTCAAACATTAATGACACTTTAGTGACAATGACGACATTGTCGATTTATAAAAGGGCAACTGTTAATAATATCTACTAAAAATAATTAGAGTTAATGTGTTTGGTTTTTATTGCAATTAAAGTTAATACATATATTTTTTTACTTTTTTTGTAACAATATACATAAATAAAATTATGGCAATATAAATGTTTATGGCTAAAGAGTATTTTGAAAGTGGTGTGGTAAAAGGTTGTATGAAATGGGCACAGTTTGAAAAATAAAAACAAAATTAAAACATAGATTCTGCAATAGACAAAAGAGGCTATTACTCTCTATCGTATTACAGCCAGACATAATGATAGACGCAGCAATTGATATATTTCATACTAACGATACAGTTTTACCAAAAAGCCATTTGGATGCGTTGCACAGTGGTGTAAATTAAAAAAAAGTGATACTAAATATGGAACTTCTTAACTATTAAATGGATTTGTATAAACATTGGAAAGTTTGCAGAAGAGCATCCAGGCTTTCAGAACCATGTCTCTGGAAGTCTTTAGCTACACCACGGGCGGAGCTACAAGGGGTAAAATTTGGCTACTTTTACTTTCGTATATATTAACCGATTTGTAAAATTTTAAGCGCGTTGGATTTTGCTAGGCAAGATAAAGAAAAAATGTTAACAATTGTTCTTGTATCTTTTATTGTTTAAGAGATATTTCACTTCGAAATTAAAATTTAAAATTTTTTTGCTTCGACTTTTTTTTAGTTTTTTGCTTGTAACTTTTTTATTAAGCATCTGATTTTAGGTTATAGCACACCATTAAATTGCTGATAAAATTCTACGTAAGAAAACGGAACAAAGCTTTGAAATGTCTGGTGCCGTTAACTCGAAAAAAGGTCTAAGCTCAAAACTGTAAAATTTAACTAAAATATCGTAGGTGTTTCCAAAAAAATCCTTTCATAATTTTTAAAATTTTTAAAAATTTTGCTAGAAATATTATTTTTATTTTTTACACGGTCAAAAGCCATGCTTTTAAGATGTATTTACCGAACATTTTTGCTCATTTTGGAGTTGTACCCTACATTTGGCAGTGGTCGAAAATCATCAATTTTCAAAATAATTGTTGAGTTTAGGTGCCTGTAAAAAACTTTGCACAGGGTACATTAGAAATCCATGAATAAGGTTCCACAAGTTGTGAATTGTATTTTAATAAAATTGTTAGTAGTTTTTGAATAGTAAAATATAAAATTGCGAGAAATCACTCTGTAAAGTTAAAATTTATTGTACATAGTTCAATAATTCACAAAATAACCCTTTTAAAATGTAATTATTTAATATTTGGCAAAACCTTGCATTTTTTACAAGTAATGTGAAACTTATAATAAATTTTTAATTGTGCATTTTATCTGAGAGCTGTTAATGGCTTTGCGGTGGGTGTTGTAATCAGATTTGTAAAACGACCTTTGCTACACACACTCAATGAACCGTTAAGTCGATGGCAAATGAAACACTGAATAAAGTCATTATCAAACTGATACAGCAGCTAAGAAGGAAATCGTTGTATAAGAGGAAGTTTATCGAAATATGTAGAGTACACACACACATATATTAAGATATGTATTTGTATATTTAATGTTTCGAATACTTTTTTCTTTCTTTTTTGGTTTCCCATATCGATTTTCAAAATCATTTTATATTGAATTTATGGCAAGCGCCATGACATTCAAATATATGCTTACACTCAAAAATGGAAACAAACTCTTTATAATATTTAGTAAAGAAGATTTGTTTGCTTTTGTGGTAAAACCTAAAGTGTGTATTGATCTTTCGGCTGTGTGCTAGCCCTACAATTAATATTGGACTACGTGGTCCATTTTAGCTGAAATGCAGTAGTTACAACATGATCCTATGTAAATTAGTCATGAATAACGTGACCAGAAGAGTTTTGCCAAAAGCGGGACAAAAACGGTTGAAAAGCGGTACTCTGAAGAAGCGGGATTTTATAAAATATATTATGGAAAGCGGGATGTTGTAAATACACAGATGTTAATAGATATTTTTTTATAAATGCATGCAAGTACAGAGTTCCATATCGTTAGATGAAATGCGAAATAACGTAAATAACAAAAAATTTAAAGCTGCATTTTCAATTATTAATTATTACTTAAAGTATTTTATTTAGTATTTTTTCTCTCCTATAAAACTAAAAACAGTGTAGTTATATGATTTTGTATTTCAGCTAATGATATGTTCTTAGGAAACTCATTTAGTTACAGGCCTTAATATTTCAAAAAGTGCATTTTTAGATGTTTTTTAAAAATTCATAATTTCTATGAATCAAAAATTTTATAAATTGCTAAAGGTAATTTTGTCTTTAACACTTGAAACATGAAGTCGTTAGGACGCCACAAAAATAAGAAAGTTGTAAGTCAGTGAGTGAAAAAATCCTAAGTCATCTTTTATAAAATTCAGTTTATAGCCAAAAAAAAACATTTTTGATCAAAAGCAGTTCTAGTTCTGTTTTTTCTCTTAATGTCTTGTAACTTTCTTCTATTTTGTCAGTTCTTAAACATTTTATGTATCATGTGTTCGGCACCAAATTACTTTAAAACTTTGAGCTTTGAAGACTTTTTCTGGATTTTTGTTTCATCTTAATGGAAAAGAATTTGAATTGAATGTATCAATGTTAATCGAACTCTATCATTTTTAAGTCGTTCAATTTAATTTTTATAATAATCAATAATTTTCAATACTACGTGCCTTACTTGACTTCACCACTTTCATACTGTGAAAGGTATAACAAGAGCTCAAGAGATCATGAGATCGTGGTTAATCTTGAAATATCATGGTGTTCAGTTCGACCCTTATACCGTCAAGAATTTGTCTTTGTCTTTTCAGTTATTACATACTTTTAAAATTTTATTCTCAATAAAAATAATTTAATTGAAGAATTAAATAGAGCTTAAGCCTCAATAATTAAGTATCTTTGGATCACAAATTTTTAAATATAGAGTTTTGAAGCAATATCTAAAAAATGTATTTTTCAATTTTAACTCAATAAGTTTTTATTCGATCGAACACAAGAAAGATCTATTACGCTCAGTTGAAACATTTTCGATATTTTTGGGAATAATTAAAAAAAAACAGAATTTTAAGACTTGAAAAAAAATGGTATTAAGCGGGATAACAATTTTAGGCGGGATCGACCTCTTAAAGGCGGGATAATCCCGCCTAAAGCGGGATGTCTTGTCAGGTTAGTCATGTACCATGTCATTTGCAAACAAGAGCTTCTAGTTAACCGACAAGTATTTGCGTTTTAACGAGTGCCATCGTTAAAACACGCACTCTTGAGTGCTCCACCGAATAGCGACATTGAGTAGTTTTTAGACTAGTCCGATGTAATGCAGACATTGACCATGTCATTTGCAAACAAGAGTTTTTAGTTAAGCGACAGATCTTCGTGTTTTAAGAATTTTAATACAACCACTTGCGTGCGCAATCAGGGGCCCGTTTCTCAAAAAGTACAAGTTACAAATCTATAATAAAATACACACAAAACAATAATAAAATTTGTAAAAGTCTTGTTGTTTTGTGTGTATTTTAGTTGTAGATTTGTAACTTGTAGTTTTGAGAAACGGGCCACAGGTAGTGACAAGAAGTAATTTTGAGACTATTCCGATGTAGTAAATGGCTACACAGCTTAAACAAATTAATGCCTTTACTTAACACCAGAGAGGCTTCAATAATGCACTGCAAAAATATTTAACAAAAAACGTACAATAGCAGAGTTGTAAATCCCTTTCCCGAAGAAGGTAACATATTAATTAATTAATTGGTAGGCAATAATTGCCTGATTTTGTTAGTTCTCATTAAAAAAATTAGATGGCCGTTAAAGTTGCATATAAATTTATAAATAACTTTTTTTTCAAATTTATCCAATAAAACAATATTTAAATTATTACGTATTAACGATTTAATGCTACAATTAATCGAGATTACGATTGTAGTTGATCTGCGAACTCTAAACGGCAACAACATCTCCCCAAAAGCAATCTCAACATCACCATCTTTTAAATAAACAAGCGAACTTCATGTGAAATTGCATAATTTCGGATGAATGATTTTATTTATTTATTTATTTTTTCTGTATTTCATTATTACTTTTCAACGAAAATGATGGCCGTAATAATAAAAGTGTTTATGGTTTAATATATTTACCTATTCGTTCATATGAATGTGACTGTGGTATATTCCCACTTTTTTGATGAATCAGATTTTGTGTGTGTAAATTAAGGTGGCTCTCTGTTGTGTGCACGAAATTTAAATCTTCACTCAATCAATGACAAGCGTCATTATCAGCTTTTTCTCTAGACTTTTGTAATTTCGGGCAGATGATTTGTTATTTATCATACTCCATTTTCATGACTGTGTCCGTAGTAATTCCCTATAATTACTTAGGGTGCCACATCCAAAATGCAGTTATTTTGAAATATTGAAAAGAAAAAATTTCAACGTTGAGCATTTTTTGATAAAAACGTCTTGAATACATGTATTAAGATAACTTAAAAAACCCATCAAAATTATGAAGAATTTTTTTAAAAATCATAAAAAATTTTTTTTTTAAATTTTGGCTGTACTATCGAGTTGAAAACAAAACCAAAATTTTAAAATTCAAAGCCAAATATCTCTAAAAATATTCAAGATATCTTAATGAAGTAAAGCACATATTTTTAGTTTATTTATAAGCTTTCCAGAAAGTTAAAACTCATTAAAATCGGATTATATTTATAAAAGTTATGAGGCCAACAAGGTTTTCCAAGCCCGAGGTAGTCAAGTTTGGCACCCTGTAATTAACCGTGTATTTCAACAGGGTGATTCAAATTTGAATATTTGTAAAGTTTAGGTCCTCCTCTATGATTTTTACATACACCGTTTTATAAGCGGATCGCAAGTTTCAAAGATACAGATTTTATTACCTTTTTTCAATTGGAACCACTGTGTCCCGCTTTAAATACTGTCTGTAACTATGTCCAACATATTCACACCGAAAAAGTTCATGCTAAAATCGTCGAAGACAAGGTTGATTTAAAAATTTTCGGTAGTTATTTTGCTTCATAGGAGTTTGCTGTTAGTTCAACATGATTTTACAATAACCTTCAAAGAACATGAAACATATTGATTTTATATTCCAGTACAGTTAAATCAAAATGAAGTTGATACTGAAATAACACGAAGAACCATGTTGAATAAAATTATTTCAAGTTGAAACGACGTAAATTTGATATTCAAAATAGGAAGAATCATGGTGAATCAAATTTATTTAAAGTTGAAGCAACATACATTTTGTGTAGCCATTTTATTAGTTATTTCACTTACGTGATATGTATTAGCATTGGCATCAGACAAATTTGAGTTGTAGTCGGCTACTCCAACCAAGATTTCAACTCGGGCCTCTTGCTTGGTAGTCAACGCGCTAACCACTGCAGCCATAACAGCATCAAATATACTTTAGATATACACTTATATAAATAACATCATAAGTAACATGCATGTCATATTAATTCAATATGATTTACATACAATTTATTTTATATTAAAGTTATAGTCATATTCATTTAAAATTGAATGTAACGTTGACAGCAATGTTGGTTTAACAGTGAAAAATAATAGATCAAACAGATTTAAGGTTAGATTAATAATTTTTCGTTTAAAATTAATATGAAACAATGGTAATTTAAAAACAGCAAGAGGAAATTTTTCCTAGTAATGCGAAGTTTGTCGGCTATTTGTCGGATTTTTGCATTTACAAAGCACGATCATGAAAATAAACAGCAACAAGCCACACAACTGAACACAACAGTGCATTGTAGCTGTGAACAAAGCAAATATATACCAACATACATAAACAACACACTATTTCTTGCAAATTTACTATGACTTACGTTGCGACATGTTGATTTTACGTTGGTATTTTTATCTGTGTACTCTTTCGAGAGCGTATGTTCTTTCCAGATAAGTCTACTGGGCCGGCCGGTATTTTAGCACTTTCCTAGAAGCAGTGCTCCTTCACGCTAGCATGTTCAGTGTCAATCCTGTTCAGCACTTTGTATCATGCTTATGAATTTCAACCTTGTTAGAAGGTTGCGAATGTAACGCAAATCCCCAAAAAGTAAAATCGAAAACTACCACCGAATCGCAATATGTTCAGCACTTTCCAAACTGATGCAAAGGATGGTGAATTTCCATCTTGTGAAGTATTTAGACATATTACTGGCCCTCCTTTCAGCGAAATGGTGTCACTCCATACAAACATTTCGGCGAAAGTAAGGTGGTGGCAGTATATATTTCTAAGGCGTTTGATAGAGTGTGTCATAGCTCACTTTTGTAAAAAGTTGTTGCTTATGGTGTCGATGATGACTTCTCCCGATTTATATTGAGCTTTCCCAGGGATTACACTCTACGAGTTGTTATATACATATGTAATCTCATCAAACGAGTTTAACATCAATTCAGGGGTACCTCAAAGCTACATTATTTTTGCTACTCTATTTCTTATTTTTCTTAATGACCTAATCTGTCAAACTTCTAGTTCTATCTATTCCTTTTCAGATGACAGCAGCTTATGCAATTCATATTTCTGTGGCTACAAGCCCTAACCGCTTAAGTTGTTCTAAATTTTTTTCGGTACATCAGTTTAAAGTCTAAAAATCTCGCTTCCAATCAGGCGGTGGTTTATTTTTCTTTGAAATTTTTACAGATAATAGCTACGCTAAAAGAGTTACAAGCAAGCACGACAAATTTATAGCCACGCTTAAGCCATAAACAATGGTGGCGCTATATCTAAACAATTTTAAGTGCTGTATTTTAAGGCCTCACAAAAGAAATTTTACAGTTCTTGAAACATCTTTGATATATATTTCATTTCAGGAGATGACTGGTGCAATTTTTTTTCGTATTGGTCGACCCAGCTAATGTAATAAGTAGGGATGTATGCGATGTATCGGCGATACTTCAGATTTTCCGATACATCGGTATCGGCGATATTTTATTGTCGATACGACGACGATAGTTTTAATTTTTTTTCAGAGTTTCTGTTAACAAATAATATATTTATAATAATTTATGAAGACCGACCAGGTCTAATGAACATGTTCTTTTATAATTTATTTATGTGTATTAAACGTTAATCAACAATACCTGCTGCCAAAAAGTAAACAAACAATTTTTTAATATATTTCTTGCGTTCTTTCCTTTGAGCTTAAAAACTCAACATCAAATCAAGGTTAAAAAACGTCATTGTAAACGTGATTTGGGTTTTTCTGGCACGTCTAATGAAATCACAAAATATATTAAAACTCTTGGCCACGCGTGATTATACACACACATGAATACAAATATATATATTTAGCCCAAAAAAATTCTCTTGAATTGATATTTATATTGTAATTTATCACCATTAGTAAAATAATAGCGAGCATTTTATTATTTTGTCTTTTTATATTCGCAACCTACCTCAACATTTTCTGAGTTGTCAAACTTAACAAAATAGAAAAAAAAACTCTTATACCAGGTTTATTAGCCTTTTGTCTGCATAAAACCCAGAGTAAGTAACAATTGCCTTACTGCCTTATTGTGTATTGTAGGAAACTGTGTGGTTATTTGCTCAATATTTTAGTATTATTTTTTTCGTTTTACTTTACTTTAAACTTAAACTCAATTTACTTAAATTGTTTTTTCATTTCTGGGTTTTTACCAATATCGTCTGTCGGGTCTGCTATCACTTCAAGCAGCGATTTTGTTAATTTTGTATAAAACGATTGTAGCCGGCATTTTAAGCCACAGTTCATAGTTACATCTCACAACAGTGGTTTTATCTTTCGAAACTCTGCCATAAGGATATAAAATTTCAATTAAGCAATTATAAGCAGCATTATTAAGTAAGTGTGATTCAGTTTTCAGGAATACAATTGCATAAAGATTTTTGTTTTGTGTTTTATATAATATTTGCAATGAAAGTGACTTGCAAACAATCAATTACTTACAAACAGAAAAGTGTGATTGCGCATTAAAAAATGGAAAATAAATATTAAAGTGTCATAAAATTTAACTTGACAATGTAAAATGAAATACATTATTAATATCAATGTGATATAATAAAGTTTATTAAAGTAACTAAAATCCTTAACGTACTTAAAAATATTTTTTTAACAATCTTTAAAATTGTATAACAAAGTGCCGATTTAGTTTATCGTGATCGTCATAAAACAAAGTTCCAAGCCATTAAGCCAAAATTTTTATTTATTAAACAAATATATTTTTTTTATGCAAAAAGAAGATGCCAACTTAAAGTTATTGAAGCTAAAATTATGCCTATGCATACATACATATATACATACATACATACATAGATGTAGCATTATGTTACATACTATACTTATGTATGTTCTACACAACATATAAGCTCGATATATTGAATTAAAAAAATGCGCCGTTTAAGAACCCACTTAAACAATTGGAAGCAAGTTTTAAGGAATGACTTTTTCATTACTTCCATATTATAAGATAGTCCATATATTCTTTAGCCCCTCACGCAATTTTTTTGATAGACCTTTTTTATAATTTGCTTATGGAGTTGCTACAAAAAGTCATGCTTTTCTGCTCTTGCCCTTTTTGCCGTCTTATATTTTTTGAGGAAAGTAATGTATACTTGTTTACAAATTTTTAGTATAAATTTCCAACTTTATAAGACATTTTGTCCATACCCTTTATGAAAAGCACCTTCTATAAAAAGTAGCTCTTATAAAAATAAACAACATTGTCAAAATCGGAGGCAGTAGACTCCAACAGCGGAATGTACTTAGACCTACATACACACAGTAAAATTTCATATTAAAATCATCGAAATCAAGGTTAATTTAACATTTTTCGGTAGTGATTTTGCTTCATATGTGTTTCATGCTAATTTAAAATGATTTTACAATAACCTAATTGAAAATGATTTTACAATAACCTTCAAAGAAGATATTTACTTTTGGAATAACTATACTTCATGCTGATTTAATATTCCAGTACAGTTAGTGAAGTTGATAATGGAATAATACGAAGAATCATGTTAAATCAAAGTTATTCCAAGTGTAAACAACGTGAATTTAATACTGAAATGACACGAAGAATCATGTTGAATCAAAGTCATTTCATGTTGAAACAACGTGAATTTGATGTTGAAAAACACGAAGAATCATGTTGAGTTGTGATGTGTAGTAGTTGGCTGCCCCCACCCAAAATTTGAACTCAGGCCTCTTGCTTAGTAGTCAAGGGTCTAACCACTGCAGCCACAACAGCGTCAAACTTCACATTTAAGAAACACTAAATAAATTCCACCATAAGTAACACGAATTTCATTTTAATTCAACGTGATTTAATTGACGATGTAACATCAGATTTATCTGAATTTAAAGTAACAGTCATATTGATTTAACATAAAGTGTAACGTTGATAACAATGTTATTTTAACAGTGAAAAATATTAAATCAAAGAGATAAGTTTTCGCGCTTACCACCTTACTACAGCACCAACTAAAACATCGACAACAAGATGCCAACATATTCATTCGTTAGATTGAAGGCTAAAAGTAAGGCGTTGGATTAAGGACAAAATGAAAGACATTGCCGCTCATATTGTCCTCAACAAAGTTGGGTTGAAGACAAACTGTTAAACATTGTCGCTCATCTCGTCCTCCACAATGTTACCGAAGACAATGTGTAAGACACTGTCGCTCGTATTGTTCTCGACAAAGTTCGATTAAGGACAAAATATAAGATATTGCAACTCATATTGTCCTCAACAAAGTTGGATTGAGGATACAATGTTAGACGTTACTGAAGAAAAAACGTAAGACACAATCGCTCATATTGCCTTCAAGTTGGATAGGGGACAAAATCTAGGACGTTGTCGCTGATATTGTCCTCAACATATTTGGATTGATGAGAAAATATAAGAAATTGTCGTTCATATTGTCCTCAACAATTTTTATGTAGACATTGTCGCTCAATTTGTCCTCAGCAAAGTTGGATTGACGACAAAAATAAAGACATTGTCCCTCATCTGGTTCTAAACAATGTTACTGAAAACAAAATATAAAACATTGTCGCTCTTATTTTCCTCAACAAAGCTGGATTGAGGACAAAATTTAAGACTGGCGTTTTCGCTCATATTGTCCTCCATAATGTTCCTGAAGACAAAATGTAAGACATTGTTGCTCATATTGTCCTCAACAATGTTGCATTGAGGACATAACGTATGACATTGAGCGTCAAAAGTGTTTAATATTTTTTAGTTCCAGAATATATTCGTTTTCAAACTGCATCCCATATAGCTTACTAAAACAAGCGTAGCAATCTTTTATGTGTGAAGAAGTAACTGAACAATTGGATTTGGATATTGTATTAAAAAATTTTTTTTATCTCTCTTCTAAAGATATGAAAATTTTGATTTGCTCTTTTGCATTTCATAAGACAACATGCACATCATTTGTTAATTAATTTAAAAAGGTCAATGTTACAGTGATTACAACATATACTTATATACGTCCAAAAAGAAAAAACAAAAGTTTGCAAAACAAGTTATGAAGAAATTGAATATACATACAGACCTACATATGAGTGATTCCACGTAAAACGGCCCTATGCAAGAAAACAATTATTTTCTAATTTTTAATAAAAGTCTCTCAGTTGATGTTTTTTAGAGAATGATAATTATAGAAAAGATAAAAGTATACACTATTTAATATTTTTTAATCAATTTGAGGCTCTTTTAAATGATCATGCAATAAACATTTTGCTCTCCCTCCTTGTATGTTTAATATTTACTACAGATTTTCTTTTATTCCCTTTGTCTTTATTAACAAAAACCGTTATCTCTGTAAAGAATATACTTTTTTTACTTTTTATTGAATTTCAAAAAATATTCAGCTAAAGTATTCTGCTGTCGATAATAGAACGGATAGCAAATAATTTAATGTCTTAATTATTTTCTTATCAGTTTATCTTTATATTATTTATATTAAATAAATCAATGAAAAGTTTTATTTCTTCGATTTTTTCAAATTTTCGTACTAGGTCACACCCGTCGGTCACACCCGTCGGTCACACCCATCTCATTTTAAATATAGTTTTTTTATGAGAAAAATAATTTTTTGTCAAACAGTAAATACATAATACAATTAAAAACACTTTGAAAAGATATCTATACTAAAATTATTGTGTACCTTCTAGTCAAAATTTTACTGAATTTATACTGAAAGTCATAATTCTTTAAAACTAAGATTTGTAAGGTCACACCCGTCGTAGCTTTCTGACGACCATTCTGAGCAGAAATCGTGTTCTATCAGTGTCTACCTGTTATTCAACGACTTTAAGCTTAATGTCCTTGCGAGCCGCAACGTTTTTTTAAGTAAAAAATTTTATATTCTTGATTTATAACAAAAAATGTGTGTAAAATGGTCACACCCGGCTAAATGGAATTACTCATATGTATTGCTTCGTACACATTGGACATTTCTTTGGTGTCATTTTGTGGCGTCATATTTCAAATTAACAACTAATGAGACAAAATGACAACATGCTGTCATTTAAAAATTATGCCCTTTCATTATGCCCTATTCATTCTGAATATAACGTTACGAACCTTAGCCTAATAATCAATTTGGATTCATAAACTTAATGAAGTTTTAAACACAAACTACATGATATTGTAAATATTTTTATGTAGCAATTTGTATAAAACAGCAAATTGTCGATTTCGCCCTTTAAGTAGATTTCCTTAATAGCTGTTTTACACTATCTCATAAGTCGTTCGACTTCTGTAGAAATTGCAACACTGATCTAATGAGTTTATGGAAAGTTTTAAAAAAGCAATAACAACACATTATATCAGGGTAGCATTTTGTGCAGAAGTCGAACAGCTTGTATAATAGTCAAAAAACAGCTTAAGCAGCATCTTGATTAAAACACATTTTAACCAAAAAAACTTCATTTCCTTAGTATTCAAAAATATACTCTTTTCTGCTTCCTTTACTATTAAAAAAGTCTTTGGCCTGAATGCTAATTTGCTTTATATTTTGCACACACTTTGTAATGTAGTTCACCTTTTCTTTTGTATTGTTATTTGAAAAAAATTACGTAATTTTTAATATTTATGAAAGTATTTGTTTACTTTTTATTCCACTGAAAATTTTTGTTGTGCAGGGTTTGTAAAGATTGTAGGTTCCTAATATAAAACAATTGTTCATTTGTTCATTAAATGCTTTTTATCCAATGCACATAGGGGCAAGAGTATATCAAATCGCGCGATAAATCAACCGCCAACTTTTGATAAGAATGATTGAAAGCAATGGAAAGGTTATTTTCTTTAGATATAATATATGTAAAGTTATCATAGCCTTCCGAAGAAATTTATTAAAAAACCACAAAAATAAAATATATATAACAAATGTTTTTTAATTTGTCAGTGTCTATGAAAGTAGTTACTATTTTGTTTTACTCCCCTGTGGGAAATTTTTTACCAATTGTATTCAACGTACTTGTCCTATTACTGGTGAAAATGCAATGGTAAAATATGTTCCCGAGTCATGAGCGGCGAAAAGAAAATATATCAATCACTTAACTAAAACAAAAAAGTTCTAGTAAGCTGCCTAGTATTAAAGAAACCAACACAGGACAATTACCTTAAGTTTAGATCTATAATGTATCACTGAGTATCTTAATTATGCCAATTGATCCACTTTAATAACAACATCATATAAAAGTGAAAGGTCTACCTTACATAAAGTTCCAAAACTCGAACCAGTTGTTAGTTCTTGAGAGCCAGTCACATGATTTCCCTTATGACAGGTTCTCTTCTCCCATTCCAATCCCAATTTGAAGTCTGTTGAAAACATATCACGTATCGTTGTTTATAATTTGTGTATGGCTTTATTTTTCTTCTGTAGATTTCAATAATGGTATCTATGATCCTTCCCATTTAATACACTGCTCTGCCAATTTACTATAGTTTTCTTTTCATTCAATAAAAACAGAACATAATCTTTGCTAAATCGATTTGAAATACAGTTCATTAAAGGGGAAGGATCATCGAGACCATTACTGATATTTAGACAGGAAATATAAAGATATACACAAACCACTATACGTGATATGTTTACATCAGGAAAAAAGGACTTAATTTTGGGAAGTGGCATAAAGTGAGTATATTAAAAGCTAGACATGCAAAGCTTTAGATGGACTTTCTTGACATTAAGATGGAAGGATGCGAGATGGCATGAGTGGCGCCTAAAATTTGATGTCGGACTAAAAAGCCATCTGAGCCAAAAATTAAGCCACACACACATTGATATGCTATATAGAGAGATCGCATTTTAAGCAGTAGCGCTATATATAAAACATAAAAAGTGCTTAATTTTTGGGCATGACATAAAAATATTTTTTTTTAGATACGTCACTGACATACCTTTTATTATAAGAGGTGAATGCTGCAACTTTTTTTTCGACCCACCCACCCTATAATACTACCAATATTTGAAAAAAATAAAAAGTATAAAGTGCAAAAATTTAATAAAATCGTGCGTGGCAAAAAGTGACAAAAGGTTAAACTTGGATGCCCATATATATGATCTTCTGTTCTTTATTGTGTATATAACAGATATGGGGAATATTGAGGAACTCTAAAACTTTTATGCTTTTGAACTTTAAAAAGAGTAAAAAACATAGTTTACAATTACATATAACTTTCATTTAAAAATAAATCTGACCAAGAATTGATCACAATTTTTTTAACAAATGTTATGTGAAAAATTGTCCTCTTTCAGTTGACACACATTTTTGGTTTTTGATTTATTTCGTGAGCACCCGATGTCATATATCTGCCCCTATGTGCAATGTCACGATTTGATCTTAGCAACATTGGCATGGAAATGTTTGAAAACAAAAACCGCAAAAAGCTATTAAAATATAATCAAATTTTGTAGTCATAGAGACAAAATAATATTAAAAAATCCATACGAAATAGTCCGGGAATGTAAATGATGTGTTGGTGGTTTTATGTCATAAAAAAAGAGAACTAACTGTTTGTTTCATTTTTGAAATTAGAAATAAGAAAAATATTTAATTTCCTAACTGAATTTAATATCCCAGCACTACATACAATTTAACCATAACACCTACACAGGAAATATTTTATTCCGATATGAGACTTTACCAGACAATCAACCGAGTTGTCTAAAAATCGCTCAGACATTTACAGTTTTCTCGTACGACGTTTCAGCACATTTTTTTAAATATTATCCAAATAATATCAGAATAGTCTGCACATTATCCGAAGGCAATTTAATTTCCTTTAAGACATTTAACAGAATTGTCTGCTCATATTCTGATCTGCGTCTTACGACTTTTGGCAGTCACATCTGCACATTGTCTGGTTTAGGTTTTCGTAATAATTTTCATTTATCTGTTGAAATTATGTGCACTAATATTTAAGTTTATAAACTTATTAAATATGGGTAAATGTTTTCTGATGAGCTGGCATAAGCAGCAGAACAGTATTTGGAGAATTTTAAACGCTTATTCTGATAAATTTCTAATTTTAGCTCAGATTTTTCTCAGACATTAATACGACAGGATGTAAAAAGTATCAGATAAATCGGAAAACTTTCTGATGTTTTGTAAGAAATTTTTCCGACATGTCGAAAATTCCTTTAGAATTTCCCTAGGAAATTCGTCAGAATTCGTACAGAATTCTGTTAAACATTTCAGCATATTTTTTAGAATTTCTTCAGACAAAGAGGTCCAGTTTCTTGTCAACCACTCATATGATTTTCTGTACGTTTTCTGACCGACTTCGGATACGAATTCGGCATCTTATGCAGACTTTCTGGCCGACTTCGGACCGAAATCGGCATAAATTGTTTGCTGGGTAATTATATTTGCTCGTTATGTTTAAAAACTTCAAATTGGCTCTAGTTTTCGAAACATACCGTTACGTCAAAAAGGAAGCAGCCGCACTACAAAGATTAACATAAATGGCGAACGGTTTGTCTTATTCGGTAAAGTAGAAAATCTAAAACTTCAAAAAATTATTTTATCTTAAAGTCGTGGCAATATAGTGTTTTAATTAGTTCAGTAGTTTTAGAGATATTTTGGTACTTGTGTAAAAATAAAAAATTTATACAAATTGTTGTTTTGAAAAAATTCATAAATTACAAAAAACAATAAAGATTCCGTTCCTTTTTTAAATGCATATCCATAAATAGCTAAATATGTTCCAAACATAACGACTCATATTTCAACAAAATTTATCAAAATTTTGGGGAGGGGATATTTCCCCCCAAAAACGAGTAAGTTTCTGTAGAGTTTCTAATAGAAGTTTGGAAAAATAGTATGTTTTACTTAGAAGTTCCCCCCAAAAGCTCAAGATGGATCCGCGCCTGGTATATGCTAATGGTAATATTGTTGTCGCGTTTTGGTTTTGCTTTTTAAGTGCTTATGGGACCTCGTTCTGCAGTTATGTTAACATTTATCCTTCCCATTTCCTTCGCAGAAATAACTTTTGGTTATATAAAGATGAGTACATTCGTAAGAACAGTGCATTTGTGCAACCAACCGGTCTGCAAACTAATACAGCAGTAAGTGGGATGTTGCTCTAGGTGCAGACTGTCATTAGTGCGTAAAGGAACTGTTGTAAAAAAATTGTATTCTTCTCTTACAAATAGAGTCGTTGACTCATACCACTACCATAAGTTAAGTTTCAGGTTATATATTTTTAGTTAAGAAATGTGTGTGTTTTACTTAAGAGATATATAAAAAAAGCACCTTCCTTACAAACACTTTACAAATGAATGATATTTTTATATATTTTTGTAGTAATAGATAAAGAGGTATTGACTAATTATCTATGCGAATCATCAAATTTTTGGTAGTTTGGCATCGATTTGTAGTTGCATATTTTTGCATATGCAGGTGGTAAGTGCATATTTTTTCATATTTTGGCAATAAATGTTTCTATTTGGAATTATAAAAAATTGTTTAATACATATTTAATGCATATAAAAAAATATCAATAGGCCGATTATGGATCGCAATCGAGCCTCAGTTGGGTGGCCAGTTGCTGAAAATTATACTACTGATGGCAACTGAGAGCTATGAAAAGAAATATTTTCATATTATATTAATTTTGTTACTTTGTTCGTAGGTAAATGCATATTTTTACGCATATTTTTAATTTTTAGGTTCATTTGTTAAGCGCTTAAATTAAATTTTTAGTTGCATGAAAGTCCGTGCCCTGTTCATCATAAGCAAATGCTAATGAAAACTTGCATTCATTCCTATGTGCCGCCACTTGTCCACCGCCAGTGATTTTAACTGCACTTTAATTTCGCAAGCACTTGGCAAATAAGTGCATTCTAGAAGCAATTAGTTTTGTTTCCGAATTCACAACTACTGGCTTATCCAATAAAAACTAAAGTGGTTCGGTCCCCAAACAAAAAAAAAAAAGTTGAGCCACTTGAGAATATTAAAAGCTAGAAATACATACTAAGTTTCAAAAGAACTTTCTTGGCACATGCAAAAAATTGGATATTAGGGGGTAAGGATCCGAGATGTCATAAGTCTCGCCCAGAATTTGATATCGGAGCAAAAATGTAGACAGTCTAGCCATGAACATGGATATGTATTTGGTTATGATTGGACTACAAATGGCGGCGCAGTGTAGAAAAAACTAAAAAGACGGTAACCAGAGGTGCGTCAAATAACTAAAAATATTTTTGGAATCACCTTCGATTAATCTGTAATCATCGTGGTGACCGGCTGAACTTTTTATTTCGAACCATCTTAATGTACATATTCAACACTGCAAATTTTCAGTCCGTGACTCGTATTTAAAGTGCAATCAAACTCACTTCAACACTTTTGATGTGTTCACAACCATATTAATTATTTATGGTAACATACGTTAAGGCAGTGTTTTGAATAATGTTGTAGATTTAAGTGTGTGTTTGTGGTGAAAGTGGTAGTTTGTAGCTGGGATGGCATATGAGTTGCAAAATAGTACCAATTGTTGCTTAAAATTGTACTTTTTTCGGATCTAATTGTGCCAAAAGATATTTTTGAAATCAGACACATTTACTAAGTATAGAAAATATTTCACTTTTCTATACACACATACAAAAGTATATACTAGATACTATCTGTCGCAAAAAGGATAGTGTGCATAGGTAGGAATTTAGCAATTTTTTATATAAAAAACTCATTAATTTGCATATAATTCCTATTGGAGGGTAGAAAAATATATTCTCCATAAAGTTCAGAAATATTCGCCTTTATAAAAATTTATTTTTTTAGATTTTAGTATGCATCATGGTCTGCAAGAGCTTTAAATTACAAAGCTGGCCTTATCTGATTACTTTAAATATTCCTCCTTTAAAGTCGAACTTTGTTCTCAATAGTTCAACAAATTTTAATTAAATTTAGATAAAATGTTGCATATCGGTGGTCATACGTTAACAACACGTAGCTAATTTTTACAACTTTTCAGTTCAAGAAAAAACATACACTGAAAGCGTTACCAGCAACGAAATAATATAAAAACAAATTATATAATGGATGCTCTTAACTAATTTCGGTTTTTCTTATTTTGAGCATAGAAACGTTTTTTTTTTGTTGCGACTTATATAAAGTTTTCTCGTTTTGGGGAAAATAGTAAAAATTCAGTTATGTGTTGTCAACGTATGACCATCGATATGTACGAGTGGACACAAAGGACAAAATATTTAATTACAATAAAAGAGCGCAATCAGGAGATTTTATAAAAAATGGAAATATTATCAATTGTATTAAATGAGTCATTGGTGTGCCATTGTACTTTTATAGTACGGTTTGTACCAAAAACTGTACAATTGTACCAAATTTTCCATCCCTGGTATGAAGAGCTTTTGTGGTGGAGATATAATGAAGCTATTCTTTATCTTTTATCAGAAGAAAGTATAGCATATTTACAGGCGACAATTGGGATGAAAAATATTATTTAGCAAACTATTGAATATATGTAAGCCAAAAACTACCAATAAATACATTTTAATAAAACTGTGTTTAATTTGGTCGATTAAATATTCCATTATAACAAGCATAAATCGTTTAAGTATTTACTTTAAAACGAAATTAATATTTACTTAAATAAGCGAAAATCTCTTTTTAAACACATAAATAAGGCTTTATACATTTTTAACGAGAAAAATATCTTAAAATTTACCTTTAATTGTTAAATAAATTTTGTATTATACATATTGATTTTTATGAGACAATTAAAAAATATGACTTTTATAATATTTTGAACATTTATAATATTTGCGAAAATTTTGAATGAACCTCAATTTTGTATCAGTAAACAATTTGTAATTAATAATCTGGATGTTGTGAATATTCAATTCCTGAGAATTCGAATTGATATTTTGGAAGTAAAAAATTACTTCCAACTTTTTTCATTGGGTTGTCATTCTTTTTATCAATTGAACACTATGTCCCTTGAAACGTTGAACAAATATTATATTTGCATAAATAAGTTTCGAATAAAAGCAAACAGTAGGCAGGCAAACCAACGTTCTTGTGCGTTAAACCGAATGTTGAACACTATTTTATTTAGTAGTTTCCCAAAAAAAATATTTTTCGACATTTTTGCGGTCCCCTAGAAAGCTTTGGTACTCCAGTGGTCCCATTGGCCTAGACATTTTAAGCATTCTTTAGGAAGCGGTTAAGAGGACTGGTAGCTAATGTAGTATACTATCAGTATAGTGTTTGCGGGTTTGGTTAGCACTAAAATCACAATTTATATGTACATATCGTCACCTAAAACGCAAAGCAACGTCACTTCATAAGTTTACACAAAAAGCAAAAAAATAAAATGACAAAAAATTTAGATATTAAATTTTTTTTTATTTAAGATCAAAACACAATAACAGATCAATTTAGGAGGAAAATTATTATTTTTAGAGGCATTTTCACCGAAAGAATAATCAATCAAAAACTCGTTTTTTGTTGTTGATGATATGTTATTTTTTATTTTAGCAAACGATATGTATATAAAAGAATAATGTTATTATGTAACTGAATGACTAACTGACATATCAGCGCTCAGCCCAAACAGCATAAAGCAGAGACTTGACGTTTTTTAAGTTGGTTCCTCTACGGATGTCTAGATCTACTAAAAATGGATTTTTTTTAAATTTAAATCCTAAGGGCATAAAAACGAGTAAATTCGTTAACCTTATATCTCTGGATCTGAATAAGGTAGAGGTAAAATTCCAAAAAAACATCATTGTTAAATAAAAAAAAGGTGACAAGTGCATGGTAATTTTTTGGAATTTGCAAAAAGTAAAAATATAATTTTCGTAATTTTTTGGTAACCCATATATCCTCTTAACCTTAATAAGGTTAGGAATACATTTCTAATTGTATTTTTCTCTCTTCAAGAAGACTTCAAATACATTTTGCTACTTTTTGAAAATGCTAATATATAAAGGGTGAAAATTATAACACTTTTCGATACTTTTTTATACAAATAATTTGTATGTACATTGATGTACTCAATAAATATTTTTTAATACATATGAGCTCTTTCAATCAATAGACAATTATTAAATATTTTTTTTTTTTTGAGAGAACCATTAATGTACCAAAAAAGGGGTAAATCACTTAATCTAAACTATTGCGTTAATTTATAAAATTTTAAATACAGCTTCCTTGGGTCACATAAATTTTAACTGATATTAAGCAATTAAGGATCATGAAGGGGCTTAAGGGGGAACCTTCAGGTAAATTTTGGTACTTTGAAGAACAAACAGTTTCTTAGCTAATAAGAAAACATTTGCTTAAGATTATAGCATATCGGCCTAAAATAAGCATTCATTCGACAAAGTGATTAATTATATGCTAACATTTTAGTCAATGTAAATAGAAAAGTTTTGTTATACCTTTTCTGTATATTAGAGTTACTTATACTTATATATATATATATATATATATATATATATATATGTATATATATATATATATATATATATATATATATATATATATATATATATATATATATATATATATATATATATATATATATATATATATATATATATATATATATATATATATATATATATATATATATATATATATATATATATATATATATATATATATATATATATATATATATATATATATATATATATATATATATATATATATATATATATATATATATATATACAGTTTCTTATACATAAATTTTTTTGTAAAGGTACCATTTTTGAGGAACTTTTTCGAAAGGATGCTTTTACGAAAATATGCATTGTTGGCAAATGTAATTTTAGAGAATAGTGGTTTTTGATAAAGGTACGTCTTGGAAAAGGTCTTTTGTAGGAAATAAACTTTGTGTAAAAGCTATCTTCGAGGAAATTTTAGGAAATGGAACATTTTTTCGGAGAATTACTTTTAGGAAAGGCTACTCTTAGTAAAACAAATTTTTGGAAATATGTTGTGCTTTTTGAAAAAAATTTCCTTTTGAGTAAAGTGCCTTCTTGGAAAATGTTCTTTTTATAAAGGAATTTTCGAAAGAGGGAATATGTATAAATGGTGGAGTTCGGAGGGAACATGCCTAAGAAAGTAAAAATACATGACGAATAGTTAACCTTTTTTCTTTTTTTTAAGTCGGTTAAAAATGTTGTTTGAGTTGTCATAATATTTGAAGTATTTGTAACGGGTAGATCTTGAGAATATCAAAACTCGGCTATTCCGTAACTTGGAAGGTGTGTTTGTGGAGCGAACATTATTTCCAAAGTTTGAAGCGAAAACAAAAAACAAATTGAGGGTACTGTTGGCTGAGTAGTTAACGCGTTTGACTACAAACCCTGAGGTCCTGAGTTCAGGACTAGTTTCAGGCAAGCCAACAACATCATGCATTTTTCTTAAGTGCATTGGTATGTTATAGTGTTGGTTGTGGTTGGACTGTTAAAGTGATGAAGGCATAGCACTGATCGCTTTGACATTACCGGCAGCGATTAATACTAGTATATCCTAATGCACTTCAGAGCACCCTCCTTCGTCGGTATTGTAGGAGAACCGTCGGCGAAGTAAAAGAACTAAGAAAATGGTTACATACCTTAAACAACTTCATGCCTCTACTTGACACCAGAGGGGCTTGCAACACTGCTCTACAAAAAAAGTCGCGCAATAGCAGGGTTGTAAATGAATTAAGCTTTCTATCTCTCTTCCACTTCAGCACTTGTGCTCTCTACACTATCCCTTTCCCAAAGAAGGTAACACATTTATTAATTAACTGATAGGCGTTAATTGCCTGATTGTGTTACTTCTCTTTAAAAAAATAAACAATTTTGTTTCACTTATACGCGGGCACTTTTATTGTACTCGATAAATTTTTTTATTAAATTTTACATCTTTCACGAAATTTCTTTTTGAGTGTAATTTTTGTTTGTATATTGTATGTGACTTCATTGTAAGCATCGTGGAATTGGTAACTGCACCTTTTTTTCATCATTATCATCATCATATAACAAATAAATATACCTATTGAAACAGCGTTAAACAACTTTTGTAACTTTATTATGATACCAAACCAAAAAATTAAAAAAAAAATAAACTAATAAAAAAGAATGAAAGAAAAAACAGCAAAAATGAAAGTAAAAGTTTATTTTGTGTGAGTTTATTTTTTATGATGCGGCTAATAAATTTGCCTCTGAAGTTATCCGTCTTGCCTTGATCATTGAATTTTATTATTATACCCTTCACCAATGCTGTGAGGTGTGTAATATAAATTTGTTAATCCACTTGTAATATATAAACATGCTTTTTACTGTGCTGCTCTAAAGCACACATACATACATATATACTTACATACATATGTGGATTCTTATGGGGCGTAGGAGTTGATTTAACGAAATTAATTATTCGAACGTCTCAAATAACTTTAGAATCTAGTGTATATTAGAAAGATCTGTCAGAGTTGTATGTATGTACATCTTTACTAAATTTGCTAGTAAAGGTCAGCAAAATAAATCAATAAATGGCTGAGATGGCAGCATGAACTAACTCGCACGAAATAACTCCCGAAATGATAGTTATTTCCTTTAGTTTTTTTTAAATCATATTTCACAATGAAATAACTATTCATACTCAATTACGAATAAGTATCCAAATAATTTTCTTTGGACTCATTGCATTTTCAAGTAATATAAGTTTCGCTGAATAAAGATATTTTGTTTAGTGGGAAGTGTTTATGCGACAAACGCAGAAGTGCAAACCCTCCAGCGCGCTCAGAAGACTAGTGGGCAGGAAGCCTTTACTCCGCGAAATCTTTAATCTATATAATCGAAGAATAAGGCTCTTAGTGCCGACCGAAATACAGTTAGACAAAAAATCTTTACTCAGTGAAGCCGCTACACTCAGACAAAAGATACGGTGGAGGTGTGATTGTGTTAACCATGACGCGTTTCCCAAAATAGTTTATAGTTGTGGGAAAGAAGTTAATATTGTTTTAAATTAGTGTGAACCTTAATTAGTATACGATAAAAAAAACTCATTTTTAGATTACCAGCAAAAAAATATTTTGTTTCTAGAAGCAGTAAAAGCATTTCATGCACGATTTGATTTATCTGTAGTTTAACGATGATGCAATAAGACGAAAGAAGAATGATGCAATAAGACCAAAGAAGCGCTTCTTATGTCCCAAGTGGAACATGGCGAATAAAAATCATGCCCTTTTGAAGCGCTTTTCGAAGCAGGAGAAATAAGAACAACTAGCACATCTTGCTTACAAACCGGCTTCGGCCGAAGCAGTAGTTTTTACTGAGTTAGCATCCATAAACATTTCATTATAGTTGCATTTAATAATGTAATATTTAAAAAAAAAGTTTTTGACTACAATCAATACCTTGTTATGTTCTGCCGTAAACTTTGTGGAAAAAAGAACCTTTATTCTTCCTTTGTTAGTTCGAATATAGTCTTATGTCCAATTCTATATGACTAAAAATGTTACGAAGTTGAGCCTAATGATAATCACTTTGAAATAAAAACTTATTAAGTTCGAATAATAATCACATTAAATAAATTAAATAAGAAAATAATTCACATTTCGACAGAATATTTAATGTTAACGAAAAAGCTCAACAAAATTCACAAAAAAACTAAATATTAAAAAACCAAACTCTACGAACATATTCCCTTATCTTATAAAAAAATTTAGTTCTAGAAAATTTTTGTAAACATATTTCTTGTATAATATCTTCATATATGGAGGGTATATAGAATTCGGCACAGTTGGTATTTTGTTTGCTCCCAAAGCTAAAGTAGCACTCATAACCAAACCATGAATCAAATTTGGGTATTATTTAAGGTTTTCGCTAAATAAACTTATTGATTTAATAAGGGAGCGAATATAAGTATAAGCGAAAGATTTTTAAAGACTTATGCTTGCAGGAAATTTCTTTTTTAATTTCCTATGAGCCAAAAGATTGAGTTTCCTAGTGATTGAAGGGTTATACAATAAAAAGTATGTTTTTTTCTTAGTAAAATTAATGGAATATGGTGTAAAGTTTTAGCCAGTTCTTCTTTACTAAAGATAATTTTACTTTTAACATTCCATACATACGCATAATTTTTAGATATGTTTACCTTTTTCTTTAGAGTTTCGTTGTGAAAAACTAATAAAAAAGTAACAATCCATAAAATATTTATAGATTTATTAGATTAAAACATAAGCAAATTCTATCTTTTCAAAAATTCTTTAATATTATTTTGTTCTTTAAAGAAGACTTAAAACTGTTTGACGGATGTTAGAATGGAAATTGAAAACAAAGTGTTTTTAGCGCTTAGAAATACATTTCTGGATCAATAAAGTAGATATTTTTGGATAACGAATAAGTTTTGCGAATAGTTTGTCAACTGGAAAATGAGTGCAATAACTGGAGAACGGTTTGTGGTATTCAATTAAAACAAAAAACCAAAACTCGATAACAATATTATTATCTTCAAGTAGCGCAATTTTTTTAACTGCTCAGTAGTTTCAGAGATATCGGGGACCTTGTGCCAAAAATAATATATCCCAGGAAAAATTTTGATGACAAAGTAATGAGTTAAAATGCTAAAAAATATGCCCTTCATTGCTTCTACTTTGGCACTTTAACCAATTAGTTGAACATGATGATATATCTCTGCTAAGCATTGAACTCATGATATTTTCAGTTATTGTGTTATTTTATGCCAAGTGTTTTACTCTCTAGGCTACTGCACAACTATTTTGTTAAACGCTGTTTACATTGGGAAACATTTGTCATCGAACATTTTCTTTTGCGTGAGCGTGATGAAATAGAAATATATACCACTTGTATTCCTACCTCGCTTTTTTGGACTGAAAAATAAAGTTTTCGGGAAACAATGTTTCCCAGTGTAAATCAGCACTTACGGGCTTAAAACTTGTATTCACAAACATGAAAAATATAAAAAAGAATTCCATTTTGCATCCCCAGGGGTTGAACTGCTTATCGTCTGTACGATAAGCAGATACACTAGTACTCTGCCAATAAGAGAATAAATGGCTTGTTCAATTACTAGTAAGTAATTGTTCCACTACTGTAAAGTAATTCAGACGGCATGTTGTTTGTAGTTGAGAAGTATGTTGCTCTGTAATGACAACTCATTACCAAGTTTTTGCGGGGATTTTATAAACATTTTTGTTTTTAATTCATTCATAAAAAAAATAAAAACATAAAAAATCTGTTATTTTTCTATTAGCACATTAAAACTGATTCACAATTAAGTGAGTGAACTCAATTCATACGTCACGATTTTCGTGCAGCAGTCATAAGCTGGGAGGACGAAGGAAGCATTTCACTTTTTCTTATCACTTGGAACCGACTTTACAATTTTCTCTTTGCATTTTCACAGATTTGTTAATAAAAAAAAATGAGAATAAAATTCAGATGATGTTTCCAGTGGTGCCAACAGCTGAGTGTAGTTATGCCAGTACAGTGATGCCAAAATGCAAGAGCTGGAAAACTATAAAAAGTCTTTGAAAACGAGGCTCTGATTTGAGCTCAGCGTCGCAAATAACTTTAAGACTTGTTCCCATCGGCTATGATCCAAGAGTTAACCATAATTTGTAAACTTGTGTTATTAATAAGAGTGGAATATTTAGTTTAATCAGACTAACAAAACATATCAGTACTACTGATTTCGACGGGCGCTACAACATCTCATCAGCGGTGGCAAAAATGAATGGCGGTGGATATGTACTAGCGGTTAGCAACACCAAATATTTAACCAATTTTTTAACCAAATAGAATACGAGAGGTATTTTAGCTACTTGTATTTACTTTCCTTAATTCACCTTTGGTCAGAATGAAATTCCCCATCTGATTATTTATTCACACATTCCACGCTCTTTTTTTTTGTTTACGCTTGTTGTGTAGGTATATCCATGATCCAATAATACAGGCTTGTGCAGGAGATCAGCTGACTTTTTTTTCTCCCTTTGTTTTCATGCCGCGTCTGTCAAACTTCATATAACAAAACATAAACAATATTTTATATATACGAGTATATATAGAGCTATTTTGACAAATTTACTTAAAGCGTTTCTGATGTACTGATGCACAGACTTGTATTATTGGATCATGGGTACATCCAAACCATTGAAGGGATTTAAAAGTTATGATAGAATAAAGAAACTCACATAGGTAGAGTTGTGTAAAATAGATTTTATATTTCGATTTTCTCCTTGTTAACATTTTTTCGATCTTACTAAATACTATCGTAATAATTTTTATACGTTTTTATAGTCTTGTATACAATTGGATAATTAATTATATTTTACAAAATATATTATATATTCGAGATATTCTCATGCACATAATTATATTTTAAATAAAGTTTCATGTTAAAAATCTCAACACATACTCATGTACAAGAAATAATACTTGTATGAATTGAGAGCATTTTGCAGATGATAAAAAAATACTATAACTGGAATCGGTTCTGGTTAAAATCCCATAATCCAAACAGACCAAGAAAAATAAACTTAAAATATATACGAACATACAAAGAATACTCGTACGTGAAAACAAGAAAACACAATTTATCTGCTACAATGCCCAAGTGAGTACAATTAAAGCAAATTTCTGTTGAAAAAATATTTAACAGAAATATATTTTTAAACTACAACAAACGACAGCGTGTTACTGTTGCTGATAAGAAAGTGTTTACACACTTCTCCCTTTGTGCTGCAAAGTTTTTACTGCTTAAAAAGAATGCAGAAATCTAAGTTGATGGCAAAATAATCTTCAGTTTTAGTCAGACACCAACATTGCTAAAGTGAAACTCTCTCACATATTTCAAACACAGACATTTGTCAATGATATTGAATGAAAATATTTATTAAATATATTATGTTGAATTTTATGCAAAAACAAAATATGAATAAAAAAAAATATTTTTAAAAAGAAATAATTCCATCATACAATTGAATTTTAACGACCATTAAGCGTTAAAAGTGTTTTCAGCATTATAACCAGCCGGGCATATTGAAGTTTTTTAAGAATTATAAATAAATCAATAAATTCGAAATTAAAATAAAAATTATTTCCAAATAAAGATTCAATGTTGGAAAAAAAATTAAGTTAAAAAATGTGACCAATTATTTGGATGCTGTTGTGGCCACTTGTGCCAGAGTATAAGCAATTTAAAGATTTCAATCGATTTGATTTCGGCATTGGTTATTTTTTTGGTGTGTGTTCATTTAGCAAAAACAAAAAAGATATAATATTGGACTTGGCTTATTTGTTTGTGATCGATCTTGTTTATATGGCTGAGAGCAAAAGAAAGTGTGTCAGGTGTGTCATTAAATATTTACAACAAACAACTACAATATAAAACCACAAAAAAATACCAACTCTATATACTCATTGAGTTGTGGATGTAAGTTTTTCAAAAGCCTGTTGTCAATATTTTTTGCTTAATATAAATTATTTTGTTCAAGTCGACCTTGGAAGTAGCTACATTATTAATAAGTATCTAAAGATCTCCAAAATCTCTATACATATGTACTAGTGATGTTACGAATATTCGTACTCGTTTTCGAATCGCCGAATATTCGCCTCTTTCATGATATTCGTATTCGTATTCGCCAAATTCAATCGAATATTTCACGAATATTTTGTGAATACGTTCGAAAAAAATTAAACAAAAATATTAATTTTTACTAAAAAAAATTTGTCTGTAACGCAAAACAATAATCTTCTTTTAGTAAAGAAAAAAGAAACAAAATATATTTCACAACGACATGGTATTTAAAAAGTAAAGTCCTGTTAAATAAATTTATTAATCATGTTAAAGTAATACTCAAAGCTCAGTAGAGGAATGTTGAAGTTCAAAAATAAAAGTTTTGAAGTCTTTTCTCCATCAAGCCTATTGCGCGGTGTGTAAATAAGCTCCGCACCACTGTACATTCGCTCGCTCGGAACACTCGCCGCTGGTGTCACTAAATATTGCCTGGGTATAAGTAAAAGAAGCTCGTATTTTCCCTTATTTACTTTCCACCAAAAATTTAAAAAAGTGGCATTCAGGTGCCAAGTTAATAATTTCAAATTCCGTCATCGGAATATCATAATAATAATTTAAATATTTATAGTATTGTGACAGTTTATCCCAAGTTATTGACGCAAAGGGTAGATTTTTTTCAATTAAATTTGAAATATTAAGGGGTACTAACTATTTAGATTGAATATTCGTATTCGTATTCGAATTCGGCGAATATTGTTTTAGATATTCGTATTCGTATTCGGGAATATTAAAAATTGATATTCGTAACATCACTAATATGTACACAGTCTGAAATATTAGTTTGTAATCGAACCATAGATGGATGGCACTTATGCTTGCTTGGCGGAAGCAATGTAGAAAGTCTTTAGAGCATAAATTAGAGCCAAATTATTCACTTTCGAAAATTATTGTGTTGATAAGAGAACTCATTGTGCAAAATGCTGAAAATATGAAAATATGGAATAAAAGAAAACTTATAAAATAGTTGAACATGATAAAGAAAAAGACAGTTAGTGAAGTTCCCAGCCTTTACAAAAAGTTCATTAATAGGTACGACTCGCCGCGATGTGGCGACAAAATCTGTTGACTTGGCTTACTAAAGTAAGTAGGATTTTCGCTGTGTATGTAAAGGGCTCTGATGAGAAGACTGTGGTGGTCTTGAAACTTCTGATGTCAGTTCAACCTCCGTACATCTAAATTTTTCTTTGAATGTTCAATATTTATATGCCTCACAATTTCTTTCTTAAATAAAAAATAATTTGATCGAAAGAGTAAATTAATAGCGAAATTCAGCCAAACTAGGGTCGATATATAAGGTCTGTGCATCAGTCCATATGTTCGGTAATTTTGCTGTCAAATTGTAGTGTATTTTACCAATCCACTCACATTTTAATATTCTCTTTGAGTTTTTCTCATATATTTTTTGACACAATTCCCAAAAAAGTTGCTTTGTTGTATCAATTCGCCGATAAGTATACCCTATAGATCTACCTTGGATAAAACCATACATTTCGACTAAAATTTTTTGTTTTGTACAACACAATTCATTGAATATGCATGCGGCTTTATTATTTGAATTCGTTTATTTAATAAAGCCATTTAATAATAAAGCATACTAGAACAGAATACTTTTGCGTACATATTTTACAACAATTGCTTAAGCAGTAACTAATTTAATATACCATCTCAATCCCTACACAGTATTGCCTCATAGCTACAACAACAACTATGCACGACGTTTATATTAATACAGTCCATAAGACAATAAAATGAACAAAAGTTTACATCTGTTGCTTGGCATTTTTATTTATCTCTTATTTGCTTTTTTAGGCAAAAATAAAATCTTTTATTTTTTAATTTATTTTGTTTTGATTAAAGTGAAATCCAGACGTATCCATACCAAGAAATATATTATTTTAAACATACGACTACAAGCAGTCAAATCCACATACACCTTGTCAGCCAAACAGCCCACCATTTAAATATCTAAACATTCAGCGAAAAATAAGTCTTAAACACCGGTTTTCATCATTTACTTTTTTTCCACCTTCAAGCCAAAGTCACTAAATGTTAATAAGCTTTTATTAGAAATCAATTAAATTCATGCATACATTATTAAAAGTATTTAAAAATATACAAACGAAAACGTATGTACGTATGAAGAAAAGAAAAAGTTTGTCGGGAAAGTTTACAAATTTGAAAAAAAAACAATTTTTTTTTTTTCAAAAATGTTCATGTTAAAAAAACTTGAAATAAATCCTCATTTTAACGTGGATCAAGATAGACAAAGTGAAAGAAAAAGTGTTAGATTTTGTTAAATACGAAAAAATGTGCGAATTATAAACTGCTGTTGTGACAATCAAACAAATTTATAAGACAATTAATATTTTCTTCTTTTCTGGTTTTTTCTAGAGATGGAATTGAGAATTAAATCATTGGGATTTATTGTACTTGCAACAACATTGATTTATAGTGCCGGCAGTTTAATAACAACAGCCTCAGCAGAAGGTTTACGTCTACCAGATCAACAGTCGAATTCCGTAACTCAACAGCAACAGATATTCCCACAGCAGCAGCAGCAGCAGCAGCAGCAGCAGGAACAACAACATGTACAACAAATTTTTTCCAACCAACAACAGCAACCACAACAACAGCAATTTACTCAACAGACACAAACGCCTGGACGGGGTCAAGAAAGTGGTCGTTCTTCAATACTCGATTTATTTGGTTTAGGTGGTGGTGAAAATGATCCCTATTTGGCTCGCACCAATACGAATTGTTTAAGTGGCGATTTATCGGAATGTTTCAAAACTCAAGCCTTAAATAGTTTTGATGAAATCTTTTATCGTGAACAATACGCGTGAGTAATAATTTTAGCTTGGACGATTTTAAATATGTTAATTTCAAATTTATATTTTATCAAAAACAATTTTAGACTAACCGATTTTGCTCGTGTGGTTCGCATGCCTGAAACTCAACAGCGTTCTTTGTTGCAAGAGCCTTTTGAATATTCGGAGGAAGCTCGCAATGATGATAGCGATTGGGATCAATTGGTGAAATATGCTTTGAGGAGAGCGGAAAGGTAAGTCTAAATATATACAATTTTAAATTGAATCAGTATGGTATAAACTAGATTTTAAGTTAATTCATGCAACAGCCTAAAAGCTGCAATATTTTTTAAAACTTTGTTTGCAAGTATGCACAAAAAAATTTACCGCCATCTGAGTGATAACTACGCAGAACAAATTATTGTTCAATTCGGCGCTGCGAAATAAGGCCGCAGGAAATAAAATCCCAAAAGTAGAAAATAAAATATGTATAGCAAAATCTGGGGTCATTTTGCATTATGAAAAATACCCACAATATTTTTTATACAATATTGCCCCAAATTATTAAAAAATTGCAGCAAATCTGAAATGAAATGTGGGCCCAAATTTAGCAAAATTTTTCATTAGAAAAAAATCACACCGATTAAGAATATAAAACTTGACCGCAAAAGTAACTTTTGCCGCAAAGAATCGCCCAAAGCAGTTCAATGTTTTGCTAAACCTTGAACCAAGACAACAAGTTTTGCATATATGTGTGTCTCCAATAGCGCCTTCGATCATTAGACGTGTGCTGCATAATCGGCCTTCAGCCGGGCTTAAGGGTTTCTTCCTCCAGGTTTTTTTTTTAAAGAGAAGTAACACAATTATGCAATTAATGCCTACCAGTTAATAAATTAATGTGTTACCTTCTTTGGAAAAGGCATAGTGTAGAAAGAACAGGTGGTGAAGTGGGAGAGAGACAGAAAGCTTAATTCATTTACAACCCCGCTATTGCGCGTTTTATGTAGAGCAGTGTTGCAAGCCCCTCTGGTGTCAAGTAGAGGCATCGAGTTGCTTAAGCTGTGTAGTCATTTTGTTAGTTCTTTTACTTCGCCGACGGTTTTGCTACAATACCGACGAAGAAGGGTGCTGTGAATTGCATTAGGATATGTTAGTATTACTCGCCGCTGGTACTGCCAAAGTGATCAGTGCTATGCCTTCATCACTTTAACAGTCCAACAACAACCAACACAATAACACACCAATGCACATGAGAAAAATTCATGATGTTGTTGGCTTGCCTGAAACTATTCTCGAACTCAAGACCTCAGGGTTTGTAGTCAAACGCGCTAACTACTCAGCTAACAGCACGAATAGTGCCCTCATTGAGCAAATATTTTCCTCCCATCCGGCCTTGGCTCGTGCTTAAGGGTTTTCTCCTCCATGTACATATGTCTAATAGTGGCTTCGGTAAGTAAAGATTTTCCGGACAATTTTTCATTAAGAAAAATCACCCCAATTAAAAAAATAAAACTTGACCACAAAAGAAACTTTTACCGCAAAGAATCACCCAAAGCCCTTCAATGTTTTGCTAAACCTTGAACCAAGACAACAAGTTTTGCCTATTTGTGTCTCCAAGACCGCATTCGATCATTAAACGTGCGCAGCATAACCGACCATCAGCCGGGCTTAAGGGCTTATTCCTCCAGGTTTGTCGAATAGTGCCCTCGGTGAGTAAGTATTTTCCTCTTATCCGGGATTGGGTTGTGCTTAAGCGTTTTCTCCTCCATGTAAATATGCCTAATAGTGGCTTCGCTAAGTTAAGATTTTCTGCCTACACAGAAGAAATAGACAAGAATTATGTTCAATAAAACCATGGTCTTGAAAAGAAAAAAATATTAATTTCAATAACATTTGTCATTAACTTAATACAAAATTTTGTTGTATGTATTTTTTCCCCATGCCGGTTATTTCTTTTCTTTTGATACATAAGTACTTAAAACAAGTTTTGTCTCATAAAAATAACTGCGATATGGCTCAGCTGTAGAGAGTATGCTGTACGTACGGAAATCCCGGGTTCATATCCCAGCCATGTAAAAGTTTATTTTTTTAAATTATATATTTTTTTCTTTTGAAATAATTTTGTTATCAATATATCGGAATTCTTTATCAAAGGAAATTTAAAAAAAAAATATTGAACACCGGGATTTTTGTTATCAAAAACTAAACTTATGTTTTTCTGTGTAATCGGTCTCCGGCCGGGCTTAAGGGTTTTCTTATTAATGTATGACGAATAGTGGTTTCGCTGAGTAAGGACTTCTCGCCTAGGCGGCCTTCAACCGGGCTTGAGGTTTTTCTCCTTCAGGAATTTCGAAAAACGGCTTTGTTGCGTAATGGTTTTTTGCTTCGACGAATATATTTATTTAAAATGGAATATCGCCCCAAAATTTTTTTATTGTAATTTTTATTTTTTGGACTTTTTGTTATATCTGAATAGTTGTGGATTCAAAAACAGACCCAAAGTGAAAAAATAATACATTTTTGTGGAGCTTTTTTCATTATTGTTTTTTGCTGCTAAAGAAAATATGAAAGTCGACCTACTCAAAAACTGAAGAAAGATCGCAAACACATTTAAAAAAAAGCCCGAAAAAGTTCGTGTTCTTGGTTTCTGTACAATTTTTTTTTTGCTATATTCCATTTTCACTTTGGAGCCTTATTTCGCAGCGCCGTCCAATTGTTTCCATTTGCCTGTTTACTAAGAAAAGTTGTATTCTTAATTAAAATTTCTATTTTATCAACGATTACTTCATTTGTTTTTCATTTATAATGCTATAAAGAGATTTAAT
This sequence comes from Panzeria rudis, assembly GCA_956483635.1. Taxonomy (NCBI): domain Eukaryota; kingdom Metazoa; phylum Arthropoda; class Insecta; order Diptera; family Tachinidae; genus Panzeria; species Panzeria rudis. The sequence goes on along the minus strand of OY101447.1, from coordinate 145,674,684 downwards.
TAAAACAATCCAACTAATATTATAAATGTTTGCGAGTTTGGATGTTTGATACACTATCATGCTAAAATCGGTTAATGGATTATGATGAAATTTGGATAGCATATGGCGCAGATTAAAATATCTGACACTTTTTAAGCGGTAAAAAGTGGTGCTTTTAATACTTTTTCCTTTTTTTTTGCCTGCGACCGTTCGGGCATTTCAGCAGCTCGCTGACAAAGTCGCGGGTGAATGCTAGTATATCATAAAATGGTAAATATTTCTGCATACCAGTTGTGTATAAACAGCATAAGTTTAGGTTGATGTAACAATTTAAATGTATTAAACTAATCGAGATATTCTCAAGAATTTATGTTTCAAAAATATATAAAATAAGCCATATATCATGATATTCAAGGAATAATGTCGATTTTATTAGCAATTAATTGAATACACATAGCCACATAAAAGGCACTTTCGTTCAAAAATGGTTTTTGAAAACCAACAATTAGTTTATTACCGAAAATACCTTTTATTATCTTGGTGTATTCACTTAATTGCTAATAAAATCAACATTTATCCATAGATTTTACTGATATATGCCTTATTTTGTTCCTTAAGAAAAATAGTTATAAGGTAAAGGTTTTTAGAAAGCAGATATTTTTTAATTTTGCATGAAATTAATTTGCAAATAAGTACGAAAACAAAAAAGTATATTACGAAGGTTTGAAGGTTATTTTGTCATGCATATTTTAAGGTTTTGTTGATTGAAGTTGGGCATATCATTCTAAAGTTAGGGTTAAATATAATGATGTACTTAGTGGAAGTATTATCATGCCCATTAAAAAAAACCATACGTGATATAAGAAACCGAAAATGAATTTTTACTCATAACATTATACTGTTTATATTCAACATATTTTTATTTGAAGGATATTTTCTTTGCAGACTAGTGCTATTTTATTTACTTGTACTTAAATATGCTTGCTTCAGCTGGAGAACAAACCCAAGTTCCTTAAAACTCAGAGACAAATATCTACTACAAATGATCTAAATAAATATCAGACAGTATTTTGTAACCTTTTAATGTATACCAAAATCCTTATGATTTGCTGACCTTTAAAGTAGACAAGAAAAGTAAAATTATACCAGTTGCGGGATTACGCAATTTGTGTGCTGGTACTCACCTCGGCACATCTTTAGTGTAGGAATTTGTTAATTTACTTATTATTTTTATAAAAAAAAATATCTTATTTCCAGATTTATAAAATCTACTGCCTTGGAAATTGATGTGCCAGAAGAATTTACTGAAGCTGGTCGTTATGATGCTCGTTTTATTGGAAATGATATTGACAGTGAATTGGATATCATTGAGGATAAACATGCTCCTATCATAAGTAAGTTCGATTTAAATAAAATTCACAAAAATTACTACTAAATTACAATTATTCTCAATAATCTATTTTCAGAACGAAAAAATTTGAAGAAAATGATTATTCCCTTGCTGTTGGTTTTGAAAATATTCAAGCTTAAATTGCTATTGTTCTTGCCCTTCATTTTGGGTATTGTTGGTCTAAAGAAGATACTTAGTTTGGCTGCTATTATTTTGCCCGGCCTCTTTGCATACTTCAAGTTCTGTCGTCCTCAAGCTGGCCCTGGCTATAATCCTGGTGGTGGTTTATTTTCTGGTCTGTTCGGAAATAAAAATACATTCCCCGAATATTCTCCGCAAGGAGTAGGCTCAGCTACTTACTATCACCATCATGATCATTTTGATGGTGGTGCTGGAAATTCTCATTATAGCAGACCTGATCCACATTTCTCTAAGCCTTATGGTGATTATTATAGTAAAAACTATGCCAATGCTGCTTCGGGAAATTCGGTTAGTTTTGGTGAAACATCTGCAAATGATGCTGCTTATTCCGGTTACTATGGCAGAAATACTGGCAAAGATATTGAAAGTACTCAAAAAAGTTAGATAGGAGAGGAAATTTAAATTTTAAACTAATTTTTAGTCTTGTGAAATGGCCATTCTTTAAAATTTATCATATATTTTGTTTAATATTTATAATTTATTTAATTGTTATTATTTTTGTTAAAAATTATTGTTTGTACTTTATTTATTTAGTATTCACAAGAAAAAAAATATACTTTTGTATTTATAATTATTTTACAAGACTTTGAATTTTCGCGACCGCAACTCTTAACCATTTCTAGGAGGACAATGAAAAGTTGAGACACATTTCTCTTTTCTTTTCCAATTTTTTTTTGCTAAAAGATGTATTTAATTATTTCTTTTTCTTTTTTGAACAACACTAGAGGGAAGAGAACCTGTTACAAGGCAAATCCCGGCACTGGTGCACACACACAAAAAACAAACAGCATGATAAAATCATCGAGAAGCAGATTGATTTTATAGTTTTAGGTAGTGATTTTGCTTTATAGGTATTTGATATTAATTCAACATGATTTTAAAATTTTTTATTTGAGAAATAACTATGTTTCATGTTGATTTAATATTTCAGTACAGTTAGAGTTTGATACTGAAATATGTAACATGAAGAATCTTGCTGAAATAGCCCAAAGAATCATGTTGAAGCAAAGTTATATCAAGTTGAAAAAATATGAACTTAATGTACCCATTTTATTAATTATTTTACTAAAAAGATATAGCGTGAATATGTTAAAGAAAACTCAATACCTTTACAATTCTGGTGTGGCGCGTTTGGTTAGTTTTTGATAAGTATTGCAGCGCCTCTGGTGTTAAGTAGACGCATGAACGTTCTGAAGTTGTATTTTTCTTCTTGTATGTGCAGCCATTTGATTAGTTATTTTACTTCGCAACCGATTCTGCTAACATTACTGACGAAGGATTGCGCTGTGACGTACATTATCAATCGCTGGCAGTACTGCTTAGGGGCTATTCACACATTACGTAATGCTCCAGGAGGGTTAAAGATTTGTTACGGATTAGATAATTTATACTGAAAATTTTGTAAAAAAGCGTTACGACGGTGGGGGGTATAACACCTTCAAAAATAGCGTCACGTAATATGAGATTCGGTCCTTAGTGACCAGTGCTATATGTATATGCATCAGTCAAACAGTGCACCAACAATTAACACAATTCCTCAATAAAGCACATCAGAAAAATTTAAAATGTTGATCACTTGCTCTAAGGAGGGATCGAACTCAGCTTCTCGATCATAGTTTTGCTTTGTAGTCAAAGTGTTAACTACTTCAGCCAACAGCACAATAATACACTTAATTTAAAAGGACTAACTTTTACAGTTCGTAAGATATGGTTTAATGTCAGCATTACTTGCTTTAGGACATGCTCTAATTTCTAACTTCCTCCTTGCTTAGCAAATGCTTTCTTCTTAACACAAGTTTGCGTTGCAAATCCGTAATCATGTGCAATGAAATGATTTAATTCTGTTTTCAAACAAGTCATAAAAAGTTTTAGATTACAAATGTTTTAAGAAAATCCGAAAACTTTAACTACAGCAAAATTATTTGTTAGTAATTCATTTAAAAGTTCTGAGGCAACAAATTTAAGTATCGATACGAAAAACTAATATGAAACGCAAAGGAAAATACTTGCAACAAAGTTTTTATAAACTTAATAAGCTTCCAATTCAGTTCAAAGTTAGTACTCGTGTATAGATGAAATCTTTTTGTGTAACAAAAACTAAGTTTTGATTGCTGTGGACATTGTGTGGTAATTTGCTTTAATTAATTTTTAAACTTTGGATTAAATATTTCGAACAAACTAAAAATTAAATTAACATCATTTTTGATGACATTGGAAAATATAAGGCTTAAAAATGCAAACGCTTATTTGTTTTATATTCGTCTAAAAAAGGGTTCTCCAAAGCGATGAGTTGAATATAAACAAAATAAAACAATTTAAGTGTAAATCAATTTTGAAAGCCAATCTACTATAATAATCAAGGTATACGCAATGAGTATCTTAGATCTTTAAAATATCAATATTGTGATAGCTTAAAGTTTCATTCTGACCCAAGCTATAATTTTTTTTTTAATTTCTAATCAAATTCGAGTTTTCCCACCCTTCTGCGCGTTTAAAAAATCAGAATATGCACTCATCTTCTGGTCATAAATGATACTTTTGGCAGGAGAAAATGGTACCCTAGGAAGATTCATTTATGACTCGGTCTTTGATAAGTTGTGCGTTTTCTTCGGGTCATATTTAAGCAGTTTTATAATCATTTTCGAGTCATTTTCGAGTCATTTTCGAATCATACTTAAGTCATAATTATAATCATTGCGAGTAAAAATTTCTCCAATGTGGATTGAGAGGACGATGGATGGATGTATTCCAGATGGGCTAACGTCATATTGAATACTTATTATTTGCTGTCTTTAATGACTGATTCTATATTTTTACTCACTGTTAGTTATATTAATTCTATTGGGAATCGAACCAAGCTGCTTTATGTTTTCAGTCCTACGCACCAACCACTCAGCTAAACACCCACAACGACAGCACAAAGTTAACATAAACTTAGTTTACGAGCCTTTTATGAGTCCGAAAGAGTCTTTTATGACTGACTTTTCTAATCAATTACGACTCATTTTCGAAACTCAAAACAGGTCAGTTCCGAGCATCTGCATGATCAATTTATGATTGCGCACATTCTGTGATTGTCGTTTTCCAATCATTTGTTGGAATCATTTTGAAATCTTTTTCAAGCGCAAAACTGATGAATCAGTTTTTTATCATCTAAGGTAGTCTTAAACGACGTAGTTTGTTATCTTTTGCTAAAAAAATCTTCTAAATGGGGAGCAACGATACGAAGCACAGTATATTAACATTTTAAAACGAACGACGAAGTTTGTCGGCCATTTGTCGCTATTTATATTTATACAGCACGAATATAAAAAAGAAACAACAAACAAAACAACATCAAACGCACAAGATTGAGTTGTAACTATCAACAATCAACCCAGTTGGCCAGTCTGCCTTGCATGACATTATCATCTACGATTTGTATTCTGTGGATTAAGTTTTATAGTTGACAATTTAAATGAATCGTCGCTTATGACAATCTGAGCGAAAAGTTCTTGCATGTTGTCCTCTACTTAACAATTTTGACGAAAATATGAGCGACAATGTCTTTCGTTTTGTGCCCAATCCAACTTTGTTGAGAACAATATGAGCGACAAATGTCTTACAGTTTGTCCTCAGTAACATTGTGGAGGACAAGATGAACAACAATGTCTTAATTTGCTGTTTTCAATCCAACTTTTTGTTGTGGACAATATGAGCGATAATGTCTTACATGTTGTCTTCAGCAAAATTGTGGAGGACAAGATGAGCGACAATGCCTTAATTGTTGTCCGCAATAACACTTTGTTGAAGACAATATGAGCGACAATGTTTTACATTTTGTCTTCAAGCAAGCAAATGATTATGTTGGCCTCTTATTGTCGATGTTGTTAGGTAATGCTGCGGTAGGGTGGTAAGCGCGAAAACTTACAAACATACAGCCTCAGTTCGAGTCCCACGCAAATCAGTCAATAATGTATATGAAACGGAAACTAACATGTAAAGCTGTTTTTAGACTACTCTACAAGCTGTTCGATTTCTGCACAAAATGCAACCCTGATACAATGTGTTGTTATTGCTTTTTTAAAACTTTCCACAACCTCATTAGATCAGGGTTGCATTTTCTACAGAAGTAGAACGGCTTGTGGGATAGTGTAAAACAGCTAAAAACCATAAGTTAGATTTGTGTGTTAAAGATATTAATTAAAGTGCGTTCCAGCGATGCCATTTTTAGCCATTTTTACGATATGACAAAAAACGATATCACATACTGTGTTCTCATATCATAAGTGTTTACGATATGACAACACTGCGATATGACAATACTAAAACATTAAAATAACACTAAAAATGTGGAGCTTTAAAACATCAAAAAGCACTAAAAATAGTTCTAAAAGCACTAAGTTGGTATCACTGGCGTGGAGTACTTGTTCATCCGTCGGATGGTGTAATGATGCCTTCCATAAGGCCTCTCTCTACACAGCTTCTTTCTACCGCCGTTCATCCACAGGATGGTGTAATGATGCCATCCATAAAGCCTCCATACTGCGTCATTTTACCGCTGGGTATGTCTAGTTTTAACTGAGATCTAATAACCTTACATATACACATGTATACTACATACAAATTTACAACATAACCAATAAGTATCCATCATCAGAAACAAAAATTTCACTCCCTATGTCATAGAATACATAATTATTATTACAAAAGTTTCTGTAGTAAAAGTTGTGGTAAACGATTTCGTTAGTATGTCGTTGGAAGTAGCACATGTTAAACCAATTAAATAGTGTCAGTACTTACTTAAGCATAAAAGAAATATGTTATTAGTTGCAAAAATGCTTAAGGAATTTGTAAATAACTAAAATAATAAATAGTTTGAAAGAGTCGTTGTTAAACTGTGAAAATTACTATATGATAATTCCCAATTGACGTGAGATTAGATATAAACGAATGTTGACTAAAGCGAAGAAATTTCAACAAAAAAATTATTCTATATTTGTTCGCGAATCTAAAAACAATCTAATGATCGCTAAAGCAAAGTTCTCTCCATAATTTCTCGAATGTGTGACGATAGCCTAGTGGATGTGTGCTAGTCTGTTAGCCTAGAGGTACCGTGTTCGAATCTGTCTGACTACAGCGTAAGCTAAAGAATTAAAAAATAAATAAATGAAAAAATAAAGATAATAACCTTAAAAAATTTCTTTTGCTCCTGCTGTTTGGGCTATCGAAATTTTTTCGATAATGGCTCACTTTTGATATTGCTAAAGAGCCTTCGAAATCTAATGTTTTTTTTTAATCAGAACTGAGCGACAGGTAAACTTTTTTTCTATTAATTTTTGAGTATCATTCTCGACAGTTTTACACGATAAATGTTCGAGATTTATTCCAAATCGATATCATTAACGAAAGTCTTGGTCAAGTGGGTTAGGACAAATGTTTCTCTAGTTTGCTTACAAGAATAAGTATGTATGTGTATAGTAGGGTGAGGAAACGTTTCAAAGCCACAGCCAAATTAAAGCTTTTCATTTAAATTATTTATTTGAGAACTGACGTAGTAGCTGTGATTCGAACTGATGCTCTTTAATTCACTACATGTTTATAAGTTATCGCATTTACCACCTTGTTGTAGCACTTCATAAAACATCGACGACAAGAGGTCAACATATTCATTTGTTTGATTGAAGACAAAACATAAGACATTGTCGCTCATCTTGTCCTTAACAAAGGTAGATTGAATATAAAATATAGGACATTGTCGCTCATCTTGTTCTGACTGAAGTTAATTGAAGACAAATCGCGTGACATTGTCGGTCATATTTTCATCAACAAAGTGAGATTGAAGACAAAACGCAAGACATTGACGCTCATCTTGTTTTCAAAAAAGTTAATTGAAGACAAATCATGTTGTCCTCTACAGAGCGTGATTGAAGACAAAATGTCAGACATTTTCGTTCATCGTATCCGCAACAAGGTTAGTTGAAGGCAAGTCGTAAGACGTTGTCGATCATCTTGTCCAGAACAAAGTTTTTTTGAAGATATAATGGAAGACTGCATAGCACATCTATTCCTCAAGAGCCTTTAATTGAAGACAAATGTGAGGAGCTGTCGTTCTACTTTTCATTAACAAAGTTAATTGAAGACAAATCGTAAGACATTTTTGGTCATATTTTCTTCAACCGACTTTCATTGAAGATAAAATGTAAGACGTTGTCTGGTCATTTTCATGGCTCATTTTATCATCGAAAGTGTTTATTAGAGGACAGAATTCAATACCTTGCCGCATAGATTTTCATGCACGATAATTTCCTTTAAATTATCGATTAGAAAACCTAATCGACAGAAGAAAACTCGTGCATGAATTGTCATAGACAATCTCGTTTAGGAAAATCTGACGTTGTTATGACAGCATTATCAAGAGTAAACGCATATTGAATGTGGTTCATAATTGCATTTGAAAAAGGATTTTGCCACAGGGTTGGCTGACCACTGGGTAACCCAAAAAAACCCACCCGGGTTTTTATGGGTATTTTGTTTAAAAACCCCAAGCGGGCTTTTTACATTATATCCATTTAAACAAAAATGCTATAGTTTTGAAGTTTCATTTACAGAAAAATAAAATAAAATCATTATAAAATTCATAAATTTTTTTTCTTAATTTTTTCAACAAAAAGTTCAGGAAAAAAATTTTTTGGCATAAAATGTTAAAAAATCTCTTAAGCGGACTCTTAGCTACATTATAGCCATATAGAGTTAAGCAGTATCATTAAGTTTGAATTAGCTGTTGGCCAATTACTGATGACACCGTTTTTTGAGGTCCCACTGCTTTTCATGGAATTTGGAGGTCCGTGAAAAAAATTGGTCACCAATTTCGCCAAGCTGTGTATAGGGTTTTCCTTCCCCATAGTAGTAAAATCGAGACTGTTCTGTCAAGTCCTTGTGTTTTTCCAAAAGTCTTCATTTATCGCATAGTTGTATTAATGATTTTCTTGATATATCTATACCGAAAAGGGCTACTTTGACAACATGACTCAGATCATTTAAAAAAACCAATTAAACTCAATAAACACAACGGGCTGGGTTTAATTAAAAAATCCGGGGTTTTTCCAACCCTGTTTTGTCATCAAACACATGAAAAAATTAATGTTACTTGAGTATGATAGTGCAAGTTTCACTGTAAGTTTCTGCAAAAAATAATCGATAACTTACTTTTTTCCATTAATTTTGTACATGAAATTGTTTTTTCGTTAGCAAGAATAACAGTATGATTGACTTACCTGGAAAGAAATGAAAAAAAATACATTAGAAAGATTGTCATAACAAACTAAAATTCCAATAGAGATTCTAGACATGGCAGCATTTAAAAAAATTACAATGAAGATTTGGGTAATTAACTAGTTGCATATGTAATTAATAGGGATGTAACGATACGCCGTTTTGCCGATCCGATACCGATACCGATATATAAAAATAAATATCGCCGATACCGATTCCGATACCGATACGAATATTGAAATTGAGTTCAAGTTTAGATTAACAAAACTCACGCGCAATTTTTTTATTATACAAAATTACATTATAAGAGAGAATATTTAAAATTGATAAAACATTGGAAGTAATTTTTAAGGAGCTACATTTTCTTTGCTTCCAAAAAATCTATATAAAAAATATGCAGATAATTAGTAGAAAAGCTAGAAAATAGATTTAATTCCTTTATAATTTTAAAAAATACTCGACATGCTTCTTAAAAAATCGATTTTTTTAAAGGACATTTATCAACTAATATTCTTCTAAATAACTTTATAGCTTAATTATTAAAAGACTTCTAAGTTTATATTTATTCACTTAAATTTACATGAAAATACAGATCTGAGTTTAAATTCGCATAAAAAAAGTGAAAATGGGTAATTTTTTATCCTTTTTCCTTGAGGAAAAATCATTATAGAATACCGAAAAAGAAATTTGTCCTAGCATCGCTTCCACCGAATTAGTAATCGAAAAACAGAACTTTTTGCAATGGCAAGGATATGTAAAACTAATTAGAAATTACCTAAATTTGCAATACTTCCAGATCGCGAATGCTACATTTTCATGACTTCAACAACGACTTGAACTTGAATTCATGGTAAAATTAACAAAAAATAAATAATTTTTTTACAAAAAAAAAACAGCATAAAATATTATTCATTTTTAAAATTGATATTAATAAGATTTAAAAAATAACGAAGTGAATTTAATTCATGGTAAAATCGGACAAAAATAAATTATTTGTTACAAAAAGCTCTGAAAAATTTTTTAAAAGTATCGTCGTATCGACAGTAAAATATCTGAAGTATCGCCGATATATCGGTATCGGTATCGGTATTCGTTACTCCCTAGTAATTAACTTCCGAATATGTTTCAAGTTTAAGTAATTTTTTCCGAGATTTGGTACTTGTTTGCGATTCTAAATTACCGATAAGATATAGAAATAAATAGAAATCCTCCTGCGGCAATGGATTTCCTAAAAATATAATTTTTTTATTGCTGTCATAAAAATGTATGTGTGTGTTGATAACATTTTATGTGTTGATAGCATTGGAAATAATTCGCCGAATTATCTTGTAGCATTTTTCCTCAGAAAAATAAAATACCATTAATCATATTTTGCATAAAGAAATTTATTACCTGCAAATTGAAATTTAATAAAACAAAAGCAATAAAAAGTTTGATGGCCATAAAGAAGAACAGCTATGATCTGATTATTGAAAAATACAAATTATTTTAATTTTAAACAAATATTGCGAAATAAAAATGCTTAATAATTTCAATTGATAAAAATCACAATTTTCATACAACAGTAAAATTTTAATTTGTGTTACTGTACGTGTGTTGTATGGACATTGTCCACCTGCCATAAATAATAGCCAAGATATACCGCAACACTAAGAGGTTAAGTACCTTGGTATTCATCTTGATTGACATGGAATCGATACATAGAAGCAAATATTATATATTATGAAATTGAAAGCGGTACCACTTCATTGGCTTATTGAGCGAAATTCTTCACTAAGCCTAAATTATAAACTCTTCCTATACAATTTTCCTATACAATTAAAACTACTATGGTGCTATGGAATTCAGATGTGCGGTGTGCCTCGGCATCAAATATAGAGAAAATTCAACGGCGACAAAATAAAATACTTCGTATAATCACAGCCGCTACTTGGTATGTTAGAAATTCCTGCGTTTACAAGATCTAGATGTCTCGATGGCAAAGACTGTGTTTTCAAAACATATACCAACATATATTAAGAAGAAGAATTTGCGGGTTCTTTACCCGCAACAAATAAAACTTTTTTAAAATTAAATTGGGAGAATAAATCAAATAATAAATTTAATAATTACTAAATTTGGATTTTATTTTTCATTTTGCCTTATAAATGCGTTTATTGTCATCCAATGGGCGACTAATTGTATAAAGGTGTAGGGAAATAAAATAAATTCATGTCGAATATAATGGGTCGATTCTTGATGGCAACCGAACTTCAGTTGGGTTGTCAGTTGCCGAAAACGGCATTACGGATGGCAACTGCCAACAGAACTGTTAATTTCAGTTGCTATTTAGTGATTTTCTGGCAACCACAAATTTCCATTTGCCAGCTGGCAACGCAACTAAAGTTCGGTTGCTATCCATAATCGACCCATAAATTCTTTATTGTGTTTTGTATAAGCTTGTAAGCCTACTAAGCTTATTCTGTTGTCATTTTCAAAATCATTTGTAAATTCTCAAGTGGTGTGTGAAAGTCTGTGAATAAGATAAGAGGTTTGAAAGTTTTCAAAATTATGGTTGAGGTATACTGATGATTTGGTAAAGCAACAATGAAAAGCTTTGCCTGCAGTTTGGTCCTGTAATTTTTTTTTCGAAAATCGGAGGGGGGAAATTAGCTCCCCCATACGAGTTCTGTCATTTGTCAACAGATTTTCTAAGTTCTTTTTTTGTTTGAAAGGCTTTGCCTGCAGCTTGGTCCCATATTTTTTTTTCGAAAATCGGAGTGGGGAGTTTGATCCTCCCCCCTCTCTACGCATACCTATGTCATTTGTGAACCGATTAAAAAAAATTTTTTTTGTTTGAAAGTGTATGTCTGAACTTTAGTCGCGTAGATTTGGTTCGAAAATCTGGGACGGATTATCCTCCCCCTCACCCGGAAATATTGCTTAGAGCATAACTTCTCCATTTATGAACCGATTTTCAACATTCTTTAATTGTTTGTCGTAGAAGTAAAAATCGGGCGGACCAAGTAATAGCCTAATATGTTAATTTTCGCTATTTCTTGACCGATTTTCAAATTTCAAAACTGCGAGACGCCCTTTGTAGACAAACACACCATTTAAACTAACGCAAAATTGCGTTCGTTTTGTAATTTGTTCAATAAGATCTTTGGATTGAAGTCGGTTTGTTTTTGGCAGAATTATTTAACTAAAATTTTAAGTTTTAGGTTTATTGTCATTTGAATTTGAAAAAAAGTCTAGTGAAATATTTCAACACTACTAAAGCAATTTTAGCTAGGTCAGATCTCTGGTATTTCTTTAATTCTTACTTTGCAGACATAAAAGGATCTTATGGTGAATTTATGTAGTAGATATCTGTAGATGCGAGGTAGACTACACCAAGTCACATTTTTTCAAAATCCTTTTTTTTATACTGTTAGAATCGGAATTTGTTCCTCTATTGATAGGTGAAATCCAGTAAGTCCTATGTTTTAAGGGATTTTAGTACAGCTCAAAACCATTTGGGGGTAAAGACCACCAACACGAGTCCAATAAGAAACCGCGTCATTCATTATGTGATTCATTTTTAGATATAAAAAATTATATTAGAGTTTCATAAAATAAGTAAAGTAAGTCAAACTGTTAATCCTAAAAGATAGAACCGTTTGCGATTTTAAACATGTTTTTGCGGCCCCTGTAAAATTTTAAAAATTTGACTTGGCGTAGTTTACCTCCCACCTACAGATATGGTTTTGCAAAATACCATGCAAGAAGTGAAGAAGTAAAAGAGAAAAATTAGCTACATATGTACATGCATATAACTAAAAATGATATATTTTTTGCCAACATGCAAGTTGATACTTTTGTTAAGCATCTCCTATTAAATATCAAATCAAGTGCAAAATAAAATAGTAGTAAAGTTATTTGAAAGCCATATTATACTAAGAGTAAAAAATACGTCTTGGTGAAGTGTTTTTATTTTTAGTTTTTTGTCCAACAAACCTGGCAGCTCAACTAAGTGATGTGTGAAAAATGGTGCACGAAAGAAAAACATCATCAATATTGTCGGTGTGCGCAGTTTGTGTATCCACGAAAAAGTTAAAAGTAAAATTTTAAAAAATAATTGTATTAAATCACTCTATATTGAGTATCCATAGGCATGACAACAGGTTTGGCATATTTTAAAAATATAAAAAATAAATAAAAAATATTTTCATAAAAAAATTTGTTGTGCAAACTTCTTATAAATCAAAAATTATTTATAAAATAGGTTGTAAGTATATAAAATCTAAACTAGTGTTAAGATTTGGGAATACATATTGTGCATAAATAAATAAAGTTGAAGTACAGAAGTACCGTGCGTTGTTACCATAGATCGAATGGAGAAAATAAAAAGAGATGTAATAGACAAATGAAATTTGTTGCAGACATGTAGTAGAACCAAACATGAATATCAATTTCATAATAATAAATCAAGCACTCACCCACCGCCAAAAATATTCAATATGATTATTTCGTCACATGCATAAACGCCAAGTTATGAAAATCTTTATACCTGATTCACGTAAACGCAGCAACATCTTCCTAACTTTTCATTCCAATAAAGGGTTCTATTATAACACCTAAGAAAATCTAATCATACGTAAAGAAATAAAATATTTTACAACTTGCTTTAAAGGTACGTATTAGCAAAAGTTAACTTTAGCTAAACTGAGAGATAAAGTGATCTTCAAAGCTCGCAAAAAATATTTATTTTTGCTACTAAAAATATTCCCACAAATTTTTTAGATATTTCTAGTGTCCAACCGAACGTTCGGGTTCGGTGTTGGAGTTCGGCAAAAAGCTGTGTTCGGTTGATGCTCGGCGTTCAGTAATATTTTCACCGAACACCGAACTTTGTACAATTTTTTATATACATATTTATAATCATCAAACATATACAAAATTGCAGTCCTATAAAATATTATCGAAAAAAGCGACGTACTACGAATTTTTTCATTTTATATTTATTAAATAAATGACTTATAATTAAAAAAAAGTTAAGTTGAAATTCTTTTCTTCAATAAAAAAAGTTCGTTTTCGCGTTCGGTTTGGGTTCGGTCTGAAAAAAGTGCGTTCGCTCGGACACTAAATATTTCTATAATAAAATATATGTTTTTGTTGTGGCTTAGCTAGTCTACATGCCGTTGGATGCTAATCTCAACTCATCAGTAGTAGACTTGGATCTAACTTGTTCGAACTCGTTCAGCAGCTCGTCGTAGACACAAAGCTATGATCAAACCAATTTTAGTTACATGGGCTTGATCATAGGTTGGAGATGGACCCAATTTTTTTTTATTATGCTTTTGTATTTGTGATTCTCATTTTTTGTCTGAGAGTCCGTCTATAAGCATAACAGTTTAAAAACTTTTCAAACATGATGGTTAAAAATTAGACTTATGTCCAACTCGTTCAGCAGCTCCTTTTAGACACAAACCTATAATCAAACCGATGTAATTTAAATGAGTTTGTGCCTAAAACGAACTGCTGAAAGAGTTCGAATGAGTTGGACCCAAGTCTATTAAAGATCTAGTGATGAGTTGGCATTAGCACCCAGCAGGTCGTTTTAGACAGAAGCCTATGATCAAACCCATGTAATTTAATTTTAATCATAGTTTTGTGTCTAAAAGGAGGTGCTGCACGAATTCGAAAGAGTTGGAGCCAAGTCTAAAATGCAGTCATATAGTTTAGTTAAACTACAAAAAATAAATATATTTATCAAACAATACTTTAACTTCAAGCTGAAGCTGACGTTAAAACAAAAAAGATCTGTAAAACTAAACCTTCTTTGTCTAAACACGAAAGCAAGTTTAGAGATTTCAGCAAAACTTATGAAAGCCAACTTTTCGTGTCTAAAAGGTGCCTGCTTTTGAGTGTTGTGTTTTTCTTCCGATGCGGTTTGTTTGAATTTTGAACGATTCTCCGTCATCCCACGTCAAATTTGGTTTGTAAACAGACCGGTTTCGGCTATGTGCCATCTTCAGTGTTCTATTGAATACTCCTACACATTTATTTTATTATCGACCATTCTAAATTTTAAGTACTTTTTAATTTCTATTTTTGCTATCTCGCTTGTTTTCTTTTTTTCTAAAGTTAAAAGTGAAGAACTTCTCGCAATAAAACTGTGCAAAAAACTTTTTATCATGATTTATGAGTATGTACTACTATTATGTGACAGATACTTTTCACAGGAAAAGTTACAGGAACAGTTTAGTGTGAATAAACAACTGTCTACTTTGATTTATGATGTTTTTCTTTTATTTTACATATTTCACTTGAAAACTTTCCTGGAATAAAGTACAGTAGACACACGTCTTCCACCCTTTTTAAAACTTTTACCACAGACAATAATATTAAAGACATTTGGGACTAAACTACTTTTTTATATATTTAATGGTTTTTTAAATCCCACTAAAAGGACGAAAGTTGTATGCAGATTATACCATAGTGTTCTTTGATAAGATTCACAAAAATTAAGCTAAAATTATGGAAAGTCGTCATAGCTAATTATAACTTAACATATGACCTATCCTCTCACTGGCCCTCCTTGAATTTTGAAAATGGGCCAAGTAATTGGCGTTAATCTTTCATTTCATTATTTTTAGTTTGAAACAAACTATGCGTAATACTTTATATACAAATTATTCAACTTTATGATCTTAATGCATATGCATGTGGGTATATTAAGGTATCTGTTATTTCTAGAAGTGGAAATATTTTATGTCCCACACCTGAAAAAATTGAGTTTTAATGCAAAAACGACTCTTCAACATTTTCACGTGCCTGGGAGGGATCACGCCTTCCCTTGCCGACTTAGGGTTATAATATTATTCAATTGCACTCATACGGTATTGCATATTGACCCATAGGTAGAAATATATGATTACATCATGAAATTTTTTCATCTGTTGTCTGTGAAGTTTCCAAAAGCGTTTGCATTCTGGAGTTTTATCTAAATATCATATTTAACAAAACAAACGGCCATAACTAAAAAAAATAACAAAAATAACCGCACATAAATTTGCAAACTTCGGTAACTTTATCGTTCCCTAGAGTGTGAAGTTGTTTCTTTACATAGGAAAAATTATTGCCCAACTTTTTCCAATTAACTGTTTACACAGAAAAATTTTTGTTTTTAATTAATTTTTTAATTAAATCAATATTTATTTAATTAGTTTTATTTTCTTTTAAAACAATGCTATCAATTAGATTTTATATCAAATTATTATAAAATAGAAAAACTTTCTACATATCATTTGTGTAAAAATTAAATAAATTTAGTTTGCATGTGAGTATTGTATAATTGTTCTGAGTATGCGACATTGTTTTATGAAAATTAATAGATTTTTTAAAATTTCGATTAATGTTCTAATTTATATAATATTTTTTTGATTAAAAAAATCGGAAAATATTTTCAATTAATTCTGTTGAGTTAATACCATGATACAATAATAGAAGGTAGGTCAATGCTCCCTTTTCGTCGCCATATTGACGTTCTGATATTCAAGTGAATTATGAATAATCGTGCTACCAAACTTTTTACTAAAATTCATGTTTTCGTTTTTATTTTTTATGCAATTTAAATACTTCATGCAAAAGTCTAAAACATTTTTTAACAATTAGTCTCTGTTATACTACATTGATGCTTCCCAAGCCCGCAATGACTGCTGAATCTAAAAATTTTGTGAAATTATTAATAAGAATTAGTTTCTGTACAAATAATTCCAAAAATGTTGTTTCCTTTTTGTATATATGGCAAGGCTTTTTTAAATGCGTATAAAAAACAAACTTCAAAAATTTCATTTTAAGTCAAACATTTTTCAAATGGAGTTAATTCTTATTATTTTATCAATTTTCGTGATTGGTTGAAAACAATTTTTTTATTGGATCTTCGCTTTTCTTCCATCTTGTTTTTACTCTTTTCTGTGTATCAGCACTATATCTCGAGATATACCGTTATGTCAAAAATAGGGGTTTTTATTCCCGGACTTTTTTGTTTCACCGGAGAGCGGGAAATAAAAAAGAAATTCCCGGGATCCCGGGAATTGAACAATGTAATAAAATATTTACCAAAAATTTTAATTTCCAGAATTCATTGATTTTTATATGAGTAAAATGAATCATTCAATCATTCTTTATTCGAAACTGAGCTTTATTTTAAAAGTATTCCGCAAATAAAACAGTTTCTAAAGAAATAAAATAAAGAGGAGAAACAAAAGATTGAAAGTAAATTTGGTAAAAAAGAACCAAACTTTTATCGAAATTTCAAGCAAACTTCGTATTTAAAATTTATTTTTATTAGTAAAAATTTTACTAATGAACACTGATGAACTGAAATCTATTTCTGATCATTCATCAATGATTTTAACACGTGGTTATCTTAGGACGGTAATGACCCAAAGAGGGATTCAAAGGCTGTCTAGATAAATGTTGCTGACAAAAAGCAGTCTGAGAATATTAAATTCACTACTTTACTTATTGATATGCAATGAAAATTCACTACACTTAGAAAATTTATACTTTTATATTCTTTGTTGCAAATGGCTTTTTAAACAGTCAATAGGGAATTTCAGTGTTTGATACAAATGATCTTGCGGAATTGCAAATGCAAAATATTGTAGCTTTTTTATGAAATTTAGTGTACATCCAACAATCGTAAAAAAAACACAATAGTATACGTGGCTTCCTACTACACGCAAGCAATCAAGTAGAATCAATAATACTCCGTTTTGAAAAAAAAGCCAGGATATTTTGCATTTGCACTTTCGCAAGACTATTTGCATCAAATACTGAGCTCCGCTAATATATTAATTCTTTCACCTCACAGTCGGCGTCTTATTTAAGTAATACAATTTTCAGTTGTTTACAAAAGCCGTTGCCTTTTGCAAAAACTGCCCGGATAGTTAAGACGACGTTGTGTAAATTAAGAATATTTCTCATCCTTTTTCCGCTGTCTTCAAATAATTTCAGCTGCTTTGTTAATAGCAGCGTTTAAAGTTTCCTCGAAAGTCTTCTCATCTAAAGTAATACGATTTCCCCATTTTCTTCGCCATTAAATGCATAGTGACACAAATGAATTATTTTGTGCAGTTAAGTCAAAAGTTCACTTAAAAATGCAGTTAAATCGAACGATAGCAATTTAAAGGAAAAAAAAAAAGAATTTTTGGTTGCCAAAATCAGTATTTTTTATGTATGTATATAAATAGATTTTTAGTCCCAGGAATTCCCGGATAAAATTCCCGGGAAAGCGGGAAACGAAAATAAGCGATTTTCCCGGAAATTCCTGGGAAAAAACCTTAGTCAAAAATTAAAGCACTTTCACTATAAATGGAGAAGGGTTTGCCCTATTCAGTAAAAAAGAAAAATCAAAATTCAATTGAAAAATTATTTTTACGACAAACAATCATTGTTTCTAAATCTGCTAATTAGTTTTCGAGATATCGTAAAATTTTGAGTGTAAAAATTAAAAATTTTATAAAAAATTTAAAAATTTTTATTTTAAAAAATTCTTTAAGAAATTTAAATATACCAACAATCCGAAATTTTCTATCAATTGTCTTCAACGTACTTGTCCTATGACTGGTGAAAATGGGAATGGTGCAATATGTTCCCGAATAGCGAGCGGTTAAAAGATAACACATCACTTAGCTAGAACAAAAAGGTCAACAAAATACCCTCACTGTACAGTTATTTGATTGGTATTAATGAAACCACCACAGGACAATTACCTTAAGTTTTGATATAGAACCTATCACTGGTACTTTTTTTCCAGGTTCCTTTAGGTTCCAGTTTTGTTTTAATTATTTTTCCCAATTAACTAGTTCTAGTGGTCTCCAATGCGATAGTAGGCAGCCTACGTATTTTTAATTTTATTTCATTTTACCTAACAAAACAAAAAACCATGCAATAAAATGAGAAGGCTGCGCCCATAACTTTCCTAGTTCAACGATAAGCTGCCACCATAATAAACATATACTAGTATACCACCCAGTGGTCGAAATTAGACCACTTAATCCGTAACAGGGTCTGTTTTTAGGCAGTATTTTTATACAAAAAAATATATTCTGCATATCTAGAGCAAAATACCTTTTAAACCATATATATTCATCAATATTGGTGGACAACAAGATACTTAAAAGTGTACGAAAAAAATTGTGTGGCCTATTCATATATAAGAAATTAGTATTATTTTAATGTTATTCCATCATTTGTTTATTTTAGCACATTTGTAATGTAAAAATTAACGTATTAGCTTGCAGTCTACCTAAAAAAGCGGCATTGCATTACAATATAAACAGTATAGCTCTCCTCGATCAGCAATTTAGGCTGAGCACTACTTGTTGACTTTAGGTAGCTAACAAAATTTATGGCGGAAAAATTTCAGCGAATACTCTAGTTGAAGCGGAACTGCTCAACACTCAACAGTTGGGCAACAGTTTATGAACGCGCCCATAAATTGAAATAGTTAGTAAAAGCAGTTTAAGTTAATGGCCCTACCTAATAATGAATTAGTTTAATTAAAATAATGACATAATTTATTTAAAATAATTTCAGCAAAAGGACGAAAGAATTTACTGAAAATAATAAAATATTTTCCGTAGATTAGCGAAATTACATATTACTTTGTAAAATGTTGTGAAATTTTATAAAATAAATTTAACGAAACTTGTTTCATTAAGACAATGAAACGTGACAGTGGTTGAGTTTTGATGAAGTTTTTCATTGGACTATTTTCGAAATTAACAGAATTTATGAAGAAGATTGTGCCAGTATAACAATTATTTTTTTAAATTTTGGATTGGAAAAGTTTTAACCATATGAAAAATTGTTGAGTATTTAAAAAGCGAAAAGAAAACTTAAGGTGTTTTATAGCCTATTTATGTCATGATTTTTTAACAAGTTTTTAAGCCATTAATTCCATTGTTAAATATTGTTTGCATTTGCTAGTTGTTAAGCTTATTTTATTTTGGCGCCGTTATTTAAAACTATTGACGTATTTTTTTCAATTTGACTTAAAACATTTTTTCATATGTTTTTCTTTTTTCATGTCTAATGTGTGCGTGTGTTTGTTTCATTTTTGCCAATCGTCCGCTTTCTTTTGTAAAATGCGGTCCATCCAGTCCAGTTTAAGCATCTTCATAAATCAGTGGACGTATTTTAGTTTTATTTATTTATTTCATAAACAAATGGCTGAATATATTCATGTGTATATAAGCTTCATGTGTGTGGGTTTTATTAGCATTTATTTTATTTTTTTCCTAACAAATCGCACTAATAGCTATGAATTGTGAATAATTTCTCTTACATAAATCCTTTAAATTGACACAAGAGAAAAACATTCATATATAAATATATCAAATATTTCCTATACAAAACAGTTTAATTTCTGTTAATTTAGAAAATCCATTCAATTAATTAACTTTGACTTGTTTTGCAAATTTCTTTCCAAAAATAAAAAACCGCGTTTAGCTTCTAAAGCCAATTAAAATTTCCCATAATTAATAGAATAGTCATGCGAAAAGATTCAGGCAATTATATTTCATTGGAAAGTTAATTTTAGCAATGTGGAAAAAAACTAAATTGTTTGTCACGATTTATCAAATGCTGCGTGTGGTCCGTGTTACTACTATATGCAGTAGAAGTATGGACAATTACAGCAAAGGATGAGGAAAGATTAGACTCTTTCGAAATATGGATATACAGACGTATATTGAATATATCATGGACTCACCGCGTTTCAAATACCAAAATATTGAGAAAAATGAACCATGAATGAATTTCTTAAAAAAATTCTCAGAGCCAAAATTGTAGGAAGACGTGCGAGAGCCAGAAGAGTACTTTCCTGGTTACAATATATTCAAGAATGGGCAGGACATCGTGATAAACTAAATCTACTAAATGCAGCAAAAAATAGACAACTGACTAATTTCTGAATTATAAAATTAAAAAAAATAAAATTATTATATCTAAAAGTTATTCCAAATTGTATTTCTATGATCGCTTACATCCGAAACCCGGACTTACAAATAAAAGAAGAAGGAAAATATGAATAAAAATTTATATTAAAAAAATAATAAAAACACAAGTCCAGTGCGCGAAATATGGCGACTTTTACATCCGGGTATCATTATTTTGAAGATTTGAAGATTAAATTTTTAATGCTTCTCGACTGTAAAATTCGCTATGTTCCGCACACTTTTATTTTTTTCGCATTCGGGTTTTTCGATTTTTTAAATATAACTTTTTATTTTTTATTTTTTATTTTTCATACACAGTTGGGGCTTAGGGCTAGGCCACACACGGGCACACTAGGCCAAATGGTCATTCGAAATGAAAAATGATAAGAGACACCTAAAGATTATTTTCAAATACCTGTTCAATGATACCCATTTTAAAATAGTTCGCAAACTTTTTATTTTTTTTTTTCGTTTTCACAAAATAGCGTCTGTTGGCCGCCATATTGAATTTTGACTACTGTCATATCTTTAGTGACGCGCGCAGGATGAAAGCAAATCGATATTTTGTAATGAGCATATTATACACAATTGGTAGCACATATATTTGTGAACAGATTTTTTCACAAATGAAAACGAATAAAACTGTGCAACGAACCAGATTAACTGAAGAGCATTTAGCATCGATATTAAAAATTACATTAAGTAAAAATTTAACTCTATGCTTTGATGAATTGAAAAATTACAAGCAGTGCATTATAGCCAACAAAAAATAATTTATATTCATTTATGAATAAATATATTTCAATACATTTTTTGTGAATTATTTATATTCAATTTGCAATCAAAATTTTAATTTTTAATAAAAAAGTAAATGAGGTCCACAAGAGGATTTGGACTATAATTTTCGAAGAATTTGGCCCTCACACTGAAATGAATTTGACATGCCTGCTATAGAGAAGAAATGCATTATAACTTAAACTTTCATTAAATATTATTGATCTTGTCAAAATTTTAACTATTTCCATATTTTATTTTACAAGTATCGAGAATTTATATGAAAAGAAGACTTTTGGGAGTTAAAATCTATGTTCAGTTGTTAGGGTAACAATTCTAGGTAAATATAACATAATAATATAGCTTTGTCAAATTTAATTTGCAAAACCATTGGAGACTAAAGCAATTATTCATATTTTCCAATATATATGTACACATGATAATATGAAAATATTATGCACATTAGGGTCATACTCTGTTGTATTTATAAAAAATGGTATTGAAATTCTTGAAATTAAAAACTAATTTTTACTCATTAAAGCTACTTATTATTCAACATACAAGCAAGATAAATCCGGTATACAACCCACATTTAGTCCGCAAAATAGTTCTTCGGGAAAAAAAGTTTCAGGTCCCCGCTAAGTAGAGCTTTAAACTTGGTTTTAAATTAGTTCATAAATAACTAACTTTCAAAATATGTTCCAAAATTTGTTGTTGCCCTCCATACAACATTTTAGGGATCTCGGTCGTTTTAGGTACTTAACTCCTACCGCCATCTGTAGCACCATACTTTACCATATCAAAGAAAAAGATTTTCTGAAAAATATCAAACAATATTTTTGTCTGAATTTATAAAATAATTATTCTAAAAATACTAACAAATATTAAACAAAACAGTTAACTAAATCAAGCACAAATATTTACTGGATTTTTTGTAATATATCAAACAAAATTTTTGTCTGGGTCATCATCATCATCCATTAAGCATTTATGAAATTTCATTTTCTTAAGTGTGTTCAGGTCTGAATGTTTATGTGAATGAGAATTAACGCAACGACATTAGCGATTTGATTCACTCAAAAATCTTCAGTAAACAAACTTCGTACAATCGCATTCATTGTTGTTGTTGTTCTTGTTGTTTGTATGTCGTCATCGGGGTTGTTTTTTTACGACACAGTTTTTCTTGTTGTTTTTGGTGTTTGCGTCCTAAATAAGAGTCAAACAAACAATTCATTGATTATGTATAGAACATTTACAGAAAAGGAAATTTATTTTTAGACAAACTTTTGTTTAAAAATTTTTTGGTGATAATTTTTTTTAGTGTATGTATGAGTGTGTACTGCTTCTACATATTGTCAATATCACTTGAAAGTTATTTTTAAAAGTCCTTACTTTTTAATAAATGCTTAGCATTAGTCATAACCATCATTAATTTTTTTTTAAATTAAAATAAATTGCTATTAGTATTTATGATTGTAACTAATATTAAACAAACAAACGAACAATACAAAAAAAAAACAAACAAACTAAAAGACTTGAGTATCGCAAATACAGCTAGTTTTCGTATAATGATAAATGAATGAAATAAATGGAAAATGAAGAAAAATGTGGCGTGTGTACCAAGTATATAAAACAAAAAATGTTTGCAAAAGCCACAAGGCTCCTTGAACTTGAAAAACAAGTCGGAGATCTAAAGATCGCTGTGACTTTGACAACGAGTATAGTATTCACGTTATATGCTAAAGAAATGTTTTATACATTAGATACAAATAAAATAGGAGCCATTCCATAAAAAATTAACTCAGATTGTAAAAAAAAATCTTAGCTGAATTAACCGATTTTGTTCGGACAAAATTTTTGTCCGTATTTTTTTTAATGTATATAGTTTGACGTATCTCTCAAGCAGAGAACGCCAAACGCCAAAGCTTTACTAAAAATAAATTTGATTTCAAACAAATGTTTGCCTGAAATTTTTAGCAATTATTTTTTCGTGAGATATAGCAATATTACTTGTTATCCGTATAATCCTATTTTCAAACGGAGTCCCCCATATATATTAATTTTAACTCAGTATAATCTACGACAGTATGTGCACTTTGTCTTGGGAAAACTTTATAAGACAATCAATGAAATGTTTTCTTTAATTTTTTCTTTATGTATCTTGTAAAAAGTCTTGTTGCAAATAGATTGTGATGGTACAGAAAACGAGTTAGTTTTTCAAAACCAAAAACAATTTTATATAGAAAAAAGCCATGTATCACTAGCAAGACAATGTAGGCTAAAAGTGGTTTTTAATAAAAAAATTCCTTTTATTTCTTTAAACGAGGAGCAACTGCTGCAGCAACAGTATTAAAACGAAAAGTTATAGTTTAGTGTTTGCAATTGTGGTTGCTGGCTGCTACAGTTGGGGTTCATATAAAATCTTAATCACACTCTCGAAAAATCGCATTAGGTTTTCTTATATCACGACGATGTCATCACATTTTTCACGCATAAAATATACTCTGTTGTTGTGGTCGAAGTAGTAGAAGTCGAAGAAAAATCAGTAGAAGTGGCCGTAGATGTTGGAGGATGAAGTTTAAATATCACTCAAAAAGAATCAACCTACCAATAAATAAAACGCTACCAAAAAGAAACAAAATACACAAAATCCTATAAAAGGATTTAAACTTTATTTTATCTAGCGCTTAAGTTCTGTTTGTGAGTGGAAGTTTTAAAACAATGACAGTGTTCTATTAAAATAAATATAATAAATTAAACTTGAAAAATTTTCATTTTATTACAAACATTGCAAATATTTCACAAAGTTCAGGAACAAAGTGCAATAAAATAATAAAAAGAGAAAATTAAATGTCCTTTTACATTAAAATTTATTTAACCCACAACAAATACAAACAAAGTTACTGCATTTAACGAGCAACAACCACAACAACAACAGTGCGAGAAATATTAATTAATTAAATTACCAAAAACTAAGTTTAAGTTTAATATACATAAATACAAGAAAACAACATGAAAACAACGCCTGCATTGTTGTGTGCTTTTGCACTTACAATTGTATTCACGGTGCGAGCCACTCCTGCCATCAGTTCCAACGAAAATTCGGTAATTTGTTATAAATTTAATTTATTTTTCTTTACAAAGAGGGATATTTGTTTAATTGTTTAAGTCAAAGTTTTTGAGTATACTTTTTAACTAATTGTTACTGTATTTATCTTTGCATCTAAAAATATTTATCATGTCCTTGAGACATTTTTCTTCTTAAATCATTTTGCAATGTGCTAATAATGGGAATATTGTCTTAAAGTTATAGTGTTTTTTTGCTTTTTGTTTTTAAAAAATATATGTCTGCTATGTGAGGATTTTTAATACATTTTTATGATCTTGCAATTTTACGAGTCAGTTTTTATTAAGTATTAAAACAATTTTAGTTCAATTAAATTTGTTTAACAAAGTTACATGTTGAAGACAGAATTAAGACAATACGGCTCCTCAATAATAATAATAACACAGGGCTACACTGACTTTAGTGTACACAGTTTCTAATGATTGTTTTTTGTTTTTTTCTTATACCAAAAACCAAAAATTTTAGTCAACTCTACTTTTTGAAATATAGACATTTTAATTTTTATTTTACATGATTTTTTTGTGGTGTTTCTTGTCACTGTTAGCATGGGAGTGATTTCTAAAAAAAAATATATATATTTTAGAAAAAGTGAGTATAGAGTTTAAAAGCACTATATGTATGTCTACCCAGGCAGAAAAATGTAATCAGCTAGCTCAACATTGGCAAAGCATTTCCTAATGTGTTCGACACGTTGGCCAAATATTACAAATTCTACTTTTACAATGTTGTGCCAACACACAAAAAGGATAGCCTCATTCATGAGTTGATCAATTGTTGGCCAGAAACACTGTGAATACAAAACTTCATGTGATTTCTCAATATAATTTATTTTTGTTTAGTACAAAATTTTTCCAATACTTCAAAGTTTTTGCCAAGAGTTCCTTATTCTGGTGTATGGATGATATAATTAATATAGTAGCTTCCTTCCGTATCAGCATTTTCAGTTTATGACTTTGAAAATAGTTTGGAGTATTTAAAGTCCATTGTAAAATCAACCCCAAATCCAATAGAAAAACTTCAAAGAAAATTGCAAATTTTCCATTCTAACAGTTCCTCCTCAAATAACTTTTGTCATGAGCTTTTATCAACACTATATTTTTTGATGTGTTATGGTCGGTCGCCTAACTACAAAACACTCGAAATTTGAATTGTGTGGATACATTTTTTCATTTAATATTTTTTTAAACAAATTTTTGGACTTTAAAGAGGCTGCTGCTCCACCGAATTCATCATAACTTGGGAAGGCGTGTAGTCCAATTGTATTACAAAAAGCACAAAACAAACTTGAAATAAAATTGCATATAAGCCGACCTAATATTATTTTTTATATACCTAATGTTTTCGGCGTTATTCAGACCGCAATGATGAAATATATGTTTTTTTTTATAAAAAATTTCATTTTTTTGTTAAACTTTATCTTTTAACTATTTTTCTTAACGAAATGTGTCTTACAAATAAAATAAGCCATATATTATGAGAATCGATAGATAAATGTTGATTTTCTTAGCAATTGGGCGAATACACCCAGACACTTAAAAGAGACTTTCGGTAAGAAAATTGTTTTTAGCTTGATGTCTCAGATTTTATAAATTAAAACTTATCAATGCAAAATTATATTAAAATATGCACACAAAAAAATTTCATAATAAAATCCCTCAAATATACTTTAGATATATACTAAATAGATACCATCATAAATAACATGAACTTTATTTTAATTCAACATGATTTAATTAAAGATTTAACATAAAATTTATTTGAAATTAATTCAAATGAGATGTAACTTTGATTTTTCATTGAATCACTAAAGTAGATCTAATTTTAATTTAACATAATGCAAATCGATTTTACTATAAAACAGGCTTTTATGAATCAATATTGAACAATTGTGTTTGTGAATGAATAAAATGTTATAACAACAATTTTTGCATGTAATGCAAAGTTTGTCGGCTATTTACATTTGCACAGTACGAACATCAAAATAAACAACAACAAGAGCACAACCGTGCATTGTAGCTATCAACAAAGCATATAAACAAACACCAACACATTTAAGCAACAAATTATTTCTCGCCGAGCAGCGGATTAGATTAATAGTTTTTCGTTCAAAATTACTATATAATATTAATAAATTTAAATAAAGTCTCTACTTTTGAAAAAAAAAATTAAAATGATTTCCAATCAATATTGCGACATGTTGATTTTACATTGGTATTTTTTTTGTGTGTGCTATCACTAAGATATTCCGGTAATTAAAGTAATAGACTAGTTATCTTTCTTATTTGTTGGCTGGTTACAGGGAAAAAAACACTTAGTTTTGATTTACTACCAGGACTTTATTTTGAATTACGCCTTATAATAAATTTCACTTTGTAAACTAAATAAAGATTAACAATTTAAAATAATGTTTGCCATATGGAAATATTTATTACTCATATACAGGCCCAACTCAAAATATATACTTGAGTTTATACGAGGCAATTTGATTATAAAAAAGTTACTGTGATATCACGAAGAGGATCATAAATTTGTTATTTTTTAAAAAACCCATGGGTTATTTTTATTGTGCGTAGAACACAATGAACACTACATGTCAATTGTTTGCAAACAATAAAAATTTATCAATATATCGAGCTAATATGATATTTTCGAACAAATGGGCTATGTATGGTTTTTTATCGTCCTTGTGGTCCTTTAGTAAATAAACCTTTTATTTGATTGTTATGAGTTTCGCCATGTCACTTATATTTCGTTAAAATTAAAAACAAACAAAAATATACTCTTGTTATTAAATCTAGGAAGACAAATTATTAGGAAACACTATTTTATAAGGGTGACATATATGAATTTATTGCTTAAATTTTAAAATGTAAACACAATAAACTTTTGTTGTGAGCTTATATTAGGCGTATGGTTAACATACAGTTCAGATAGTAATATAGAAAAAAAGTTAAAAACAAACTAATACAAGAGCATTTTATGGCTTTAATAATATAACTTTTAAAAGGAATTACAAATTTTATAACATTTAAATTTGGCACTTTTCTTATTTATGTCACATACTGAAAATTTTATGTACAAATTTAATATGGTAAGGCTAAACGCTCTTGTGAGACATATACTTTTTATGGAAATCTAAGGGTTTCGATATATCGTGGGGGATGTCGCAGCCAAGTCAGCTTCAGAACAAAATGTGGAGAATAGTAACCTAGCAAAAACATTCATTGCCATTACTCTTCAGTACTTCCACTTTGTTAGATTAATTAGCTACTTTAATATGGTGATGTCATTAGAGGCAACTACCTACCATTTTTGCTTACAAATAAGGACTTCGAAATAGCATTATATAAAATTGATTAGAATAACTATCTACTGCCTCTATATTAATATACACATGTATATGCAAATTTAGTTTTTTCTTTCTGTTGTAAATTTCATTAAACGGTTTTCATGAATTCAGTTAATATCAACATGCCGCAATGTTGATTGAAATTGTGCTTAGTTGTGTGACTTGTTGTTGCTTATTTGGATGATCGTGATGTGTAAATGTAAATAGCCAACAAATAGGTGACGAAAATCGAATGACCGGCGAAAATTTCTTGCTGATTATTTAAAATTACCATTGTTTCATATTAATTTTAATCGGAAAATTATTAATATAGCCTAAAATATCTTTGTTTTTATATTTTTCACTGTTAAAACAACACTGCTGTTATCAACGTTGTTTTATTTTAAATCAACATGACTATTACTTTAATTTCAAATAAATTTTATATTCAATCATGTTAAATTAACCCGGTAGTTCCCAGAGCTTTTTTGTCTTATATTTTGTTGAAAAGATGTATACCAATTAGAGTTTTTCTTTTCCCGGACTTTTTCATTTCCCGGGAAAGCGGGATTGATTTTTCAATTTCCCGGGAATTCCCGGGAATTGCCGCCCAATACAAAACGATACAAAATACCATTTCACTTAATTTATTTGAACAAAAACAAATGCCAATTCACGAGATCTATTAAATAAGTTTATGAATGCATTAAACGTTAGTAAAAAAATTATAAATCTGAGGTCTTTAGCCGTGCCGCATGCTTTTTAATTTAAACTAAAAAAATTTTATTTTTTATTGTATAACTTCTGATTAGTAGCCACCCGAAGTAAAAAAATTTACTAATTTCGTACTTTTTTATAATTTCTCTAGCTTCTTAAGTAGAAAAGATATTGCAATGATTTATGCTTTATTTCATAAGACACTAATGAGCATTTCATACTGCTAAGCAAAACTGAATTGAAATAATTAGGTGGCGGAAAAGTGACCACCTGCAAATTAATTTTTTTTTTCGTTTGTATCGATTTTTAATTGAACCCTATATGAAACTGTTGTTTTTTTTTAAATTTATAATTTTTGAAAAATTTAAAATTTTGAGCTTCAAAAAACTCTTGTGTGGCTTAAAATAACAATCTGATATTTTCAGAAAATATAGACCAGTACTTCTTTATTATGCCCACTTCCGCTATGTCCACTTAGTGAAAATCTGTTATTTTCATTTCTTGACGAAATATGATTTTTTGAGACCTGCTCTTAGAAAAATATGAAAATAAAAATGGAGACAGATAAAATGTGCTCAAAAATACATATTTTTTCTTTTATTTACATATTTTTCTAAATAAAAGCAGTACTAAAAATGTGTGCGTACAAAAAAAAGTTACCATAATAATATTTAAAAAATCCCGGGAATTCCCGCACAGTTTTCCCGGGATTTATTTCCCGAAAAAAGTGCGCGATCCCGGGAAAAAATCCCGAATGAAAAACACTAATACCAATGTATTTCGACCTCCTGAGCACAAAAATGATGCCCATTTTTTAATACATTGTTACACCTTTTCGGAAAACGCGAAAAACTAGCGTTACCATATGTTAACCCTGGATCACCTAAGGTACAGGTATTTTTATGCAGTTTTAAACAATTTTATTGACATTATAATTAAGGAAAAATAAATTTATGAAAATAAGAAAGAGAAATATTCGCAAAACTGAAATAAATCATGGTTTGGTGTGATAACTGGTAATACGCTTTACGCAGAGTCCTACGTTGCATTTTATACATAATGTTCGTCAGTTAACTTTGCACCATTCACCGGCACAATGCCTATGATTCGATGGCAGTACAAAATGCCCAATCTGAACATAACGGAGAGTGTGCTCAACTCGACCTGGTTGTTTTGCATATCTGTGGGAGGGCATCGAACCAAATGATTTGGCTTTTATCCCCTGATGTTTGCAGTAGTATCCCCTAATTATATGATTTTATTTTTAAGGTACTGTGGGGATATTTACTGATGAGGAAATAGCTATTTCGAGGATTTTGGGGGGATTTTGGAAATAAAACTGGGAGCTCTGGTCTTGAACTTAGGTTTTTACAATTCTTCGCATGTTTGTTAACTATCTCACCCAAGTAGGCTTGCTAGACGGGCTTGATTTGGCTTGATTGTCAAAATCATGCAACCCTGGCACGAGATTTACACACGCGCTCAAAAAGTATTCCCAAAAGTCGCATACATTCATGCAAATTAATTTATATTAACTTAAAGGCTCTCAAATTTCCATAAAATGTGGCTAAGTAAAAACAATTTACGCCGACCTTTAACAAAAAATTTCAATTTTGATTCAGAAGAAAGTAAAACAGAAAAAAAATATTTAATTTCTGAAAAGTACATACACTAACATACACAGCTAAAGAGAAAAAATATTAAAAAAATGTTTGAAATATAACAAAACTATGAATATTACATTGAAAATATCGGCCTTATTTTATTTTATATTTTATTTATTATAATATAATGCATATAAATATAATATAATATAATTTAATATATATATTTAATTTAAATTTTTTCTATTGCTACACAAAAACTGAATTTGATATCATAAATGATTGTACACGTGTGCTTTTTTTGTAGTATTATTAAATTTTTTGTTTCGGTTTTTCTCCACTCACAGATTCCGGCAGTTAATCGAAATCAATTGGAAGAGGGATTTCTACGAAAGCTAAATATCAAATGTACTCAAAGGGACAATCATTCATGTATGATGTTGAAATTGATTGTATACATGAATCGAATATTTAAAAAGTCATCAATAGAAGTGAATAAAAAAGTCACAGTAACACAAAATCGGTGAGTTTATTAAATCTCGCAAAATATTCTAATAAAACTTGTAATTTCTTCAAAAACTTCTTATTTGATGTGGTTAAGGCAGACCATATGCCCGCAGTTTGTTTGTGCTTATCACAAATCGTCAGATGGCTCCAACTAATATACATAATTAAAGACTACTGATAAGTTGACATAAGCACCAGGAAAATGCAGACATATACACTGAAAAAATTTTACTTCATAAATCCAATGCCAGACTTCATAGATCCAATGAAATTTTCACGAATACTAACAACAACATTTTGTCATTTTATGTAAACTTCTTTCAGTATTGACAATATATTTTAATGGGCACTTAAAAAGCTTAAAATATATAGTTTTAAAAATTAAAAAATATATAAATATTTAAATTATTTTGATATTAATGAAACTTAATTCATAGTTCCTATAACAAATTTCATTGGATTTATGAAATACCTATGAAAACACATTTTTATTTATTTCAACAGTTGTCCACCAAAAGCGAATAACAAAAATAGTTTTGCATGAATGTTGTTATTGTTGTACTCTTTCTTAATATCATATACACTCATAGATGAAAATCTCAAGGTTTGAGTTCGATACTGTGAGCTGTCATAAACATTAAAACTTTTTTCTTATGTGCATTACGGTATATCGTGTGTATTTGTAGCATTGCATTGCCAATAAATTAAAATAGTCAATAAAACAGTTTGAGATAATGAGTTTACATAATAATGAAATAATTTCATTAATATAATGAACATTTTTTATTAAAATTGTGAATAAATTTCGTTAAAATAATGAAATTAAATCATATAATCATTGAAATTTGAATTGAAATAATTTTAACGAAACTTCTTTCAGTAATCTAATGAAGGGTGACATTGGTTGACTGAAGTTTTCCATTGAAGAAAATTCCTTTAGTGTAGAACGGCTTAACCCACGCCAAAGAAACATTTTTTAAAAAAATTAACTGAGAGACTATCTCAAATAACACTGTAAAATAAAAAAAAGACATAACCATGTTATTATGTTTTTTATGATACTGGCAAAGGGCACTTAAAATATATACACATATTTCGGCGTTTTGAAAGTTTACATCGGGGATTCATTTTATTCTATAAAAAGATTCGCCATAAAATTCTACTATGGGTTTTACAATCATTCGTCATAACATTCTTCTGTAGGTTTTTAAATACTCCTAAGCTCCAGACTCAACCTGAACGTTCAAAGCTTAAAATGTTAATTTCGTACTTATTCACAATAACTACTCAGCATAGCCAATCTTGTAAGCCTTATGTTTAAGGTTTAAGATTGTTTCGTTTTTTTAACAGCGCCTTAAATAAATCTTAGATGAAAACTTTCAAAACACTTATACACGTATATATTTTTTTGGTGGCTCCTACCAGAATCAGTAGCTAGAACCTTGTAACTATATAACAAAAAAATATTTTCATGTACTAGGAAATTTAAATAAATATTCTAATTATTATAACTTTTATGTAATTGTTGTTTAGAGATATCGTTGATATACCCGATGATCCAGAAGATGACATGCTACTAGCTCGTTCCATAGACTCGGACGATGAAACTTTGGGTCTAATAGTTGCCAATAAACTATGGAAATTTATAAGATCACGTACACTACGCTACAAATTTAGTGAAAATGCTGATTTTGTAATGAATACTGAACCCAAAGGCAATTTGAATTTAGGTGTCTCCATTAGTCCAGTAGAGGCATTGGAAGAGGGTCGAGGAAAAATGAAAAATTTGGCACCCATACTAATACTGATGGCCGGCAAAGCAGGTATTGTGGGTGCCATTTTACTAAAAGGTCTTTTCCTTTTGGCTGGCAAAGCTTTAATTGTATCCAAAATAGCTTTGCTACTATCGGTAATAATTGCCTTGAAGAAACTTTTATCACAGAAAAAACATGTAGTCGAAGTGCCGCATCATGAAAATGTGTCTAGCAGTGGTTGGGCTCGTGCCTTAGACGGTTTCATAGAGGGCATAGCCGAAGTGCCAGCAAAAATTTTAGCCGAAGAAGCACACGATATGGCATTTAGTGGTCAAAAGCCAGATGAATCATAATCGTGTATGAAATGTTATTTATATTGTAGGGATGTAAAAAAATGTATTGTTGTTCATTTATTTAT
Organism: Panzeria rudis; assembly: GCA_956483635.1. Classification (NCBI taxonomy): domain Eukaryota; kingdom Metazoa; phylum Arthropoda; class Insecta; order Diptera; family Tachinidae; genus Panzeria; species Panzeria rudis. The sequence continues at coordinate 145,641,659 of OY101447.1, read as the reverse complement.
TTATTATTTTTTATCTCATTTTCAAATGCAATTTACTGTCTGAGTTCTCTTCTTTTTATTAATAGGAATTTCTTTCATATATAAGATGCAATAGATTTAAAATTTTTATTTTATTTTAAGGTCTTTGGGATTGTTATATATCTTTTGTTTTGTTTTCAAATTAACTTATTGTTATTGTTGTTATATTTTGTTAAAAACTTGTCTAAAGCTTTCTTATTAATTTCTTAAAAATCTCTTTCAAACTCCTTAAGTTACACTTTCAACTAAAATAATAGTAAATAGTTGACTTAAATTTTAGATATAAGTTCAGAAATATTTATTCGTAATATTTCTTGTATTTCTGCTACAAATCTTCAACACTTAAACATTTTTTTGGTATATACACTTTTTTCAATTCTTTTAGTTACTAGTACTTTCTGTTTTTTCTCGTTAACTAATTTTTTATATATTTATTTAAAAAACAAACTACCGTTTTATTAATGATTTCCAGATATTGAAAGTTTTTCGAAAACAGTCAATCTGAAACAATATTCGTTGGACCAGTTTTTGTAGTTGTATTTGTCGGCTAAGATTTTCTTTTTAATCTAGATTTTCATTTAATTGCTTTCTAAAATTTCTTTTACTCAAAAGTCTATAATTTTCGGATCAAAAACTTTTACAAGTTCGTATTTTACTTTATTGACTCAAATTAACAAATTATTAGTAGGATTTTAGAACGTTTTAAAAAATGCTGTATGTTTGCGCCCATACTCGACAATTTCAAAATCGTATTTTTTCATAAGCCAGAACAAATCTCTAGCGACCGCAAAAATTTATTTTCATCACAGAACATTTCGAATTGTGAGTCCGTCTGACAATGATTTCCTTATTACACATCATTAATTTTTACCAAAGTGCTATCAACTTTTTTAAGTCTATCTATTTATCTATCTATCTATATATCTATCTATCTATCTATCTATCTATCTATCTATCTATCTATCTATCTATCTATCTATCTATCTATCTATCTATCTATCTATCTATCTATCTATCTATTTATCTATCTATCTATCTATCTGTCTATCTATCTATCTATCTATCTATCTATCTATCTATCTATCTATCTATCTATCTATCTATCTATCTATCTATCTATCTATCTATCTATCTACCTATCTATCTATCTATCTATCTATCTATCTATCTATCTATCTATCTATCTATCTATCTATCTATCTATCTATCTATCTATCTATCTATCTATCTATCTATCTATCTATCTATCTATCTATCTATCTATCTATCTATCTACCTATCTATCTATCTATCTATCTATCTATCTATCTATCTATCTATCTATCTATCTATCTATCTATCTATCTATCTATCTATCTATCTATCTATCTATTTATCTATCTATCTATCTATCTATCTATCTATCTATCTATCTATCTATCTGTCTATCTATCTATCTATCTATCTATCTATCTATCTATCTACCTATCTATCTATCTATCTATCTATCTGTCTATCTATCTATCTATCCATCTATCTATCTATATATCTATCCATCGATATATATATATATATATATATATATATATATATATATATATATATATATATATATATATATATATATATATATATATATATATATATATATATATATATATATATATATATATATATATATATATATATATATATATATATATATATATATATATATATATATATATATATATATATATATATATATATATATATATATATATATATATATATATATATATATATATATATATATATATATATATATATATATATATATATATATATCTTTCCATCGATATATATATATATATATATATATTGATCTATCTATCTATATCTATACTATATATCTTTCTGGACGTAGTGATAGCGCGCTATCATCTAGTGTCCCTACGAAATCTCCACTAGCACCATCCTGGGAACGTTTTTAGCATTTCATCAGGGTGATTCAGCATTTTTTCCAGACTTTTTGACCGATTTTGGTTAAACATTTTTGTTGGGTATTTAATTTACAACGACCACCACAAATGCAGCGGCCTTTTAGAACTGACAATATATTAGGTATTCTCAAATAATCTGGGGAGATCTCGTCAATGTTTGTATAGGATTTTCTAATACTTTTGTTTTCACTATTTCGAGTTTCGAATTTGTTATTTAATAAATTTATATGCTGGCAAATCCCAATATTTATTGCGGCAATTGCCAAACTTCATATAAAAAAATACAACATAAAAAAATTATTTAAATTTCAATATGAAATTTGACAATAGCCGGCAATAAAAATTGCTACGTGGAGACCTAAGGTTAGCGATTTTTATTTTATTCCAAAGTTTTTATTTTATTTTCGAAATTATATACAAATTTTCTTAATAAGTGATTTAAGTGATTTTTTTAATGATGTTCTTAGGATTTTTGAGCAATAGTAAATTTTTTTCGAGACAGTTCATTAGCAGTTCATTGCGAAATAACAAGAATAGAATAGTCACAGCAGAATGAAATACGTATTTTCTGTGCCGCAGCCCACTTTATCAGCATTCAGTTGTGTTGGAATTCGTTGAAGTCTAAACATGGGGTCCCCCTTGCACTGGTACGATTTGTAGGAGTTAATTTTTCAGTACTAGGTATTTGGAGTATTTAGAAGAACTGAACGTCGTCAATGATGAGGTTTTAGTTATGGTAAAAGCGTCAGCTACTATAATCAGAATCTTGTTCGAAGGAACATAAAAAAGTTGTAATCGGTAAATGAAATCTGCACAGAAACATACACATTTGAAAATAAGGTCAAGTTGGTATCCAAAAATTTCGATAATAAAAAGTACTGAGATCAAAATAAGGACCAAGTTCTTGATAGGTACTTACCACCTTAGCTTACAAATAACAACTTGAAAAATTCAATATTTAGAAGTCATTGAATAAACAAAGCGTAATAAAAATAAAATGTCTTTACTGAGCATTGAACTCGTGCCATTTTAAGTTATTGTTATGTTGTATGTCAAGTGCTATAGTCGTCACTGGTCTACTCCACAACTATTTTGTAACGAACTTAAAACACAATAAAAAAAAAATACTTTGCTTCGCTAGAGATTGAACTGCTTATCATCTGTACGATAATTGCAGGCACTACTACTATAGTTGATTTAACTACTATAAAGTAATGCAGACGGTGTATAGTTTGTGTTAAAAAGTATATTGTTTGATAATTGCAACACATTTCCAAGCTTTTCCTGGACTGATTTGATTAACTATTTTTTTGCACAATAAGTCACCATGAAAAACTAATTTAACGATAAAATTTCCTTGTGTAAAATATTAATACATTAATAAATAACAAAATTAAATTGATTTTGTAACTGAAATTATCTCTCGAACTAATATCTATATTAAAAAGTCTATAAAAATTTTATTACAAATAAATGTTTTATTATGCTCTTTTCAATATTATTTCTATAAGCTGTTTTTTCTTTCAAGCCATTAATTAAATTCTTAGATCACTGTATTTTTAAATCAAACAATAAATTTTATTTGCTTTATATTTTATTGTAATATATGAATTTCCATTTCAGTTTCTCAGCTGTAAATTGAATTGTATTAACTTCTTGTTTTCAATTTATTTTCAATAAATCCCACCATATATAAATTATTTATAATTATTAATTGTTTATATAAATTAATTATAATTAATTAATTAATTAATTAATTAATTAATTAATTAATTAATTAATTAATTAATTAATTATTATATAATTAATTATTTATATAAATTATTTATAATAAATATCGAATGTGAAAAACTTATTATTTTTTTATTCTTTATCTTAGTTTTTCATTGGGTACGACATGCCTTGCTGAATATTGTTAAATTTCCCACAGAACATTGTAAGCTCAATAAGAAAATTTAATAACTTACGCTTTTAGAAATGCGCCGATTTTGAGTTCACAATGGGCGGTTTTTAGAGCTCTCCTTAAAATGTATTGATTTTCGCATTCCAAGTACAATTACAACATAGTATGGATGAAATGTACTCTTCTCTGATAGGTAATGGTCTATAAAACTATGATGTATAACTTTTCTATAATTTATATGCTTCAATACTAACAAATTGTCATGTTAAATAATTTAAAACAATATAGAAAAATTTTGTTAAAAATGAATTTAAGCAAAGTCCCCCCCTCCCCCTTATTCATAAATAAATAAAATGTATAAAATGTAAAATTTGAAATAAAATACATTTCAAACTCTTTTTAAAGTTTATGAATACGGACGAGTGTGTTTTAATTATAAATATTTTTAAGTATTTATTTTTTTATTTATTTTATCACTAATGTATTTATTTACTACTTATAACAATATTGTTTCACAAACAAAAATAATTATAAAAATAAAATATATATAATATAAACAAATGGTTTTACAAAGAAAAATAATTATAAAAATAAAATAAATATAATTTTTCAAGAAAAAAAAAATGGTTTACTACTTATTCGCTTAAAAGTGTAAATGTTTTTCATTTTTTGTATATTTAGTTAACTTATTTTATTAAATTACACAGGCCGACTCTGAAATTCGTTTTTGGACAGCTACAGTTTTCTCCTATCACCTACAAATTTTTTATGGATGTGTCTAATATTTCCACTATGTACATCAATATATTTCAGCCTATGTCGAGAACTGTATGTCTAATTTCGATCAACAAAAAAAGAAAACATGCATAACAAAAATGCCTTCGAACAGTTATAATACAATTTTTTGATTTGGTCAAAACTTTTTTAGTTACCCACACATTAGTATCGAAGTGCTTTTTCATGGAAAATTAAAACTTTTTTCTTTCTAAGAACTCATAAAAAATTTGAAATAGCAAAATGTTTACCTTTTTACCCTCGTTCTTAAAGGTAGGAGTCTTACGAACAAGTAAGCCATATATAATGAAAATCGATGGATATATGTTGATTTTATTAGCACTTAAGTGAACATACTCAGTCATTTAAAAGATATTATACGCATTTTCGTTCCAAATTTTCTAAATTTTCTTCAAACCAAAAAAAAAATTATTTATAAAAAAACAAGTTTATTTATTACCAAAAGTAATTTTAAGCGTTTGGATGTGTTCACTTAACTGCTAATAAAATCATCATTTATCCATCGATTTTCATGATATATGTATGCATGCTTTATATTGTTGGTAAGACATCTGCAGAGTGCGGATTTGCATAAACGTTAGCGGCACAGTAACATGTGCCAAAGTAAGCACACAAAAAAATCTGACACGTGCATTATAGTAAGAGCGTTTTTTTGTGTGCTTACTTTTGGCACATGCGCGTCTGGCAATCCAATTGGCACTTGCACGTGCGTGTGCGTGTGCCAAATTTAGGCACATTTATGCTCACACATCAGCAAATCCGTACCCTGGACACCTGTCCTTCAGGAAAATAATTGAAAGTAAAGTTTTTGAAGTTTTGCATTATTTTAAGATGTTTTAGAGACAAAAATGAATTTTACGTGAAGAAGCTATATTTTCATACTAATTTGTGAATGCCTCCGAAAGTGCCGATCACAATCAAAAACCATTTTAAAACACTTTGAAGTTATTTTTATCATGCATCTTTAAGTGTTTTTTTTTCTTTTGTCGAAATCGGGCATACCGTTCTGAAGTTAGGGTGAAATATACTGATGGAAAACATTTTTAAGTGATAGGAAAATACTGAGGACACAGTATTTTTTATGCCTATTTTACACTGTCTCACAAGCCATTCGACTTCTGTAGAAAATGCAACCCCGATCTAATGAATTTATGGAAAGTTTTAAAAAAGCAATAACAACACATATCAGGGTTGCATTTTGTGCAAAGGTCAAACAGCTTGTTTAATAGTCTAAAAATAGCTTTAGCGAACTTATTATAAAAATTTTAAGATATGTAAGTCTGTGTTATTTATGGTTATATTTTTTTTAGTTTGTTTTTTTTTTTTTGTAATGCATTTTTTTGTATTTTTTTAGCATTTTATGCTGGTTTATTCACAACTATAAACAAAATTACAAGGAAAAAACCTACTTGCTTATACAATAAATTAAAAACATTCCTGTGTGTGTTAATGTTCGATTACAACTAAAATGAATTAAATTTAAAATATTTTTTTATTTTAATTAAATAAAAATGACTAAAATTTTGTATCTATTTAAATTACATTACATATTTAACTATTTAATTGATATACTTGACAGCAACTTAGTAGCTTATCTATGATATATCCATTTATTTTTATATTCTCATAGTCCCGGTTAGATTCTTTTCAAGCTTTTCTTCATTTGTTCTTTATTATGTTGTTGCTATTGTCTATAATAAGTGTGCGGATTTAAATAATTATACGCCATTGGCCTTCGCGCCGCACTAGCTGCTAAAATAAGTTTAGAAAATTTTTAAATAAAAATTACAGCAAGCCAGCATTTGTGAAAGATGAGTGCCTGATGTTTATGTGCGCTTTATTGTGTTCTTTAAAGGAGTGCAATCAATAATTATTGGTTTTTTATATTTATATAACGATTTTTAATACTCGTAAAAATTTAAAAGTTTATGGTAAGTGGCTTTGGACTTAAGGAATATTACACAATTGATAACCATATAACAAACGTAAAATAATTGCGCATATTCGTGGTCAAACCAAAGTATACTTTAAGAGTTTAAAACAAGTATTTTGTATGGCAATACTGGTTTTAAATTCCTAAAGTATACTTTGTTTATGACTATGAATATGTTTAATACGTTCCTTTATATTGTTAATATATAATAATCAAAAATAATCTCACTCGCAGTTTAAAATAACAAAAAACTGCTCGATTTTGTATATGCCCATACAAAACAACAAAATATTCACTTATATATAAATTTACTTAAAAGTTTTTACCCATTACAGGTATTTTGTTTAATTTCTTTGTAACCTACATCAGGACTTCTGGTTCGAGCACCCTTAAGAATCTTTTTACTTACTCGCGGACCCCCATACTCTTGATTTTCTTAATACATGTGTGTAAGTTTATCTAGTAATAGAACAATTCCTTGAAGGATTAATAATAATCAATTATTTGAATCCAAATTGATTATGAGGCTAAGGTTCGTAACGTTATATTCAGAAAGAATTGGGCATGATTAATATTCCAAGGAACAAGAGAAAAATTAACATCAACTTAATTTTTCAACGTACACAGCAGAACAGAGTAGCGCCACTTTCGGAAGCCGTTTAATTCTCGTATTCAATTTTCACGAAAAAATTGTATATATAAGAATTAAAATCGCATTCAACAGAGCCACCTGACAAGTGGTGATAGCAAATACACGTGAGCACTGACGATGGAAGTGTAGCGGCTTCCGAAAGTGGCGCTACTCTGTTCTGCTGTGTACGTTGAAAAATCAAGTTGATGTTAATTTTTCCCTTGTTCCTTGGAATATTAATCATGCCCAATTCTTTCTGAATATAATGTTACGAACCTTACCTAATAATCAATTTGGATTCAGAAAGCAAATACGTTCGAAATAATCATACTAATAAACAATTAGCTACTGGCTTGAGCTTTTCACATGTTTACATGTTCATATATACTTAAGTATAAAATCAAACCAAAAAAGTTTGTCTTGAGTAGAACAAAAATCAGAAAAATGGGAATGAAGAAAAATAAACCGATGGCAACTCTGTGAAAGTGCACTTTAATATCAGCTTGAGAGTGATTTAATTCTCGTATTACATTTTCACGAAAAAGTTGTATATATAAGAATTAAAATCACATTCAACAGAGCCACCTGACAAGTGGTGATAGCAAATACACGTGAGCACTGACGATGTAAGTGTAGCGGCTTCCGAAAGTGGCGCTACTCTGTTCTGCTGCGTAAGTTGAAATATTAAGTTGATGTTAATTTTTCCCTTGTTCCTTGGATTATTAATCATGCCCAATTCTTTCTGAATATAACGTTACGAACCTTAGCCTAATAATCAATTTGGATTCACAAAGCAAATACGTTCGAAATAATCATACTAATAATAAATTATTTCGTTGCCAAAAGGCACAAATGCAATGAACAGACATCCAAGTTAAAAATAAAAATTGTTCGTTGGACGATTTCCCTTGTATGATTACACTGTACAATGCACTGTACATGGTACTAACGACTGATTCTGGGAGAGGACATCAAAAAACCTAACCTAACCTAGTTGGAACAAATTTTGACAGCATAACTTTGCAATTATATAAGAAATTAAATTAAAAAAATTTCCTTTGATATGTTTCCCTTTTGCTTTTCTGTTGCGATTCAAGTGACTTTTTCGAAATTTTTCATCTTTAGCGATTCTTAGTATCAGTTTTGTAGCTCTATTTATCGATATAAGTAAGTTTTTAGCATGCTAATCAGTTATAATGAGGCTCTTAAGCTTTTAAAGTACAAAACAAAATATAACAAGAAAAATACAAAGATTAAAATATATCACAGTCTCTCTTATTTCAAGTGCAAATTTGTGCTTTAAGTCTTAATTATTTCTTCTTTTTACGTATTTCCATACCCAAAAATTGCATGGTATCTTTAACACTCTCTTCGCCGTTAAAAACATCATCTTCCTCCTCGTCGTCTTCGTCGATGTCTTCTCCAAAGAAATCTGACTTAAATTTTAATCGTTTTTCATTTTCATCCACCACCACTTCAGCAGCTGCGACTGCTGCCACTGTGATAAAATCATCATAAGATTTCAATTCATTTAAATTGAACTTCTGTTTCGTTAAAAATAAAGGTAAACGTTTGTGTGGAAAACGTGCAATATGTGGTGCAATGTGATTATAGGCTTCTGACCAAGTGCAATGAAAAGGGTGAGTGAACAACTAATGAGATATAATATAAATACATACTTCGAGTCAGCCATGAGTCCTCACGTTTAACTTTTGCTCCCAGACCTGCTGCATTTAAAGCTGCCAGTACCTGGGTATTATTTTGAATGTCTGCTATATTTTGATGAACTGAACTTTCAGCTGCTAAATGTTCATAGCCTGGATGTCCCTGATGCGCCGGTATAGATGCCACAGCGGCATGCATCGGCATACCAGCCCCATACATATCTGCTGCAGTTGCCATATCTGGTGGTGCTGCAGCCATTGAATGCATACCATAGTCCATGCTGTAGGGCATCATGTATGGCGATGATTGTTCGGGATATTGGTACATCATTCTAACAAGCAAATATTTTTAAAATATTATTCAAAATTGTAACTCTAAAATCTTATTAAAAAGGGCTCACACTATTGTTTTTTTCTTATGTATTATCTAATCTTACTTGTCTGAAGAAGCATTTTCCATAAGTTTTTTCATGAGAACCATAGCTGCTACCACAAAGGCTATCTTTGATATGGCCAAAGCCTTAAGCGTTAAAAGACCAACAGCTTTGGCTGCCACCATGGTCCACCCAAATGTGGTTGCGGCCAAATACATGGGTATATACATTTGCATTTGTTTCTTATCATCTTTATCCTTGTGTTCCCTAATGCGTTGTATAATATTATGACCATGACCACCGCCACCACCCTCACCACCTCCGCCTAATAAGCCGCCACCATCCCCGCCGCCACCACCCAGTCGAGCTAAAAGGTGTATAATTTTTATTTAATTTTGTTTTCTATACTATATTTATAGTACATACTCATATATTTTTTTTTTTTGTTTGAGTTAAGTTCCCAGAAAATTGTTAATTCTGATTGATGTTAATGAGAAATACGTATGTGCTAATTTATGACACAAGTTCATTAATCTTGTATATAAAGTACTTGGAGATTTCATGCGCGAAATGGATGGAAAATTCAAAGTATTTGTATATCCTATAATTACCTGTGCATCACTTGGCAACAAAAACGGTACGATACCGGTTCATATTATATGACCGTCTAAAATTTAATATTGAATAAGTCTCGATTGCGTCATCAGATTTTAAAATGATTAGGTTTCTCCTTTGCGAACTTTAAATAAAAGGGAATTTGACGTCCTGCTGTAAATACTTCTAAAATATATATAACACTTTACAACAGAAAAAAGTAATATGTTTCTAACGGAAATAGAATACGAGAAGTGTTCTAGTATAGTTTTTTAACTATATTATAATTGTAGCCAATATTGTATGGTAAAATTTTTGTAACATAACCCTAATAAAGACGAGCAAGGTATTTTTACAATCGACCATTCAGTTATTGCGATGGTAAATTAATTTTTTTTGTATTACGATACAAAAATAATTTTGCCCCTTTGCAATTAAAGGATTACTTAAACTAAACAAATGGCAAAAGGCAAGAGTAAAAAGGTCTTCTAGAATATTTTACTCAGCAGATAAAATAACTTAGAGCTCCGTTCTATACTAGTTTTTCCCCACTTTCTCATTGCGGACCAGGTCTTCAACATTCGCTTCTTCTTGTAGGTATTCTAAAAAGCATTATAAAGAAGATCCTTCAAAAAGCCTTTTAGGAGGCAGACAATTACATTAATGTGAAAGCCTGTAGCTTTAAGTGGAATAAGCAGTTAATATCAGTTAATATCCATTGTATTTTCGATATTCAATAGTACCTCTGGGCAAAATTTCATATATTTTGTGTGATTCTTCAGGCATTGATAGCATGATGACTTGCTGTTTATCTTTTTTAACTCAAAATCTCATATGAAATAAAAGCTTAATTCAACTTATAATAAACTAAATTTCAAATTGAACATCCTTGTTCTATTAGGCAGACCCATTTATATTCTAACTTAAAATAATCGAAGAAGGAATTGTCAACTTTAAGTGCAATAGGAATAAATTTCCAATAAATACATTTGAAAGTCTAAAAGTGCTCTCCTATAAAACGACAAACGATATTGCCACAGATTTAATCGAATAATAAAAAAAGAAAACTTCTATTATCGAATAACTCGAAATTTTTTTATAAATTAATCGGTTAACCGATTAAAACTAAGTCGAACACTTGTCACTTAACTACAAACTCTTGTTTGTAAATGACATGGTCCATGATTGCATTACATATGACTATGTTGTAACTAGTCCATTTATTTTTCTTATTTTGTCTTTCGTGGCTATTCCCTACTACGTGGTCCATTTTAGTTACAACATGGTCTTATGTAACGCTATCATAGACCATGTCATTTGCAAACAAAAGTTTTTAGCTACACAGAAAAAAATAAATAAGAATTATGTTCAATAAAATAATGTTGTTGAAAAAGTACTAATTTCAATAATATTTTTCATTACCTTAATACTACATTTATCAATACGGCGCATTTTAAAAATTACGCAATCATAAATGAATCATATACCTATGTACTTAATTCCTTGTATACATACTTTCCAGGCGTAAGTACTTTAAAACAGGTTTTATCTCATTACAAAAACTACAGCTGTAGAGTGCATACTTTACGAATGAAGAGCCCGGTTTCGTATCCCAGCCATATTAACATTTTTTATATATTCTTTTTTAAGTAAATTTTAAATACATTTTTTTTATTAAATTGCTCCAAAGTTTTAATAAAAAACTTACTTAAATTTAAAATAAAGTTTGTTAAAAAGTTATAAGTTATTTATAAAATATTTTATTCATTCAAATATTTCGATTATTAATTAAAATACTGATAGTTTTTTTACAATTTTTATCTTCCAAAGTTATTTAATTAGTTTGGCTTAAGTTCGTTTTTAATTTAATCTTTCGATTAAATTATTTTTATTTAAGAAATCAAAACCGTAAAATAGTTGAACATAGTTGTTGCTGCCGTCGCTGGCAGTAAGGCGGACAAGAGCTCTGATGAGAAGACTGTGGTGGTCTCGAAACATGTGATGTCAGTTCAACCTTCCGTACAGCCAAATTTTTCTTTGAATGCTCAATATTTATATGCTTTAGAATTTATTTCTCAAATAAAAATAGTTTAATCGAAAGATGAAATTAAAAACGAACTTAAGCCAAACTAATTAAACAATTTTGGATAAAAGCCATACAGTTCGAAGACTAAAAATTCATAAATCAATTTTTATTATCAATATAGAGGAATTTTTTATCACAGGAAATTGGAAAAGAAATTAATTGAATACCAGGATTTTTGTTATCAAAAACGAAACTTATTTTTTTCTGTATAAGCAACAATTGTTTGCGTTTTAGCGATTCCAAATAGTAAATGCAATCGCTAAAACACGAAAAATTGAGTGTTCCATCAAGTAGTGACATATAGTAGTTTCAAAACTAACCTCATGTATTTGCTCCATGTGGAGTACTTACATGTAGTATTTTTTGCGGTAAGCCGATGTAATGCAGAGATGGACTACATAGTCCAGTGCTAGGACATCGCAATGTTATATGGTACACGTTTATTGCATACATTTGGATCACTTTTTAACTAGTCTTATCCCCTTGTGGAGTACTTTAACACGCGTGTATAGAGTCGTCGAGATTTTTGAAGGGAATTAACGATTTTGAAGGGAAATATGAAACACAAAAAGCGCGCGTTTGTTTTGCAATCTGGTCCCTATTCAATAACAAGGTTATAAAAAAAATATGTCATGCGTAATTTATTAAATCACTTATGATAAAACGTTTATTTAATGTATATTTCATAGAACTAATGATAATGGTTTCTTTCAATGGCAAAACATACCCTTAATAAGTCATGCAAAAAAATTGTTGTTCATACATTTTTTGTATGCTTACAAATATGTATATTAACTTTAAATATCATCGCTGATTGCATATTGTGCATATTGAGCGAAATTATCGCATGTGGCAGAAGTAAATTCAGCTATGGTACAAATACTAAATTCAGCTATGGTACAATAATTTGAAGTTTTTACAATAATTATAAAGTATGACTGAAATTCGTTAGTTAATGAAACTTTCGGGTCAGGCTTCGAATAACATAACAATTTGTACTGGGTTATTACTCTTGTCAGATATATTTGGATCTTCATCGAAACAATCAATTTGTATATTGTGTACTTTGCGCAAATGTTGCAAGAGTGCAGAAGTTGTTGATCCCTGACATTTGTAAGGCTTAGAACACCTTTTGAAAACAATCTGGGTTTTCTAATTGTATTCCTCAAAATACTTTCAAACTAAGCTCATGATGTAATTTAAACGTAATCTCTAACGGCGTTACATGATATGTCAACAAACACTTACACAAATATTAATAATTTGGTGTAATTTATTATTTAACACATCAATCATATTGTTAACAACTTAAAAAAGGTAATTAATTTAAAACACTATTTAACAATCGTAAATGTAAAAAAAAAAAATATAAAAAGTAGTTTAAAAATGTTATTAGAATATTAGACAAAAACTGTTCGAACTTTGTTTAATCTAAATTGATTTTGTTCGTTCGAACAGAAATAAAAAAAATTTTTTTGTTCGAACGAAAATGAGAATAAGTTGCTCGAATATTTGAATAATTTTTATTCGAATATCAACAGTAATAAAAATCGAAAAAATTAGTTTGAAGCTGAGTTTCGAATTGAATCGGGTTTCTTAAACGACAAAAAGCAAAATAACAGTAAAATATGAAGTCTTGTGAAAATTGCTTCAATGATACTCCCATAGTAGCATTGTCATTCGAATAAAAATTATTCGAATATTCGAATAAGTTTTCTTCATTTTTCATTTTTATTTCCAAATTTTGTGAACTTGGAATAAAAAGTTATTCGAAAACTTTTTGTCGAATATTCAAATAACTTTTTTAAACTACTTTTTATAAAAATTGGTTTTCATTTACGAATGTAAAATAGCATTTTTAATTATTTACTATTTAAAGCTGTTAACAATAGGATGTGTTAACTAAGTAAGCAAAATACACCAAACTATGAATACCTGGGAAAGGGGGTGTTCACATAGATTGGCGTAGATAGGCACTTCTGAGGGGTTAAGCACAGCTCCCGCGCCCCGAATCCCCTTAACCACCCATAGAAATTCAAAATATTAGAGTAATTTGGATAATATAAGAAACTAATTTTCGGATTAACCACCCCCTCCTCGAATTTTTTTTTTAGCAAATTCTTAGCATATTCCGTAACGGCGTTAAATATTTCGCTTTAACTTACAGTATGATCTTAGTTTCGTAGTATTTAGAAGAAGACAATTAGAAAAACCTTGCATTGTTTGCAAGAAGTGTTCTAAGGTTTACAAATGTCACGTATAAACAACTTCTCCCCTCTTGATCCATTTGCATAAATTTGCGTAATATACAAACTGATAGTTTCAATGACGATACAAACATATCTGACAAAAATAACAAAATATCCGAAGAAAAGTGATCTTAATTCAATCGACAAATTAATATGTAGGAAGGACTTTGGCTTAGGATGAATGTCTTTTAACACCTTTCAAACGTCGAAACTAATGATAGAATATATTAGAATACTGGTTTTAACGTGGTTATGCGAAAAATATTGTTTGGTTATTATTAGTCGGAATATTTAAAAAAAAGCTTAAAATTATTAATTTGTTCGAACAAGAAAAAACTTCGAAAATTTATTCGAAGGGTTATAAATCTCGCATGATTTACAACACTACCCCATGCAAAATTTTTCATCTGCACATCTCACTCAAGAAATGTAATGGGACAATCAAGACAAGAAATAAAAACTCATCAATAACTACATACATGTAGAGAGAATAAATGGTAACGGTATGGTTACTATAACAATATTGTGCTCTCTACAATTAAGTATGGTTATGGAAAAATAGATTGCTACTATTCATAATATTGGCAACATGATTACATTCCACAATATAATTTTACTAAAAATTGTGACTACAACTAAAATTTTATTATTATGGAACAATAATTATTTAGAACAATAATAATATGTCTGTTTGTAGGAAGTAAACTACGCCAAAAAGATATTTTTCAATAGGAAAATTTTTATCAGATCTCTACGTATGTATTATAGTTTTCGCCTTATTCAATGAATCCTGAAATAAAATTATATTTTTCAATTTTTTAAAATGTTTGTATCTTGAGCGTTACATTTGCCTTCGCCGTTGTTCCGGGAATGAGTTTTGCGCAAAAAATACACAAAAAAAGTGAGTATAGGGTTTCAAAGCACTATACATCTACTCTCTAACAAAAAAATTGTAATAATCGCAGGACGAAATTAAAAGTTATGACCACTTTTTCAATTTTGAGTTGGATGCACATGGAAAAATAAAAAATTTGATGTTTTAAAATAAATCTTTACACACAGAAAAATGTTACTGTAAAATCGTCGAAAACTAAGATAATTTAAAATTTTTCGCCAGTGATTTTGTTTCATAGGCGTTTCGTGTTAATTCAACATGATTTACAATAATCTTGAAGGAACATTTATCCTTTTGAATTAATTATATTTCATGTTGATTTATACTGCAGTACAGTTAATAATACGAAAAATTAAGTTGAATCAAAACTATTTCAAGTTGAAACAACGTGTATTTGATATTGAAACAACACTAAGAATTGTGTTGAATTACAGTTATATCAAGCTGAAACAAAATGGCTTTAATGTAGCTATTTTATTGATTATAAAAAGTTACACAACTAAGCACAACAGTGAACTGTAGCAATGAACAAAGCAAATAAACACTAACATACGTAAATGACATATTATTTCTTGTAAATTTAATATGATTTCAAATCATAATTGCGTCATGTTGATTTTACATTCCTTTATTCTGTGTGTACAAACATTTATACAAGAGCAAAAACTGAGCTAACTTTTCTTTCAAATAAGACTTATAATAATAAAATCGACCAACAATGTCAAAAGTTATGTCAATTTCAAATAATTTTCGAAACTTTTCGAAATAATAATAACACACAGTGCGGAAGAAGCAAAATTGTTTCAAAGAAAACCAGAAATTTGTGAACAGATAATGTTCTTTATATTGTTCCTACCCTTCAGCTGCTGTTACCTTTTTATTAACGTCCTAAAATTTATAAATAAATTATATTCAAAAAATATTTTCACGTAACGCTTAATACATTTTTATATGAATTCAATATTTTTTCCAGAACACACAATTTATTTTGAATTCAATACAATTCAGATGTATAGTCCTCGATGTATTTTAACATAACCTCCTTAGGTATTCACTAAAAATTTTCAATTATATAAAAAAATCTGGATAACACTCAATACAGTATTTTGGATCAAACGATTTTTGGTTGATGAAACGTTTTACAGTATAACATTACTTAACAAAGTTTACAAAGCTTTTAAATATTTAAAAGTACAAACCTACGCTATTATTTTAGTGTATGTAAACTGAGTAATGAAGCGTACCAAAATAAGTAACGCTCAATACACAAGACTGCGGACGACAACAATTTAAAAAAAAATATATAATTTCTAATATTTTTCAAAAAATTGATTTATAAAATAATATAAGCAAATGGAAATATTCTAAAATCTATATAAATTTAATCTCGTTTTTGGAAAAATTCATAGTTTCTCAATGTGGGAAATCAACAGCATGCATTACGGACACGCCACTTTTTATGAAAAGAGTAAAAACAGTATTTCTGTTCTTCGTTTTTAACACATAATAGACAGTCTTATATAAAACAAAAAGTTATGTACATTTATTTATTTTGGAGGACAGTTGACTATCTACGTATTATCTATGGTGAAGCTTTAGTCTTCTGTAACGCAATTTGAGCACAGAATAAAAATAAAAAGTATGAGCCACTGAAAGCAAGATACGCTTTTATTAGAGATAATATAAAAATAACATATTGAGAGCTCAAACTAATGTAACAAGTTATTAAAATGCAGTGAGTTATTAATAATATTCTGTGGGATTTTGTTAGTTTTTGCCTAAAAAAATTCCTAATGACTCTTGCTAAAAAATATTAGCATAATCTCTTTGATATTAACAGTGAAATGAAATTTCGAAGCTTTTCGTTTTATATTGTCGGGCATGCTGATTTTCAATTTAATATGCTTTATGTTAAATGAAAAAAATGTATGTACGCACTAGAGGTCTGCAACGAGTAAGTTCCCAGTGGTAAAATGAACGAAGTACCTAAATAAAATCAATGATGCCAGCATGACATTCTAAGCGAACAATCTAAGTACTTAGACTGTAATGCACGTGTGTGTAATGTAATATATTAGAATTTCGTTGTACTTCATACAACTTATCTCTTATATGAACAAATTAAAAAATCGTGGCCTACTTTTGGTCTATATTTCAACAACAAGCTCCCTCACAGTTCCATTTATTATGTAATCGCACAGTAGCGAGACGTAATGACATCGTAGCTTACTTGTTAAGCGAGAGCTCTTCGATTAAACAGTCTATGACACGCTTATGTTATATATAAATGGGAAAATAAGGCAAAGGATCATGACTAGCTTCTATTAAATATTGCTTACATCAGCGATTACGTAATGGGTATTTTTACTACTGCATTCTTTTTATGCATTTGGAGTTCTTTCCTTTTCTTCGAATACATTACATACTTGTTCCCTCTGTCAGATCACAAACAGTAAAGAGAATTGAATAATTGCCCAGTGGTAAATGGAACGAAGTACCTAAATATTAATCAATGATGTCAGGATGACGTTCTAAGCGGGCAATCTAAATACTTAGATTGTAATGTACGTATAATCTGGTTTGTCATTTATTAATAATAGGCTCGATAATTTTGCATTGTGTATGCGAGAATTTCATTGTATTTCATACAATTTATCCCTTTTAAGTACAAAATAAAAATTTTTGGCCTACCTTTGGGTTACATTTCAATAAACATGCATTATAGTTTCAATTACAAAGTTAGTGGGATTAGTAGTACCACATCTTAACCTTACCTTACAAGTGCAAATTGTATTGTCATCAAGAATTATTATGTATTTGTTTTTTTTTTTACTCATTAACTCAAAATAATAAATAATTTATGCAGTTTTATATATTAATACAACTTAATTTATGAAATAACTTTATTAGCCGGTTAACGGACTAATAACGAAATTAGCCGATTATTAACCGATTAAATCAAAACCTGGATTAATTAATCGAGCGATAAACGATTATAGCAGAAGCCCGATTAAATGAATACCCCACTACATACATAAAAAACATAACTTGAAATACATTTGATCATGAGCACAGACGACACACACGCATACACGAACACACATGTGAGTATACTGTATGCATGCATGATGAAAATGTGCATAACAGCACCCAACAAAGATGATAACAAGAAGTAATTTTATTCGATAGCTTTGGTATTTTCAAAAATGTGTAAGCTTTTTTTTGTGATTCTTCGAATCACTTCGTGTGTATATCACGATACGAACATATTTGTGCAGAGCTCTAGTACGCACTAAATGTGTCTGAGTGGTGTAGGTGAAATTCTTTTACATATTTGTCAAGTTTTAACTTATGATTTATATTTTCATCATTTCTGCGGCTTATGAAAACAATTTTTGAAAATGTTCTTAATATGGTTGACATGTTGTATATGGATGTGTGTGTGCATGTTAAGCCTGAAGGAAGCAAGGGGCCAATTATCTCCAAGTCACCACTTTTGTCGACAAGTTTGGTGACTTTTTCATGACATTGTCAACGAATCGTCTACACTTCTTATTTTGTCATTAATGGGAAGAGAAGTTTTTGACAGCTACAAAACGATTTTTTAGTGTCTCATTTTGTTGTGTTTATAAAAAATATAATTTAATTGCCTTACCTTACTAGGTACGTTTCACATGTGTTGACTAGAATCATTAAAATACACTAGTGAATCTCTGTCTCAATGTGGTCCCATAAGGACCACCTAGGCTGTAATAAGTCAATAGTTCTGAGGTCACTAGTGGAATCTCAATGACAAGCACATGGTAAATGTCTATAGCACAGAACATTGCCTCGGGTATAATTAGTCAGTAGTACTGGGGACAAATTCAATAGCGAATCAGTCAGAGTATGGAGAGTGCTCGAACGAATTCAATTCGAGTGAGTTTTATTTTCCACATTAAGAGGAATTATTCTTTTCTGGGTGCGAGCTAAAAAATAAAATTAGCGAGAGAATTTTATTTTTGAGATTCGAAAAATATCACTCGCGAAAAGAATTGAAACTTGAAGAAGCAAAAATAAAGCTCGATTCGCGAGTCGAGCGGAAAAGAATTTTTCGCGAGTTTTATTTTTGTGTGTAAGGTTTTTTCAAAATAAATTATTATTTTTTGTTTGTATGCGTGGATGAATGTTCGTATGTGTGAACGTTTCATCGAAGTTACACAACGACATTAGCATATGTATCAAAAGGGAAAAGGACAATATGTATTCATTGATACAATAAAGATAACGTTTAACAACCCTTTCCCACACGTCTTGCCTGTCCTTCCTTTCCTTGCAGATATGTATATTTTTTCTTCGCTCAAGCCAATATATATATATATATATATATATACATATATATATATATATATATATATATATATATATATATATATATATATATATATATATATATATATATATATATATATATATATATATATATATATATATATATATATATATATATATATATATATATATATATATATATATATATATATATATATATATATATATATATATATATATATATATATATATATATATATATATATATATATATATATATATATATATATATATATATATATATATATATATATATATATATATATATATATATATATATATATATATATATATATATATATATATATATATATATATATATATATATATATATATATATATATATATATATATATATATATATATATATATATATGTATATATATATATATATATATATATATATTTATATATATATATATATATATATATATATATATATATATATACATATATATATATATATATATATATATATATATATATATATATATATATATATATATATATATATATATATATATATATATATATATATATATATATATATATATATATATATATATATATATATATATATATATATATATATATATACATATATATATATATATATATATATATATATATATATATATATATATATATATATATATATATATATATATATATATATATATATATATATATATATATATATATATATATATATATATATATATATATATATATAACGAGTGATTTTTTTGCTATTATCTTTTTGGCAACACTAGTTTTGACAGCTCACGCACGTTTTGTATCTTGTGTCACTGTCAAACATCTTCAGGTTGGTCTATAATTTAATCATGAATCGTCTTACAAACGAACAACGCTTGCAAATTATTGAATTTTATTACCAAAATGCGTGCTCTGTTAAGAAAGTTCATCGCGCGCTTTCTGGTTGAATTTCTGGTTGAATGGATACGTGAACAAGCAAAACTGCCGTATTTGGAGTGAAGAGCAGCCAGAAGCATTGCAAGAGCTACCAATGCATCCACAAAAAACAACCGTTTGGTGCGGATTATGGGCTGGCGGCATCATTGGGCCGTATTTCTTCAAAGATGATGCGAATCACAACGTTACTGTGAATGGTGAGCGCTACCGTGCGATGATAACAAACTTTTTTCTGCCCAAAATGGAAGAGCTTGACTTGCATAACATGTGGTTTCAACAAGACGGTGCCACATGCCACACAGCACGCGAAACAATGGACCAATTGAGAGGCGAGTTCGGTGAACAGTTTATTTCACGCTTGGGACCAGTCAATTGGCCGCCCAGATCGTGCGATTTAACGCCTCTAGACTATTTTTTGTGGGGCTATGTTAAGGCTAATGTCTATAGCGACAAGCCCGCTTCGATTGACGCACTGGAAGCCAACATTGCCAACATTATTCGTGAGATACCGGCCGAAATGTTGGAAAGAGTATGCCAAAATTGGACTAAGCGGATGGACCATTTGAGGCGCAGCCGCGGCCAACATTTGCATGAAATAATCTTCAAACATTAAATTATATCGACCCAACTATCGATCCAAATAAATATTTCATGCATTTTTCTGAATTTTATGTGTTTTTTTTTTACTTTCCGATAGTTCTTATAAAATCACCCATTATATATATATATATATATATATATATATATATATATATATATATATATATATATATATATATATATATATATATATATATATATATATACATATATATATTTTTTTTTTTTTTTTATTTTTTTATAAGAACTGCTCGTTTTCAATTCATTCGTGCTCGTTTTATGCTCGCAAAAAATTTGTGCTTATGAGTTTAAAAATATAAAATCTTAAGAGTAGTAAAAAATTTGTGCTCGCGAATTTAAAAATAAAACTCGCTAGCACAAATTTTAAAGCGAGAGAATTAAATAAAATTATTCTCGCGAGCAGAATTTTTTCCAACCCTGGAATCAGTACAGTTTTACTGTCGACATTTCCTTGAGGGAAATTATCTGACATTAATAAAATGTACATACATACGTTAATAAGTATGTAATTTTCTTTTTCATTTCACGCTGGAAGATTTAAATAAAAACAGAATTTGTACATTGAAGTTACAAACACAATAGCGGCTTAAGGATGGAGCAAAACGTGCTGTCACTGTCGGCGAAATTATATTTTTATCTACACAATTGCCAGAGTCAAGACTTGAACAAACTTTGAATAATAAGTAAGATTTGCATTTTAAGGCTTGTACTGACTTTTGTCTTAATTTCACGTTCCCATATTTTAGCAGAAAATTCATGCAGTCTCCTTTAGTTGAAATTTTTTAAGCGAACTAAAATAGCTACGGTGTCTTTATACACAATTTTGGAATAGAAAATTCAAATTTTTTTATATGTATTGGTTTTTTTATAATAATCCCAGCAAACAATTTTTGCCGATTTCGGTGCGAAGTCGGTCAGAAAGTCTGCACAAGATGCCGAATTCGTATGTGATGTCGGTCAGAAAACGTACCGAAAATCAAATGAGTGGTTGACAAGCAACATGATCTCTTTGTCTGAGGAAATTCTAAAAAAAATACCGAAAGGTCTAACAGAACTCTGTACGAATTCCGACGAATTTCCTAAGGAAATTCTAAAGGAGTTTTCGACATGTCTTATACATGCCGAGAAAATGTCTGTACTATCAGAAACTTTTCCGATTTATCTGATACGATTTACGTCCTGGCGTATTAATATCACAGAAAAGTCGGAGCTAAAATTAGAAACTTATCAGAAATCTCGTTTAAAATTCCCCATGCATTGTTGTGCTGCTTATTGCAGCTCATCAGAAAACATTTACCCATATTTTATACGTTTAAAAACTCAAATATTTGTGCATATAAACTCAAGATATAAATGAGAATTGTAACGAAAACTAAAATCAGACAATGTGCCGAAGTGATTGCTAAAAGTCGTAAGACGTAGATCAGAAAATTTGCAGACTACTCTGTTAAATATCTTAAAGGAAATTAAATTGACTTCGGATAATGTGCAGACTATTCTGATCTTAGTCGGATAATATTTCAGAAAATGTGCCGAAACGTCGTACAAAAAAACTGCCTACTAATCTACCAAATGTCTGAGGGAATTTTAGACAACTCGGCTGATTGTCTGGTAAAGTCTCAGATTTTTCTGATGTTAAACATGTCGGCCAAAATTGTTTCCTGGGAATTTTAACTGCATATAGGGCTTCCCGCTTCACAAATATCTTTATGTATATGCATATGTATTTTTAAAAGGAAAAATTAAGGAAATGATTGAATCAAACACATTCATTTCATATGATTGAACGTAAAAAAAGCAAAATTTAAAACAGATATTATTTTTTTTTCTTGTAATATATGTATGTATTACTTTCTTTATAGATCCCGCATTTATAAATCCACTATAAGTGCGGGATCTATAAAAAAAAGTAATACATGCTGCTCTCTGGCAAAATTTTAATTCACAACAATTTTTTGGGACATTCCAATTTTACAAATTCTGATTCTCTACAACCAAATATATATATATTGACCTCTTTAAATTAACAACATCCACTTTCGATTCTTGGAAAAACATCAATCAGAATTATATACGTATACACAAATAAAAACAATATCAACAGATGTAACACATTTCAATTACTTGTATTTCATGCTGCAAATTGTGTTTTTCATTCAACATACAAAACTCTACCTGTACTACTTCTGGCTTTTTTCAATAGAGCAACTTCTATGTAATTGTCATCATCTTCAGCACGTTGCACACTAAAAACCATTGGTCCAACCGGTATGCGAATAGCATTGCCACTGATAAAATCCACAAATGTTGACATGCTGCGACCGGTTTCAGCTGAATTAAAATTCGTTTTTGTTTTGTGGGATGACGGTGGTAATTTTACCAAGTCCAAGAATCCAAATTTAACCGTTTCTCCACGACGATAAGACCTGAAAAAGCCACTAGCCAGGGAATACAAGCAACTGGCATTGTTTGCACATTTCCATGAAAGTTTATCCATAAAATCCGTGTTAATGTGAGAGGATGTGGCAGATGCTGTTGCCGATGAGGTTGCTGCAGATGAAGTTGCAACATCACCATCATCACCTTCACCAGCATCACCATCATCATCATCTGTTGTCTTTTTTAATAATTGGCCTTCATTTTTGTTTTTATGATTATTTGTATTAACACTATTTACACCGCGTGAACGTATTTCAGCTTTAACCGGTATCACTAATAAACAACACACATATAAAGTTAACAACACGGTTAACATCAATTGTTTTGTATAGAACTTTTTGTAAGTCATCTTTTTAAAAAGTTTAACTTTCTTTATTTAAGTATTTATATTTTTTATAGTTTTCTCTCTATTTTTCACTTGAGTATATAATGAAAAAAAAATTAATTTTGTTTATATTCTAAGGATTGTTTTTATATATAATTCACACATTTGTTATCCTGAAACTGTTGTGTCCAGTCTTTGCTTTAAATGAAAAACGCGAACGCGTATCGCTTCTTAAGAGCCGTTTTGCTTTCGATTGTATTTATTGTATGAGTTTATTGTTATGGCTGCTCAATGTCGACTAATTATTGTTTCAAACTTGCAACTCAGTTTTATTGTCTCTGCGGCACAAACTATTAATAATAAAACGTAGATAGAAGAATGTTACAATTAGTTTTTCTTACAATACTTTTTCTGTTGCATTGTTAAGATTAAATATAATTTAGATTTTGAATATCTATTTCTGTTGCATTTGTTGTTTCAAGGCCAACCACAATGGGTTGCTGACAAACAATTTTATCTTAAAAATTGTGTGCAAATATGGAGAAGGCAAATAATAATAATATTCATTATATTTGGCAGATTGGTATTTCATATGACTAGAAAAAGGAAGCATTGTCACAATAGTAATACTGTACAACAAAATCAAAGGGTTCTAACGACTGGTCCTGGTAGAGAGCACTAAAAACTTATGTATATTTTATTTTGAAAGTTTTTAGGAGGAGGTAAATCCCCCCTCGCCCCCTCTCCCTTGTTACACATAGTTATAGTCACTCAGCATAGACAATCTTGTAAGACTTACTATTAAGGTATTATATGTGTAGAGCATTTTTAGTAAAACACCACGAATAATATTTTTGTGAAATATTTAAGCGTCTAACTAGTCTTTGTATAGTTCTTTTTATCCTGTTCTTAAAAAAGGGACAAAATACTCTCCTTCAGTGGCAATACAGCGGGCTATAGTGTTTCACCAAAATGTTCCTCGTGGTGTTTTACAAAAAGTTCTAAACACATCTTATACCTTAAAAGGAAAGCGTGCAATGTTTCTTATGCCGAGTACTAATTGCGAATAAGTACGGAATTAACCCTTAAACACATTTTAAGTTTTGAATGATTTCTAGCGTTTAAGTTGATTTTGGAGCTATATTACCGATGAAGGGGAGCTATTTGCACATATTTTAAGAAAGGGACAAAAAGACCCACACATCGAATTGTTAGAGGGCTAAAATGTTTCACAAAAATGTTTCTCGTAATGTTTTATCTACAATTTTGAAACACATCTTATAACTTATATGTAAGGCTTGCAAGATTTCTATGCCGATTTCTATGGCGATTAGGTTTCTTTAAAGACTGCAGTGGAATTTATCCAAATATATTTGTAGAAGGCTTCAGATCGCTATATCGGCGCTGAAGAAAGTCATTCCCCTCTTTTTTAATAAAGGGATGAAAAGACCTATACCACGAAAAGTGAGGGTTTAAAACAAAAATGTTCCTCGTGGTGTTTTACATAAAAACGGTGAGCACATCTTATACGTAAACCGTAAGGCTTACAAGATTTCCTATGGTGAGCCAGTATAACTGTGAGCAAGAAGGGAGGAAATTTAGCTCCCCTTAAAATAAATTCCAGACATAAATTTTCAAAACGCCGATACGCGTCTATATATACGAGTATATATTTTTTGTGCCCTTTACCAGAATCAGTCGTTAGAACCTTGTAATAAAAAAGAATTGATTTTATTTGACAGTGTTTTAAATAACTATTTCGCCATAATAAACACAAATTAAATATTTAAATCCCAACCGACCTTTTTACTTAATTAAAGCCACAAAAAAGCCAATGTGAAGCGGTATTAGATTAAATTTTCTTTTCAAAGCGGTTTGCTCTGAGGTATAAATTACACCGCACAATAAAATGTAAGAAAAGAAAAATAGAAAAAATATCGTTTTCATTTCGATGAGTGAATATAAGTGCAAGTTTATTCTTGTACATCTACCGACTATGTATCTTTCTCTTTAAAATTAGTTTCCAAAGCTGCGTGTACTTCAATCGGTATCAGTAATTGCAGCATGTTGTTTCTACGGCTGCTGCTGCTGCTACTAAATGAAGGTGATGCTAAAATTGCATGTTGCATAAAAATAAAATCGAAACAGCAAATTTAAAGGCGTTTAAAATTGTTTAACACAAAATGAAAATTGTAATAACTCTTTGGTCTGATGAACCCAAGCATTTCTTCGAATTTTTTTAAATAAACAAAAAATGAAATTGAAAATTCATGAAAGTCTTCTTTAACAATAAAGCCAATAACCGTTAAAATGATTTTTCGAAAAAGAAGAAAACGTTAATGTTTACATATTATATGAAAAGAAAATTATTGAAATAATTTTAGTTGTCTGACTGCATTTGTAACTCTTATCGGTTAACGAAGTGAGAAAATTGTAAATCACAATTGCTGCCTTAACATTTTTAACGAACTTTATTATGTCAACTTTAAACTGTGCAACTTTGCTTGTGCCTATTTTAGTCCTTAAAGATTTGGTAAAACTAAGTGCCACAACACTATTCCTAGGGAATACAAGTGGTGTCAGAAAAACACCGTACAAAAACATAAAAATTTATTAAAATTACAATGTTCTAACGACTGTTTCTGGTAGAGGAGGGGGTGGGAGAAATATATACGTGTATCCGCGTATAGTAGCCAAATTTCGATAAACAAAACGCAAAAATATGCATGACAAAATTACCTACAAACTTTCATAACGTAGTTTTATGATTTGATCAACACTTTCGCAGCTATTCACAAAATAATAGCGAAAAAGTGCTTATGCATTAATGGTGTTTTCTTTTCTACAAGCAAATGTTACAATTCCATGTAAAAATTGCAATTTGGTCTTCGTTTCTTAATATATTTTAAATATTTTTCCACTGTATAAGAGTGGTATATTTATTCTAAAAAAATCACCCTTACTAATGTTGGAAGGCATTGCACTTTACGCACCGTATAAATCTACAATGTTGATAGTGCCCTGTAAAATGGTGGCTTTTATTTTTAAATAGTGATATTAGACGAAGTTAGGAAAAAATCGCCTAGAATTAGCAAGTAAAAAATATAAGTTATTAAAGTTTCGAAAAACTCATAAAAATTAAAACCACAAGAGCTTTTAACTAGTTTTCTTAAGGACAGATGTCTTACGAACAAAAGAAGATATATACGATAAAAATCTATAAATAAGTATTGGTTTTATTAGCAATTATGTAAATACTATCAGACGCTTAAAATGTACACTCACAAAAAAAGAATGTAAAATCAACATGACACAATTTTGATTGGAAATCATATTAAAATTACAAGAAATAATTCGTCTTTTAAGTGTGCTAGTGTTTATTTGCTTTGTCTTTTAAGTGTGTTAGTGTTTATTTGCTTTGTTCATTCCCTGCCGGAAAATCACTAGTCGACTACAAAAATAATCAATTTCTAGTTAACTCTTCTTAGACTAACTAAAAGCTAACTACAATGTACCAGTGTTTCATATTAATTTCAAATTGGAAAATTATTAACCTAACCTTAAATCTCCTTGGTTTAAAAGTTTTCCATATTAAAAAAACTTTGTTATAAACATTACATTTCATTTTAAATCAACATGACTGTAACTTTAATTTAAAATAAGTTTTATAGTAAATCATCATTTAAATCATGTTGAATTAAAATGAAAGTATTCTAAAATTTAGAATCTAATTTAGAATCTAGAATCTAAATACGATGGTGTTTACTTAGTGTATAACTTAAGTAAAGTTTAAAGCTGTTGTGGCTGCAGTGGTTAGCACGTGGACTATCATGCAGGTGGCACGAGT
Organism: Panzeria rudis; assembly: GCA_956483635.1. Lineage (NCBI taxonomy): Eukaryota > Metazoa > Arthropoda > Insecta > Diptera > Tachinidae > Panzeria > Panzeria rudis. The sequence goes on along the minus strand of OY101447.1, from coordinate 145,614,020 downwards.
TCAAATCTTGGGTGAGGCAGCCAACTACAACACAAAGTTTTCTGATGCACATGCTAATACACATCACGTAAGTAAAATAATTAGTTAAAGTCATGTGGTTTGAGCTTGATATAACTTTAATTCAACGTGGTTCTTCGTGTTGTTTAAATATTCAATTCACGTTGTTTCAACTCGAAATAACTTTCGTTCAACAACATTTTTTGTATTATCAACTTCACTTTTATTTAACTGTACTGGGATATTAAATCGACATGAAATATAGTTAGTTCAAAAGGATAAATGTTCTTACAAGATTATTGTAAATCATGTGGAATTAACATGAAATACCTATGAAGCAAAATCACTACCGAAAAATGTTATATTAACCTGGCTTTCGAGGAATTTACGAGTACATTGCAATTTTTCTGTGTGTACTTTAGCTCTAAATTTTTTCAAACAAATAATAAAGTACCTTTAAGTGTACATTTAAGTAACTTTTAAGTATCTGGGTATTTTCAATTAATTGCTTATAAAATCAACATTTATGCATCGAGTTTCATGATATAAGGCTTATTTTGCTCGTAAGACACCTCATTAGTTTACTATTGGTTTGGCGCACCGACCATTTAAAAAATTGAGTTAGGTATGGGGTGTATATAGTTTGAATACCCTCTTTCAGTTTATGTATTAATTTTGCTCAATATATAAATTTTTTTGTAATAAAAAAAATTTTTTAAATAAAAAATCAGAAACCAAGTAAAATACTAAGTTTCAGCAATATTGACTTTTTATTCCATGTAAATTGTTTTCTAATGACATATATAAGCTTATTTTCATTAGAAAGGCGAAACATTCATCTCCGCAACAAAAAACTCATTACACGGCAGTAAGTATACACATGCAGCACAAAGAAGTACTTTTGAGAAAATAATTGCGTATAAGGAACAACACAAGAATTTTCATTTTCATTAAAGGAATAGTAACTTTTAACTACATTCATAAAAGCTTACAAAAACTTAAATTCTTTTTCAAAACATATGCCGGAAGCAGTGGTGAAAATACAAAAATATTCTATCGGGTATATTTTGATAAAACTTTATGTAAACCTTTTTTGTCGTTTTTCTCCGTTCCGAGTTTGTGGCATATGCGCCAAACCAATAATAAGCTGACGAGCTATCCTTCAGACAGTAAATTATTGAAAATGTAAAGTTTTTGCATTTAAACACTTTTTTTAGATATATATTTTTTTAAATTTTAATTGTGAAGAACTTCAAAAGCGTTGATCAAATAAAAAAATATATTAAGGTAATTGCAGGTAATTTTGTTATGTTCATATATTTTTGGCCGTTTGCTTGATCGAAATTGGTCATGCCGTTCTCCAGTAAGGGTGAAAGCTGCTGATGTACCTAGACGAAATATTATTCATGCCCATTAAAAAAATCTGTACGTGATAGAAAACAAAAAATTAAAAAGGATTTTAATTCAGCGCATTAAGATCTCTATATTCCAGATATTTTTATTTGAAGGGCATTTTTTTTTGCAGACCAGTGTACTTCCACCTTTCTTTAAAATTTTTTTGACAACTGTTATAGTAGTTTCTACAACAAAGTTTCTATTGTAGTAGAATCAGGTGTACCTGATTCATGTTCCCTAAGGCATGCTTTGAAATTTGCCAAAAAAAATTTTACCGGTAAAAGTATCGTCTTGTTACGTTTTTGCATTCGTAGCTTCAAAAAAATATATTAAAAAAATTGGAAAAATCTAGAAGTATATGAAACAAATATTTTCCAAATCTGTCTGTAAGTTTAAAATAATACAAACGAATAATAAATAGCCTCCTCCTTTTTTTTCAAGTCGGATAAAAAGTGAAAAATCAACCTGAGATGTTATTAATTTTAAATATGATACTCGTAACTAGTTGAAAACGATTTTGCATAAGTTTTATTAAATTTCACAATAATTAAATATGTAAATACTTTAATTAATTTTTATTATTAAACATTTCTAATATTAAATTTCTTTTACTTACCTTCTTATCTGCAATGCAGCATCATAATTGCAATTCAGATGAAAAAAAAGAAAAACAACGAAAGAAACGTGTATTAAAGTTCAACAATGTATGTCATGCTTAACTACCATAAGTACTTTACTGCGTTTATAAATATGTTTAATAAAACTAACACTTGGACTTGCATTCAACTTAATTTTTCTTGTAGTAATAATTGTTAGAAAAAAAAACTACAACAAACAGTAATTATGTTAAAAATATAATCATTAAAATTTACAACCGTAACGTATAAAAAAGTTAAATAAAGGCAATAGTATAGGGGATAACAACTATATGCAGGGTATTTGATCTTAATTAAATTACACTTGTAAATAAATATTTTTAAAAATGTATTTTTGTTTAAAGTGATTATACACTTTTTTTAAATTTTTTTTGCAAAAATAATTGAGCATAATCAGTAGTGGTTGCGATGCATTATGATACAGAAAAAAGTTTCATAGCTAAATTAAAGGTATTTATATAGTGTCACACTAGCATTTCTTTTCATATTTTCACTATTGATGATTCACTTGATAGAATCCCTCGCTTTGACTTTTAAGTGTGTATTCAATAGAAAAAATGAGGTAATTTTTAACGGATGACACATATTAACTTCTATGCACAGAAAAACTTATCTACGAGTATACATATAATAAAACTGTAAAAAGGACGTGTCTGTACATGAAATTTTTTTTTAATTTTTATTGTGGCGTAAACAGTAATCGATGTAGAGAACAAAAAAACCAAATTTTGGAATTTTTGTCTGTCCGAACACGCTTCACGCAAAAGCCACTGAAGCGCTTTTCATGAAATTTGGTATAGATATACTTTAGAGTTCTGATTCAAACATAAGGTACTTTTTACCGCGATAAAATAAGTATCTTATTTCTAAGTTAAAATAGAAAAACAACCAAAATATACCCAGTTTTACTAATATCAATGTTGTGGAAATTAGAAAGATTTTTGTTTTTTTTTAACAGTGGTAGCATGTTTATTTTGTATAACGGGAACTTTAAAAAATCTGTAAAAACGTTATATTATTATTTTATTTTACAGATATCTTATAGTCATAAAGCGATCTTTAAGCGCGAAGCGGTCGGGCACATCTAGTCTCCAAATAATTTTCAAATTTTAAATTTTCTCCAGCTGCTGGCAATACTGTAGGTCAACATGTGTTAGACTAATTTCTGTCGCTTAAACAACAATAGCTGAGCTAGTAAAGTGCTTGTCTCAAATCGATACGAGCACTTCTTCGTATCCCAGCTGTGCAAAACAAAAAATTAAAAAAATTTAAATCAAGTACAATGCGTATAAATATTTTTTAAAATTTTATTTTGTTTATTTGACTGCTTATTTTTTAGCTTCAAGTAAGTCAAATAATAACTAGTTAATTCCTATGACAATGTGAATGAATTTTTTTAAATTAACAAACAAAAATAAGTAGTTATAGAGTAAAATTTTAAGTAGTTACGACTTAAATTCTCATATACTATTTACCTAGCAGTAAGCAAAGTTCTGTCTGGGTATATTTGCTTTTTCTTACATAGCGTACGTAGTATATCGGTGAAAATTTTTTGTTTTTAAAAATAATGTCGGACATTTCAGTTGGTCATATTAGCGACGATATGTCAGCAGTCACTAAACTTAAGTGCATTCGCCTGAGCCGTACAAACATGCTCTTGAATGGTTTGCTTAATATTGAGTTGTGAAATAAGAGTGAATATATTTGTAATCATAATGAAAGCAACCAATTTCAATTGTGTGAAAGTGCTCGTCTTTAATTTCATTATATATTTATCTTAAGTCGTCTTAACCGATGCTTGAATGATACGTTTGTGTGAGAGTGTATATATGTTTATTGCACTTGAAAAGCTTGTAAAGAAAAGGTAACAAAAACAACAACAAAAAATGTGTTATTTAAAACTTCACGTTAAATCTATTGTTACGCATCAACACCCTGAAATTAAAACTTAGCCAGACTCAGAGACATACACTATTGCGCTCTTGGATACACATGCATTAAGAAAATTGTGTTAAATCTTATGGGATTAAATTTTATAGTGATGTAAACAGCATTGGTAGTAAAAGAAAAAGAAAGAAGTTTATAAAATTTTATGTTCAATGATCATAAAATAATATACGAAATAAGGAAAAATGTCTTATTAACGCATGCAAGATAAGTTTACCTATATTTTGCATTGTATACAAAATGACAGAGATTCATACGAACCCTTGAAAAAAACTATGTACTTTTTTTAGAATTTATTGTGTTTGGACTCCCTCCCAACTTGGTCCCGATAATTATTTCTGTTTACAAAGCCAAAACAATTTACTGCGAAGGACTTTAACATTTTTTTCAATTAATTAAAAACACTACCAAAAAATATATATATATATGTGTATCAACGTTTTGGAAGTTTACATCTGGGATTAATTTTAGGAGGAGTTAAATGGTTTTAATATCATACATATTAACAATTAGTACTTCGTATAGGAAATCTTGTAAGCCTTGCTTTTCGTGGTATTGGTCTTTTTGTCTCTTTGTTGAATGAAGACAAAATATTCAACATATATATTTGCCAAACATTCTACTGTCGCTTTCAAAAACACTAAACTTCCAAACTCAACTTAAGGCCCAGAAATCATTCAAAACTTAAAATGTGTTTAAGGATTAGTTTCATTCTTATTCACAATTAGTACTCGACAGAGGAGACTTGCAAGATGTCTTGTGTTTAAGGTATAAGATGTAAAAAACTCCCATAACACTAGCATAGCCAATATAAAAAAATTCCAGATATTCACCAAAATCCTTGAAAAATCCTCTCTGAAAATGTTTTCAAAACTAAAAATTTTCTTTCTCCAAGTTTCAAAATAATAGACTTCAAAAATGACTGCAGTTGAAATTTTAGATCAATTAAAGCATGCACGCTACAAAAGCTATTAAGTTATTAAGAAGAATATTAGTTGATAAATGTCCTTTAAGAAATCGATTTTTTAAAAAGCATTTCGAGTATTTTTAAAAAATTATAAAGGAATTGCAAAATTTGTATATAACTTAAATAAACTATTACTTGCTTTTATACTAATTATCTGCATATTTTTAATATAGATTCTTTTAAAGCAATGACAATGAGGTTCCTTAAAAATTACTTCCAATTTTTTATACTGGGTTAATTCAATTTTAAATGTTAATAATCTCTTACACTGTAATTTTGTATAATAAAAAAAAAATTACCCTGCTTGAGATTTGTTAGTCTAGACTAGAACTGAATCTTAATTTGCGTATCGGTATCAAATCGGTATCGGCGATATTTCTTTTTGAGTATCGGTATCGGATCGGCAAAACGGCGTATCGTTTTATCCCTAATTCTTATAGCAAATCGTCTAATGATTCAAAAAATATTTAATTTAAAAAAAATTTCATGATTAAAACCGGAAATGACCAATTGAAATTAAAGTTTTTCTAACTCCGACCCTTTTTATTTATTTTTATTTTCCTACCAAATTAGCCTAGGTTGTCCTCATTATATTGTAAAAGTTTGATAATGGGATCTCCATAAGTATAAAAATTATGCAAATTTATTTACATGAACCCCAGCTTAAAATGTGACTGAGGGCTAATTTCGTGTATGTACATGTATTAACAATTAGTTTTTATTAATTTCTGGCGTTCCAGATGATCTTAGAAATTTATTGTCTTTAAAAACTTATAATAAAATTTTATTAGAACTTTTTTTAGGATATTTCAGCCCGCTATGTTCCCGTCGAAAAGAAGTCTTTTGCCCTTTTTTAAGAAATGGCCAAAAAATACCCATACAGCGAAACCCTAGAGGGTTAAAATCTCCCGTGAAATTATTTACATAATGCATATCCCATTTTCAAACTTTTGCATTATAATGAGGACACCCTAGGCTAATTTTGGTAATAAATAAAAAAATAAAAGGGATCCAAGTAAGAAAAATTTCAATTTCAATTGGTCATTTCCAGTTTTGATAATGAAAAAAACATTTTTTAATTATATATTTTTTTAAAGATCAGACGATTTCTGATAAGAATCAGTAATTTTAATTTTTTGTTTTGTTTTTTTTTTCTAGTCCGAAGCAATAATAAAATTTTTTTCAAAAACGGCAGCACTTTCGCACCCCATAACTTCACAAAACAACATCCAAAAAAAATTTATACCTGCTAGAACTATAGTTGTAACAAATATCAAAGAATTTTGGCAAAAAAAATTTTTTGGGTTGTCTGCTTCAAAAATAATGCCCCATATTAGGTTGTCAGTTGTTCGGGTTTTATAATCGTTCGAATACAATTTCACAATTTATTTCTTGTTCGAACAGCTGAATAATTTAAAACTTTTATTCGAATATTCGAACGAATAACCTATACAAATTTTCACTCGAATAACTACTTTAAATTCACGATTTTCAATATATATTCTATTACTACACTGAGGTAAATGTTGTACCATATTCCTGAACGTACTTGTCCTATGACTGATGAAAATGGGAATGGTACAAAATGTTTCTGAGTAGTGACGGTGAAAAGAGATCATATCACAAAATTATGACAAAAATTTTAGCAAAATACCATTACTGTATAAACAATTTTTTTTTCGAAACTAAAAGATATTTGATTAAAGTACAGTAGCTTAACGAGTATTAAAGAAATTAACATAGGACTAGTACCTTAAGTTTGGGCCTAGAACTTATCACTGAGTATCTTAATTATATGAATTGACCCCCTCCAATGACAACATCATGCAAAAGTTACCGGTCCATTTCATATAAAGTTCTTCACTCTAGGCCAGTTTAGTCTTTATCAGACATTTCATCTTCAGCCAAACTCCTTCCTACATATTATTTCTTCTTTGAGCTAAGATAACTTTTCTTTACATTTTGTCATTGAGCCGATATTATTCTTGTCAGATATCGACCCCTTAGCGCACATAATTGAAATTTTCAGGAGAAGGGTTTTTTATTGCATTTAAACATGATTTATATTCATAAACTGTCGCTTACGATCAAATGTTACAGCCTGTATTTCAAAAGCTATCAACAATTTTGACATTTTCACGATTTTAAACTATGGGTAGGCTCGATTTCAATAAAAAAATTAGTTTGTTATAAAAAGTCGCTTACGATCATTTCGCGTAAAGCGGTTGATATGTTTGGATCTTTACAGAAACTTTCAATTTGTATATTTTGTACTTTACGTAAATTAAACATTCATTCATATATTGTTTTGTAATCGAGTCGCAAGTTTCCTTTTTTCTCAATTTAGAACCACTATGCGCCGACGGAATCAATCGTTAGAACATTGTAGTTTTGAAAAAATTGATTTTGCTGAACAGTTAAATCAGAACGAGATTAATATCATTTAAGAAGTGAAGTAGAATGAATAAACATATTTGACCAATATAGAATTACCACATACAACGATACTTTCGAACGTTTTTTTATGAATAAACGTTAACGGTTGTCAGTTATTTAACTTGTGTTTTGTTTATTTTACCTTCAATTTAAATTGACTAAACGTATCGGTATGGTCATTACTTTTTTTGAGTATCGTTATCGTATCGGCCAAAAGACGTAGCGATGCATCCCTAGTGATATGATTATTCTATAATATATTCCACTAACATTTATTGCGAAAAAACTATATAATTGCGCTCATTTGTTTTTTTTTTTTCTTATGTATCTTATTAATTATTTATGTATTCAGTACACCACAGTACTCACAAAACACAAATCTTAAGAACAGTAATAGCCATCGCATAAGGTTGTCATTAAGATAAAAACTTTTAAAAATTAAGATGCTAAAAAATCTAAATAAATACTCCACCCAATTACGGTTCCAAAGGAAAAATTCTTAACCCTGCTGCCAGGTTTGGATCATTTTAGTAATTCTTTTTCTTTTCCCTATGACTACTGTACGGTTCAATATGTCAACTTAAAATGTTAGCTAATTTTTATATATTATTACTTCTACGAAATTTTTAATTATCTTTGATGTAAAGGAATATAAAAAAATAAAAAATTACAAATCTTAGGTTAGAACCATTTTGATCCGTTCATGTTTATTGATATGAACAAAATTTACATTTTCTCAGTACTTGACGAGCAAATTATTTTTCGTTGTAATTTGTATATGAATTTGCTACATATGAAGCAGTTACTATCGCAGTTAGATTTGCAGCAGGTGCAAGTCCTTCGTTTTCTAGCAAATTACATTTTTGTATAGCCACTTTCTTAATGTCAACCTCACACACTGTCTTAAAGACTTGGTGTCCCTGTCGCGCTAACGAGGCTCTGACGACCGACCTTGGGCGGGATAACCGTAACAATTTGTATGGCTAAATACCTACATAATTCTGCACGCCTGGTGGCGATCTTGGCAGCCCCAACACCAGGATAGGACGCTATGGCCTATTAAGCCGTACGTCTTAAATACTAACCTTATTAATGAAACCAATGGCCCTATGCTCCCCCGAGGAGTGAAAGGATATATATATATATATATATATATATATATATATATATATATATATATATATATATATATATATATATATATATATATATATATATATATATATATATATATATATATATATATATATATATTATATATATATATATATATATATATATATTTATATATATATTTTATATATATATATATATATATATATATATATATATATATATATATATATATATATATTTATATATATATTTATATATATATATATATATATATATATATATATATATATATATATATATATATATATATGTATATATATATATATATATATATATATATATATATATATATATATATATATATATATATATATATATATATATATATATATATATTATATATATATATATATATATATATATATATATATATATATATACATACATATATATATATATATTATATATATATATATATATATATATATATATTATATATATATATATATATATATATATATATATATATATATATATATACATATATATATATATATATATATATATATATATATATATATATATATATATATATAATATATATATATATATATATATATATATATATATATATATATATATATATATATATATATATATATATATATATATATATATATATATATATATATATATATATATATAGATATATATATATATATATATATAATATATATATATATATATATATATATATATATATATATATATATATATGTATATATATATATATATATATATATATCAGTAAAAAGTCGAAAAACACATCTTAGTTCATTTATTACATATTTAAAAAAAAACCATATGGACCAAAATGGTTCTTTACCGAAGATTCGTAAGTTTTTTTTTAGCTAACAGCAGGGTTAATCTAAAAATCTATTTTCTTTTTTGCTAGAAAAAGCAGCACATACACTGATATGCACTGATTAATGATTAGCATCATTTTAAGCAAACTGTTTTGACTCGTAATATTTAATTAAGCCAGATTATACTTTTTCAAGTGATTTATTAAAGTAGAAAATATGTTTCGTGTGGAAGAAATTTAAATTTCAACGTTTTTGTTCAACTTGATTTTACAAATGACAGGAAATAAAAGCTCATGATGAAAATAAATGATCAGAAGCAAATGCAGTATGGCATGGTATGTGTACTACCATCTTACATTTGACTTTAACTAAAGAGAAATATGAGTCATAAGTAATGTATACTTTAAGGCATTATTTTAAAATAAATTATTCATCACTTGTAAATACAAAAAAGTTGATAGCAAAAAAAAAAAAAAAATAAAGACTACAACGGTTAACAGAGTACATACGATTTGCGTTGTAGATATGTTAAAAAAATATATTTCAATTGTAATAACAAGCAATATTCAGTTAGGTACTTTCGAAAAAGAAAAAGACATAAACAAAGTCATTAAATTTAATAGGTATACAAGTAAGTATGTGTGTACATATATATCTGGGGCAATAAGGATGATGTGCTCAAGTCGAGATAACGTAATTTTTGAATTAATATCACCATTGTATTCTCCATATCTCCATAGAATGACTTGCTGGTTATATTTTTTCAAACTTATAGTCTCATAAGGAAAAATGGCTTAATTTAACTTATATTAGCCCGGTTCATACGTTATTCGTTAAGTGTTACGCCTTAAATTGAAAAATTTTTATAATTTTCAACAACAAAATGTATAGGAAATTTTACCAATTTAACGAGTAAACACTTAGCAAATGACGTGTAGGGTCTTTTCCCAGGATTTCCCGGGAAAATTGCTTATTTTCGTTTCCCGCTTTCCCGGGAAATTTATCTGGGACTTCCCGGGATTAAAAATAAATTTATATACATAAAAGAGTACTGATTTTGGCATCCAAAAATCTTAATTTTTTCTTTACATTATTGTCTCGTTCATCATGATATAATATCTCTGTAAGGGGAAATAAACTAGGGATGTTGCGATACGCCATTTTGCCGATCCGATATCGATACCGATACTAAAAAAAATATCGCCGATACCGAGCCGATACGCATATTAAAATTGAGTTCAAGTCTAGATTAACAAAACTAAAGCAGGGCAATTTGTTATTATACAAAATTACAGTGTAAGAGATTAAAAATATTTAAAATTGAATTAAACCAGTATAAAAAAATTGGAAATAATTTTTATGCAACTACATTGTCATTGCTTCAAAAAAATGTATATTAAAAATATTCAGATAATTAGTAGAAAAGCAAGTAAAAGTTTAGGTAAGTTATATAAAAATTTTTATTGTGTTTATGTTTTGTGACCAATTTCGTTTGTTTATGTTTTTTTATTGTGTTACACGTTTGGCTATTTATGGTCAGATTTCTTGATTCTTAGGATGCAAATAAAACCAATTTATTTCATCTTTTTTCTCAACGTTTCGTCAGCTTTTTTCCGACGTCTTCAGGAGAATTTTTATTTTTAAATTCTGGCAACAAATTACAAGTTTTTTATTATTTTTGGTCATATTTTTGTAATATTAATTTTTATGTTTGACTTACGATCTTCAGTTACATTATTGAATAAATTATAAAACTGGACAGCACGAACAATTAATTGTATAATTTAAATAATAAAAATTAATGTAAAATATCACAGGCAAACTTAAAACTAATATCCCAGAACTTCACTTGTCAAGTTATTGCAATTGAATATTGCAGTTTGGTGTTGTCTTTGTCTTCTTTTGTATTGATCGATTTTTTAATACGTTGCTGTATTCGTAGGCTTTCTAGTGTATATCTTTTATTCGCTCTCTTTTCTCTATCTAATATTTTGACCCCCTTAAAATCTATTTTATGTCCCGTTTCTTTCACATGTTGGGCTAGAGCTGTTGTCTCTTTTCCTTTGTTTATGTCTGCTTCATGTTCTGATACTCTAGTTCCGAGTTTTCGTTTTGTTGTTCCCACATAT